>CP136060.1:138502329-139746704 GCA_032464435.1 Aegilops umbellulata | reverse complement strand
CTTCGCGTTCTTCTTAGCACGTTCTTAGCTTAGACACACAGTTACGTTCATTGAGCGTATCACTGCATTCTCTTGATGATTATGCTGACTGCTACATACTTATAGCTCAGCTTCACATACATTCTTACGTTCGTGCGTTGACTTCTTAGCATTCGCTTCTATTCAGCTGAGAGTTGACTACACGTGCGATTCACGCTGCTGCTGTAGACTTGTTAGATTGAGATGCTGATGATTGTGACACGCACACCACACCTGTAGTTAGTCTGTGATCATATCTGTGTGTTCTATTGCTGCTACATGCAAGGATCACAGGGCGGGGACGAGACTGGACTGGAGGACTGACGGACAGAGGCTCATGGGGATAGGGGTCAGGCATGATGGGGAGGTGGGACAGGTGGGGCAGATGGGGTGGCTACAGATGAGAGGCATGAGGAGGATAGATGCAATGGAGGAGACATCACAGCCTCCGATATAGTATGATGCCCTCACGCCGTCCTCCACCACCGCCTTTTTGCCACTTTACCGCCTTTCACCATCCGCGACAGCTCGGCGAGCGACGTGTCTTCTTGCCGCTGCACTGTGTGCTACTGTGATACTCTGTGCTCTGGCTTGCTGATTGCGAGAGATTGGGATATGTGGATATACGAGATGAGTGGATCAAAATCAGGAAACTACGTGCAACAAACAGCACACACAACAGTCGTCAAAACAATGCATATGCACCGTAAGCTCTCAGGTACGAGATCATGGACACTCTACTGATGATAAATCACATGAGTAGATATGTTTCTGATATATAATCTACTGGGAGTAGACTTTGACACGATACATGTACATAATCTGAGAAGAGACGTGTCTGCTGCCTTGTGTGCTCACTAAAGCTTCCATGTGTGTGGGGTTCTTGAACATGTAGATATATCTGTCAGCTACCTTGCTGCTGATGCTATTGCATACTCGTGTCACATATTTATCAACGTGATTTACTCATGCAACGCTAGACAAGAATCGTAGAGATATTATCCAGAATAAAAACACTTGCTGATTTAGATGTTTTGTAATTGAGGAGATGAGCTATTGGCTTTGCACGTCCTGTGAATATAGGGGGAAAGGAGAATTCAAAAAGACATCTAGACTTTTTATAAGATAATATATATCCAACTCGTATCATCTGCTGTTAGCTGACTGAAGTTGCAGATTCGGACAGCATTTGCGCCGAACTTTTTACTCTGCAGTCGGACTCCGTCAATTGGGACACACGTTGGCATTCCATCCTACTTTCAAACCAACGGTCGCCTTTAAACACGCACTTCGTCCGCTGCACTGACGTGATACAGTAGCAGCACATCACAACTAATCTGCAGAGCACACCTCTGCTGCCAGAGCCTCTCTCAATCCATGCATCACCAGGCCACACCATTGATATATGTCGACGTGCATGTGAGTCATAATGCGAGAGATTGCATCTTAGGCGTTGTTGATGATGTACTGAGATGTTTTGTTATGAGTCGCTAGTGAACTAAATTGATGAGAGACTTTGCTTCTTATACACAATGAGAACACCGTTGAGAATGATCTGATCATTGGAGACGCAATACATGGCCTGCTGGAGATGCTGAACAGTATGATGTTAGTTTGTTCACGTGTGGAGTTGTGCAGTACAAACAAGGCCTGAGGCATCAAGAGCCATATGTCAATACAGAGTGTGAGACGTTCTATTCGCGTCATCATTTTAGATGAGAGGCTGCACACCTGCTAGCATGAGATGGTCGAGAAGGGCCTATCTTCTCCACCCACAGACACATACCACATCTACTACATCATTGTCACCACAGCGCAAGTAGTACACGTACTTGTCTGTGCCATAGTATCTCTACATATTGCTGATTATGTTGATGTGATTTGTGTACTATGAGCAATGTCTATTACTGGTTAGACATTGCATGATTATTCTTATACACATGTCGAACCAATCAGTAAATACCCTCTTGTCGTAGGATATATTACCTTGCTCTTTATTGAACTCTTGATCATGAAGATTGATAATATTAGAGCTATAGCACAGAGATAGAGTGATCAGATTGTGCCAGATGAGCACCATGAGCCTTATATACCATTCTTAGTGTTTGCTCTGAATATGAAGTGCCATGGTATGCACCTTATTTCAGTAGTACCACATACACCACATATATCCACCACCAATCGAGTTCTCTCATATAGTTGTTTTCGAGATCCATCTAATTCCGATTCGTGTCCTTGCCTGCGTAGGTCTCGAAAAGAAGTCTGAGACCCCCGGGCAGTTAGCCATCAGCGATCGATATCTATCTATTTTTAGCTGTTCTGAGTCTTTTGAGACACTCGCCATCATAGTGATTTTTGGTCGCACTTTTTTGTCGTCGCTACCCTGATCGATTGTCAAAAACATTTCGTACCCATCTGTCAGTGACCTGGGAAGAGTGAGACACTCGCCATTATAGTGTTTTTTTCTCAGAGGAGCGCAAAAAAAAAGAGCGCATAGAGCAATCCAGAGTGTGCTTTCCGTTCTTTCCATGCAGCGCTGTGATTTTGTTTGTGTTCTAGGCTCGCATCTCTAGCACGTCTAGACTAGACCAGCACAGTACCGTCGTTGAGTGTTTATTCACTTTGCATCTCTGAATTGATTATTGCCGACCCTTTTTGCTACCATATATAGCTTCCAGCTCCACATACATCTACATCGTGCGTTGACTCTCGGTAATCGCTCTATCCAAGCTTTGAGAGTTTTGACTACATCGGTTGCCGATCACCGCCTGCTGCTGTAAGAACTGGTAAGAATTTGAGAGTTGCTTCACGGATTTGTGACTGTCCACCACACCACCACCACCACTTCTAGTAGTCTATCGAATCATATTCTTGTGTGTTTCTATTGCTGCTAACCATGGCGGGATCACAAGCCGACGAGGCTGACTAGGAGAACATGACAAACAAAGCGTTGCATGATAAGTTTCAACAAATGATGAGTGGACAGGTGGAAGATGTGCTAAATACATTTGGAGAGGCCATGGAGAAGATAGATGGCATTGAGAAGGCATTCGAAACATAGCTCGATAACAAGTTTAATGAATTGCTCGCGCGTCTACCACCGGCTGCACCTAACGCACCTCTACAACAACAACAACGACTACCTCCACATCACGAAACAGCCCTCCGCTGAGCGCCCCGTGTCCCTCTTCAGCCTGGCCAAGCTGTTGGTGCTGCTGTTGATACTTCTGTGGCTCCTGCTGCTGATGTGGGGGAGGATGATTATGTGGGAGATTACGAGGATGAGGTTGATCAACATCAGAAGTACGTGCAACCACCAGCACCACACCACCAGGTCGTCCGCATGCAAATAATTGCAATGTTAGGGCTCCCCCTCAGGTACGAGATCATGACCATCTCCCTAAACTGAAATTGAATATTCCACCATTTGAGGGTAGATATGTTCCTGATATATATCTTACTTGTTAGAAACGGAAGAACGATTTACATGTTTACAATATCCTGAGGAGAGACGTGTTCCTGCTGCTGCTTGTGCTTTCACTAGCTTTGCATGTGTTTGGTGGTCTGAACATTGTAGATTATATCCTGTTCCAGCTACTTGGGCTGCTTTGAAAACTTCTATGCGTACTCGTTGGGTTCCACCATATTATCAACGTGAATTACTTCAAAAATTGCAGCGCTTAAGACAAGGAAAAAAATCGGTAGAAGAATATTATCAGGAATTACAAACTGGCTTTATTAGATGTGGTATTGTTGAGGAGAATGAAGCTATGCTTGCACGTTTTCTGGGTGGATTAAATAGAGAGATTCAGACCATTCTAGACTACAAGGATTATAATAATATCACTCGATTATTCCATCTTGCTTGTAGAGCTGAACGTGAAGTGCAGGATTGACAGGCATTGGCGCGGACTAACTTTTCTGCAGGTCGACCTTCATCGTGGACACCACGTGCATCATCTACTTCCACACGTTCTACTACACCGGCACCTCCGTCAGCTGCCACCTCCAACCATGATACAAGAAAGCAGGCACAACCACCACTATCTACCAAGAGCACACATGCTGGGCCTACACGAGCTCTTCTTCTTCCATGGCGTCAACAGGGCACACAAGTGATATTATTTGTCGTCTTTGTAAGGGAAGAGGACATTTTGCGAGAGAATGTCAATCTCAGCGTGTGATGATTGCTACTGAGGATGGTGGGTATGAGTCCGCTAGTGACTATGATGAGGAAACTTTGGCTCTTATTACACATGAAGAACACGGTGGAGATGATTCTGATCATGAGACGCAATACATGGCTGCTTCAGATGCTGACAGGTATGAATGTTTAGTTGCTCAACGTGTTTTGAGTGTGCAGGTTACACAAGCTGAGCAAAATCAGAGGCATAATTTGTTCCATACAAAGGGAGTTGTGAAGGAATGTTCTATTCGCGTCATCATAGTTGGAGGGAGCTGCAACAACTTGGCTAGCATGGATATGGTGGAGAAGCTTTCTCTCACCACAAGAGCACATGCACATCGTTACTACATCCAATGGTTCAACAACAGCGGCAAGGTTAAGGTAACACGTACCGTTCGTGTGCATTTTAGTATCTCTACATATGCTGATTATGTTGATTGTGATGTGGTACCTATGCAAGCATGTTCTTTATTACTTGGTAGACCATGGCAATTTGATAAAAATTCTGTACACCATGGTAGAAACAATCAATATACTCTTGTTCATAAGGATAAAAATATTACTTTGCTTCCTATGACTCCTGATTCCATTTTGAAAGATGATATTAATAGAGCTAATAAAGCAAAACAGGAGAAAAATAAGAGTGAAAATCAGATTGTGGCAAAAGAATTTGAGCAACAAATGAAGCCTAACAATAAACCATCTAATGTTGTTTCTGAAATTAAACTGAAAAGTGCATGTTTACTTGCCACCAAACCTGATATTGATGAGCTAGATTCTAGCAAATCTGTTTGCTATGCTTTTGTGTGCAAAGAGGCATTATTTTCATTCGAGGACGTGCCTTCCTCTTTGCCCCATGCTGTCACTAACATTTTGCAGGAGTTCGCTGACGTCTTCCCACAAGACGTGCCACCGGGATTACCACCTATTCAAGGGATTGAGCATCAAATTGACTTAATTCCCGGTGCATCGCTACCCAACCGTGAACCATACCATACCAATCCAGAGGAGACGAAGGTGATTATGCGTCAAGTCCAGGAGCTGCTCGACAAAGGTTATATACGCGAATCTCTTAGTCCTTGTGCTGTTCCTATTATACTAGTGCCTAAAAAGGATGGTACGTCGCGTATGTGTGTTGATTGTAGAGGCATTAATAATATTACTATTCGTTATCGTCATCCTATTCCTAGGCTAGATGATATGCTTGATGAATTGAGTGGCTCTACAATATTCGCCAAAGTTGATTTGCGTAGTGGATACCATCAAATTCGTATGAAATTGGGAGATGAATTGAAAACAACATTTAAAACTAAGTTTGGTTTATATGAGTGGTTAGTCATGCCTTTTGGGTTAACTAATGCACCTAGTACTTTCATGAGACTAATGAACGGAGTTTTACATGCTTTCATTGGACGATTTGTGCTAGTCTATTTTGATGATATACTGATCTATAGCAAATCTTTGGAAGAACATTTGGAACATTTACGTGCTGTCTTTAATGCTCTACGTGATGCACGTTTGTTTGGTAACCTTGGGAAGTGCACCTTTTGCACGGACCGAGTATCTTTTCTTGGCTATGTTGTTACTCCACAGGGAATTGAAGTTGATAAAGCCAAGATTGAAGCTATTGAGACTTGGCCGCAGCCCAAAACGGTCACACAAGTGCGGAGTTTTCTTGGACTCGCTGGTTTCTATAGGCGTTTTGTGAGAGATTTTAGCACCATTGCTGCACCTCTCAATGAGCTTACAAAGAAGGATGTGCCTTTTGTTTGGGGTACCGCACAGGAAGAAGCCTTCACGGTATTGAAAGATAAGTTGACACATGCTCCTTTACTCCAACTTCCTGATTTTAATCAGACTTTTGAGCTTGAATGTGATGCTAGTGGAATTGGATTAGGAGGTGTGTTGTTACAAGATGGCAAACCTGTTGCATACTTTTCTGAAAAATTGAGTGGGCCTAGTCTGAACTATTCTACTTATGATAAAGAATTATATGCTCTTGTTCGGACCTTAGAAACATGGCAACATTATTTATGGCCCAAAGAATTTGTTATACATTCTGATCATGAATCTTTGAAACACATTAAAAGTCAAGCAAAACTGAATCGTAGACATGCTAAATGGGTTGAATTCATTGAGACTTTCCCTGATGTCATTAAACACAAGAAGGGTAAAGAAAATGTTATTGTTGATGCATTGTCTCATCGTTATACTATGCTTTCACAACTTGACTTTAAAATATTTGGTTTGGAGACCATCAAAGATCAATATCTGCATGATCCTGAATTTAAAGATGTATTGCAGAATTGTAAAGAAGGTAGAACATGGAACAAGTTCGTCGTTAACGAAGGATTTGTGTTTCGTGCTAACAGGCTATGCATTCCACCTAGCTCCGTTCGTCTTTTGTTGTTGCAGGAGGCGCATGGAGGAGGGCTAATGGGGCACTTTGGCGTGAAGAAGACGGAGGACGTACTTGCTACACATTTCTTTTGGCCAAAGATGAGACGGGATGTTGAGCGTTTTGTTGCTCGCTTCACTACATGTCAAAAAGCTAAGTCACGACTCAATCCTCATGGTTTATATATGCCTTTGCCTGTGCCTAGTGTTCCTTAGGAGGATATATCTGTGGACTTTGTTTTAGGTTTATCTCGAACAAAGAAGGGGAGGGATTGCATATTTGTTGTCGTGGATAGATTCTCGAAAATGGCACACTTTATACCATGTCATAAAAGCGATGATGCTGTTAATGTTGCTGATTTGTTCTTTCGTGAAATTATTCGCTTGCATGGTGTGCCAAATACTATTGTTTCAGACCATGATACTAAATTTCTTAGCCACTTTTGGAGATGTTTATGGGCTAAGTTGGGGACTAAACTGCTTTTTAGTACAACTTGTCACCCCCAAACTGATGGACAAACTGAAGTAGTCAATAGAACATTGTCTACTATGCTTAGGGCTGTTTTGAAGAATAATAAGAAAATGTGGGAAGAATGCTTGCCTCATATTGAATTTGCTTATAATCGTTCGTTGCATTCTACTACTAAGATGTGCCCTTTTGAAATTGTGTATGGTTTCCTACCTCGTGCACCCATTGATTTGTTGCCTCTTCCATCTTCGGAGAAGGTTAATTTTGATGCTAAAGAACATGCTGAATTGATTTTAAAAATGCATGAGCTAACTAAGGAAAACATTGAGCGTATGAATGCTAAATATAAACTTGCTGGAGATAATGGTAGAAAACATGTTGTCTTTGCAACTGGAGATCTTGTTTGGTTACATTTGCGTAAGGATAGGTTTCCTAATTTGCGCAAATCAAAGCTAATGCCACGTGCTGATGGTCCATTTAAGGTGTTAGAGAAAATAAATGATAGTGCATATAAACTTGAGCTGCCTGCAGATTTTGGGGTTAGTCCCACTTTTAACATTGCAGATTTGAAGCCTTTTTTGGGTGAGGAAGATGAGCTTCCGTCGAGGACGACTTCAATTCAAGAAGGGGAGGATGATGAGGAGTGCATGAAGCCTTGGACGAAATATACAAGATGCCACTTCATAAATTTCGTCTAGAGGTTATTCTAGGTGTTGCGTCACCTTAATATTGGGCCAGGCCCATGTATTTTCGAAATACGTAAGTATAGGCTATTTTTAGAGTCCGTATGTGTGGGGAAGCAAGAGTTAGGGTTGGTTTCGGACTCCTATTCCAAGGGCCACGAAATTCCCCCCTCTTCCTCCATATATACAGCCCTTAGGGCATCGTTTAGACTTTGGGTTTTGTTTAGATCAAAAGTTCGCCATAGCTGCAACTTCGCGTACTTCGTTTGTGTTCAACAACCAGACCAAGGCGTCACAGAACCCCACCTTCATTAATAAAGCTTTCCTCTTATATTCGCAATATCCAGATTGCAATCTTAGTTTCTTACTTGTTCTTCATTTGCTCGCAGGAAACAGGCCCTCGTGGTCAGGTTGATCGTGCTCCGCAGTGGTCAATAACCCTCGAAAATTGGTTTAGCGATTGCTAAGGCGCAACGTCTCGCACGTTCGTAGTCGGATCGTCAAGGTCGACTCCCACAGAAACGATAGCCACCATCTCATCGAAACATCGGGACACCTTTGCCTCTATCACCTAGGGTTGGTTTTAGGCTGCCTTGGGACGTCCTCCCACCTCCTTGGCTGCCACCCCTTACTCCTATATATGTAGATCCATATAGTAGCTTTTTCCTTGGGTTTTGTTTAGATTAAAAGTTCGCCATAGCTGCAACTTCGCGTACTTCGTTTGTCTTCAACGACCAGACCAAGGCGTCACAGAACCCCACCTTGATCAATAAAGCTTTCCTCTTATATTCACAATATCCAGATTGCAATCTTAGTTTCTTGCTTATTCTTCGTTTGCTTGCAGGAAACAGACCTTCATGGTGTTCAATAACCTCTCGGAGTTGGTTTAGCGATTGCTAAGGCGTGACGTCCTCGCACGTTCGTAGTCAGATCGTCAAAGTCGTCTCCACCAAATTGATAGTTATCATCTCATCGAAAGATCGGGACACCCTCGCCTCTATCAAGTGGTATCAGTTTTCAGGTTGCTCGGTGAGAATTTCCAGGTTTCCCTAGATTAGATTTATTTTCTTACCTACTGTCCAAGAAAAGCCACAAAAAAGTTAGATCTATTCGTCCTTTGTCCAAACCAGTCTGAGCCTTTGCAATTTTCTTTTCATTATTTGCATTATTGAATTATCGGTTGCATCATCGTGTCGAGTTGCTGGTCTTAGTGTCTAGTTCGTTTAGAGTTTCGAGTTCTGTTCATATTAGTCACGCCGCCACTTCATCGTTATCCCTTCCGTTGTCCACCACCCATCCATCAATTTCCACCACGTGCTACCCACCGTTCATTGCCACAATCATAGTTGAGGTCGTTCACATCTTCGCTTGATCCAATCTGCATTTTATCTAGTTTCTTTTGGAAAGAGGGAGAGAAAAAAAAGATAGAGAAAAAAAGAGAAAAGTAAAAAAAAGTCAGAGAAAAAAAGAGAACGTAAAAGAAAAAAAAGTGTGAGGAAAAAAAAGAGAAGAAAAAAAATTCGAATCTATCTAGACTCAATCTCGTAGTTGAATTCGGATTGGAATCTGTTTTGTGCATTGATCAGTAAAACAGGCGTAACTTCCTCATACGAAGTCTGTTTTGGCTCCGCGCGAACTCAAATGAAAGCTAGCGACGAGCTGCATTTAAATAGTTGCAGAAGCTAGTTCACTATTTGGCACCTCAAAATCGGCTTCTAAATAGGCATTTTTGCCCTCCGAAGTTCGGGACACAACTTATTCCAGTTTTTCAAGCCAGTTTTAGAATTTTTGACTCCTCATATCAACTCGGAATTTAGTGATTCTTTTTGCGTTTGAAAGCTTGGGTCAGTGCCATTCTTGAGAACATTTATCAGAAAATTGGCTCAAACTTTTTAAGAGGAAAGTTGGAGAGAGAGTTGTTGTATATCCTACTTGGCAGTTGTTTTTCATCATTATCTTTACTGCCGTTGTGATCTTCACTTATATCTTGCTGTCTAGAGCTACTTAGTATTCTTCATTGATGCTAGTTGTGCTACGCCGTGACCTCATTACTGTTCTAGGCTCGCGTCTCTAGTTCGGTCTAGCCTAGGACCAGCACAGTACCGTTGTTGAGCGTTTATTCAACATTGCATCTTTGAATTGATTATTGCTAATCCTTTGCTACCATATATAGCCAACCCAACTACATATATTTCTACACCGTGTATGCGTACGTTCCCCTGGCAATCGCTTTACACAATCTTCTGAGTTATTTGACACCGCAGGTTGCCTGTCACCACCTGCCGCATGGTAAGAACTTGTAAGATATTGATATTTGTTTTACTGTGAGCACTTTACAACCACATCCTATTAGTTCATAGGAACATTATTCTCTAATTTTGTTTCTTGTTTCTACTAATCATGACAGGTTCCGGAGACAGAAGTTCTTGGACAACGGACACATCATCACCATCACGAGAGTTGGGACAACACACACAAGCACATGGTCAGGTTATCTCTTTACCGTCATTTGAGGGTAGATTTAATCCTTCTATTTATCTAGCTTGGGAGCTTGAAGTAGAACAAGTTTTTAGTCACCATGAATTTTCCGAACTTGAGCGAGTACGAGCTGTCACTAGAGCATTTACTGGTTTTGCTTCTGTTTGATGGAGTGTGCATTGTAAGAAAAACATTGATAACCAACCCACAACTTGGAAAGATTTGAAAGATGTAATGAGACAACAATTTTCCCTCCTTACTATCGTCGTGAATTGCTTCGCAAATTTGAACAATTTAAACAAGGTAACAACACTGTTCATGCTTACTACCAATAGTTCAAATCTTATATGCATCATTGTGACATAGAAGAATCTGAGGATGATACAATGAATAGATTTTTTGGTGGTTTGAACCATGATATTGAGGCACGATTTCAATATATTCCTCGTTGCATTACTGGTATGTATGTTCGTGCTTGTACCTTTGAGAGACAGTTATAGGAGGATGCATTGGGTGACTACAACAACTACTATTCTAGTTCATGCTCACCACCACCGCTTGGTTCCTCCACCGTTGCACCTACTAGAGCAGCCACACCTCAGATTGTGAGCGCGACATCATCTCAAGAGTATGGTACATTGCCATCATCCGTACCTACATCAGCTACATCTTTGCGACAAGGTAATTGTAAAGGTATTGATGATATACCTTCACATGAGAATGATGCATGCCTAGTTAACTTGAATACATTATGTGTTGAGTTACCTGTTGATTTGAACGGATCACCTATTTTAGAAAATCATGTTACTGTCATGAATGCGTCATGTGATCAAACAACTGAAATACCAACAATTTTGAGTGCACCCAATGAATTAACTGTTGATGCAAAAGAACCAATGTTTAATCATTTTGATATGACCTCTAATCTTGGTGATGATTCTGTGTCAAATGACTTATTGCATGTTTGCTTATTTAAGCATGTTGTAGCATGTAAATTTGATGCAAGTAAGGTTTATTCAGCAATGTTGGGATGGTTTAATGATGAATATTGTCAATCTTTTCATATCAATAAGAGCTTCACTTATATGTGCTGATAGAGGAAAGGTGTCCCGTCTTTCGATGAGATGGTGGCTATCGTTTTGGAGGAAGTCGACTTTGATGATCCGACTACGAACGTGCGAGGACGTCGCGCCTTAGCAATCGCTAAACCAACTCCAAGAGGTTATTGACCACGCCGGAGCACGATCAACCTGACCACGAAGGTCTGTTTCCTGCAGGCAAACGAAGAACAAGCAAGAAACTAAGATTGCAATCTGGATATTGCGAATATAAGAGGAAAGCTTTATTGATCAAGGTGGGGTTCTGTGACGCCTTAGTCTGGTCGTTGAACACAAACGAAGTACGCGAAGTTGCAGCTATGGCGAACTTTTAATCTAAACAAAACCCAAAGTCTAAATGATGCCCTAGGGGCTGTATATATGGAGGAAGAGGGATGGGGGGGATTTCGTGGCCCTTGGAGGAGGGGTCCGAAACCCACCCTAACTCTTGTTTCCCCACACATACGGACTCTAAAAACAGCCTATATTGAAGTATTTCGAAATTACATGGGACTGGCCAAAAAAGAAGGTGACGCAGCACCTAGAATAGCCTCTGGACGAAAATTATGAAGTGGCATCTTGTATATTTCGTCCAAGGCTTCATGCACTCATTATGGTGGCTTCAAAGTCCTGAAATCATCACTTGAAACTCTGTTCTTGTCTCCCTTGCGCATGCCATCAACTCCATGCTTCTTCTTGCTCCAATGATCATCCTTCTCCAAGCTAGGCCCTTCATTTGTAAGCAAAACAAATGTATCCAATTTAGGCAGCATCATATTCTCATGAACATTAGAATCGTTACCAAGAAACGAAAGTACTTAATAATTTAATTGGCGTGGTTGTAACAATGGTATTGATGTCCATTATATGTAGTAGTAGGGGCTGTGGGTGTAACAATGGTATTGATGTCCTCATCATCCTCCCCTTCTTGAAATGAAGTTGTCCTCGACGGAAGCTCATCTTCCTCACCCAAATAAGGCTTCAAATCTGCAATGTTAAAAGTGGGAGTAACCCCAAAATCTGCAGGCAATTCAAGTTTATATGCATTATCATTTATTTTCTCTAACACCTTAAAAGGACCATTAGCACGTGGCATTAGCTTTGATTTGCACAAATTAGGAAATCTATCCTTACGCAAATGTAACCAAACAAGATCTCTAGGTGCAAACACAACATGTTTTCTACCCTTATCTCCACCAACTTTATATTTAGCATTCATACGCTCAATGTTTTCCTTAGTTAACTCATGCATTTTTTAAATCAATTCAGCACATTCTTTAGCATCAAAATTAACCTACTCCGAAGATGGAAGAGGCAACAAATCAATAGGTGCACGAGGTAGGAAACCATACACAATTTCAAAAGTGCACATCTTAGTAGTAGAATGCAATGAACGATTATAAGCAAATTCAATATGAGGCAAGCATTCTTCCCACATTTTCTTATTATTGTTCAAAACAGCCCTAAGCATAGTAGACAATGTTCTATTGACTACTTCAGTTTGTCCATCAGTTTGGGGGTGACAAGTAGTACTAAAAAGCAGTTTAGTCCCCAACTTAGCCCATAAACATCTCCAAAAGTGGCTAAGAAATTTAGTATCACGATCTGAAACAATATTATTTGGCACACCATGCAAGCGAATAATTACACGAAAGAACAAATCAGCAACATTAACAGCATCATCGCTTTTATGACATGGTATAGAGTGTGAAATTTTTGAGAATCTATCCACGACAACAAATATACTATCCCTCCCCCTTCTTTGTTCGAGGTAAACCAAAAACAAAGTCCATAGATATATCCTGCCAAGGAACACTAGGTACAGGCAAAGGCATATATAAACCATGAGGATTGAGTCGTGACTTAGCTTTTTGACATGTAGTGCAGCGAGCAACAAAATGCTCAACATCTCGTCTCATCTTTGGCAAAAAGAAATGTGTAGCAAGTATATCCTTTGTCTTCTTCACGCCAAAGTATCCCATTAGTCCTCCTCCATGCGCCTCCTGCAACAACAAAAGACGAACGGAGCTAGCTGGAATGCATAGCTTGTTAGCATGAAACACAAATCCATCGTTAACGACGAACTGGTTCCATGTTCTTCCTTCTTTACAATTCAACAATACATCTTTAAATTCAGCGTCATGCACATATTGATCTTTGATGGTCTCCAAACCAAATATTTTAAAGTCAAGTTGTGAAAGCATAGTATAACGATGAGACAATGCATCAGCAATAACATTTTCTTTACCCTTCTTGTGTTTAATGACATAAGGGAAAGTCTCAATGAATTCAACCCATTTAGCATGTCTACGGTTCAGTTTAGCTTGACTTTTAATGTGTTTCAAAGATTCATGATCAGAATGTATAACAATTTCTTAGGGCCATAAATAATGTTGCCATGTTTCTAAGGTCCGAACAAGAGCATATAATTCTTTATCATAAGTAGAATAGTTCAGACTAGGCCCACTCAATTTTTCAGAAAAGTATGCAACAGGTTTGCCATCTTGTAATAACACACCTCCTAATCCAATTCCACTAGCATCACATTCAAGCTCAAAAGTCTTATTAAAATCAGGAAGTTGAAGTAAAGGAGCATGTGTCAATTTATCTTTCAATACCGTGAAGGCTTCTTCCTGTGCGGTACCCCAAACAAAAGGCACATCCTTCTTTGTAAGCTCATTGAGAGGTGCAGCAATGGTGCTAAAGTCTCTCACAAAACGCCTATAGAAACCAGCGAGTCCAGAAAAACTCCTCACTTGTGTGACCGTTTTGGGTTGCGGCCAACTCTTAATAGCTTCAATCTTGGCTTTATCAACTTCAATTCCCTGTGGAGTAACAACATAGCCAAGAAAAGACACTCGGTCGGTGCAAAAGGTGCACTTCCCAACGTTACCAAACAACCGTGCATCACGTAGAGCACTAAAAACAGCACGTAAATGTTCCAAATGTTCTTCCAAAGATTTTCTAAAAATCAGTATATCATCAAAATAGACTACCACAAATCGTCCAATGAAAGCACGTAAAACTTCGTTCATTAGTCTCATGAAAGTACTAGGTGCATTAGTTAACCCAAAAGGCATGACTAACCACTCATATAAACCAAACTTAGTTTTAAATGCTATTTTCCATTCATCTCCCAATTTCATACGAATTTGATGGTATCCACTACGCAAATCAACTTTGGAGAATATTGTAGAGCCACTCAATTCATCAAGCATATCATCTAGCCTAGGAATAGGATGACGATAATGAATAGTAATATTATTAATGCCTCTACAATCAACACACATACGCGATGTACCATCCTTTTAGGCACTAGTATAATAGGAACAGCACAAGGACTAAGAGATTCGTGTATATAACCTTTGTCGAGCAGCTCCTGTACTTGATGCATAATCTCCTTCGTCTCCTCTGGATTGGTATGGTATGGTGCACGGTTGGGTAGCGATGCACCGGGTATTAAGTCAATTTGATGCTCAATCCCTCGAATAGGTTGTAATCCCGGTGGCACGTCTTCTGGGAAGACGTCAGCGAACTCCTACAAAATGTAAGTGATAGCAGGGGGCAAAGAGGAAGGCACGTCCTCGAATGAAAATAATGCATCTTTTCACACAAAAGCATAGCAAACAGATTTGCTAGAATCTAGCTCATCAATATCAGATTTGGTGGCAAGTAAACATGCACTTTTCAATTTAACTTCAGAAGCAACACTAGATGGTTTATTATTAGGCTTCATTTTTTGCTCAAATTCTTTTGCCACAATCTAATTTTCACTCTTATTTTTCTCCTGTTTTGCTTTATTATCTCTATTAATATCATCTTTCAAAATGGAATCAGGAGTCATAGGAAGCAAAGTAATATTTTTATCCTTATGAACAAGAGTATACTGATTGTTTCTACCATGGTGTACAGAATTTTTATCAAATTGCCATGGTCTACCAATTAATAAGGAACATGCTTGCATATGTACCACATCACAATCAACATAATCAGCATATGTAGAGTGATGTGGGGTGGAACCCTAGATGGCCGATCTTTCACGAAAGGAGCGAGATCCCTCGAAGAACACGAGGAACACGGGGAAGAACGGGGAGAAAACACGAGAGAAACACTCAACCAACAAGAAATAGATCACACATGTGCTAGATCGATGAACACAAAAGATACACGATGATCCAAGGTCAATAAAGGACGATACAAAGTAACCGGTTCTTCTCCTAGAAGGAGATCTTGATGGGGCCACCCAATAGGGGGTCTTTAATCCAATGATCTTCTCCGAAGAGGGGCCGCAGTCTCTCGAGGAGGAGGAGATCTGTATGGATGAGCGAAGCTCTATCTCACATATGAGCTAAACCAACGCTAACCCTAACTAGAGGAAGGGGATGGAGTATATATAGGCTTGTCCACGAAGGGGTAAGTGAGGAGGGGATACATGGGCCGCTGGCCCGTCTCTGCGCGCAGGCAGGCGCCGGATGTCCGGGCTGGGGGCCGGATGTCTGGCCGTTTGCGGGAGGCAGGATGTCCGGGGCACGGGCCGGATGTCCGGGCTAGCGAGGTTGGTCTCGGTGTTCTCTGGATAGGGGGCGCCGGATTTCTGGGGTTGTTCGCCGGATGTCCGGGCGTTGCTGAGGTGCCGGATGTCCGGCCGCTGATGCTTTTGGCCGTCTGTTGGGGCAGCTCCTGCACGGCTTCCCAGGCGCCGGATGTCCGGCCTTTGGCCCAGATGTCCGGCCATTGTAGCTTCAGCAGCTCCGTCTTCTTCCGTCGTCGCTTCCAGGCTTCCCTCGCGGATGGTGTAGTTGTTCCTTGACGCTTGCACTCCCCCTCGACATCCATGAAGCTCCGACAATACCTATGCATGCACACGAGTGGAGTGTCAAGTAGTATACCATCCTCGAAGGGGTCAAGTGAGCACGTGTAAAGGAGATGATTCACCTTTGCGTATGTGAAGTAGATGTCGCACGTGTCACTTGCCAAACGAACTCTTGACATGGTGATGTCCATAGGATGCTCCGCATCATCTCCCCTCCCTTGGGAAAGATCCGACCTCGGATTGAAAACCAAATCACCATGGGAAATAGATGGCTTCGCCGTGTAGAAGTGGACGTTCACCAAGTACTTGTCATCTTGAAGCTCGAAATGGGCACTCTCCAATGTCGCACCGTCTTGTGATTCCTTCAAAAGGAGTAAGGACAACAAACACTTAGAAAAACAAATGTGGTTAGCGTTAGTGGAAAACCAAGCATTCAAGAGGTGATTCACCAAACAAGTGTCGTCATCATGCAAAGCATATGGTTTGACAAAGGACTGTGACATGGCATGTAAGCACATAAATTGAGCACAAGCAAATATATCACGGGTACAAGCATGTAAATGGGAGGTAGAGATGCAAATATGTGTGTCAAGAGAATAAGCATCTACCTCAAGTTCATAGCAAACATTCACAAATTGCTCAATGAAAGGTCTATGGTAGGCATATGAATCATTCACAACACCAAATAAAATGAAGTGTCTAAACACATGGGTCAAGTGCAAGACAATCCAAGCATAATGTGCATAAGGTGTAGTGAACATAGTGTGGCACTCAACACAATAGAAAGAGCAATTGTTCATCATGTGTGAGGCAATCAAGTCAATCATGTGACAAGCAGTGGGACATGACATATGTGAAGCGATGACATTGTTGCAACCAAACATATGAGAGGATCAAATAATCCAAGAATTGGATGCAACACATAAGGCATATATATCATGATGCATGGAATGGTGAAAATGACAAGTCGAAGCAAGATCTCTAACAAGTGTGCAATCAAGTGATCCAAGATGAACAAAAAGTCTCATGGTGAAAGCAACACAAGTAGTATGATCCATAATATCCATGATCATGGTTTGGGGGTTCTCAAAAGAGAAGGATATCACCGTGAAAGCGTTTCCTTGTGCGTCCTTCACAATGCCGAGAAGCACAAGCAAGTGCGATGTAGAATCGTCGTGGTAGAAGGTGGTTCACTCTCAAGAGCTCGAATGGTCAACTCACGTGACGTGGAAGTCGACACAAAGTCCAAGTATCCTACACATGCACACAACAAAACAAAGAACGTATGCGCATGGTATATAAACACATCATCCATCATGATGGTTCTCTTATTTTGCACATAACCATTAGAAGCACAAGTGCATGAATAATATGATGCAACAATGGCTATATTCATGGTACGGGGTATATGGTGCAAAGAGGTAAGACAAGCATGCTTCACAAGGAATATGTCAAAATCTCCAATTATATGTGAGAATGCTATGGGGGCAAACTCATTATCAAGACTAAGGGCATTGTTGCACTCAATACATGGCAAATCATCTAGCATGAGGGAGGCAACACATGATGATAAATGACAAGAAGGAATAATAATCATGTGCAAAGCATAGTAATGGTTGTCATCAACCGCATGAAAGGAGCAAGTATGAATCATTGGTGATGCAACAAGGCAAGCAAGCATAGTAATCAAGTCGTGCAAGATAGTGGAGCGAAAATGCAACACACTAGAGTAAATCATGGCAAACATGTCATGTGAGCGAATAATAGACATAGACAATGTACATGACATATCGCAAGAACGAACACAAATCAAGATCATAGTATCATCATAGGCATGGGGCATAAAGCAATCATGGCAATAACAAACAATATCTCCACCACACTTGCAAATACACATACACGTACTAGAATCAATCATCATGTGTAATGCAAAGCATGGGTCACAAATGCATGGCAAAGGCGTAGGAATAAGCATATCATGCAAAGTGAACATGGCAAGATGGGCAAAGGATATATAATGGACAACAACCCATAACCATGTGAGGGCCATGTAAAAGAAATGCGCGAAGTGTTTGCGCGAAGTGATTGGTGGGAAAGGCAATCCATGGGATCCCAAATCATCATTGCTCTCTAGAGCTCGTTTTGTCAACTCGTGGGATTGCAAAGTTGACAAGTATTCATGGGTACCTACACAAAAGAGACACAAACGAAAGAAATTGTGTGTGTGGTAAATGTACACATCATCCATCATGATGTGTATGTGCATGTGTGAGTTAGCACAAGATAAGCATCGCTCAAAGAAATTTGATGCATGGTATAAGAACATGTCATCCATCATGAAAGAATAGTTATTGTGTATGACACGATGGGGATGCAAATTTAGCATACAAGTATATGGCACATCAATAGCATTTTCATTCACGGGGAGCTTATTGTGCACACAAGTATTGGGATCATGCAATGGATGGGATGAATCAAAATCTCCTAAAATGTATGAGGAAACTATAGGGGTCTCCTCATGAGCAATATTGGAAACATCATATGGAGAAAATGGACAACATCCAAAACAATGCATATCCGAAGCTAGGTAGTCATGGCATGGCATATGAGATAAATGATGCAAAGGGATCATATCAATATCATCACAAGAAAAACAAATGCCAACAACCATGGGCTTGTCATCTATGCCATAAGTGCAAATTGGGTTAATTTTAATGGCATATGCATAATCACCATGAAGAGATTGCAAATATGACATATGATTGATCTCATGCATAGCATATGACACGTCAAGCAGGTTGTCAAACATGATGTGACCTAAAGAATTGTCACAAGAAATCCTATGTAACATGGCATCACTACTAGGCAACTCAACATGCTCATCATCATATTCATCATAAATTGGCAAGTCAAGACATGAGGAAGTCACACTAGCATGAAGCATGGAAATAGGTTGATCAACATCATGCAAGCAATCAATGTCAAGAATGTCCACTAGTGGGACTAGAGCAACACCTTCACCTATGTTACCTTGTTCATTCCACTCAAGTGGTGTAGGTGAGGTGGCAAATACCAAATGGTGGTCATCTTCATCTTGATGGAACCATGTGGGGGTGCATCATATTCCACCATGGCCATCGTCTTGTCCAAAGGAAGGACGTAGTCGTCGCGAATCGGCTCGTCATCATATATGGGACCTAACACCAAATGAGAAGACTCAATAGAGGTAGAGGTTAAGTCATTAGAAATCGAAGTGGCCTCACTCTCTCTATGTGGTGGTTCACTCCCTCCCTCAAGGTAGGTGCACTCAAAGTCACATATGGTGGAGTCACTCATCTCACTCAAGTGGTGGGGGTTGTGGCTCTCCTCACATGGGAACTGGGGCAACTCGTCATATATGGGGCTAGTGGTGAAGTCACTCTCACTCTCAATATGGCGGCACAAGTCACTCAAGTCATCATACGTCGCCGTAGTCGAAGGGAAAATCCGATGCTCGATCATCTCATCATCGTCGCCGTGGATGAAGGCCGAAGATGGAACATCATCACTCTCGCCTCCTAAGATGGAAGCATCATCCTTGCTCGTCACCAAGTCACTTGCCTCCAAAGCTTGGTCCTTGAAGGTGTCCGTAGTCGTACTCATCGCCGCACCATCTTGAAAAAGAGTCGTGGAGGACTCGACATCATCAATGCCACAAAGAGGGATGGCGGTGAAGTCGAACTTGGGAGCATCATCTTGTAGCTCGTCGGGCTTGGACATCTTGGTGGTACTAGCCTCATGCTCGTCGTCTTTGAGTTTGGTCTTCGATAAGTGTGCGTGGGGTGGAGAATCCTTGGCCTTCATGAGTTCTTGTTCCGCCTTGAGAGCACCAATGTAGTTGTCGTCGAGGGACTTGTAGTTCTCGAGGAAGATAGTCTTGGAGATGTCGTTGTTCAATCCCATCATGAAGCGGAACTTCATTGACATGGGGTCGTCCATGCCGGCTCGTCACAAGGCTTGCTTCATCTCCTTGAAGTACTCATCGATGGACTTGGATCCTTGGGTGGTGTTCTCCAATTGGCGTAGAAGTTGTTCCGTGTAGGTTGGAGGCACAAACTCTCGCCGCAACACTCTCTTCGTCTTGGGCCGACTCATGTCGTAGGTCTCCGAAGGTGTGTGAAGCCACCATGTCGAGGCGTAGTCGTGGACGTTTCTTGATGCGCACTTCACTTGATCTTCGGGAGGAACTTGATGTAGCTTGAGGTAGTCGTCCATCAAACGCTCCCACTCGAGATACTCCTCGGGTTCTAGAGTCCCATAGAAAGGAATCTCGTGGTCGGTGTCGAGGTCGTAGTAGCTCGTGGAGGTCGCGGACTTGAGCTTGGGGAGCTTCTCTTGAGCGTAGTCTTGAGGTGCTTGTTGGCGAAGATGCCGTATATCTGAAGGCGAAGATGCCTTGAAGTCGCTTGGCGAAGATGCCAAGGGAGATGGTGAAGTCGTTGAGCGGTTGTTGGTGTTGAGCTCTTGACCTTCACGTTCTTGTTGGTCATGGTGTCGATGCCGATGTGATCTTGCCGGAGATGGTAGCTCGGAAGCATGTGCTCTTGAGCGTCTTCTCGAAGATGAGGAAGATCGCTTGTAGGACTTGATGAGGGCTTTGAGCTCCTCCATTTGAGCATTCATCTTGGCGTCGTTGGAATTGTTCGTGGCATCGAACTCGTTGTTGTTGTTGTAGACCGAGGGTGAAATGCCTTGCCTATCCATCACAAGACTCGAGCAAATATGAGTGGGAGAAAGAGAAGAACTATACCAAATGTACCTTGACCGATGTTGAATATGGATCAATGATCACTCAATGTGTAACAAGGAAATAGCATAATTGGTACCAATTCTTGTCGGTTTCTCACACCTATACAAGTAAGGCTTATGATGGAGCTCGGTGAGGATAGTGGCACAAAAATTTGATGCAAAATGTTAGCAAGAGTCAATAATGTTGAAAGAGATTCACAAATTTGCAAGTGAAACAAGTAGACCAATAGCAATATGTGGCACACGGAAACACACACACGAATAGATAAATGGGGTCATGCAACCAAGGAATGAGCACAAAATGTGGAGTCCACGGAAAACGCTCATGTTGCACAACTAAATAGAGACGCTAGCACGATTGCTCTATAGGCGGATACGACACTTGTGCACAACCTATGATATGCAAAATGGATAAACTTTCTATCCCAAGTATGCTATATATATGTATGGTTCCCGTTGTTTCTCTCAAGATGATCCAAGATGATCGAATATGACAATCTTATATGCAATGTGGTATGATGCTATGGCACTTGCTTACAAGCTCTTTGCTCTTCTCTTTTTCTTAAAAGCTTATTGTTTTTTTATATGGTATGGCCACTTTTGCACAATACACAAACCAAGATAGCAATTGTGTATATGCGGGAACAATCTTGTGACACAAGAGATGATATGATACCAATATGATATGGTATGTATGCAATGGAAGGTGTAGACCAATGACCAATAATGTGCACAAGTAACGTTGCCGGCAGTACTCAAATGGCTAGTCTCGATAGGCAAGTGACGCAAAATGGTCTAGGGGTTATCAATGCAATTGCAAGGGGAATATACAATGGTGTCATCGAGGTTACCGTCCTTGGCGATGATGAGTGGCGGTGTTCTTGATGTAGATACCAAGATGATGGAGACTCGTCCCTAAGTAGCCGAAACACCTTAGGAAACGGAAAAACCACAACTCAAAATCTCAAGGACAAAGTCAAATGGTGGTAGCGGGAATGCGGTGGTGGTTGCGGAAGCTCAATGGGATTGCCTAAATGCAATGATGGGGTTTTGAGACGCAATGCGAAAGTCGAGGGTGACTATACACGGTGTCAGAGTTGGAAGCACGGTCCCTAAGTAGCCGAAACACCTTAGGAGACACAACTCACAACACAAACAAATTTGGGTTAGGTTGGGTTGGCGGAAGTGTATGGTGGGTAAGCCTATGCGGTAGTGGTGGTGGTGGTTGATGAATAAGCAATCGTCCCTAAGTAGCCTAAACACCATAGGAGACTCGAATCACAACTCAAACAACCACAAATGCAAAGGGGAACAAAATTGGTTAGGTTGCGGAAGTCGGCGGTGGTTATGCGGAGGATGTGGTGGAAGCCCTAGGAAAAGATGCCAAAGTTGTCAAAATTTGATGGAATCAAATGGTGATGGAACCTATCTAGATGGATAGAGGATGTCAATAGCAACTCAACAAGCTAAAGAACGCGAAAATTGGACTCCGGGTGTGAAAGTTATGCACAAAACGGTGAAACAGGGGAGGCTGAAATCCCAGGGGTCGGACATCCGGGCTCGGGGCCGGATATCCGGGACCTGATGTCCAGAAACTTGGGTGATTTTGCACTCCAGGAGCCGGATGTCCTGGCTAATTGCCAGATTTTCGGGCTGGCCGGATGTCCGGGGCTCGGGCCGGATGTCCGGGCTCCAAATCCGAGGATGAACTCAAGGAACTCGATTTGGGGGCGGAAATTGATGATTTCGGGGGCAAAATTGCGGAGATTTCGTGGATGGAAAGTGGGGAAACTTGGGGGAATGCTAGATCCACTAGTAACAAAGCAAATCCATGGATCAAATCCAACAAAACATCATCAAACCAACAAATCACAAAACAAATTGGGGCTATTATTGGTGGGGATTTTCGAATTTAGGACGAAACCAACAAAACTAGGCTAGAAAACACAACGGGAAGGCTCCAAAATCCTGATCAACGTGGCTCATGATACCAAGATGATGTGGGGTGGAACCCTAGATGGACGATCTTTCACGAAATGAGCGAGATCCCTCGAAGAACACGATGAACACGGGGAAGAACGGGGAGAAAACACGAGAGAAACACTCAACCAACAAGAAATAGATCACACATGTGCTAGATCGATGAACACAAAAGATACACGATGATCCAAGGTCAACAAAGGATGATACAAAGTAACCAGTTCTTCTCCGATAGGAGGTATTGATGGGGGTCTTCTCCGTGAGGAGGTCTTGAATCCAATGATCTTCTCCGAAGAGGGGCCGCAGTCTCTCTCGAGGAGGAGATCCGTATGGATGAGCGAAGCTCTATCTCACATATGAGCAAAACCAACGCTAACCCAAACTAGAGGAAGGGGATGGAGTATATATAGGCTAGTCCACGAAGGGGGTAAGTGAGGAGGGGATACATGGGCCTCTGTCCCGTCTCTACGCGCAGGCAGGCACCGGATGTCCGGGCTGGGGGCCGGATGTCCGGCCGTTCGCGGAAGGCCGGATGTCCGGGGCACGGGCCAGATGTCCGGGCTGGCGAGGTTCGCCTCGGTGTTCTCTGAATAGGGGGCGCCGGATTTCCGGGGTTGTTCGCCGAATGTCCGGGCGTTGCTGAGGCGCCGGATGTCCGGCCGCTGATGCTTTTGGCCGTCTGTTGAGGCAGCTCCTGCGCGGCTACCCAGGCGCCGGATGTCCGGCCTCTGGCCCGGATGTCCGACCGCCGTAGCTTCAGCAGCTCCATCTTCTTCCACCGTCGCTTCCAGGCTTCCCTCGGGGATGGTGTAGTTGTTCCTTGGCGCTTGCACTCCTCCTCGACATCCGTGAAGCTCCGACAATACCTATGCATGCACACGAGTGGAGTGTCAAGTATTATACCATCCTCGAAGGGGTCAAGTGAGCACGTGTAAAGGAGATGATTCACCTTTGCGTATGTGAAGTAGATGCCACACGTGTCACTTGCCAAACGAACTCTTGACATGGTGATGTCCATAGGATGCTCCGCATCATAGAGATGCTAAAATGCACACGAACAGTACGTGTTACCTTAACCTTGTCGCTGTTGTTGAACCATTAGATGTAGTAAGGATGTGGATGTGGTCTTGTGGTGAGAGATAGCTTCTCCACCATCTCCATGCTAGCCAAGTTGTTGCAGCTCCCTCCATCTATGATGACGCGAATAGAACGTTCCTTCAAAACTCCCTCTGTATGGAACAAATTATACCTCTGATTTTGCTCAGCTTGTGTAACCTGCACACTCAAAACACGTTGAGCAACTAAACATTCATACCTGTCAGCATCTTCAGCGGCTATGTATTGCGTCTCATGATCAGAATCATCTCCACCGTGTTCTTCATGTGTAATAAGAGCCAAAGTCTCCTCATCATAGTCACTAGCGGACTCATACCCACCATCCTCAGTAACAATCATCACACGCTTAGATGGGCATTCTCTCGCATAATGACCTCCACCCTTGCAACATCGACAAATAATATCATGTGTTTGCCCTGTTGATGCCATGGATGAAGAAGAGCTCTTTGCCGGCCCAGAAGGTGTGCTGTTGGCAGATAGTGGTGATTGTGCCTGCTTTACTGTATCACGGTTGGAGGTGGCAGCCGACGGAGGCGCCGGTGTAGCAGAACGTGTGGAAGTAGATGATGCACGTGGTGTCCATGATGAAGGTCGACCTGCAGAAAAGTTAGTTCGTGCCAATGCCTGTCGATCCTGCACTTCACGTTCAGCTTTACAAGCAAGATGGAATAAACGAGTGATATTATTATAATCCTTATAGTCTAGAATGGTCTGAATCTCTCTATTTAGTCCACCCAGAAAACGTGCAAGCATAGCTTCATTCTCCTCAACAATACCACATCTAATCAAGCCAGTTTGTAATTCCTAATAACAATTCTTCTACCGAATTTTTTCCTTGTCTTAAGCGTTGCAATTTTTGAAGTAATTCACGTTGATAATATGGTGGAACCCAACGAGTACGCATAGCAGTTTTCAAAGCAGCCCAAGTAGCTGGAACAGGATATAATCTACAATGTTTAGACCACCAAACACATGCAAAGCTAGTGAAAGCACAAACAGCAGCAGGAACACGTCTCTCCTTAGGATATTGTAAATATGTAAATCGTTGTTCAGTTTCTAACTCCCAAGTAAGATATATATCAGGAACATATCTACCCTCAAATGGTGGAATATTCAATTTCAGTTTAGGGAGATGGTCATGATCTCGTACCTGAGGGGGAGCCCTGACATTGCCATTATTTGCATGTGGACGACCTGGTGGTTGTGGTGCTGGTGGTTGCACGTAGTTCTGATGTTGATCAACCTCATCCTCGTAATCTCCCACATAATCATCCTCCCCCACATCAGCAGCAGGAGCCACAGAAGTATCAACAGCAGCACCAGCAGCTTGGCCAGGCTGAAGAGGGACACGGGTCGCTCGGCGGAGGGCTGTTTCGCGATGTGGAGGTAGTCGTTGTTGATGTTGTAGAGGTGTGTTAGGTGCAGCCGGTGGTGGTGGTGGTAGACGCGCGAGCAATTCATTGAACTTGTTATCGAGCTTTGTTTCGAACGCCTACTCAATGCCATCTATCTTCTCCATGGCCTCTTCTAATCTATTTAGCACATCTTCCACCTGTCCACTCATCATTTGTTGAAACTTATCATGTAACGCTTTGTTTGTCATGTTCTCCCAGTCAGTCTCGTCGACTTGTGATCCTGCCATGGTTAGCACCAATAGAAACACACAATAATATGATTCGACAGACTACTAGGAAGTGGTGGTGGTGGTGTGGTGGACAGTCACAAATCCGTCAAGAAACTCTCAAATTCTTACCAGCTCTTACCCAATAGCAGGCGGTGATCGGCAACCGATGTAGTCAAAACTCTCAAAAGCTTGGATAGAGCGATTGCCAGGGAGAGTCAAACGCACGACGTAGATGTATGTGGAGCTCGGAAGGCTTATAGTATGGTAGCAAAAAAGGTCAGCAATAATCAATTCAGATATGCAAAGTTGAATAAACGCTCAACGACGGTACTGTGCTGGTCCTAGGCTAGACCGTACTAGAGACGCGAGCCTACAACACTAAAAAAATCACGGCGCTGCACGTACACAAGGGAGGAGCACACTTTGCATTTTTTTTCTTTTTTTTTGCACTTTTTTCCTCTTTTTTTTGCTCCGCAACAAATTATATTCGAGAAAGTCTACAAATGTCCTAAAAACTGCCTAGCAAGAATTTTCCAGACTTAGTTTTTTTTTGAAACTGGGACTATTTTTCTTCTGCGGGTAGCACGAAAGTTGGGGAGTCCTTCTCTGTCATGACTCGGAGTATGGCGTGATCTGGAAATCTAAAACAGAGTAACAAAATACTGGACTCGGAATAGGACTGGTGGCGGAGAGGAATCTGGTGGAACTCGGACTGGTGGAAGATATATGTTATAGGTGGAATCGGATTGGCGTGATGGCGGCGGATATGTGGTGGCGTATATGGACTCGGATAGGCGATGAATATGTGGTGGTGGTATATGCCAGCGGTGATGAAGTTGGTGCGGTGGTGGTATATGGCAGCAGCGATGATGATGATGCGGTGGTGATATATGGCAACGGCGACGTGACAACCTGTGAACAGAACTCGAAACTCTAAAGGACTAGACGCTAAGACCAGCAACTTGACACGACGATGCAACCGCAAATTCAACAAAGCAAATACAGAAAAGATTATGCAAAGGCTCAGATTGGTTCGGATGGGATGAACTAACCCTTTTTTTTGGCTTTTTCATGGACTATAGGTATGAAGAACAGACTCGATCTAAACTACGAAAAACTGTAAAATCTCACCAAGCAACCTGGAAATCTGATACCACTTGATAGAGGCAAAGGTGTCCCGTCTTTCGATGAGATGGTGGCTATCGTTTTCTGTGGGAGTCGACCTTGGCGATCCGACTACGAACGTGCGAGACGTCGCGCCTTAGCAATCGCTAAACCAACTTCCGAGGGTTATTGACCACGCCGGAGCACGATCAACCTGACCACGAGGGTCTGTTTCCTGCAGGCAAACGAAGAACAAGCAAGAAACTTAGATTGCAATCTGGATATTGCGAATAAAAGAGGAAAGCTTTATTAATGAAGGTGGGGTTCTGTGACGCCTTGGTCTGGTCGTTGAACACAAATGAAGTACGCGAAGTTGCAGCTATGGCGAACTTTTAATCTAAACAAAACCCAAAGTCTAAACGATGCCCTAGGGGCTGTATATATGGGGGAAGAGTGATACGGGGTGAAACCCTAGATGGCCGATCTTTCACTAAAGGAGAGAGATCCCGCGAAGAACACGACGAACACGGGGAAGAACGGGGAGAAAAACACGAGAGAAACACTCAACCAACAAGAAATAGATCACACAAATGCTAGATCGTTGAACACAAAGAGATACACGATGATCCAAGGTCAACAAAGGAAGATACAAAGTAACCGGTTCTTCTCCGATAGGAGGTCTTGATGGGGGTCTTCTCCGTGAGGAGGTCCTGAATCCAATGATCTTCCCCGAAGAGGGGCCGCAGTCTCTCTCGAGGAGGAGATCCGTATGGATGAGCGAAGCTCTATCTCACAAATGAGCTAAACCAACGCTAACCCTAACTAGAGGAAGGGTATGGAGTATATATAGGCTAGTCCACGAAGGGGTAAGTGAGGAGGGTATACATGGGCCTATGGCCCGTCTCTGCGCGCAGGCAGGCGCCGGATGTCCGGGATGGGGGCCGGATGTCCGGCCGTTCGCGGGAGGCTGGATGTCCGGGGCACGGGCCGGATGTCCGGGCTGGCGAGGTTGGCCTCGGTGTTCTCTGGATAGGGGGCGCCGGATTTCCGGGGTTGTTCGCCGGATGTCCGGGCTTTGCTGAGGCGCCGGATGTCTGGCCTGGCGCCGGATGTCCGGCCGCTGATGCTTTTGGCCGTCTGTTGGGACAGCTCATGCGCGGCTACCCAGGCGCCGGATGTCCGGCCTCTGGCCCGGATGTCCGGCCGATGTAGCTTCAGCAGCTCCATCTTCTTCCGTCGTCGCTTCCAGGCTTCCCTCGCGGATGGTGTAGTTGTTCCTTGGTGCTTGCACTCCTCCTCGACATCCGTGAAGCTCCGACAATACCTATGCATGCACACGAGTGGAGTGTCAAGTAGTATACCATCCTCGAAGGGGTCAAGTGAGCATGTGTAAAGGAGATGATTCACCTTTGCGTATGTGAAGTAGATGTCGCACGTCTCACTTGCCAAACGAACTCTTGACATGGTGATGTCCATAGGATGCTCCGCATCAAATAGGGGGGGGGGGATTTCGTGGCCCTTGGAGGAGGGGTCCGAAAAAAGCCTATATTGAAGTATTTCGAAATTACATGGGCCTGGCCCAAAAAGAAGGTGACGCAGCACCTAGAATAGCCTCTGGACGAAAATTATGAAGTGGCATCTTGTATATTTCGTCCAAGCCTTCATGCACTCAATATGGTGGCTTCAAAGTCCTGAAATCATCACTTGAAACTCCGTTCTTGTCTCCCGTGCGCATGCCATCAACTCCATGCTTGTTCTTGCTCCCATGATCATCCTTCTCCAAGCTAGGCCCTTCATTTGTAAGCAAAACAAATGTATTCAATTTAGGCAGCATCATATTCTCATGAACATTAGAATCATTACCAAGAAACGGAAGTACCTGATAATTCAATTGGCGTGCGCGAGCTCTAGTAATTGGTCCAATATGTATAGCAGCAGGGGCTGTGGGTGTAACAATGGTATTGATGTCCTCATCATGTGCAAACTGAGTTGCAATACTTTCATGCCTTCTACTTCTTGTGATAATATTTTGGCTTTATATTTTATTCACTATGAAAGTTACTCATGTATACATGTGTCATATGTGCAAAATCCACGGGAAGTAAAAATTTATGACATATACATATACAACATGTACACCTTGTCTCTTTTGTTAGCCACATTTCAGATAAAGCAACACCGAGGATGGCTTTATTTTCAAGAAGGAGAGGATGATGAGGACATGACTACCTTGGATACGACCAAAAATATTGCATACATGCATATTTGTCAGGTGATTTCTAGTGTCAACTATTCAATAATCTATTTATATTATCCAGAACAAAAATACTTCACACACTTTTGTGTTTGGTCTAATTGCAGGTGTATTGGACATTTCTACAATCCACATATGAATGCTAATGAGTTAACTAAGGACAACATTGAGCGTATGAATGCTAAATATAAACTTGCTGGAGATAAGGGTAGAAAGCATGTTGTCTTTGCACCTGGAGGTCTTGGCTACATTTGCGTAAGGATAGGTTTCCTAATTTGCGCAAATCAAAGCTAATGCCACGTGCTGATGGTCATTTTAAGGTGTTAGAGAAAATAAATGATAATGCATATAAACTTGAGTTGCCTGCAGATTTTGGGGTTAGTCCCACTTTTAACATTGCAGATTTGAAGCCTTATTTGGGTGAGGAAGATAAGCTTCCGTCGAGGACGACTTCATTTCAAGAAGGGGAGGATGATGAGGACATCAATACCATTGTTACACCCACAGCCCCTACTACTACATATACTGGACATCAATACCATTGTTACAACCACGCCAATTAAATTATTAAGTAGTTTCGTTTCTTGGTAATGATTCTAATGTTCATGAGAATATGATGCTGCCTAAATTGGATACATTTGTTTTGCTTACAAATGAAGGGCCTAGCATGGATACGAGGGATGAACATTGGAGCAAGAACAAGCATGGAGTTGATGGCATGAGCAAGGGGAACAAGAACGAAGTTACAAGTGATGATTTCAGGACTTTGAAGCCACCATAATGAGTGCATGAAGGCTTTGACGAAATATACAAGATGCCACTTCATAAACTTCGTCCAGAGGCTATTCTAGGTGCTGCGTCACCTCATTATTGGGCCAGGCCCATGTAATTTCGAAATACATAAGTATAGGCTGTTTTCAGAGTCCGTATGTCTTGGGAAACAAGAGATAGGGTTGGTTTCGTACCCCTTCTGATAGAGGCAAAGGTGTCCCGTCTTTCGATGAGATGGTGGCTATCGTTTTGGAGGAAGTCGACTTTGACGATCCGACTACGAACGTGCGAGGACGTCGCGCCTTAGCAATCGCTAAACCAACTCCGAGATGTTATTGACCACGCCGGAGCACTATCAACCTGACCACGAAGGTCTGTTTCCTGCAGGTAAACGAAGAACAAGCAAGAAACTAAGACTGCAATCTGGATATTGCGAATATAAGCGGAAAGCTTTATTGATCAAGGTGGGTTTCTGTGACGCCTTGGTCTGGTCGTTGAACACAAACGAAGTACGCGAAGTTGCAGCTATGGAGAACTTTTAATCTAAAAAAGACCCAAAGTCTAAACGACGCTCTAAGGGCTATATATACGGAGGAAGAGGAGGGAATTTCGTGGCCCTTGAGGGAGGGGTCCAAAACCAACCCTAACTCTTGTTCCCCCACACATACGGACTCTAAAAACAACCTATACTGTATTTCGAAATTACATGGGCCTGGCCCAATAATAAGGTGACGCAACACCTAGAATAGCCTATGGACGAATATTATGAAGTGGCATCTTGTATATTTCGTGCAAGGCTTCATGCACTCCTTATGGTGGCTTCAAAGTCCTGAAATCATCACTTGTAACTCCGTTCCTGATCCCCTTGCGCATGCCATCAAATCCATGCGTGTTCTTGCTCCAATGTTCATCCTTCTCTAAGCTAGGCCCTTCATTTGTAAGCAAAACAAATGTATCCAATTTAGGCAGTATCATATTCTCATGAACATTAGAATCATTACCAAGAAACGAAAGTACCTGGTAATTTAGCTGGCGTGCACGAGCTCTAGTAATTGGTCCAGTATATGTAACAGTAGGGGTTGTGGGTGTAACAATGGTATTGATGTCCTCATCATCCTCCCCTTCTTGAATTGAAGTCGTCCTAAACGAAGCTCATCTTCCTCACCCAAATAAGGCTTCAAATCTGCAATGTTAAAAGTGGGACTAACCCCAAAATCTGCAGGCAACTCAAGTTTATATGCATTATCATTTATTTTCTCTAACACCTTAAATGGACCATCAGCACGTGGCATTAGCTTTGATTTGCGCAAATTAGGAAACCTATCCTTACGCAAATGTAACCAAAGAAGATCTCCAGGTGCAAAGACAACATGTTTTCTACCCTTATCTCCAGCAAGTTTATATTTAAGATTCATACGCTCAATGTTTTCCTTAGTTAACTCATGCATTTTTAAGATCAATTCAGCACGTTGTTTAGCATCAAAATTAACCTTCTCCGAAGATGGAAGAGGCAACAAATTAATGGGTGCACGAGGTAGGAAACCATACACAATTTCAAAAGGGCACATCTTAGTAGTAGAATGCAACGAATGATTATAATCAAATTCAATATGAGGCAAGCATTCTTCCCACATTTTCTAATTATTCTTCAAAACAACCCTAAGCATAGTAGACAATGTTCTATTGACTACTTCAGTTTATCCATCAATTTGGGGGTGACAAGTAGTACTAAAAAGCAGTTTAGTCCCCAACTTAGCCCATAGACATCTCGAAAAGTGGATAAGAAATTTAGTATCACGATCTGAAACAATAGTATTTTGCACACCATGCAAGCGAATAATTTCCCGAAAGAACAAATCAGCAACATTGACAGCATCATCGCTTTTATGACATGGTATAAAGTGTGCCATTTTTAACAATCTATCCACGACAACAAATATGCTATCCCTCCCCTTCTTTGTTCGAGGTAAACCTAAAACAAAGTCCATAGATATATCCTCCCAAGGAACACTAGGTACAGGCAAAGGCATATATAAACCATGAGGATTGAGTCGTGACTTAGCTTTTTGACATGTAGTGCAGCGAGCAACAAAACGCTCAACATCCCGTCTCATCTTTGGCCAAAAGAAATGTGTAGCAAGTATATCCTCCGTCTTCTTCACGCCAAAGTGTCCCATTAGTCCTCCTCCATGCGCCTCCTACAACAACAAAAGACGGACGGAGCTAGCTGGAATGCATAGCTTGTTAGAAGAAACACAAATCTATCATTAACAACGAACTTGTTCCATGTTCTACCTTCTTTACAATTCTGCAATACATCTTTAAATTCAGCATCATGCACATATTGATCTTTGATGGTCTCCAAACCAAATATTTTAAAGTCAAGTTGTGAAAGCATAGTATAACGACGAGACAATGCATCAGCAATAACATTTTCTTTACCCTTCTTGTGTCTAATGACATAAGGGAAAGTCTCAATGAATTCAACCCATTTAGCATGCCTACGGTTCAGTTTAGCTTGACTTTTAGTGTGTTTCAAAGATTCATGATCAGAATGTATAACAAACTCTTTGGGCCATAAATAATGTTGCCATGTTTCTAAAGTCCGAACAAGAGCATATGATTCTTTATCATAAGTAGAATAGTTCAGACTAGACCCACTCAATTTTTCAGAAAAGTATGCAACAGGTTTGCCATCTTGTAATAACACACCTCCTAATCCAATTCCACTAGCTTCACATTCAAGCTCAAAAGTCTTATTAAAGTCAGGAAGTTGGAGTAAAGGAGCATGTGTCAACTTATCTTTCAATACCGTGAAGGCTTCTTCCTGTGCGGTACCCCAAACAAAAGGCACATCCTTCTTTGTAAGCTCATTGAGAGGTGCAACAATTGTGCTAAAATCTCTCACAAAACGCCTATAGAAACCAGCGAGTCCAAGAGAACTCCTCACTTGTGTGACCATTTTGGGCTGCGACCAACTCTCAATAGCTTCAATCTTGGCTTTATCAACTTCAATTCCCTGTGGAGTAACAACATAGCCAAGAAAAGATACTCGGTCGGTGCAAAAGGTGCACTTCCCAAGGTTACCAAACAAACGTGCATCACGTAGAGCATTAAGAACAACACGTAAATGTTCCAAATGTTCTTCCAAAGATTTGCTATAAATCAGTATATCATCAAAATAGACTATCACAAATCGTCCAATGAAAGCACGTAAAACTTCGTTCATTAGTCTCATGAAAGTACTAGGTGCATTAGTTAACCCAAAAGGCATGACTAACCACTCGTATAAACCAAACTTAGTTTTAAATGCTGTTTTCCATTCATCTCCCAATTTCATACGAATTTGATGGTATCCATTACGCAAATCAACTTTGGAGAATATTGTAGAGCCACTCAATTCATCAAGCATATCATCTAGCCTAGGAATAGGATGACGATAACGAATAGTAATATTATTAATGCCTCTACAATCAACACACATACGCGACGTACCATCCTTTTTAGGCACTAGTATAATAGGAACAACACAAGGACTAAGAGATTCGCGTATATAACCTTTGTCGAGCAGCTCCTGTACTTGACGCATAATCTCCTTCGTCTCCTCTGGATTGGTACGGTATGGTGCACGGTTGGGCAGCGATGCACCGGGAATTAAGTCAATTTGATGCTCAATCCCTCGAATAGGTGGTAATCCCGGTGGCACATCTTGTGGGAAGACGTCAGCGAACTCCTGCAAAATGTTAGTGACAGCAGGGGGCAAAGAGGAAGGCACGTCCTCGAATGAAAATAATGCCTCTTTGCACACAAAAGCATAGCAACAGATTTGCTAGAATGTAGCTCATCAATATCAGATTTGGTGCCAAGTAAACATGCACTTTTCAATTTAATTTCAGAAGCAACACTAGATGGTTTATGATTAGGCTTCATTTGTTGCTCAAATTCTTTTGCCACAATCTGATTTTCACTCTTATTTTTTTCCTGTTTTGCTTTATTAGCTCTATTAATATCATCTTTCAAAATGGAATCAGGAGTCATAGGAAGCAAAGTGATATTTTTATCCTTATGAACAAGAGTATACTGATTGTTTCTACCATGGTGTACAGATTTTTTATCAAATTGCCATGGTCTACCAAGTAATAAGCAAGATGCTTGCATAGGTACCACATCACAATCAACATAATCAGCATATGTAGAGATACTAAAATGCACACGAACAGTACGTGTTACCTTAACCTTGCCGCTGTTGTTGAAACATTGGATGTAGTAAGGATGTGGATGTGGTCTTGTGGTGAGAGATAGCTTCTCCACCATCTCCATGCTAGCCAAGTTGTTGCAGCTCCCTCCATCTATGATGACGCGAATAGAATGTTCCTTCACAACTCCCTTTGTATGGAACAAATTATGCCTCTGATTTTGCTCAGCTTGTGTAACCTGCACCCTCAAAACACGTTGAGCAACTAAACATTCATACCTGTCAGCATCGTCAGCAGCCATGTATTGCGTCTCATGATCAGAATCATCTCCACCGTGTTCTTCATGTGTAATAAGAGCCAAAGTCTCCTCATCATAGTCACTAGCGGACTCATACCCACCATCCTCAGTAACAATCATCACACGCTTAGATGGGCGTTCTCTCGCATAATGACCTCCACCCTTGCAACGTCGACAAATAATATCATGTGTTTGCCCTGTTGATGCCATGGATGAAGAAGAGCTCTTTGCCGGCCCAGAAGGTGTGCTGTTGGCAGATAGTGGTGATTGTGCCTGCTTTACTGTATCACGGTTGGAGGTGGCAGCCGACGGAGGCGCCGGTGTAGCAGAACGTGTGGAAGTAGATGATACACGTGGTGTCCATGATGAAGGTCGACCTGCAGAAAAGTTAGTTCGCGCCAATGCCTGTCGATCCTGCACTTCACGTTCAGCTTTACAAGCAAGATGGAATAAACGAGTGATATTATTATAATCCTTATAGTCTAGAATGGTCTAAATCTCTCTATTTAATCCACCCAGAAAACGTGCAAGCATAGCTTCATTCTCCTCAACAATACCACATCTAATCAAGCCAGTTTGTAATTCCTAATAACAATTCTTCTACAGAATTTTTTCCTTGTCTTAAGCGCTGCAATTTTTGAAGTAATTCACGTTGATAATATGGTGGAACCCAACGAGTACGCATAGCAGTTTTCAAAGCAGCCCAAGTAGATGGAACAGGGTATAATCTACAATGTTCAGACCACCAAACACATGCAAAGCTAGTGAAAGCACAAACAGCAGCAGGAACACGTCTCTCCTCAGGATATTGTATACATGTAAATCGTTGTTCAGTTTCTAACTCCCAAGTAAGATATATATCAGGAACATATCTACCCTCAAATGGTGGAATATTCAATTTCAGTTTAGGGAGATGGTCATGATCTCGTACCTGAGGGGGTGCCGTAACGTTGCCATTATTTGCATGTGGACGACCTGATGGTTGTGGTGCTGGTGGTTGCACGTAGTTCTGATTTTGATCAACCTTATCCTCGTAATATCCCACATAATCATCCTCCTACGCATTAGCAGCAGGAGCCACAGAAGTATCAACGGCAGCACCAATAGGTTGGCCAAGCGCAAGAGCAACACGGGTCGCTCGACGGAGGGTTGTTTCGCGATGTGGAGGTAGTCGTTGTTGTTGTTGTTGTAGAGGTGCGTTAGGTGCAGCAGGTGGTGGAAGACGCATGAGCAATTCATTAAACTTGTTATCGAGCTTTGTTTCGAACGTCTTCTCCATGCCATCTATCTTCTCCATGGCCTCTTCAAATCTTTTTAGCACATCTTGCACCTGTCCACTTATCATTTGCTAAAACTTATCATGAAGCTCCTTGTTCGTCAAGTTCTCCTAGTCAGTCTCGTCGGCTTGTGATCCTGGCATGGTTAGCAGCAATATAATCCTACAGACTACTAACAAGTGGTGGTGGTGGCGGGTGTCATAAATCCGTCAAGCAAATATCAAATTCTTACCAGTTCTTACCCAGCAGCAGGCGGTGATCGGCAACCGTTGTAGTCAAAACTCTCAAAAGCTTGGATAGAGTGATTGCCAGGGAAAGTCAAATGCACGACGTAGATGTATGTGGAGCTGGGAAGGCTTATAGTATGGTAGCAAAAAGGGTCAGCAATAATCAGTTCAGAGATGCAAAGTAGAATAAACGCTCAACGACGGTACTGTGCTGGTCCTAGGCTAGACCGTGCTAGAGATGCGAGCCTAGAACACTAACAAAATCACGGCGCTGCACGGAAACAAGGGAAAAAAACACTTTGGATTTTTTTTCGCTCTGTTTTTTTTTGCGCTCTTCTTTTTGCGCTCCTCTTTTTTTTTGCGAAAAATCACTATAATTGCGAGTGTCTCAAAACTTTTCCCAGGTCAAACTGACAGAATGGGTACGAAATTTTTTGATAATTTTTTTTTCGAAAATCAGGGCAGCGACGACGAAAAAGTGCGACAAAAGTCACTATGATGGCGAGTGTCTCAAAAGACTCAGAACACCCTAAAAATAGGATACGGAAAAAATATTTTCGGTCGCCGAAATTTTGGCCTAAAAGCTGCCCGGGGGTCTCCAGACTCTTTTTTTTTCGAGACCTACGCAGGCAAGGAAACACGAATCGGAATTGAGATGGATCTCGAAAATAAACCTAATATGAGAAGAACTCGGATTGGTGGTGGATATATGGTGGTAGGATATGGCAGCGGGGGTGGTATATGGTAGCGGTGGTGGTATATGGACACAGATCGGTGGTATATGGACACGGATCGGTGGTGGTATATGGACACGGATTGGTGGTGGTATATGGATACGGATTCAGAGCGGTGGCGGATAAGCGGTCGTGATAGATGGCAAGGCGATGATGATGGTGCGGCGGCGTGACAACTTATGACCAGAACTCGAAACTCTAAAAGACTAGACTCTAAGACCAGCAACTTGACACGACGATGCAACCGCAAATTCAGCAAAGCAAAAACCCTAAAAAGATTATGCAAAGGATCAGATTGGTTCGGATATGATGAACTAACCCTAATCTTTTTGTGGCTTTTTCGTGGACTGTAGGTATGACGAACAGACTCGATCTAATCTACGAAAAACTATAAAATCTCACCGAGCAGCCTAGAAGTCTGATACCACTTGATAGAGGCAAAGGTGTCCCGTCTTTCGATGAGATAGTGGCTATCGTTTTGGAGGAAGTTGACTTTGACGATCCGACTACGAACGTGCGAGGACGTCGCGCCTTAGCAATGGCTAAACCAACTCCGAGAGGTTATTGACCACGCCGGAGCACGATCAACCTGACCACGAAGGTCTGTTTCCTGCAGGTAAACGAAGATTAAGCAAGAAACTAAGATTGCAATCTGGATATTGCGAATATAAGAGGAAATCTTTATTGATCAAGGTGGGGTTCTGTGACGCATTGGTCTGGTCGTTGAGCACAAACGAAGTACGCGAAGTTGCAGTTGTAGCGAACTTTTAATCTAAACAAAACCCAAAGTCTAAACGACGCCCTAAGGGCTGTATATATGGAGGAAGAGGAGGGAATTTCGTGGACCTTGAGGGAGGGGTCCGAAACCAACCCTAACTCTTGTTTCCCCACACATACGGACTCTAAAAACAGCCTATACTTAAGTATTTCGAAATTACATGGGCCTGGCCCAAAAATAAGGTGACGTAGCACCTAGAATAGCCTATGGACGAATATTATGAAGTGGCATCTTGTATATTTCGTCCAAGGCTTCATGCACTCCTTATGGTGGCTTCAAAGTCCTGAAATCATCACTTGTAACTCCGTTCCTGATCCCCTTGCGCATGCCATCAACTCCATGCGTGTTCTTGCTCCAATGTTCATCCTTCTCCAAGCTAGGCCCTTCATTTGTAAGCAAAACAAATGTATCCAATTTAGGCAGTATCATATTCTCAAGAACATTAGAATCATTACCAAGAAACGAAAGTACGTGGTAATTTAATTGGCGTGCGCGAGCTCTAGTAATTGGTCCAGTATATGTAACAGTAGGTGCTGTGGGTGTAACAATGGTATTGATGTCCTCATCACTGAGCGCACTTGAGTTGTCGGGGGTTTTTCTCATGTGAATGCGTCACTGGCAATGGAAGGTCTTAGCACGGACGAGAAGGTTGAACATTGCAGCATGGTCAAGCACGGAGATGAAGGTGCATGCGAAGAGAACATGAGTGGAGGTTCAAGTGAAGATTTCCGGACTTTGAAGCCACCATGATGACATACAAGAAGATGGACGAAATATACAAGATGGCCTTTCATAAATTTCGTCCATAGCTTATTATTGTTGTTGCGCCACCTATTTTGGGCCAGGCCCATGTAATCTTTTTTTAGAGTCCATATTGTAGGGGAAATGACTTAGGAGGTGTTTTAGTCCCACCTTGCCAAGGGTGGACAAAATCCCCTCTCTTTTCCCTATAAATATAGCCCTTAAGGCATCGTTTAGACTTGGGTTTTATTTAGTTAAAAGTTAGCCATCGCTGCAACTTCGTGTACTTTGTTTGTGTCCAACGACCAGACCAAGACCACTTATGAAACCCCACTTTCATCAACACTTCATCCATAGTCGCAATATCCAGATTGCTTAATCATATTCTTGCTTGTTGTCGGGGGAAATCTGCCTCCACGAACACCTATGGGGACCGAGCCCCTTTCTTGGTTCGACGGGGGGCGGAGGTCGCGCGAAGAGCGGATCGAGGCGATGAACACAAGGGGTTTACCCAGCTTCGGGCCACACGGATGCGTAAAACCCTACTGCTGCTTTGTGGTTTGGTATTGTGTTCTTGCTCGGGAGCGTGTGGTGCTACAGTACACGCGAGCTGCTGGCGAGACCGAGCGTGAATGGCCTCTTTTTCTTCCCCCCCCCACCTGTTGCGCATGGGGCCTCCTTTTATATGTGCAAGGGGTTACCCACAGGTGGCAACGTAGGCGGGGGTAAAACTGGAAAACGCTGTGTTGGGTACAGCTGTTTGCACAGTGCTATCATACCTAACTCTGACGGCAGGGGACAAGGGCATTAAATGCCCGTCCGCATCGCCCAGACGGTGCAGGAAAGGGGCCGTCTGGAGCGCCACCGTTTGCCACGATGGCTACTCTGTCAGCGTTGCTTCGCCACCGCATGCCCCTGGCTGCGCAGGCTTTCGCCACGTACGCCTGGAATGGCCCCAGAGCGACGCGTGGGTGGATGAGCTGGAGCGCAGGCGCGGGGTGGTGACTTGCCGCGGCAAGCGCCTTGCCGCGGTTGGTGCCTTGTCGCGCCCGGGAGCTTGTCGCTCACCGGTCCTTGCCGGGACGCGGGGTGCGTCGCAGCAAGTATCTTGTCGTGCCTCGGTCGGCCTTGCCGGTAAGCTCCTCTTGCCGGGGCCTTGTGCTTCGAGCGGTCGTCCCGGCAAGCTCCTCTTGCCGGGGCCTTGATCTCTTCGGGTGGCCTTCCCGGCAGGCTCCTCCTGCCGGGGCCTTGGCTCAAATACTTTGTTCTTGGATGGCCCAAAAAGGGACCACGGAGAGTTTTGGCGATCGCCTGGCAAGCCTTTCCGCGGGGTGCTATGACTGCTCGTGCACAAGTTCGGGGTACTAAGGTACCCCTACGTTAGTACACCGACAGGAGCCCCCGGGCCTGGGCCATACACGGTGTCGAGCGCTGTTGGGCCAGGCCCAAAACAGTGCACGGGCACGCGTGGCCTGGGTCACGCTGCATCTTCTTCTGCGTCCACCACGCCCTCCCCGAACGGTACGCGTCGAATGCGGCATCGTGGGGAGCGGCGTGCGTGACGTGGGCGGCGTGCGCGGGGCTGAGCCCCGCAGGCATGCGTCACGTCGTAATAAAGGGGGACGGTTCGCGCTATCCCCATAAGTGGAGGAAGGCGTGGAGGCGCGGCTCGTTTGTGGGACGGGGCCGAGGCACGGTTTCCGAGGCGCCCGCTCCCCATGATCACGGGGCGAGGGGAGGTCGCCTCATCCGTCGCCTCGGTCCTGCACGCCAGCCACGCGGCTTCCATGCGCCTGGGGTCGCGGACGGTGGAGGCAGGAAACCGGGCCGAGGCAGCAGGCCGGTCCCAGTCGCATGTTCTTCCTGCATCTTGATTGGCTGAGCGGGGCGGTCGAGCCCCCACCCTGCTCCTTTATAAAGTGCAAGAGGGGGGCGACGAAAACCCACGCTCCTCCTACTTCGCTTCTCTTCAGCTTCTGATCCCCTCTCTCCATTCGCCATGGAGAAAGGGAATCCTGGTCCTTCATCGGTGGCGGCGAGGGTCGCTGCTAGGCAACGCGCCCCTCGTCCCCTTGCACCCGCGGTGGCGGAGCCAACCGTAAGGGTAAGGGGGAGGGGGCGAGGTCGTGGACGAGGTCGTGGACGAGGCCGATGCGCTCAGGGACGAGGCGGACGGGGTGACGCGCCGGCCTCGCCCCCGCCAGCGGCTCCTCTTCTCACGACAGTCCACATCGGGGACGATCCTTGCGAGTTCTTCGTCAGGCTGCGCCGGGCGCCTCGCCGCCGCCTCCACCTCCCGGCTCCCTTCGCTAGCGTGATGGAGATGGAGCAACCCGAGACGCTAAGGCTGCGCATTAAGGGTTGCGGGATCAGCGGCACGCGGGTCCACGTCGAGTCCCCAGCCCCCGGCGTGGTGTATCTTGGCCGAGGGTGGAAGACATTCGCCTGTATCCACAGCTTGATGGAGGGGTTCACCCTCCATTTTAAGTTGATGGAGGGCGATCTCCTCTCCGTCAAGGCCTTCGGGGACTTTGGGACCCGGGCCCGGTGCTGCGTGGATAGCTCCTCCGACAGCGAAGGCTCCTCCTCGAGCAAGAGTGACGAGGAGGGGAGCGACAGCGACGACGAGGGTAGCGGTCGTCGGGATGACGGGTCCGACTAGGCGTCGGCCGCGGCTCCGCGTGGCACCGGCGACCCCATCATCCGTGTCGCCGGCTTCTTGAGCTTCCCGGGGTCGTCTCCTTGGCGGCTGGCGTGGCGAGGCTGCGGAAGAGGAAGAGGGCTGGCGGCAAGGCCGTCAATTCGGAGTACGAGGGCGAGGTGCCCTCGACAGCGTGCTGACGTCCTGCCGCCCCGTCGAGCCCTGCTTCCGGCACCGCTGTCACCGTCCAGCTTTCAGCCGACCCCGGGGCGTTCTGTTGGTGTCTTCTGCCACCTGTAGCTCGCCTAGGAGCCCCTTTTGCCTTTTCGCCTCCTTGTCCTACCTCCTGAGGAGAGAGACAATAAAGGGATTACGGGCATCTTATCTTTTTTCAATCTGTAAGCCCTCGAGCCTTAGCTGTGTTTAAAGCTTGTAACCCATCTTTCATGTTTTTCATTCTCTCTGAACTGTACCTGAGTGGAATGTTTTTAATGAAAAGGGGATGTTTGCCGGGTCATTTGTCCCGTGGATAAAACCAACGCCAAGGAGCGAATCCTTCATATCGTTAAGATAGACACTTCTTTGCCCGGCAACAGGCCCTGCCGTCTTTCCCGCGCCACTCGACCTCTCTCACGCCTTTGGCGGAGGTAGGGATGAGGCGGGTTCGGGCTCCTCATTCCGTTCCTTTGCCGCCGCGGCTGCTACCAAAATTGGCCCCAGGAACACGCTCCGGGGCTCAGAGTTAAGGGAGCACGACAGCTTTTTAGGAAGGAACAAGGTTTTCGCATTCCTCAGTCCATAAGAGAATGCATGACAAGGGATGAAAGACTTATCTGGGATTGCAGCCCCAGGAAACTTTGGCTTGCCGCGGGCGAATCTTTGTGCTTGCAGCCCCCGTCAACACTGGTTCGCCGGGGACCAGATGCTGGTCCGCCCTTCTTCTCTTCTTCGTCCTTAAGCGGTCTGGCCAGGATATGCAAAACCCTGCGAACCAAAGGAAACGAAAGAACAGGAAAAAGGACGCAGACTCGACCTCTAAGCTAGGGGTTAGCAGCTGTTAGGCACTATCAACCCTAACCAAGGACGAGACTCGACTCAGCATGCATGCTAAAACTTAGGGCGCCAGCGCTTCATTTACTGCTGCTCAGGATCTGCGCCTGGCTTTGTACAAAGGATTACATGCAACAGCGGCAGGACTTGTACAAAAGGTTGGTTGCCGGGCGGGGCCCGACAACCGCGCCTTACGGGTAAAACTTACGAAGATGCTCAATATTCCAGGAGTTGCTCACCGGAATGCCATCTTCGGTCTCAAGGCGGACAACGCCGGGCCTCGTGACTCGTCTCACCCGGTAAGGGCCTTCCCACTTCGGCATCAACTTGTTATGATTCTTGGCGGACGGGGCGCGCCGAAGAACAAGATCGCCTTCCTCGAAGCTTCTGGCTTTAACTTTGCGTCTATGGTAGCGACGCAAAGGTTGCTGGTAGCGAGAGGCTCGCACAGCAGCCTGAAGACGATCTTCCTCAAGGAGCAGCGCGTCATCTTCACGCAGCCGCTCTTGCTCAAGCTCATCATAAGCGAGCACTCGAGATGACCCGTATACGAGTTCCGTGGGGGTAACTGCTTCTGCTCCATAGACTAGAGAAAATGGTGTCTGGCCAGTGGCTCGATTTGGCGTCGTTCTGATCGACCAAAGAGCCACCGGCAGCTCCTCGATCCAGTTTCTTCCGCACTTGTGCAGCCTGTCGAAAGTTCTGGTCTTGAGCCCGCGCAGCACTTCGGCATTGGCCCTTTCCGCTTGACCCTTGCTCCGGGGATGAGCAACAGAAGCGAAGCAGACCTTGGCGCCGAGATCTTGGACGTATTGCATGAAGGCGCGGCTCGTGAACTGCGTACCGTTGTCGGTGATGATCCTGTTGGGGATCCCGAAGCGGCAAACAATCGACCTGAAAAACTTGACTGCTGACTGTGTTGTCACCTTCCTCACTGGTTCCACTTCCGGCCACTTTGTGAACTTGTCGATTGCGACGTACAAGTACTCAAAGCCCCCGACAGCTCGGGGGAAGGGGCCGAGGATGTCGAGCCCCCAGACCGAAAATGGCCAGGATAAAGGGATCGTCTGGAGAGCTTGAGCACAAAGGTTCCTGGTTCCACAGGTAACTTAAATGCTGCGCACTTTGACAGGCCATCAGTGATGTCGTTCTCAGCTCTTGGAATGTGTTCCATTTGCAGGCCGTCAAAGCGCTCTTCTAGCTTCCTCACTTCATCAACGTACGCTTCCATCAACGGACTCTGGTAATCTTTGTTCACTTGGCGGACGACAAGCTGCGAGTCACCCGTGACAATGAGCTTCTTGATCCCAAGTTCTGCCGCGATCCTGAGACCGGCGAGCAGACCTTCATACTCTGCAGTATTGTTGGTTGCTTGTTCCTTGGGGAAGTGCATCTGGACTACGTACTTGAGGTGCTCTCCGGTGGGCGCGATAAGCAACGCGCCAGCGCCGGCGCCTTGCAGCGAGAAGGCACCATCAAAATACATCAGCCATTCTTTGCTTGCTTCTTTGGCGGGGATGCTCGTCTCTGGGATTTCTTCGTCTGGCGTCGGTGTCCACTCCGCTATGAACTCCGCCAAGGCTCTACTTTGGATAGTCGAGGTGCTCTCGAACTTGAGACCGAAGCTCGACAGTTCCAGCGCCCACTCGACAATCCTGCCTGTAGCTTCTGGATTCTGCAGTATCCTCTTCAGCGGAAAGCGGGTGACAACTGTAATCTCATGTGCTTGGAAGTAATGGCGCAGCTTTCTCGAGGCCATGAGAAGGCCGAAAAGCAATTTCTGCACACCAGAGTACCTTGACCTAGCCCCCTGCAGAAGGGAGCTGACAAAGTAAACTGGGCGCTGCACCATTTGCTTCTTCTGCACCTCCACTTGCTCTTGCGCAGATTCATCCTTGTCAGGGCCAGAGCTTGTCGGGGGAGCCCCCTGCTTGTCGCTGGACGTGCTTGCCGCGGTTGCTGGCTCATCATCTGCCTCCCTCTCCGCTACTAACGCAGCACTAACCACTTGATTGGTTGCCGCCAGGTACAGCAGCAACTTCTCTTGTGGTTTAGGCGCGACAAGTATTGGAGCGGAGGATAGGTATTTCTTCAAGTCTTGCAGCGCAGCCTCCGCTTCCGGAGTCCATTTTACTGGACCCGCCTTTTTCAAAACTTTGAAAAAGGGCAGGGCGCGTTCTGCAGACTTGGAAATAAACCTGCTGAGAGCCGCGATGCAGCCGACAAGCCTTCGTACATCCTTGACGCGTGTTGGTGCTTCAATCTGCTCGATGGCCTTGATTTTGTCTGGATTGGCTTCGATTCCTCGCTGAGACATGAAGAACCCGAGAAGCTTGCCGGAAGGGACTCCAAACACGCACTTCTCGGGGTTGAGCTTGAGGCTGATCCTGCGCAGGTTCGTGAAGGTCTCTTCTAAATCTTGAATCAGGGTTGCCCTGTCCCTGCTTTTGACCACTATGTCATCCATGTAGGCTTCCACATTTCTGTGGATCTGTGGCTCAAAAGAGGTATGGACAACCCTCGCAAATGTCGAACCAGCATTCTTCGAACCGAAAGGCATCCGTACGAAACAGTACGTGCCACATGGAGTGATGAATGCGGTCTTCTCCTCATCTTCTTCAGTCATGAAGATCTGATGGTATCCTGAGTATGCGTCAAGAAATGAAAGCAGGTCACATCCGGCTGTGGAGTCAACAATCTGGTCAATGCGCGGCAAGGGGAAAGGATCCTTGGGACAAGCCTTGTTAACATCAGTAAAGTCGATGCAAAGCCTCCATTTCCCATTTGCTTTGCGCACGACAACAGGATTGGCCAACCACGTCGGATGGAGCACACCTCTGATGAGGCCTGCCGCTTCCAACTTCTTGATTTCTTCTGCGATGAACTCTTGGCGCTCCACTGCTTGCTTCCTGACTCTTTGCTTGACGAGTCGCGCATGAGGACAGACGGCGAGGTGGTGCTCAATCACTTTCCTGGGAACGCCGGGGATGTCAGATGGTTGCCAGGCAAACACATCGACATTCGCCCGCAGGAAAGCAACGAGCGTGCTTTCCTATTTGGAGTCGAGAGTGGCACTAATGGTGAAGGTACCACCAGTGCCGTCCTCCTTGGCGGACACCTTCTTGGTCGTTGGTGGAGCTGCCATTGTCTTCTTACTCTTGCCGGTGGAGCTCGATGGCGCGTCCTCGATGGCAGCGCAGTACTCCGAAGAGGTGCGCTTGCCAGAGTGGGCACCAGAGCACTCGCCGGGCTTGGTCTTCTTCTTGCCGGCGGAGCTCGATGGCGCGTCCTGGACGGTAGCGCAGCACTCCGTAGAGGTGCGCTTGCCGGAGTGGGCGCCAGAGCACTTGTCGGGCTTGGTCTTCTTCTTCCCTCCGGGAACTTCAGCGGCAAGTGGCTTGTGATCCGCTGCGGCTGCTGCTTCCCGGTAGATGTTGTCGGCACAGATAAGGGCGTCCTTCTTGTCGCCAGGGACAGAGATGACGCTTATCGGGCCTGGCATCTTGAGCATGTTGTATGCGTAGTGAGAGGCCGCCATGAATTTGGCGAGCGCTGGACGGCCGAGAATTCCGTTGTAGGGAAACGGAAAATCAGCAACGTCAAAAGTGATCCTCTCTGTCCTGAAGTTCAGCTCGCTGCCAAATGTTACTGGCAACGTTATCTTCCCCTTCGGCTTGCTCCTTCCTGGGTTGATTCCTTGGAACGTGCCGGTCTCTTCGAGCTCGCTGTCGGGGACTTGGAGTTTCCGGAGCACAGCGGAGGAGATCAGGTTCAAGCCGGCCCCGCCGTCGACTAGCATCTTGGTGACCTTGAGGTTGCGGACTGTTGGCGAGACCAACATCGGCAAGCACCCGATCGCAGTTGTGCGGTCAGGGTGGTCCTCAATATCGAAGATGATAGGCGTGCTGGACCATTTCAGAGGCTTGCGCGACTCGACGGGTGGTTCCGCTGCATTGACTTCCCGCGCCCACTGCTTGAGCTGGCGGTGAGAAGTATGCAGGGAAGCACCGCCGTCTACGCACAAGACCTCTGTGGCTTTCTGAAACTCCTGCTCACTGGTCTCGACGTCATCCATGTCTTCGTCTTCGTCGTCGTCTTCGTTCTTGTCGCGGCCACGGGGAGGTCTGTCCGTTTGCCGCTGCTTGTCCTTGTCGCGGCGTCCTCCCTGGCCGGGGCGCTTCGTACCTGATCCTCCGCCACCTCCCCGGGCTCTCTCCTTGTCGCGCCGCTCGTACTCGGCCTTTTGCAGCTCGACGAGCCGCTCGACGTGCTTGCAGCTCTGGAGGTCATGGCCCTTGGTGCGGTGGATCTTGCAGTACTGTTTGTTGGTGGCGTCCCGCTTGTCGGCGACCGCCACAGCCTGGCCGTTGGCGCATCCGGCAACCTCCTTGCCGGAGCTACCAGCCTGGGCCTTCTTGGAGGTGCCTTCATCGCTGGACTGCTCAACAACCAGTACTTCTTGGCTCTTCTTTTTCCTATTGCTCCGCCGCCGGTTCTTCCTTGCCGGGGCGGTATCTTCACTGTCAGATTCTCCTGCTCCAGTGTTCTCTCCGGGGAGTTTCCTCCCTTCCTCAGCACGTGCACACTTGTCGCCCAGGGCATATAGCTCGCTGACGTCTTTGATCTTGCACATCGCCATCTCCTCCCGGATCCTGCGGTTATGCACTTTCTGATGGAACGCGCTGATAACCGCGGCAGGGTGGTCGTCTAGGATGTTGTAGTGTACGCGGCTGAATCTCTGGATGAACTTGCGCAAGGATTCCCCTTCCTTCTGGACGAGCAGATGAAGGTCGCTCGCTTGGACATGGGGTTTGTGGCCGCCTGTAAAGGCGCCAACAAACTGATGGCACAAGTCTGTCCAGGAGGTTATGGAGTTATCCGGCAAGTTCATGAGCCAGGATCTGACGTTGGATTTGAGTACCAGCGGGAAGTAGTTGGCAAGGATCTTGTCGTCCCGCCCCCAGCAGCCTGCACCGCAATGGTGTAGATGCTGAGGAACTCCGATGGATGCGACTTGCCGTCGTACTTCTCTGGTATGTCTGGCTTGAAATTCTTCGTGCTAGGCCACTGGACTTGCCGCAGCTCACGGGTGAACGCAGGGCAGCCTACCGCGTACGGCAGGTCGCCTGGTCCCCCGGGCGCATGCATGTCGACAGAGGGCCCAGCGCGCTGGTCTGACTGACGCCGCGCTTCTCTCCGACGCTCGATGCGAGTACGAGCGTCCTCTTGTTCTCGCTCGTGAAGAACTTGGCGTTGATCGCGACGAGTTCGCGGATTCGACGACGCGGTGGAGTCGTTGTCACGATGGCTCCGGCGAGTCGGCGTTCTTGGCCTTTGGGGCGGGGAGTGCACGGTGGTTGCGCCCCCACCGGTCTTGGCGCCATCGGTTCTCGCCTGGCCGACCTGCCGCGGTTGCGACACACTGTGCTGCCACGGGGTGTCGCCGTTAACGAAACCGATGAGGCTCTGTATCATGGCCCTCCAGTCGTCGTGCTTGTCCGCTGTTGGATGGTAGTCTAGGAGCAGTTGAGCTCGCGCCAGAGCTTTTGCTGGTGTGGCAGGCAGCGGTGGCGAACGGCGCGTGGAGCGGGATGTGCTCAAACTTCTAACTACGTTAGAAGGAGCAACACCTGGACTAGGCAGCCGCGCCACGCTCGCGCCAGCATGTTGGTGTGAGTGCTGGACTTGAGCGCCCTGGGATCCGCCGGCTCGATCTGGGTCCAGCGAGCGAATGGTACCGTGAGTGCCAAGACGCTGCTGGTCGCGTGCCTCCTGAGAGGGCCGCGGTGCATGTTCGGACGCCGTGGCACCATGAGCTGGCTCGGTGGCGCCCGTTCCGCCGCCGGTGCCGTCCCCACCACCCGTTCGCTCCAGGGGCGGTGGGTTCGACGCGGACGGACCAGCCACCTCCGGAGCCTTCTTCTTCCGTGGCATGTCGATGAAGATGATGGAGATCTAGCCTGTGCAGACGCCGGATCAGGTTCGCACAACTTCGACGCCCCCTACCTGGTGCGCCAAAGATGTCGCGGGAAATCTGCCTCCACGAACACCTATGGGGACCGAGCCCCTTTCTTGGTTCGGCGGGGGGCGGAGGTCACGCGAAGAGTGGATCGAGGCGATGCACACAAGGGGTTTACCCAGCTTCGGGCCGCACGGATGCGTAAAACCCTACTGCTGCTTTGTGGTTTGGTATTGTGTTCTTGCTCGGGAGCGTGTGGTTCTACAGTACACGCGAGCTGCTGGCGGGACCGAGCGTGAATGGCCTCTTTTTCTTCCCCCCCCCCCACCTGTTGCGCATGGGGCCTCCTTTTATATGTGCAAGGGGTTACCCACAGGTGGCAACGTAGGTGGGGGTAAAACTGGAAAACGCTGTGTTCGGTACAGCTGTTTGCACAGTGCCATCATACCTAACTCTGACGGCAGGGGACAAGGGCATTAAATGCCCGTCCGCATCGCCCAGACGGTGCAGGAAAGGGGCCGTCTGGAACGCCACCGTTTGCCACGATGGCTAATCTGTCAGCGTTGCTTCGCCACCGCATGCCCCTGGCTGCGCAGGCTTTCGCCACGTACGCCTGGAATGGCCCCAGAGCGACGCGTGGGTGGATGAGCTGGAGCGCAGGCGCGGGGTCGTGACTTGCCGCGGCAAGCGCCTTGCCGCGGTTGGTGCCTTGTCGCGCCCGGGAGCTTGTCGCTCACCGGTCCTTGCCGGGACGCGGGGTGCGTCGCAGCAAGTATCTTGTCGTGCCTCGGTCAGCCTTCCCGGTAAGCTCCTCTTGCCGGGGCCTTGTGCTTCGAGCGGTCGTCCCGGCAAGCTCCTCTTGCCGGGGCCTTGCTCTCTTCGGGTGGCCTTCCCGGCAGGCTCCTCCTGCCGGGGCCTTGGCTCAAATACTTTGTTCTTGGATGGCCCAAAAAAGGACCACGGAGAGTTTTGGCGATCGCCTGGCAAGCCTTGCCGCGGGGTGCTACGACTGCCCGTGCACAAGTTCGGGGTACTAAGGTACCCCTACTTTAGTACACCGACACTTGTTCTTCGATTGCTTGCAGGAATCGACCTTCGTGGTCAGGTTGACCATGCTTCGGTGTGGTCAATAACCTTTCGGAGTTGGTTTAGAGATTGCTAAGGTGCAACATCGTGTACGTTTTTAGTCGGATCGTCAAAGTCGACTTCCTCCAAAACGATAGCCACCATCTCATCGAAAGATGGGACACCTTTGCCTCTATAAAGTGGTATCAGTTTTCAGGTTCCTTGGTGAGATTTTCCAGTTTTTACTAGTCTAGATTGCGTCCGTTCTTCATACCTAGACTCCAAAAGAAAAAGGCACAAAAAAAGAGTTAGATTAGTTCATCCGTGTCCCAGACAGTCTGAGCCTTTCGCTATTATCACTTACACTGCGTTTGGATGTCCCAATTGAGATGCCTGAAACGGATTTGGTATTCTCCAAATTACAATTCAGCTGTTTGGCTGGAATCTGAATTGTCGCTTGGAAACGAAACCCAATTCAGCTTTGTATTCCCTCCCACCAAACTTTTGTTCCACAATACGTAGCCTTGGCGCTGTGATTTGCTCCGAATTGGCCTTTCCCGCAAAACTTACCCCCTCGCTGCCTTATCCCCTGCCTCCTCGAGCAAAAGGAAAAGAAGGGGGAGGAACGAGCGGCGACCACCAAGGAGCTCGGCCGCCACCACCAGGGAGCTCGGCGACGAGGCCCACGGATCTCCGCAGCTCCGTTCACAGGTCCGATTCGGCCCGACTCCCTCCTCCTCTTCCCATCTCCTTCCCAGTCCCGCCTCCCGTTCCCATGCCCGTCCTTGTGCATCTCGGCGGCGGCAGCGGCGGCCACAGCAGGACTGCGGCAGCGGCGACTCCATCGACCTCTTTCCCGTTCCCTCCTCCCGTTCTCCCCGTCCTGAACCACCAGCACTACGGCGGCCACAACAGGACCACGACAGCCACCAGTAGGGCTCGGCCGCGGAGACGCAAGTCTCCTCTGGCCAGTCCAGCTCGTGCTCTTCCTTCTCCCTCTGGTCATGGTGACTCATCCAGCAACAGGATTTACTTTGTCCAGTCTTCTACCTGTAACTTGTATCATTCCTTTTCTCTTCTCTGTTAACTAACTTTTTTGTTTATAAATTGTGCCGATCTGTGAACCGAGCTTCAATCTGCAGGCCGAGTGAAGGTATATGGTGGAAATCCCCTGTTTTCTATGCATTTGTGCATGTGATGTCTTGCTGCAATGTTTTACATCCTACATAATCGAATTGTACATCCCAATGTCAGATCAATTGGAGTTGGTTGAGTGGATAAATGAAGAAAATAAAAGACGGAAGAGGATTGTTCTGACTAAATTGTTTGTTCAAACATGTGCTCTTGCATTAGCATTTGTTACTACACAAAGGAATAGGGGACCAACGGACCTAGGAACTTTTCATGACGATGAGGACAAGATTAGGAATAGGAAATATTTGCTTAAATGCATGTATGATGGATTGCAGTGGCATGCTATGATCAATTGCGCCTAACTAAACGAAACTTTCATGACCTTTGCACCATGTTACGGGAGAGATGTGGCTTTCGTGATAGTGTATATGTGAGCGTGGAAGAGAAAGTGGCAATGTTTTTGCTTGTAGTTGGTCATAGTATTAAGATGAGGATGTTGCGTGGCACCTACAAGCGTTGTTTATGGACCATCAGCACACACTTCTCTGCTGTCCTAAACGCCCTACTCTCTCTACATGCGGAGTTCATTAAGCTACCTTCCTCTACCGCTCAAGCTCCTGATGACTACAAATGGAAGTGGTTTGGTAATGCACATGGAGCACTAGATGGTTGCCATATTGACGTGCTTGTTGATGTGGCTGGCCAAGGAAGGTATAGGAACAGAAAGCAAGCCATTAACACTAACATGCTAGGTATTGTTGATTGGAACATGAAGTTTCTTTACATGTTACCTGGCTGGGAGGGTTCAGTTTCAGATTCGAGAGTTTTGCGTGATGCAATGAGGGCGAACCGCCAAGATGCTTTTGTTGTGCCTAAGGGTACAACTCTTACTCTTGGTATGTAGTTTCTTTGACTTGATTGTTAGCTAACTAACTTATTGATATAGGGAAATATTATTTAGTAGATGCTGGTTATACCAATGGAGAAGGATTTCTAGCTCCATTCAGGTCCACTCGGTATCATCTAAAAGAATGGGCTGCAAGTGCACAACAGCCTCAAACAGCTAAAGAGTTATATAACTTGCGCCATTCTCGTGCTAGGAATGTAGTGGAGCGAACATTTGGCTTGATCAAGAAAAAATGGGCTATTGCGTTCCCAAACCTTCTTTGACATAAAGGATCAGGTACAAAAAGTAAATACGTTGTTAAATAATATCAGAATGTGAGATGACAATTGCTTACTATGAACTAAAATATCATTGCAGATTCGAATTATTAGTGCTTGTTGTGTGTTGCACAACTTTGCAAGGGATAGGCAGCATGTCATGGATGATTTGTTATTGCCTGAAGTGGATAATGAATTAGCAAATGCGCCAGATCCAGATGATGATAACTTCATTAGAAGTGTGCAAGTCACTACTGAATGGTCCAACTTTAGGCAACAACTAGCTGATGATATGTTTGCTGACTACCTTGTGGCGCAAGGAGAACAAGAGATGGAATAGGATGAGAGTATGATATGTAGCTGCGCTGGTGGTCTTCTTTTGTATAGCTAGCTGCAATGGTCTTCTTTGGTATAGCTAGCTGCGGTGGTCTTCTTTTGTATAGCTAGTTGTGGTGGTCTTCTTTTGTATAGCTAGCCGTGGTGCTCTTCTTTTGTATAGCTAGCTACGGTGGTATTCTTTTGTAAAGCTAGTTGCGGCTAATGTGATGAAGCATGTGGTATTTTGTATATGCATCATCTTCAGGCAACTAATGAATGACATTATGTTTCATGCTGTTTCTCAAACTTAATATTGTATTTGTTTTTTCTTGTAACATCCCAAAATTCTAAATTTTGGAATGTTATAATAAATAGATAGTTTTGAATTGATTGTTTGATTGATTGACTGAAAGTGAGTGAATTCGAAACTTTTTGAAAGTTAAATGAGAGGGAATAAAAGGACTTTCCCAAACTTTCATATTTGCTTTCTGATCTCCATAAATTCAAATTCTTTTCAAATACAAAACCCTTGAGCGAAGATGACATGACTTCTTCCATTTATTTAAATGACAAGGGGTGTTGAAAATATTTGAATTTCATTTGAGAATATTTCCAATTCTAAAACTTTATGCAACTCAATGATTTTCACGAGCGAAGATAAAATGACTTCTTCAAACATATGAAATATGAGTTGGGAGTTTCAAATGATCAAAATTCTAAGTTCTTTTGAATTTATTTTCAATTTGGAGTTATTTGATTTTTATTCAAATTATTTTTCTCCAAAAATAAAATATAAGGAAATTAGGGTGACATGATTCCCTACAAAAAAAAATTGGAGAAAAATTAATTTGAAATCATTTTGGTATTTTTAAAATGTTTTTTGTTGGATTTTATTAGGGCAGTAGCACTCTTTGAATTATTTGAATTTTTCCGGATTTATTTGACCTTACAAAAATGTTCACGTTGTAGATAATCTATTTCTGAAAATTTCGATATATTATATGCCTACGTAAAATTTTAATTATTTTGCGTTTATTTTTGTTTTTCTGGAAAAATGTTATTTAATAAAAAATAAGCTTCTTCTTTGGACCGGGCCAACTGGGCCGAAGCCTAGCCAGCCGGCCCAGCCCGCCTGCGCCGCCACCGCCTAGCTCCCGCCGTGCCCGACAAGGACTCGCCGGAGTCCGGCTTCCCCACGCCGCCGCACGCCCCCTCGGCCTCGTGCCTTTATAAGATCGGCCCCGGACCCCGCCTCTCTCTCGCTTCGCCGCCGCCCTCGCATCTCGCGGTCGCGCCGTCGCAGCGCCCCGCCGCGCCACCTCCCCGTGCTGCTGCACCGCGCCGCCCGCACCGCGCCCCGCTTGCTCGCCTCGCTGCCGCGCTGCCCCGCGCCGCATCCACCGCCGCCTGCTGCCGCGCCGGAGCTGCCGTCTCGCCGCGCCGCCCGCCGGAGTTAACCGCCGCCGCCGCCAGATTTTTTTTTCCACGGACCGGTATAAACCGAGTTAACCTACCCGGTTTTTCTTCGGTTTTTTTATATAGATCGGCTTTTCTTTTAGAACGATTTTTATATATTAGGTTAGTTATTTTGTGGGCGTTCGTTAGCTAGAGTCTGGTAGCGAACGATTTTCGTTCGATAGCGTTCGGTAACTAACGTTCGTAATTTAGTATTTTTCTTTTTCTGTTTAATTATGCCAGGGACCTATTCGTGATATTTTCTTCACAGATTAGTCCCTGAACTTCCATCAAGCATAACTTTTTACTCGTTAGTCCAAACTCAATGAAACCAACGCCCACGTCTTCGTTATGATTTCCTCTATCCAGTAAAACAACTTGAACATGTTTTTGAAAGTTTTAAAATTTGAGTTCAAACAGATTTGTATTCAAACTTCGTTTGCTCATAACTTGAGATTCGTAACTCCGTTTGTGTTGATTCTTTTTGCAAATTAAAGCTCTTGACCTAAACTCTCTGATAAGGCCAAATTCACATAATTCTGGTGCTGTTATAAATTGTTTTATGTTGCAAGAGTTATTTGCTTGGTTTTGATGTTTTCCGAATCATCGTCTTCGATCTTTCTGATCTTGAGTGATTGCTTATGTGCGGTTACCATTTCTTGATTACGATAGATGGACCGGAGTGTGACGAGTAGAGCTATCAAGAGCTTTGAGTGCGAATCATCTTCATCAACATTGCAGGCAAGTAACACTTTGATCATACCTTTTCTACTACCCAGTTTTATTGCATTAGATCAATCCTCACACATTGCATGATTAGGATCTAATTAAACTGTGGGATGGGAAGTAGTTGAGGTAGTACCTATTACCTGTTTTACTTATGAAACCTTGGGAGTTACTTCTACGTTTGCTTATTATGCCATGCTATGCTAGTAGACGTGGATTGGGTGAGTGATATCCATGACAGATGTGAGTATTGTTAATTAATTATTTAAGGTGGCAACTTAAACACACATCTGGGTGGATTGAGGCACCTGGTTTCTATCAAGACTTGCCTGTTTTTCTTTGGACCGCCACCCAGGCTCAAACGGATCATAATATCATTCATGCTAGTAACTTCCGTGTGCAGCCACAAGCCATTATGGGCTCTGGCATAGCTGACTAAGTCGTGCGAACTCTTACAGTGGTAGACTAGCAGATGTAGGGGATGTAGGTTGGTACGGTCTATCACAACGTAAGGTGTGAGCGCTTCTGAAAGACTATGTCTCGGTCATCCGTTTCTCAAACATCATGTAGTGCGAGAAAATCCAACGGAGGCGATCGAGTCTTGTGGGGAAAAGTGCGCAAACCTCTGCAGAGTGTACAAACTAATCATGATTAGCCATGTCCCCGGTTATGGACGTTTTGAGTATCTAGTTCTTGGATTATCCTGTTGATCTCATCATGTTACTTTAATTAATTTTGTTGGGATGTTAATGGTTACTTTTAATTGGGATTGAGAATGCTGTCAACCATTCTCAATGTTTAACAACCACCATGATAGTTAAATAAATTTATTCCTTTGTAGTAGGGAAAAAATTGGCTTTTCGCAAAAACCTTATAACCATAGAGCTTTTCCACCAGCCATATATGCATGTAGTGATAGCTATTGTTCATCATTTTTCTCTATGGTGTGAATTTGCCAGTACATTCAATGTACTGACCCGTTTTTGGGCTGCAACGTCTCATGTTGCAGGTTTTCTTACGACGAGTAAGTGATACGTTAGGGTTATGATTTCTACACTCAACTTTGCCGTTGGTGTTGATGGGAATCCACAACCTTGTTGCTTCCACTATATTGGATTGAGGTAATAGTATTTACGTTAATTTATACATGTGATTCACCTCTGTTATAAATCCTTCGAGTACTGTGTGTGTCAGCATACCGATCCAGGGATGACACGTAAGCACACAGACTTGTCCCATTCGGGTCGGGTCGCTACAAGATGGTATCAGAGCACATGTTGACTGTAGGACGTGACCCTAGAAACTTTCAAGCCCATAGGAAAGATTTTCTCTACAAACTTTCTTTTCAAAAGATATTTTACCTCTCTTCTCTTCTGAGCTTATTCAAATATTTCCTTTTAGTGAGACTATACCCCTTTCCCTTTTGACCACTCGAAGATTCGACCGATGAGACCACTCCAAGAAGTACAAGATATCGGACAACCACGATCACTATGGAATGAAGGAGAATTACCGTGCATCTGAATGATGGAAACTACAACAGTTGAAGACTCCGAAGACTAGGAGAACTTGGAGGCTTGGAAGAATTTCCAGATTTGTATGACCTAGGAAGGCTACCCTTATGGAACTTTGCAGACTAAGGAAGCTTTCAATACCCGAGATCAAGGTGTATCAGAGAAAGACCGGAGCATGGAGAGTTAAAAACTCAAAGTTCTGTCAAGGAAAACCCTAAGGCAGGAGATATCAACTATGGAGAGATAGCTCATGGAAATAACAAGGGCAAAAACATGGCTATCCATGATGTTATTGCCCCCCCTATGTTATTGTCACCGTGCTGAGTTAAGCATGCATATGCATGGAAGGATTGGATAGTAGAAGGCTGATGGAGCATCTATCAGCAAGAGGAAGTTTTAAACTTTAGATGGTGTATCACCAGGATCTGGAGTATTACATCAAGAAGTTAAGATGGACCTACAAGAATCTGTATTTTAAAGGAAGCATTTCGAGAAGAACTCCGGACCCAGAAGCTGAGAGTAGCCAAGCTGAAGGAGCAAAACCTCGAGATATAGGAGATTCGTCAGTAACTGAAAGACAATAGGACCGTGGTTCATACCAAGGATGTTGAAACCCAGAAGTTTGGAACGCAACACAAGAATATTAAAGGACGTCGCAATAGACTTTGCGACAACAGAGATGATCTGGCAAAAGAATTCAAGAAGGACAAGCATGATCAAAAGAATCCATCGGAGACATGAACAAGACTTGAAGAGTTTGGCGACTTTGAAGATTTATTGACCTTTAGAAGACCAAACCCCTGTTACACTTACGTTAGATGCGACGTTTGTGAGCTGTCATTTGTTTGTTGTTTTTCCGACAGCCACAATAAAACCCGTCTTTTCAAAACCTTGGTTTGTATTGTGTACATCTCTCTCGATCTCTCTTATCTCACCCCAAAACCCATGGACCCAATAGATGATGAATGGAGATGAGCTCGTATCTTCTGGACCGATGAGTCAATTGGAGACAGACCGATGGATTCGGAACATGGAGGATCATATGGAGAACAACCCCATAGTCGGAAAGGATATGGCCCAGCATGCTCTTCAATGCTTTGAAAGAGGTGTTGCTACTTGGTGGAGGATGTACCAAACCATCAATGGATGGCAAGGAGTAACCACTTGGAAAGAGTTTAAGTTGACTTTGTTAAAGTCTCAGTTTGTGTCCCAGAAATTGAAGCCTTATGGAAAGGATATGAAGAAAACTTGTGCATGCAAGCTTTGTGGAGAAATAGGACACAACCATAATGAACACAAGGATGAATGCCCTAATTGTGAAGGAAGTCACCCAGCTGAAGAATGCCCAACTAGGCAGGTCACTTGTTTCTTGTGTGAAGGGACTACCCACTACCCTGCACAGTGTCACATTTACCCCATGGTACAAAGAACCATCCAGCAGAAAAAAGAAGCAATGAAAGGAGCCCTAATGGGAAGTTTAGAAGAACCTGTGATGAAGGAAGAGGTGGAGGACACACCCAAAGAGGAACCAATTAAACCCTGCACCAAGTCTTGCTATTCATGTGGAGAAGAAGGACACATCTCCCAGAATTGTATGAATGGGGATCTAGTAGAATTCCCGACTGAGGAAGTAGAGTATGACCTATAGGAAATAGAAGCCCTGATTGGAACAGAAAAGTCCAGAAAGAGAAGTAGATTGGATTCCAAGAAGGATCTGAGTCATGTCACCAGCTATAGGTGCAAGGAGTCAGGGCACTACCTCAGCAATTGCCCAAAAAGGAAGCCAAGGACCCAAGGAGGCTATATAATCCCAAGGAAACCTCGAAACTTGTCAGAAGTAATATGTTTCCGTTGTAATGAAGCAGGACACTTTGCCAGAGATTGTCCGAAGGAGATGGAGACTTGTGATAAATAGTTGAGTTTGTAACAGAAGAAATATAGTAGTAGTAGTGAGGACATTTTCCTTCATATTAAGGTGTTGAGTTGAGGCATGTAATGGAAAAACATGAGATTGTAATAATTTGAGAATCAATAAAGTTAGCAGTGTTGGTACTGATTTGGATTTTATGAGGCACTCTATGTGGAAAGATGTTGACCATTTTCGAGGATATGAGAAATATGGTCTATGAAATATTGGAGCATTTTAAGGGTGGTAGTACCCTGTAAGAACCGTTGACCCCCGGAAAAGATAAGGATACCCCACTGAGTGGATTTCGGACAAAATGAATATGAGGTTTGTCTCGATATGTGTGATACCCCAGGAGTATGTGGAATGAAGTTGGAGATCGTTAGTTGTTTGGACCAAATGTGATCAAGGAGTCAGAAGAGAATGTTAAGTTGATTCGAGATAGACTGAAGGTAGCTCAGTCCAGGCAGAAGAGTTATGCAGACCCAAACAAAACGTAAGGAGGTATTCTATGAAATTGGAGATAGAGCATGTCTTCATGTGTCCCCTCTGCGAGGAGTTAAACGAATTGGAGTTAAGGGAATGTTAGCCCCGAGATTTGTAGGACCATACCGAGTTTTGGAGCGTATGGGAGAAGTGGCCAACAAGTTGGAGTCACCCGAAGAACTGTCAGACGTTCATGATGTGTTTCACGTTTCCCAGTTGAAGAAGTGCCATGCAGAGATGGCCAATATTCCCCTGTAAGGACGCTTGACCCTGGAAAGGATAATGATGTTCTACGAAGTAGAGTATGGACTTCATAAGTATAAGTTTTTATCTCGGTATGTGGGATATCCCACGAGGATGAAGAGATGAATTACTATTGGATATAAAGGAGGTATGATGTAGGAAATATGGATCAATGGAAATTCCATGATGAGTCTAAGTAATCATGTTCTAGTTTGGTGCCAATAGGAGGAAGGAAGGACAGTACAATTGGATGGATTTAAGTATGCTATGAAGTTGGATGTTGGATTTGAGATCAGTTGCCCGAGGATAAGTTCAAGGTTGCAAGTGATGAGATGGGCCATAACCCACAGGTCCCAGGACCTGCCAAGAAGCAAGCACACTCTTGCTGAAGGAAAAACCCTAGAAGAAGTTACGATTTTACCGATAGACGATCTTATAGGAGTAATGCAAAACCTGAGAGTTGTGAAGGAACGATAGATGTTTGTTTGGCTTGCAGAATCCATGGATTTATCCGAACTTGGTTCGTCGACAAGAGAAATTCTGCAATGCTTGTGAGGATGACCGAGTGTTAGAATGCGAGATTCGCTAAACCATATACATGGTAATGATTTGTGTGCGGGATGGATTGATCACCATACCGACTTACTCTTATTATTCGCCTAGCTATGTGGGATGGTAAATCTGAGTGACTTACCTATAGTAGAGAGACGATGATCAAAACCCTGTTTAAACCTTGGAATGGTATAAGAATCTTTCCCCTTGTACAAGGCAACTGTTGCCAACCGTAGGTTATACGGTGAGGATCAACCAGACCCATTTCCTGTAGGAGAAACCATAAATTGTTGACCACCATGAGATATCGATAGTTGTTTAGTATTGGCGCCAGACCCGTCAGCTAAGAAGACCCAATATCAGAATAACCTCACCAAGAGGAAAGGACAAAAGAATTGCGGTAAAGGTTATGCCACTACCGGAAAACCCAGAGAAGGAATTTTCTCGAGAATTTGAGAAGACTGGCCCCGTATATAATAAGGATGGAGTATATGAGTTTTGATGGAACCGTAACCATGTTTCTAAGGGTGGTAGCACCCCACACCCCAGTGATGATCAATGGATTTTGAGAAGACCCCAAGCCTAACCTTTTCTTTCTAGCCTCTCCGAATCTCGAGGACGAGATTCATTTTAAGGGTGGTAGGTTTGTAACATCCCAAAATTCTAAATTTTGGAATGTTATAATAAATAGATAGTTTTGAATTGATTGTTTGATTGATTGACTGAAAGTGAGTGAATTCGAAACTTTTTGAAAGTTAAATGAGAGGGAATAAAAGGACTTTCCCAAACTTTCATATTTTCTTTCTGATCTCCATAAATTCAAATTCTTTTCAAATACAAAACCCTTGAGCGAAGATGACATGACTTCTTCCATTTATTTAAATGACAAGGGGTGTTGAAAATATTTGAATTTCATTTGAGAATATTTCCAATTCTGAAACTTTATGCAACTCAATGATTTTCACGAGCGAAGATAAAATGACTTCTTCAAACATATGAAATATGAGTTCGGAGTTTCAAATGATCAAAATTCAAAGTTCTATTGAATTTATTTTCAATTTGGAGTTATTTGAGTTTTATTCAAATTATTTTTCACCAAAAATAAAATATAAGGAAATCAGGGTAACATGATTCCCTACAACACAAAATTGGAGAAAAATTAATTTGAAATCATTTTGGTATTTTCAAAATGATTTTTGTTGGATTTTATTAGGGCAGTAGCACTCTTTGAATTATTTGATTTTTTCTGGATTTATTTGACCTTACAAAAATGTTCACGTTGTAGATAATCTTTTTCTGAAAATTTAAATGTATTATATGCCTACGTAAAATTTTAATTATTTTGCGTTTATTTTTGTTTTTCTGGAAAAATGTTATTTAAAAAAAATAAGCTTCTTCTCTGGACCGGGCCAACTGGGCCGAAGCCCAGCCAGCCGGCCCAGCCCGCCCGCGCCACCACCAACTAGCTCCCGCCGTGCCCGACAAGGACTCGCCGGAGTCTGGCTTCCCCACGCCGCCGCACACCCCCTCGCCCAAGGAAGGCCTCGGCCTCGTGCCTTTATAAGATCGGCCCCGGACCCCGCCTCTCTCTCGCTTTGCCGCCGCCGCCCTCGCATCTCGCCGCAGCAGATCCGCCGCTGCCGCCACAGCGCCACACCGCGCCACCGCCCCGTGCTGCTGCACCGCGCCGCCCGCACCGCGCCCTGCCTGCTCGCTTCGCTGCCGCGCTGCCCCGCGCTGCATCCACCGCCGCCAACTGCCGCGCCGGAGCTGCCGTCTCGCCGCGCCGCCCGCCGGAGTTAACCGCCGCCGCCGCCGGATTTTTTTTCCTCGGACCGGTATAAACCGAGTTAACCTACCTCGGTTTTTCTTCGGTTTTTTTATATAGATCGGTTTTTCTTTTAGAACGATTTTTATATATTAGGTTAGTTATTTTGTGGGCGTTCGTTAGCTAGAGTCTGGTAGCGAACGATTTTCGATCAATAGCGTTCGGTAACTAACGTTCGTAATTTAGTATTTTTCTTTTTCTGTTTAATTACGCCAGGGACCTATTCGTGATATTTTCTTCACAGATTAGTCCCTGAACTTCCATCAAGCATAACTTTTTACTCGTTAGTCCAAATTCAACGAAACCAACGCCCACGTCTTCGTTATGATTTCCTCTATCCAGTAAAACAACTTGAACATGTTTTTGAAAGTTTTAAAATTTGAATTCAAACAGATTTGCATTCAAACTTTGTTTGCTCATAACTTGAGTTTCGTAACTCCGTTTGTGTTGATTATTTTTGCAAATTAAAGCTCTTGACCTAAACTTTCTGATAAGGCCAAATTCACATAATTTTTGTGCTATTAGAAATTGTTTTATGTTGCAAGAGTTATTCGCTTGGTTTTGATGTTTTCCGAATCGTCTTCTTCGATCTTTCTGATCTTGAGTGATTGCTTATGTGCGGTTACCATTGCTTGATTACGATAGATGGACCGGAGTGTGATGAGTAGAGCTATCAAGAGTTTTGAGTGCGAATCATCTTCATCAACATTGCAGGCAAGTAACATTTTGATCATACCTTTTCTACTACCGTGTTTTATTGCATTAGATCAATTCTCACACATTGCATGATTAGGATCAAATTAAACTGTGGGATGGGAAGTAGTTGAGGTAGTACCTATTACCTGTTTTACTTATGAAACCTTGGGAGTTACTTCTACGTTTGCTTATTATGCCATGCTATGCTAGTAGACGTGGATTGGGTGAGTGATATCCATGACAGATGTGAGTATTGTTAATTAATGGTTTATTTAAGGTGGCAACTTAAACACACATCTAGGTGGATTGAGGCACTTGGTTTCTATCAAGACTTGCCTATTTTTCTTTGGACCGCCACCCAGGCTCAAAGGGATCATAAGATCATTCATGCTAGTAACTTTCGTGTGCAGCCACAAGCCATTATGGGCTCTGGCATAGCTGACTAAGTCGTGCGAACTCTTACAGTGGTAGACTAGCAGATGTAGGGGATGTAGGTTGGTACGGTCTATCACAACGTAAGGTGTGAGCGCTTCTGAAAGACTATGTCTCGGTCATCCGTTTCTCAAACATCATGTAGTGCGAGAAAATCCAACGGAGGCGATCGAGTCTTGTGGGGAAAAGTGCGCAAACCTCTGCAGAGTGTACAAATTAATCATGATTAGTCGTGTCCCCGGTTATGGACGTTTTGAGTATCTAGTTCTTGGATTATCCTGTTGATCTCATCATGTTACTTTAATTAATTTTGTTGGGATGTTAATGGTTACTTTTAATTGGGATTGAGAATGCTGTCAACCATTCTCAATGTTTAACAACCACCATGATAGTTAAATAAATTTATTCCTTTGTAGTAGGGAAAAAATTGGCTTTTTGCAAAAACCTTATAACCATAGATCTTTTCCACCAGCCATATATGCATGTAGTGATAACTATTGTTCATCATTTTTCTCTATGGTGTGAATTTGCCAGTACATTCAATGTACTGATCCGTTTTCGGGCTGTAACGTCTCATGTTGCAGGTTTTCTTACGACGAGTAAGTGATACGTTAGGGTTACGATTTCTACACTCAACTTTGCCGTTGGTGTTGATGGGAATCCACAACCTTGTTGCTTCCGCTATATTGGATTGAGGTAATAGTATTTACGTTAATTTATACATGTGATTCACCTCTGTTATAAATCCTTCGAGTACTGTGTGTGTCAGCATACCGATCCAGGGATGACACGTAAGCACAGAGACTCGTCCCATTCGGGCCGGGTCGCTACATTTCTGTTGTATGTACAATTTTTATTTCCTTGTAGAACCATGGTCGAAGAAGTAACAACAAGGAGGAGGAATTACTGCAGATGGGATGATGAGATGGATGATGCATTGCTTGAAGTCTTAGTTGAGCATCACAACAAGGGTGACCATGCCCAAAATGGATGGAAACCACATGTGTACACGCATGCCATAAGGAATGTGAAGGACAAGTGCAATAAGGATATCACAAAGGATAACATAAGTGGAAGGATGAGGACTTTGGATCATGACTATGAGGTTGTTAGCAAGATCCTTTCTCAAAGTGGTTTCGGCTGGGATTGGACTAATAATAGGCTATCAATGGATAGTGATGATGTTTGGGCTAAATATGTGGAGGTAACCATGCATCATGAGTACACATTCTGTATATAGTTTGCATATGTAGAATAACAAGGCAGTAGCTTTACTAGTTTGTGTTTATTGTGCAGGCTAACAAGGCAAGCAAGGAGATAAAGTCTTACAAGACCAAAGTAATCAAGAACTGGGAGTCAATATGTATCGTATATTCAAAAGATCATGCTAATGGCGAGGGTGCGAAGACAGGTGCTGAGATTGCTGCAGAGCCATTAGAAGAACCGATTGAAGTCTCTCCAGAAGTAACGCCAAAGAGGCAGCAAACAGGTGATGCTATTTTTTGCATGGTTGGAGATATGAAGAAGGACTTAGTTGATGCTTTCAAGACAACTGAGCCCATTCCACTACCAAAGGTTACCACACCCACTGAAATACTTGATGCACTTAGGTTGATACCTGGTTTAGCTGAGCAAGATATGCTTCGATGTTACGGGAAGTTGGTACTCAACGATCGCCTATTTCAAGCTATGAAGGAGCTTCCCATTACCATGAGGAAGACATGGCTGCTAATGCTGCCTTGAAGATCGATGCTTTTATGTGATGTTGAACTTCGAACCATCTATTTTATGTCATGTTGAACTTGCAACTATGTATGTACTGCCTTGTTGAACTTGGAACAATGTATGTACTGCCACCCACTGTTTATGTCAAGCATTTGGACCTATCTTCTAAATTGTTGTGATTTATGTCATGTACGAGACCATATTTGAGAGTACGTTCTATTTCTTATTGTTTCAAATTTTGTGTTATGTTATCGTAAAAAAATATTGTTGTCATTGTATCGCCATTTGTGTTTCCTGATGCATTTCTAGAATATTTAATTATTTTATTGCTATATATTCATTCATAGTCAGATTTCATTTCTGAGTGATGTAGAACAAGGTAATGTAGCTATGCAATTCCAAAGTTTGTCATCCAAACAAGATTCTGTATTGAAATCTCAAAGGCATTTCAAGGGCCAATTCGCTGGACAACCAAACAGGTGAATTCGTATTCATCCCAATTTCAGTTTCCTCACTGATTTGGAATTCAGACCAATTAAATAAGGAGCTTCTCCAATAGAGACATCCAAACGAAGCGTTAGTTTTTGCATTGTTGAATTTTCGGTTGCATCGTGTGTCGAGTTGCTGGTTTTAGTGTCTAGACTTTTAGAGTTTCGGGTTCTAGTCACGTTTTGTTCATGCTGTCTCCACAACCACCATCATCCACTTCATTGTCATCATCCGCTGCCACTTATTTTGTTCACCGCCGTCACAACTATACATCCACTTTCACCATTTGTCATTCGTCTTGGAGAGAGATAAAGAAAAATTCCGGAGCGGTTGTGCCTGCATATTTGGAAGTTGAGATCGCAGTAGAAAAAGAGAACGAAAGGAAGGAAAGAGTAAAACAAGGGTTTGGCCGAATCTATACTGGGATTGTTTTCGTTGGAAACCGTGAGGTGTACTTGATGAGGACATGACTACCTTGGATACGACCAAAAATATTGCATACATGCATATTTGTCAGGTGATTTCTAGTGTCAACTATTCAATAATCTATTTATATTATCCAGAACAAAAATACTTCACACACTTTTGTGTTTTGTCTAATTGCAGGTGTATGGGACATTTGTACAATACACATATGAAGATAAGGGACAAAGAGAAGTTTAGGTGCTGTTCAAAAAGTCCCTTCACGTCACTTTTGGGCCAAGAGAAGATAGAGTCCAAGTCTCTCACGTTCTGGATTCAGATTCGTACTGCACAGACATACCTGACTCAAAACGGCAAGAAATTTTTCATACGGACTCCGAATTGGGTGATTCTTTTTTTGTTGGAAAGTAGATTTCGTCCTCTTTCTACTCCAATTGGATTCACCTTTAAATTCGTCCGGAACCTTGAGATATGGACGAAACAATCTGACGCTGCAGCAGAATCCGAGTCAAACAACAAGTCCAAAGGTGTTGCATCACCTCCACTTGGGCCCATGAGCCTTGTACGACCTAGGGTTGGTTTTAGCTGCCTTGGGACGTCCTCCCACCTCCTTGGCCGCCACCCCTTGCTCCTATATAAGTAGATCCACCTAGTAGCTTTTTCCTTGGGATTTGTTTAGTTAAAAGTTAGCCGTTGCAACTTCGTGTACTTCGGTTGTGTCCAACGACTAGACCAAGACCGCTTCCGGATCCCCACCTTTATCAATACTTCATTTATATTCGCTATATTCAGATTGCTTTATCATATTCTTGCTTGTTCTTCGATTGCTTGCAGGAATAGACCTTCGTGGTCAGGTTGATCGTGCTCCAGCGTGGTCATTAACCTCTAGGAGTTGGTTTAGCGATTGCTAAGGCGCAATGTGGTGCACGTTTGTAGTCGGATCGTCAAAGTCATCTCCACCAAATCGATAGTTCTCATCTCATCGAAAGATCGGGACACCCCGCCTCTATCAAGTGGTATCAGTTTTCAGGTTGCTCGGTGAGAATTTCCAGTTTCCCCTAGATTAGATTTATTTTTTTACCTATTGTCCAAGAAAAAGTCACAAAAAAGTTAGATCAATTCATCCTTTTGTCCAAGCCAGTCTGAGTCTTTGCAATTTTCTTTTCATTGTTTGCATTATTGAATTATCGGTTGCATCACCGTGTCGAGTTGCTGGTCTTAGTGTCTAGTTCGTTTAGAGTTTTGAGTTCTGTTCACATTAGTCACGTCACCGCTGCATCGTTATCCCTTCCGCTGTCCACCAAATCATGCATCAATTTCCACCACATGTTACCCATAGTTCATTATCACAATCATAGTTGAGGTCGTTCACATCTTCGCTTGATCTAATCTGCATCTTGTCTAGTTTGTCTTGGAAAGAGGGAGAGAAAAAAAGAGAGAAAAAGAGAGAAAAAAAGAAAAAAAAGTCTGAGAAAAAAAAAGAGAAGAAAAAAAACAAAATTCGGCTCTATCTAGACTCAATCTCGTAGTTGAATTCGGATTGAAATCTGTTTTGTGCACTATTCAGTAAAACAGGCATAACTTCCTCATACGAAGTCCATTTTGGCTCCACGAGTACTCAAATGAAAGCTAGCGACGAGACGCATCTAAATAGTTTCAGAGGCTAGTTCAATATTTGACACCTCAAAATCGGCTTAGAAATAGGTCTTTTTACCCTCTGAAGTTGGCGAACAGAACTTATTCCAGTTCTTCAGGACAGTTTTAGAATTCTTTGACTCCTCATATCAATTCGGAATTGAGTTATTCTTTTTGCATTGGAAAGCTTGAGTTAGTAGCATTCTTTGAAAAAAGTTATCAAAAAATTGACTCAAACTTTTCAAGAGGAAAGTTGGAGAGAGAGTTGTTGTATATCCTACTTGGTCGTTGTTTTTCATCATTATCTTTTCTGCCGTTGTGATCTTCACTTATATCTTGCAGTCCAGAGCTATTTAGTATTCTTCATTGATTCTAGTTGTGCTACGCCGTGACCTCATTAGTGTTCTAGGCTCGCGTCTCTAGTCCGGTCTAGCCTAGGACCAGCACAGTACCGTCGTTGAGCGTTTATTCAACATTGCATCTTTCAATTGATTATTGCTAATCTTTTGCTACCATATATAGCCAACTCAGCTCCACATATTTCTACACCGTGTATACGTACGTTCCCCTGGCAATCGCTTTACACAATCTTCAGAGTTATTTGACACCGCTGGTTGCCTGTCACCACCTGCCGCATGGTAAGAACTTGTAAGATATTGATATTTGCTTTACTGTGAGCACTTTACAACCACATCCTAGTAGTTCATAGGAACATTATTCTCGAATTTTGTTTCTTGTTTCTACTAATCATGACAGGTTCCGGAGACAGAAGTTCTTGGACGACGGACACATCATCACCATCACGAGAGTTGGGACAACACACACAAGCACATGGTCAGGTTATCTCTTTACCGTCATTTGAGGGTAGATTTAATCCTGCTATTTATCTAGCTTGGGATCTTGAAGTAGAACAACTTTTTAGTCACCATGACTTTTCTGAACTTGAGCGAGTACGAGCTTCCACTAGAGCATTTACTGGTTTTGCTTCTGTTTGGTGGAGTGTGCATTGTAATAAAAACATTGATAACCAACCCACAACTTGGAAAGATTTGAAAGATGTAATGAGACAACAATTTGTCCCTCCTTACTATCGCCGTGAATTGCTTCGCACATTTGAACAATTTAAACAAGGCAACAACACTGTTCATGCTTACTACCAAGAGTTCAAATCTTATATGCATCATTGTGACATAGACGAATCTGAGGATGTTACAATGAATAGATTTTTAGTGGTTTGAACCATGATACCTTCCAAGATTTCAGTATATTCCTCGTTGCATTACTGGTATGTATGTTCGCGCTTGTACCTTTGAGAGACAGATACAGGAGGATGCATTGGGTGACTACAACAACTACTATTCCAGTTCATGCTCATCGCTGCCGGTCGGTTCTTCCACCGTTGCACCTACTAGAGTAGCCACACCTCAGATTATGAGAGCGACATCATCTCAAGAGTATGGTACATTGCCATCATCCGTACCTACATCAGCTACATCTTTGCGACAAGGTAACTGCAAAGTTATTGATGATATAACTTCACATGAGAATGATGCATACCTAGTTAACTTGAATACATTATGTGTTGAGTTACCTGTTGATTTGAGCGCATCACCTATTTTAGAGAATCATGTTACTGTGATGAATGCGTCATGTGATCAAACAACTGAGATACCAACAATTTTGAGTGCACCCAATGAATTAACTGTTGATGCAAAAGAACCAATGTTTAATCATTTTGATATGACCTCTAATCTTGGTGATGATTCTGTGTCAAATGACTTATTGCATGTTGGCTTATTTAAGCATGTTGTAGCATGTAAATTTGATGCAAGTAAGGTTTATTCACCAATATTGGGATGGTTTAATGATGAATATTGTTAATCCTTTCATATGAATAAGAGCTTCACTTATATGTGCAAACTGAGTTGGAATACTTTCACTTCTTGTGATAATATTTTGGCTTTATATTTTATTCACTATGAAAGTTACTCATGTATACATGTGTCATATGTGCAAATTCCACGGGAAGTAAAAATTGATGACATATACATATACAACATGTACACCTTGTCTCTTTCGCTAGCCACATTTCAGATAAAGCAACGCCGGGGACGGCTTTATTTTCAAGAAGGGGAGGCTGATGAGGACATGACTACCTTGGATACGACCAAAAATATTGCATACATGCGTATTTGTCAGGTGATTTCTAGTGTCAACTATTCAATAATCTATTTATATTATCCAGAACAAAAATACTTCACACACTTTTGTGTTTTGTCTAATTGCAGGTGTATGGGACATTTGTACAATACACATATGAAGATAAGGGAAAAACAGAAGTTTAGGTGCTGTTCAAAAAGTCCCTTCACGTCACTTTTGGGCCAAGAGAAAATAGAGTCCAAGTCTCTCACGTTCTGGATTCAGATTGGGTGATTCTTTTTTTGTTGGAAAGTAGATTTCGTCCTCTTTCCACTCCAATTGGATTCACCTTTAAATTCGTCCGGAGCATTGAGATATGGACGAAACAATCTGACGCTGCAGCAGAATCCGAGTCAAACAACAAGTCCAAAGGTGTTGCATCACCTCCACTTGGGCCCATGAGCCTTGTACGACCTAGGGTTGGTTTTAGCGTGCCTTGGGACGTCCTCTCACCTCCTTGCCCGCCACCCCTTGCTCCTATATAAGTAGATCCACCTAGTAGCTTTTTCCTTGGGATTTGTTTAGTTAAAAGTTAGCCATTGCAACTTCGTGTACTTCATTTGTGTCCAACAACCAGACCAAGACCGCTTCCGGATCCCCACCTTTATCAATACTTCATCTATATTCGCAATATTCAGATTGCTTTATCATATTCTTGCTTGTTCTTTGATTGCTTGCAGGAATACACCTTCGTGGTCAGGTTGATCGTGCTCCAGCGTGGTCAATAACCTCTAGGAGTCGGTTTAGCGATTGCTAAGGCGCAACGTGGTGCACGTTTGTAGTCGGATCGTCAAAGTCATCTCCACCAAATCGATAGTTCTCATCTCATCGAAAGATCGGGACACCCCGCCTCTATCAGTACTAATACCAGATTCGGTTTTGGCAAGTTCTGGTCAGCCAAAAAAACGTGTTGCTCCGAATCTGGTCTGTGGAAGGAAATAACATGAGTTGTTACAAGAGTAAAAATAGAGAAGGAAGAGACCAGATTCATTTGCCCACTTAGAGAAAAAAGAACAAGATTTGTTGGAGGTTTCCATATTTTGGACGTGTCGTTGGAGAAAAAAATACAAAAAAAACAGAGAAAAGATTTGGAAGAAATAGATCACGTTGGTGCTTGGAAGGAAAAAGGGTTGATCGGTTTGATTTAATTGGAAAGATTGACTCGTTCTATTAGAAAAGAGAAGAGATCAGCCAATAAAGGAAGGAGATAACGTGGATGCTTTATTTGGACGTTTTGGGATAGGAGACATTAAAGTGCTGCGTGCTCATCTTTTGGAAGGATTCAAAAAGGAAGTCAGAGAATAGGAAGGAACAAATATAAGAAGGGAAAGTTCTGATCTGTTTTGTTTCATTTGGCAAGTTGACTTTGAGAATAAATGAGAAAAGGAAGGAGATACTAGTACGTCCAAACAAATGAGTAGTTTATTTGGAAGAGAGAAATATTTGGAAAATAAAAAGGAAGGTCCATTAATTTCGATTTTGTGTGCAGATTTGAGAACGTGAATAGGGACAGAGAAAAGAAGGAAAGTGAGGAAAGGATCCGACGGTTGTTGGAATTTTTTTATTTGGATATAATCCATTTTAGGAGAGAGAGAATTGGAAATAAAAAAGGCAGGTTTTATGCTGATCCGAGTTAAAAAAAGGTGAGTTCTTTGGAAAGACCAGGTTAGTGGTTTTGAGAATCAAATCCGTGGAGATTACTTGAAAAAAAATTGAGGCGCAGAATTTGGGAGTAGTACTCCATGTCAACCCCTTGGAAAAAACGAGGGCCAATTTTTTTGGGGAAAAGAGAGCAGATTCGTTTGGGAGAAGTGGAGCTAAAAAACTGTTTTGTTTGAAGTCCTAGGCATTCACGTTTAAGGAATGTGAGGAGGAAAAAAAGGCAGGATTTGTGATGAGGACATGACTACCTTGGATACGACCAAAAATATTGCATACATGCATATTTGTGATTTGATGTATAGTACAAACTATTCAATAATCTATTTATGTTATCCAGAACAAAAATACTTCACACACTTTTGTGTTTTGTCTAGTTGCAGGTGTATGGGACATTTGTATAATACACATATGAAGATAGGGGAAAAGGAGAAGTTTAGGTTCTGTTCAAAAATTCCTCTCACGTCACTTTTGGGTCAAGAGAAGATAGATTCCATGTCTCTCACATTCTGGATTCAGATTCGGACTGCACAGACATACCTGACTCAAAATGCTAAGAACTTTTTCATACGGACTCGAAATTGGGTGATTCTTTTTTTGTTGGAAATTAGATTTCGTCCTCTTTCCAACCCAATTGGATTCACCTTGAAATTCATCCAAAGCGTTGAGATATGGACGAAACAATCTGACGCTGCAGCAGAATCCGAGTCAAACAACAAGTCCAAAGGTGTTGCATCACCTCCACTTGGCCCCAAGACCTTGTACGACCTAGGGTTGGTTTGAGGCTGCCTTGGGACGTCCTCCCACCTCCTTGGCCGCCACCCCTTGCTCTTATATAAGTAGATCCATCTAGTAGCTTTTTCCTTGGGATTTGTTTAGTTAAAAGTTAGCCATTGCAACTTCGTGTACTTCGTTTGTGTCCAACGACCAGACCAAGGCGTCAAAGAACCCCACCTTGATCAATAAAGCTTTCCTCTTATATTCGCAATATCCAAATAGCAATCTTAGTTTCTTGCTTGTTCTTCGTTTGCCTGCAGGAAACGGACCTTCGTGGTCAGGTTGATCGTGCTCCGACGTGGTCAATAACCTCTCGGAGTTGGTTTAGCGATTGCTAAGGCGCGACGTCCTCGCACGTTCGTAGTCGGATCGTCAAAGTTGACTTCCTGCAAAACGATAGGCACCATCTCATCGAAAGACGGGACACCTTTGCCTCTATCAAGTGGTATCAGATTTCCAGGTTGCTCGGTGAGATTTTACAGTTTTTCGTAGTCTAGATCAAGTCTGTTCTTCATACCTACAGTCCACGAAAAAGCCACAAAAAAATTAGGGTTAGTTCATCATATCCGAACCAATCTGAGCCTTTGCATAATCTTTTTAGGGTTTTTGCTTTGTTGAATTTGCGGTTGCATAGTCGTGTCAAGCTGCTGGTCATTATAGTGATTTTTCGCAAAAAAAAGGAGCGCAGAAAAAAACAGAGCGAAAAAAATTCTAGAGTGTGCTTTTCCCTTGTTTCCGTGCAGCGTCGTGATTTTGCTAGTGTTCTAGGCTCGCGTCTCTAGCACGGTCTAGCCTAGGACCAGCACAGTACCGTCGTTGAGCGTTTATTCAACTTTGCATCTCTGAATTGATTATTGCTGACCTTTTTTTGCTACCATACTATAAGCCTTCCCAGGTCCACATACTTCTACGTCGTGCGTTTGACTCTCCCTGGCAATCGCTCTATCCAAGCTTTTGAGAGTTTTGACTCCAACGGTTGCTGATCACCGCCTGCTGCTGGGTAAGAACTGGTAAGAATTTGAGATTTGCTTGACGGATTTGTGACTATCCACCACACCACCACCACCACCACTTCCTAGTAGTCTGTCGAATCCTATTCTTGTGTGTTTCTATTGCTGCTAACCATGGCAGGATCACAAGCCGACGAGATTGACTGGGAGAACATGACAAACAAAGCATAGATGAGTGGACAGGTGGAAGATGTGCCAAATAGATTTGAAGAGGCCATGGAGAAGATAGATGGCATTGAGAAGGCGTTCGAAACAAAGCTCGATAACAAGTTTAATGAATTGCTCGCGCGTCTACCACCACCACCACCGGCTGCACCTAACGCACCTCTACAACATCAACAACGACTACCTCCACACCGCGAAACAACCCTCCGTCGAGCGAACCGTGTCCCTCTTCAGCCTGGCCAAGCTGCTGGTGCTGCTGTTGATACTTCTGTGGCTCCTGCTGCTGATGTGGGGGAGGATGATTATGTGGGAGATTACGAGGATGAGGTTGATCAACATCAAAACTACGTGCAACCACCAGCACCACAACCACCAGGTCGTCCACATGCAAATAATGGCAATGTCAGGGCTCCCCCTCAGGTACGAGATCATGACCATCTCCCTAAACTAAAATTGAATATTCCACCATTTGAGGGTAGATATGTTCCTGATATATATCTTACTTGGGAGTTAGAAACTGAACAACGATTTACATGTTTACAATATCCTGAGGAGAGACGTGTTCCTGCTGCTGTTTGTGCTTTCACAAGCTTTGCATGTGTTTGGTGGTCTGAACATTGTAGATTATATCCTGTTCCAGCTACTTGGGCTGCTTTGAAAACTGCTATGCGTACTCGTTGGGTTCCACCATATTATCAACGTGAATTACTTCAAAAATTGCAGCGCTTAAGACAAGGAAAAAATTCGGTAGAAGAATATTATCAGGAATTACAAACTGGCTTGATTAGATGTGGTATTCTTGAGGAGAATCAAGCTATGCTTGCACGTTTTCTGGGTGGATTAAATAGAGAGATTCAGACCATTCTAGACTATAAGGATTATAATAATATCACTCGTTTATTCCATCTTGCTTGTAAAGCTGAACGTGAAGTGCAGGATCGACAGGCATTCGCGCGAACTAACTTTTCTGCAGGTCGACCTTCATCATGGACACCACGTGCATTATCTACTTCCACACGTTCTGCTACACCGGCACCTCCGTCGGCTGCCACCTCCAACCGTGATACAATAAAGCAGGCACAATCACCACTATCTGCCAAGAGCACACCTTCTGGGCCTACAAAGAGCTCTTCGTCATCCATGGCATCAACAGGGCAAACACATGATATTATTTGTCGATGTTGCATGGGTGGAGGTCATTATGCGAGAGATGCCCATCTAAGCGTGTGATGATTGTTACTAAGGATGGTGGGTATGAGTCCGCTAGTGACTATGATGAGGAGACTTTGGCTCTTATTACACATGAAGAACACGGTGGAGATGATTCTGATCATGAGACGCAATACATGGCTGCTGAAGATGCTGACAGGTATGAATGTTTAGTTGCTCAATGTGTTTTGAGTATGCAGGTTACACAAGCTGAGCAAAATCAGAGGCATAATTTGTTCCATACAAAGGGAGTTGTGAAGGAACGTTCTATTCGCGTCATCATAGATGGAGGGAGCTGCAACAACTTGGCTAGCATGGAGATGGTGGAGAAGCTTTCTCTCACCACAAGACCACATCCACATCCTTACTACATCCGATGGTTCAACAACAGCGGCAAGGTTATGGTAACACGTACTGTTCGTGTGCATTTTAGTATCTCTACATGTGCTGATTATGTTGATTGTGATGTGGTACCTATGCAAGCATGTTCCTTATTACTTGGTAGACGATGGCAATTTGATAAAAAATTTGTACACCATGGTAGAAACAATCAGTATACTCTTGTTCATAAGGATAAAAATATTACTTTGCTTCCGATGAATCTTGATTCCATTTTGAAAGATGATATTAATTGAGCTAATAAAGAAAAACAGGAGAAAAATAAGAGCGAAATCAGATTGTGGCAAAAGACTTTGAGCAACAAATGAAGCCTAATAATAAACCATCTAATGTTGCTTCTGAAATTAAACTGAAAAGTGCATGTTTACTTGCCACCAAATCTGATATTGGTGAGCTAGATTCTAGCAAATCTGTTTGCTATGCTTTTGTGTGCAAAGAGGCATTATTTTCATTCGAGGACGTGCCTTCCTCTTTGCCCACTGCTGTCACTAACATTCTGCAGGAGTTCGCTGACGTCTTCCCACAAGACGTGCCACCGGGATTACCACCTATTCAAGGGATTGAGCATCAAATTGACTTAATTCCCGGTGCATCGCTACCCAACCGTGCACCATACCGTACCAATCCAGAGGAGACGAAGGATATTATGCGTCAAGTACAGGAGCTGCTCGACAAAGGTTATATACGCGAATCTCTTAGTCCTTGTGTTGTTCCTATTATACTAGTGCCTAAAAAGGATGGTACGTCGCGTATGTGTGTTGATTGTAGAGGCATTAATAATATTACTATTCGTTATCGTCATCCTATTCCTAGGCTAGATGATATGCTTGATGAATTGAGTGGCTCTACAATATTCTCCAAAGTTGATTTGCGTAGTGGATACCATCAAATTCGTATGAAATTGGGAGATGAATGGAAAACAGCATTTAAAACTAAGTTTGGTTTATATGAGTGGTTAGTCATGCCTTTTGGGTTAACTAATGCACCTAGTACTTTCATGAGACTAATGAACGAAGTTTTATGTGCTTTCATTGGACGATTTGTGGTAGTCTATTTTGATGATATACTGATTTATAGCAAATCTTTGGAAGAACATTTGGAACATTTACGTGCTGTTTTTAATGCTCTACGTGATGCACGTTTGTTTGGTAACCTTGGGAAGTGCACCTTTTGCACCGACCGAGTATCTTTTCTTGGCTATGTTGTTACTCCACATGGGAATTGAAGTTGATAAAGCCAAGATTGAAGCTATTGAGAGTTGGCCGCAGCCCAAAACGGTCACACAAGTGAGGAGTTTTCTTGGACTCGCTGGTTTCTATAGGCGTTTTGTGAGAGATTTTAGCACCATTGCTGCACCTCTCAATGAGCTTACAAAGAAGGATGTGCCTTTTGTTTGGGGTACCGCACAGGAAGAAGCCTTCACGGTATTGAAAGATAAGTTGACACATGCTCCTTTACTCCAACTTCCTGATTTTAATAAGACTTTTGAGCTTGAATGTGATGCTAGTGGAATTGGATTAGGAGGTGTGTAATTAAAAGATGGCAAACCTGTTGCATACTTTTCTAAAAAATTGAGTGGGCCTAGTCTGAACTATTCTACTTATGATAAAGAATTATATGCTCTTGTTCGGACTTTAGAAACATGGCAACATTATTTATGGCCCAAAGAATTTGTTATACATTCTGATCATGAATCTTTGAAACACATTAAATTTCAAGCAAAACTGAACCGTAGACATGCTAAATGGGTTGAATTCATTGATACTTTATTAAACACAAGAAGGGTAAAGAAAATGTTATTGCTGATGCATTGTCTCGTCGTTATACTATGCTTTCACAACTTGATTTTAAAATATTTGGTTTGGAGACCATCAAAGATCAATATGTGCATGATGCTGAATTTAAAGATGTATTGCAGAATTGTAAAGAAGGTAGAACATGGAACAAGTTCATCGTTAACGATGGATTTGTGTTTCGTGCTAACAAGTTATGCATTCCAGCTAGCTCCGTTCGTCTTTTGTTGTTGCAGGAGACGCATGGAGGAGGACTAATGGGACACTTTGGCATGAAGAAGACGGAGGATATACTTGCTACACATTCCTTTTGGCCAAAGATGAGACGGGATGTTGAGAGTTTTGTTGCTCGCTGCACTACATGTCAAAAAGCTAAGTCACGACTCAATCCTCATGGTTTATATATGCCTTTGCCTGTACCTAGTGTTCCTTGGGAGGATATATCTATCGACTTTGTTTTAGGTTTACCTCGAACAAAGAAGGGGAGGGATAGCAATTTGTTGTCGTGGATAGATTCTCGAAAATGGCACACTTTATACCATGTCATAAAAGCGATGATGCTGTTAATGTTGCTGATTTGTTCTTTCGTGAAATTATTCGCTTGCATGGTGTGCCAAATACTATTGTTTCAGATCGTGATACTAAATTTCTTAGCCACTTTTGGAGATGTTTATGCGCTAAGTTGGGGACTAAACTGCTTTTTAGTACTACTTGTCACCCCCAAACTGATGGACAAACTGAAGTAGTCAATAGAACATTGTCTACTATGCTTAGGGCTGTTTTGAAGAATAATAAGAAAATGTGGGAAGAATGCTTGCCTCATATTGAATTTGCTTATAATCGTTCATTGCATTCTACTACTAAGGTGTGCCCTTTTGAAATTGTGTATGGTTTCCTACCTCGTGCACCTATTGATTTGTTGCCTCTTCCATCTTCGGAGAAGGTTAATTTTGATGCTAAAGAACGTTCTGAATTGATTTTAAAAATGCATGAGTTAACTAAGGAAAACATTGAGCGTATGAATGCTAAATATAAACTTGCTGGAGATAAGGGTAGAAAACCTGTTGTGTTTGCACCTGGAGATCTTGTTTGGTTACATTTGCGTAAAGATAGATTTCCTAATTTGCGCAAATCAAAGCTAATGCCACGTGCTAATGGTCCTTTTAAGGTGTTAGAGAAAATAAATGATAATGCATATAAACTTGAGCTACCTGCAGATTTTGGGGTTAGTCCCACTTTTAACATTGCAGATTTGAAGCCTTATTTGGGTGAGGAAGATGAGCTTCCGCCGAGGATGAATTCATTTCAAGAAGGGGAGGATGATGAGGACATCAATACCATTGTTACACCCAGAGCCCCTACTGTTACATATACTGGACCAATTACTAGAGCTCGCGCACGCCAAATAAATTACCAGGTACTTTCATTTCTTGGTAATGCTTCTAATGTTCATGAGAATATGATGATGCCTAAATTGGATACATTTGTTTTGCTTACAAATGAAGGGCCTAGCTTGGAGAAGGATGATCATTGGAGCAAGAACACGCATGGAGTTGATGGCATGCGCAAGGGGATCAAGAACGGAGTTACAAGTGATGATTTCAGGACTTTGAAGCCACCATAAGGAGTGCATGAAGCCTTGGACGAAATATACAAGATGCCACTTCATAATATTCGTCCATAGGCTATTTTAGGTGCTGCGTCACCTTATTATTGGGCCAGGCCCATGTAATTTCGAAATACTTAAGTATAGGATATTTTTAGAGTCCGTATGTGTGGGGAAACAAGAGATAGGGTTGGTTTCGGACCCCATCCTCAAGGGACACGAAATTCCCTCCTCTTCCTCCATATATACAACCCTTAGGGCGTCGTTTAGACTTTGGGTTTTGTTTAGATTAAAAGTTCTCCATAGCTGCAACTTCGCGTACTTCGTTTGTGTTCAACGACCAGACCAAGGCGTCACAGAACCCCACCTTGATCAATAAAGCTTTCCTCTTATATTCGCAATATCCAGATTGCAATCTTAGTTACTTGCTTGTTCTTCGTTTGCCTGCAGGAAACAGACCTTCGTGGTCAGATTGATCGTGCTCCGGCGGGGTCAATAACCTCTCGGAGTTGGTTTAGCGATTACTAAGGCGCGACGTCCTCGCACGTTCGTAGTCGGATCGTCAAAGTCGACTTCCTCCAAAACGATAGCCACCATCTCATCGAAGGACGGGACACCTTTGCCTCTATCACAATGCCTGTCGATCCTGCACTTCACGTTCAGCTTTACAAGCAAGATGGAATAAACGAGTGATATTATTATAATCCTTATAGTCTAGAATGGTGTGAATCTTTCTATTTAATCCACCCAGAAAATGTGCAGGCATAGCTTCATTCTCCTCAACAATACCACATCTAATCAAGCCAGTTTGTAATTCCTGATAATATTCTTCTACATAATTATTTCCTTGTCTTAAGCGCTGCAATTTTTGAAGTAATTCACGTTGATAATATGGTGGAACCCAACGAGTACGCATAGCAGTTTTCAAAGCAGCCCAAGTAGCTGGAACAGGATATAATCTACAATGTTCAGACCACCAAACACATGCAAAGCTAGTGAAAGCACAAACAGCAGCAGGAACACGTCTCTCCTCAGGATACTGTATACATGTAAATCGTTGTTCAGTTTCTAACTCCCAAGTAAGATATATATCAGGAACATATCTACCCTCAAATGGTGGAATATTCAATTTCAGTTTAGGGAGATGGTCATGATCTCGTACCTGAGGGGGAGCCCTAACGTTGCCATTATTTGCATGTGGACGACCTGATGGTTGTGGTGCTGGTGGTTGCACGTAGTTCTGATTTTGATCAACCTCATCCTCGTAATATCCCACATAATCATCCTCCTCCGCATCAGCAGCAGGATCCACAGAAGTATCAACAGCAGCACCAACAGGTTGGCCAAGCGCAAGAGGAACACGGGTCGCTCGGCGGAGGGCTGTTTCGTGATGTGGAGGTAGTCGTTGTTGTTGTTGTTGTAGAGGTGCGTTAGGTGCAGCCTGTGGTGGAAGACACGTCAGCAATTCATTAAACTTGTTATCGAGCTTTGTTTTGAACGTCTTCTCCATGCCATCTATCTTCTCCATGGCCTCTTCAAATCTGTTTAGCACATCTTGCACCTGTCCACTCATCATTTGCTGAAACTTATCATGAAGCTCCTTGTTCGTCAAGTTCTCCCAGTCAGTCTCGTCGGCTTGTGATCCTGGCATGGTTAGCAGCAATATGATCCTACAGACTACTAACAAGTGGTGGTGGTGGCGGGTGTCACAAATCCATCAAGCAAATATCAAATTCTTACCAGTTCTTACCCAGCAGCAGGAGGTGATCGGCAACCGTTGTAGTCAAAACTCTCAAAAGCTTGGATAGAGCGATTGCCAGGGAAAGTCAAACGCACGACGTAGATGTATGTGGAGCTGGGAAGGCTTATAGTATGGTAGCAAAAAGGGTCAGCAATAATCAGTTCAGAGATGCAAAGTTGAATAAACGCTCAATGACGGTACTGATGGCGAGTGTCTCAAAAGACTATGAAGGCAAGTGTCTCAAAAGACTCAGAACACCCTAAAAATAGGATACGGAAAAAATATTTTCGGCCGCCGAAATTTTGGCCTAAAAACTGCCCGGGGGTCTCCAGACTCTTTTTTTAGACCTACGCAGGCAACGAAACACGAATCGGAATTGAGATGGATCTCGAAAACAAACCTAATATGAGAAGAACTCGGATTGGTGGTGGATATATGGTGGTAGGATATGGCAGTGGGGGGGGGTATATGGTAGCGGCGGTGGTATATGGACACAGATCGGTGGTATATGGACACGGATCGGTGGTGGTATATGGACACGGATTGGTGGTGGTATATGGATACGGATTCAGAGCAGTGGCGGATAAGCGGTGGTGGTAGATGGCAAGGCGATGATGATGGTGCGGCGGCGGCGTGACAACTTATGACCAGGACTCGAAACTCTAAAAGACTAGACTCTAAGACCAGCAACTTGACACGACGATGCAACTGCAAATTCAACAAAGCAAAAACCCTAAAAAGATTATGCAAAGGCTCAGATTGGTTCGGATATGATGAACTAACCCTAATTTTTTTGTGGCTTTTTCGTGGACTATAGGTATGAAGAACAGACCCAATCTAATCTACGAAAAACTGTAAAATCTCACCGAGCAACCTAGAAATCTGATACCACTTGATAGAGGCAAAGGTGTCCCGTCTTTCGATGAGATGGTGGCTATCGTTTTGGAGGAAGTCGACTTTGACGATCCGACTACGAACATGTGAGGACGTCGCGCCTTAGCAATCGCTAAACCAACTCTGATAGGTTATTGACCACGCCGGAGCACGATCAACCTAACCATGAAGGTCTGTTTCCTGCAGGAAAATGAAGAACAAGCAAGAAACTAAGATTGCAATCTGGATATTGCGAATATAAGAGGAAAGCTTTATTGATCAAGGTGGGGTTCTGTGACGCCTTGGTCTGGTCGTTGAACACAAACGAAGTACGCGAAGTTGCAGCTATGGCGAACCTTTAATCTAAACAAAACCCAAAGTCTAAACGACGCCCTAAGGGCTGTATATATGGAGGAAGAGGAGGGAATTTCGTGGCCCTCGAGGGAGGGGTCCGAAACCAACCCTAACTCTTGTTTCCCCACACATACGGACTCTAAAAATAGCCTATACTTAAGTATTTAGAAATTACATGGGCCTGGCCCAATAATAAGGTGACGAAGCACCTAGAATAGCCTATGGACGAATATTATGATGTGGCATCTTGTATATTTCGTCCAAGGCTTCATGCACTCCTTATGGTGGCTTCAAAGTCCTGAAATCATCACTTGTAACTCCGTTCCTGATCCCCTTGCGCATGCCATCAACTCCATGCGTGTTCTTTCTCCAATGTTCATCCTTCTCCAAACTAGGCCCTTCATTTGTAAGCAAAACAAATGTATCCAATTTAGGCAGTATCATATTCTCATGAACATTAGAGTCATTACCAAGAAATGGAAGTACCTGGTAATTTAATTGCCGTGCGCGAGCTCTAGTAATTGGTCCAGTATATGTAACAGTAGGGGCTGTGGGTGTAACAATGGTATTGATGTCCTCATCACCTTCCCCAAGGGCCACGAAATTCCCCCCCCCTCTTCCTCCATATATACAGCTCTTAGGGCACCGTTTAGAGTTTGGGGCTTTTGTTTAGATTAAAAGTTCGCCATAACTGCAACTTCGCGTACTTCGTTTGTGTTCAACGACCTGACCAAGGCGTCACAGAACCCCACCTTGATTAATAAAGCTTTCCTCTTATATTCGCAATATCCAGATTGCAACCTTAGTTTCTTGCTTGTTCTTCGTTTGTCTGCAGGAAACAGACCTTCGTGGTCAGGTTGATCGTGCTCCGGCGTGGTCAATAACATCTCGGAGTTGGTTTAGCGATTGCTAAGGCGCGACGTCCTCGCACGTTCGTAGTCGGATCGTTAAATTCGACTTCGTCCAAAATGATAGCCACCATCTCATCGAAAGACGGGACACCTTTGCCTCTATCACTTGTCATCTATGCCATATGTGCAAATTGGGTTCATTTTAATGGCATGTGCATAGTCACTACGAAGAGATTGCAAAAATGACATATGGGTGATCTCATTCATAGCATATGACAAGTCAAGCAGATTGTCAAACATGATGTGACCTAAAGAATTGTCACAAGAAATCCTATGTAACATGGCATCACAACTAATAGTCTCCACATGAGAATCCCCATACTCATCGTAAATGGGCAAGAAATCATCACATGAGGAAGTCGCACTAGCATGAAGCATGGTAATAGGTTGATCAACATAGTGCAAGCAATCAATGTCAAGAATGGCACTAGTGGGACTAGAGCATCACCTTCACCTATGTGATGAGGACATGTCTATCATAGTTACACCCATATCCCCTGCTGTTTTACCTCTTGGAATAGTTGCTAGAGCTGAGATACGCCAATTAAATTATCAGGTACTTCCATTTCTTGGTAATGTTTCTAGTGTTCATGAGAATATGGTGCTGCCTAATTTAGATACATTTGTGTTTCTTGCAATTGAAGGGCTTAGCATGGACAAGAAGGTTGAACATTGCAGCATGGTCAAGCACGGAGATGAAGGTGCATGCGAAGAGAACAAGAGCGGAGGTTCAAGTGAAGATTTCCTGACTTTGAAGCCACCATGATGACATACAAGAAGATGGACGAAATATACAAGATGGCCTTTCATAAATTTCGTCCATAGTTTATTATTGTTGTTGCGCCACCTATTTTGGGCCAGGCCCATGTAATCTTTTTTTAGAGTCCATATTGTAGGGGAAATGACTTAGGAGGTGTTTTAGTCCCACCTTGCCAAGGGTGGACAAAATCCCCTCTCTTTTCCCTATAAATATAGCCCTTAAGGCATCGTTTAGACTTGGTTTTTATTTAGTTAAAAGTTAGCCATCGCTGCAACTTCTTGTACTTCGTTTGTGTCCAACGACCAGACCAAGACCGCTTGTGAAACCCCACTTTCATCAACACTTCATCCATATTCGCAATATCCAGATTGCTTAATCATATTCTTGCTTGTTCTTCGATTGCTTGCAGAAATCGACCTTCGTGGTCAGGTTGATCGTGCTCCGGCGTGGTCAATAACCTTTCGGAGTTGGTTTAGAGATTGCTAAGGCGCAACATCGTGTACGTTTGTAGTCGGATCGTCAAAGTCGACTTCCTCCAAAACGATAGCCACCATCTCATCGAAAGACGGGACACCTTTGCCTCTATCAAGTGGTATCAGTTTTCAGGTTCCTCGGTGAAATTTTCCAGTTTTTACTAGTCTAGATTGCATCCGTTCTTCATACCTAGAGTCCAAAAGAAAAAGGCACAAAAAAAGAGTTAGATTAGTTCATTCGTGTCCCAGACAGTCCGAGCATTTCGCTATTATCACTTACACTGCGTTTGGATGTCCCAATTGAGATGCCTGAAATGGATTGGTATTCTCCAAATTAGAATTCAGCTGTTTGGCTGGACTCTGAATTGTCGCTTGGAAACGAAACCCAATTCAGCTTTGTATTCCCTCCCACCAAACTTTTGTTCCACAATATGGAGCCTTGGCGCCGCGATTTGCTCCGAATTGGCCTTTCCCGCAAAACTTACCCCCTCGCTGCATTATCCCCTGCCTCCTCGAGCAAAAGGAAAAGAAGGGGGAGGAACAAGCGGCGACCACCAAGGATCTCGACCACCACAACCAGGGAGCTCGGCGACGAGGCCCACGGATCTCCGCAGCTCCGGTCATAGGTCCGATTCGGCCCGACTCCCTCCCCCTCTTCCCATCTCCTTCTCTAGTCCCGCCTCCCGTTCCCATGCCCGTCCTTGTGCATCTCGGTGGCGGCCACAACATAACCGCGGTGGCGGCGGCGGCGGCTCCATCGACCTCTTTCCCGTTCCCTCCTCCCGTTCTCCCCGTCCCGAACCACCAGGACTGCGGCGGCCACAACAGGACCACGACAGCCACCAGCAGGGCTTCGGCTGCGGAGGCGCAAGTCTCCTCTGGTCAGTCCAGCTCGTGCTCTTCCTTCTCCCTCTGGTCATGGTGACTCATCCAGCAACAGGATTTACTTTGTCCAGTCTTCTACCTGTAACTTGTATCATTCCTTTTCTCTTCTCTGTTAACTAACTTTTTTGTTTATAAATTGTGCAGATCTGTGAACCAAGCTTCAATCTACAGGCCGAGTGAAGGTATATGGTGGAAATCCCCTGTTTTCTATGCATTTGTGCATGTGATGTCTTGCTGCAATGTTTTACATCCTACATAATCGAATTGTACATCCCAATGTCGGATCAACTGGAGTTGATTGAGTGGATAAATGAAGAAAATAAAAGACGGAAGAGGATTGTTCTGACTAAATTGTTTGTTCAAACATGTGCTCTTGCATTAGCATTTGTTACTGCACAAAGGAATAGGGGACCAACGGACCTAGGAACTTTTAATGACGATGAGGACAAGATTAGGAATAGGAAATATTTGCTTAAATGCATGTATGATGGATCTGCAGTGGCAATGCTATGATCAATTGCGCCTAACTAAACGAAACTTTAATGACCTTTGCACCATGTTACGGGAGAGATGTGGCCTTCGTGATAGTGTATATGTGACCATGGAAGAGAAAGTGGCAATGTTTTTGCTTGTAGTTGGTCATAGTATTAAGATGAGGATGTTGCATGGCACCTACAAGCGTTGTTTATGGACCATCAGCACACACTTCTCTGCTGTCCTAAACGCCCTACTCTCTCTACATGCGGAGTTCATTAAGCTACCTTCCTCTACCGCTCAAGCTCCTGATGACTACAAATGGAAGTGGTTTGGTAATGCACTTGGAGCACTAGATGGTTGTCATATTGACGTGCTTGTTGATGTGGCTGACCAAGGAAGGTATAGGAACAGAAAGCAAGCCATTAGCACTAACATGCTAGGTGTTGTTGATTGGAACATGAAGTTTCTTTACGTGTTACCTGGCTGGGAGGGTTCAGTTTCAGATTCGAGAGTTTTGCGTGATGCAATGAGGGCGAACCGCCAAGATGCTTTTGTTGTGCCTAAGGGTACAACTCTTACTCTTTGTATGTAGTTTCTTTGACTTGATTGTTAGCTAACTAACTTATTGATATAGGGAAATATTATTTAGTAGATGTTGGTTATACCAATGGAGAAGGATTTCTAGCTCCTTTCAGGTCCACTCAGTATCATCTAAAAGAATGGGCTGCAAGTGCACAACAGCCTCAAACAGCTAAAGAGTTATATAACTTGCGCCATTCTCATGCTAGGAATGTAGTGGAGCGAACATTTGGCTTTTTCAAGAAAAAATGGGCTATATTGCGTTCCCAAACCTTCTTTGACATAAAGGATCAGGTACAAAAAGTAAATACGTTGTTAAATAATATCAGAATGTGAGATGACAATTGCTTACTATGAACTAAAATATCATTGCAGATTCGAATTATTAGTGCTTGTTGTGTGTTGCACAACTTTGCAAGGGATAGGCAGCATGTCATGGATGATTTGTTATTGCCTGAAGTGGATAATGAATTAGCAAATGCGCCAAATCCAGATGATGACAACTTCATTAGAAGTGTGCAAGTCACTACTGATGTAGCGACCCGACTCGGTAAGAGTCGAAGTCTCTGTGCTTACCGTGCTAGTCCCTGGATCGACTTTCTAGCACACACAGTACTCGATGAAATAACAGAAACAACACACATCTCTTTATTACATCGATAGTCCAGGAGCAATACATTTATTACAAAATAGGGCATAGAGCCAATAAACAAGTGCTGCGGAAGCAAAGTAGTAAATGAGTCCAACTCCACGAGCAAGGTTGAGTATAGAACATCGACCTATCGCACCTTAATCGTCGTCGGATATATCTGCAACGTGATAAGTTGCAGCCATATAGGTCAGTACATTGAATGTACTGGCAAGTTACATCATAAGTGTAAAGAACCTATTTGTACATGCAATTTGGTTGGTGGAAAGCTCTAAGTTTAGTTTTTTGCATGAAGCTAGTTTTTCCTTATTAGAAAAGATGTTATTCTACTACTACACATTTGCATATGATGAGTTGGCAAACCCAACTCCATCAGTTCCCAAGTTTCATTTAAAACCCAGCTGTTTAATTAAAGGTGAGGAGATCTCCCGGCATTTTCACTACTAGATGCTCAAGATGTCTGTAGCCGGGCACACGGCTAATCGATTAGGTTGACACTCTGCAGAGGTTGCACACTTTTCCCCACAAGACTGGACCACCTCCATGATCCGAAGATCGAGACATAGTCTTTCGAAAATGTTCCCCCTTAACCCACTGATAGGCCGGTACACCTACATCATTCTACATCTGCTAGCCCATCCCGGAAGGGGTCACACTAACTACTCCACTAAGCCAGAGCCCATATTGGCTTGTGGCTGCACACGTAAGCTTCTAGACATGAGAATACGATTGATCTCTTTGAGCCTGAGCGGACGGTCCACTAGTGGTGCACCACCATGGATTTGCCATGCGTGCCCCACTGTACTTCGCCACCATTCCATCAAGATTCCGCCCAGGTAGTTCATTAATTATCTTAGGTCCTATTTACTACATTGTCACTCATACTTAACAATGTTCACTCCCCAATCCACGTCTACTTAGCGAAGCAACATAATGTAAAGCGATGGCGACAATGTTATATGGTTCAGACCTACCTCAATGAACTACTAGGTGAAAATCATAGTCATGCGGCATCAATTCCTACCATGCAGTCCTACCGCAAAGAACTAAGTGCATAATAAAAACATAGGTAATGAAACATGATCAAGATGCAACTTGCCTTGGTACTGCTGGTTGAATTCTAAAGACTGATAATATTCTGCTTCGCACTCCGGGCAATCTATCGCAAAGAAGATAAACAAACATTCAAGAGAACCAAGAAGAACATGCAAAGCAAGAAGTCTTGGAAAATCCAAATGAACAAACATCACACTTAACTAGCATGAAAATATTCTAGGTGCAAAACAACATAGACACATGGTTCAAAAAGTGATGTGAACTACAGTGCATACTGTGCATACTAGTAAAAATATTAATGGACAGACTTTAGTGTGTGAAAATTATTGTGACAAAGGTCCAGGTGATAGGATTTGGCTACGGTGACAAAGTGCAAAGAGAACCAATTTAATCGGAGCTACGGTTTGGGAGATATGGCCATTTGAAGCTTGAATTCGAATCTGAATAAATTCAAATTTGAATCTGACAAAAGTTTGCAAATAGGATACCACTGGATAGATCTAAACAATACGAAGAATTTGCCGCTGGTTTCATCGATTTTGGATCTACGGTTAAAAAGTTGTGGCCACGCAAAGTTCAGGGACTAATCTGCTAATTATAGGGACTAAACAGAGAAGAAAAATATCGCAACCAAGTCCCTGGCCACGTGGCGGCTCCTGGATGGCCGAGCAGCGTCCGCTGCGGAGGCTATACGGCGAACGACCGTTAAATAAAAAAAACAGTGGCGGCGGCTAACTAAAAAAAACCGAAGCTCGGTTTAAGTAAACCGCACGGTCTAACGGAACCGCGGTTAACCGCGTACCTCTTCGCAAAATAAAAAAACCAAACCTAATCTAATCTGGACCGTTGGGGTCCGATCTAACGGGTCAGGGGGGCGGCGGCTTACAGTGGGCTGGAGGTGGCCGGCGACGATGAAGACGACGGCGAGGCGTCGGTGATGGAGGGGGCGGCGGCTACGGCGGGTCCCGGCGTCGGTGAAGAAGACGGGGAGGTGCGGCGCGGCGTGGATTGGGCGTCCGGATGGTGGCGTCGGGGCGCGTCGGCGGCGTCCGAATGGGGCGGGGCGAAGACGGCGGCCTTTGGGGCTCCGGCGGCTCTGGCGTTGATGGTGCGGCGTCTCCGACGGAACCTAGGGGCGAAAATAGTGTCAAAAGGATGCGCCTCGGCGGGCTAAGAAACTTCACAGAAAAGGGATGGTCGGAGTGGTCTACAGGCGACGAAATGCTCCGGCGAGGTGCGTGGCTCCGGCGAGATGCGAACGGGCAGCGCGGCGGCTATGAGCGGCGTGGTGAGATGCGGGACGGCGAGGTCGACAGAGGGGAACCCGAGCATTTATAGGAGAGGGGAGGGCGTCGGGGAGCAGCGGGATAAGCTCTATCCCGAGAGCTTCGGCCGACGGGTTCGGGAGTGCGTGTGCGTGCTCATCCAGCGGGAGGAGCGGGAGGTTGGGGGAGATGAGGTGGAGCGGGGCCCATCAGTCAGTGGCGGCGGCGGTAGCGAGCGAGGGCAGGCGCGGGCGGTCGACCGAGCGGAATGCGTCGGGCGCTGGGGCGCTGGCCTTGGGCCAAATGGCCAGTGGGCTCGCTGGCCTGGCGCGGCCGGCTGGGCGCGCGCGTCCCTGGGCCGAACTGGTTTCGGTCCAGGCGGGTGAGTGTGTGCGTGCGTGTGTGTGTTTTTTTTTAAAAAACCGAACACTAAAGTGGCCATAATTAATTCAAATGAATTAATAAAAACACCACAATAATTTCTAAAATAACTATTTAATATTTAGAGCCTAATGAACATTAACTTAAGCACAGAGCATTTTGAAAATATTTTCCTAATGCAATTAATGCACTTTTTGCAAATAAAATAAATACCAATAAACTCCAAAACTTCAAATAATATTCAACATAAAATTTCCCACTCTTTTATATTTTGAGGAAGTCATCTTATCCCCTCTCATTTGTTTTTCTCGAGTGGAAAAATATTATTTGAATATTCAAGAAAAAAACTCCAAAATGCAAAGAAATATGATATGCATTGAATGATTCTATTAACATCCAAATTTAATAAAAATTGGGATGTTACAAACCTACCCCCCTTAAGATGAATCTCGTCCTCGAGATTCGGGTTGGCCAGCAAAAAGGTGTGGATGGTCCTGTCTAAGATGTTCCTCTCGTTCCCAAGTGGCTTCCTCCTTATTGTGGTGACTCCACTGAACCTTGCAGAACTTGATGATCTTGGTACGAGTGATTCTCTCTATAGTCTCAAGAATCTTAATAGGCTTCTCCTCATAAGTCAGATCGCTCTCCAACTGAATTGCCTCGAGTGGCATTGTATCTCTCAATGGGATCTCTGCCATCTCTGCATGACACTTCTTCAGTTGGGAAACATGAAACACATCATGAACTCCTCACAAAGCCTCTGGTAGTTCCAACTGGTATGCAACCTCTCCTCTGCGTTCCAGAACTCTGTATGGCCCCACAAATCGTGGTGCTAACTTCCCTTTGACTCCAAATCTCTTAATACCTCGAAGTGGAGACACTCGAAGATATGCTCTATCTCCCACTTCATAGATCACTTCCTTGCGTTTAGCATTGGCATACCTTTTCTGCCTTGACTGAGCTATCTTAAGTCTGTCACAAATCAACTTGACCTTCTCCTCAGAATCCTTGATCAAATCAGGTCCAAACAATTTGCGATCTCCAACTCCATTCCACATCAAAGGTGTCCTGCATTTCCTTCCATACAATGCCTCGAAAGGGGCCATCTGCAAACTGGCTTGATAGCTGTTGTTGTACGAAAACTCTGCGTATGGTAAGTTATCATCCCAACTAGACCCATAGTCTAGCGCACAATCTCTTAACATGTCCTCTAGAATCTGATTGACCCTCTCTGTCTGCCCATCAGTCTGCGGATGGAAGGCTGTACTGAACTCTAGCCTGGTACCCAAAGTTTCATGCAACTGATTCCAAAACTTTGAGATAAACTGTGTTCCTCTATCTGATACGATGCTCCTCGGAACTCCATACAGACATACGATCCTGGTCATATATATCTTTGCCAGCTTAGCACTTGTATAGGTAGTCTTCACTGGAATGAAGTGAGCAACCTTGGTCAAACGGTCAACTATCACCCAAATGGAATCTAACCTGAACGAGTCCTGGGTAACCCCGTGATGAAGTCCATACCAAGTTTATCCCATTTCCAATCAGGTATCGGCAACGACTGAAGTAAACCTGCTGGTTTCTGATGCTCCGCCTTTACTCTCTGACATACATCACATATTGCCACATACTCGGCAATTTCTCGCCTCATACCGGCCCACCAAAAATTTCCCTTCAAGTCCAAGTACATCTTGGTGTTACTTGGGTGTACCGAATATGGTGAGTCATGAGCCTCCTGAAGAATCAACTTCCTGATCGCAGGATCATTGGGTACGCAAATCCGTTGCTCAAACCATATGGTTCCATGTTCATCTTCACGGAATCCTTCTGCTTTCCCTTTGCTCATCATCTCCTTTATCTCAGCAATACCTTGGTCCAACTTCTGGGCTTCTTTGATTCTTCCCAACAAGGTGGACTATACCTCGAGTACGGCAACATAACCTCTTGGAACTATTTCCAACTGAAGGTCTCTAAGCTCATCACATAACTCCTGAGGTAAACCTCCTGCTGTAAGGGTATTAACATAACTCTTACGGCTCAAAGCATCCGCCACAACATTGGCTTTTCCTAGATGATAATGCAGACTCATGTCATAATCCTTTATAAGTTCCAACCATCTCCTTTGCCTGATATTCAACTCCTTCTGCGTGAAGATGTACTTTAAACTCTTGTGATCCGTGTAAACATCACAATGATTCCCAATAAGATAGTGTCTCCATGTCTTGAGTGCATGTACTACGGCCGCCAACTCCAAATCATGCGTGGCATAGTTCAACTCATGAGGTCGAAGCTGTCGTGAAGCATAAGCAACCAATTTTCCCTCTTGCATAAGAACACCTCCAAGTCCCTGACGTGACGCATCACAATACACCTGAAAGTCCTTGTGTACGTCAGGCAGGATTAGCACTGGGGCTGTAACCAAACGCTTCTTCAACTATTGAAAGCTGGCTTCACACTCTTCAGTCCAAACGAACTTGGTGTCCTTCTTCAACAACGCTGTCATGGGCCTTGCAATCTTGGAGAAATTTTCAATAAACCTCTGGTAATATCCTGCAAGTCCAAGGAAGCTACGAATCTCGCCAACTGTGGTGGGTGCATTCCATTCTGTGACTGACTCTACCTTGGTAGGGTCCACTGCAATCCCTTCACCTGACACTACATGTCCAAGGAATCCGACTTCCTTGAGCCAAAACTCACACTTGCTGAACTTGGCATAAAGTTGATGTTCTCTAAGCTTCTCTAAAACCAAGCGCAGATGTTCAGCGTGTTCCTCCTCATTCTTGGAGAAAACCAATATGTCATCAATGAAGACCACAACGAACTTATCCAAGAACTCCATGAACACCTTGTTCATCATGCTCATAAAATAGGCAGGGGCATTAGTCAAACCAAAGGACATGACTGTATACTCATAAAGCCCATACCTTGTGGTAAAAGCGGTCTTGGGTATATCCTTCTCACGGATCTTCAATTGGTGATAACCCGATCGAAGATCGATCTTGGAGAAAACACTAGCTCCTTCTAGCTGGTCAAACAAGTCATTGATCATTGGCAGGGGATACTTGTTCTTGATGGTCACCTCGTTCAAAGAGCAGTAATCCACACACATCCTCAAGGTTCCATCCTTCTTCTCCACTAAGAGTACTGGGGCTCCCCAAGGTGATGAACTCGGGCGAATATACCCTTTCTCTAGCAACTCCTTAATCTGTTTCTTGACTTCCTCCAAATCATTAGCGGGCATCCGATACGGCCTCTTGGAGATAGGTCCTGTACCTGGCAGCAGCTCAATAAAAAACTCAATCTCCCGATCTGGCGTCATACCCGGTAACTCCTCCGAAAATACATCGGGATAATCCTTCACCACTGGTACTTCTTCCTGGACGACTCCCGTAAGAGAGTTCACGTGAGTCCTCTTAGGCTTAAGCCTAGATACATACTTGATCCTCTTCTTCTCTGGGGTGGTGAGAAAAATCGATCTACTAGCACAATCAATGTTTCCCTCATACTTGGACATCCAGTCCATCCCTAGGATTACATCCAACCCTTGTGACTCTAGTATGATCATATCCGTGGGAAAAACATGTCCCCCTATGTTCAAAGGCAACTGGAAACATCCCTGACTAGCCATAGACTCGGCTCCTGGGGAACTCACTAGAATGGATGACTTAAGAGCTACGGTAGGCAACTTATGTTTATCCATGAATCCCCTTGATATGAATGAATGCGATGCACCAGTGTCAAAAAGAATGAGTGCTGGAAATGAGTTAACCAAGAACTTACCAATCACTGTGTCAGGCTGCTCATAGACCTCTTCCACATTGACATGATTCACATGCCCCTTAGTGAAAGGATTAGGCTTCTTGCCTCCAGAATTCCCATTGCCATTTCCATTTCCATTCTGTGCCTCAGGACACTCGTTGGAGTAGTGCCCTGTCTTCTTGCATTTGAAGCAAGTGATGTGACTCAGATCTTTCTTCATCAGTGTAGAAGAGTTGAAATGCTGTTGATTGCCATTCCCTCCATTGCCATTGCCATTGCCATTGCCATGCTTGTGGCCATGGTGGTTGTGTCCATTTCCTCCATGCTGAAGGTGACCTCCATGGTTATGATGATTCCCTCCAAACTTGCTAGTGCCTGATCCAGAACCTCCTGAGTACGGGTTGTACCGGGTTTCTGTTGAACTCCAGAGTTATATTTCCCGTGACCGTACTTCCTCTTACGATTCTCCATCTGCTGGTGCTTGCCTTCGAGAATGGTAGCCTTATCAACCAGCTCCTGATAGTTCCCAAAGGTCGCCACGGTCAACTAAACTCCCAACTCATCGTTCAGTCCCTCCAGAAACTTCTCTTGCTTGGCTGCATCAGTGGCCACGTCCTTTGGGGCATAACTGGCCAACTTACTGAACTCATCGACATACTGAGATACCGTACGTCCTCCCTGGCGCAAGCTGCGGAACTCCTTCTTCTTCAGACTCATGGCTGCAGCTGAGACATGAGCAGTGCGGAATGCCTGTTGGAACTGAGTCCAAGTCACACTCTCCAAGGGATATGTGGTGGTGTAGTTCTCCCACCAAGCAGCGGCCGGGCCATCCAGCTGATGGGCAGCAAATTTCACCTTCTCTGCATCATTGCATCCTGCCGTGGCCAGCTCCCTTCCTATCTTGCGGAGCCAGTCATCTGCAACGATCGGCTCCGTGCTACTGGAGAACACGGGTGGGTTCAGCCTCAGAAAACGGGTAAGACTATCAACTGGGGGTGGTGGCGGTGGGTTGTTGTTGTTGTTGTTGTTCTGGTTCTGGTTCTGATTCTGAATGAGCATCTGCATAAGAGCATTCTACTGCTGGATCAATTGCGTAAGCTCCGGCGGAAAGTTGAACCCGGGGTCACGTCTTGGAGGCATCTGATGGGTTTAGAGTGGAGGAGAAGTTAGAATAGAATAAGGCCTAGTGAGTAAAATCACACTACCATATGCACATGATAGCAATAAAACTTCAAATCACTCCAATTCAACTTCAATCAAAGAGGTTCACATGAACAATCAAACCTAAGGTAAGCCATGTCACAAGATTTGACAAGGTCTCACAAATGAAATAAAACTAATCGGATAACGAAATCAAATTTCTAACTCTCATGGTGGTATAAAATCTAACTCTCATCGGATGAAGACCAATCAACCATGTTGACATCAGGTGTCCTTGCATCACTGTCTGTGTTGTCATCTCCAAGCTCATCATCCTGGTCCTTGTCCTGGCTAACATAGGCACCATACGAGTGATCCTCCTGGATGTTTTCTACCTCATCCAGCTTCTCCTCGGTCTCCTCAAGCTCAAGCTTCAGATCGTCGATCTTCTCCTGCAGTGCGTCCAGCTCTCCCTCATGCTCGATGCGAGCATCCTGGAGTTCCTCCTCGAGATCAGCCTTGCGAGTCATGAGGTTCTTGATGACGATCATGTTGTCAGACAGCTCCAGCTCCATCATACGAATGTGATCCTCCATGTCCTGGATATGGGATGCTATTGTCTCGTCCTCCAGGGTACGCACCACATCTCCATTTGCGTCGCGGCATCCGTACATCACGAAGGAAGTCCTCTTGAGGTCTTCGTCATACTCCTCCCAAATGCGTCCGAGAGCAATGTGAGCAGCGATGCCCCTGCCCAAGCCCCATGTTGCAGTATCCACATTGAAATCAATGGGCTTGGTGCGGTTTCCGAGGATGAGTCCGGGGATATGGGCATCGATCCTCCAACGTGTCTCCTCGGGCAAGGTGGCGGTGAAGGTTCCAGTGAATGTGGGAAGCCCAATCTTCAGGTGCTTCACGATCTTCACCAGCTGCCGTCCAAAAGGCATGGTCTCATCGGGCTGCTCAAACTCAACAATGGCAGACGACATCTACGTTCTGAAATAGAGAAGAAATTAGTACTGAAGTAGAGAAGGTACGAGACCAAAGGATATATAGGGAAAGTGAAAAAAAATATAATTTTTTTCCTATGGCTTTTTCCATTTTCTAGGGGTCGCGTCCTACAATCAACGTGTGCTCTGATACCATCTTGTAGCGACCCGACTCGGTAAGAGTCGAAGTCTCTGTGCTTACCGTGCTAGTCCCTGGATCGACTTGCTAGCACACATAGTACTCAATGAAATAACAGAAATAACACACATCTCTTTATTACATCGATAGTCCAGGAGCAATACATTTATTACAAAATAGGGCATAGAGCCAATAAACAAATACTGCGGAAGCAAAGTAGTAAATGAGTCCAACTCCACGAGCAAGGTTGAGTGTAGAACATCGACCTATCGCACCATAATCCTCGTCGGATATATCTACAACGTGATAAGTTGCAGCCATATAGGTCAGTACATTGAATGTACTAGCAAGTTACATCATAAGTGTAAAGAACCTATTTGAACATGCAATTAGGCTGCTGGAAAGCTCTAAGTTTAGTTTTTTGCATAAAGCTAGTTTTTCCCTATTAGAAAAGAGGTTATTCTACTACTACACATTTGCATATGATGAGTTGGCAAACCCAACTCCATCCGTTCCCAAGTTTCATTTAAAACCCAACTGTTTAATTAAAGGTGAGGAGATATCCCGACATTTTCACTACTAGATGCTCAAGATGTCCGTAACCGGGGACACGGCTAATCGATTAGGTTGACACTCTGCAGAGGTTGCGCACTTTTCCCCACAAGACTGGACCACCTCCATGATCGGAAGAACGAGACATAGTCTTTCGAAAATGTTCCCCCTTAACCCACGGATAGGCCGGTACACCAACATCATTCTACATCTGCTAGCCCATCCCGGAAGGGGTCACACTAACTACTCAACTAAGCCAGAGCCCATATTGGCTTGTGGCTGCACACGTAAGCTTCTAGACATGAGAATACGATTGATCTCTTTGAGCCTAAGCGGACGGTCCACTAGTGGTGCACCACCATGGATTTGCCATGCGTGCCCCACTGTACTTCGCCACCATTCCATCAAGATTCCGCCCAGGTAGTTCATTAATTATCTTAGGTCCTATTTACTACATTGTCACTCATACTTAACAATGTTCACTCCCCAATCCACGTCTACTTAGCGAAGCAACATAATGTAAAGCGATGGCGACAATGTTATATGGTTCAGACCTACCTCAATGAACTACTGGGTGAAAAGCATAGTCATGCGGCATCAATTCCTACCATGCAGTCCTACCGCAAAGAACTAAGTGCATAATAAAAACATAGGTAATGAAACATGATCAAGATGCAACTTGCCTTGGTACTGCTGGTTGAATTCTAAAGACTGATAATATTCTGCTTCGCACTCCGGGCAATCTATCGCAAAGAAGATAAACAAACATTCAAGAGAACCAAGAAGAACATGCAAAGCAAGAAGTCTTGGAAAATCCAAATGAACAAACATCACACTTAACTAGCATGAAAATATTCTAGGTGCAAAACAACATAGGCACATGGTTCAAAAAGTGATGTGAACTACAGTGCATACTATGCATACTAGTAAAAATATTAATGGACAGACTTTAGTGTGTGAAAATTATTGTGACAAAGGTCCAGGTGATAGGATTTGGCTACGGTGACAAAGTGCAAAGAGAACCAACTTAATCGGAGCTACGGTTTGGGAGATATGGCCATTTGAAGTTTGAATTTGAATCTGAATAAATTCAAATTTGAATCTGACAAAAGTTTGCAAATAGGATACCACTGGATAGATCTAAACAATACGAAGAATTTGCCGCTGGTTTCATCGAGTTTGGATCTACGGTTAAAAAGTTGTGGCCACGCAAAGTTCGGGGACTAATCTGCTAATTACAGGGACTAAACAGAGAAGAAAATATCGCAACCAAGTCCCTGGCCATGTGGCGGCTCCTGGCTGGCCGAGCAGCGTCCGCTGCGGAGGCTATACGGCAAACGGCCGTTAAATAAAAAAACAGTGGCGGCGGCTAACTAAAAAAAACCGAAGCTCGGTTTAAGTAAACCGCACGATCTAAGGGAACCGCGGTTAACCGCGTACCTCTTCGCAAAATAAAAAAAAAACCCAATCTAATCTGAACCGTTGGGGTCCGATCTAACGGGTGAGGGGGGGGGGCGGCAGCTTACAGTGGGCTGGAGGTGGCCGGCGACGATGAAGACGATAGCGCGGCGTCGGTGATGGAGGGGGCGGCGGCTACGGCGGGTCCCGGCGTCGGTGAAGAAGACGCGGAGGTGCGGCGCGGCTTGGGCGTCCGGATGGTGGCGTCGGGGCGCGTCGGCGGCGTCCGAACGGGGCGGGGCGAAGACGGCGGCCTTCGGGGCTCCGGCGGCTCCGGCGTTGATGGTGAGGCGTCTCCGACGGAACCTAGGGGCGAAAGTAGTGTCAAAAGGATGCGCCTCGGCGGGCTAAGAAACTTCACAGAAAAGGGATGGTCGGAGTGGTCTACGGGCGACGAAATGCTCCGGCGAGGTGCGCGGCTCCGGCGAGATGCGAACGGGAAGCGCGGCGGCTGTGAGCGGCGTGGGGAGATGCGGGACGGCGAGGTCGACAGAGGGGAACCCGGGCATTTATAGGCGAGGAGAGGGCGTCGGGGAGCAGCGGGATAAGCTCTATACCGAGAGCTTCGGCCGGCGGGTTCGGGAGTGCGTGTGCGTGCTCATCCAGCAGGAGGAGCGGGAGGTTGGGGGAGATGAGGTGGAGCGGGGCCCATCAGTCTGATAGAGGCGGGGTGTCCCGATCTTTCGATGAGATGATAACTAACGATTTGGTGGAGACGACTTTGACGATCCGACTACAAACGTGCACGACGTTGCGCCATAGCAATCGCTAAACCAACTCCGAGAGGTTATTGACCACGCCGGAGCACAATCAACCTGACCACGAAGGTCTATTCCTGCAAGCAATCGAAGAACAAGCAAGAATATGATAAAAGCAATCTGAATATTGCGAGTATATATGAAGTATTGATAAAGGTGGGGATCCGGAAGCGGTCTTGGTCTGGTCGTTGGACACAAACGAAGTACACGAAGTTGCAATGGCTAACTTTTAACTAAACAAATCCCAAGGAAATAGCTACTAGGTGGATCTACTTATATAGGAGCAAGGGGTGGCGGCCAAGGAGGTGGGAGGATGACCCAAGGCAGCCTAAAACCAACCCTAGGTCGTACAAGGCTCATGGGCCCAAGTGGAGGTGATGCAACACCTTTGGACTTGTTGTTTGACTCGGATTCTGCTGCAGCGTCAGATTGTTTCGTCCATATCTCAATGCTCCGGATGAATTTTAAAGGTGAATCCAAATGGAGTGGAAAGAGGACGAAATCTACTTTCCAACAAAAAAAGAATCACCCAATTCAGAGTCCGTATGAAAAAGTTCTTGCCGTTTTGAGTCAGGTATGTCTGTGCAGTCCAAATCTGAATCCAGAACGTGAGAGACTTGGACTCTATCTTCTCTTGGCCCAGAAGTGACGTGAAGGGACTTTTTGAACAGCACCTAAACTTCTCTTTTTCCCTTATCTTCATATGTGGATTGTACAAATGTCCCATACACCTGCAATTAGACAAAACACAATAGTGTGTGAAGTATTTTTGTTCTGGATAATATAAATAGATTATTGAATAGTTGACACTAGAAATCACCTGAAAAATATGCATGTATGCAATATTTTTGGTCGTATCCAAGGTAGTCATGTCCTCATCACAGTCAGTGGCGGCGGCGGTAGCGAGCGAGGGCGGGCGCGGGCGGTCGACCGGGCGGAAGGCGTCGGGCGCTGGGGCACTGGCCTTGGGCCAAATGGCCAGTGGGCTCGCTGGCCTGGCGCGGCTGGCTGGGCGCGCCTGTCCATGGGCCGAACTAGTTTCGGTCCAGGCGGGTGAGGGCGTGCGTGCGTGTCTGTTTTTTTTAAACGAACACTAAAGTGGCCATAATTAATTCAAATGAACTAATAAAAACACCACAATAATTTCTAAAATAACTATGCAGTATTTAGAGTCTAATGAACATTAACTTAAGCACAGAGCATTTTGAAGATATTTTCCTAATGCAATTAATGCACTTTTTGCAAATAAAATAAATACCAATAAACTCCAAAACTTCAAATAATATTCAACATAAAATTTCCCACTCTTTTATATTTTGAGGAAGTCATCTTATCCCCTCTCATTTGTTTTTCTCGAGTGGAAAAATATTATTTGAATATTCAAAAAAAAACTCCAAAATGCAAAGAAATATGATATGCATTGAATGATTCTATTAACATCCAAATTTAATAAAAAATGGGATGTTACAACTGAATGGTCCAACTTTAGGCAACAACTAGCTGATGATATGTTTGTGAGTACCTTGTGGCGCAAGGAGAACAAGAGATGGAATAGGATGAGAGTATGTTATGTAGCTGCGCTGGTGGTCTTCTTTTGTATAGCTAGCTACGACGGTCTTCTTTGGTATAGCTAGCTGCGGTGGTCTTCTTTTGTATAGCTAGTTGTGGTGGTCTACTTTTGTATAGCTAGCCGTCGTGCTCTTCTTTTGTATAGCTAGCTGCAGTGGTATTCTTTTGTAAAGCTAGTTGCGGCTAATGTGATGAAGCATGTGGTATTTTGTATATGCATCATCTTCAGGCAACTAATGAATGACATTATGTTTCATGTTGTTTCTCAAACTTAATATTGTATTTGTTTTTTCTGTTGTATGTACAATTTTTATTTCCTTGTAGAACCATGACCGAAGAAGTAACAACAAGGAGGAGGAATTACTGCAGATGGGATGATGAGATGGATGATGCATTGCTTGAAGTCTTAGTTGAGCATCACAACATGGGTGACCATGCCCAAAATGGATGGAAACCACATGTGTACACGCATGCCATAAGGAATGTGAAGAACAAGTGCAATAAGGATATCACAAAGGATAACATAAGTGGAAGGATGAGGACTTTGGATCATCACTATGAGGTTGTTAGCAAGATCCTTTCTCAAAGTGGTTTCGGCTGGGATTGGACTAATAATAGGCTATCAATGGATAGTGATGATGTTTTGGCTAAATATGTGGAGGTAACCATGCATCATGAGTACACATTCTGTATATAGTTTGCATATGTAGAATAACAAGGCAGTAGCTTTACTAGTTTGTGTTTATTGTGCAGGCTAACAAGGCAAGCAAGGAGATAAAGTCTTACAAGACCAAAGTAATCAAGAACTGGGAGTCAATATGTATCGTATATTCAAAAGATCATGCTAATGGCGAGGGTGCAAAGACAGGTGCTGAGATTGCTGCACAGCCATTAGAAGAACCGATTGAAGTCTCTCCAGAAGTAGCACCAAAGAGGCAGCAAACAGGTGATGCTATTCTTTGCATGCTTGGAGATATGAAGAAGTACTTAGTTGATGCTTTCAAGACAACTGAGCCCATTCCACTACAAAAGGTTACCACACCCGATGAAATACTTGATGCACTTAGGTTGATACCTGATTTAGCTGAGCAAGATATGCTTCGATGTTACGGGAAGTTGGTACTCAATGATTGCCTATTTCAAGCTCTGAAGGAGCTGCCCATTACCATGAGGAAGACATGGCTGCTAATGTTGCCTTGAAGATCGATGCTTTTATGTGATGTTGAACTTCGAACCATCTATCTTATGTCATGTAGAACTTGCAACTATGTATGTACTGCCTTGTTGAATTTGGAACAATGTATGTACTGCCACCCACTGTTTATGTCAAGCATTTGGACCTATCTTCTAAATTGTTGTGATTTATGTCATGTACGAGACCATATTTGAGAGTACGTTCTATTTGTTATTGTTTCAAATTTTGTGTTATGTTATCGTAAAAAAATATTGTTGTCATTCTATCGCCATTTGTGTTTCCTGATGCATTTCTAGAATATTTAATTATTTTATTGCTATATATTCATTCATAGTCAGATTTCATTTCTGAGTGATGTAGAACAAGGTAATGTAGCTATGCAATTCCAAAGTTTGTCATCCAAACAAGATTCTGTATTGAAATCTCAGAGGCATTTCAAGGACCAATTCGCTGGACAACCAAACAGGTGAATTCGTACTCATCCCATTTCAGTTTCCTCACTGATTTGGAATTCAGACAAATTAAATAAGGAGCTGTCCAATAGAGACATCCAAACGAAGCGTTAGTTTTTGCATTGTTGAATTTTCGGTTGCATCCTGTGTCGAGTTGCTGGTTTTAGTGTCTAGACTTTTAGAGTTTCGGGTTCTAGTCACGTTTTGTTCATGCTGTCTCCACAACCACCATCATCCACTTCATTGTCATCATCCGCTGCCACTTATTTTGTTCACCGCCGCCACAACTATACATCCACTTTCACCATTTGTCATTCGTCTTGGAGAGAGATAAAGAAAAATTCCTGAGCGGTTGTGCCTGCATATTTGGAAGTTGAGATCGCAATAGAAAAAGAGAATGAAAGGAAGGAAAGAGTAAAACAAGGGTTTGGCCGAATCTATACTGGGATTGTTTTCGTTGGAAACCCTGAGGTGTACTTGATGAGACATGACTACCTTGGATACGACCACAAATATTGCATACATGCATATTTTTCAGGTGATTTCTAGTGTCAACTATTCAATAATCTATTTATATTATCCAGAACAAAAATACTTCACACACTTTTGTGTTTTGTCTAATTGCAGATGTATGGGACGTTGGTACAATACACATATGAAGATAAGGGAAAAAGAGAAGTTTAGGTGCTGTTCAAAAAGTCCCTTCACGTCACTTTTGGGCCAAGAGAAGATAGAGTCCAAGTCTCTCACGTTCTGGATTCAGATTCGGACTGTACAGACAATCCTGACTCAAAACGGCAAGAACTTTTTCATACGGACTCCGAATTGGGTGATTATTTTTTTGTTGGAAAGTAGATTTTGTCCTCTTTCCACTCCAATTGGATTCACCTTTAAATTCGTCCGGAGCATTGAGATATGGACGAAACAATCTGACGCTGCAGCAGAATTCGAGTCAAACAACAAGTCTAAAGGTGTTGCATCACCTCCACTTGGGCCCATGAGCCTTGTACGACCTAGGGTTGGTTTTAGCCTGCCTTGGGACGTCCTCCCACCTCCTTGGCCGCCACCCCTTTCTCCTATATAAGTAGATCCACCTAGTAGCTTCTTCCTTGGGATTTGTTTACTTAAAAGTTAGCCATTGCAACTTCGTGTACTTCGTTTGTGTCCAACAACCAGACCAAGACCGCTTCCGGATCCCCACCTTTATCAATACTTCATCTATATTCGCAATATTCAGATTGCTTTATCATATTCTTCCTTGTTCTTCGATTGCTTGCAGGAATAGATCTTCGTGGTCAGGTTGATCGTGCTCCAGTGTGGTCAATAACCTCTAGGAGTTGGTTTAGCGATTTCTAAGGCGCAACGTGGTGCACGTTTGTAGTCGGATCGTCAAAGTCATCTCCACCAAATCGATAGTTCTCATCTCATCGAAAGATCGGGACACCCCGCCTCTATCAAGTGGTATCAGTTTTCATGTTGCTCGGTGAGAATTTCCAGTTTCCCCTAGATTAGATTTATTTTCTTACCTATTGTCCAAGAAAAAGGCACAAAAAAGTTAGATCAATTCATCCTTTTGTCCGAGCCAGTCTGAGCCTTTGCAATTTTCTTTTCATTGTTTGCATTATTGAATTATCGGTTGCATCGCCGTGTCGAGTTGCTGGTCTTAGTGTCTAGTTCGTTTAGAGTTTCGAGTTCTGTTCACATTAGTCACGTCGCCGCTGCATCGTTATCCCTTCCGCTGTCCACCAAATCATCCATCAATTTCCACCACATGTTACCCATAGTTCATTGTCAGAATCATAGTTGAGGTCGTTCACATCTTCGCTTGATCCAATCTGCATCTTATCTAGTTTGACTTGGAAAGAGGGAGAGAAAAAAAAGTAAAAAAATAGAGAAAAAAAGAAAAAAAAGTGTGAGAAAAAAAAGAGAAGAAAAAAAAAACAAAATTCGGATCTATCTAGACTCAATCTCGTAGTTGAATTCGGATTGGAATCTGTTTTGTGCACTGTTCAGTAAAACAGGCATAACTTCCTCATACGAAGTCCGTTTTGGCTCCACGAGTACGCAAATGAAAGCTAGCGACGAGACACTTCTAAATAGTTTCAGAGGCAAGTTCAATATTTGACACCTCAAAATCGGCTTCTTAATAGGTCTTTTTACCCTCCGAAGTTGGCGAACACAACTTATTCCAGTTCTTCAGGCCAGTTTTAGAATTCTTTGACTCCTCATATCAATTCGGAATTGAGTTATTCTTTTTGCATTGGAAAGCTTGAGTTAGTAGCATTCTTTGAAAAAAGTTATCAGAAAATTGACTCAAACTTTTCAAGAGGAAAGTTGGAGAGAGAGTTGTTGTATATCCTACTTGGCAGTTGTTTTTCATCATTATCTTTACTGTCGTTGTGATCTTCACTTATATCTTGCAGTCCAGAGCTATTTAGTATTCTTCATTGATGCTAGTTGTGCTACGCCGTGACCTCATTAGTGTTCTAAGCTCGTGTCTCTAGTCCGGTCTAGCCTAGGACCAGCACAGTACCGTCGTTGAGCGTTTATTCAACATTGCATCTTTGAATTGATTATTGCTAATCTTTTGCTACAATATATAGCCAACCCAGCTCCACATATTTCTACACCGTGTATACGTACGTTCCCCTGGCAATCGCTTTACACAATCTTCAGAGTTATTTGACACCGCTGGTTGCCTGTCACCACCTGCCGCATGGTAAGAACTTGTAAGATATTGATATTTGCTTTAGTGTGAGCACTTTACAACCACATCCTAGTAGTTCATTGGAACATTATTCTCGAATTTCGTTTCTTGTTTCTACTAATCATGACAGGTTCCGAATACACAAGTTCTTGGATGACGAACACATCATCACCATCACGAGAGTTGCGACAACACACACAAGCACATGGTCAGGTTATCTCTTTACCGCCATTTGAGGGTATATTTAATCCTGCTATTTATCTAGATTGGAAGCTTGAAGTAGAACAAGTTTTTAGTCACCATGACTTTTCTGAACTTGAGCGAGTACGAGCTGCCACTAGAGCATTTACTGGTTTTGCTTCTGTTTGGCGGAGTGTGCATTGTAAGAAAAACATTGATAACCAACCCACAACTTGGAAAGATTTGAAAGATGTAATGAGACAACAATTTTCCCTCCTTACTATCGCCGTGAATTGCTTCACAAATTTGAACAATTTAAACAAGGCAACAACACTATTCATGCTTACTACCAAGAGTTCAAATCTTATATGCATCATTGTGACATAGAAGAATCTGAGGATGTTGCAATGAATAGATTTTTTAGTGGTTTGAACCATGATATCCGTGCAAGATTTCAGTATATTCCTCATTGCATTACTGGTATGTATGTTCGTGCTTGTACCTTTGAGAGACAGATACAGGAGGATGCATTGGGTGACTACAACAACTACTATTCCAGTTCATGCTCACCACGGACGGTCGGTTCTTCCACCGTTGCACCTACTAGAGCAGCCACACCTGCGCGACATCATCTCAAGAGTATGGTACATTGCCATCATCCGTACCTACATCAGCTACATCTTTGCGAGAAGGTAACTGTAAAGATATTGATGATATAACTTTACATGAGAATGATGCATGCCTAGTTAAATTGAATACATCATGTGTTGAGTTACGTGTTGATTTGAGCGCATCACCTATTTTAGAGAATCATGTTATTGTCATGAATGCGTCGTGTGATCAAAAAGCTGAAATACCAACAATTTTGAGTGCACCCAATGAATTAACTGTTGATGCAAAAGAACCAATGTTTAATCATTTTGATATGACCTCTAATCTTGGTGATGATTCTGTGTCAAATGACTTATTGCATGTTTACTTATTTAAGCATGTTGTAGCATGTAAATTTGATGCAAGTAAGGTTTATTCACCAATGTTGGGATGGTTGGTATGAGGAATATTGTCAATCTTTTCATATGAATAAGAGCTTCACTTATATGTGCAAACTGAGTAGCAATACTTTCATGCCTTCTACTTCTTGTGATAATATTTTGGCTTTATACTTTATTAACTATGAAAGTCACTCATGTATACATGTGTCATATGTGCAAAATCCATGGGAAGTAAAAATGGATGACATATACATATACAACATGTACACCTTGTCTCTTTTGTTAGCCACATTTCAGATTAAGCAACGCCGAGGACGGCTTTATTTTTAGGAAGAGGAGGATGATGAGGACATGACTACCTTGGATACGACCAAAAATATTGCATACATGCATATTTGTCAGGTGATTTATAGTGCAAACTATTCAATAATCTATTTATGTTATCCAGAACAAAAATACTTCACACACTTTTGTGTTTTGTCTAATTGTAGGTTTATGGGACATTTGTATAATCCACATATGAAGATAGGGGAAAAGCAGAAGTTTAGGTTATGTTCAAAAATTCCTCTCACATCACTTTTGGGTCAAGAGAAGATAGATTCCATGTCTCTCACGTTCTGGATTCAGATTCGGACTGCACAGACATACCTGACTCAAAATGCCAAGAAATTTTTCATACGGACTCGAAATTGGGTGATTCTTTTTTTGTTGGAAAGTAGATTTCGTCCTCTTTCCAACCCAATTGGATTCACCTTTAAATTCGTCCAAAGCGTTGAGATATGGATGAAACAATCTGACGCTTCAGCAGAATCCGAGTCAAACAACAAGTCCAAAGGTGTTGCATCACCTCCACTTGGGCCCATGAGCCTTGTACGACCTAGGGTTTGTTTTAGGCTGCCTTGGGACTTCCTCCCGCCTCCTAGGCCGCCACCCCTTGCTCTTATATAATTAGATCCATCTAGTAGCTTTTTTGATGCGGAGCATCCGACGATCATCCCCATGTACACTCGAGCCTACGCCATTGGACCTAAGGTGAATAAGCTCCTTTCCGAATCTTCCCTTTCCGCATGTAAGACATGGATGCTACTTCAAGCACGGACCTTGTGCATACTCAGGTACACCCGAGGATACCATGGAGAGCCCAAGGACCAAGGCCAAGCGTGCGCGGAAGCAAAGGAAGAAGAGACAGCTGCTACAGGCCCCGGACATCCGGACCTGCCCGGACATCCGGCCGCAGCCTGGAAATCCGGCGCTCATCACAGAACACACCCGAAGCTGAACCACTTCAGCCCGGACATCCGGCCAAAGGCCCGGACATCCGGCCCGTCCCGAGCTCCCGGACATCCGGCCTCTTGCCCGGACATCCGGACACCGCCTATCCAGAGAGCATCTTGGCCAGCACCGCCAGCCCGGACATCCGGCCCCTCCAGCCCGGACATCCGGCATCTCGGGAAAGCCCGGACATCCGGCCCGTCGCCCGGACATCCGGCCCCACCTGCCTACGCGCAGTGCATCCGGGCCGAAAGCCCATGTACCCCTTTGCCCCAACTTACACTAGCACTATATATAGACCCCCATCTCCTCCTAGTTAGGGTTAGCGTTGGTTTAGCTCATATGTGAGATAGAGCTCTGCTCATCCATACCAGATCGTCTCTTCGAGAGTGCCCGCGGCCCCCTCTACGGAGAAGATCCTCTTGGATTCAAGACCCCCTCTTGGGTGGCCCATCAAGACCTCCCCACGGAGAAGAACCGGTTACCGTGTATCGTCCGTTGTTGACTTTGGATCGTGTATCTCCCGTTCTGTTCTTGGATCTAGCGCATGTGTAATCGAATCTTGTTGGTTTGAGTGATTCTTTTGTGTTTCCCCTCGTTTTCTCTCCCGTGTTCTTCGTGTTCATCGTTAGGATCCGCTCCTTTCGTGAAAGATCGGCCATCTAGGGTTCCACCTCACATCATCTTGGATCAGAGCCAGCTTGTCTCATGATATCTTGGTATCATGAGCCACGTTGATCACGATTTCGGAGCCTCCCCGTTGTGTTTTCTAGCCTAATTTTGTTGTGTTCTTCCCCAATTTCGAAAATCCTCACCAAAAATAGCCTCAAATTTTTTTGTGATTTGTTTGTTTGATGATGTTTTGTTGATTTTGATCCATGGATTTGCTTGGTTTCGAGTGGATCTAGCATTTTCTCAAGTTTCCCACTTTCCATCCACAAAATCTCTCCAATTTTGACTTTGAAATCATCAATTTCCGCCCCCAAATCGAGTTCCTCGAGTTCATCCTCGGATTTGGAGCCCGGATCCGGCCCGAGCCCCAAACATCTGGCCAGCCCGGAAATCCGGCCAATAGCCCAGACATCCGGCTCCTAGAGCGCAAAATCGCGCAAGTTTCTGGACATCAGGTCCCGGATATCCGGCCCCGAGCCCGAATCCCTGTACATTTCAGCTTTTCCGTTTCACCGTTTTGTGCATAACTTTCACATCCGGAGTCCGATTTTCGCGTTCTTTAGCTTGTTGAGTAGCTATTGACATCCTCTATCCATCTATATAGGTTCCATCACCATTTGACTCCATCAAATTTTGACAACTTTGGCATCTTTGCCTAGGGCTTCCACGACATCCTCCGCATAACCACCACCGACTTCCGCAACCTAACCCATTTTGTTCCCCTTTGCATTTATGGTTGTTTGAGTTGTGATTCGAGTCTCCTAAGATGTTTATGCTACTTAGGGACGATTGCTTCTTCATCGATCACCACCACCACTACCGCATAGGCTTACCCACCATACACTTCCGCCAACCCAACCTAACCCAATTTTGTTTGTGTTGTGAGTTGTGTCTCCTAAGGTGTTTCGGCTACTTAGGGACCGTGCTTCCAACTCCGACACCGTGTATAGTCACCCTCGACTTCCGCATTGCGTCTCAAAACCCAATCATTGCATTTAGGCAATCCCATTGAGCTTCCGCAACCACCACCGCATTCCCGCTACCACCATTTGACTTTGTCCTTGAGATTTTGAGTTGTGGTTTTTCCGTTTCCTAAGGTGTTTCGGCTACTTAGGGATGAGTCACCATCATCTTGGTATCTACATCAAGAACACCACCACTCATCATCGCAACGGACGGTAACCTCGACGACACCATTGTATATTCCCCTTGCAATTGCATTGATAACCCCTAGCCCATTTTGCGTTACTTACCTATCGAGACTAGCCATTTGAGTATTGCCGGCAATGTTACTTGTGCACATTAGTGGTCATTGGTCTACACCTTCCATTGCATACATACCATATCATATTGGTATCATGTCATCTCTTGTGTCACAAGATTGTTCCCGCATATACACAATTGCTATCTTGGTTTGTGCATTTCGCAAAGTGGCCATACATACACAAAAAAAAGAATAAAGCTTTTAAGAAAAAGAGAAAGAACAAAGAGCTTGTAAGCAAGTGCCATAGCATCATACCACATTTCATATAAGATTGTCATATCCGATCATCTTGGATCATCTTGAGAGAAACACCGGGAACCATATATATATATATAGCATACTTGGGATAGAAAGTTTATCCATTTTGCATATCATAGGTTGTGCACAAGTGTCATATCCGCCTATAGAGCAATCGTGCTAGCGTCTCTCTTGAGTTGTGCAACACGAGCGTTTTCCGTGGACTCCACATTTTGTGCTCATTCCTTGGTTGCACGACCCCATCTATCTATCCGTGTGTGTGTTTCCGTGTCCATTCTTTGCTATTGGTCTACTTGTTTCACTTGCGAATTTGTGAATCTCTTTCAACATTATTGACTCTTGCTAACATTTTGCATCAAATTTTTGTGCCACTATCCTCACCGAGCTCCACCATAAGCCTTACTTGTGTAGGTGTGAGAAACCGACAAGAATTGGTACCAATTGTGCTATTTCCTTGTTACACATTGAGTGATCATTGATCCATCTTCAACATCGGTCAAGGTACATTTGGTATAATTTCTTCTCTTTCTCCCACTCATATTTGCTCGAGTCTTGTGATGGATAGGCAAGGCATTTCACCCTCGGTCTACAACAACAACAACAATGAGTTCGATGCCATGAACAACTCCAACGACACCAAGATGAACGCTCAAATGGAGGATATCAAAGCCCTCATCCAGTCCTACAAGCGATCTTCCTCATCTTCGAGAAGATGGTCAAGAGCACATGCTTCCGAGCTACCATCTCCGGCAAGGTCACATCGGCATCGACACCATCACCACCACGAACGTGAAGGTCAAGAGCTCAACACCAACAACCGCTCAACGAGTTCACCATCTCCCTTGGCATCTTCGCCAAGCGACTTCAAGGCATCTTCGCCTTCGGATATACGTCATCTTCGCCAACAAGCACCTCAAGACTACGCTCAAGAGAAGCTCCCCAAGCTCAAGTCCGCGACCTCCACGAGCTACTACGACCTCGACGCCCACCACGAGATTCCTTTCTATGGGACTCTAGAACCCGAGGAGTATCTCGAGTGGGAGCGTTTGATGGACGACTACCTCAAGCTACATCAAGTTCCTCCCGAAGATCAAGTGAAGTGCGCATCAAGAAACTTCCACGACTACGCCTCGACATGGTGGCTTCACACACCTTCGGAGACCTACGACATGAGTTGGCCCAAGACGAAGAGAGCGTTGCGGCGAGAGTTCGTGCCTCCAACCTACACGGAACAACTTCTACGCCAATTGGAGAACACCATCCAAGGATCCAAGTCCATCGACGAGTACTTCAAGGAGATGAAGAAAGCCTTGCGACGTGCCGGCATGGACGACCCCATGTCAATGAAGTTCCACTTCATGATGGGATTGAACAACAACATCTCCAAGACAATCTTCCTCGAGAACTACAATTCCCTCGACGAAAACTACATTGGTGCTCTCAAGGCGGAACAAGAACTCATGAAGGCCAAGGCTTCTCCACCCCAAGCACACTTCTCGAAGACCAAACTCAAAGACGACGAGCATGAGGCTAGTACCACCAAGATGTCCAAGCCCGATGAGCTCCAAGATGATGCTCCCAAGTTCGACTCCACCGCCATCCCTCTTTGTGGCATTGATGATGCCGAGTCTACTTCGACTCTTTTTCAAGATGGTGCGGTGACGAGTACGACTACGAAGACCTTCAAGGACCAAGCTTTTGAGGTGAGCGACTTGGTGACGAGCAAGGATGATGCTTCCATCTTAGGAGGCGAGAGCGATGCTGTGCCATCTTCGGTCTTCATCCATGGTGACAACGACAAGATGGTTGAGCATGGGATTTTCCCTTCGACCACGGCGACGTATGATGACTTGGGTGACTTATGCCACCATATCGAGAGTGAGAGTGACTTCACCACTAGCCACATATGTGATGAGTTGCCCCAATTCCCATGTGAGGAGAGCCACAACCCCCACCACTTGAGTGAGATGAGTGACTCCACCATACGTGAGATTGAGTGCACCTACCTTGAGGGAGTGAGTGAACCACCACATAGAGAGAGTGAGGCCACCTCGATTTCTAATGACTTAACCTCTACCTCTATTGTGTCTTCTCATTTGGTGCTAGGTCCCATTTATGACGACGCACCGATCCTTGACGACTACATCCTTCCTTTGGACAAGACAATGGCCATGGTGGAATATGATGCACCCCCCACATGGTTCCATCACGATGAAGATGACAACGAGTGGATCTTCGACAGCTCACCCACAACACATGAGCGATGCTCCAAAGGTAACATAGGTGATGGTGCTTCTCTTGTCCCACTAGTGGACTATCTCACCAATGATTGCTTGCATGATGTTGATCCACCTATTCCAATGCTTCATGCTAGTGTGACTTCTTCATGTCATGACTTGCCAATTTATGATGAATATGATGATTAGCATGTTGAGTTTCCTAGTTGTGATGCTATGCTCCATAGGATATCATGTGAAAATTCTATTGGTCACTTCATGTTTGACAATCCATTGAACTTGTCATATGCTACGAGTGAGATCTCTCATATTGTTTCCTTTCAATCTCAACATAGTAACTATGCATGCCCCATTAAAATCAATCCAATTTGCACTTATGGCATAGATGACAAGATGATGGTCATTGGCTTTTGTTTTTCATGTGATGATATTGCCATGCTTCCTTTACATGATTTACGCAATTCATCTACTATGCCATGCCATGATCACATTGCTCTGAATATGCATTGTTTTGGATGTTGTCAATATTCTCCATGTGATGTTTCTACTAATGCTCATGAGGAGACCCCCATAGTTTCCTCATACATATTAGGAGATTTTGATGCATTCCATACTTTGCATGATTCCCATGATTGCTTGCACCATATGCATTCCATGAAGAACAATGCTCTACATATTTACCATGATGCATTACTGGATTTGAGTCTCCATTATGCTATACATAATAAGAACCCTATCATGATGGATGACATGTTTCTATATCACACATCTCATTTGTTTGAGCATTGGATATTTTGTGCTAACCAACACAAGCACATATGCATCATGATGGATGATGTGTACATCTACCATGCACACACAATTTTCCCTTTGTCTTTGTTTTGTGTAGGTACTCACGTATACTCGTCAACCTCTCAATCCCAAGAGTTGATGAAACGAGCTCTTGAGAGCAACGATGATTTGGGATCCCGTGGACTATCCTTACCACCGTTCTCTTCGCGCAACGACTACGCGCATCTTTTCTACTTGTCTCTCACACGGCTATGGGCTATTTACCACTTGTCACATTATGCCCATTCTATTGTGTTCACTTTGCATGTTATGCCTCTTTACATGAATTTGCCATGCAATTGTGACCCTTGCTTGCATCTACCCATGATGCACCATTATGCTACTCCTATGTGTATTTGCATGCTTGGTGGAGATCCGTGTTGCTATTGCCATGTTTATCATGTGCCCCATGCTATTGATGATATTTTGCTCATATCTCGCCTTTGTGCTTGTGAAATGTCATGTGCATTTTATATGCCCACTATTTGCACACATGACATGCTTGCCATGATTCCTTCTAGTACGTTGCATCTTCGCACTACTAGCTTGCTTGACTTGATCTCTATGATTGCTTGCTTTGTTGCATCACCCATGTTCCATTACTCACTTTCTTTGGTTGATGACATATATGTTCATGCCTCTCACATGATATATCTTGATCTTTGTCTCTTGTCTCCATTAGTTGCACCTCTCATATGCCCTTGTATTGAGTGCAAACTTGCTATGCTATTAATCGTGGTGACTTGGACATATTACTTGTGAAGCATGCTTGGTTGATTGAGCCTATTGTATTTGGTTGTTCTCGCATCATATGCCTTCATACTATGAAATGCTCCCTTGTCCTTTCTTATGATGAGCATGATGCATACACTTGTTGGGTATCTTACCACTCGAATGATAGGTGCTACATTTGCACTAACCTCATGTGTTTTTCTGAGTGTTTGTCATGTTCTTTCATTTTGAAGGATTCAAAAGGAGTTACCATCACGAGACATATTGGTTATGTGAAGGCATACAAGATGTGCAACTACACCATCCTTAAGAAACTCCTAAAGGTGACTTCCTTCCCTTTGAGCCATCCTCATATATGCATATTGGACGGGTCATTCTTTCATTGTTGTTTCCTTCTTATTGTCTACATGATACATCTATTGGATGGAGGACCGACATTGGAGATCGACTCTATGGACCTCCACATTGAGGAGCGCTCGGACTTACTGGATGCACCTTCGAACCTCCACTCATGCCACGACATCGAGCATTGGTACACCAACACTACTTTGACACATTGCACCAACACATACATATTTGTTGATTGTATTCCCATATGTCATGGTCGATGGACATATCATACCCATAGCAAATTTGCATCTTATGCATGGATTGACTCACATTATGATTGCCTTGTTGCATCTTGTATTTCGATGTCATCCATGATATATGAGCTTGTGCATTTCCTTAGCAAATTTGTTGTGATCTTTCTTGATGGCATATTCATACATAATGATCACATTGCCTACCATCAATTGCATGATAACATAATCATATTGAGCATCCATTGCCATATTCATGCTATTGATAAACCGTCTCACTATGACATCATTTTGCACCGTGGTTGCATCGATCACATTCACTTTACATTTGTGTGCATAATGAATGCTTTTGCTCCCATGAATGCTTTACATGTGATTTTACATCATTTGGATAAGCATATCATGCCTTGTCATGAACAATTCCTTTGGACGACCTCATTCTTACATGATGGACACCTTGTGTGCGCTAACCATGGTATTTCCGAGTGTCGCTTGTGTTTGCTCGTTTTGCATGTCTACCATCCCGACGACATCTTGAAGTACTTGGATTGTGCCATGACTTCCACTCCGTCCAATTACAAGTTCGTCCATGACAACCGTTTCCATGGTGATGAGGATTTCGATCCGAGGTCGGATCTTTCCCAAGGGAGGGGAGATGATGCGGAGCATCCGACGATCATCCCCATGTACACTCGAGCCTACGCCATTAGACCTAAGGTGAATTCGCTCCTTTTCGAATCTTCCCTTTCCGCATGTAAAACATGGATGCTACTTCAAGCGCGGACCTTGTGCATACTCAGGTACACCCGAGGAGACCATGGAGAGCCCAAGGACCAAGGCCAAGCGTGCGCGAAAGCAAAGGAAGGAGAAGGAGGAAGAGACAGCTGCTACAGGCCCCGGACATCCGGACCAGCCCGGACATCCGGCCCCAGCCCGGAAATCCGGTGCTCATCGCAGAAGACACCAGAAGCTGAACCACTTCAGCCCAGACATCCGGCCAAAGGCCCGGACATCCGGCCCGTCCCGACCTCCCGGACATCCGGCCTCTCGCCCGGACATCCGCACCCCGCCTATCCAGAGAGCAAACTGGCCAGCACCGCCAGCCCGGACATCCGGCCCCTCCAGCCTGGACATCCGGCGTTTCGGGAAAGCCCGGACATCCGGCCCGTCGCCCGGACATCTGGCCCCTCCTGCCTAAGCGCAGTGCATCCGGGCCGAAAGCCCATGTACCCCTTCGCCCCAACTTACACTAGCACTATATATAGACCCCCATCTCCTCCTAGTTAGGGTTAGCGTTGGTTTAGCTCATATGTGAGATAGAGCTTCGCTCATCCATACCGGATCGTCTCTTCGAGAGTGACCGCGGCACCTCTACGGAGAAGATCCTCTTGGATTCAAGACCCCCTCTTGGCTGGCCCCATCAAGACCTCCTCACGGAGAAGAACCGATTACCGTGTATTGTCCGTTGTTGACTTTTGATCGGGTATCTCCCTTTGTGTTCTTGGATCTAGCGCATGTGTAATCGAATCTTGTTGGTTTGAGTGATTCTCTTGTGTTTCCCCTCGTTTTCTCTCCCGTGTTCTTCGTGTTCATCGTTGGGATCCGCTCCATTCGTGAAAGATCGGCCATCTAGGGTTCCACCCCACATCATTTTCCCTTGGGATTTGTTTAGTTAAAAGTTAGCCATTGCAACTTCTTGTACTTCGTTTGTGTCCAACGACCAGACCAAGACCGCTTCCGGATCCCCACCTTTATCAATACTTCATATATATTCACAATATTCAGATTGCTTTATCATATTCTTGCTTGTTCTTCGATTGCGTGCAGGAATAGACCTTCGTGGTCAGGTCGATCGTGCTCCGGCGTGGTCAATAACCTCTTGGAGTTGGTTTAGCGATTTCTAAGGCGCAACGTCGTGCACGTTTGTAGTCGGATCGTCAAAGTCATCTCCACCAAATCGATAATTATCATCTCATCGAAAGATCGGGACACCCTCGCCTTTATCAATTTGGTTAGGTTTCCAAAGAGCATCTTTGTTGTTGAGCTTTCCTTGTTTGTTGATTGCAGATTCTAGTGGGCACGTTTGGACTTTGGAGAAAGAAAAAAAATTAACGGTGCTTTGTTGTGCTATAAACCAGTACATACTACAGTTACTTTGGAGTGAAAAAAAGTGGAAGGAGGCTTGTACCAAAGTGTGGTGTTGGCAACATATCGTGAATTCGTCTGTGTCTTAGGCTCGCGTCTCTAGTATAGTCTAGCCTAGGACCTGCACTCGACTACTTTGAGCGATTATTCCACTTGCATTAATTAACGTGGTTGTAGCATTTTTTCCAAATATATGAAGCCAACCCAGCTCCACATATTTCTACACCGTGTATATATACGTTCACCTAGCAATCGCTTTATCAACTTTTGGAGTTATTTGACACCGCTGGTTGCCGGTCACTTCCTGCTGCATGGTAAGAACTTGTAAGACTTTGATTTGCTATACTGTGAGCGTTTTACCACCACTTTCTAGTCGTTCATAGGAACATTATTTCTGGATTTTGTTTCTTGTTTCTACTAATCATGACAGGATCCAGAGTTAATTCATGGGCTTTGTCGATCGCGGGAGACGTGCCACCACCTATGCAAATACCACAATCGCTGCGAGAGGTTCACAAAACTCCAGATGCACATGATCAGGTTCCTATTTCTATACCACCATTTAATGGTCGTTTTAGACCTCCTTTATATATTGAACGGGAGTTTGACATAAATAATATTTTTGCTTCCCATAATTTTGATGAACGTAAAAAAGTTAAGGTTGCGGTTGGTTCTTTCACTGGTTATGCTTTAGTTTGGTGGAGTGAATATTGCCGGTTACACCGTGATTATATACTTGTTACTTGGGATGATTTGAAACTTGCCATGCGAGATACATTCGTCCCCGCTTATTATACTCGTGACATGATTAAAAAGTTGCAACATTTAAAACAAGGTAGTGACACTGTAACGAAATATTATGATGATTTACAAACTACCTTGTTGCATTCCTCTTTAGTAGAAACTGAAGATGATTTTATGGATAGATTTTGGGGAGGATGAAACCGTGACATTCGGGAGATACTAATTCATGAACAGTGTTATCCTATGGACCGTTTGTTTCGTCTTTCTTGCAAAGCTGAATAGGAGATAATAAGACGTGTTGCCCAGAAGACAAACAAGCGGAAGGTGCAAATCCGAAAAGTTGCGACGACTGTTCCTTCCACCACTGCGCCTACTATGACAACAACATCCATTGTTGTGAGCACTACATCACCTCCACCACGTGACCTGTCGCCACCTAGAGTGCCTACATCATTTGAGTTAACCATAATAGGTAATGACAAAGGTATTAATCTTCCACCTCCACATGAGTATGATGGATGCCTTGTTAATTTAAATGCACCATCCGATGAGCTACATACTACTTTGATCACACCAGCTATTTTAGAGGACTCTGTTGATGATTTGACTTTGACATGTGATGAAACAATTTTGAGTGAACCCATTAAATTAACTATTGATGCGAAAGAACCATGTGAATCAGGGAAAAACTCAAATTTGGATCAAATATGTTTGAAAGTAATTGTGCCAATGTTTAATCATTTTGATAGGACATCTAATGTTGGTGATGGTTCAGCAATGTTGGGATGGTTTAATGATAAGCATTGTCAATCTTTTGATATGAATAAGAGCTTCACTTATATGTGCAAACTGAGTTGCAGTATTTTCATGCCTTGGACTTCTTGTGATAATATATTGGCTTTATATTTCACGACTTTTGAAGGGTGCTGTTGTATAACCATGTCACATGTGCCCCACCTGAGATCAGTAAAAATGGATGATATATACATATACAACATGTACACCTTGTCTTTTTTGTTAGCCACATTTCAGACTAAGCAACGCCGAGGACGGCTTTGTTTTCAGGAAGGGGAGGATGATGAGGACATGGCTATCATAGTTACTGATAGAGGCAAAGGTGTCCCGATGTTTTGATGAGATGGTGGCTATCGTTTTCTGTGGGAGTCGACCTTGACGATCCGACTACGAACGTGCGAGACGTCGCGCCCTAGCAATCGCTAAACCAACTTCCGAGGGTTATTGACCACGCCGGAGCACGATCAACCTGATCACGAGGGTCTGTTTCCTGTAGGCAAACGAAGAACAAGCAAGAAACTCAGATTGCAATCTTGATATTGCGAATAAAAGAGGAAAGCTTTATTAATGAAGGTGGGGTTCTGTGATGCCTTTGTCTGGTCGTTCAACACAAACGAAGTACGCGAAGTTGCAGCTATGCCGAACTTTTAATCTAAACAAAACCCAAAGTCTAAACGACGCCCTAAGGGCTGTATATATGGAGGAAGAGGAGGGAATTTCGTGGCCCTTGAGGGTGGGGTCCGAAACCAACCCTAACTCTTGTTTCCCCACACATACGGACTCTAAAAATAGCCTATACTTAAGTATTTCAAAATCACATGGGCCTGGCCCAATAATAAGGTGACGCAGCACCTAGAATAGCCTATGGACGAATATTATGAAGTGGCATCTTGTATATTTCATCCAAGGCTTCATTCACTCCTTATGGTGGCTTCAAAGTCCTGAAATCATCACTTGTAACTCCGTTCTTCTTCACCTTGCGCATGCCATCAACTCCATGCTTGTTCTTGCTCCAATGTTCATCCTTCTCCAAGCTAGGCCCTTCATTTGTAAGCAAAACAAATGTATCCAATTTAGCAACATCATATTCTCATGAACATTAGAATCATTACCAAGAAACGAAAGTACCTGGTAATTTAATTGGCGTGCGCGAGCTCTAGTAATTGGTCCATTATATGTAACAACAGGGGCTGTGGGTGTAACGATGGTATTGATGTCCTCATCATCCTCCCCTTCTTGAAATGAAGTCGTCTCGACGGAAGCTCATCTTCCTCACCCAAATAAGGCTTCAAATCTGCAGTGTTAAAAGTGGGACTAACCCCAAAATCTGCAGGCAGCTCAAGTTTATATGAATTATCATTTGTTTTCTCTAACACCTTAAAAGGACCATCAGCACGTGGCATTAGCTTTGATTTGTGTAAATTAGGAAACCTATCCTTACGCAAATGTAACCAAACAAGATCTCCAGGTGCAAAGACAACATGTTTTCTACCCTTATCTCCAGCAAGTTTATATTTAGCATTCATACGCTCAACGTTTCCCTTAGTTAACTCATGCATTTTTAAGATCAATTCAGCACGTTGTTTAGCATCAAAATTAACCTTCTCCGAAGATGAAAGAGGCAACAAATCAATGGGTGCACGAGGTAGGAAACCATACACAATTTCAAAAGGGCACATCTTAGTAGTAAAATGCAATGAACGATTATAAGCAAATTCAATATGAGGCAAGCATTCTTCCCACATTTTCTTATTATTCTTCAAAACAGCCCTAAGCATGTAGACAATGTTCTATTGACTACTTCAGTTTGTCCATCAGTTTGGGGGTGACAAGTAGTACTAAAAAGCAGTTTAGACCCCAACTTAGCCCATAAACATCTCCAAAAGTGGCTAAGGAATTTAGTATTACGATATGAAACAATAGTATTTGGCACACCATGCAAGCGAATAATTTCCCGAAAGAACAAATCAGCAACATTAACAGCATCATCGCTTTTATGACATGGTATAAAGTGTGCCATTTTCGAGAATCTATCCACGACAACAAATATGCTATCCCTCCCCTTCTTTGTTCGAGGTAAACCTAAAACAATGTCCATAGATATATCTTCCCAAGGAACACTAGGTACAGGCAAAGGCATATATAAACCATGAGGATTGAGTCGTGACTTAGCTTTTTGATATGTAGTGCAGCGAGCAACAAAACGCTCAACATCCCGTCTCATCTTTGGCCAAAAGAAATGTGTAGCAAGTACGTCCTCCGTCTTCTTCACGCCAAAGTGTCCCATTAATCCTCCTCCATGCGCCTCCTGCAACGACAAAAGACGAACAAAGCTAGCAGGAATGCATAGCTTGTTAGCACGGAACACGAAGCCATCATTAATAACAAACTTGTTCCATGTTCTTCCTTCTTTACAATTCAGCATTACATCTTTAAAATCAGCATCATGCACATATTGATGTTTGATGGTCTCCAAACCAAATATTTTGAAGTCAAGTTGTGAAAGCATAGTATAGTGACGAGACAAAGCGTCAGCAATAACATTTTCTTTACCCTTCATGTGTTTAATGACATAAGGGAAAGTCTCAATGAATTCAACCCGTTTATCATGTCTACGATTCAGTTTAGCTTGACTTTTAATATGTTTCAAAGATTCATGATCAGAATGTATAACAAATTCTTTGGGCCATAAGTAATGTTGCCATGTCTCTAAAGTCCGAACAAGAGCATATAATTCTTTATCATAAGTAGAATAGTTCAGACTAGGCCCACTCAATTTTTCAGAAAAGTATGCAACAGGTTTGCCATCTTGTAATAACACACCTCCTAATCCAATTCCACTAGCATCACATTCAAGCACAAAAGTCTTATTAAAATCAGGAAGTTGGAGTAAAGGAGCATGTGTCTACTTATCTTTCAATACCGTGAAGGCTTCTTCCTGTGCGGTACCCCAAACAAAAGGCACATCCTTCTTCGTAAGCTCATTGAGAGGTATAGCAAAGGTGCTAAAATCTATCACAAAACGCCTACAGAAACCAGCGAGTCCAAGAAAATTCCTCACTTGTGTGACCGTTTTGGGCTGCGGCCAACTCTCAATAGCTTCAATCCTGGCTTTATAAACTTCAATTTCCTGTGGGGTAACAACATAGCCAAGAAAAGATACTCGGTCGGTGCAAAAGGTGCACTTCCCAAGGTTACCAAACAAACGTGCATCACGTAGAGCATTAAAAACAGTACGTAAATGTTCCAAATGTTCTTCCAAATATTTGCTACAAATCAGTATATCATCAAAATAGACTACCACAAAACGTCCAATCAAAGCACGTAAAACTTCGTTCATTAGTCTCATGAAAGTACTAGGTGCATTAGTTAACCGAAAATGCATGACTAACCACTCATATAATCCAAACTTAGTTTTACATGCTGTTTTCCGTTCATCTCCCAATTTCATACGAATTTGATGGTATCCACTATGCAAATCAACTTTGGAGAATATTGTAGAGCCACTCAATTAATCAAGCATATCATCTAGCCTAGGAATAGGATGACGATAACGAATAGTAATATTATTAATGCCTCTACAATCAACACACATACTGAAGGAAATATGCCCTAGAGGCAATAATAAAGTTATTATTTATTTCCTTATAACATGATAAAGGTTTATTATTCATGCTAGAATTGTATTAAACGGAAACATAATACATGTGTGAATACATAGACAAACAGAGTGTCACTAGTATGCCTCTACTAGACTAGCTCGTTAATCAAAGATGGTTATGTTTCCTAACCATGAACAAAGAGTTGTTATTTGATTAACGAGGTCACATCATTAGTTGAATGATCTGATTGACATGACCCATTATATTAGCTCAGCACCCGATCATTTAGTATGTTGCTATTGCTTTATCCATGACTTATACATGTTCCTATGACTATGAGATTATGCAACTCCCGTTTGCCGGAGGAACACTTTGGGTACTACCAAACGTCACAACGTAACTGGGTGATTATAAAGGAGTACTACAGGTGTCTCCAATGGTAGATGTTGGGTTGGCGTATTTCGAGATTAGGATTTGTCACTCCGATCGTCGGAGAGGTATCTCTGGGCCCTCTCGGTAATGCACATCACTTAAGCCTTGCAAGCATTGCAACTAATGAATTAGTTGCGGGATGATGTATTACGGAACGAGTAAAGAGACTTGCCGGTAACGAGATTGAACTAAGTATTGGATACTGACGATCGAATCTCGGGCAAGTAACATACCGATGACAAAGGGAACAACGTATGTTGTTATGCGGTCTGACCGATAAAGATCTTCGTAGAATATGTAGGAGCCAATATGGGCATCCAGGTCCCGCTATTGGTTATTGACCGGAGACATGTCTCGGTCATGTCTACATTGTTCTCGAACCGTAGGGTCCGCACGCTTAACGTTACGATGACAGTTATTATGAGTTTATGCATTTTGATGTACCGAAGGTTGTTCGGAGTCCCGGATGTGATCACGGACATGACGAGGAGTCTCAAAATGGTCGAGACGTAAAGATTGATATATTGGAAGCCTATGTTTGGACATCGGAAGTGTTCCAGGTGAAATCAGGATTTTACCGGAATACCGGGAGGGTTACCGGAACCCCCCGGGAGCCAAATGGGCCAACATGGGCCTTGGTGGAAAGGTGAAAGGGCTGCCCTCATGGGCTGCGCGCCTCCCCCCTCCCCTAGTCCTATTAGGACTAGGAGAGGTGTCCGGCCCCCTCTCTCTCTCTCTCCCCCTTTGAGGAATCCTATTCCAACTAGGATTGGGGGGGGGGAATCCTACTCCCGGAGGGAGTAGGACTCTCCTGGCGCGCCACCCTTGGTCGGCCAGCCCCTCCCCCTTGGATCCTTTATATACGGAGGCAGGGGCACCCCATAGACACACAAGTTGATCTTCGTGATCGTTCCTTGGCCGTGTGCGGTGCCCCCCTCCACCATATTCCACCTCGGTCATATCGTTGCAGTGCTTAGGCGAAGCCCTGCGTCGGTAGTACATCAAGATCGTCACCACGCCGTCGTGCTGACGGAACTCCTCCCCGAAGCTTTGCTAGATCGGAGCCCGGGGATCGTCATCGAGCTGAATGTGTGCCAACAACTCGGAGGTGCCGGAGTAACGGTGCTTGGATCGGTCGGATCGTGAAGACGTACGACTACATCAACCGCGTTGTTATAACGCTTCCGCTTTCGGTCTACGAGGGTATGTAGATAACACTCTCCCCTCTCGTTGCTATGCATCACCATGGTCTTGCGTGTGCGTAGGAAATTTTTTGAAATTACTACGTTCCCCAACAGTGGCATCCCAGCCTAGGTTTTTTGGTTTGATGTTATTTGCACGAGTAGAACACAAGTGAGTTGTGGACGATACAAGTCATACTGCCTACCAGCATGTCATACTTTGGTTCAGCAGTATTGTTGGACGAGACGATCCGGACCAACCTTACGCGTACGCTTACGCGAGACCGGTTCCCTCGACGTGCTTTGCACATAGATGGCTTGCGGAAGACTGTCTCTCGAACTTTAGTTGAACCGAGTGTGGCTACGCCCGGTCCTTGAGAAGGTTAAAACGGAGTCTATTTGACAAACTATCATTGTGGTTTTGATGCGTAGGTAAGATGAGTTCTTGCTTAAGCCCGTAGCAGCCACGTAAAACTTGCAACAATAAAGTAGAGGACGTCTAACTTGTTTTTGCAGGGCATGTTGTGATGTGATATGGTCAAGACATGATGCTAAATTTTATTGTATGAGATGATCATGTTTTTTAACCGAGTTATCGGCAACTGGCAGGAGCCATATGGTTGTCGCTTTATTGTATGCAATGCAATCGCGATGTAATGCTTTACTTTATTACTAAGCGGTAGTGATAGTCGTGGAAGCATAAGATTGACGAGACGACAACGATGCTACGATGGAGATCAAGGTGTCGCGCCGGTGATGATGGTGATCATGACGGTGCTTCGGAGATGGAGATCACAAGCACAAGATGATGATGACCATATCATATCACTTATATTGATTGCATGTGATGTTTATCTTTTTATGCATCTTATCTTGCTTTGATTGACGGTAGCATTATAAGATGATCTCTCACTAAATTATCAAGAAGTGTTCTCCCTGAGTATGCACCATTGCAAAAGTTCTCCGTGCTGAGACACCACGTGATGATCGGGTGTGATAGGCTCTACGTTCAAATACAATGGGTGCAAAACAGTTGCACACGTGGAATACTCAGGTTACACTTGACGAGCTATGCATATAAGATATGACCTCGGAACACAGAGACCGAAAGGTCGAGCGTGAATCATATAGTAGATATGATCAACATAACGATGTTCACCATTGAAAACTACTCCATATCATGTGATGATCAGTTATGGTTTAGTTGATTTGGATCACGTGATCACTTAGAGGATTAGAGGGATGTCTATCTAAGTGGGAGTTCTTAATTAATTTGATTAACTGAACATAAACTTATCATGAACTTAGTACCTGATAGTATCTTGCTTGTCTATGTTGATTGTAGATAGATGGCTCGTGCTGTTGTTCCGTTAAATTTTAATGCGTTCCTTGAGAAAGCAAAGTTGAAAGATGATGGTAGCAATTACACGGACTGGGTCCGTAACTTGAGGATTATCCTCATTGCTGCACAGAAGAATTACGTCCTGGAAGCACCACTAGGTGCCAGGCCTGCTGCTAGAGCAACACCAGAAGTTATGAACGTCTGGCAGAGCAAAGCTGATGACTACTCGATAGTTCAGTGTGCTATGCTTTACGGCTTAGAACCGGGACTTCAACGACGTTTTGAACGTCATGGAGCATATGAGATGTTCCAGGAGTTGAAGTTAATATTTCAAGCAAATGCCCGGATTGAGAGATATGAAGTCTCCAATAAGTTCTATAGCTGCAAGATGGAGGAGAATAGTTCTGTCAGTGAGCATATACTCAAAATGTCTGGGTATAATAATCACTTGATTCAATTGGGAGTTACTCTTCCAGATGATTACGTCATTGACAGAATTCTCCAATCACTGCCACCAAGCTACAAGAGCTTCGTGATGAACTATAATATGCAAGGGATGAACAAGACTATTCCCGAGCTCTTCGCAATGCTAAAAGCTGCGGAGGTAGAAATCAAGAAGGAGCATCAAGTGTTGATGGTTAACAAAACCACTAGTTTCAAGAAAAAGGGCAAAGAGAAGAAAAAGGGGAACTTCAAGAAGAACGGCAAGCGAGTTGCTGCTCAAGAGAAGAAACCCAAGTCTGGACCTAAGCCTGAAACTGAGTGCTTCTACTGCAAGCAGACTGGTCACTGGAAGCGGAACTGCCCCAAGTATTTGGCGGATAAGAAGGATGGCAAGGTGAACAAAGGTATATGTGATATACATGTTATTGATGTGTACCTTACTAATGCTCGCAGTAGCACCTGGGTATTTGATACTGGTTCTGTTGCTAATATTTGCAACTCGAAACAGGGACTACAGAATAAGCGGACACTAGCAAAGGACGAGGTGACGATGCGCGTGGGAAACGGTTCCAAAGTCGATGTGATCGCGGTCGGCACGCTACCTCTACATCTACCTTCGGGATTAATATTAGACCTAAATAATTGTTATTTGGTGCCAGCGTTGAGCATGAACATTATATCTGGATCTTGTTTAATGCGAGACGGTTATTCATTTAAATCAGAGAATAATGGTTGTTCTATTTATATGAGTAATATCTTTTATGGTCATGCACCTTTGAAGAGTGGTCTATTTTTGATGAATCTCGATAGTAATGATACACATATTCATAATGTTGAAGCCAAAAGATGCAGAGTTGATAATGAAAGTGCAACTTATTTGTGGCACTGTCGTTTAGGTCATATCGGTGTAAAGCGCATGAAGAAAATCCATACTGATGGACTTTTGGAACCACTTGATTATGAATCACTTGGTACTTGCAAACCGTGCCTCATGGGCAAGATGACTAAAACACCGATCTCCGGTACTATGGAGAGAGCAACAGATTTGTTGGAAATCATACATACCGATGTATGTGGACCGATTAATATTGAGGCTCGTGGCGGATATCGTTATTTTCTCACCTTCACAGATGACTTAAGCAGATATGGGTATATCTACTTAATGAAACACAAGTCTGAAACATTTGAAAAGTTCAAAGAATTTCAGAGTGAAGTTGAAAATCATCATAACAAGAAAATAAAGTTTCTACGATCTGATCGTGGAGGAGAATATTTGAGTTACGAGTTTGGTGTACATTTGAAAAATTGTGGAATAGTTTCGCAACTCACGCCACCCGGAACGCCACAGCGTAATGGTGTGTCCGAACGTCGTAATCGTACTTTACTAGATATGGTGCGATCTATGATGTCTCTTACTGATTTACCGCTATCGTTTTGGGGATACGCTCTAGAGACGGCCGCATTCACGTTAAATAGGGCACCATCTAAATCCGTTGAGACGACGCCTTATGAACTATGGTTTGGCAAGAAACCAAAGTTGTCGTTTCTTAAAGTTTGGGGCTGCGATGCTTATGTGAAAAAGCTTCAACCTGATAAGCTTGAACCCAAATCAGAGAAATGTGTCTTCATAGGATATCCAAAGGAAACTGTTGGATACACCTTCTATCACAGATCCGAAGGCAAGACTTTTGTTGCTAAGTTCGGAAACTTTCTAGAGAAGGAGTTTCTTTCGAAAGAAGTGAGTGGGAGGAAAGTAGAACTTGACGAGGTAACTGTACCTACTCCTTTATTGAGAAGTAGTACATCACAGAAAACTGTTTCTACGACACCTACACCAATAAGTGAGGAAGCTAATGATGATGATCATGAAACTTTAGATCAAGATACTACTGAACCTCGTAGATCAACCAGAGTGAGATCCGCACCAGAGTGGTACGGTAATCCTGTTCTGGAGGTCATGATATTAGATCATGATGAACCTACGAACTATGAAGAAGCGATGGTGAGCCCAGATTCCGCAAAGTGGCTTGAAGCCATGAAATCTGAGATGGGATCCATGTATGAGAACAAAGTATGGACTTTGGTTGACTTGCCTGATGATCGGCAAGCAATTGAGAACAAATGGATCTTTAAGAAGAAGACTGACGCTGATGGTAATGTTACTGTCTACAAAGCTCGACTTGTCGCAAAAGGTTTTCGACAAGTTCAAGGGATTGACTATGATGAGACTTTCTCACCCGTAGCGATGCTTAAGTCTGTTCGAATCATGTTAGCAATTGCCGCATTTTATGATTATGAAATTTGGCAGATGGATGTCAAAACTGCATTCCTGAATGGATTTCTGGAAGAAGAGTTGTATATGATGCAACCGGAAGGTTTTGTCGATCCAAAGGGAGCTAACAAAGTGTGCAAGCTCCAGCGATCCATTTATGGACTGGTGCAAGCCTCTCGGAGTTGGAATAAACGCTTTGATAGTGTGATCAAAGCATTTGGTTTTATGTAGACTTTCGGAGAAGCCTGTATTTACAAGAAAGTGAGTGGGAGCTCTGTAGCATTTCTAATATTATATGTGGATGACATATTACTGATTGGAAATGATATAGAATTTCTGGATAGCATAAAGGGATACTTGAATAAAAGTTTTTCAATGAAAGACCTCGGAGAAGCTGCTTACATATTAGGCATAAAGATCTATAGAGATAGATCAAGACGCTTAATTGGACTTTCACAAACCTTGACAAGATTTTGAAGAAGTTCAAAATGGATCAAGCAAAGAAAGGGTTCTTGCCTGTGTTACAAGGTGTGAGATTGAGTAAGACTCAAAGCCCGACCACTGCAGAAGATAGAGAGAAAATGAAAGATGTTCCCTATGCTTCAGCCATAGGCTCTATCATGTTGAATGATCTGATTGACATGACCCATTATATTAGCTTAGCACCCGATCGTTTAGTATGTTGCTATTGCTTTATCCATGACTTATACATGTTCCTATGACTATGAGATTATGCAACTCCCGTTTGCCGGAGGAACACTTTGGGTACTACCAAACGTCACAACGTAACTAGGTGATTATAAAGGAGTACTACAGGTGTCTCCAATGGTAGATGTTGGGTTGGCGTATTTCGAGATTAGGATTTGTCACTCCGATCGTCGAAGAGGTATCTTTGGGCCCTCTCGGTAATGCACATCACTTAAGCCTTGCAAGCATTGCAACTAATGAATTAGTTGCGGGATGATGTATTACGGAACGAGTAAAGAGACTTGCCGGTAACGAGATTGAACTAAGTATTGGATACTGACGATCGAATCTCGGGCAAGTAACATACCGATGACAAAGGGAACAACGTATGTTGTTATGCGGTCTGACCGATAAAGATCTTCGTAGAATATGTAGGAGCCAATATGGGCATCCAGGTCCCGCTATTGGTTATTGACCGAAGACGTGTCTCGGTCATGTCTACATTGTTCTCGAACCGTAGGGTCCGCACGCTTAATGTTACGATGACAGTTATTATGAGTTTATGCATTTTGATGTATCGAAGGTTGTTCGGAGTCCCGGATGTGATCACGGACATGACGAGGAGTCTCGAAATGGTCGAGACGTAAAGATTGATATATTGGAAGCCTATGTTTGGACATTGGAAGTGTTCCAGGTGAAATCAGGATTTTACCGGAATACCGGGAGGGTTACCGGAACCCCCCGGGAGCCAAATGGGCCAACATGGGCCTTGGTGGAAAGGTGAAAGGGCTGCCCTCATGGGCTGCGCGCCTCCCCCCACCCCTAGTCCTATTAGGACTAGGAGAGGTGGCCGGCCCCCTCTCTCTCTCCCCCTTTGAGGAATCCTATTCCAACTAGGATTGGGGGGGGGGAATCCTACTCCCGGAGGGAGTAGGACTCTCCTGGCGCGCCACCCTTGGCCGGCCAGCCCCTCCCCCTTGGATCCTTTATATACGGAGGCAGGGGCACCCCATAGACACACAAGTTGATCTTCGTGATCGTTCCTTGGCCGTGTGCGGTGCCCCCCTCCACCATATTCCACCTCGGTCATATCGTTGCAGTGCTTAGGCGAAGCCCTGCGTCGGTAGTACAACAAGATCATCACCACGCCGTCGTGCTGACGGAACTCCTCCCCGAAGCTTTGCTGGATCGGAGCCCGGGGATCGTCATCGAGCTGAATGTGTGCCAAGAACTCGGAGGTGCCGGAGTAACGGTGCTTGGATCGGTCGGATCGTGAAGACGTACAACTACATCAACCGCGTTGTTATAACGCTTCCGCTTTCGGTCTACGAGGGTACGTAGATAACACTCTCCCCTCTCGTTGCTATGCATCACCATGGTCTTGCGTGTGCGTAGGAATTTTTTTGAAATTACAACGTTCCCCAACACATACGCGACGTACCATCCTCTTTAGGCACTAGTATAATAGGAACAACACAAGGACTAAGAGATTCACGTATATAAGCTTTGTCGAGCAGCTCCTATACTTGACGCATAATCTCCTTCGTCTCCTCTGGATTGGTACGGTATGGTGCACGGTTGGGTACCGAGGCATCGGGAATTAAGTCAATTTGATGCTCAATCCCTCGAATAGGTGGTAAAGAGGAAGGCACGTCCTCGAATGAAAATAATGCCTCTTTGCACACAAAAGCATAGCAAACAGATTTGCTAAAATCTAGCTCATCCATATCAGATTTGGTGGCAAGTAAACATGCACTTTTCAATTTAATTTCGGAAGGAACACTAGATGGTTTATTATTAGGCTTCATTTGTTGCTCAAATTCTTTTGCCACAATCTGATTTTCACTCTTATTTTTCTCCTGTTTTGCTTTATTAGCTCTATGAATATCATCTTTCAAAATGGAATCAGGAGTCATAGGAAGCAAAGTAATATTCGTATCCTTATGAACAAGAGTATACTTCTACAATGGTGTACAGAATTTGTATCAAATTGCCATGGTCTACCAAGTAATAAGGAACATGCTTGCATAGGTACCACATCACAATCAACATAATCAGCATATGTAGAGATACTAAAATGCACCCGAACAGTACGTGTTACCTTAACCTTGCCGCTGTTGTTGAACCATTGGATGTAGTAAGGATGTGGATGTGGTCTTGTGGTGAGAGATAGCTTCTCCACCATCTCCATGCTAGCCAAGTTGTTGTAGCTCCCTCCATCTATGATGACGCGGACAGAACGTTCCTTCACAACTCCCTTTGTATGGAACAAATTATGCCTCTGATTTTGCTCAGCTTGCGTGACCTGCACACTCAAAACACGTTGAGCAACTAAACATTCATACATGTCAGCATCTTCAGCAGCCATGTATTGCGTCTCATGATCAGAATCATCTCCACCGTGTTCTTCATGTGTAATAAGAGCCAAAGTCTCCTCATCATAGTCACTAGCGGACTCATACCCACCATCCTCAGTAGCAATCATCACACGCTTAGATGGGCATTCTCTCGCATAATGACCTCGACCCTTGCAACGTCGACAAATAATATCATGTGTTGCCCTGTTGATGCCATGGATGAAGAAGAGCCCTTTGCAGGCCCAGAAGGAGTGCTCTTGGCAGATAGTGGTGATTGTGCCTGCTTTATTGTATCACGGTTGGAGGTGGCAGCTGACGGAGGTGCCGGTGTAGCAGAACGCGTGGAAGTAGATGATACACGTGGTGTACATGATGAAGGTCGACCTGCAGAAAAGTTAGTTCGCGCCAATGCCTGTCGATCCTGCACTTCACGTTCAGCTTAACAAGCAAGATGGAATAAACGAGTGATATTATTATAATCCTTATAGTCCAGAATGGTCTGAATCTCTCTATTTAATCCACCCAGAAAACATGCAAGCATAGCTTCATTCTCCTCAACAATACCACATCTAATCAAGCCAGTTTGTAATTCCTGATAATATTCTTCTACCGAATTTTTTCCTTGTCTTAAGCACTGCAATTTTTGAAGTAATTCACGTTGATAATATGGTGGAACCCAACGAGTACGCATAGCAGATTTCAAAGCAGCCTAAGTAGCTAGAACATGATATAATCTACAATGTTCAGACCACCAAACACATGCAAAGCTAGTGAAAGCAGAAACAGCAGCAGGAACACGTCTCTCCTCAGGATATTGTAAACATGTAAATCGTTGTTCAGTTTCTAACTCCCAAGTAAGATATATATCAGGAACATATCTACCCTCAAATTGTGGAATATTCAATTTCAGTTTAGGGAGATGGTCATGATCTCGTACCTGAGGGGGAGCCCTAACATTGCCATTATTTGCATCTGGACGACCTGGTGGTTGCACGTAGTTATGATGTTGATCAACCTCATCCTCGTAATCTCCCACATAATCCTCCTCCTCCACATCAGCAGCAGGAGCCACAGAAGTATCAACAGAAGCACCAGCAGCTTGGCCAGGCTGAAGAGGGACATGGCTCGCTCGGCGGAGGGCTGTTTCACGACTTGGAGGTAGTCGTTGTTGTTGTTGTAGAGGTGCGTTAAGTGCAGCCGGTGGTGGTGGTGGAAGACACGCGAGCAATTCATCAAATTTATTGTTGAGCTTTGTTTCGAACGCCTTCTCAATACCATCTATCTTCTCCATGGCCTCTTCAAATCTATTTAGCACATCTTCCACCTGTCCACTCATCATTTGCTGAAACTTATCATGTAACTCTTTGTTTGTCATGTTCTCTCAGTCAGTCTCGTTGGTTTGTCATGTTCAGTCAGTCTTTCTATTGCTGCTAACCATGGCAGGATCACAAGCCGACGAGACTGTCTGGGAGAACATGACAAACAAAGCGTTACATGATAAGTTTCAGCAAATGATGAGTGGACAGGTGGAAGATGTGCTAAATAGATTTGAAGAGGCCATGGAGAAGATAGATGGGATTGAGAAGGCGTTCGAAACAAAGCTTGATAACAAGTTCAATGAATTGCTCGCGCGTCTACCACCACCACCACCGGTTGCCCCTAACGCACCTCTACAACAGCAACAACGACTACCTCCACATCGTGAAACAGCCCTCCGCCGAGTGACTCGTGTCCCTCTTCAGCCTGGCCAAGCTGTTGGTGCTGCTACTAATACTTCTGTGGCTCCTGCTGCTGATGTGGGGGAGGATGATTATGTGGGAGATTACGAGGATGAGGTTGATCAACATCAGAACTACGTGCAACCACCAGCACCACAACCACTAGGTCGTCCACATGCAAATAATGGCAATGGTAGGGCTCCCCCTCAGGTATGAGATCATGACCATCTCCCTAAACTGAAATTGAATATTCCACCATTTGAGGGTAGATATGTTCTTGATATATATCTTACTTGGGAGTTCGAAACTGAACAACGATTTACATGTTTACAATATCCTGAGGAGAGACGTGTTCCTGCTACTGTTTGTGCTTTCACTAGCTTTGCATGTGTTTGGTCGTCTGAACATTGTAGATTATATCCTGTTCCAGCTACTTGGGCTGCTTTGAAAACTGCTATGCGTACTCGTTGGGTTCCACCATATTATCAACGTGAATTACTTCAAAAATTGCAGCGCTTAAGACAAGGAAAAAATTTGGCAGAAGAATATTATCAGGAATTACAAACTGGCTTGATTAGATGTGGTATTGTTGAGGAGAATGAACCTATGGTTGCACGTTTTCTGGGTGGATTAAATAGAGAGATTCAGACCATTCTAGACTATAAGGATTATAATAATATCACTCGTTTATTCCATCTTGCTTCTAAAGCTGAACGTGAAGTGCAGGATCGATAGGCATTGGCGCGAACTAACTTTTCCGCAGGTCGACCTTCATCATGGACACCACGTGCATCATCTACTTCCACACGTTCTGCTACACCGGCACCTCCATCGGCTGCCACCTCCAACCGTGATACAGTAAAGCAGGCACAGTCACCACTTTCTGCCAAGAGCACACCTTCTGGGCCTGCAAAGAGCTCTTCTTCATCCATGGCATCAACAGGGCAAACACATGATATTATTTGTCGACGTTGCGAGGGTGGTGGTCATTATGCGAGAGAATGCCCATCTAAGCGTGTGATGATTGTTACTGAGGATGGTGGGTATGAGTCCGCTAGTGACTATGATGAGGAGACTTTGGTTCTTATTACACATGAAGAACAAGGTGGAGATGATTCTGATCATGAGACGCAGTACATGGCTGCTGAAGATGCTGACAGGTATGAATGTTTAGTTGCTCAACGTGTTTTGAGTGTGCAGGTTACACAAGTTGAGCAAATTCAGAGGCATAATTTGTTCCATACAAAGGGAGTTGTGAAGGAACGTTCTATTCGCGTCATCATAGATGGAGGGAGCTGCAACAACTTGGCTAGCATGGAGATGGTGGAGAAGCTATCTCTCACCATAAGACCACATCCACATCCTTACTACATCCAATGGTTCAACAACAGCGGCAAAGTTAAGGTAACACGTACTGTTCGTGTGCATTTTAGTATCTCTACATATGCTGATTATGTTGATTGTGATGTGGTACCTATGTAAGCATGTTCCTTATTACTTGGTAGACCATGGCAATTTGATAAAAATTCTGTACACCATGGTAGAAACAATCAATATACTCTTGTTCATAAGGATAAAAATATTACTTTGCTTCCTATGACTCTTGATTCCATTTTGAAAGATGATATTAATAGAGCTAATAAAGCAAAACAGGAGAAAAATAAGAGTGAAAATCAGATTGTGGCAAAAGAATTTTAGCAACAAATGAAGCCTAATAATAAACCATCTAGTGTTGCTTCTGAAATTAAATTGAAAAGTGCATGTTTACTTGCCACCAAATCTGATATTGATGAGCTAGATTCTAGCAAATCTGTTTGCTACGCTTTTGTGTGCAAAGAGGCATTATTTTCATCCGAGGACGTGCCTTCCTCTTTGCCCCCTGCTGTCATTAACATTTTGCAGGAGTTCGCTGACATCTTCCCACAAGACGTGCCACCGGGATTACCACCTACTCGAGGGATTGAGGATCAAATTGACTTAATTCCCGGTGCATCGCTACCCAACCGTGCACCATACCGTACCAATCCATAGGAGACGAAGGAGATTATGCGTCAAGTATAGGAGCTGCTCGACAAAGGTTATATACGCGAATCTCTTAGTCCTTGTGTTGTTCCTATTATACTAGTGCCTAAAAAGGATGGTACATCGTGTACGTGTGTTGATTGTAGAGGCATTAATAGTATTACTATTCGTTATCGTCATCCTATTCCTAGGCTAGATGATATGCTTGATGAATTGAGTGGCTCTACAATATTCTCCAAAGTTGATTTGCGTAGTGGATACCATCAAATTCGTACGAAATTGGGAGATGAATGGAAAACAGCATTTGAAACTGATTTTGGTTTATATGAGTGGTTTGTCATGCCTTTTGGGTTAACTAATGCACCTAGTACTTTCATGAGACTAATGAACGAAGTTTTACGTGCTTTCATTGGACGATTTGTGGTAGTCTATTTTGATGATATACTGATTTATAGCAAATCTTTGGAAGAACATTTGGAACATTTATGGACTGCTTTTAATGCTCTATGTGATGCACGTTTGTTTGGTAACCTTGGGAAGTGCACCTTTTGCACCGACCGAGTGTCTTTTCTTGGCTATGTTGTTACTTCACAGGGAATTGAAGTTGATAAAGCCAAGATTGAAGCTATTGAGAGTTGGCCGCAGCCCAAAACAGTCATACAAGTGAGGAGTTTTCTTGGACTCGCAGGTTTCTATAGGCGTTTTGTGAGAGACTTTAGCACCATTGCTGCACCTCTCAATGAGCTTACAAAGAAGGATGTGCCTTTTGTTTGGGGTACCGCACAGGAAGAAGTGATAGAGGCAAAGGTGTCCCGATGTTTCGATGAGATGGTGGCTATCTTTTCTGTGGGAGTCGACCTTGACGATCCGACTACGAACGTGCGAGACGTCGCGCCTTAGCAATCGCTAAACCAACTTCCGACGGTTATTGACCACGCCGGAGCACGATCAACCTGACCACGAGGGCCTGTTTCCTGCGAGCAAACGAAGAACAAGCAAGAAACTAAGATTGCAATCTGCATATTGCGAATATAAGAGGAAAGCTTTATTAATGAAGGTGGGGTTCTGTGACGCCTTGGTCTGGTCGTTGAACACAAACGAAGTATGCGAAGTTGCAGCTATGGCGAACTTTTGATCTAAACAAAACCCAAAGTCTAAACGATGCCCTAGGGGCTGTATATATGGGGGAAGAGGGGGGAATTTGGTGGCCCTTCGAGGAGGGGTCCGAAACCCACCCTAACTCTTGTTTCCCCACACATACGGACTCTAAAAACAGCCTATATTGAAGTATTTCGAAATTACATGGGCCTGGCCCAAGAAAAAGGTGACGCAGCACCTAGAATAGCCTCTGGACGAAAATTATGAAGTGGCATCTTGTATATTTCGTCCAAGGCTTCATGCACTCATTATGGTGGCTTCAAAGTCCTGAAATCATCACTTGAAACTCTGTTCTTGTCTCCCTTGCGCATCCCATCAACTGCATGCTTGTTCTTGCTCCAATGATCATCCTTCTCCAAGCTAGGCCCTTCATTTGTAAGCAAAACAAATGTATCCAATTTAGGCAGCATCATATTCTCATGAACATTAGAATCATTACCAAGAAACGAAAGTACCTGATAATTCAATTAGCGTGCGCGAGCTATAGTAATTGGTCCAGTATGTATAGCAGCAGGGGCTGTGGGTGTAACAATGGTATTGATGTCCTCATCATCCTTCCCTTCTTGAAATGAAGTCGTCCTCGACGGAAGCTCATCTTCCTCACCCAAATAAGGCTTCAAATCTGCAATGTTAAAAGTGGGACTAACCCCAAAATCTGCAGGCAACTCAAGTTTATATGCATTATCATTTATTTTCTCTAACACCTTAAAAGGACCATCAGCACGTGGCATTAGCTTTGATTTGCGCAAATTAGGAAATCTATCCTTACGCAAATGTAACCAAACAAGATCTCCAGGTGCAAACACAACATGTTTTCTACCCTTATCTCCAGCAAGTTTATATTTAGCATTCATACGCTCAATGTTTTCCTTAGTTAACTCATGCATTTTTAAAATCAATTCAGCACGTTCTTTAGCATCAAAATTAACCTTCTCCGAAGATGGAAGAGGCAACAAATCAATGGGTGCACGAGGTAGGAAACCATACACAATTTCAAAAGGGCACATCTTAGTAGTAGAATGCAACGAACGATTATAAGAAAATTCAATATGAGGCAAGCATTCTTTCCACATTTTCTTATTATTCTTCAAAACAGCCCTAAGCATAGTAGACAATGTTCTATTGACTACTTCAGTTTGTCCATTAGTTTGGGGGTGACAAGTAGTACTAAAAAGTAGTTTAGTCCCCAAATTAGCCCATAAACATCTCCAAAAGTGGCTAAGAAATTTAGTATCACTGTCTGAAACAATAGTATTTGGCACACCATGCAAGCGAATAATTTCACGAAAGAACAAATCAGCAACATTAACAGCATCATCGCTTTTATGACATGGTATAAAGTGTGCCATTTTCGAGAATCTATCCACGACAACAAATATGCTATCCCTCCCCTTCTTTGTTCGAGGTAAACCAAAAACAAAATCCATAGATATACCCTCCCAAGGAACACTAGGTACAGGCAAAGGCATATATAAACCATGAGGATTGAGTCATGACTTAGCTTTTTGACATGTAGTGCAGCGAGCAACAAAACGCTCAACATCCCGTCTCATCTTTGGCCAAAAGAAATGTGTAGCAAGTATATCCTCCGTCTTCTTCACGCCAAAGTGTCCCATTAGTTGTAACGCCCCCGATGTAACTTGCTATATTTGTAATCCAACTCTTGCCATTTCCGGCTATGTGTTATGATATTCCCTCCGTGGTTGGGTTCTCTCCGTTTTGCATTTTGGTCATGTCATGCATTTCATATCATGTCATCATGTGCATCGCATTCGCATACGCGTTCGTATCATAAATCCGAGCATCTTTCCCGTTGTCCGTTTTGCAATCCGGCACTCCTATGTCTCCCGGCGTCCCCTTTTACATTTCTTCGTGAGCGGGTATTAAACATTCTCGGAATGGACCGAGGTTTGACTTGTGGCCTCGGTATAGCACCGGTAGACCGCCTGTCAAGTTTCGGGTCAATCGGAGTTCGTTTGGTACTCCAACGGTTAACCGGGTAACCGTGAAGGCCTCGTGTGTGTTGCAGCCCAACACCCCTTCAAAACAGCCCAATAACCCATCTAAGTCACTCCCATGTCCTCCGCCGTTCGATCACGATCGCGTGGGCGAAAACCGCACTCCATTTGGAGCTCCCTAGCTCTCTCTGTCTATAAAAACGTCTCCCCCGTCTAAATCTGAGAAAAACCACCTCCTAACCCTAGCCGTCGCCTCGTAAGCCGCGCCAACAGTGCCGCGCCGCCACTGTTCATCCGCGCCGCCACTGTTCACGCCAGCGCCGCCGCCCCGGGCCAATCGGACCGCGCCACGCGCCCCCCCGTGCCCACTTCGCCGCCGGCCCGCGGGGCCCAGGGCAGGCCCGCCCGGGCCCGCGCGCGCCGACCCGCGCCCCGGCCTGCTCAGCGCCGCCCGCCTCCTCGCCTGCTCGCGCCCGCCGCCCGCCGCCGTGCCTCGACACGTGGGAGATATAGCCGCATCGAGGGCATTACAAGTTGGTAATCAGAGCCTTTCCCGACCTTAGGAGCCCCCACTGTTTGATCGTCTTTAGTGGCCGAGTCGTGTCTAGAAAAAAATGTTTTGAGTCATTTAGGAATTATATATCGGAGAGTTTAGGAATTCTTTTTACTTCCCAGTCCCTTCGACCTTCTGGTAAGGCATCCTGACGTAGAGTTTTGACTCTTCTCTTCTCAAATTTCACTAAAAATTTTTTTAGGATCACGCGGGTATATTACAATCGTTCCGATGGTTTTATGATGACAACATTGTCTTGGTTGCCTCCTGACATTTAGGGGTTGTGGCAGTGTCCCGGGGAGTTGAGCTCCGAGGTGTTGTCGTCATAATCTTATCATTGCGGTTTTGGAATACCTGAGTTTAGTACGACCGACATCGAAAATCTCTTTTGTACAGTTGTTGGTGAGATAACCCTGATAGCCCAGTACTGTGGCGAGTGCGGGAGTATTGCCATGACTTGTATAACGGATGTGTTTTCGAAGGTTGAGGTAGACGATTTCCGAAGGTTTCTTGGTTATGTGTTGAAGGATGGATACAGCTGGTTGTAGGATTGCTAGTTTGGGTGAGATATTATGCTTCCCCTGTATCCCCAACACCTGATTGCATAACCAGAAAATTTCGGGAGTTTATAAGTGGGAATTCATGTAGCTCTAGTATTTTCTTCCGCAAATATTTGGTTTGTGATTGGGTAATCCTTACCAAGTATTTCTTCATATCCGTACCTTGTTGATTTTATTCCTTACCATGTTCTAAGTGGCTTCTCAGCTTTGGAAGTGTGATGATTTTCATTGGAATTCATTCGTTCATTCTCGTTCGAATGTTAATTGTGAAGACTATATGTTGCAATTTCGTTCTTTTGATTCAGCTTCAATACATCTCTGTCAAGATGCTAATGGATGTCACCCTCTTCAGGATGGCTCCGCCTACGCGTCAGAATCCGGAACGCAATGATGGAGATCAGGCTAACCCTCCGCCTCCACCTCCGCCTCCGGAAGCTTGGCAAGCCCTGATGACTGCTACAAATGCCAATGCTCAGATTCTGATTCAGCTCTTGCAAGATCGCAACCAAGGTCAAGCTAATCAAGAGAATCAAGGCCAAGGCAACAATCAGCCGCATTTCGCTTCACTGAACCAGTTCCTTGCTAATCAGCCAAAAACCTTCAGCTACTGTGTCGAGGCCACTGACGCTGATGATTGGCTCGTGGACATCAGCAAACATTTCGAGTGCAGCAATGCGAGACCTGAGGACTTTGTCAAGTTTGCCTCTTTTCAACTCAAAGATCAAGCTGCTGAGTGGTTCCAGCAATACAAAGATTCCAGAAGTGGTCGTGTGATCACTTGGGATGATTTCCGCCGTGATTTCAAAGCGCACCACATTCCAGAAAGTGTTGTTGAGCTTAAGCGTGAGGAATTCCGCAATCTCAAGCAAGGCAACATGACTGTCTATCAATACAACACTCAGTTCCAGAAGCTTTCTCGTTTTGCAAGGCAAGACATCCCTGATGAGAAGAGTATGATCTACCAGTTCAGGCGTGGTCTCAGAGAAGATCTGCAACTTGCTCTCGTGCTTTTCGAGCCATTAAAGTATGATGAATTCTACAACATGGCACTGAAACAAGAAGCTGCTCAGCTCAAGTGTGAGGCTTCTAAGAAGAGAGTCAGAGACGCAGTTCAGTCTTCTTCTTCCTCACTTGTGGCAGCTAAGCAACAGAAGTTCTGGTTGCCTCCTCCTCCTCCGTTTCGTCAGCCTTATCAGCAGAAGAACTCAAGTGGTCGTGGATCTTCCCACCCACCCAACCCTGGTTATCAGAACAAGTCTCAGAACCAAACTCCAAGGCCAAGTGCTCCTTATCATCGTCCGCTCTCAGAGGTGACTTGTAACAAATGCCAGCAGAAGGGTCACTATGCGAACAAGTGCTTCAACCAGAGGCGTCTTCCGCCTCCTCCTCCTGTGAAATCTAACAGCAATGCAGTGGTTAAGCATAATTCCAAGTATGCCAAGGTGAACATGTTGAATGCAGCTCAAGCAGAGGATTCTTCTGAAGTGATCATGGGTAATCTTCCTGTTAATGATATTCCTGCAAAAGTCTTATTTGATACTGGTGCATCTCATTGTTTCATCTCAAAGCCTTTTGCATCGATGCATGAATTGCCTATCCAAGGTTTGCCTAAATCCTTATCAGTTGTCTCTCCGGCTAAATGCATGAATGCAAGTTATATGGTTCCGGATGTCTCTATCAAGATGGGTGACTATAAATTTCTGTCTTCTCCAATGGTGCTTGGTGACTCTGATATTGATCTTATTCTCGGGATGGACTGGCTTTCTAAGCACAAGGCTCAGCTTGAGTGTGCTGCCAGGGAAATCAAATTGACTCACACTTCGAACGATGTGATCATCTATGCTTCTCGTGATGATACCATTCGGTTGTTTTCTCTCAATGAGACGGGTGAAATGGAGGCTATATCTCAGATTCCAGTCGTTTGTGAGTACCAAGATGTTTTTCCAGAAGAGCTTCCGGGTATGCCTCCCCGTCGGCCAGTTGAATTCGTTATTGAGCTTGAGCCTGGCACGCAACCCGTTTGCAAGCGTCCTTACAAGCTTGGACCAGATGAGCTCAAGGAATTGAAGATTCAACTCGATAAACAAGAACATCTGGGTCTGATCAGACCAAGTTCTTCTCCTTGGGGTTGTGGTGTTCTTTTTGTCAAGAAGAAGGATGGCACGGACCGACTTTGCGTCGATTACCGTCCATTGAACAAGAAGACTATCAAGAACAAGTACCCACTTCCCAACATCAATGAGCTATTTGAGCAACTCAAAGGTGCTAAGGTGTTCTCCAAGCTCGATCTTCGTATGGGTTATCATCAGATTCGCATTCGTGAAGAAGATATTCCCAAGACAGCATTCAGAACAAGCTTTGGTTCTTATGAATATACTGTCATGTCTTTCGGCCTCGTCAATGCTCCTCCGTATTTCACTCGATTGATGAATTTCATCTTCAACCCTACATCAACGAATTTGTCTTGGTCTATCTCGATGATATTTTGGTCTTCTCCAAGAATAAGAAGGATCATGCCGAACATTTGCGATTGGTACTCGACAAGCTCAGAGAATATCAATTATATGCGAAGTTCTCCAAATGTGAATTCTGGCTTGATGAAGTTCTTTATCTTGGTCATATCATCTCTGCCAAGGGCATCGCTGTTAATCCAGAGAGGGTGTCTGCAGTTTTGAATTGGAATCCTCCTCAGAATGTCAAGCAGCTTCGCAGTTTTCTTGGACTTGCAAGCTATTGCAGAAGATTCGTTGAGAATTTCTCCAAGATTGCCAAGCCTCTTTCCAACCTCCTCCAGAAGCATGTGAAATATGTCTGGTCTCCTGAGTGTGATGTTGCTTTCAACACTCTCAAAGAGAAACTTGTCACTGCTCCAGTTCTGACTCCTCCTGATGAATCCAAGCCTTATGAAGTATTCTGTGATGCTTCTCTCCAGGGCCTCGGTGCTGTGTTAATGCAAGAGAAGAAGGTTGTTGCCTATACCTCTCGCCAGTTGAAGCCCAATGAAAGGAACTACCCCACTCATGATCTTGAGTTGGCGGCAGTTGTCCACGCACTAATAACATGGAGACATCTCCTGTTGGGAAGGAAAGTGGACATCTTCACAGATCACAAGAGTCTCAAGTATATCTTCACTCAGCCTCATCTCAACCTCAGGCAAACTCGATGGGTCGAAATGATTCAAGAGTATAATCCGAGTATCGAATATACTCCAGGCAAGGCTAATGTGGTTGCAGACGCTTTGAGCAGAAAGGCTTACTGCAGCAGCTTAATCCTCAAGCCTTTTCAACCGGATCTCTGTGAGGCTTTTCGCAAGTTGAATCTCCAAGTTGTTCCTCAAGGTGTTCTTGCCAACCTCTTTGTCTCTCCTACTTTGGAAGATCAGATTCGTGAGGCTCAATTGTTGGATACCATGGTGAAGAAGGTGAAACGTGGTATTGAAAAGAGCATCCCCAAATACAAGTGCTATCGAGTTGATGACAGAGATACTCTTTTCTTCGAGGACCGGATTGTGGTTCCTAAGGGTGATCTTCGTAAAGTCATTATGAACGAAGCGCACAACTCTCTCCTGTCTATTCATCCAGGAAGTTCAAAGATGTACCATGACCTCAAGCAGTCGTATTGGTGGACTCGAATGAAGCGTGAGATCGCTCAATTCGTGAATGAGTGTGATGTCTGCAGAAGGGTGAAAGCAGAACACGAACGACCAGCTGGACTTCTCCAACCTCTTGCTATTCCAGAATGGAAGTTTGATCATATCGAAATGGACTTCGTGACTGGTTTTCCTAAGTCTAAGCGTGGAAATGATGCTATCTTCGTCGTCATCGACAAGCTCACCAAAGTGGCTCATTTTCTTCCTATCAAAGAGTCCATCACAGCAGCGCAGCTGGTAGAGCTCTACACCTCCAGAATTGTCTCTTTGCACGGCATTCCACAATTGATCTCTTCAGACCGTGGCAGCATCTTTACCTCCAAGTTTTGGGATTCTTTTCAGAAGGCCATGGGCACCAACATTCGCTTCAGCACAGCTTTCCACCCTCAGACTAGTGGACAAGTCGAGCGTGTCAATCAAATTCTTGAAGATATGCTCAGAGCCTGTGTTATCTCTTTCGGCATGAAGTGGGAGGATTGTCTTCCTTATGCTGAATTCTCTTACAACAACAGCTTTCAAGCCAGCTCGGGCAAAGCCCCATTCGAGATCCTCTATGGCAGAAAGTGCCGTACTCCTCTCAACTGGTCTGAAACCGGTGAACGCCAATTGCTCGGCAATGATTTGATCTCAGAGGCTGAGGCCATGTGCAAGGTGATTCGTGAGAACCTCAAAGCAGCGCAGTCGCGCCAGAAGAGCTATTACGATAGCAAACACCGTGATGTGGCATTCGAGATCGGAGACCATGTTTACCTCCGCGTCTCTCCAATGAAAGGAACTCGCCGCTTCGGTATCAAGGGGAAACTTGCCCCGCGATACGTCGGTCCCTTCAAGATCATCGGGAAACGAGGCGATCTCGCCTATCAACTTGAGCTCCCCTCCAACTTCGCAAATGTGCACGATGTCTTCCACGTGTCACAGCTTCGCAAGTGCTTCAAGACGCCTGAGCGCACCATAAACTTTGAAGAGATTGATCTTCAAGAAGATTTGTCCTATCATGAGCATCCAGTTGCCATTCTTGAGACAACTGAGCGCAAGACTCGCAACAAGTCAATCAAATTCCTCAAAGTGAAATGGTCACATCATTCAGACCGAGAGGCCACATGGGAGCGTGAAGACCACCTACGTTCTGAGTACCCGGAGTTCTTTCAGTCCTAGATCTCGGGACGAGATCCTCTCGTAGTGGTGGTGTGTTGTAACACCCCCGATGTAACTTGCTATATTTGTAATCCAACTCTTGCCATTTCCGGCTATGTGTTATGATATTCCCTCCGTGGTTGGGTTCTCTCCGTTTTGCATTTTGGTCATGTCATGCATTTCATATCATGTCATCATGTGCATCGCATTCGCATACGCGTTCGTATCATAAATCCGAGCATCTTTCCCGTTGTCCGTTTTGCAATCCGGCACTCCTATGTCTCCCGGCGTCCCCTTTTACATTTCTTCGTGAGCGGGTATTAAACATTCTCGGAATGGACCGAGGTTTGACATGTGGCCTCAGTATAGCACCGGTAGACCGCCTGTCAAGTTTCGGGTCAATCGGAGTTCGTTTGGTACTCCAACGGTTAACCGGGTAACCGTGAAGGCCTCGTGTGTGTTGCAGCCCAACACCCCTTCAAAACAGCCCAATAACCCATCTAAGTCACTCCCATGTCCTCCGCCGTTCGATCACGATCGCGTGGGCGAAAACCGCACTCCATTTGGAGCTCCCTAGCTCTTTCTGTCTATAAAAACGTCTCCCCCGTCTAAATCTGAGAAAAACCACCTCCTAACCCTAGCCGTCGCCTCGTAATCCGCGCCAACAGTGCCCCGCCGCCACTGTTCACGCCAGCGCCGCCGCCCCGGGCCAATCGGACCGCGCCACGCGCCCCCCCTGTGCCCACTTCGCCGCCGGCCCGCGGGGCCCAGGGCAGGCCCGCCCGGGCCCGCGCGCGCCGACCCGCGCCCCGGCATGCTCAGCGCCGCCCGCCTCCTCGCCTGCTCGCGCCCGCCGCCCGCCGCCGTGCGTCGCCGCCTCGCCCGTCGCCGCCAACCGCGCCGGCGCCCGGCGCCGCCCCTGCCCGCCTCCACCGCCCCGATCCGGGCCGGATCCGGCGAGATCCGGCCGGAGAGGGCCAGATCCGGCCGCCCCGACCCTCCTTCTCCGGCCGGCGAGCCGCCAGATCCGCGGCGAACTTCGTTTTCCGCGCTACCCGTTGACTCTTTACCTCCTCCCCGAAATCTCTAAGTCTTTATTTTCATCATCATCATCGTATTTTCGACATGCCATAACTTTGCATCTGTAGCTCCGATTGGCGCGTGTAATATGTCATTTTGTTCGCCACGAAGAGAACATCATTTTGTTCCATTGCATCATTTTCGTTTGAGGTCATCTCGGTGCCCGAAATGCTGTTAGAAGAGGGCTAGTTGATGTTTATTGCTGGATCTTAGCTGATCATGCACTTTTGTCTTTTTTGTCATGATTGATGTGTACCTTCTATGAGGTTGAGCTATATATGTGTTTTGTAATATGCCATGTTACCTTTCCAGGGAATTTTGCTATGTATTTTTGTGATGCTTGAGGTGGCTAGAAATTGCATGCAAAGTAGGGATGATGATATTGCTGTTTTCAGAAACTTAGTGATTTCGCTAAGTCCCTGACTTTTGTTATTAACATGCCATGTGTTCATGTTGTTTCTGAGTGATCCATGCATAATTTGAGCATGATCAGTAAGGGTGTTTGGAAATTGAGTATTTTTTTAATCCATCCATGCCTTTGGTTGCAATTATGGAGTGCCATAGCTTGAGTCAATCGAGCTCTACTTTTGCTTCAAAATGTTGCTGGCAGATTGTTTACATGTTATTCGATTTTTGCCAAGCTTGGTGTAGTTGATACTTGCATGATATGATGTTGCTCTTGCCATGTTTTGTTACTATGCCATGTCTTCTTGATGTATGTATGCTTATTTAATCATGAAATGCTCTGTAGTGAGTGCATCGAGCTCACGAACATGCCTAGTCGTTAACAGTTTTCTGCCATGTCCAGTTTTCTGCTAAGTCTGAAACCTGTAACGAAACTTGCTTATTTGTCATGGGTGTAATCATATTTTCTGATCCTTTTTTGGCTTATGGTCAGTAAGGGACTTTTGTCAAGTGCTATGAGTAGATTCATGCCATGTCTTTCTTTGCTATGTTCTGAACCTGTAGCATGTAGTCTCATTGCTCTTAACATGTCATCCTGATGTTGTTTTCCTGACTTGTTATTTCACTAAGTCTGTGAATCTGTTATAAGTTGTACTTTTACCATGCTAGTTTGAACCTGTTATGATGGTATTGAGCCGTAGCTCAGTGTTCATCTTTTATCGTGCATCTTGAGTAGATTACTGTCATATGCTTTGTTGCCATGTTTGGGTGCAGTAGCTTAATTATTTGTTGCTTGCTAAGTAGCATCATGCTGTTTATGGCAGATTCGTGTCATTCTTGTTTTGCTTGCCATTTGCAAACCGTGCATCCGATTCCGGTGATCTTTAAATCGATTTCAACCGAAATCACCTCATCTATCCAGTGGCATGCTTGGTTTTCCAAGATTATGCCCTGTTCATCCTTGTCTTTCCGGAGCATGCATACGCATTGCATATCACCTTTCGCATATCATGCCTTGTTTTGCATCATGTTGCTTGCGCATTGCATCGTGGTTGATATTGGTTCCTTTGCTTGTTCTCTTGTCTTGGGTAGAGCCGGGAGACGAGTACGTGAACGAGGAACCCGTTGAGAACGCTTACGAGGACCAAGCTTTCGACAACTCTGAGAACCTTGCAGGCAAGATGACCATACCCTCGAAATCACTTCTATCTTTGCTAGCTAGATTGCTCGCTCTTTTGCTATGCCTATGCTGCGATACCTACCACTTGCTATATCATGCCTCCTATATTGCCTTGTCAGCCCCTAACCATCCATGTCCTAGCAAACCGTTGTTTGGCTATGTTACTGCTTCGCTCAGCCCCTCTTATAGCGTTGTTAGTTGCAGGTGAAGATGAAGTTTGTTCCTTGTTGGAACATGATCGTGTTGTTCCTTGTTGGAACATGTTTACTTGCTGGGATATCACAATACCTCTTATTTTATTAATGTATCTATATACTTGGTAAAGGGTGGAAGGCTCGGCCTTATGCCTGGTGTTTTGTTCCACTCTTGCCACCCTAGTTTCCGTCATACCGGTGTTATGTTCCCGGAGTTTGCGTTCCTTACACGGTTGGGTGATTTATGGGACCCCCTTGACAGTTCGCTTTGAATAAGACTTTTCCAGCAAGGCCCAACATTGGTTTTACCATTCGCCCCCTAGCCTTTTTCCCTTGGGTTCTGCAGACTCAAGGGTCATCTTTATTTTAACCCCCGGGCCAGTTCTCCTTCGATTGCTGGTCCAAAACCGTCAGCCGCCGGTGGCCACCAGGGGCAACTCTGGGTTCGCCTATCGGAAGTTTGGACAATCCGGATGTGCCCTGAGACCGAGATATGTGCAGCTCCTATCAGGATTTGTCGGCACAATCAGGCGGCTTTGCTGGACTTGTTTTATTGTTGTTGAAATGTCTTGTAGTCCGGGATTCCGAGATTGATCGGGTCTTCCCGGTAGAAGGAATATCCTTCGTTGACCGTGAGAGCTTATCATGGGCTAAGTTGGGACACCCCTGCAGGGTATTATCTTTCGAAAGCCGTGCCCGCGGTTATGAGGCAGATGGGAATTTGTTGATGTCCGGTTGTAGAAAACCCGAAGTTGACCTTAACTAAAACACATCAACCGCGTGTGTAACCGTGATGGTCTCTTCTCGGCGGGGTCCGGGAAGTGAACACGGTTGTTGGAGTTATGCTTGACGTAGGTTGTTTCAGGATCACTTCTTGATCATTTCTAGCTTCTCGACCGTGCTTTGCCTTCTCTTCTCGCTCTCTTTTGCGCTATAGCCACCATATGCTAGTCGCTTGCTGCAGCTCCACCTCACTGCCCCTTTCCCACCTTTAAGCTTAAATAGTCTTGATCTCGCGGGTGTGAGATTGCTGAGTCCCCGTGGCTCACAGATATTATCACCTCAGTTGCAGGTACCAACGATGTCAGTGCTGATGATGCGACCGAGCTCACTTGGGAGTTCGACGAGGAACGTGGCCGTTACTATGTTTCTTTTCCAGGTGATCAGTAGTGGAGCCCAGTTGGGTGATCCGGGGATCTGTTTAGCATTTGGGGTAGTCTTCTTCCATTTTGGTACCGTAGTCGGACCTTGAGTGTTATCTGTTTGATGGATGTTATTTATGTATTTGTGTGAAGTGGCGATTGTAAGCCAACTATGTATCTTTCCCCTGTATTTATTACATGGAAGCAAAAGTAGAGCTCGATTGACTCAAGCTATGGCACTCCATAATTGCAACCAAAGGCATGGATGGATTAAAAAAATACTCAATTTCCAAACACCCTTACTGATCATGCTCAAATTATGCATGGATCACTCAGAAACAACATGAACACATGGCATGTTAATAACAAAAGTCAGGGACTTAGCGAAATCACTAAGTTTCTGAAAACAGCAATATCATCATCCCTACTTTGCATGCAATTTCTAGCCACCTCAAGCATCACAAAAATACATAGCAAAATTCCCTGGAAAGGTAACATGGCATATTACAAAACACATATATAGCTCAACCTCATAGGAGGTACACATCAATCATGACAAAAAAGACAAAAGTGCATGATCAGCTAAGATCCAGCAATAAACATCAACTAGCCCTCTTCTAACAGCATTTCGGGCACCGAGATGACCTCAAATGAAAATGATGCAATGGAACAAAATGATGTTCTCTTCGAGGCGAACAAAATGACATATTACACGCGCCAATCGGAGCTACAGATGCAAAGTTATGGCATGTCGAAAATACGATGATGATGATGAAAATAAAGACTTAGAGATTTCGGGGAGGAGGTAAAGAGTCAACGGGTAGCGCGGAAAACGAAGTTCGCCGCGGATCTGGCGGCTCGCCGGCCGGAGAAGGAGGGTCGGGGCGGCCGGATCTGGCCCTCTCCGGCCGGATCTCGCCGGATCCGGCCCGGATCGGGGCGGTGGAGGCGGGCAGGGGCGGCGCCGGGCGCCGGCGCGGTTGGCGGCGACGGGCGAGGCGGCGACGCACGGCGGCGGGCGGCGGGCGCGAGCAGTCGAGGAGGCGGGCGGCGCTGAGCAGGCCGGGGCGCGGGTCGGCGCGCGCGGGCCCGGGCGGGCCTGCCCTGGGCCCCGCGGGCCGGCGGCGAAGTGGGCACGGGGGGGGGGGGGGGGGCGCGTGGCGCGGTCCGATTGGCCCGTGGCGGCGGCGCTGGCGTGAACAGTGGCGGCGCGGATGAACAGTGGCGGCGGGGCACTGTTGGCGCGGATTACGAGGCGACGGCTAGGGTTAGGAGGTGGTTTTTCTCAGATTTAGACGGGGGAGACGTTTTTATAGACAGAAAGAGCTAGGGAGCTCCAAATGGAGTGCGGTTTTCGCCCACGCGATCGTGATCGAACGGCGGAGGACATGGGAGTGACTTAGATGGGTTATTGGGCTGTTTTGAAGGGGTGTTGGGCTGCAACACACACGAGGCCTTCACGGTTACCCGGTTAACCGTTGGAGTACCAAACGAACTCCGATTGACCCGAAACTTGACAGGCGGTCTACCGGTGCTATACCGAGGCCACATGTCAAACCTCGGTCCATTCCGAGAATGTTTAATACCCGCTCACGAAGAAATGTAAAAGGGGACGCCGGGAGACATAGGAGTGCCGGATTGCAAAACGGACAACGGGAAAGATGCTCGGATTTATGATACGAACGCGTATGCGAATGCGATGCACATGATGACATGATATGAAATGCATGACATGACCAAAATGCAAAACGGAGAGAACCCAACCACGGAGGGAATATCATAACACATAGCCGGAAATGGCAAGAGTTGGATTACAAATATAGCAAGTTACATCGGGGGCGTTACAACACACCACCACTACGAGAGGATCTCGTCCCGAGATCTAGGACTGAAAGAACTCCGGGTACTCAGAACGTAGGTGGTCTTCACGCTCCCATGTGGCCTCTCGGTCTGAATGATGTGACCATTTCACTTTGAGGAATTTGATTGACTTGTTGCGAGTCTTGCGCTCAGTTGTCTCAAGAATGGCAACTGGATGCTCATGATAGGACAAATCTTCTTGAAGATCAATCTCTTCGAAGTTGATGGTGCGCTCAGGCGTCTTGAAGCACTTGCGAAGCTGTGACACGTGGAAGACATCGTGCACATTTGCAAAGTTGGAGGGGAGCTCAAGTTGATAGGCGAGATCGCCTCGTTTCCCGATGATCTTGAAGGGACCGACGTATCGCGGGGCAAGTTTCCCCTTGATACCGAAGCGGCGAGTTCCTTTCATTGGAGAGACGCGGAGGTAAACATGGTCTCCGATCTCGAATGCCACATCACGGTGTTTGCTATCGTAATAGCTCTTCTGGCGCGACTGCGCTGCTTTGAGGTTCTCACGAATCACCTTGCACATGGCCTCAGCCTCTGAGATCAAATCATTGCCGAGCAATTGGCGTTCACCGGTTTCAGACCAGTTGAGAGGAGTACGGCACTTTCTGCCATAGAGGATCTCGAATGGGGCTTTGCCCGAGCTGGCTTGAAAGTTGTTGTTGTAAGAGAATTCAGCATAAGGAAGACAATCCTCCCACTTCATGCCGAAAGAGATAACACAGGCTCTGAGCATATCTTCAAGAATTTGATTGACACGCTCGACTTGTCCACTAGTCTGAGGGTGGAAAGCTGTGCTGAAGCGAATGTTGGTGCCCATGGCCCTCTGAAAAGAATCCCAAAACTTGGAGGTAAAGATGCTACCACGGTCTGAAGAGATCAATTGTGGAATGCCGTGCAAAGAGACAATTCTGGAGGTGTAGAGCTCTGCCAGCTGCGCTGCTGTGATGGACTCTTTGATAGGAAGAAAATGAGCCACTTTGGTGAGCTTGTCGATGACGACGAAGATAGCATCATTTCCACGCTTAGACTTAGGAAAACCAGTCACGAAGTCCATTTCGATATGATCAAACTTCCATTCTGGAATAGCAAGAGGTTGGAGAAGTCCAGCTGGTCGTTGGTGTTCTGCTTTCACCCTTCTGCAGACATCACACTCATTCACGAATTGAGCGATCTCACGCTTCATTCGAGTCCACCAATACGACTGCTTGAGGTCATGGTACATCTTTGAACTTCCTGGATGAATAGACAGGAGAGAGTTGTGCGCTTCGTTCATAATGACTTTACGAAGATCACCCTTAGGAACCACAATCCGGTCCTCGAAGAAAAGAGTATCTCTGTCATCAACTCGATAGCACTTGTATTTGGGGATGCTCTTTTCAATACCACGTTTCACCTTCTTCACCATGGTATCCAACAATTGAGCCTCACGAATCTGATCTTCCAAAGTAGGAGAGACAAAGAGGTTGGCAAGAACACCTTGAGGAACAACTTGGAGATTCAACTTGCGAAAAGCCTCACAGAGATCCGGTTGAAAAGGCTTGAGGATTAAGCTGCTGCAGTAAGCCTTTCTGCTCAAAGCGTCTGCAACCACATTAGCCTTGCCTGGAGTATATTCGATACTCGGATTATACTCTTGAATCATTTCGACCCATCGAGTTTGCCTGAGGTTGAGATGAGGCTGAGTGAAGATATACTTGAGACTCTTGTGATCTGTGAAGATGTCCACTTTCCTTCCCAACAGGAGATGTCTCCATGTTATTAGTGCGTGGACAACTGCCGCCAACTCAAGATCATGAGTGGGGTAGTTCCTTTCATTGGGCTTCAACTGGCGAGAGGTATAGGCAACAACCTTCTTCTCTTGCATTAACACAGCACCGAGGCCCTGGAGAGAAGCATCACAGAATACTTCATAAGGCTTGGATTCATCAGGAGGAGTCAGAACTGGAGCAGTGACAAGTTTCTCTTTGAGAGTGTTGAAAGCAACATCACACTCAGGAGACCAGACATATTTCACATGCTTCTGGAGGAGGTTGGAAAGAGGCTTGGCAATCTTGGAGAAATTCTCAACGAATCTTCTGCAATAGCTTGCAAGTCCAAGAAAACTGCGAAGCTGCTTGACATTCTGAGGAGGATTCCAATTCAAAACTGCAGACACCCTCTCTGGATTAACAGCGATGCCCTTGGCAGAGATGATATGACCAAGATAAAGAACTTCATCAAGCCAGAATTCACATTTGGAGAACTTCGCATATAACTGATACTCTCTGAGCTTGTCGAGTACCAATCGCAAATGTTCGGCATGATCCTTCTTATTCTTGGAGAAGACCAAAATATCATCGAGATAGACCAAGACAAATTCGTTGATGTAGGGGTTGAAGATGAAATTCATCAATCGAGTGAAATACGGAGGAGCATTGACGAGGCCGAAAGACATGACAGTATATTCATAAGAACCAAAGCTTGTTCTGAATGCTGTCTTGGGAATATCTTCTTCACGAATGCGAATCTGATGATAACCCATACGAAGATCGAGCTTGGAGAACACCTTAGCACCTTTGAGTTGCTCAAATAGCTCATTGATGTTGGGAAGTGGGTACTTGTTCTTGATAGTCTTCTTGTTCAATGGACGGTAATCGACGCAAAGTCGGTCCGTGCCATCCTTCTTCTTGACAAAAAGAACACCACAACCCCAAGGAGAAGAACTTGGTCTGATCAGACCCAGACGTTCTTGTTTATCGAGTTGAATCTTCAATTCCTTGAGCTCATCTGGTCCAAGCTTGTAAGGACGCTTGCAAACGGGTTGCGTGCCAGGCTCAAGCTTAATAACGAATTCAACTGGCCGACGGGGAGGCATACCCGGAAGCTCTTCTGGAAAAACATCTTGGTACTCACAAACGACAGGAATCTGAGAGATAGCCTCCATTTCACCCATCTCATTGAGAGAAAACAACCGAATGGTATCATCACGAGAAGCATAGATGATCACATCGTTCGAAGTGTGAGTCAATTTGATTTCCCTGGCAGCACACTCAAGCTGAGCCTTGTGCTTAGAAAGCCAGTCCATCCCGAGAATAAGATCAATATCAGAGTCACCAAGCACCATTGGAGAAGACAGAAATTTATAGTCACCCATCTTGATAGAGACATCCGGAACCATATAACTTGCATTCATGCATTTAGCCGGAGAGACAACTGATAAGGATTTAGGCAAACCTTGGATAGGCAATTCATGCATCGATGCAAAAGGCTTTGAGATGAAACAATGAGATGCACCAGTATCAAATAAGACTTTTGCAGGAATATCATTAACAGGAAGATTACCCATGATCACTTCAGAAGAATCCTCTGCTTGAGCTGCATTCAACATGTTCACCTTGGCATACTTGGAATTATGCTTAACCACTGCATTGCTGTTAGATTTCACAGGAGGAGGAGGCGGAAGACGCCTCTGGTTGAAGCACTTGTTCGCATAGTGACCCTTCTGCTGGCATTTGTTACAAGTCACCTCTGAGAGCGGACGATGATAAGGAGCACTTGGCCTTGGAGTTTGGTTCTGAGACTTGTTCTGATAACCAGGGTTGGGTGGGTGGGAAGATCCACGACCACTTGAGTTCTTCTGCTGATAAGGCTGACGAAACGGAGGAGGAGGAGGCAACCAGAACTTCTGTTGCTTAGCTGCCACAAGTGAGGAAGAAGAAGACTGAACTGCGTCTCTGACTCTCTTCTTAGAAGCCTCACACTTGAGCTGAGCAGCTTCTTGTTTCAGTGCCATGTTGTAGAATTCATCATACTTTAATGGCTCGAAAAGCACGAGAGCAAGTTGCAGATCTTCTCTGAGACCACGCCTGAACTGGTAGATCATACTCTTCTCATCAGGGATGTCTTGCCTTGCAAAACGAGAAAGCTTCTGGAACTGAGTGTTGTATTGATAGACAGTCATGTTGCCTTGCTTGAGATTGCGGAATTCCTCACGCTTAAGCTCAACAACACTTTCTGGAATGTGGTGCGCTTTGAAATCACGGCGGAAATCATCCCAAGTGATCACACGACCACTTCTGGAATCTTTGTATTGCTGGAACCACTCAGCAGCTTGATCTTTGAGTTGAAAAGAGGCAAACTTGACAAAGTCCTCAGGTCTCGCATTGCTGCACTCGAAATGTTTGCTGATGTCCACGAGCCAATCATCAGCGTCAGTGGCCTCGACACAGTAGCTGAAGGTTTTTGGCTGATTAGCAAGGAACTGGTTCAGTGAAGCGAAATGCGGCTGATTGTTGCCTTGGCCTTGATTCTCTTGATTAGCTTGACCTTGGTTGCGATCTTGCAAGAGCTGAATCAGAATCTGAGCATTGGCATTTGTAGCAGTCATCAGGGCTTGCCAAGCTTCCGGAGGCGGAGGTGGAGGCGGAGGGTTAGCCTGATCTCCATCATTGCGTTCCGGATTCTGACGCGTAGGCGGAGCCATCCTGAAGAGGGTGACATCCATTAGCATCTTGACAGAGATGTATTGAAGCTGAATCAAAAGAACGAAATTCCAACATATAGTCTTCACAATTAACATTCGAACGAGAATGAACGAATGAATTCCAATGAAAATCATCACACTTCCAAAGCTGAGAAGCCACTTAGAACATGGTAAGGAATAAAATCAACAAGGTACGGATATGAACAAATACTTCGTAAGGATTACCCAATCACAAACCAAATATTTGCGGAAGAAAATACTAGAGCTACAAGAATTCCCACTTATAAACTCCCGAAATTTTCTGGTTATGCAATCAGGTGTTGGGGATACAGGGGAAGCATAATATCTCACCCAAACTAGCAAATCCTACAACCAGCTGTATCCATCCTTCAACACATAACCAAGAAACCTTCGGAAATCGTCTACCTCAACCTTCGAAAACACATCCGTTATACAAGTCATGGCAATACTCCCGCACTCGCCACAGTACTGGGCTATCAGGGTTATCTCACCAACAACTGTACAAAAGAGATTTTCGATGTCGGTCGTACTAAACTCAGGTATTCCAAAACCGCAACGATAAGATTATGACGACAACACCTCGGAGCTCAACTCCCCGGGACACTGCCACAACCCCTAAATGTCAGGAGGCAACCAAGACAATGTTGTCAACATAAAACCATCGGAACGATTGTAATATACCCGCGTGATCCTAAAAATTTTTTTTAGTGAAATTTGAGAAGAGAAGAGTCAAAACTCTACGTCAGGATGCCTTACCAGAAGGTCGAAGGGACTGGGAAGTAAAAAGAATTCCTAAACTCTCCGATATATAATTCCTAAATGACTCAAAACATTTTTTTCTAGACACAACTCGGCCACTAAAGACGATCAAACAGTGGGGGCTCCTAAGGTCGGGAAAGGCTCTGATTACCAACTTGTCACGCCCTCGATGCGGCTATATCTCCCACGTGTCGAGGCACGACTTAGAGGCATAACCGCATTGAAAGCAATGTCGCAAATGAGGTAATCTTCACACAATCCATGTAATAAATACAAGGGAAAGATACATAGTTGGCTTACAATCGCCACTTCACACAAATACATAAATAACATCCATCAAACAGATAACACTCAAGGTCCGACTACGGTAACAAAATGGAAGAAGACTACCCCAAATGCTAAACAGATCCCCATGGCATGAATCTACTCATAGCACTTAACAAAAGTCCCTTACTGACCATAAGCCAAAAAAGGATCAGAAAATATGATTACACCCATGACAAATAAGCAAGTTTCGTTACAGGTTTCAGACTTGGCAGAAAACTGGACATGGCAGAAAACTGTTAACGACTAGGCATGTTCGTGAGCTCGATGCACTCACTACAGAGCATTTCATGATTAAATAAGCATACATACATCAAGAAGACATGGCATAGTAACAAAAAATGGCAAGAGCAACATCATATCATGCAAGGATCAACTACACCAAGCTTGGCAAAAATCGAATAACATGTAAACAATCTGCCAGCAACATTTTGAAGCAAAAGTAGAGCTCGATTGACTCAAGCTATGGCACTCCATAATTGCAACCAAAGGCATGGATGGATTAAGCAAATACTCAAGTTCCAAACACCCTTACTGATCATGCTCAAATTATGCATGGATCACTCAGAAACAACATGAACACATGGCATGTTAATAACAAAAGTCAGGGACTTAGCGAAATCACTAAGTTTCTGAAAACAGCAATATCATCATCCCTACTTTGCATGCAATTTCTAGCCACCTCAAGCATCACAAAAATACATAGCAAAATTCCCTGGAAAGGTAACATGGCATATTACAAAACACATATATAGCTCAACCTCATAGGAGGTACACATCAATCATGGCAAAAAAGACAAAAGTGCATGATCAGCTAAGATCCAGCAATAAACATCAACTAGCCCTCTTCTAACAGCATTTCGGGCATCGAGATGACCTCAAATGAAAATGATGCAATGGAACAGAATGATGTTCTCTTCGAGACAAACAAAATGACATATTACACGCGCGAATCGGAGCTACAGATGCAAAGTTATGGCATGTCGAAAATACGATGATGATGATGAAAATAAAGACTTAGAGATTTCGGGGAGGAGGTAAAGAGTCAACGGGTAGCGCGGAAAACGAAGTTCGCCGCGGATCTGGCGGCTCGCCGGCCGGAGAAGGAGGGTCGGGGCGGCCGGATCTGGCCCTCTCCGGCCGGATCTCGCCGGATCCGGCCCGTATCGGGGCGGTGGAGGCGGGCAGGGGCGGCGCCGGGCGCCGGCGCGGTTGGCGGCGACGGGCGAGGCGGCGCCGGCCGGCGACCGCGGGGAGGCGGCGACGCACGGCGGCGGGCGGCGGGCGCGAGCAGGCGAGGAGGCGGGCGGCGCTGAGCAGGCCGGGGCGCGGGTCGGCGCGTGCGGGCCCGGGCGGGCCTGCCCTGGGCCCCGCGGGCCGGCGGCGAAGTGGGCACGGGGGGGGGGGGGGGCGCGTGGCGCGGTCCGATTGGCCCGGGGCGGCGGCGCTGGCGTGAACAGTGGCGGCACGGATGAACAGTGGCGGCGGGGCACTGTTGGCGCGGATTACGAGGCGACGGCTAGGGTTAGGAGGTGGTTTTTCTCAGATTTAGACGGGGGAGACGTTTTTATAGACAGAAAGAGCTAGGGAGCTCCAAATGGAGTGCTGTTTTCGCCCACGCGATCGTGATCGAACGGCGGAGGACATGGGAGTGACTTAGATGGGTTATTGGGCTGTTTTGAAGGGGTGTTGGGCTGCAACACACACGAGGCCTTCACGGTTACCCGGTTAACCGTTGGAGTACCAAACGAACTCCGATTGACCCGAAACTTGACAGGCGGTCTACCGGTGCTATACCGAGGCCACAAGTCAAACCTCGGTCCATTCCGAGAATGTTTAATACCCGCTCACGAAGAAATGTAAAAGGGGACGCCGGGAGACATAGGAGTGCCGGATTGCAAAACGGACAACGGGAAAGATGCTCGGATTTATGATACGAACGCGTATGCGAATGCGATGCACATGATGACATGATATGAAATGCATGACATGACCAAAATGCAAAACGGAGAGAACCCAACCACGGAGGGAATATCATAACACATAGCCGGAAATGGCAAGAGTTGGATTACAAATATAGCAAGTTACATCGGGGGCGTTACAACACACCACCACTACGAGAGGATCTCGTCCCGAGATCTAGGACTGAAAGAACTCCGGGTACTCAGAACGTAGGTGGTCTTCACGCTCCCATGTGGCCTCTCGGTCTGAATGATGTGACCATTTCACTTTGAGGAATTTGATTGACTTGTTGCGAGTCTTGCGCTCAGTTGTCTCAAGAATGGCAACTGGATGCTCATGATAGGACAAATCTTCTTGAAGATCAATCTCTTCGAAGTTGATGGTGCGCTCAGGCGTCTTGAAGCACTTGCGAAGCTGTGACACGTGGAAGACATCGTGCACATTTGCAAAGTTGGAGGGGAGCTCAAGTTGATAGGCGAGATCGCCTCGTTTCCCGATGATCTTGAAGGGACCGACGTATCGCGGGGCAAGTTTCCCCTTGATATCGAAGCGGCGAGTTCCTTTCATTGGAGAGACGCGGAGGTAAACATGGTCTCCGATCTCGAATGCCACATCACGGTGTTTGCTATCGTAATAGCTCTTCTGGCGCGACTGCGCTGCTTTGAGGTTCTCACGAATCACCTTGCACATGGCCTCAGCCTCTGAGATCAAATCATTGCCGAGCAATTGGCGTTCACCGGTTTCAGACCAGTTGAGAGGAGTACGGCACTTTCTGCCATAGAGGATCTCGAATGGGGCTTTGCCCGAGCTGGCTTGAAAGCTGTTGTTGTAAGAGAATTCAGCATAAGGAAGACAATCCTCCCACTTCATGCCGAAAGAGATAACACAGGCTCTGAGCATATCTTCAAGAATTTGATTGACACGCTCGACTTGTCCACTAGTCTGAGGGTGGAAAGCTGTGCTGAAGCGAATGTTGGTGCCCATGGCCTTCTGAAAAGAATCCCAAAACTTGGAGGTAAAGATGCTGCCACGGTCTGAAGAGATCAATTGTGGAATGCCGTGCAAAGAGACAATTCTGGAGGTGTAGAGCTCTGCCAGCTGCGCTGCTGTGATGGACTCTTTGATAGGAAGAAAATGAGCCACTTTGGTGAGCTTGTCGATGACGACGAAGATAGCATCATTTCCACGCTTAGACTTAGGAAAACCAGTCACGAAGTCCATTTCGATATGATCAAACTTCCATTCTGGAATAGCAAGAGGTTGGAGAAGTCCAGCTGGTCGTTGGTGTTCTGCTTTCACCCTTCTGCAGACATCACACTCATTCACGAATTGAGCGATCTCACGCTTCATTCGAGTCCACCAATACGACTGCTTGAGGTCATGGTACATCTTTGAACTTCCTGGATGAATAGACAGGAAAGAGTTGTGCGCTTCGTTCATAATGACTTTACGAAGATCAACCTTAGGAACCACAATCCGGTCCTCGAAGAAAAGAGTATCTCTGTCATCAACTCGATAGCACTTGTATTTGGGGATGCTCTTTTCAATACCACGTTTCACCTTCTTCACCATGGTATCCAAAAATTGAGCCTCACGAATCTGATCTTCCAAAGTAGGAGAGACAAAGAGGTTGGCAAGAACACCTTGGGGAACAACTTGGAGATTCAACTTGCGAAAAGCCTCACAGAGATCCGGTTGAAAAGGCTTGAGGATTAAGCTGCTGCAGTAAGCCTTTCTGCTCAAAGCGTCTGCAACCACATTAGCCTTGCCTGGAGTATATTCGATACTCGGATTATACTCTTGAATCATTTCGACCCATCGAGTTTGCCTGAGGTTGAGATGAGGCTGAGTGAAGATATACTTGAGACTCTTGTGATCTGTGAAGATGTCCACTTTCCTTCCCAACAGGAGATGTCTCCATGTTATTAGTGCGTGGACAACTGCCGCCAACTCAAGATCATGAGTGGGGTAGTTCCTTTCATTGGGCTTCAACTGGCGAGAGGTATAGGCAACAACCTTCTTCTCTTGCATTAACACAGCACCGAGGCCCTGGAGAGAAGCATCACAGAATACTTCATAAGGCTTGGATTCATCAGGAGGAGTCAGAACTGGAGCAGTGACAAGTTTCTCTTTGAGAGTGTTGAAAGCAACATCACACTCAGGAGACCAGACATATTTCACATGCTTCTGGAGGAGGTTGGAAAGAGGCTTGGCAATCTTGGAGAAATTCTCAACGAATCTTCTGCAATAGCTTGCAAGTCCAAGAAAACTGCGAAGCTGCTTGACATTCTGAGGAGGATTCCAATTCAAAACTGCAGACACCCTCTCTGGATTAACAGCGATGCCCTTGGCAGAGATGATATGACCAAGATAAAGAACTTCATCAAGCCAGAATTCACATTTGGAGAACTTCGCATATAATTGATATTCTCTGAGCTTGTCGAGTACCAATCGCAAATGTTCGGCATGATCCTTCTTATTCTTGGAGAAGACCAAAATATCATCGAGATAGACCAAGACAAATTCGTTGATGTAGGGGTTGAAGATGAAATTCATCAATCGAGTGAAATACGGAGGAGCATTGATGAGGCCGAAAGACATGACAGTATATTCATAAGAACCAAAGCTTGTTCTGAATGCTGTCTTGGGAATATCTTCTTCATGAATGCGAATCTTATGATAACCCATACGAAGATCGAGCTTGGAGAACACCTTAGCACCTTTGAGTTGCTCAAATAGCTCATTGATGTTGGGAAGTGGGTACTTGTTCTTGATAGTCTTCTTGTTCAATGGACGGTAATCGACGCAAAGTCGGTCCGTGCCATCCTTCTTCTTGACAAAAAGAACACCACAACCCCAAGGAGAAGAACTTGGTCTGATCAGACCCAGACGTTCTTGTTTATCGAGTTGAATATTCAATTCCTTGAGCTCATCTGGTCCAAGCTTGTAAGGACGCTTGCAAACGGGTTGCGTGCCAGGCTCAAGCTCAATAACGAATTCAACTGGCCGACGGGGAGGCATACCCGGAAGCTCTTCTGGAAAAACATCTTGGTACTCACAAACGACTGGAATCTGAGATATAGCCTCCATTTCACCCGTCTCATTGAGAGAAAACAACCGAATGGTATCATCACGAGAAGCATAGATGATCACATCGTTCGAAGTGTGAGTCAATTTGATTTCCCTGGCAGCACACTCAAGTTGAGCCTTGTGCTTAGAAAGCCAGTCCATCCCGAGAATAAGATCAATATCAGAGTCACCAAGCACCATTGGAGAAGACAGAAATTTATAGTCACCCATCTTGATAGAGACATCCGGAACCATATAACTTGCATTCATGCATTTAGCCGGAGAGACAACTGATAAGGATTTAGGCAAACCTTGGATAGGCAATTCATGCATCGATGCAAAAGGCTTTGAGATGAAACAATGAGATGCACCAGTATCAAATAAGACTTTTGCAGGAATATCATTAACAGGAAGATTACCCATGATCACTTCAGAAGAATCCTCTGCTTGAGCTGCATTCAACATGTTCACCTTGGCATACTTGGAATTATGCTTAACCACTGCATTGCTGTTAGATTTCACAGGAGGAGGAGGCGGAAGACGCCTCTGGTTGAAGCACTTGTTCGCATAGTGACCCTTCTGCTGGCATTTGTTACAAGTCACCTCTGAGAGCGGATGATGATAAGGAGCACTTGGCCTTGGAGTTTGGTTCTGAGACTTGTTCTGATAACCAGGGTTGGGTGGGTGGGAAGATCCACGACCACTTGAGTTCTTCTGCTGATAAGGCTGACGGAACGGAGGAGGAGGAGGCAACCAGAACTTCTGTTGCTTAGCTGCCACAAGTGAGGAAGAAGAAGACTGAACTGCGTCTCTGACTCTCTTCTTAGAAGCCTCACACTTGAGTTGAGCAGCTTCTTGTTTCAGTGCCATGTTGTAGAATTCATCATACTTTAATGGCTCGAAAAGCACGAGAGCGAGCTGCAGATCTTCTCTGAGACCACGCCTGAACTGGTAGATCATACTCTTCTCATCAGGGATGTCTTGCCTTGCAAAACGAGAAAGCTTCTGGAACTGAGTGTTGTATTGATAGACAGTCATGTTGCCTTGCTTGAGATTGCGGAATTCCTCACGCTTAAGCTCAACAACACTTTCTGGAATGTGGTGCGCTTTGAAATCACGGCGGAAATCATCCCAAGTGATCACACGACCACTTCTGGAATCTTTGTATTGCTGGAACCACTCAGCAGCTTGATCTTTGAGTTGAAAAGAGGCAAACTTGACAAAGTCCTCAGGTCTCGCATTGCTGCACTCGAAATGTTTGCTGATGTCCACGAGCCAATCATCAGCGTCAGTGGCCTCGACACAGTAGCTGAAGGTTTTTGGCTGATTAGCAAGGAACTGGTTCAGTGAAGCGAAATGCGGCTGATTGTTGCCTTGGCCTTGATTCCCTTGATTAGCTTGACCTTGGTTGCGATCTTGCAAGAGCTGAATCAGAATCTGAGCATTGGCATTTGTAGCAGTCATCAGGGCTTGCCAAGCTTCCGGAGGCGGAGGTGGAGGCGGAGGGTTAGCCTGATCTCCATCATTGCGTTCCGGATTCTGACGCGTAGGCGGAGCCATCCTGAAGAGGGTGACATCCATTAGCATCTTGACAGAGATGTATTGAAGCTGAATCAAAAGAACGAAATTGCAACATATAGTCTTCACAATTAACATTCGAACGAGAATGAACGAATGAATTCCAATGAAAATCATCACACTTCCAAAGCTGAGAAGCCACTTAGAACATGGTAAGGAATAAAATCAACAAGGTACGGATATGAACAAATACTTGGTAAGGATTACCCTATCACAAACCAAATATTTGCGGAAGAAAATACTAGAGCTACAAGAATTCCCACTTATAAACTCCCGAAATTTTCTGGTTATGCAATCAGGTGTTGGGGATACAGGGGAAGCATAATATCTCACCCAAACTAGCAAATCCTACAACCAGCTGTATCCATCCTTCAACACATAACCAAGAAACCTTCGGAAATCGTCTACCTCAACCTTCGAAAACACATCCGTTATACAAGTCATGGCAATACTCCCGCACTCGCCACAGTACTGGGCTATCAGGGTTATCTCACCAACAACTGTACAAAAGAGATTTTCGATGTCGGTCGTACTAAACTCAGGTATTCCAAAACCGCAACGATAAGATTATGACGACAACACCTCGGAGCTCAACTCCCCGGGACACTGCCACAACCCCTAAATGTCAGGAGGCAACCAAGACAATGTTGTCATCATAAAACCATCGGAACGATTGTAATATACCCGCGTGATCCTAAAAATTTTTTTAGTGAAATTTGAGAAGAGAAGAGTCAAAACTCTACGTCAGGATGCCTTACCAGAAGGTCGAAGGGACTGGGAAGTAAAAAAGAATTCCTAAACTCTCCGATATATAATTCCTAAATGACTCAAAACATTTTTTTCTAGACACAACTCGGCCACTAAAGACGATCAAACAGTGGGGGCTCCTAAGGTCGGGAAAGGCTCTGATTACCAACTTGTAACGCCCTCGATGCGGCTATATCTCCCACGTGTCGAGGCACGACTTAGAGGCATAACCGCATTGAAAGCAATGTCGCAAGTGAGGTAATCTTCACACAATCCATGTAATAAATACAGGGGAAAGATACATAGTTGGCTTACAATCGCCACTTCACACAAATACATAAATAACATCCATCAAACAGATAACACTCAAGGTCCAACTACGGTACCAAAATGGAAGAATACTACCCCAAATGCTAAACAGATCCCCGGATCACCCAACTGGGCTCCACTACTGATCATCTGGAAAAGAAACATAGTAACGGCCACGTTCCTCGTCGAACTCCCAAGTGAGCTCGGTCGCATCATCAGCACTGACATCGTTGGTACCTGCAACTGAGGTGATAATATCTGTGAGCCACGGGGACTCAGCAATCTCACACCCGCGAGATCAAGACTATTTAAGCTTAAAGGTGGGAAAGGGGCAGTGAGGTGGAGCTGCAGCAAGCGACTAGCATATGGTGGCTATAGCGCAAAAGAGAGCGAGAAGAGAAGGCAAAGCACGGTCGAGAAGCTAGAAATGATCAAGAAGTGATCCTGAAACAACCTACGTCAAGCATAACTCCAACAACCGTGTTCACTTCCCGGACCCCGCCGAGAAGAGACCATCACGGTTACACACGCGGTTGATGTGTTTTAGTTAAGGTCAACTTCGGGTTTTCTACAACCGGACATCAACAAATTCCCATCTGCCTCATAACCGCGGGCACGACTTTCGAAAGATAATACCCTGCAGGGGTGTCCCAACCTAGCCCATGATAAGCTCTCACGGTCAACGAAGGATATTCCTTCTACCGGGAAGACCCGATCAATCTCGGAATCCCGGACTACAAGACATTTCAACAGCAATAAAACAAGTCCAGCAAAGCCGCCCGATTGTGCCGACAAATCCTGATAGGAGCTGCACATATCTCGGTCTCAGGGCACATCCGGATTGTCCAAACTTCCGATAGGCGAACCCAGAGTTGCCCCTGGTGGCCACCGGCGGCTGACGGTTTGGACCAGCAATCGAAGGAGAACTGGCCCGGGGGTTAAAATAAAGATGACCCTTGACTCTGCAGAACCCAAGGGAAAAAGGCTAGGGGGCGAATGGTAAAACCAATGTTGGGCCTTGCTGGAAAAGTCTTATTCAAAGCGAACTGTCAAGGGGTTCCCATAAATCACCCAACCGTGTAAGGAACGCAAACTCCGGGAACATAACACCGGTATGACGGAAACTAGGGTGGCAAGAGTGGAACAAAACACCAGGCATAAGGCCGAGCCTTCCACCCTTTACCAAGTATATAGATGCATTAATAAAATAAGAGGTATTGTGATATCCCAGCAAGTAAACATGTTCCAACAAGGAACAACACGATCATGTTCCAACAAGGAACAAACTTCATCTTCACCTGCAACTAACAACGCTATAAGAGGGGCTGAGCGAAGCAGTAACATAGCCAAACAACGGTTTGCTAGGACATGGATGGTTAGGGGCTGACAAGTCAATATAGGAGGCATGATATAGCAAGTGGTAGGTATCGCAGCATAGGCATAGCAAAAGAGCGAGCAATCTAGCTAGCAAAGATAGAAGTGATTTCGAGGGTATGGTCATCTTGCCTGCAAGGTTCTCAGAGTTGTCGAAAGCTTGGTCCTCGTAAGCGTTCTCAACGGGTTCCTCGTTCACGTACTCGTCTCCCGGCTCTACCCAAGACAAGAGAACAAGCAAAGGAACCAATATCAACCACGATGCAATGCGCAAGCAACATGATGCAAAACAAGGCATGATATGCGAAAGGTGATATGCAATGCGTATGCATGCTCCGGAAAGACAAGGATGAACAGGGCATAATCTTGGCAAACCAAGCATGCCACTGGATAGATGAGGTGATTTCGGTTGAAATCGATTTAAAGATCACCGGAATCGGATGCACGGTTTGCAAATGGCAAGCAAAACAAGAATGACACGAATCTGCCATAAACAGCATGATGCTACTTAGCAAGCAACAAATAATTAAGCTACTGCACCCAAACATGGCAACAAAGCATATGACAGTAATCTACTCAAGATGCACGATAAAAGATGAACAATGAGCTACGGCTCAATCCCATCATAACAGGTTCAAACTAGCATGGTAAAAGTACAACTTATAACAGATTCACAGACTTAGTGAAATAACAAGTCAGGAAAACAACATCAGGATGACATGTTCAGAGCAATGAAACTACATGCTACAGGTTCAGAAAATAGCAAAGAAAGGCATGGCATGAATCTACTCATAGCACTTGACAAAAGTCCCTTACTGACCATAAGCCAAAAAAGGATCAGAAAATATGATTACACCCATGACAAATAAGCAAGTTTCGTTACAGGTTTCAGACTTAGCAGAAAACTGGACATGGCAGAAAACTGTTAACGACTAGGCATGTTCGTGAGCTCGATGCACTCACTACAGAGCATTTCATGATTAAATAAGCATACATACATCAAGAAGACATGGCATAATAACAAAACATGGCAAGAGCAACATCATATCATGCAAGGATCAACTACACCAAGCTTGGCAAAAATCGAATAACATGTAAACAATCTGCCAGCAACATTTTGAAGCAAAAGTAGAGCTCGATTGACTCAAGCTATGTCACTCCATAATTGCAACCAAAGGCGTGGTTGGATTAAGCAAATACTCAAGTTCCAAACACCCTTACTGATCATGCTCAAATTATGCATGGATCACTCAGAAACAACATGGACACATGGCATGTTAATAACAAAAGTCAGGGACTTAGCGAAATCACAAAGTTTCTGAAAACAGCAATATCATCATCCCTACTTTGCATGCAATTTCTAGCCACCTCAAGCATCATAAAAATACATAGCAAAATTCCCTGGAAAGGTAACATGGCATATTACAAAACACATATATAGCTCAACCTCATAGGAGGTACACATCAATCATGGCAAAAAAGACAAAAGTGCATGATCAGCTAAGATCCAGCAATAATCATCAACTAGCCCTCTTCTAACAGCATTTCGGGCATCGAGATGACCTCAAATGAAAATGATGCAATAGAACAAAATTATGTTCTCTTCGAGGCGAACAAAATGACATATTACACGCGCGAATCGGAGCTACAGATGCAAAGTTATGGCATGTCGAAAATACGATGATGATGATGAAAATAAAGACTAGATTTCGGGGAGGAGGTAAAGAGTCAACGGGTAGCGCGGAAAACAAAGTTCGCCGCGGATCTGGCGGCTCGCCGGCCGGAGAAGGAGGGTCGGGGCGGCCGGATCTAGCCCTCTCCGGCCGGATCTCGCCGGATCCGGCCCGGATCGGGGCGGTGGAGGCGGGCAGGGGCGGCGCCGGGCGCCGGCGCGGTTGGCGGCGACGGGCGAGGCGGCGCCGGCCGGCGACCGCGGGGAGGCGGCGACGCACGGCGGCGGGCGGCAGGCGCGAGCAGGCGAGGAGGCGGGCGGCGCTGAGCAGGCTGGGGCGCGGGTCGGCGCGCGCGGGCCCGGGCGGGCCTGCCCTGGGCCCCGCGGGCCGGCGGCGAAGTGGGCACGGGGGGGGGGGGGGGGCGCGTGGCGCGGTCCGATTGGCCCGGGGCGGCGGCGCTGGCATGAACAGTGGCGGCGCGGATGAACAGTGGCGGCGGGGCACTGTTGGCGCGGATTACGAGGCGACGGCTAGGGTTAGGAGGTGGTTTTTCTCAGATTTAGACGGGGGAGACGTTTTTATAGACAGAAAGAGCTAGGGAGCTCCAAATGGAGTGCGGTTTTCGCCCACGCGATCGTGATCGAACGGCGGAGGACATGGGAGTGACTTAGATGGGTTATTGGGCTGTTTTGAAGGGGTGTTGGGCTGCAACACACACGAGGCCTTCACGGTTACCCGGTTAACCGTTGGAGTACCAAACGAACTCCGATTGACCCGAAACTTGACAGGCGGTCTACCGGTGCTATACCGAGGCCACAAGTCAAACCTCGGTCCATTCCGAGAATGTTTAATACCCGCTCACGAAGAAATGTAAAAGGGGACGCCGGGAGACATAGGAGTGCCGGATTGCAAAACGGACAACGGGAAAGATGCTTGGATTTATGATACGAACGCGTATGCGAATGCGATGCACATGATGACATGATATGAAATGCATGACATGACCAAAATGCAAAACGGAGAGAACCCAACCACGGAGGGAATATCATAACACATAGCCGGAAATGGCAAGAGTTGGATTACAAATATAGCAAGTTACATCGGGGATGCGGCTATATCTCCCACGTGTCGAGGCACGACTTAGAGGCATAACCGCATTGAAAGCAATGTCGCAAGTGAGGTAATCTTCACACAATCCATGTAATAAATACAGGGGAAAGATACATAGTTGGCTTACAATCGCCACTTCACACAAATACATAAATAACATCCATCAAACAGATAACACTCAAGGTCCGACTACGGTACCAAAATGGAAGAAGACTACCCCAAATGCTAAACAGATCCCCGGATCACCCAACTGGGCTCCACTACTGATCATCTGGAAAAGAAACATAGTAACGGCCACGTTCCTCGTCGAACTCCCAAGTGAGCTCGGTCGCATCATCAGCACTGACATCGTTGGTACCTGCAACTGAGGTGATAATATCTGTGAGCCACGGGGACTCAGCAATCTCACACCCGCGAGATCAAGACTATTTAAGCTTAAAGGTGGGAAAGGGGCAGTAAGGTGGAGCTACAGCAAGCGACTAGCATATGGTGGCTATAGCGCAAAAGAGAGCGAGAAGAGAAGGCAAAGCACGGTCGAGAAGCTAGAAATGATCAAGAAGTGATCCTGAAACAACCTACGTCAAGCATAACTCCAACAACCGTGTTCACTTCCCGGACCCCGCCGAGAAGAGACCATCACGGTTACACACGCGGTTGATGTGTTTTAGTTAAGGTCAACTTCGGGTTTTCTACAACCGGACATCAACAAATTCCCATCTGCCTCATAACCGCGGGCACGGCTTTCGAAAGATAATACCCTGCAGGGGTGTCCCAACCTAGCCCATGATAAGCTCTCACGGTCAACGAAGGATATTCCTTCTACCGGGAAGACCCGATCAATCTCGGAATCCCGGACTACAAGACATTTCAACAGCAATAAAACAAGTCCAGCAAAGCCGCCCGATTGTGCCGACAAATCCTGATAGGAGCTGCACATATCTCGGTCTCAGGGCACATCCGGATTGTCCAAACTTCCGATAGGCGAACCCAGAGTTGCCCCTGGTGGCCACCGGCGGCTGATGGTTTGGACCAGCAATCGAAGGAGAACTGGCCCGGGGGTTAAAATAAAGATGACCCTTGACTCTGCAGAACCCAAGGGAAAAAGGCTAGGGGGCGAATGGTAAAACCAATGTTGGGCCTTGCTGGAAAAGTCTTATTCAAAGCGAACTGTCAAGGGGGTCCCATAAATCACCCAACCGTGTAAGGAACGCAAACTCCGGGAACATAACACCGGTATGACGGAAACTAGGGTGGCAAGAGTGGAACAAAACACCAGGCATAAGGCCGAGCCTTCCACCCTTTACCAAGTATATAGATGCATTAATAAAATAAGAGGTGTTGTGATATCCCAGCAAGTAAACATGTTCCAACAAGGAACAACACGATCATGTTCCAACAAGGAACAAACTTCATCTTCACCTGCAACTAACAACGCTATAGGAGGGGCTGAGCGAAGCAGTAACATAGCCAAACAACGGTTTGCTAGGACATGGATGGTTAGGGGCTGACAAGGCAATATAGGAGGCATGATATAGCAAGTGGTAGGTATCGCAGCATAGGCATAGCAAAAGAGCGAGCAATCTAGCTAGCAAAGATAGAAGTGATTTCGAGGGTATGGTCATCTTGCCTGCAAGGTTCTCAGAGTTGTCGAAAGCTTGGTCCTCGTAAGCGTTCTCAACGGGTTCCTCCTTCACGTACTCGTCTCCCGGCTCTACCCAAGACAAGAGAACAAGCAAAGGAACCAATATCAACCACGATGCAATGCGCAAGCAACATGATGCAAAACAAGGCATGATATGCGAAAGGTGATATGCAATGCGTATGCATGCTCCGGAAAGACAAGGATGAACAGGGCATAATCTTGGCAAACCAAGCATGCCACTGGATAGATGAGGTGATTTCGGTTGAAATCGATTTAAAGATCACCGGAATCGGATGCACGGTTTGCAAATGGCAAGCAAAACAAGAATGACACGAATCTGCCATAAACAGCATGATGCTACTTAGCAAGCAACAAATAATTAAGCTACTGCACCCAAACATGGCAACAAAGCATATGACAGTAATCTACTCAAGATGCACGATAAAAGATGAACAATGAGCTACGGCTCAATCCCATCATAACAGGTTCAAACTAGCATGGTAAAAGTACAACTTATAACAGATTCACAGACTTAGTGAAATAACAAGTCAGGAAAACAACATCAGGATGACATGTTCAGAGTAATGAAACTACATGCTACAGGTTCAGAAAATAGCAAAGAAAGGCATGGCATGAATCTACTCATAGCACTTGACAAAAGTCCCTTACTGACCATAAGCCAAAAAAGGATCAGAAAATATGATTACACCCATGACAAATAAGCAAGTTTCGTTACAGGTTTCAGACTTAGCAGAAAACTGGACATGGCAGAAAACTGTTAACGACTAGGCATGTTCGTGAGCTCGATGCACTCACTACAGAGAATTTCATGATTAAATAAGCATACATACATCAAGAAGACATGGCATAATAACAAAACATGGCAAGAGCAACATCATATCATGCAAGGATCAACTACACCAAGCTTGGCAAAAATCGAATAACATGTAAACAATCTGCCAGCAACATTTTGAAGCAAAAGTAGAGCTCGATTGACTCAAGCTATGGCACTCCATAATTGCAACCAAAGGCGAGGATGGATTAAGCAAATACTCAAGTTCCAAACACCCTTACTGATCATGCTCAAATTATGCATGGATCACTCAGAAACAACATGGACACATGGCATGTTAATAACAAAAGTCAGGGACTTAGCGAAATCACAAAGTTTCTGAAAACAGCAATATCATCATCCCTACTTTGCATGCAATTTCTAGCCACCTCAAGCATCAGAAAAATACATAGCAAAATTCCCTTGAAAGGTAACATGGCATATTACAAAACACATATATAGCTCAACCTCATAGGAGGTACACATCAATCATGGCAAAAAAGACAAAAGTGCATGATCAGCTAAGATCCAGCAATAATCATCAACTAGCCCTCTTCTAACAGCATTTCGGGCATCGAGATGACCTCAAATGAAAATGATGCAATAGAACAAAATTATGTTCTCTTCGAGGCGAACAAAATGACATATTACACGCGCAAATCGGAGCTACAGATGCAAAGTTATGGCATGTCGAAAATACGATGATGATGATGAAAATAAAGACTAGATTTCGGGGAGGAGGTAAAGAGTCAACGGGTAGCGCGGAAAACAAAGTTCGCCGCGGATCTGGCGGCTCGCCGGCCGGAGAAGGAGGGTCGGGGCGGCCGGATCTAGCCCTCTCCGGCCGGATCTCGCCGGATCCGGCCCGGATCGGGGCGGTGGAGGCGGGCAGGGGCGGCGCCGGGCGCCGGCGCGGTTGGCGGCGACGGGCGAGGCGGCGCCGGCCGGCGACCGCGGGGAGGCGGCGACGCACGGCGGCGGGCGGCAGGCGCGAGCAGGCGAGGAGGCGGGCGGCGCTGAGCAGGCTGGGGCGCGGGTCGGCGCGCGCGGGCCCGCCCTGGGCCCCGCGGGCCGGCGGCGAAGTGGGCACGGGGGGGGGGGGGGCGTGGCGCGGTCCGATTGGCCCGGGGCGGCGGCGCTGGCATGAACAGTGGCGGCGCGGATGAACAGTGGCGGCGGGGCACTGTTGGCGCGGATTACGAGGCGACGGCTAGGGTTAGGAGGTGGTTTTTCTCAGATTTAGACGGGGGAGACGTTTTTATAGACAGAAAGAGCTAGGGAGCTCCAAATGGAGTGCGGTTTTCGCCCACGCGATCGTGATCGAACGGCGGAGGACATGGGAGTGACTTAGATGGGTTATTGGGCTGTTTTGAAGGGGTGTTGGGCTGCAACACACACGAGGCCTTCACGGTTACCCGGTTAACTGTTGGAGTACCAAACGAACTCCGATTGACCCGAAACTTGACAGGCGGTCTACCGGTGCTATACCGAGGCCACAAGTCAAACCTCGGTCCATTCCGAGAATGTTTAATACCCGCTCACGAAGAAATGTAAAAGGGGACGCCGGGAGACATAGGAGTGCCGGATTGCAAAACGGACAACGGGAAAGATGCTTGGATTTATGATACGAACGCGTATGCGAATGCGATGCACATGATGACATGATATGAAATGCATGACATGACCAAAATGCAAAACGGAGAGAACCCAACCACGGAGGGAATATCATAACACATAGCCGGAAATGGCAAGAGTTGGATTACAAATATAGCAAGTTACATCGGGGATGCGGCTATATCTCCCACGTGTCGAGGCACGACTTAGATGCATAACCGCATTGAAAGCAATGTCGCAAGTGAGGTAATCTTCACACAATCCATGTAATAAATACAGGGGAAAGATACATAGTTGGCTTACAATCGCCACTTCACACAAATACATAAATAACATCCATCAAACAGATAACACTCAAGGTCCGACTACGGTACCAAAATGGAAGAAGACTACCCCAAATGCTAAACAGATCCCCGGATCACCCAACTGGGCTCCACTACTGATCATCTGGAAAAGAAACATAGTAACGGCCACGTTCCTCGTCGAACTCCCAAGTGAGCTCGGTCGCATCATCAGCACTGACATCGTTGGTACCTGCAACTGAGGTGATAATATCTGTGAGCCACGGGGACTCAGCAATCTCACACCCGCGAGATCAAGACTATTTAAGCTTAAAGGTGGGAAAGGGGCAGTAAGGTGGAGCTACAGCAAGCGACTAGCATATGGTGGCTATAGCGCAAAAGAGAGCGAGAAGAGAAGGCAAAGCACGGTCGAGAAGCTAGAAATGATCAAGAAGTGATCCTGAAACAACCTACGTCAAGCATAACTCCAACAACCGTGTTCACTTCCCGGACCCCGCCGAGAAGAGACCATCACGGTTACACACGCGGTTGATGTGTTTTAGTTAAGGTCAACTTCGGGTTTTCTACAACCGGACATCAACAAATTCCCATCTGCCTCATAACCGCGGGCACGGCTTTCGAAAGATAATACCCTGCAGGGGTGTCCCAACCTAGCCCATGATAAGCTCTCACGGTCAACGAAGGATATTCCTTCTACCGGGAAGACCCGATCAATCTCGGAATCCCGGACTACAAGACATTTCAACAGCAATAAAACAAGTCCAGCAAAGCCGCCCGATTGTGCCGACAAATCCTGATAGGAGCTGCACATATCTCGGTCTCAGGGCACATCCGGATTGTCCAAACTTCCGATAGGCGAACCCAGAGTTGCCCCTGGTGGCCACCGGCGGCTGACGGTTTGGACCAGCAATCGAAGGAGAACTGGCCCGGGGGTTAAAATAAAGATGACCCTTGACTCTGCAGAACCCAAGGGAAAAAGGCTAGGGGGCGAATGGTAAAACCAATGTTGGGCCTTGCTGGAAAAGTCTTATTCAAAGCGAACTGTCAAGGGGGTCCCATAAATCACCCAACCGTGTAAGGAACGCAAACTCCGGGAACATAACACCGGTATGACGGAAACTAGGGTGGCAAGAGTGGAACAAAACACCAGGCATAAGGCCGAGCCTTCCACCCTTTACCAAGTATATAGATGCATTAATAAAATAAGAGGTGTTGTGATATCCCAGCAAGTAAACATGTTCCAACAAGGAACAACACGATCATGTTCCAACAAGGAACAAACTTCATCTTCACCTGCAACTAACAACGCTATAAGAGGGGCTGAGCGAAGCAGTAACATAGCCAAACAACGGTTTGCTAGGACATGGATGGTTAGGGGCTGACAAGGCAATATAGGAGGCATGATATAGCAAGTGGTAGGTATCGCAGCATAGGCATAGCAAAAGAGCGAGCAATCTAGCTAGCAAAGATAGAAGTGATTTCGAGGGTATGGTCATCTTGCCTGCAAGGTTCTCAGAGTTGTCGAAAGCTTGGTCCTCGTAAGCGTTCTCAACGGGTTCCTCGTTCACGTACTCGTCTCCTGGCTCTACCCAAGACAAGAGAACAAGCAAAGGAACCAATATCAACCACGATGCAATGCGCAAGCAACATGATGCAAAACAAGGCATGATATGCGAAAGGTGATATGCAATGCGTATGCATGCTCCGGAAAGACAAGGATGAACAGGGCATAATCTTGGCAAACCAAGCATGCCACTGGATAGATGAGGTGATTTCGGTTGAAATCGATTTAAAGATCACCGGAATCGGATGCACGGTTTGCAAATGGCAAGCAAAACAAGAATGACACGAATCTGCCATAAACAGCATGATGCTACTTAGCAAGCAACAAATAATTAAGCTACTGCACCCAAACATGGCAACAAAGCATATGACAGTAATCTACTCAAGATGCACGACAAAAGATGAACACTGAGCTACGGCTCAATCCCATCATAACAGGTTCAAACTAGCATGGTAAAAGTACAACTTATAACAGATTCACAGACTTAGTGAAATAACAAGTCAGGAAAACAACATCAGGATGACATGTTCAGAGCAATGAAACTACATGCTACAGGTTCAGAACGTAGCAAAGAAAGGCATGGCATGAATCTACTCATAGAACTTGACAAAAGTCCCTTACTGACCATAAGACAAAAAGGATTAGAAAATATGATTACACCCATGACAAATAAGCAAGTTTCGCTACAGGTTTCAGACTTAGCAGAAAACTGGACATGGCAGAAAACTGTTAACGACTAGGCATGTTCGTGAGCTCGATGCACTCACTACAGAGCATTTCATGATTAAATAAGCATACATACATCAAGAAGACATGGCATAGTAACAAAAAAAAGCAAGAGCAACATCATATCATGCAAGGATCAACTACACCAAGCTTGGCAAAAATCGAATAACATGTAAACAATCTGCCAGCAACATTTTGAAGCAAAAGTAGAGCTCGATTGACTCAAGCTATGGCACTCCATAATTGCAACCAAAGGCATGGATGGATTAAGCAAATACTCAAGTTCCAAACACCCTTACTGATCATGCTCAAATTATGCATGGATCACTCAGAAACAACATGAACACATGGCATGTTAATAACAAAAGTCAGGGACTTGGCGAAATCACAAAGTTTCTGAAAACAGCAATATCATCATCCCTACTTTGCATGCAATTTCTAGCCACCTCAAGCATCACTAAAATACATAGCAAAATTCCCTGGAAAGGTAACATGGCATATTACAAAACACATATATAGCTCAACCTCATAGGAGGTACACATCAATCATGGCAAAAAAGACAAAAGTGCATGATCAGCTAAGATCCAGCAATAAACATCAAATAGCCCTCTTCTAACAGCATTTCGGGCATCGAGATGACCTCAAATGAAAATGATGCAATGGAACAAAATGATGTTCTCTTCGAGGCGAACATAACGACATATTACACGCGCGAATCGGAGCTACAGATGCAAAGTTATGGCATGTCGATAATACGATGATGATGATGAAAATAAAGACTTAGAGATTTCGGGGAGGAGGTAAAGAGTCAACGGGTAGCGCGGAAAACGAAGTTCGCCGCGGATCTGGCGGCTCGCCGGCCGGAGAAGGAGGGTCGGGGCGGCCGGATCTGGCCCTCTCCGGCCGGATCTCGCCGGATCCGGCCCGGATCGGGGCGGTGGAGGCGGGCAGGGGCGGCGCCGGGCGCCGGCGCGGTTGGCGGCGACGGGCGGGGCGGCGACGCACGGCGGCGGGCGGCGGGCGCGAGCAGGCGAGGAGGCGGGCGGCGCTGAGCAGGCCGGGGCGCGGGTCGGCGCGCGCGGGCCCGGGCGGGCCTGCCCTGGGCCCCGCGGGCCGGCGGCGAAGTGGGCACGGGGGGGGGGGCGCGTGGCGCGGTCCGATTGGCCCGGGGCGGCGGCGCTGGCGTGAACAGTGGCGGGGCGGATGAACAGTGGCGGCGGGGCACTGTTGGCGCGGATTACGAGGCGACGGCTAAACTCTCCGATAACCGCACTTGCTCTCGGGAAACACAATCCATGTATCTACAACATCAATTTATTATTACTATGGCATTACTTGTAGCCGCCCAACTTGTAACGCCCTCGATGCGGCTATATCTCCCACGTGTCGAGGCACGACTTAGAGGCATAACCGCATTGAAAGCAATGTCGCAAGTGAGGTAATCTTCACACAATCCATGTAATAAATACAGGGGAAAGATACATAGTTGGCTTACAATCGCCACTTCACACAAATACATAAATAACATCCATCAAACAGATAACACTCAAGGTCCGACTACGGTACCAAAATGGAAGAAGACTACCCCAAATGCTAAACAGATCCCCGGATCACCCAACTGGGCTCCACTACTGATCATCTGGAAAAGAAACATAGTAACGGCCACGTTCCTCGTCGAACTCCCAAGTGAGCTCGGTCGCATCATCAGCACTGACATCGTTGGTACCTGCAACTGAGGTGATAATATCTGTGAGCCACGGGGACTCAGCAATCTCACACCCGCGAGATCAAGACTATTTAAGCTTAAAGGTGGGAAAGGGGCAGTGAGGTGGAGCTACAGCAAGCGACTAGCATATGGTGGCTATAGGGCAAAAGAGAGCGAGAAGAGAAGGCAAAGCACGGTCGAGAAGCTAGAAATGATCAAGAAGTGATCCTGAAACAACCTACGTCAAGCATAACTCCAACAACCGTGTTCACTTCCCGGACCCCGCCGAGAAGAGACCATCACGGTTACACACGCGGTTGATGTGTTTTAGTTAAGGTCAACTTCGGGTTTTCTACAACCGGACATCAACAAATTCCCATCTGCCTCATAACCGCGGGCACGGCTTTCGAAAGATAATACCCTGCAGGGGTGTCCCAACTTAGCCCATGATAAGCTCTCACGGTCAACGAAGGATATTCCTTCTACCGGGAAGACCCGATCAATCTCGGAATCCCGGACTACAAGACATTTCAACAGCAATAAAACAAGTCCAGCAAAGCCGCCCGATTGTGCCGACAAATCCTGATAGGAGCTGCACATATCTCGGTCTCAGGGCACATCCGGATTGTCCAAACTTCCGATAGGCGAACCCAGAGTTGCCCCTGGTGGCCACCGGCGGCTGACGGTTTGGACCAGCAATCGAAGGAGAACTGGCCCGGGGGTTAAAATAAAGATGACCCTTGAGTCTGCAGAACCCAAGGGAAAAAGGCTAGGGGGCGAATGGTAAAACCAATGTTGGGCCTTGCTGGAAAAGTCTTATTCAAAGCGAACTGTCAAGGGGGTCCCATAAATCACCCAACCGTGTAAGGAACGCAAACTCCGGGAACATAACACCGGTATGACGGAAACTAGGGTGGCAAGAGTGGAACAAAACACCAGGCATAAGGCCGAGCCTTCCACCCTTTACCAAGTATATAGATGCATTAATAAAATAAGAGGTATTGTGATAACCCAGCAAGTAAACATGTTCCAACAAGGAACAACACGATCATGTTCCAACAAGGAACAAACTTCATCTTCACCTGCAACTAACAACGCTATAAGAGGGGCTGAGCGAAGCAGTAACATAGCCAAACAACGGTTTGCTAGGACATGGATGGTTAGGGGCTGACAAGGCAATATAGGAGGCATGATATAGCAAGTGGTAGGTATCGCAGCATAGGCATAGCAAAAGAGCGAGCAATCTAGCTAGCAAAGATAGAAGTGATTTCGAGGGTATGGTCATCTTGCCTGCAAGGTTCTCAGAGTTGTCGAAAGCTTGGTCCTCGTAAGCGTTCTCAACGGGTTCCTCGTTCACGTACTCGTCTCCCGGCTCTACCCAAGACAGGAGAACAAGCAAAGGAACCAATATCAACCACGATGCAATGCGCAAGCAACATGATGCAAAACAAGGCATGATATGCGAAAGGTGATATGCAATGCGTATGCATGCTCCGGAAAGACAAGGATGAACAGGGCATAATCTTGGCAAACCAAGCATGCCACTGGATAGATGAGGTGATTTCGGTTGAAATCGATTTAAAGATCACCGGAATCGGATTTACGGTTTGCAAATGGCAAGCAAAACAAGAATGACACGAATCTGCCATAAACAGCATGATGCTACTTAGCAAGCAACAAATAATTAAGCTACTGAACCCAAACATGGCAACAAAGCATATGACGGTAATCTACTCAAGATGCACGACAAAAGATGAACACTGAGCTACGGCTCAATCCCATCATAACAGGTTCAAACTAGCATGGTAAAAGTACAACTTATAACAGATTCACAGACTTAGTGAAACAATAAGTCAGGAAAACAACATCAGGATGACATGTTCAGAGCAATGAAACTACATGCTACGAGTTCAGAACATAGCAAGGAAAGGCATGGCATGAATATACTCATAGCACTTGACAAAAGTCCCTTACTGAGCATAAGCCAAAAAAGGATCAGAAAATATGATTACACCCATGACAAATAAGCAAGTTTCGTTACAGGTTTCAGACTTAGCAGAAAACTGGACATGGCAGAAAACTGTTAACGACTAGGCATGTTCGTGAGCTCGATGCACTCACTACAGAGCATTTCATGATTAAATAAGCATACATACATCAAGAAGACGTGGCATAGTAACAAAACATGGCAAGAGCAACATCATATCATGCAAGGATCAACTACACCAAGCTTGGCAAAAATCGAATAACATGTAAACAATCTGCCAGCAACATTTTGAAGTAAAAGTAGAGCTCGATTGACTCAAGCTATGGCACTCCATAATTGCAACCAAAGGCATGGATGGATTAATCAAATACTCAAGTTCCAAACACCCTTACTGATCATGCTCAAATTATGCATGGATCACTCAGAAACAACATGAACACATGGCATGTTAATAACAAAAGTCAGGGACTTGGCGAAATCACTAAGTTTCTTAAAACAGCAATATCATCATCCCTACTTTACATGCAATTTCTAGCCACCTCAAGCATCACAAAAATACATAGCAAAATTCCCTGGAAAGGTAACATGGCATATTACAAAACACATATATAGCTCAACCTCATAGGAGGTACGCATCAATCATGGCAAAAAAGACAAAAGTGCATGATCAGCTAAGATCCAGCAATAAACATCAACTAGCCCTTTTCTAACAGCATTTCGGGCATCGAGATTACCTCAAATGAAAATGATGCAATGGAACAAAATGATGTCCTCTTCGAGGCGAACAAAATGACATATCACACGCGCGAATCGGAGCTACAGATGCGAAGTTATGGCATGTCGAAACTACGATGATGATGATGAAAATAAAGACTTAGAGATTTCGGGGAGGAGGTAAAGAGTCAACGGGTAGCGCGGAAAACGAAGTTCGCCGCGGATCTGGCGGCTCGCCGGCCGGAGAAGGAGGGTCGGGGCGGCCGGATCTGGCCCTCTCCGGCCGGATCTCGCCGGATCCGGCCCGGATCGGGGCGGTGGAGGCGGGCAGGGGCGGCGCCGGGCGCCGGCGCGGTTGGCGGCGACGGGCGAGGCGGCGCCGGCCGGCGACCGCGGGGAGGCGGCGACGCACGGCGGCGGGCGGCGGGCGCGAGCAGGTGAGGAGGCGGGCGGCGCTGAGCAGGCCGGGGCGCGGGTCGGCGCGCGCGGGCCCGGGCGGGCCTGCCCTGGGCCCCGCGGGCCGGCGGCGAAGTGGGCACGGGGGGGGCGCGTGGCGCGGTCTGATTGGCCCGGGGCGGCGGCGCTGGCGTGAACAGTGGCGGCGCGGATGAACAGTGGCGGCGGGGCACTGTTGGCGCGGATTACGAGGCGACGGCTAGGGTTAGGAGGTGGTTTTTCTCAGATTTAGACGGGGGAGACGTTTTTATAGACAGAAAGAGCTAGGGAGCTCCAAATGGAGTGCGGTTTTCGCCCACGCGATCGTGATCGAACGGCGGAGGACATGGGAGTGACTTAGATGGGTTATTGGCTGTTTTGAAGGGGTGTTGGGCTGCAACACACACGAGGCCTTCACGGTTACCCGGTTAACCGTTGGAGTACCAAACGAACTCCGATTGACCCGAAACTTGACAGGCGGTCTACCGGTGCTATACCGAGGCCACAAGTCAAACCTCGGTCCATTCCGAGAATGTTTAATACCCGCTCACGAAGAAATGTACAAGGGGACGCCGGGAGACATAGGAGTGCCGGATTGCAAAACGGACAACGGGAAAGATGCTCGGATTTATGATACGAACGCGTATGCGAATGCGATGCACATGATGACATGATATGAAATGCATGACATGACCAAAATGCAAAACGGAGAGAACCCAACCACGGAGGGAATATCATAACACATAGCCGGAAATGGCAAGAGTTGGATTACAAATATAGCAAGTTACATCGGGGGCGTTACAACACACCACCACTACGAGAGGATCTCGTCCCGAGATCTAGGACTGAAAGAACTCCGGGTACTCAGAACGTAGGTGGTCTTCACGCTCCCATGTGGCCTCTCGGTCTGAATGATGTGACCATTTCACTTTGAGGAATTTGATTGACTTGTTGCGAGTCTTGCGCTCAGTTGTCTCAAGAATGGCAACTGGATGCTCATGATAGGACAAATCTTCTTGAAGATCAATCTCTTCGAAGTTGATGGTGCGCTCAGGCGTCTTGAAGCACTTGCGAAGCTGTGACACGTGGAAGACATCGTGCACATTTGCAAAGTTGGAGGGGAGCTCAAGTTGATAGGCGAGATCGCCTCGTTTCCCGATGATCTTGAAGGGACCGACGTATCGCGGGGCAAGTTTCCCCTTGATACCGAAGCGGCGAGTTCCTTTCATTGGAGAGACGCGGAGGTAAACATGGTCTCCGATCTCGAATGCCACATCATGGTGTTTGCTATCGTAATAGCTCTTCTGGCGCGACTGCGCTGCTTTGAGGTTCTCACGAATCACCTTGCACATGGCCTCAGCCTCTGAGATCAAATCATTGCCGAGCAATTGGCGTTCACCGGTTTCAGACCAGTTGAGAGGAGTACGGCACTTTCTGCCATAGAGGATCTCGAATGGGGCTTTGCCCGAGCTGGCTTGAAAGCTGTTGTTGTAAGAGAATTCAGCATAAGGAAGACAATCCTCCCACTTCATGCCGAAAGAGATAACACAGGCTCTGAGCATATCTTCAAGAATTTGATTGACACGCTCGACTTGTCCACTAGTCTGAGGGTGGAAAGCTGTGCTGAAGCGAATGTTGGTGCCCATGGCCTTCTGAAAAGAATCCCAAAACTTGGAGGTAAAGATGCTGCCACGGTCTGAAGAGATCAATTGTGGAATGCCGTGCAAAGAGACAATTCTGGAGGTGTAGAGCTCTGCCAGCTGCGCTGCTGTGATGGACTCTTTGATAGGAAGAAAATGAGCCACTTTGGTGAGCTTGTCGATGACGACGAAGATAGCATCATTTCCACGCTTAGACTTAGGAAAACCAGTCACGAAGTCCATTTCGATATGATCAAACTTCCATTCTGGAATAGCAAGAGGTTGGAGAAGTCCAGCTGGTCGTTGGTGTTCTGCTTTCACCCTTCTGCAGACATCACACTCATTCACGAATTGAGCGATCTCACGCTTCATTCGAGTCCACCAATACGACTGCTTGAGGTCATGGTACATCTTTGAACTTCCTGGATGAATAGACAGGAGAGAGTTGTGCGCTTCGTTCATAATGACTTTACGAAGATCACCCTTAGGAACCACAATCCGGTCCTCGAAGAAAAGAGTATCTCTGTCATCAACTCGATAGCACTTGTATTTGGGGATGCTCTTTTCAATACCACGTTTCACCTTCTTCACCATGGTATCCAACAATTGAGCCTCACGAATCTGATCTTCCAAAGTAGGAGAGACAAAGAGGTTGGCAAGAACACCTTGAGGAACAACTTGGAGATTCAACTTGCGAAAAGCCTCACAGAGATCCGGTTGAAAAGGCTTGAGGATTAAGCTGCTGCAGTAAGCCTTTCTGCTCAAAGCGTCTACAACCACATTAGCCTTGCCTGGAGTATATTCGATACTCGGATTATACTCTTGAATCATTTCGACCCATCGAGTTTGCCTGAGGTTGAGATGAGGCTGAGTGAAGATATACTTGAGACTCTTGTGATCTGTGAAGATGTCCACTTTCCTTCCCAACAGGAGATGTCTCCATGTTATTAGTGCGTGGACAACTGCCGCCAACTCAAGATCATGAGTGGGGTAGTTCCTTTCATTGGGCTTCAACTGGCGAGAGGTATAGGCAACAACCTTCTTCTCTTGCATTAACACAGCACCGAGGCCCTGGAGAGAAGCATCACAGAATACTTCATAAGGCTTGGATTCATCAGGAGGAGTCAGAATTGGAGCAGTGACAAGTTTCTCTTTGAGAGTGTTGAAAGCAACATCACACTCAGGAGACCAGACATATTTCACATGCTTCTGGAGGAGGTTGTAAAGAGGCTTGGCAATCTTGGAGAAATTCTCAACGAATCTTCTGCAATAGCTTGCAAGTCCAAGAAAACTGCGAAGCTGCTTGACATTCTGAGGAGGATTCCAATTCAAAACTGCAGACACCCTCTCTGGATTAACAGCGATGCCCTTGGCAGAGATGATATGACCAAGATAAAGAACTTCATCAAGCCAGAATTCACATTTGGAGAACTTCGCATATAACTGATATTCTCTGAGCTTGTCGAGTACCAATCGCAAATGTTCGGCATGATCCTTCTTATTCTTGGAGAAGACCAAAATATCATCGAGATAGACCAAGACAAATTCGTTGATGTAGGGGTTGAAGATGAAATTCATCAATCGAGTGAAATACGGAGGAGCATTGACGAGGCCGAAAGACATGACAGTATATTCATAAGAACCAAAGCTTGTTCTGAATGCTGTCTTGGGAATATCTTCTTCACGAATGCGAATCTGATGATAACCCATACGAAGATCGAGCTTGGAGAACACCTTAGCACCTTTGAGTTGCTCAAATAGCTCATTGATGTTGGGAAGTGGGTACTTGTTCTTGATAGTCTTCTTGTTCAATGGACGGTAATCGACGCAAAGTCGGTCCGTGCCATCCTTCTTCTTGACAAAAAGAACACCACAACCCCAAGGAGAAGAACTTGGTCTGATCAGACCCAGACGTTCTTGTTTATCGAGTTGAATCTTCAATTCCTTGAGCTCATCTGGTCCAAGCTTGTAAGGACGCTTGCAAACGGGTTGCGTGCCAGGCTCAAGCTCAATAACGAATTCAACTGGCCGACGGGGAGGCATACCCGGAAGCTCTTCTGGAAAAACATCTTGGTACTCACAAACGACTGGAATCTGAGATATAGCCTCCATTTCACCCGTCTCATTGAGAGAAAACAACCGAATGGTATCATCACGAGAAGCATAGATGATCACATCGTTCGAAGTGTGAGTCAATTTGATTTCCCTGGCAGCACACTCAAGCTGAGCCTTGTGCTTAGAAAGCCAGTCCATCCCGAGAATAAGATCAATATCAGAGTCACCAAGCACCATTGGAGAAGACAGAAATTTATAGTCACCCATCTTGATAGAGACATCCGGAACCATATAACTTGCATTCATGCATTTAGCCGGAGAGACAACTGATAAGGATTTAGGCAAACCTTGGATAGGCAATTCATGCATCGATGCAAAAGGCTTTGAGATGAAACAATGAGATGCACCAGTATCAAATAAGACTTTTGCAGGAATATCATTAACAGGAAGATTACCCATGATCACTTCAGAAGAATCCTCTGCTTGAGCTGCATTCAACATGTTCACCTTGGCATACTTGGAATTATGCATAACCACTGCATTGCTGTTAGATTTCACAGGAGGAGGAGGCGGAAGACGCCTCTGGTTGAAGCACTTGTTCGCATAGTGACCCTTCTGCTGGCATTTGTTACAAGTCACCTCTGAGAGCGGACGATGATAAGGAGCACTTGGCCTTGGAGTTTGGTTCTGAGACTTGTTCTGATAACCAGGGTTGGGTGGGTGGGAAGATCCACGACCACTTGAGTTCTTCTGCTGATAAGGCTGACGGAACGGAGGAGGAGGAGGCAACCAGAACTTCTGTTGCTTAGCTGCCACAAGTGAGGAAGAAGAAGACTGAACTGCGTCTCTGACTCTCTTCTTAGAAGCCTCACACTTGAGCTGAGCAGCTTCTTGTTTCAGTGCCATGTTGTAGAATTCATCATACTTTAATGGCTCGGAAAGCACGAGAGCGAGCTGCAGATCTTCTCTGAGACCACGCCTGAACTGGTAGATCATACTCTTCTCATCAGGGATGTCTTGCCTTGCAAAACGAGAAAGCTTCTGGAACTGAGTGTTGTATTGATAGACAGTCATGTTGCCTTGCTTGAGATTGCGGAATTCCTCACGCTTAAGCTCAACAACACTTTCTGGAATGTGGTGCGCTTTGAAATCACGGCGGAAATCATCCCAAGTGATCACACGACCACTTCTGGAATCTTTGTATTGCTGGAACCACTCAGCAGCTTGATCTTTGAGTTGAAAAGAGGCAAACTTGACAAAGTCCTCAGGTCTCACATTGCTGCACTCGAAATGTTTGCTGATGTCCACGAGCCAATCATCAGCGTCAGTGGCCTCGACACAGTAGCTGAAGGTTTTTGGCTGATTAGCAAGGAACTGGTTCAGTGAAGCGAAATGCGGCTGATTGTTGCCTTGGCCTTGATTCTCTTGATTAGCTTGACCTTGGTTGCGATCTTGCAAGAGCTGAATCAGAATCTGAGCATTGGCATTTGTAGCAGTCATCAGGGCTTGCCAAGCTTCCGGAGGCGGAGGTGGAGGCGGAGGGTTAGCCTGATCTCCATCATTGCGTTCCGGATTCTGACGCGTAGGCGGAGCCATCCTGAAGAGGGTGACATCCATTAGCATCTTGACAGAGATGTATTGAAGCTGAATCAAAAGAACGAAATTGCAACATATAGTCTTCACAATTAACATTCGAACGAGAATGAACGAATGAATTCCAATGAAAATCATCACACTTCCAAAGCTGAGAAGCCACTTAGAACATGGTAAGGAATAAAATCAACAAGGTACGGATATGAAGAAATACTTGGTAAGGATTACCCAATCACAAACCAAATATTTGCGGAAGAAAATACTAGGGCTACAAGAATTCCCACTTATAAACTCCCGAAATTTTCTGGTTATGCAATCAGGTGTTGGGGATACAGGGGAAGCATAATATCTCACCCAAACTAGCAATCCTACAACCAGCTGTATCCATCCTTCAACACATAACCAAGAAACCTTCGGAAATCGTCTACCTCAACCTTCGAAAACACATCCGTTATACAAGTCATGGCAATACTCCCGCACTCGCCACAGTACTGGGCTATCAGGGTTATCTCACCAACAACTGTACAAAAGAGATTTTCGATGTCGGTCGTACTAAACTCAGGTATTCCAAAACCGCAACGATAAGATTATGACGACAACACCTCGGAGCTCAACTCCCCGGGACACTGCCACAACCCCTAAATGTCAGGAGGCAACCAAGACAATGTTGTCAACATAAAACCATCGGAACGATTGTAATATACCCGCGTGATCCTAAAAATTTTTTTTAGTGAAATTTGAGAAGAGAAGAGTCAAAACTCTACGTCAGGATGCCTTACCAGAAGGTCGAAGGGACTGGGAAGTAAAAAGAATTCCTAAACTCTCCGATATATAATTCCTAAATGACTCAAAACATTTTTTCCTAGACACAACTCGGCCACTAAAGAAGATCAAACAGTGGGGGCTCCTAAGGTCGGGAAAGGCTCTGATTACCAACTTGTAACGCCCTCGATGCGGCTATATCTCCCACGTGTCGAGGCACGACTTAGAGGCATAACCGCATTGAAAGCAATGTCGCAAGTGAGGTAATCTTCACACAATCCATGTAATAAATACAGGGGAAAGATACATAGTTGGCTTACAATCGCCACTTCACACAAATACATAAATAACATCCATCAAACAGATAACACTCAAGGTCCGACTACGGTACCAAAATGGAAGAAGACTACCCCAAATGCTAAACAGATCCCCGGATCACCCAACTGGGCTCCACTACTGATCATCTGGAAAAGAAACATAGTAACGGCCACGTTCCTCGTCGAACTCCCAAGTGAGCTCGGTCGCATCATCAGCACTGACATCGTTGGTACCTGCAACTGAGGTGATAATATCTGTGAGCCACGGGGACTCAGCAATCTCACACCCGCGAGATCAAGACTATTTAAGCTTAAAGGTGGGAAAGGGGCAGTGAGGTGGAGCTGCAGCAAGCGACTAGCATATGGTGGCTATAGCGCAAAAGAGAGCGAGAAGAGAAGGCAAAGCACGGTCGAGAAGCTAGAAATGATCAAGAAGTGATCCTGAAACAACCTACGTCAAGCATAACTCCAACAACCGTGTTCACTTCCCGGACCCCGCCGAGAAGAGACCATCACGGTTACACACGCGGTTGATGTGTTTTAGTTAAGGTCAACTTCGGGTTTTCTACAACCGGACATCAACAAATTCCCATCTGCCTCATAACCGCGGGCACGGCTTTCGAAAGATAATACCCTGCAGGGGTGTCCCAACTTAGCCCATGATAAGCTCTCACGGTCAACGAAGGATATTCCTTCTACCGGGAAGACCCGATCAATCTCGGAATCCCGGACTACCAGACATTTCAACAGCAATAATCCAGCAAAGCCGCCCGATTGTGCCGACAAATCCTGATAGGAGCTGCACATATCTCGGTCTCAGGGCACATCCGGATTGTCCAAACTTCCGATAGGCGAACCCAGAGTTGCCCCTGGTGGCCACCGGCGGCTGACGGTTTGGACCAGCAATCGAAGGAGAACTGGCCCGGGGGTTAAAATAAAGATGACCCTTGAGTCTGCAGAACCCAAGGGAAAAAGGCTAGGGGGCGAATGGTAAAACCAATGTTGGGCCTTGCTGGAAAAGTCTTATTCAAAGTGAACTGTCAAGGGGGTCCCATAAATCACCCAACCGTGTAAGGAACGCAAACTCCGGGAACATAACACCGGTATGACGGAAACTAGGGTGGCAATAGTGGAACAAAACACCAGGCATAAGGCCGAGCCTTCCACCCTTTACCAAGTATATAGATGCATTAATTAAATAAGAGGTATTGTGATATCCCAACAAGTAAACATGTTCCAACAAGGAACAACAAGATCATGTTCCAACAAGGAACAAACTTCATCTTCACCTGCAACTAACAACGCTATAAGAGGGGCTGAGCAAAGCAGTAACATAGCCAAACAACGGTTTGCTAGGACATGGATGGTTAGGGGCTGACATGGCAATATAGGAGGCATGATATAGCAAGTGGTAGGTATCGCAGCATAGGCATAGCAAAAGAGCGAGCAAACTAGCTAGCAAAGATAGAAGTGATTTCGAGGGTATGGTCATCTTGCCTGCAAGGTTCTCAGAGTTGTCGAAAGCTTGGTCCTCGTAAGCGTTCTCAACGGGTTCCTCGTTCACGTACTCGTCTCCCGGCTCTACCCAAGACAAGAGAACAAGCAAAGGAACCAATATCAACCACGATGCAATGCGCAAGCAACATGATGCAAAACATGGCATGATATGCGAAAGGTGATATGCAATGCGTATGCATGCTCCGGAAAGACAAGGATGAACAGGGCATAATCTTGGCAAACCAAGCATGCCACTGGATAGATGAGGTGATTTCGGTTGAAATCGATTTAAAGATCACCGGAATCGGATGCACGGTTTGCAAATGGCAAGCAAAACAAGAATGACACGAATCTGCCATAAACAGCATGATGCTACTTAGCAAGCAACAAATAATTAAGCTACTGCACCCAAACATGGCAACAAAGCATATGACAGTAATCTACTCAAGATGCACGACAAAAGATGAACACTGAGCTACGGCTCAATCCCATCATAACAGGTTCAAACTAGCATGGTAAAAGTACAACTTATAACAGATTCACAGACTTAGTGAAATAACAAGTCAGGAAAACAACATCAGGATGACATGTTCAGAGCAATGAAACTACATGCTACAGGTTCAGAACGTAGCAAAGAAAGGCATGGCATGAATCTACTCATAGAACTTGACAAAAGTCCCTTACTGACCATAAGACAAAAAGGATTAGAAAATATGATTACACCCATGACAAATAAGCAAGTTTCGCTACAGGTTTCAGACTTAGCAGAAAACTGGACATGGCAGAAAACTGTTAACGACTAGGCATGTTCGTGAGCTCGATGCACTCACTACAGAGCATTTCATGATTAAATAAGCATACATACATCAAGAAGACATGGCATAGTAACAAAAAAAAGCAAGAGCAACATCATATCATGCAAGGATCAACTACACCAAGCTTGGCAAAAATCGAATAACATGTAAACAATCTGCCAGCAACATTTTGAAGCAAAAGTAGAGCTCGATTGACTCAAGCTATGGCACTCCATAATTGCAACCAAAGGCATGGATGGATTAGGCAAATACTCAAGTTCCAAACACCCTTACTGATCATGCAAAAATTATGCATGGATCACTCAGAAACAACATGAACACATGGCATGTTAATAACAAAAGTCAGGGACTTAGTGAAATCACTAAGTTTCTGAAAACAGCAATATCATCATCCCTACTTTGCATGCAATTTCTAGCCACCTCAAGCATCACAAAAATACATAGCAAAATTCCCTGGAAAGGTAACATGGCATATTACAAAACACATATATAGCTCAACCTCATAGGAGGTACACATCAATCATGGCAAAAAAAACAAAAGTGCATGATCAGCTAAGATCCAGCAATATACATCAACTAGCCCTCTTCTAACAGCATTTCGGGCATCGAGATGACCTCAAATGAAAATGATGCAATAAAACAAAATGATGTACTCTTCGAGGCGAACAAAATGACATAACACACGCGCGAATCGGAGCTACAGATGCAAAGTTATGGCATGTCGAAAATACGATGATGATGATGAAAATAAAGACTTAGAGATTTCGGGGAGGAGGTAAAGAGTCAACGGGTAGCGCGGAAAACGAAGTTCGCCGCGGATCTGGCGGCTCGCCGGCCGGAGAAGGAGTAGGAGGGTCGGGGCGGCCGGATCTGGCCCTCTCCGGCCGGATCTCGCCGGATACGGCCCGGATCAGGGCGGTGGAGGCGGGCAGGGGCGGCGCCGGGCGCCGGCGCGGTTGGCGGCGACGGGCGAGGCGGCGCCGGCCGGCGACCGCGGGGAGGCGGCGACGCACGGCGGCGGGCGGCGGGCGCGAGCAGGCGAGGAGGCGGGCGGCGCTGAGCAGGCCGGGGCGCGGGTCGGCGCGCGCGGGCCCGGGCGGGCCTGCCCTGGGCCCCGCGGGCCGGCGGCGAAGTGGGCACGGGGGGGGGGGGGGGGGCGCGTGGCGCGGTCCGATTGGCCCGGGGCGGCGGCGCTGGCGTGAACAGTGGCGGCGCGGATGAACAGTGGCGGCGGGGCACTGTTGGCGCGGATTACGAGGCGACGGCTAGGGTTAGGAGGTGGTTTTTCTCAGATTTAGACGGGGGAGACGTTTTTATAGACAGAAAGAGCTAGGGAGCTCCAAATGGAGTGCGGTTTTCGCCCACGCGATCGTGATCGAACGGCGGAGGACATGGGAGTGACTTAGATGGGTTATTGGGCTGTTTTGAAGGGGTGTTGGGCTGCAACACACACGAGTCCTTCACGGTTACCCGGTTAACCGTTGGAGTACCAAACGAACTCCGATTGACCCGAAACTTGACAGGCGGTCTACCGGTGCTATACCAAGGCCACATGTCAAACCTCGGTCCATTCCGAGAATGTTTAATACCCGCTCACGAAGAAATGTAAAAGGGGACGCCGGGAGACATAGGAGTGCCGGATTGCAAAACGGACAACGGGAAAGATGCTCGGATTTATGATACGAACGCGTATGCGAATGCCATGCACATGATGACATGATATGAAATGCATGACATGAACAAAATGCAAAACGGAGAGAACCCAACCACGGAGGGAATATCATAACACATAGCCGGAAATGGCAAGAGTTGGATTACAACTATAGCAAGTTACATCGGGGGCGTTACATGGTTGATCATATCGAAATGGGGGGATCTGTTTAGCATTTGGGGTAGTCTTCTTCCATTTTGGTACCGTAGTCGGACCTTGAGTGTTATCTGTTTGATGGATGTTATTTATGTATTTGTGTGAAGTGGCGATTATAAGCCAACTATGTATCTTTCCCCTGTATTTATTACATGGATTGTGTGAAGATTACCTCACTTGCGACATTGCTTTCAATGCGGTTATGCCTCTAAGTCGTGCCTCGACACGTGGGAGATATAGCCGCATCGAGGGCGTTACAAGTTGGTAATCAGAGCCTTTCCCGACCTTAGGAGCCCCCACTGTTTGATCGTCTTTAGTGGCCGAGTTGTGTCTAGAAAAAAATGTTTTGAGTCATTTAGGAATTATATATCGGAGAGTTTAGGAATTCTTGTTACTTCCCAGTCCCTTCGACCTTCTGGTAAGGCATCCTGACGTAGAGTTTTGACTCTTCTCTTCTCAAATTTCACTAAAAATTTTTTTTAGGATCACGCGGGTATATTACAATCGTTCCGATGGTTTTATGATGACAACATTGTCTTGGTTGCCTCCTGACATTTAGGGGTTGTGGCAGTGTCCCGGGGAGTTGAGCTCCGAGGTGTTGTCGTCATAATCTTATCGTTGCGGTTTTGGAATACCTGAGTTTAGTACGACCGACATCGAAAATCTCTTTTGTACAGTTGTTGGTGAGATAACCTGATAGCCCAGTACTGTGGCGAGTGCGGGAGTATTGCCATGACTTGTATAACGGATGTGTTTTCGAAGGCTGAGGTAGACGATTTCCGAAGGTTTCTTGGTTATGTGTTGAAGGATGGATACAGCTGGTTGTAGGATTGCTAGTTTGGGTGAGATATTATGCTTCCCCTGTATCCCCAACACCTGATTGCATAACCAGAAAATTTCGGGAGTTTATAAGTGGGAATTCATGTAGCTCTAGTATTTTCTTCCGCAAATATTTGGTTTGTGATTGGGTAATCCTTACCAAGTATTTCTTCATATCCGTACATTGTTGATTTTATTCCTTACCATGTTCTAAGTGGCTTCTTAGCTTTGGAAGTGTGATGATTTTCATTGGAATTCATTCGTTCATTCTCGTTCGAATGTTAATTGTGAAGACTATATGTTGCAATTTCGTTCTTTTGATTCAGCTTCAATACATCTCTGTCAAGATGCTAATGGATGTCACCCTCTTCAGGATGGCTCCGCCTACGCGTCAGAATCCGGAACGCAATGATGGAGATCAGGCTAACCCTCCGCCTCCACCTCCGCCTCCGGAAGCTTGGCAAGCCCTGATGACTGCTACAAATGCCAATGCTCAGATTCTGATTCAGCTCTTGCAAGATCGCAACCAAGGTCAAGCTAATCAAGAGAATCAAGGCCAAGGCAACAATCAGCCGCATTTCGCTTCACTGAACCAGTTCCTTGCTAATCAGCCAAAAACCTTCAGCTACTGTGTCGAGGCCACTGACGCTGATGATTGGCTCGTGGACATCAGCAAACATTTCGAGTGCAGCAATGTGAGACCTGAGGACTTTGTCAAGTTTGCCTCTTTTCAACTCAAAGATCAAGCTGCTGAGTGGTTCCAGCAATACAAAGATTCCAGAAGTGGTCGTGTGATCACTTGGGATGATTTCCGCCGTGATTTCAAAGCGCACCACATTCCAGAAAGTGTTGTTGAGCTTAAGCGTGAGGAATTCCGCAATCTCAAGCAAGGCAACATGACTGTCTATCAATACAACACTCAGTTCCAGAAGCTTTCTCGTTTTGCAAGGCAAGACATCCCTGATGAGAAGAGTATGATCTACCAGTTCAGGCGTGGTCTCAGAGAAGATCTGCAGCTCGCTCTCGTGCTTTCCGAGCCATTAAAGTATGATGAATTCTACAACATGGCACTGAAACAAGAAGCTGCTCAGCTCAAGTGTGAGGCTTCTAAGAAGAGAGTCAGAGACGCAGTTCAGTCGTCTTCTTCCTCACTTGTGGCAGCTAAGCAACAGAAGTTCTGGTTGCCTCCTCCTCCTCCGTTCCGTCAGCCTTATCAGCAGAAGAACTCAAGTGGTCGTGGATCTTCCCACCCACCCAACCCTGGTTATCAGAACAAGTCTCAGAACCAAACTCCAAGGCCAAGTGCTCCTTATCATCGTCCGCTCTCAGAGGTGACTTGTAACAAATGCCAGCAGAAGGGTCACTATGCGAACAAGTGCTTCAACCAGAGGCGTCTTCCGCCTCCTCCTCCTGTGAAATCTAACAGCAATGCAGTGGTTAAGCATAATTCCAAGTATGCCAAGGTGAACATGTTGAATGCAGCTCAAGCAGAGGATTCTTCTGAAGTGATCATGGGTAATCTTCCTGTTAATGATATTCCTGCAAAAGTCTTATTTGATACTGGTGCATCTCATTGTTTCATCTCAAAGCCTTTTGCATCGATGCATGAATTGCCTATCCAAGGTTTGCCTAAATCCTTATCAGTTGTCTCTCCGGCTAAATGCATGAATGCAACTTATATGGTTCCGGATGTCTCTATCAAGATGGGCGACTATAAATTTCTGTCTTCTCCAATGGTGCTTGGTGACTCTGATATTGATCTCATTCTCGGGATGGACTGGCTTTCTAAGCACAAGGCTCAGCTTGAGTGTGCTGCCAGGGAAATCAAATTGACTCACACTTCGAACGATGTGATCATCTATGCTTCTCGTGATGATACCATTCGGTTGTTTTCTCTCAATGAGACGGGTGAAATGGAGGCTATATCTCAGATTCCAGTCGTTTGTGAGTACCAAGATGTTTTTCCAGAAGAGCTTCCGGGTATGCCTCCCCGTCGGCCAGTTGAATTCGTTATTGAGCTTGAGCCTGGCACGCAACCCGTTTGCAAGCGTCCTTACAAGCTTGGACCAGATGAGCTCAAGGAATTGAAGATTCAACTCGATAAACAAGAACGTCTGGGTCTGATCAGACCAAGTTCTTCTCCTTGGGGTTGTGGTGTTCTTTTTGTCAAGAAGAAGGATGGCACGGACCGACTTTGCGTCGATTACCGTCCATTGAACAAGAAGACTATCAAGAACAAGTACCCACTTCCCAACATCAATGAGCTATTTGAGCAACTCAAAGGTGCTAAGGTGTTCTCCAAGCTGGACCTTCGTATGGGTTATCATCAGATTCGCATTCGTGAAGAAGATATTCCCAAGACAGCATTCAGAACAAGCTTTGGTTCTTATGAATACACTGTCATGTCTTTCGGTCTTGTCAATGCTCCTCCGTATTTCACTCGATTGATGAATTTCATCTTCAACCCCTACATCAACGAATTTGTCTTGGTCTATCTCGATGATATTTTGGTCTTCTCCAAGAATAAGAAGGATCATGCCGAACATTTGCGATTGGTACTCGACAAGCTCAGAGAGTATCAATTATATGCGAAGTTCTCCAAATGTGAATTCTGGCTTGATGAAGTTCTTTATCTTGGTCATATCATCTCTGCCAAGGGCATCGCTGTTAATCCAGAGAGGGTGTCTGCAGTTTTGAATTGGAATCCTCCTCAGAATGTCAAGCAGCTTCGCAGTTTTCTTGGACTTGCAAGCTATTGCAGAAGATTCGTTGAGAATTTCTCCAAGATTGCCAAGCCTCTTTCCAACCTCCTCCAGAAGCATGTGAAATATGTCTGGTCTCCTGAGTGTGATGTTGCTTTCAACACTCTCAAAGAGAAACTTGTCACTGCTCCAGTTCTGACTCCTCCTGATGAATCCAAGCCTTATGAAGTATTCTGTGATGCTTCTCTCCAGGGCCTCGGTGCTGTGTTAATGCAAGAGAAGAAGGTTGTTGCCTATACCTCTCGTCAGTTGAAGCCCAATGAACGGAACTACCCCACTCATGATCTTGAGTTGGCGGCAGTTGTCCACGCACTAATAACATGGAGACATCTCCTGTTGGGAAGGAAAGTGGACATCTTCACAGATCACAAGAGTCTCAAGTATATCTTCACTCAGCCTCATCTCAACCTCAGGCAAACTCGATGGGTCGAAATGATTCAAGAGTATAATCCGAGTATCGAATATACTCCAGGCAAGGCTAATGTGGTTGCAGACGCTTTGAGCAGAAAGGCTTACTGCAGCAGCTTAATCCTCATGCCTTTTCAACCGGATCTCTGTGAGGCTTTTCGCAAGTTGAATCTCCAAGTTGTTCCTCAAGGTGTTCTTGCCAACCTCTTTGTCTCTCCTACTTTGGAAGATCAGATTCGTGAGGCTCAATTGTTGGATACCATGGTGAAGAAGGTGAAACGTGGTATTGAAAAGAGCACCCCCAAATACAAGTGCTATCGAGTTGATGACAGAGATACTCTTTTCTTCGAGGACCGGATTGTGGTTCCTAAGGGTGATCTTCGTAAAGTCATTATGAACGAAGCGCACAACTCTCTCCTGTCTATTCATCCAGGAAGTTCAAAGATGTACCATGACCTCAAGCAGTCGTATTGGTGGACTCGAATGAAGCGTGAGATCGCTCAACTCGTGAATGAGTGTGATGTCTGCAGAAGGGTGAAAGCAGAACACCAACGACCAGCTGGACTTCTCCAACCTCTTGCTATTCCAGAATGGAAGTTTGATCATATCGAAATGGACTTCGTGACTGGTTTTCCTAAGTCTAAGCGTGGAAATGATGCTATCTTCGTCGTCATCGACAAGCTCACCAAAGTGGCTCATTTTCTTCCTATCAAAGAGTCCATCACAGCAGCGCAGCTGGCAGAGCTCTACACCTCCAGAATTGTCTCTTTGCACGGCATTCCACAATTGATCTCTTCAGACCGTGGCAGCATCTTTACCTCCAAGTTTTGGGATTCTTTTCAGAAGGCCATGGGCACCAACATTCGCTTCAGCACAGCTTTCCACCCTCAGACTAGTGGACAAGTCGAGCGTGTCAATCAAATTCTTGAAGATATGCTCAGACCCTGTGTTATCTCTTTCGGCATGAAGTGGGAGGATTGTCTTCCTTATGCTGAATTCTCTTACAACAACAGCTTTCAAGCCAGCTCGGGCAAAGCCCCATTCGAGATCCTCTATGGCAGAAAGTGCCGTACTCCTCTCAACTGGTCTGAAACCGGTGAACGTCAATTGCTCGGCAATGATTTGATCTCAGAGGCTGAGGCCATGTGCAAGGTGATTCGTGAGAACCTCAAAGCAGCGCAGTCGCGCCAGAAGAGCTATTACGATAGCAAACACCGTGATGTGGCATTCGAGATCGGAGACCATGTTTACCTCCGCGTCTCTCCAATGAAAGGAACTCGCCACTTCGGTATCAAGGGGAAACTTGCCCCGCGATACGTCGGTCCCTTCAAGATCATCGGGAAACGAGGCGATCTCGCCTATCAACTTGAGCTCCCCTCCAACTTTGCAAATGTGCACGATGTCTTCCACGTGTCACAGCTTCGCAAGTGCTTCAAGACGCCTGAGCGCACCATAAACTTCGAAGAGATTGATCTTCAAGAAGATTTGTCCTATCATGAGCATCCAGTTGCCATTCTTGAGACAACTGAGCGCAAGACTCGCAACAAGTCAATCAAATTCCTCAAAGTGAAATGGTCACATCATTCAGACCGAGAGGCCACATGGGAGCGTGAAGACCACCTACGTTCTGAGTACCCGGAGTTCTTTCAGTCCTAGATCTCGGGACGAGATCCTCTCATAGTGGTGGTGTGTTGTAACGCCCCCGATGTAACTTGCTATATTTGTAATCCAACTCTTGCCATTTCCGGCTATGTGTTATGATATTCCCTCCGTGGTTGGGTTCTCTCCGTTTTGCATTTTGGTCATGTCATGCATTTCATATCATGTCATCATGTGCATCGCATTCGCATACGCGTTCGTATCATAAATCCGAGCATCTTTCCCGTTGTCCGTTTTGCAATCCGGCACTCCTATGTCTCCCGGCGTCCCCTTTTACATTTCTTCGTGAGCGGGTATTAAACATTCTCGGAATGGACCGAGGTTTGACATGTGGCCTCGGTATAGCACCGGTAGACCGCCTGTCAAGTTTCGGGTCAATCGGAGTTCGTTTGGTACTCCAACGGTTAACCGGGTAACCGTGAAGGCCTCGTGTGTGTTGCAGCCCAACACCCCTTCAAAACAGCCCAATAACCCATCTAAGTCACTCCCATGTCCTCCGCCGTTCGATCACGATCGCGTGGGCGAAAACCGCACTCCATTTGGAGCTCCCTAGCTCTTTCTGTCTATAAAAACGTCTCCCCCGTCTAAATCTGAGAAAAACCACCTCCTAACCCTAGCCGTCGCCTCGTAATCCGCGCCAACAGTGCCCCGCCGCCACTGTTCATCCGCGCCGCCACTGTTCACGCCAGCGCCGCCGCCCCGGGCCAATCGGACCGCGCCACGCCCCCCCCCCCCCCCGTGCCCACTTCGCCGCCGGCCCGCGGGGCCCAGGGCAGGCCCGCCCGGGCCCGCGCGCGCCGACCCGCGCCCCGGCCTGCTCAGCGCCGCCCGCCTCCTCGCCTGCTCGCGCCCGCCGCCCGCCGCCGTGCGTCGCCGCCTCGCCCGTCGCCGCCAACCGCGCCGGCGCCCGGCGCCGCCCCTGCCCGCCTCCACCGCCCCGATCCGGGCCGGATCCGGCGAGATCCGGCCGGAGAGGGCCAGATCCGGCCGCCCCGACCCTCCTTCTCCGGCCGGCGAGCCGCCAGATCCGCGGCGAACTTCGTTTTCCGCGCTACCCGTTGACTCTTTACCTCCTCCCCGAAATCTCTAAGTCTTTATTTTCATCATCATCATCGTATTTTCGACATGCCATAACTTTGAATCTGTAGCTCCGATTCGCGCGTGTAATATATCATTTTGTTCGCCTCGAAGAGGACATCATTTTGTTCCGTTGCATCGTTTTCATTTGAGGTCATCTCGATGCCCGAAATGCTGTTAGAAGAGGGCTAGTTGATGTTTATTGCTGGATCTTAGCTGATCATGCACTTTTGTCTTTTTTGCCATGATCGATGTGTACCTTCTATGAGGTTGAGCTATATATGTGTTTTGTAATATGCCATGTTACCTTTCCAGGGAATTTTGCTATGTATTTTTGTGATGCTTGAGGTGGCTAGAAATTGCATGCAAAGTAGGGATGATGATATTGCTGTTTTAAGAAACTTAGTGATTTCGCTAAGTCCCTGACTTTTGTTATTAACATGCCATGTGTTCATGTTGTTTCTGAGTGATCCATGCATAATTTGAGCATGATCAGTAAGGGTGTTTGGAACTTGAGTATTTGCTTAATCCATCCATGCCTTTGTTTGCCATTATGGAGTGCCATAGCTTGAGTCAATCGAGCTCTACTTTTGCTTCAAAATGTTGCTGGCAGATTGTTTACATGTTATTCGATTTTTGCCAAGCTTGGTGTAGTTGATCCTTGCATGATATGATGTTGCTCTTGCCATGTTTTGTTACTATGCCATGTCTTCTTGATGTATGTATGCTTATTTAATCATGAAATGCTCTGTAGTGAGTGCATCGAGCTCACGAACATGCCTAGTCGTTAACAGTTTTCTGCCATGTCCAGTTTTCTGCTAAGTCTGAAACCTGTAACGAAACTTGCTTATTTGTCATGGGTGTAATCATATTTTCTGATCCTTTTTTGGCTTATGGTCAGTAAGGGACTTTTGTCAAGTGCTATGAGTAGATTCATGCCATGCCTTTCTTTGCTATGTTCTGAACCTGTAGCATGTAGTTTCATTGCTCTGAACATGTCATCCTGATGTTGTTTTCCTGACTTGTTGTTATTTCACTAAGTCTGTGAATCTGTTATAAGTTGTACTTTTACCATGCTAGTTTGAACCTGTTATGATGGGATTGAGCCGTAGCTCAGTGTTCATCTTTTGTCGTGCATCTTGAGTAGATTACTGTCATATGCTTTGTTGCCATGTTTGGGTGCAGTAGCTTAATTATTTGTTGCTTGCTAAGTAGCATCATGCTGTTTATGGCAGATTCGTGTCATTCTTGTTTTGCTTGCCATTTGCAAACCGTGCATCCGATTCCGGTGATCTTTAAATCGATTTCAACCGAAATCACCTCATCTATCCAGTGGCATGCTTGGTTTGCCAAGATTATGCCCTGTTCATCCTTGTCTTTCCGGAGCATGCATACGCATTGCATATCACCTTTCGCATATCATGCCTTGTTTTGCATCATGTTGCTTGCGCATTGCATCGTGGTTGATATTGGTTCCTTTGCTTGTTCTCTTGTCTTGGGTAGAGCCGGGAGACGAGTACGTGAACGAGGAACCCGTTGAGAACGCTTACGAGGACCAAGCTTTCGACAACTCTGAGAACCTTGCAGGCAAGATGACCATACCCTCGAAATCACTTCTATCTTTGCTAGCTAGATTGCTCTCTCTTTTGCTATGCCTATGCTGCGATACCTACCACTTGCTATATCATGCCTCCTATATTGCCTTGTCAGCCCCTAACCATCCATGTCCTAGCAAACCGTTGTTTGGCTATGTTACTGCTTCGCTCAGCCCCTCTTATAGCGTTGTTAGTTGCAGGTGAAGATGAAGTTTGTTCCTTGTTGGAACATGATCGTGTTGTTCCTTGTTGGAACATGTTTACTTGCTGGGATATCACAATACCTCTTATTTTATTAATGCATCTATATACTTGGTAAAGGGTGGAAGGCTCGGCCTTATGCCTGGTGTTTTGTTCCACTCTTGCCACCCTAGTTTCCGTCATACCGGTGTTATGTTCCCGGAGTTTGCGTTCCTTACACGGTTGGGTGATTTATGGGACCCCCTTGACAGTTCACTTTGAATAAGACTTTTCCAGCAAGGCCCAACATTGGTTTTACCATTCGCCCCCTAGCCTTTTTCCCTTGGGTTCTGCAGACTCAAGGGTCATCTTTATTTTAACCCCCGGGCCAGTTCTCCTTCGATTGCTGGTCCAAACCGTCAGCCGCCGGTGGCCACCAGGGGCAACTCTGGGTTCGCCTATCGGAAGTTTGGACAATCCGGATGTGCCCTGAGACCGAGATATGTGCAGCTCCTATCAGGATTTGTCGGCACAATCGGGCGGCTTTGCTGGACTTGTTTTATTGCTGTTGAAATGTCTTGTAGTCCGGGATTCCGAGATTGATCGGGTCTTCCCGGTAGAAGGAATATCCTTCGTTGACCGTGAGAGCTTATCATGGGCTAAGTTGGGACACCCCTGCAGGGTATTATCTTTCGAAAGCCGTGCCCGCGGTTATGAGGCAGATGGGAATTTGTTGATGTCCGGTTGTAGAAAACCCGAAGTTGACCTTAACTAAAACACATCAACCGCGTGTGTAACCGTGATGGTCTCTTCTCGGCGGGGTCCGGGAAGTGAACACGGTTGTTGGAGTTATGCTTGACGTAGGTTGTTTCAGGATCACTTCTTGATCATTTCTAGCTTCTCGACCGTGCTTTGCCTTCTCTTCTCGCTCTCTTTTGCGCTATAGCCACCATATGCTAGTCGCTTGCTGCAGCTCCACCTCACTGCCCCTTTCCCACCTTTAAGCTTAAATAGTCTTGATCTCGCGGGTGTGAGATTGCTGAGTCCCCGTGGCTCACAGATATTATCACCTCAGTTGCAGGTACCAACGATGTCAGTGCTGATGATGCGACCGAGCTCACTTGGGAGTTCGACGAGGAACGTGGCCGTTACTATGTTTCTTTTCCAGATGATTAGTAGTGGAGCCCAGTTGGGTGATCCGGGGATCTGTTTAGCATTTGGGGTAGTCTTCTTCCATTTTGGTACCGTAGTCGGACCTTGAGTGTTATCTGTTTGATGGATGTTATTTATGTATTTGTGTGAAGTGGCGATTGTAAGCCAACTATGTATCTTTCCCCTGTATTTATTACATGGATTGTGTGAAGATTACCTCACTTGCGACATTGCTTTCAATGCGGTTATGCCTCTAAGTCGTGCCTCGACACGTGGGAGATATAGCCGCATCGAGGGCGTTACAAGTTTCTCAAGCAAGGCAACATGACTGTCTATCAATACAACACTCAGTTCCAGAAGCTTTCTCGTTTTGCAAGGCAAGACATCCCTGATGAGAAGAGTATGATCTACCAGTTCAGGCGTGGTCTCAGAGAAGATCTGCAACTTGCTCTCGTGCTTTTCGAGCCATTAAAGTATGATGAATTCTACAACATGGCACTGAAACAAGAAGCTGCTCAGCTCAAGTGTGAGGCTTCTAAGAAGAGAGTCAGAGACGCAGTTCAGTCTTCTTCTTCCTCACTTGTGGCAGCTAAGCAACAGAAGTTCTGGTTGCCTCCTCCTCCTCCGTTCCGTCAGCCTTATCAGCAGAAGAACTCAAGTGGTCGTGGATCTTCCCACCCACCCAACCCTGGTTATCAGAACAAGTCTCAGAACCAAACTCCAAGGCCAAGTGCTCCTTATCATCGTCCGCTCTCAGAGGTGACTTGTAACAAATGCCAGCAGAAGGGTCACTATGCGAACAAGTGCTTCAACCAGAGGCGTCTTCCGCCTCCTCCTCCTGTGAAATCTAACAGCAATGCAGTGGTTAAGCATAATTCCAAGTATGCCAAGGTGAACATGTTGAATGCAGCTCAAGCAGAGGATTCTTCTGAAGTGATCATGGGTAATCTTCCTGTTAATGATATTCCTGCAAAAGTCTTATTTGATACTGGTGCATCTCATTGTTTCATCTCAAAGCCTTTTGCATCGATGCATGAATTGCCTATCCAAGGTTTGCCTAAATCCTTATCAGTTGTCTCTCCGGCTAAATGCATGAATGCAAGTTATATGGTTCCGGATGTCTCTATCAAGATGGGTGACTATAAATTTCTGTCTTCTCCAATGGTGCTTGGTGACTCTGATATTGATCTTATTCTCGGGATGGACTGGCTTTCTAAGCACAAGGCTCAGCTTGAGTGTGCTGCCAGGGAAATCAAATTGACTCACACTTCGAAAGATGTGATCATCTATGCTTCTCGTGATGATACCATTCGGTTGTTTTCTCTCAATGAGACGGGTGAAATGGAGGCTATATCTCAGATTCCAGTCGTTTGTGAGTACCAAGATGTTTTTCCAGAAGAGCTTCCGGGTATGCCTCCCCGTCGGCCAGTTGAATTCGTTATTGAGCTTGAGCCTGGCACGCAACCCGTTTGCAAGCGTCCTTACAAGCTTGGACCTGATGAGCTCAAGGAATTGAAGATTCAACTCGATAAACAAGAACGTCTGGGTCTGATCAGACCAAGTTCTTCTCCTTGGGGTTGTGGTGTTCTTTTTGTCAAGAAGAAGGATGGCACGGACCGACTTTGCGTCAATTACCGTCCATTGAACAAGAAGACTATCAAGAACAAGTACCCACTTCCCAACATCAATGAGCTATTTGAGCAACTCAAAGGTGCTAAGGTGTTCTCCAAGCTCGATCTTCGTATGGGTTATCATCAGATTCGCATTCGTGAAGAAGATATTCCCAAGACAGCATTCAGAACAAGCTTTGGTTCTTATGAATATACTGTCATGTCTTTCGGCCTCGTCAATGCTCCTCCGTATTTCACTCGATTGATGAATTTCATCTTCAACCCCTACATCAACGAATTTGTCTTGGTCTATCTCGATGATATTTTGGTCTTCTCCAAGAATAAGAAGGATCATGCCGAACATTTGCGATTGGTACTCGACCAGCTCAGAGAATATCAATTATATGCGAAGTTCTCCAAATGTGAATTCTGGCTTGATGAAGTTCTTTATCTTGGTCATATCATCTCTGCCAAGGGCATCGCTGTTAATCCAGAGAGGGTGTCTGCAGTTTTGAATTGGAATCCTCCTCAGAATGTCAAGCAGCTTCGCAGTTTTCTTGGACTTGCAAGCTATTGCAGAAGATTCGTTGAGAATTTCTCCAAGATTGCCAAGCCTCTTTCCAACCTCCTCCAGAAGCATGTGAAATATGTCTGGTCTCCTGAGTGTGATGTTGCTTTCAACACTCTCAAAGAGAAACTTGTCACTGCTCCAGTTCTGACTCCTCCTGATGAATCCAAGCCTTATGAAGTATTCTGTGATGCTTCTCTCCAGGGCCTCGGTGCTGTGTTAATGCAAGAGAAGAAGGTTGTTGCCTATACCTCTCGCCAGTTGAAGCCCAATGAAAGGAACTACCCCACTCATGATCTTGAGTTGGCGGCAGTTGTCCACGCACTAATAACATGGAGACATCTCCTGTTGGGAAGGAAAGTGGACATCTTCACAGATCACAAGAGTCTCAAGTATATCTTCACTCAGCCTCATCTCAACCTCAGGCAAACTCGATGGGTCGAAATGATTCAAGAGTATAATCCGAGTATCGAATATACTCCAGGCAAGGCTAATGTGGTTGCAGACGCTTTGAGCAGAAAGGCTTACTGCAGCAGCTTAATCCTCAAGCCTTTTCAACCGGATCTCTGTGAGGCTTTTCGCAAGTTGAATCTCCAAGTTGTTCCTCAAGGTGTTCTTGCCAACCTCTTTGTCTCTCCTACTTTGGAAGATCAGATTCGTGAGGCTCAATTGTTGGATACCATGGTGAAGAAGGTGAAACGTGGTATTGAAAAGAGCATCCCCAAATACAAGTGCTATCGAGTTGATGACAGAGATACTCTTTTCTTCGAGGACCGGATTGTGGTTCCTAAGGGTGATCTTCGTAAAGTCATTATGAACAAAGCGCACAACTCTCTCCTGTCTATTCATCCAGGAAGTTCAAAGATGTACCATGACCTCAAGCAGTCGTATTGGTGGACTCGAATGAAGCGTGAGATTGCTCAATTCGTGAATGAGTGTGATGTCTGCAGAAGGGTGAAAGCAGAACACCAACGACCAGCTGGACTTCTCCAACCTCTTGCTATTCCAGAATGGAAGTTTGATCATATCGAAATGGACTTCGTGACTGGTTTTCCTAAGTCTAAGCGTGGAAATGATGCTATCTTCGTCGTCATCGACAAGCTCACCAAAGTGGCTCATTTTCTTCCTATCAAAGAGTCCATCACAGCAGCGCAGCTGGCAGAGCTCTACACCTCCAGAATTGTCTCTTTGCACGGCATTCCACAATTGATCTCTTCAGACCGTGGCAGCATCTTTACCTCCAAGTTTTGGGATTCTTTTCAGAAGGCCATGGGCACCAACATTCGCTTCAGCATAGCATTCCACCCTCAGACTAGTGGACAAGTCGAGCGTGTCAATCAAATTCTTGAAGATATGCTCAGAGCCTGTGTTATCTCTTTCGGCATGAAGTGGGAGGATTGTCTTCCTTATGCTGAATTCTCTTACAACAACAGCTTTCAAGCCAGCTCGGGCAAAGCCCCATTCGAGATCCTCTATGGCAGAAAGTGCCGTACTCCTCTCAACTGGTCTGAAACCGGTGAACGCCAATTGCTCGGCAATGATTTGATCTCAGAGGCTGAGGCCATGTGCAAGGTGATTCGTGAGAACCTCAAAGCAGCGTAGTCGCGCCAGAAGAGCTATTACGATAGCAAACACCGTGAAGTGGCATTCGAGATCGGAGACCATGTTTACCTCCGCGTCTCTCCAATGAAAGGAACTCGCCGCTTCGGTATCAAGGGGAAACTTGCCCCGCGATACGTCGGTCCCTTCAAGATCATCGGGAAACGAGGCGATCTCGCCTATCAACTTGAGCTCCCCTCCAACTTTGCAAATGTGCACGATGTCTTCCATGTGTCACAGCTTCGCAAGTGCTTCAAGACGCCTGAGCGCACCATCGACTTCGAAGAGATTGATCTTCAAGAAGATTTGTCCTATCATGAGCATCCAGTTGCCATTCTTGAGACAACTGAGCGCAAGACTCGCAACAAGTCAATCAAATTCCTCAAAGTGAAATGGTCACATCATTCAGACCGAGAGGCCACATGGGAGCGTGAAGACCACCTACGTTCTGAGTACCCGGAGTTCTTTCAGTCCTAGATCTCGGGACGAGATCCTCTCGTAGTGGTGGTGTGTTGTAACGCCCCCGATGTAACTTGCTATATTTGTAATCCAACTCTTGCCATTTCCGGCTATGTGTTATGATATTCCCTCCGTGGTTGGGTTCTCTCCGTTTTGCATTTTGGTCATGTCATGCATTTCATATCATGTCATCATGTGCATCGCATTCGCATACGCGTTCGTATCATAAATCCGAGCATCTTTCCCGTTGTCCGTTTTGCAATCCGGCACTCCTATGTCTCCCGGCGTCCCCTTTTACATTTCTTCGTGAGCGGGTATTAAACATTCTCGGAATGGACCGAGGTTTGACATGTGGCCTCGGTATAGCACCGGTAGACCGCCTGTCAAGTTTCGGGTCAATCGGAGTTCGTTTGGTACTCCAACGGTTAACCGGGTAACCGTGAAGGCCTCGTGTGTGTTGCAGCCCAACACCCCTTCAAAACAGCACAATAACCCATCTAAGTCACTCCCATGTCCTCCGCCGTTCGATCACGATCGCGTGGGCGAAAACCGCACTCCGTTTGGAGCTTCCTAGCTCCTTCTAGCTATAAAAACACCTCCCCCTCCAAATCCGGGTCAAAAACCACCTCCTAACCCTAGCCGTCGCCTCGTAATCCGCGCCAACAGTGCCCCGCCGCCACTGTTCATCCGCGCCGCCACTGTTCACGCCAGCGCCGCCGCCCCGGGCCAATCGGACCGCGCCACGCGCCCCCCCCCCCCCCGTGCCCACTTCGCCGCCGGCCCGCGGGGCCCAGGGCAGGCCCGCCCGGGCCCGCGCGCGCCGACCCGCGCCCCGGCCTGCTCAGCGCCGCCCGCCTCCTCGCCTGCTCGCGCCCGCCGCCCGCCGCCGTGCGTCGCCGCCTCGCCCGTCGCCGCCAACCGCGCCGGCGCCCGGCGCCGCCCCTGCTCGCCTCCACCGCCCCGATCCGGGCCGGATCCGGCGAGATCCGGCCGGAGAGGGCCAGATCCGGCCGCCCCGACCCTCCTTCTCCGGCCGGCGAGCCGCCAGATCCGCGGCGAACTTCGTTTTCCGCGCTACCCGTTGACTCTTTACCTCCTCCCCGAAATCTCTAAGTCTATTTTCATCATCATCATCATCGTAATTTCGACATGCCATAACTTTGCATCTGTAGCTCCGATTCGCGCGTGTAATATGTCATTTTGTTCGCCTCGAAGAGAACATCATTTTGTTCCATTGCATCGTTTCCATTTGAGGTCATCTCGATGCCCGAAATGCTGTTAGAAGAGGGCTAGTTGATGTTTATTGCTGGATCTTAGCTGATCATGCACTTTTGTCGTTTTTGCCATGATTGATGTGTACCTCCTATGAGGTTGAGCTATATATGTGTTTTGTAATATGCCATGTTACCTTTCCAGGGAATTTTGCTATGTATTTTTGTGATACTTGAGGTGGCTAGAAATTGCATGCAAAGTAGGGATGATGATATTGCTGTTTTAAGAAACTTAGTGATTTCGCTAAGTCCCTGACTTTTGTTATTAACATGCCATGTGTTCATGTTGTTTCTGAGTGATCCATGCATAATTTGAGCATGATCAGTAAGGGTGTTTGGAACTTGAGTATTTGTTTAATCCATCCATGCCTTTCGTTGCAATTATGGAGTGCCATAGCTTGAGTCAATCGAGCTCTACTTTTGCTTCAAAATGTTGCTGGCAGATTGTTTACATGTTATTCGATTTTTGCCAAGCTTGGTGTAGTTGATCCTTGCATGATATGATGTTGCTCTTGCCATGTTTTGTTACTATGCCATGTCTTCTTGATGTATGTATGCTTATTTAATCATGAAATGCTCTGTAGTGAGTGCATCGAGCTCACGAACATGCCTAGTCGTTAACAGTTTTCTGCCATGTCCAGTTTTCTGCTAAGTCTGAAACCTGTAACGAAACTTGCTTATTTGTCATGGGTGTAATCATATTTTCTGATCCTTTTTTGGCTTATGGTCAGTAAGGGACTTTTGTCAAGTGCTATGAGTAGATTCGTCCCATGCCTTTCTTTGCTATGTTCTGAACCTGTAGCATGTAGTTTCATTGCTCTGAACATGTCATCCTGATGTTGTTTTCCTGACTTGTTATTTCACTAAGTCTGTGAATCTGTTATAAGTTGTACTTTTCCCATGCTAGTTTGAACCTGTTATGATGGGATTGAGCCGTAGCTCAGTGTTCATCTTTTGTCGTGCATCTTGAGTAGATTACTGTCATATGCTTTGTTGCCATGTTTGGGTGCAGTAGATTAATTATTTGTTGCTTGCTAAGTAGCATCATGCTGTTTATGGCAGATTCGTGTCATTCTTGTTTTGCTTGCCATTTGCAAACCGTGCATCCGATTCCGGTGATCTTTAAATCGATTTCAACCGAAATCACCTCATCTATCCAGTGGCATGCTTGGTTTGCCAAGATTATGCCCTGTTCATCCTTGTCTTTCCGGAGCATGCATACGCATTGCATATCACCTTTCGCATATCATGCCTTGTTTTGCATCATGTTGCTTGCGCATTGCATCGTGGTTGATATTGGTTCCTTTGCTTGTTCTCTTGTCTTGGGTAGAGCCGGGAGACGAGTATGTGAACGAGGAACCCGTTGAGAACGCTTACGAGGACCAAGCTTTCGACAACTCTGAGAACCTTGCAGGCAAGATGACCATACCCTCGAAATCACTTCTATCTTTGCTAGCTAGTTTGCTCGCTCTTTTGCTATGCCTATGCTGCGATACCTACCACTTGCTATATCATGCCTCCTATATTGCCATGTCAGCCCCTAACCATCCATGTCCTAGCAAACCGTTGTTTGGCTATGTTACTGCTTTGCTCAGCCCCTCTTATAGCGTTGTTAGTTGCAGGTGAAGATGAAGTTTGTTCCTTGTTGGAACATGATCTTGTTGTTACTTGTTGGAACATGTTTACTTGTTGGGATATCACAATACCTCTTATTTAATTAATGCATCTATATACTTGGTAAAGGGTGGAAGGCTCGGCCTTATGCCTGGTGTTTTGTTCCACTATTGCCACCCTAGTTTCCGTCATACCGGTGTTATGTTCCCGGAGTTTGCGTTCCTTACACGGTTGGGTGATTTATGGGACCCCCTTGACAGTTCACTTTGAATAAGACTTTTCCAGCAAGGCCCAACATTGGTTTTACCATTCGCCCCCTAGCCTTTTTCCCTTGGGTTCTGCAGACTCAAGGGTCATCTTTATTTTAACCCCCGGGCCAGTTCTCCTTCGATTGCTGGTCCAAACCGTCAGCCGCCGGTGGCCACCAGGGGCAACTCTGGGTTCGCCTATCGGAAGTTTGGACAATCCGGATGTGCCCTGAGACCGAGATATGTGCAGCTCCTATCAGGATTTGTCGGCACAATCGGGCGGCTTTGCTGGACTTGTTTTATTGCTGTTGAAATGTCTTGTAGTCCGGGATTCCGAGATTGATCGGGTCTTCCCGGTAGAAGGATATCCTTCGTTGACCGTGAGAGCTTATCATGGGCTAAGTTGGGACACCCCTGCAGGGTATTATCTTTCGAAAGCCGTGCCCGCGGTTATGAGGCAGATGGGAATTTGTTGATGTCCGGTTGTAGAAAACCCGAAGTTGACCTTAACTAAAACACATCAACCGCGTGTGTAACCGTGATGGTCTCTTCTCGGCGGGGTCCGGGAAGTGAACACGGTTGTTGGAGTTATGCTTGACGTAGGTTGTTTCAGGATCACTTCTTGATCATTTCTAGCTTCTCGACCGTGCTTTGCCTTCTCTTCTCGCTCTCTTTTGCGCTATAGCCACCATATGCTAGTCGCTTGCTGCAGCTCCACCTCACTGCCCCTTTCCCACCTTTAAGCTTAAATAGTCTTGATCTCGCGGGTGTGAGATTGCTGAGTCCCCGTGGCTCACAGATATTATCACCTCAGTTGCAGGTACCAACGATGTCAGTGCTGATGATGCGACCGAGCTCACTTGGGAGTTCGACGAGGAACGTGGCCGTTACTATGTTTCTTTTCCAGATGATTAGTAGTGGAGCCCAGTTGGGTGATCCGGGGATCTGTTTAGCATTTGGGGTAGTCTTCTTCCATTTTGGTACCGTAGTCGGACCTTGAGTGTTATCTGTTTGATGGATGTTATTTATGTATTTGTGTGAAGTGGCGATTGTAAGCCAACTATGTATCTTTCCCCTGTATTTATTACATGGATTGTGTGAAGATTACCTCACTTGCGACATTGCTTTCAATGCGGTTATGCCTCTAAGTCGTGCCTCGACACGTGGGAGATATAGCCGCATCGAGGGCGTTACAAGTTGGTAATCAGAGCCTTTCCCGACCTTAGGAGCCCCCACTGTTTGATCGTCTTTAGTGGCCGAGTTGTGTCTAGGAAAAAATGTTTTGAGTCATTTAGGAATTATATATCGGAGAGTTTAGGAATTCTTTTTACTTCCCAGTCCCTTCGACCTTCTGGTAAGGCATCCTGACGTAGAGTTTTGACTCTTCTCTTCTCAAATTTCACTAAAATTTTTTTTTTAGGATCACGCGGGTATATTACAATCGTTCCGATGGTTTTATGTTGACAACATTGTCTTGGTTGCCTCCTGACATTTAGGGGTTGTGGCAGTGTCCCGGGGAGTTGAGCTCCGAGGTGTTGTCGTCATAATCTTATCGTTGCGGTTTTGGAATACCTGAGTTTAGTACGACCGACATCGAAAATCTCTTTTGTACAGTTGTTGGTGAGATAACCCTGATAGCCCAGTACTGTGGCGAGTGCGGGAGTATTGCCATGACTTGTATAACGGATGTGTTTTCGAAGGTTGAGGTAGACGATTTCCGAAGGTTTCTTGGTTATGTGTTGAAGGATGGATACAGCTGGTTGTAGGATTGCTAGTTTGGGTGAGATATTATGCTTCCCCTGTATCCCCAACACCTGATTGCATAACCAGAAAATTTCGGGAGTTTATAAGTGGGAATTCATGTAGCTCTAGTATTTTCTTCCGCAAATATTTGGTTTGTGATTGGGTAATCCTTACCAAGTATTTCTTCATATCCGTACCTTGTTGATTTTATTCCTTACCATGTTCTAAGTGGCTTCTCAGCTTTGGAAGTGTGATGATTTTCATTGGAATTCATTCGTTCATTCTCGTTCGAATGTTAATTGTGAAGACTATATGTTGCAATTTCGTTCTTTTGATTCAGCTTCAATACATCTCTGTCAAGATGCTAATGGATGTCACCCTCTTCAGGATGGCTCCGCCTACGCGTCAGAATCCGGAACGCAATGATGGAGATCAGGCTAACCATCCGCCTCCACCTCCGCCTCCGGAAGCTTGGCAAGCCCTGATGACTGCTACAAATGCCAATGCTCAGATTCTGATTCAGCTCTTGCAAGATCGCAACCAAGGTCAAGCTAATCAAGAGAATCAAGGCCAAGGCAACAATCAGCCGCATTTCGCTTCACTGAACCAGTTCCTTGCTAATCAGCCAAAAACCTTCAGCTACTGTGTCGAGGCCACTGACGCTGATGATTGGCTCGTGGACATCAGCAAACATTTCGAGTGCAGCAATGTGAGACCTGAGGACTTCGTCAAGTTTGCCTCTTTTCAACTCAAAGATCAAGCTGCTGAGTGGTTCCAGCAATACAAAGATTCCAGAAGTGGTCGTGTGATCACTTGGGATGATTTCCGCCGTGATTTCAAAGCGCACCACATTCCAGAAAGTGTTGTTGAGCTTAAGCGTGAGGAATTCCGCAATCTCAAGCAAGGCAACATGACTGTCTATCAATACAACACTCAGTTCCAGAAGCTTTCTCGTTTTGCAAGGCAAGACATCCCTGATGAGAAGAGTATGATCTACCAGTTCAGGCGTGGTCTCAGAGAAGATCTGCAGCTCGCTCTCGTGCTTTTCGAGCCATTAAAGTATGATGAATTCTACAACATGGCACTGAAACAAGAAGCTGCTCAGCTCAAGTGTGAGGCTTCTAAGAAGAGAGTCAGAGACGCAGTTCAGTCTTCTTCTTCCTCACTTGTGGCAGCTAAGCAACAGAAGTTCTGGTTGCCTCCTCCTCCTCCGTTCCGTCAGCCTTATCAGCAGAAGAACTCAAGTGGTCGTGGATCTTCCCACCCACCCAACCCTGGTTATCAGAACAAGTCTCAGAACCAAACTCCAAGGCCAAGTGCTCCTTATCATCGTCCGCTCTCAGAGGTGACTTGTAACAAATGCCAGCAGAAGGGTCACTATGCGAACAAGTGCTTCAACCAGAGGCGTCTTCCGCCTCCTCCTCCTGTGAAATCTAACAGCAATGGTTAAGCATAATTCCTAGTATGCCAAGGTGAACATGTTAAATGCAGCTCAAGCAGAGGATTCTTCTGAAGTGATCATGGGTAATCTTCCTGTTAATGATATTCCTGCAAAAGTCTTATTTGATACTGGTGCATCTCATTGTTTCATCTCAAAGCCTTTTGCATCGATGCATGAATTGCCTATCCAAGGTTTGCCTAAATCCTTATCAGTTGTCTCTCCGGCTAAATGCATGAATGCAAGTTATATGGTTCCGGATGTCTCTATCAAGATGGGTGACTATAAATTTCTGTCTTCTCCAATGGTGCTTGGTGACTCTGATATTGATCTTATTCTCGGGATGGACTGGCTTTCTAAGCACAAGGCTCAGCTTGAGTGTGCTGCCAGGGAAATCAAATTGACTCACACTTCGAACGATGTGATCATCTATGCTTCTCGTGATGATACCATTCGGTTGTTTTCTCTCAATGAGATGGGTGAAATGGAGGCTATCTCTTAGATTCCAGTCGTTTGTGAGTACCAAGATGTTTTTCCAGAAGAGCTTCCGGGTATGCCTCCCCGTCGGCCAGTTGAATTCGTTATTGAGCTTGAGCCTGGCACGCAACCCGTTTGCAAGCGTCCTTACAAGCTTGGACCAGATGAGCTCAAGGAATTGAAGATTCAAGTCGATAAACAAGAACGTCTGGGTCTGATCAGACCAAGTTCTTCTCCTTGGGGTTGTGGTGTTCTTTTTGTCAAGAAGAAGGATGGCACGGACCGACTTTGCGTCGATTACCGTCCATTGAACAAGAAGACTATCAAGAACAAGTACCCACTTCCCAACATCAATGAGCTATTTGAGCAACTCAAAGGTGCTAAGGTGTTCTCCAAGCTCGATCTTCGTATGGGTTATCATCAGATTCGCATTCGTGAAGAAGATATTCCCAAGACAGCATTCAGAACAAGCTTTGGTTCTTATGAATATACTGTCATGTCTTTCGGCCTCGTCAATGCTCCTCCGTATTTCACTCGATTGATGAATTTCATCTTCAACCCCTACATCAACGAATTTGTCTTGGTCTATCTCGATGATATTTTGGTCTTCTCCAAGAATAAGAAGGATCATGCCGAACATTTGCGATTGGTACTCGACCAGCTCAGAGAATATCACTTATATGCGAAGTTCTCCAAATGTGAATTCTGGCTTGATGAAGTTCTTTATCTTGGTCATATCATCTCTGCCAAGGGCATCGCTGTTAATCCAGAGAGGGTGTCTGCAGTTTTGAATTGGAATCCTCCTCAGAATGTCAAGCAGCTTCGCAGTTTTCTTGGACTTGCAAGCTATTGCAGAAGATTCGTTGAGAATTTCTCCAAGATTGCCAAGCCTCTTTCCAACCTCCTCCAGAAGCATGTGAAATATGTCTGGTCTCCTGAGTGTGACGTTGCTTTCAACACTCTCAAAGAGAAACTTGTCACTGCTCCAGTTCTGACTCCTCCTGATGAATCCAAGCCTTATGAAGTATTCTGTGATGCTTCTCTCCAGGGCCTCGGTGCTGTGTTAATGCAAGAGAAGAAGGTTGTTGCCTATACCTCTCGCCAGTTGAAGCCCAATGAAAGGAACTACCCCACTCATGATCTTGAGTTGGCGGCAGTTGTCCACGCACTAATAACATGGAGACATCTCGTGTTGGGAAGGAAAGTGGACATCTTCACAGATCACAAGAGTCTCAAGTATATCTTCACTCAGCCTCATCTCAACCTCAGGCAAACTCGATGGGTCGAAATGATTCAAGAGTATAATCCGAGTATCGAATATACTCCAGGCAAGGCTAATGTGGTCGCAGACGCTTTGAGCAGAAAGGCTTACTGCAGCAGCTTAATCCTCAAGCCTTTTCAACCGGATCTCTGTGAGGCTTTTCGCAAGTTGAATCTCCAAGTTGTTCCTCAAGGTGTTCTTGCCAACCTCTTTGTCTCTCCTACTTTGGAAGATCAGATTCGTGAGGCTCAATTGTTGGATACCATGGTGAAGAAGGTGAAACGTGGTATTGAAAAGAGCATCCCCAAATACAAGTGCTATCGAGTTGATGACAGAGATACTCTTTTCTTCGAGGACCGGATTGTGGTTCCTAAGGGTGATCTTCGTAAAGTCATTATGAACGAAGCGCACAACTCTCTCCTGTCTATTCATCCAGGAAGTTCAAAGATGTACCATGACCTCAAGCAGTCGTATTGGTGGACTCGAATGAAGCGTGAGATCGCTCAATTCGTGAATGAGTGTGATGTCTGCAGAAGGGTGAAAGCAGAACACCAACGACCAGCTGGACTTCTCCAACCTCTTGCTATTCCAGAATGGAAGTTTGATCATATCGAAATGGACTTCGTGACTGGTTTTCCTAAGTCTAAGCGTGGAAATGATGCTATCTTCGTCATCATCGACAAGCTCACCAAAGTGGCTCATTTTCTTCCTATCAAAGAGTCCATCACAGCAGCGCAGCTGGCAGAGCTCTACACCTCCAGAATTGTCTCTTTGCACGGCATTCCACAATTGATCTCTTCAGACCGTGGCAGCATCTTTACCTCCAAGTTTTGGGATTCTTTTCAGAAGGCCATGGGCACCAACATTCGCTTCAGCACAGCTTTCCACCCTCAGACTAGTGGACAAGTCGAGCGTGTCAATCAAATTCTTGAAGATATGCTCAGAGCCTGTGTTATCTCTTTCGGCATGAAGTGGGAGGATTGTCTTCCTTATGCTGAATTCTCTTACAACAACAGCTTTCAAGCCAGCTCGGGCAAAGCCCCATTCGAGATCCTCTATGGCAGAAAGTGCCGTACTCCTCTCAACTGGTCTGAAACCGGTGAACGCCAATTGCTCGGCAATGATTTGATCTCAGAGGCTGAGGCCATGTGCAAGGTGATTCGTGAGAACCTCAAAGCAGCGCAGTCGCGCCAGAAGAGCTATTACGATAGCAAACACCGTGATGTGGCATTCGAGATCGGAGACCATGTTTACCTCCGCGTCTCTCCAATGAAAGGAACTCGTCGCTTCGGTATCAAGGGGAAACTTGCCCCGCGATACGTCGGTCCCTTCAAGATCATCGGGAAACGAGGCGATCTCGCCTATCAACTTGAGCTCCCCTCCAACTTTGCAAATGTGCACGATGTCTTCCACGTGTCACAGCTTCGCAAATGCTTCAAGACGCCTGAGCGCACCATCAACTTCGAAGAGATTGATCTTCAAGAAGATTTGTCCTATCATGAGCATCCAGTTGCCATTCTTGAGACAACTGAGCGCAAGACTCGCAACAAGTCAATCAAATTCCTCAAAGTGAAATGGTCACATCATTCAGACCGAGAGGCCACATGGGAGCGTGAAGACCACCTACGTTCTGAGTACCCGGAGTTCTTTCAGTCCTAGATCTCGGGACGAGATCCTCTCGTAGTGGTGGTGTGTTGTAACGCCCCCGATGTAACTTGCTATATTTGTAATCCAACTCTTGCCATTTCCGGCTATGTGTTATGATATTCCCTCCGTGGTTGGGTTCTCTCCGTTTTGCATTTTGGTCATGTCATGCATTTCATATCATGTCATCATGTGCATCGCATTCGCATACGCGTTCGTATCATAAATCCGAGCATCTTTCCCGTTGTCCGTTTTGCAATCCGGCACTCCTATGTCTCCCGGCGTCCCCTTTTACATTTCTTCGTGAGCGGGTATTAAACATTCTCGGAATGGACCGAGGTTTGACATGTGGCCTCGGTATAGCACAGGTAGACCGCCTGTCAAGTTTCGGGTCAATCGGAGTTCGTTTGGTACTCCAACGGTTAACCGGGTAACCGTGAAGGCCTCGTGTGTGTTGCAGCCCAACACCCCTTCAAAACAGCCCAATAACCCATCTAAGTCACTCCCATGTCCTCCGCCGTTCGATCACGATCGCGTGGGCGAAAACCGCACTCCGTTTGGAGCTTCCTAGCTCCTTCTAGCTATAAAAACACCTCCCCCTCCAAATCCGGGTCAAAAACCACCTCCTAACCCTAGCCGTCGCCTCGTAATCCGCGCCAACAGTGCCCCGCCGCCACTGTTCATCCGCGCCGCCACTGTTCACGCCAGCGCCGCCGCCCCGGGCCAATCGGACCGCGCCACGCGCCCCCCCCGTGCCCACTTCGCCGCCGGCCCGCGGGGCCCAGGGCAGGCCCGCCCGGGCCCGCGCGCGCCGACCCGCGCCCCGGCCTGCTCAGCGCCGCCCGCCTCCTCGCCTGCTCGCGCCCGCCGCCCGCCGCCGTGCGTCGCCGCCTCGCCCGTCGCCGCCAACCGCGCCGGCGCCCGGCGCCGCCCCTGCCCGCCTCCACCGCCCCGATCCGGGCCGGATCCGGCGAGATCCGGCCGGAGAGGGCCAGATCCGGCCGCCCCGACCCTCCTTCTCCGGCCGGCGAGCCGCCAGATCCGCGGCGAACTTCGTTTTCCGCGCTACCCGTTGACTCTTTACCTCCTCCCCGAAATCTCTAAGTCTTTATTTTCATCATCATCATCGTATTTTCGACATGCCATAACTTTGCATCTGTAGCTCCGATTCGCGCGTGTAATATGTCATTTTGTTCGCCTCGAAGAGAACATCATTTTGTTCCATTGCGTCATTTTCATTTGAGGTCACCTCGATGCCCGAAATGCTGTTAGAAGAGGGCTAGTTGATGTTTATTGCTGGATCTTAGCTGATCATGCACTTTTGTCTTTTTTGCCATGATTGATTTGTACCTCCTATGAGGTTGAGCTATATATGTGTTTTGTAATATGCCATGTTACCTTTCCAGGGAATTTTGCTATGTATTTTTGTGATGCTTGAGGTGGCTAGAAATTGCATGCAAAGTAGGGATGATGATATTGCTGTTTTCAGAAACTTAGTGATTTCGCTAAGTCCCTGACTTTTGTTATTAACATGCCATGTGTTTATGTTGTTTCTGAGTGATCCATGCATAATTTGAGCATGATCAGTAAGGGTGTTTGGAACTTGAGTATCTGCTTAATCCATCGATTCCTTTGGTTGAAATTATGGAGTGCCATAGCTTGAGTCAATCGAGCTCTACTTTTGCTTCAAAATGTTGCTGGCAGATTGTTTACATCTTATTCGATTTTTGCCAAGCTTGGTGTAGTTGATCCTTGCATGATATGATGTTGCTCTTGCCATGTTTTGTTACTATGCCATGTCTTCTTGATGTATGTATGCTTATTTAATCATGAAATGCTCTGTAGTGAGTGCATCGAGCTCACGAACATGCCTAGTCGTTAACAGTTTTCTGCCATGTCCAGTTTTCTGCTAAGTCTGAAACCTGTAACGAAACTTGCTTATTTGTCATGGGTGTAATCATATTTTCTGATCCTTTTTTGGCTGATGGTCAGTAAGGGACTTTTGTCAAGTGCTATGAGTAGATTCATGCCATGCCTTTCTTTGCTATGTTATGAACCTGTAGCATGTAGTTTCATTGCTCTGAACATGTCATCCTGATGTTGTTTTCCTGACTTGTTGTTATTTCACTAAGTCTGTGAATCTGTTATAAGTTGTACTTTTACCATGCTAGTTTGAACCTGTTATGATGGGATTAAGCCGTAGCTCAGTGTTCATCTTTTGTCGTGCATCTTGAGTAGATTACTGTCATATGCTTTGTTGCCATGTTTGGGTGCAGTAGCTTAATTATTTGTTGCTTGCTAAGTAGCATCATGCTGTTTATGGCAGATTCGTGTCATTCTTGTTTAGCTTGCCATTTGCAAACCGTGCATCCGATTCCGGTGATCTTTAAATCGATTTCAACCGAAATCACCTCATCTATCCAGTGGCATGCTTGGTTTGCCAAGATTATGCCCTGTTCATCCTTGTCTTTCCGGAGCATGCATACGCATTGCATATCACCTTTCGCATATCATGCCATGTTTTGCATCATGTTGCTTGCGCATTGCATCGTGGTTGATATTGGTTCCTTTGCTTGTTCTCTTGTCTTGGGTAGAGCCGGGAGACGAGTACGTGAACGAGGAACCCGTTGAGAACGCTTACGAGGACCAAGCTTTCGACAACTCTGAGAACCTTGCAGGCAAGATGACCATACCCTCGAAATCACTTCTATCTTTGCTAGCTAGTTTGCTCGCTCTTTTGCTATGCCTATGCTGTGATACCTACCACTTGCTATATCATGCCTCCTATATTGCCATGTCAGCCCCTAACCATCAATGTCCTAGCAAACCGTTGTTTGGCTATGTTACTGCTTTGCTCAGCCCCTCTTATAGCGTTGTTAGTTGCAGGTGAAGATGAAGTTTGTTCCTTGTTGGAACATGATCTTGTTGTTCCTTGTTGGAACATGTTTACTTGTTGGGATATCACAATACCTCTTATTTAATTAATGCATCTATATACTTGGTAAAGGGTGGAAGGCTCGGCCTTATGCCTGGTGTTTTGTTCCACTATTGCCACCCTAGTTTCCGTCATACCGGTGTTATGTTCCCGGAGTTTGCGTTCCTTACACGGTTGGGTGATTTATGGGACCCCCTTGACAGTTCACTTTGAATAAGACTTTTCCAGCAAGGCCCAACATTGGTTTTACCATTCGCCCCCTAGCCTTTTTCCCTTGGGTTCTGCAGACTCAAGGGTCATCTTTATTTTAACCCCCGGGCCAGTTCTCCTTCGATTGCTGGTCCAAACCGTCAGCCGCCGGTGGCCACCAGGGGCAACTCTGGGTTCGCCTATCGGAAGTTTGGACAATCCGGATGTGCCCTGAGACCGAGATATGTGCAGCTCCTATCAGGATTTGTCGGCACAATCGGGCGGCTTTGCTGGACTTGTTTTATTGCTGTTGAAATGTCTTGTAGTCCGGGATTCCGAGATTGATCGGGTCTTCCCGGTAGAAGGAATATCCTTCGTTGACCGTGAGAGCTTATCATGGGCTAAGTTGGGACACCCCTGCAGGGTATTATCTTTCGAAAGCCGTGCCCGCGGTTATGAGGCAGATGGGAATTTGTTGATGTCCGGTTGTAGAAAACCCGAAGTTGACCTTAACTAAAACACATCAACCGCGTGTGTAACCGTGATGGTCTCTTCTCGGCGGGGTCCGGGAAGTGAACACGGTTGTTGGAGTTATGCTTGACGTAGGTTGTTTCAGGATCACTTCTTGATCATTTCTAGCTTCTCGACCGTGCTTTGTCTTCTCTTCTCGCTCTCTTTTGCGCTATAGCCACCATATGCTAGTCGCTTGCTGCAGCTCCACCTCACTGCCCCTTTCCCACCTTTAAGCTTAAATAGTCTTGATCTCGCGGGTGTGAGATTGCTGAGTCCCCGTGGCTCACAGATATTATCACCTCAGTTGCAGGTACCAACGATGTCAGTGCTGATGATGCGACCGAGCTCACTTGGGAGTTCGACGAGGAACGTGGCCGTTACTATGTTTCTTTTCCAGATGATCAGTAGTGGAGCCCAGTTGGGTGATCCGGGGATCTGTTTAGCATTTGGGGTAGTCTTCTTCCATTTTGGTACCGTAGTCGGACCTTGAGTGTTATCTGTTTGATGGATGTTATTTATGTATTTGTGTGAAGTGGCGATTGTAAGCCAACTATGTATCTTTCCCCTGTATTTATTACATGGATTGTGTGAAGATTACCTCACTTGCGACATTGCTTTCAATGCGGTTATGCCTCTAAGTCGTGCCTCGACACGTGGGAGATATAGCCGCATCGAGGGCGTTACAAGTTGGTATCAGAGCCTTTCCCGACCTTAGGAGCCCCCACTGTTTGATCGCCTTTAGTGGCCGAGTTGTGTCTAGAAAACAAATGTTTTGAGTCATTTAGGAATTATATATCGGAGAGTTTAGGAATTCTTTTTACTTCCCAGTCCCTTCGACCTTCTGGTAAGGCATCCTGACGTAGAGTTTTGACTCTTCTCTTCTCAAATTTCACTAAAAAAAATTTTTAGGATCACGCGGGTATATTACAATCGTTCCGATGGTTTTATGATGACAACATTGTCTTGGTTGCCTCCTGACATTTAGGGGTTGTGGCAGTGTCCCGGGGAGTTGAGCTCCGAGGTGTTGTCGTCATAATCTTATCGTTGCGGTTTTGGAATACTTGAGTTTAGTACGACCGACATCGAAAATCTCTTTTGTACAGTTGTTGGTGAGATAACCCTGATAGCCCAGTACTGTGGCGAGTGCGGGAGTATTGCCATGACTTGTATAACGGATGTGTTTTCGAAGGTTGAGGTAGACGATTTCCGAAGGTTTCTTGGTTATGTGTTGAAGGATGGATACAGCTGGTTGTAGGATTGCTAGTTTGGGTGAGATATTATGCTTCCCCTGTATCCCCAACACCTGATTGCATAACCAGAAAATTTCGGGAGTTTATAAGTGGGAATTCATGTAGCTCTAGTATTTTCTTCCGCAAATATTTGGTTTGTGATTGGGTAATCCTTACCAAGTATTTCTTCATATCCGTACCTTGTTGATTTTATTCCTTACCATGTTCTAAGTGGCTTCTCAGCTTTGGAAGTGTGATGATTTTCATTGGAATTCATTCGTTCATTCTCGTTCGAATGTTAATTGTGAAGACTATATGTTGCAATTTCGTTCTTTTGATTCAGCTTCAATACATCTCTGTCAAGATGCTAATGGATGTCACCCTCTTCAGGATGGCTCCGCCTACGCGTCAGAATCCGGAACGCAATGATGGAGATCAGGCTAACCCTCCGCCTCCACCTCCGCCTCCGGAAGCTTGGCAAGCCCTGATGACTGCTACAAATGCCAATGCTCAGATTCTGATTCAGCTCTTGCAAGATCGCAACCAAGGTCAAGCTAATCAAGAGAATCAAGGCCAAGGCAACAATCAGCCGCATTTCGCTTCACTGAACCAGTTCCTTGCTAATCAGCCAAAAACCTTCAGCTACTGTGTCGAGGCCACTGACGCTGATGATTGGCTCGTGGACATCAGCAAACATTTCGAGTGCAGCAATGTGAGACCTGAGGACTTTGTCAAGTTTGCCTCTTTTCAACTCAAAGATCAAGCTGCTGAGTGGTTCCAGCAATACAAAGATTCCAGAAGTGGTCGTGTGATCACTTGGGATGATTTCCGCCGTGATTTCAAAGCGCACCACATTCCAGAAAGTGTTGTTGAGCTTAAGCGTGAGGAATTCCGCAATCTCAAGCAAGGCAACATGAATGTCTATCAATACAACACTCAGTTCCAGAAGCTTTCTCGTTTTGCAAGGCAAGACATCCCTGATGAGAAGAGTATGATCTACAAGTTCAGGCGTGGTCTCAGAGAAGATCTGCAACTTGCTCTCGTGCTTTTCGAGCCATTAAAGTATGATGAATTCTACAACATGGCACTGAAACAAGAAGCTGCTCAGCTCAAGTGTGAGGCTTCTAAGAAGAGAGTCAGAGACGCAGTTCAGTCTTCTTCTTCCTCACTTGTGGCAGCTAAGCAACAGAAGTTCTGGTTGCCTCCTCCTCCTCCGTTCCGTCAGCCTTATCAGCAGAAGAACTCAAGTGGTCGTGGATCTTCCCACCCACCCAACCCTGGTTATCAGAACAAGTCTCAGAACCAAACTCCAAGGCCAAGTGCTCCTTATCATCGTCCGCTCTCAGAGGTGACTTGTAACAAATGCCAGCAGAAGGGTCACTATGCGAACAAGTGCTTCAACCAGAGGCGTCTTCCGCCTCCTCCTCCTGTGAAATCTAACAGCAATGCAGTGGTTAAGCATAATTCCAAGTATGCCAAGGTGAACATGTTGAATGCAGCTCAAGCAGAGGATTCTTCTGAAGTGATCATGGGTAATCTTCCTGTTAATGATATTCCTGCAAAAGTCTTATTTGATACCGGTGCATCTCATTGTTTCATCTCAAAGCCTTTTGCATCGATGCATGAATTGCCTATCCAAGGTTTGCCTAAATCCTTATCAGTTGTCTCTCCGGCTAAATGCATGAATGCAAGTTATATGGTTCCGGATGTCTCTATCAAGATGGGTGACCGGCCGGTGAGCCGCCAGATCCGCGGCGAACTTCGTTTTCCGCGCTACCCGTTGACTCTTTACCTCCTCCCCGAAATCTCTAAGTCTTTATTTTCATCATCATCGTCGTAATTTCGACATGCCATAACTTTGCATCTGTAGCTCCGATTCGCGCGTGCAATATGTCATTTTGTTCGCCTCGAATAGAACATCATTTTGTTCCATTGCATCGTTTACATTTGAGGTCATCCCGATGCCCGAAATGCTGTTAGAAGAGGGCTAGTTGATGTTTATTGCTGGATCTTAGCTGATCATGCACTTTTGTCTTTTTTGCCATGATCGATGTGTACCTCCTATGAGGTTGAGCTATATATGTGTTTTGTAATATGCCATGTTACCTTTCCAGGGAATTTTGCTATGTATTTTTGTGATGCTTGAGGTGGCTAGAAATTGCATGCAAAGTAGGGATGATGATATTGCTGTTTTGTTATTAACATGCCATGTGTTCATGTTGTTTCTGAGTGATCCATGCATAATTTGAGCATGATCAGTAAGGGTGTTTGGAACTTGAGTATTTTCTTAATCCATCCATGCCTTTGGTTGCAATTATGGAGTGCCATAGCTTGAGTCAATCGAGCTCTACTTTTGCTTCAAAATGTTGCTGGCAGATTGTTTACATGTTATTCGATTTTTGCCAAGCTTGGTGTAGTTGATCCTTGCATGATATGATGTTGCTCTTGCCATGTTTTGTTACTATGCCATGTCTTCTTGATGTATGTATGCTTATTTAATCATGAAATGCTCTGTAGTGAGTGCATCGAGCTCACGAACATGCCTAGTCGTTAACAGTTTTCTGCCATGTCCAGTTTTCTGCTAAGTCTGAAACCTGTAACGAAACTTGCTTATTTGTCATGGGTGTAATCATATTTTCTGATACTTTTTTGGCTTATGGTCAGTAAGGGACTTTTGTCAAGTTCTATGAGTAGATTCATGCCATGCCTTTCTTTGCTATGTTCTGAACCTGTAGCATGTAGTTTCATTGCTCTGAACATGTCATCCTGATGTTGTTTTCCTGACTTGTTGTTATTTCACTAAGTCTGTGAATCTGTTATAAGTTGTACTTTTACCATGCTAGTTTGAACCTGTTATGATGGGATTGAGCCGTAGCTCAGTGTTCATCTTTTGTCGTGCATCTTGAGTAGATTCCTGTCATATGCTTTGTTGCCATGTTTGGGTGCAGTAGCTTAATTATTTGTTGCTTGCTAAGTAGCATCATGCTGTTTATGGCAGATTCGTGTCATTCTTGTTTTGCTTGCCATTTGCAAACCGTGCATCCGATTCCGGTGATCTTTAAATCGATTTCAACCGAAATCATCTCATCTATCCAGTGGCATGCTTGGTTTGCCAAGATTATGCCCTGTTCATCCTTGTCTTTCCGGAGCATGCATACGCATTGCATATCACCTTTCGCATATCATGCCTTGTTTTGCATCATGTTGCTTGCGCATTGCATCGTGGTTGATATTGGTTCCTTTGCTTGTTCTCTTGTCTTGGGTAGAGCCGGGAGACGAGTACGTGAACGAGGAACCCGTTGAGAACGCTTACGAGGACCAAGCTTTCGACAACTCTGAGAACCTTGCAGGCAAGATGACCATACCCTCGAAATCACTTCTATCTTTGCTAGCTAGATTGCTCGCTCTTTTGCTATGCCTATGCTGCGATACCTACCACTTGCTATATCATGCCTCCTATATTGCCTTGTCAGCCCCTAACCATCCATGTCCTAGCAAACCGTTGTTTGGCTATGTTACTGCTTCGCTCAGCCCCTCTTATAGCGTTGTTAGTTGCAGGTGAAGATGAAGTTTGTTCCTTCTTGGAACATGATCGTGTTGTTCCTTGTTGGAACATGTTTACTTGCTGGGATATCACAATACCTCTTATTTTATTAATGCATCTATATACTTGGTAAAGGGTGGAAGGCTCGGCCTTATGCCTGGTGTTTTGTTCCACTCTTGCCACCCTAGTTTCCGTCATACCGGTGTTATGTTCCCGGAGTTTGCGTTCCTTACACGGTTGGGTGATTTATGGGACCCCCTTGACAGTTCGCTTTGAATAAGACTTTTCCAGCAAGGCCCAACATTGGTTTTACCATTCGCCCCCTAGCCTTTTTCCCTTGGGTTCTGCAGACTCAAGGGTCATCTTTATTTTAACCCCCGGGCCAGTTCTCCTTCGATTGCTGGTCCAAACCGTCAGTCGCTGGTGGCCACCAGGGGCAACTCTGGGTTCGCCTATCGGAAGTTTGGACAATCCGGATGTGCCCTGAGACCGAGATATGTGCAGCTCCTATCAGGATTTGTCGGCACAATCGGGCGGCTTTGCTGGACTTGTTTTATTGCTGTTGAAATGTCTTGTAGTCCGGGATTCCGAGATTGATCGGGTCTTCCCGGTAGAAGGAATATCCTTCGTTGACCGTGAGAGCTTATAATGGGCTAAGTTGGGACACCCCTGCAGGGTATTATCTTTCGAAAGCCGTGCCCGCGGTTATGAGGCAGATGGGAATTTTGTTGATGTCCGGTTGTAGAAAACCCGAAGTTGACCTTAACTAAAACACATCAACCGCGTGTGTAACCGTGATGGTCTCTTCTCGGCGGGGTCCGGGAAGTGAACACGGTTGTTGGAGTTATGCTTGACGTAGGTTGTTTCAGGATCACTTCTTGATCATTTCTAGCTTCTCGACCGTGCTTTGCCTTCTCTTCTCGCTCTCTTTTGCGCTATAGCCACCATATGCTAGTCGCTTGCTGCAGCTCCACCTCACTGCCCCTTTCCCACCTTTAAGCTTAAATAGTCTTGATCTCGCGGGTGTGAGATTGCTGAGTCCCCGTGGCTCACAGATATTATCACCTCAGTTGCAGGTACCAACGATGTCAGTGCTGATGATGCGACCGAGCTCACTTGGGAGTTCGACGAGGAACGTGGCCGTTACTATGTTTCTTTTCCAGATGATCAGTAGTGGAGCCCAGTTGGGTGATCCGGGGATACAGCTGGTTGTAGGATTTGCTAGTTTGGGTGAGATCATAAAACCATCGGAACGATTGTAATATACCCGCGTGATCCTAAAAAAATTTTTAGTGAAATTTGAGAAGAGAAGAGTCAAAACTCTACGTCAGGATGCCTTACCAGAAGGTCGAAGGGACTGGGGGCTCCTAAGGTCGGGAAAGGCTCTGATTATCAACTTAACACCTGATTGCATAACCAGAAAATTTCGGGAGTTTATAAGTGGGAATTCATGTAGCTCTAGTATTTTCTTCCGCAAATATTTGGTTTGTGATTGGGTAATCCTTACCAAGTATTTCTTTATATCCGTACCTTGTTGATTTTATTCCTTACCATGTTCTAAGTGGCTTCTCAGCTTTGGAAGTGTGATGATTTTCATTGGAATTCATTCGTTCATTCTCGTTCGAATGTTAATTGTGAAGACTATATGTTGCAATTTCGTTCTTTTGATTCAGCTTCAATACATCTCTGTCAAGATGCTAATGGATGTCACCCTCTTCAGGATGGCTCCGCCTACGCGTCAGAATCCGGAACGCAATGATGGAGATCAGGCTAACCCTCCGCCTCCACCTCCGCCTCCGGAAGCTTGGCAAGCCCTGATGACTGCTACAAATGCCAATGCTCAGATTCTGATTCAGCTCTTGCAAGATCGCAACCAAGGTCAAGCTAATCAAGAGAATCAAGGCCAAGGCAACAATCAGCCGCATTTCGCTTCACTGAACCAGTTCCTTGCTAATCAGCCAAAAACCTTCAGCTACTGTGTCGAGGCCACTGACGCTGATGATTGGCTCGTGGACATCAGCAAACATTTCGAGTGCAGCAATGTGAGACCTGAGGACTTTGTCAAGTTTGCCTCTTTTCAACTCAAAGATCAAGCTGCTGAGTGGTTCCAGCAATACAAAGATTCCAGAAGTGGTCGTGTGATCACTTGGGATGATTTCCGCCGTGATTTCAAAGCGCACCACATTCCAGAAAGTGTTGTTGAGCTTAAGCGTGAGGAATTCCGCAATCTCAAGCAAGGCAACATGACTGTCTATCAATACAACACTCAGTTCCAGAAGCTTTCTCGTTTTGCAAGGCAAGACATCCCTGATGAGAAGAGTATGATCTACCAGTTCAGGCGTGGTCTCAGAGAAGATCTGCAACTTGCTCTCGTGCTTTTCGAGCCATTAAAGTATGATGAATTCTACAACATGGCACTGAAACAAGAAGCTGCTCAGCTCAAGTGTGAGGCTTCTAAGAAGAGAGTCAGAGACGCAGTTCAGTCTTCTTCTTCCTCACTTGTGGCAGCTAAGCAACAGAAGTTCTGGTTGCCTCCTCCTCCTCCGTTCCGTCAGCCTTATCAGCAGAAGAACTCAAGTGGTCGTGGATCTTCCCACCCACCCAACCCTGGTTATCAGAACAAGTCTCAGAACCAAACTCCAAGGCCAAGTGCTCCTTATCATCGTCCGCTCTCAGAGGTGACTTGTAACAAATGCCAGCAGAAGGGTCACTATGCGAACAAGTGCTTCAACCAGAGGCGTCTTCCGCCTCCTCCTCCTGTGAAATCTAACAGCAATGCAGTGGTTAAGCATAATTCCAAGTATGCCAAGGTGAACATGTTGAATGCAGCTCAAGCAGAGGATTCTTCTGAAGTGATCATGGGTAATCTTCCTGTTAATGATATTCCTGCAAAAGTCTTATTTGATACTGGTGCATCTCATTGTTTCATCTCAAAGCCTTTTGCATCGATGCATGAATTGCCTATCCAAGGTTTGCCTAAATCCTTATCAGTTGTCTCTCCGGCTAAATGCATGAATGCAAGTTATATGGTTCCGGATGTCTCTATCAAGATGGGTGACTATAAATTTCTGTCTTCTCCAATGGTGCTTGGTGACTCTGATATTGATCTTATTCTCGGGATGGACTGGCTTTCTAAGCACAAGGCTCAGCTTGAGTGTGCTGCCAGGGAAATCAAATTGACTCACACTTCGAACGATGTGATCATCTATGCTTCTCGTGATGAATCCATTCGGTTGTTTTCTCTCAATGAGACGGGTGAAATGGAGGCTATATCTCAGATTCCAGTCGTTTGTGAGTACCAAGATGTTTTTCCAGAAGAGCTTCCGGGTATGCCTCCCCGTCGGCCAGTTGAATTCGTTATTGAGCTTGAGCCTGGCACGCAACCCGTTTGCAAGCGTCCTTACAAGCTTGGACCAGATGAGCTCAAGGAATTGAAGATTCAACTCGATAAACAAGAACGTCTGGGTCTGATCAGACCAAGTTCTTCTCCTTGGGGTTGTGGTGCCGCCGAGAAGAGACCATCACGGTTACACACGCGGTTGATGTGTTTTAGTTAAGGTCAACTTCGGGTTTTCTACAACCGGACATCAACAAATTCCCATCTGCCTCATAACCGCGGGCACGGCTTTCGAAAGATAATACCCTGCAGGGGTGTCCCAACTTAGCCCATGATAAGCTCTCACGGTCAACGAAGGATATTCCTTCTACCGGGAAGACCCGATCAATCTCGGAATCCCGGACTACAAGACATTTCAACAGCAATAAAACAAGTCCAGCAAAGCCGCCCGATTGTGCCGACAAATCCTGATAGGAGCTGCACATATCTCGGTCTCAGGGCACATCCGGATTGTCCAAACTTCCGATAGGCGAACCCAGAGTTGCCCCTGGTGGCCACCGGCGGCTGACGGTTTGCGAAAGGTGATATGCAATGCGTATGCATGCTCCGGAAAGACAAGGATGAACAGGGCATAATCTTGGCAAACCAAGCATGCCACTGGATAGATGAGGTGATTTCGGTTGAAATCGATTTAAAGATCACCGGAATCGGATGCACGGTTTGCAAATGGCAAGCTAAACAAGAATGACACGAATCTGCCATAAACAGCATGATGCTACTTAGCAAGCAACAAATAATTAAGCTACTGCACCCAAACATGGCAACAAAGCATATGACAGTAATCTACTCAAGATGCACGACAAAAGATGAACACTGAGCTACGGCTCAATCCCATCATAACAGGTTCAAACTAGCATGGTAAAAGTACAACTTATAACAGATTCACAGACTTAGTGAAATAACAACAAGTCAGGAAAACAACATCAGGATGACATGTTCAGAGCAATGAAACTACATGCTACAGGTTCAGAACATAGCAAAGAAAGGCATGGCATGAATCTACTCATAGCACTTGACAAAAGTCCCTTACTGACCATAAACCAAAAAAGGATCAGAAAATATGATTACACCCATGACAAATAAGCAAGTTTCGTTACAGGTTTCAGACTTAGCAGAAAACTGGACATGGCAGAAAACTGTTAACGACTAGGCATGTTCGTGAGCTCGATGCACTCACTACAGAGCATTTCATGATTAAATAAGCATACATACATCAAGAAGACATGGCATAGTAACAAAACATGCCAATAGCAACATCATATCATGCAAGGATCAACTACACCAAGCTTGGCAAAAATCGAATAACATGTAAACAATCTGCCAGCAACATTTTGAAGCAAAAGTAGAGCTCGATTGACTCAAGCTATGGCACTCCATAATTGCAACCAAAGGCATGGATGGATTAAGAAAATACTCAAGTTCCAAACACCCTTACTGATCATGCTCAAATTATGCATGGATCACTCAGAAACAACATGAACACATGGCATGTTAATAACAAAAGTCAGGGACTTAGCGAAATCACTAAGTTTCTGAAAACAGCAATATCATCATCCCTACTTTGCATGCAATTTCTAGCCATCTCAAGCATCACAAAAATACATAGCAAAATTCCCTGGAAAGGTAACATGGCATATTACAAAACACATATATAGCTCAACCTCATAGGAGGTACACATCAATCATGGCAAAAACGACAAAAGTGCATGATCAGCTAAGATCCAGCAATAAACATCAACTAGCCCTCTTCTAACAGCATTTCGGGCATCGAGATGACCTCAAATGAAAATGACGCAATGGAACAAATTGATGTTCTCTTCGAGGCGAACAAAATGACATATTAGACACGCGAATCGGAGCTACAGATGCAAAGTTATGGCATGTCGAAAATACGATGATGATGATGAAAATAAAGACTTTGAGATTTCGGGGAGGAGGTAAAGAGTCAACGGGTAGCGCGGAAAACGAAGTTCGCCGCGGATCTGGCGGCTCGCCGGCCGGAGAAGGAGGGTCGGGGCGGCCGGATCTGGCCCTCTCCGGCCGGATCTCGCCGGATCCGGCCCGGATCGGGGGGGTGGAGGCGGGCAGGGGCGGCGCCGGGCGCCGGCGCGGTTGGCGGCGACGGGCGAGGCGGCGACGCACGGCGGCGGGCGGCGGGCGCGAGCAGGCGAGGAGGCGGGCGGCACTGAGCAGGCCGGGGCGCGGGTCGGCGCGCGCTGGCCCGGGCGGGCCTGCCCTGGGCCCCGCGGGCCGGCGGGGAAGTGGGCACGGGGGGGGCGCGTGGCGCGGTCCGATTGGCCCGGGGCGGCGGCGCTGGCGTGAACAGTGGCGGCGCGGATGAACAGTGGCGGCGGGGCACTGTTGGCGCGGATTACGAGGCGACGGCTAGGGTTAGGAGGTGGTTTTTCTCAGATTTAGACGGGGGAGACGTTTTTATAGACAGAAAGAGCTAGGGAGCTCCAAATGGAGTGCGGTTTTCGCCCACGCGATCGTGATCGAACGGCGGAGGACATGGGAGTGACTTAGATGGGTTATTGGGCTGTTTTGAAGGGGTGTTGGGCTGCAACACACACGAGGCCTTCACGGTTACCCGGTTAACCGTTGGAGTACCAAACGAACTCCGATTGACCCGAAACTTGACAGGCGGTCTACCGGTGCTATACCGAGGCCACAAGTCAAACCTCGGTCCATTCCGAGAATGTTTAATACCCGCTCACGAAGAAATATAAAAGGGGACGCCGGGAGACATAGGAGTGCCGGATTGCAAAACGGACAACGGGAAAGATGCTCGGATTTATGATACGAACGCGTATGCGAATGCGATGCACATGATGACATGATATGAAATGCATGACATGACCAAAATGCAAAACGGAGAGAACCCAACCACGGAGGGAATATCATAACACATAGCCGGAAATGGCAAGAGTTGGATTACAAATATAGCAAGTTACATCGGGGGCGTTACATTAGTCCTCCCCCATGCGCCTCCTGCAACAACAAAAGACGAGCGGAGCTAGCTGGAATGCATAGCTTGTTAGCACGAAACACAAATCCATCGTTAACGACGAACTTGTTCCATGATCTACCTTCTTTACAATTCTGCAATACATCTTTAAATTCAGCATCATGCACATATTGATCTTTGATGGTCTCCAAACCAAATATTTTAAAATCAAGTTGTGACAGCATAGTATAACGACGAGACAATGCATCAGCAATAACATTTTCTTTACCCTTCTTGTGTTTAGTGACATAAGGGAAAGTCTCAATGAATTCAACCCATTTAGCATGTCTACGGTTCAGTTTAGCTTGACTTTTAATGTGTTTCAAAGATTCATGATCAGAATGTATAACAAATTCTTTGGTCCATAAATAATGTTGCCATATTTCTAAAGTCCGAACAAGAGCATATAATTCCTTACCATAAGTAGAATAGTTCAGACTAGGCCCACTCAATTTTTCAGAAAAGTATGCAATCTTGTAATAACACACCTCCTAATCCAATTCCACTAGCATCACATTCAAGCTCAAAAGTCTTATTAAAATCAGGAAGTTGGAGTAAAGGAGCATGTGTCAACTTATCTTTCAATACCGTGAAGGCTTCTTCCTGTGTGGTACCCCAAACAAAAGGCACATCCTTCTTTGTAAGCTCATTGAGAGGTGCAGCAATGGTGCTAAAGTCTCTCACAAAACGCCTATAGAAACCAGCGAGTCCAAGAAAACTCCTCATTTGTGTGACCATTTTGGGCTGCGGCCAACTCTCAATAGCTTCAATCTTGGCTTTATCAACTTCAATTCCCTGTGGAGTAACAACATAGACAAGAAAAGATACTCGGTAGGTGCAAAAGGTGCACTTCCCAAGGTTACCAAACAAACGTGCATCACTTAGAGCATTAAAAACAGCACGTAAATGTTCCAAATGTTCTTCCAAAGATTTGCTATAAATCAGTATATCATCAAAATAGACTACCACAAATCGTCCAATGAAAGGACGTAAAAATTCGTTCATTAGTCTCATGAAAGTACTAGGTGCATTAGTTAACCCAAAAGGCATGACTAACCACTCATATAAACCATACTTAGTTTGAAAAGCTGTTTTCCATTCATCTCCCAATTTCATACGAATTTGATGGTATCCACTACGCAAATCAACTTTGGAGAATATTGTAGAGCCACTCAATTCATCAAGCATATCATCTAGCCTAGGAATAGGATGACGATAACAAATAGTAATATTATTAATGCCTCTACAATCAACACACATACGCGATGTACCATCCTTTTTCGGCACTACAATAATAGGAACAGCACAAGGACTAAGGGATTCGCGTATATAACCTTTGTCGAGTAGCTCTTGTACTTGACGCATAATCTCCTTCGTCTCCTCTGGATTGGTACGGTATGGTGCGCGGTTGGGTAATGATGCACCGGGAATTAAGTCAATTTGATGCTCAATCCCTCGAATAGGTGGTAATCCCGGTGGCACGTCTTGTAGAAAGACGTCAGCGAACTCCTACAAAATGTTAGTAACAGCAGGAGGCAAAGAGGAAGGCACGTCCTCGAATGAAAATAATGCCTCTTTGCACACAAAAGCATAGAAACAGATTTGCTAACATCTAGATCATCAATATCAGATTTGGTGGCAAATAAACATGCACTTTTCAATTTAATTTCAGAAGCAACACTAGATGGTTTATTATTAGGCTTCATTTGTTGCTCAAATTCTTTTGCCACAATCTGATTTTCACTCTTATTTTGCTCCTGTTTTGCTTTATTAGCTCGATTAATATCATCTTTCAATATGGAATCAGGAGTCATAAGAAGCAAAGTAATATTTTTGTCCTTATGAGAAGAGTATACTGATTGTTTCTACCATGGTGTACAGAATTTTTATCAAACTGCCATGGTCTACCAAGTAATAAGGAACATGCTTCCATAGGTACCACATCACAATCAACATAATCAGCATATGTAGAGATACTAAAATGCACACGAACAGTACGTGTTACCTTAACTTTGCCGCTGTTGTTGAACCATTGGATGTAGTAAGGATGTGGATGTGGTCTTATGGTGAGAGATAGCTTCTCCACCATCTCCATGCTAGCCAAGTTGTTGCAGCTCCCTCCATCTATGATGACGCGAATAGAACGTTCCTTCACAACTCCCTTTGTATGGAACAAATTATGCCTCTGATTTTGCTCAGCTTGTGTAACCTGCACACTCAAAACACGTTGAGCAACTAAACATTCATACCTGTCAGCATCTTTAGCAGCCATGTATTGCGTCTCATGATCAGAATCATCCCATCTTGTTCTTCATGTGTAAGAAGAGCCAAAGTCTCCTCATCATAGTCACTAGCGGACTCATACCCACCATCCTCAGTAGCAATCATCACACGCTGAGATGTCCATTCTCGCGCAAAATGTCCTCTTCCCTTACAACGACGACAAATAATATCACTTGTGTGCCCTGTAGATGCCATGGAAGAAGAAGAGCTCTGTTCAGGCCCGGCAGGTGTGCTCTTGGCAGATAGTGGTGGTTGTGCCTGCTCTCTTGTATCACGGTTGGAGGTGGCAGCTGACGGAGGTGCCGGTGTAGCAGAACGTGTGGAAGTAGATGATGCACGTGGTGTCCATGATGAAGGTCGACCTGCAGAAAAGTTAGTCCGCGCCAATGCCTGTCGATCCTGCACTTCATGTTCAGCTTTACAAGCAAGATGGAATAAACGAGTGATATTATTATAATCCTTATATTCTAGAATGGTCTGAATCTCTCTATTTAATCCACCCAGAAAACGTGCAAGCATAGCTTCATTCTCCTCAACAATACCACATCTAATCAAGCTAGTTTGTAATTCCTGATAATATTCTTCTACAGAATTTTTTCCTTGTCTTAAGCGCTGCAATTTTTGAAGTAATTCACGTTGATAATATGGTGGAACCCAACGAGTACGCATAGCAGTTTTCAAAGCAGCCCAAGTAGCTGGAACATGATATAATCTACAATATTCAGACCACCAAACACATGCAAAGCTAGTGAAAGCACAAAGAGCAGCAGACACACGTCTCTCCTCAGGATATTGTAAACATGTAAATCGTTGTTCAGTTTCTAACTCCCAAGTAAGATATATATCAGGAACATATCTACCCTCAAATGGTGGAATATTCAATTTCAGTTTAGGGAGATGGTCATGATCTCGTACCTGAGGGGGAGCCCTTACGTTGCCATTATTTGCATGTGGACGACCTGGTGGTTGTGGTGCTGGTGGTTGCACGTAGTTCTAATTTTGATCAACCTCATCCTCGTAATATCCCAGATAATCATCCTCCCCCACATCAGCAGCAGGAGCCATAGAAGTATCAACAGCAGCACTAGCAGCTTGGCCAGGCTGAAGAGGGACATGGGTCGCTCGGCGGAGGGCTGTTTCGCGATGTGGAGGTAGTCGTTGTTGCTGTTGTAGAGGTGCGTTAGGTGCAGCCGGTGGTGGTGGTGGTAGACGCGCGAGCAATTCATTGAACTTGTTATTGAGCTTTGTTTCAAACGCCTTCTCAATGCCATCTATCTTCTCCATGGCCTCTTCAAATCTGTTTAGCACATCTTGCACCTGTCCACTCATCATTTGCTGAAACTTATCATGAAGCTCCTTGTTCATCAAGTTCTCCCAGTCAGTCTCGTCGGCTTGTGATCCTGGCATGGTTAGCAACAATAGAAACACACAAGAATATGAGCCTACAGACTACTAACAAGAGGTGGTGGTGGGTGTCACAAATCCGTCAAGCAAATCTCAAATTCTTACCAGTTCTTACCCAGCAGCAGGCGGTGATCGGCAACCGATGTAGTCAAAACTCTGAAAGCTTGGATAGAGCGATTACCAGGGAGAGTCAAACGCACGATGTAGATGTATGTGGAGCTGGGAAGGCATTTAATATGGTAGCAAAAAGGGTCAGCAATAATCAATTCAGAGATGCAAAGTTGAATAAACGCTCAACGACGGTACTGTGCTGGTCCTAGGCTAGACCGTGCTAGAGACGCGAGCCTAGAACACTAACAAAATCACGGCGCTGCACGTAAACAAGGGAAAATCACACTCTGGAAAAAAATCCGCCCTGTTTTTTTTGCGCTCTTTTTTTTCTGCGCTCCTCTTTTTTTTGCGAAAAATCACTATAATGGCGAGTGTCTCAAAACTCTTCCCAGGTCAAACTGACAGGATAGACACGAAATTTTCGCGAATTTTTTTCTTTTTTTCGACTGCCCGGACCCAAAAACTGGAAACGGCTCAAAAAAAACTTTCAATAACGGCGACTGTCTCAAAAGGCTAAGAAACACCTAAAAATAGGATAGGCAGAATTTTTTTTGTCAAGTGCGTTTTTGGAAAATTTTGGGCCTAAATGGAGGGTGGTTTCCGTACTCTCTTTTTTTTTGGAAACCAACCTCTTCTACGGACGGCAAAAGATTGATGGAATCCCAAACCTACTCAAACAAGGAAACACGAATCTGGCAACAGATGGATCTCGAAAGCAAACCTAATATGAGATGGACTCGAAGTGATGGTGGTATATGGATACGGATCGGTGGTCGTATATGGACTCGGAGCGGTGGTGGTATATGGATACGGATCGGTGGTGGTATATGGACTCGGAGCGGTGGCGGATAAGCGATGGTGGAAGATGGCAGGGACAATGATGATGGTGCGGCGGCGGCGTGATTATATGACCAGAACTCGAAACTCTAAAAGACTAGACGCTAAGACCAGCAACTTGACACGATGATGCAACCGCAAATTCAACAAAGCAAATACAGAAAAGATTATGCAAAGGCTCAGATTGGTTCGGATAGGATGAACTAACCCTAATTTTTTTTGGCTTTTCGTGGACTATAGGTATGAAAAACAGACTCGATCTAAACTAGAAAAAACTGTAAAATCTCACCGAGCAACCTGAAAATCTGATACCACTTGATAGAGGCAAAGGTGTCCCGATGTTTCGATGAGATGGTGGCTATCGTTTCTGTGGGAGTCGACCTTGATGATACGACTACGAACGTGCGAGACGTCGCGCCTTAGCAATCACTAAACCAACTTCCGAGAGTTATTGACCACGCCGGAGCACGATCAACCTGACCACGAGGGCTTGTTTCCTGCGAGCAAACGAAGAACAAGCAAGAAACTAAGATTGCAATCTAGATATTGCGAATATAAGAGGAAAGCTTTATTAATGAAGGTGGGGTTTTGTGACGCCTTGGTCTGGTCGTTGAACACAAACGAAGTACGCGAAGTTGCAGCTATGGCGAACTTTTGATCTAAACAAAACCCAAAGTCTAAACGATGCCCTAGGGGCTGTATATATGGGGGGAGAGGGAGGAATTTCGTGGCCCTTGGAGGAGGGGTGCGAAACCCACCCTAACTCTTGTTTCCCCACACATACGGACTCTAAAAACAGCCTATATTTAAATATTTCGAAATTACATGGGCCTGGCCCAAGAAGAAGGTGACACAGCACCTAGAATAGCCTCTGGACAAAAATTATGAAGTGGCATCTTGTATATTTCGTCCAAGGCTTCATGCACTCATTATGGTGGCTTCAATGTCCTGAAATCATCACTTGAAACTCTGTTCTTGTCTCCCTTGCGCATGCCATCAACTCCATGCTTGTTCTTGCTCTAATGATCATCCTTCTCCAAGCAAGGCCCTTCATTTGTAAGCAAAACAAATGTATCCAATTTAGGCAGCATCATATTCTCATGAACATTAGAATCATTACCAAGAAACGAAAGTACCTGATAATTCAATTGGCATGCGCGAGCTCTAGTAATAGGTCCAGTATGTATAGCAGCAGGGGCTGTGGGTGTAACAATGGTATTGATGTCCTCATCAAGAAGCCTTCACGGTATTGAAAGATAAGTTGACACATGCTCCTTTACTTCAACTTCCTGACTTTAATAAGACATTTGAGCTTGAATGTGATGCTAGTGGAATTGGATTAGGAGGTGTGTTCTTACAAGATGGCAAACCTGTTGCATACTTTTCTGAAAAATTGAGTGGGCCTAGTCTGAACTATTCTACTTATTATAAAGAATTATATGCTCTTGTTCGGACTTTAGAGACATGCCAACATTATTTATGGCCCAAAGAATTTGTTATACATTCTGATCATAAATCTTTGAAACATATTAAAAGTCAAGCTAAATTGAATCATAGACATGCTAAATGGGTTGAATTCATTGAGACTTTCCCTTATGTCATTAAACACAAGAAGGGTAAAGAAAATGTTATTGGCGATGCTTTGTCTCGTCGCTATACTATGCTTTCACAACTTGACTTCAAAATATTTGGTTTGGAGACCATCAAAGATCAATATGTGCATGATGCTGATTTTAAAGAAGTAATGCAGAATTGTAAAGAAGAAAGAACATGGAACAAGTTCGTTGTTAATGATGGTTTTGTGTTCCGTGCTAACAAGCTATGCATTCTTGCTAGCTCTTTTCATCTTTTGTTGTTGCAGGAGGCGCATGGAGGAGGATTAATGGGACACTTTGGCATGAAGAAGACGGAGGACGTCCTTGCTACACATTTCTTTTGGCCAGAGATGAGATGGGATGTTGAGCGTTTTGTTGCTCGCTGCACTACATGTCAAAAAGCTAAGTCATGACTCAATCCTCATGGTTTATATATGCCTTTGCCTGTGCCTAGTGTTCCTTGGGAGGATATATCTATGGACTTTGTTTTAGGTTTACCTCGAACAAAGAAGGGGAGGGATAGCATATTTGTTGTCGTGGATAGATTCTCGAAAATGGCACACTTTATACCATGTCATAAAAGCGATGATGCTGTTAATGTTGCTGATTTCTTCTTTCGTGAAATTATTCGCTTGCATGGTGTGCCAAGTACTATTGTTTCAGACCATGATACTAAATTTCTTAGCCACTTTTGGAGATGTTTATGGGCTAAGTTGGGGACTAAACTGCTTTTTAGTACTACTTGTCACCCCCAAACTGATGGACAAACTGAAATAGTCAATAGAACATTGTCTACTATGCTTAGGGCTGTTTCGAAGAATAATAAGAAAATGTGGGAAGAATGCTTGCCTCATATTGAATTTGCTTATAATCGTTCGTTGCATTCTATACTAAGATGTGCCCTTTTGAAATTGTGTATGGTTTCCTACCTCGTGCACCCATTGATTTGTTGTCTGTTCCATATTCGGAGAAGGTTAATTTTGATGCTAAAGAACGTGCTGAATTGATTTTAAAAATGCATGAGTTAACTAAGGAAAAAATTGAGCGTATGAATGCTAGATATAAACTTGTTGGAGATAAGGGTAGAAGACATATTGTCTTTGCACCTGGAGATCTTGTTTGGTTACATTTGCGTAAGGATAGGTTTCCTAATTTGCGCAAATCAAAGCTAATGCCACGTGCTGATGGTCCATTTAAGGTGTTAGAGAAAATAAATGATAATGCATATAAACTTGAGCTGCCTGCAGATTTTGGGGTTAGTCCCACTTTTAACATTGCAGATTTGAAGCCTTATTTGGGTGAGGAAGATGAGCTTCCGTCGAAGATGACTTCATTTCAAGAAGGGGAGGATGATGAGGACATCAATACCATTGTTACACCCACAGCCCCTGCTTCTATACATACTGGACCAATTACTAGAGCTCGCGCACGCCAATTGAATTATCAGGTACTTTCGTTTCTTGGTAACGATTCCAATGTTCATGAGAATGTGATGCTGCCTAAATTGGATACATTTGTTTTGCTTACAAATGAAGGGCCTACCATGGACAAGAAAGATGAACCTTGGAGCAAGTCGAAGCATGGAGATGTTGGCATGCACAAGGGGAACAAGAACGGAGTTACAAGTGATGATTCCAGGACTTTGAAGCCACCATAATGAGTGCATGAGGCCTTGGACGAAATATACAAGATGCCACTTCATAATATTCGTCCATAGGCTATTCTAGGTGCTGCGTCACCTTATTATTGGGCCAGGCCCATGTAATTTCGAAATACTTAAGTATAGGCTGTTTTTAGAGTCTGTATGTGTGGGGAAATAAGAGTTAGGGTTGGTTTCGGACCCCTCCCTCAAGGGCCACGAAATTCACTCCTCTTCCTCCATATATACAGCCCTTAGGGCGTCGTTTAGACTTTGGGTTTTGTTTAGATTAAAAGTTTGCCATAGCTGCAACTTCGCGTACTTCGTTTGTGTTCAACGACCAGACCAAGGCGTCACAGAACCCCACCTTCATTAATAAAGCTTTCCTCTTTTATTCGCAATATCCAGAATTGCAATATCAGTTTCTTGCTTGTTCTTCGTTTGCTCGCAGGAAATAGACCCTCGTGGTCAGGTTGATCGTGCTCCGGCATGGTTAATAACCCCTCGGAAGTTGGTTTAGCGATTGCTAAGGCGCGACGTCTTCGCACGTTCGTAGTCGAATCGTCAAAGTCGACTCCCATAGAAAACGATCGCTATCTCATCGAAACATCGGGACACCTCTGCCTCTATCATTGGTTGTGCGGATCCCATCAACCTTCTGTGTGTGTGTTCCTAGTGATACTCTTGGCTTTGATCTATTTGCCTTACTTGCATTTTTGTGAACCTTCTCAACCTTATCGATATCTTGACTAACATTTGCTTGAAATTTTTACACCATCCTAACCAAGCTCCTCCATAAGCCTTTTACTTGTAGGTGTGAGAAACAAACCCGGTTCCAATTCTACTATTGAGGCATTACATTGAGTGACACTGGTTACATCCTCAATCCTCGGAAAAGGTAACTTCGGTATTGTTCACTCACTTTTCTACTCACCCCCTTGGTTATGATGGATAGGCCAAGTTCGTCGGCGAACCCGCTTTTCGTGGAGCAAGATGGTGATAACGACTTCGTCACCAAGAACCACTTCTTCATCGCGCAAAAGGCTCTCCATCAGGAAAATGAGGCCTTGGGTGAATGCCCCGACCGACTTGCCGCCGACGTTCGTCAAGCAGAAGCACGAAACCGCGACTACATCGACGACAAGTTCACTACACAAATGGAAGAGCTCCGCAACATGATCATGCGACGCCTGCCTTCCTCATCTACTTCAACAAGATGGTGCCACTCAAGCCACCGCTCAAGTCGACACTCTTTGGACTACTCATCTTATGATACAAGTCCACCCCGAGCTCGAGTCCCGCGACGTGATGCTTCCCAAGATCGCCATGCTCAAGAAAATCCATTCCATGGCAATGGTTTACAAGACCGAGTTCGAGCACGTGAAAGGGCAAGACACCAAGCGCACGAAGCAATCGAGCAAGAAGAAATACCTCCACAAGGGCCTCGTCAAGACCCTCAAGACGGTGAGGCACTTCGACACGCACAAGAGCGCCATCAAGCACAAGCCCTCAAACGTGAAGCACAAGAACTCGAAGCACAACGCACACTCCGCAACGCCACTCGAGCTGTTGAAGAGCGCAACCGCCAAGTGCGAGAACAAGAGGAAGTTCTTCGTCGCGAGATACAAGAAGAAACCGCTCGTCACGAAGAGCAACAAGAAAGGCGCAACCAAGCGCATATCCCTCGTCCCCCTCCAAGACAAGAGCGACACCAAGCGGAACAAGTGCTTCAAGACCGTCTTCCACGCCAAGAGTGACCACGCGAGGAACAAGCATTTGAGGACCTTCCTGCACGGCAAGAGCGACGTCACAACCGCTACTTCGATGAAGAACTCCGATACGGCAAGCTCAAGTTCACCATGCCCAAGTTCTCAGGAAGCAATGATCCCGAAGAGTATCTCTCATGGGCCTTGAAGGTGGACAAAATCTTCCGCCTTCACAACTACGATGAGGAAAAGAAGATCGCCATGGCCTCCCTCGAGTCCCAAGACTACGTTCTCATTTGGTGGGAATAAGTGATTGAGCGACGACGTGCAAGAGGCGAACTACCAATCACAACTTGGACAGCCATGAAGGATGTCATGCAAGCTCGATTCGTGCCTACACACTACACCCGAGATCTCTTCAAGAAGTTGCAACTCCTCAAACAAGGCACGAAGATGGTGGAAGAATACTACCAAGAAATGGATATTGCCATGATACGAGCCAATGTCAAGGAAGACGGCGAGCAAACAATGGCACGCTTCTTGAACGGCCTCAACCATCCAATCAAGCGGATTGCCGACTTCCAACCATACTCAAACCTCCTCGAGCTAGTTCATGAAGCGACCAAGGTCGAGCGACAAGTACAAGATGACTTCGAATATGCCAAGTACTCATCCAAGACCTACGACTCCTGCTCTCAAGCTCTCGCGACTTCGGCAACTCCTACCTCAACGAAAGCATCACCAAGTACCGGCGACAAGTCAAGTTCCAAGCAAGCTACGCCCTCCTCGACTCGTCCTCCGGCAAGCACCTACAAGACCAAGTCTTCCTCATCTTCGACACCACCAAACGACACCGTCAAGACAAGTTCACTCAACTGCATCACATGTGGTGGCCGAGGACACAAGTCCCTCGAATGCACCAATAAGCGTACCATGATCTTCAACGATGATGGCACATACGACTCGATGAGTGAAGAAGAAATGGAAGCCATTGAGCACGTGGCCATGCATCGGCACGTGAACAAAGATGAAGATGACCAAGTGTTTTGCGACAACGATTCAAGTTGATGTAGGGTGGAACCCTAGATGGCCGATCTTTCACGAAAGGAGCGGATCCCTACGAAGAACGTGATGAACACGAGGGGAAACACGAGGGAACACGAGAGAAATCACTCAACCAACAAGAATAGATCACACATGCGCTAGATCGATGAACACAAAGGTAAGATACAAGATCCAAAGTCAACAACGGACGATATAAACGGTAATCGGTTCTTCTCCGTGAGGAGGTCTTGATGGGGCCACCCAAGAGGGGGTCTTGAATCCAAGGTGATCTTCTCCGTAGAGGGGCCGTGGTCTCTCTCGTGGAGTAGATCCGTAATGGATGAGCAAAGCTCTATCTCACATATGAGCTAATCCTTTGCTAACCCTAGAAAGGAGAAGGGGGAGGTCTATTTATAGTCTAAGCCTCGAAGGGGTAAGTGGAAAGGGATACATGGGCCTCTGGCCCGTGGCTGCGTGCAGGCAGGCGCCGGATGTCTGGGTTGGGGGCCGGATGTCCGGGCTCTCGTGAGATGCCGGATGTCCGGGGCGGTTGGCCGGATGTCCGGCCCGAGCGGGATGGCCTTCTGTTGGCTTCTGTTGTTGATGCCGGATTTCCGGGAGAAGGCCGGATATCCGGGCTGTGGTGTCGTGCCGGATGTCCAGGGCTATGGGCCGGATGTCCAGCCGCTGATGCTTCGGCCGTCTGTTGGTGCAGCTGTTGGGCGGCTGCCCAGGCGCCAGAGGTGCGGCCCTTGGCCCGGATGTCCGCCCGCTGTAGCTTCAACAGCTCCGTCTTCTTCCATCGTCGCTTCCAGGCTTCCCTCGTGGATGGTGTAGTTGTGCCTAGACAAGACGGCAAGTATTGAAGATATGCAAGTACAACAAGAATCTTACTCATCTTCTTCCTCGTCGGAGCTGAGCGCGGAGAAGTCAAAGACTGGCCCACCTCCGGCGCGACGAGGTGGAGGAGTAGGATCCCTTGGCCGCTTGGCGGGAGCTGGAGCGGCAGGCCGAGAGGACCCCGCCCCAGTTGCCGCTGCAGCAGGAGGTGTTTCCGCGGCAACAGAACTCGTCGCGGTGGAGCGTGTCGTGCGGCGCGGGGGGGGGGGGGGTTGACTCGCCCGCCGCTCCGCTACGTCCCCGGCCTTGCGAAGACGCCTTCTTGATGGAGCCGGGGGCTCCGCTTGAGGAGCCGGGGGCTCTGCTCGTGGAGTCAGGGGCTCTGCTTGCGGCAAGCTGTCCGAAGATGAAGAGGAAGAGGAGCCGATCTCCAACGAGCCGCTCGTGTCCTCGGCGGGCCCGCTCGGCCCGACGTCGTGCTCGGCGGACCTCTTCTCGCCGGCAAGCTCCTCTCGGTCGGCAAGGCTTGCCGCCTCCGCTGCCTCTGCCTCCTCCACGGTGAACCCGAACTCGCCCGCAGCGGCAGCTGCCGCCGCCTCTTCCATCCCGGTGGCGATGCGCTTGAGCTCATCGTCGGCGGTGTCCTGGGTGAGGCCTTTTTTCTCGTCGGCGTCGACCGGCACTTCTATCAAGTTGTCGAAGAACGCCCGCACGACATCATCCGCAGGCTCTATCCAGGCTGGATCAATTCCATGCGAGTCGCACAGCGGCATTATCGCACGGATACGGTCGAGCGCGGAGTTGTTACACAGCGGGACGATGCCCCTCGGCAACCAGAACACTTCGGGATGCGGTGGGTCGTGCTTGAACAGCTCCTGGAGCATCGCGTTGAGCTCCAGGACAGTGAAGTTGAAGTTGAGGCCCGGCCGCAACCTCATGATATCCGCCGCATTCTGAAACTCCCAGGTGGGTCTCCCCCTCTCCTGCAGGGGGGCGATGCGGCGGCGGAGGAAATCTGCGCCAACCGCTCCTACGGTAAGCCCGACAAGCCTGAGGCGTAGGATCCGGGTGACGGCGATCCTTAGTCTGCCATCTTCCGGGGCCAGGCTACTCCAATCACTGCCGCGCACTACTGGGGTTTCGCGTAGAGCAGTAAACGGCTGCGGGTTCTCCTCAACGATCAGACACCAGTCCGCCCTCCACTCCTCCCACTTGCTACGGAGATCTCCCTCCAGATAAGCATCCTTCTTGCCGGCTTTCGAGATCCAGGCGATTCCGCCGGATAAAGGTTCTCCTTTCTCAACCCGAGGCGAAAAGAAATGGCGGAAAAGAGCTACGTTTGGATGGATCCCGACAAAGTTTTCGCAGAGATGTGCGAAAACTGCCATGGTCAGGACAACATTGGGGGTGAAATCAAGAAGGTGGAGCCCGTAGGTGTTCATGACATCGCAAAAGAATTCTGAAAAGGGCGGGCAGAGCCCGCAATAGAAGAACAAGGCAAAGAAGGGATACCCAGTGGGATACTTATCCCAAGCAGTGGCTGGGAGTACCTTCGTGCGCGGATGCGCTCGCGTCCCCGTCGACCAGAAGAGGTAGAAGTCCTCCTTCAGCTCCGCCTCCTCAAGCCTCGGAGGGAAGAGTGCCTGCTCCTTCCGCAGCGCCGCGAGCCGCTACGCCTCGGCCGACTTCCCCTTCTCGGCTTTCGGAGCCATGGCGGAAAGGGGGAGTGAGGACGGCGACGTTGGCGGTGCTGGTGGCGCTGGGGGCAGGGCGCTGCTCTCCTTAGGCTTTGGGAAGAAGGGGAGTGGCGGAGATACTCGAAGAGGGAATAGCAACGGGCAGATGGGTGAACTGCCCCTGTTCCCCCTGCTTATAAGGAGGGAGGGGGCGGACGTTTCGCCTTTCTGAATAAAGAAACCACCCACGACCTCTCCCACGACGCCGCAATCGACGCGTGCCGTTCGGGGAGGGCGTGGTGGATGTGGAGCAAGGTGCGACGTGACCCAGGCCGTGCGCGCTCGTGCCCTATTTTGGGCCTGGTCCAACAGCGCTCGACACCGTGTGTGGCCCAGGCCCGGGGGCTCCTGTCGGTGTACTAAAGTAGGGGTACCCTAGTATCCCAAACTTGTGCACGGCAGTCGCAGCACCCCGCGGCAAGGCTCGCCAGGTGATCGCCAAGGCTCTCTATGGTTCTTTTGGTGCCATTCGAGAACAAAGTATTTAAGCCAAGGAGACAAGTCCCCGGCAAGAGGAGCTTGCCGGGAAGGCCGCTCGAGGCACAAGACCCCGGCAAGAGGAGCTTGCCGGGAAGGCCAACCAAAGCATCTCAAAGAACCTGCCGCGACGCGCCACGCGTCCCGGCAGGACTCGGCGAGCGACAAGCTCCCGGACGCGGCAAGACAACGGCCGTGGCAAGGCTCTTGCCGCGGCGGACAACCACTCTATACCCGCGCTCCAGCTCACCCACCTACGTGTCGCTCCGGGACCCTTCCTGGCGTACGTGGCGGGAGCCTGTGCAGCCAGGGGTACATTGTGGTATGCAGCGCTGACAAGATCGCCATCGTGGCAAGCGGTGGCGCCCCCGATGGTCCCTTTTCTGCACCGTCTGGGCGATGTAGATAGGCATTTAATGCCTTTGTCCCCTGCCGTCAGGGTTAGGTATGATACACTGTGTAGCTAGCTATACCTACCACAGCATATTTCCATTTTTGCCCTTACCTATGTTGCCACCTGTTGGAGACCCCTTGAACATATAAAAGGAGGCCCATGCACAACGTAGGGGGGGATCGGACCCCGGAGAGCGATCTCTGAGAGGAAAACAGAAGAACGCTCGGTCTCGTTAGCTGCTTGAGTGTACTGTAGCACTCAGCGCTCCCGAGCAAGAACTCAATACAATCCACAAAGCAGTAGTAGGAGTATTATCTCTCCGGAGAGCTCCGAAGCTGGGTAAAAAACCCCGTGTGCTTCGCCTCGATCCGCTCTTCGCCAGACCTCCGCCCCCCGACGAACCGAGAAGGGGCTCCGTCCCCATAGGTGCTCGGGGAGCCAGAAAACCCCGGCATCTTTGGCGCGCCAGGTAGGGGGCGTCGAGGTTGTGTGAACCTGATCCGGCGTTTACGCGAGCTAAATCTTCATCGACTTCATCGACATGCCGCCGAAGAAGAAGGCTTCGGAGGCGGCTGCGCCGTCCGCGTCGAATCCACCGCCGCCGCAGCAAGCGGCCGGTGGGGAGGACGCCGGCGTAAGAACGGGCGTCGACGAGGGAGCCCACGGTGCCACCAAGTCCAAGGACAAGACCGCGCTGCCCGTCGGTGGCGTAGTCGGCTCCCACGACGACCGGGCATCCGTAGACGCATCGCGCCCATCTCACGAGGCGCAGGACCGGCAGCGCCGTGGTACTCACGGTACTATACGCTCGCTGGACCCAAATCGAGCTTGCGGATCCCGGGATGCTCAAGGCCAACATGCACGCCAACGTGCTGGCGCGAGCGAGGCACGGTCGCCTGGACGGAATACTGCTCCTTCTAATATCATTGGAAGTCCGAGCATATCCCGCTCCTCACACCGTTCGCCACCGCTACCCGCCACTCCAGCAGAAGCTTTGGCACGAGCTCAACTACTCCTGGACTTCCCTCCAACGCCAGACAAGATCGACGACTGGAGGGCCACCATTCAGAGTCTCATCGGCTACGCCAACGGCGACACTCCATGGCCGGCGACCACATCACAGCCGCGGCAGGCCAGCCAAGTGCAAGCGAATGGCGACAAAACCGGTGGGGGTGCAACCACCGTGCACTCTCCGCCCCAAAGGCCAAGATCGCCGACTCGCCGGGTCTGCCACGACAGCGACTCCACTGCTTCCTCAGATCCGCGAACTCGTCGTGATCAGCGCCACGTTCTTCACGAACGACAGCAAGAAGACGCTTGTACCCGCATCGAGCGCCGAAGAGAAACGCGGCGTCAATCAGACCGACGCGCTGGCCCCGCTGTCGACATGCAAGCGCCAGGGGAACCAGGCGACCTGCCGTACGCGGTAGGTTGCCCTGCGTTTACTCGTGAGCTGCGGCAAGTCCAGTGGCCCAGCACGAAGAATTTCAAGCCAGACGTACCAGAGAAGTACGACGGAAGGCTGCATCCGTCGGAGTTCCTCAGCATCTACACCATCGCGGTGCAAGCTGCCGGGGGGCGAGATGACAAGATCCTCGCCAATTACTTCCCTCTGGTGCTCAAGCCCAACGTCAGGTCCTGGCTCATGCACTTGCCGGAAAACTCCATATCTTCCTGGGCAGACCTATGCCATCAGTTTGTTGGCGCCTTTACAGGCGGCCACAAACCTCATGACCAGGAGAGTGATCTTCACCTGCTTGCCACAAGGAAGGAGAGCCTCTACGCAAGTACATCCAGAGATTCAGTCAAGTGCAACGCAACATCCCAGACGTCCACCCTGCCGCGGTCATCCGTGTGTTCCACCAGAACATGCGTAACTGCAGGATGCAGGAGGAGATGGCGATGTGCAAGATCAGAGACGTCAGTGAGCTGTATGCCCTGGCCGACAGATGTGCACGTGCTGAGGAAGGGAGGAAACTCCCCGGAGAGAACGTAGGAACAGGGGGATCTGACAGTGATGATGCCGCCCCGGCAAGCAAAAACCGGCGGCGGAACAACAGGAAGAGGAAAGGCAAAGATGTGCTAGTTGTCGAGCAGTACGGCAACGAGGGTGGCGCCAAGACAGCAAAGACTGGTAGCTCCGGCAAGGAGGTTGCCACATGCGCCAACTGCCAGGCTGTGGCGGCCGCCGACAAGCAGGACGGCACCAACAAGCAGTACTGCAAGATTCACCGCACCTAAGGCCCTGACCTCCAGAGCTGCAAGAAGGTCGAGCAGCTCGTTGAGCTGCAAAAGGCCGAATACGAGCGACGCGACAAGAAGAAGGCCCAAGGAGGTGCTGGAGGATCTGGTATGAAGCGCACCGGCCGGGGGGGACGCCGCGGCAACGCCAAGCAGCGGCAAGGCGACAGACCTCCCCGCGGCCGCGACAAGGATGAAGACGACGACGACGACGAAGACATGGATGACGCCGAGACCAGCGAGCAGGAGTTCCAGAAAGCCATAGAAGTTTTGTGCGTTGACGGCGGTGCTTCTCTGCATACTTCACACCGCCAACTCAAGCAGTGGGTGCGGGAAGTCAATGCAACAGAACCACCCGTTGAGTCACGCAAGCTTCTGAAATGGTCCAGCACGCCTATCATCTTTGATATTGAGGACCACCCCGATCGCACAACTGCCGTCAGGTGTTTGCCGATGTTGGTCTCACCAACTATCCGCAACCTCAAGGTCACTAAGATGCTAGTTGACGGCGGGGCCGGTTTGAACCTGATCTCCTCCGCAGTGCTCCGGAGACTCCAAGTCCCTGACAGCGAGCTCGAAGAGACCGACACGTTCCAAGGAATCAACCCGGGAAGGAGCAAGCCGAAGGGGAAGATCACGCTGCCGGTGACGCTTGGCAGCGAGCTGAACTTCAGGACTGAGAGGATCACTTTCGACGTTGCCGATTTTCCATTGCCATACAATGGAATTCTCGGCCGTCCAGCGCTCGCCAAGTTCATGGCGGCCTCTCACTACGCGTACAACATGTTGAAGATGCCAGGCCCGATAAGTGTCATCTCTGTACATGGCGACAAGAAAGACGCTCTTATCTGTGCCGACAAGATCTACCGGGAAGCAGCAGCCGCCGCAGATCGCGAGACACTTGCCGCTGAAGCTCCCAGGGGGAAGAAGAAGACCAAGTCCGGCAAGAGCTCTGATGCCCACTCCGGCAAGCGCACCTCTTCGGAGTGTTGCTCTACCATCGAGGACGCACCATCGAGCTCCACCGGCAAATGTAAGAAGACGACGGCAGCTCCGCCAGCGACCAAGAAGGTGTCCGCCAAGGAGGGCGGCACTGGTGGTACCTTCACCATCAGTGCCACTCTCGACCCTAAATAGGAAAGCGCGCTCGTTGCTTTCCTACGGCCGAATGTTGATGTGTTTGCGTGGCAACCGTCTGACATCCCCGGCGTTCCCAGGAAAGTAATCGAGCACCACCTGGCCGTCTGTCCTCATGCGCGGCCTGTCAAGCAGAGATTCAGGAAACAAGCAGTGGAGCACCAAGAGTTCATCACCGAAGAGATCAAGAAGTTGGAAGCAGCAGGCCTCGTCAGAGGAGTGCTCCATCCTACGTGGTTGGCCAACCCTGTAGTCGTGCGCAAGGCAAACGGGAAATGGAGACTTTGCATCGACTTCACCGATGTCAACAAAGCTTGTCCCAAAGACCCATTTCCCTTGCCGCGCATTGACCAGATTGTCGACTCCACAGCCGGATGCGACTTGCTTTCAATTCTTGACGCATACTCAGGATACCATCAGATCTTCATGGTAGAAGAGGATGAGGAGAAAACCACGTTCATCACTCCATGTGGCACGTACTGTTTCGTACGAATGCCTTTCGGTTTGAAGAATGCTGGTTCAACATTCGCAAGGGTAGTCCATACTGCTTTTGAGCCACAAATACACAGAAATGTGGAAGCCTACATGGATGACATAGTGGTCAAGAGCAGGGGCAAAGCAACTCTGATTCAAGACCTAGAAGAGACTTTTGCAAATCTACGCAAGATCAGCCTCAAGCTCAACCCCGAGAAGTGCGTGTTTGGAGTCCCGTCCGGCAAGCTTCTCGGATTCTTCGTGTCTCAGAGAGGAATTGAAGCAAATCCCTACAAGATCAAGGCCATTGAGCAGATTGAAGCACCGAAGCGCGTCAAGGATATACGAAAACTTGCCGGCTGCGTGGCGGCTCTCAGCAAGTTTATCTCTAAGTCTGCTGAGCGCGCCCTGCCGTTTTTCAAAATCTTGAAAAAGGCAGGTCCAATGAATTGGACTCTGGAAGCGGAGGTTGCGCTGCAAGACTTGAAGAGATACCTGTCCTCCACTCCAATACTTGTCGCACCTGAACCACAAGAGAAGTTGCTGCTATATCTGGCGGCAACCAATCAAGTGGTTAGTGCTGCGTTAGTAGCGGAGAGAGAGGCAGATGATGAGCCAGCGACCGCGGCAAACACATCCAGCGACAAGAAGGGGGCTTCCCCGACGAGCTCTGGTCCCGACGAAAATGGATCTGCGCAGATGTGCGAAGAGATACAGAAGAAGAAAATGGTGCAGCGCCCAGTCTACTTTGTCAGTTCCCTTCTGCAGGGGGCTAGGTCAAGGTACTATGGTGTGCAGAAGTTGCTTTTCGGCCTTATTATGGCCTCGAGAAAGCTGCGCCATTACTTCCAAGCACATGATATCACAGTTGTCACTCGCTTTCCGCTGAAGAGGATACTGCAGAATCCAGAAGCAACAGGCAGGATTGTTGAGTGGGCACTGGAACTGTCAAGCTTTGGCCTCACGTTTGAGAGCACTTCAACTATTCAAAGCAGAGCATTGGCAGAATTCATAGCAGAGTGGACGCCAACACCAGACGAAGAAATTCCAGAGACGAGCATCCCCGTCAAGGAAGCAAACAAAGAGTGGCTGATGTACTTTGATGGTGCGTTCTCGCTGCAAGGCGCCGGTGCTGGCGTGCTGCTTGTCGCACCCACCGGAGAGCACCTCAAGTACGTGGTCCAGATGCACTTTCCCAAGGAGCAAGCAACAAACAATACTGCAGAGTATGAAGGATTGCTCGCCGGTCTCAGGATCGCGGCAGACATCGGGATCAAGCAACTCATTGTCAGGGGTGACTCACAGCTTGTCGTCCGCCAAGAGAACAAGGATTATCAGAGTCCGTTGATGGAAGCTTACGTTGATGAAGTGAGGAAGCTGGAAGAGCGCTTTGTTGGCCTACAGATGGAACATGTTCCAAGAGCTCAGAACGACATCGCCGACGGCCTGTCAAAGTGCGCGACACTTAAGTTACCTGTGGAACCAGGGATCTTTGTGCTCAAGCTGACTCAACCATCCGTAACGCCATCAACTAGACAGAGCAAGAAGAGGAAGTTGATTTCTGGTGACTATCTTCTAGCAGAGCTTCCCGAAGCCGCCGCCAAGAAGGTCCCCAAGATCAACACCAAGAGTGTTGAGGAGCAGTCCGCTCCGACAAGCCCCAGGGTTTGTTTCGTTGAAGCAGACGCTCCCGACAAGTTTTGCTCCGGCAAGCTTGCCGGGGAACGTCAAGCTCCAGCTGAACCGCAGGTTCTCGCCGTAGAAGCGGATGTTCCCGCAGCAGCAGGTATGCCTTTAGTCCTTGTTGTCGAGCCACAGGCTCCAGCATGGGCACAACAGATCGTCTGTTTCATCCAGTCAGGAGAACTTCCCGAAGAGACAGAAGAAGCGGAAAGAGTAGCCCGGCAGTCTAGTATGTAGCAGTTCGTTGACAACACACTGTACAGAAGAAGACTCAACGGAGTGAAATTGAAGTGTATCCCCCGGGAAGATGGACAAAAGCTGTTGGCAGAGATACATGGAGGCATTTGTGTTCACCACATTGGCGCAAGAGCGCTTGCCGGCAAAGCATTCCGGCAGGGCTTCTTTTGGCCGACAGCCCTCCAGGATGCAGCTGCACAAGTAACCAAGTGTGAAGCGTGCCAGTTCCATTCCAAGCAGATACACCAGCCAGCTCAAGCTCTCCAGACGATCCCTTTATCCTGGCCCTTTTCGGTCTGGGGGCTCGACATCCTCGGCCCCTTCCCCCGAGCAGTCGGGGGCTTTGAGTACTTGTACGTCGCAATCGACAAGTTCACAAAGTGGCCGGAAGTGGACCAAGTGAGGAAGGTGACAGCACAGTCAGCAGTCAAGTTCTTCAGGTCGATTGTTTGCCGCTTCGGAATCCCTAACAGGATCATCACCGACAACGGTACACAATTCACGAGTCGCACCTTGATGCAGTACGTCCAAGACCTTGGCGCCAAGGTCTGCTTCGCTTCTGTTGCTCACCCCAGGAGCAACGGTCAAGCAGAGAGGGCAAATGCTGAAGTGCTGCGTGGACTCAAGACCCGGACTTTCGACAGGCTGCATAGGTGCGGAAGAAACTGGATCGAGGAGCTGCCGGTGGTTCTTTGGTCGATCAGGACGACGCCAAATCGAGCCACCGGCCAGACACCTTTCGCTCTAGTCTATGGAGCAGAGGCAGTTATCCCCACGGAACTCGTATACGGGTCACCTCGAGTGCTCGCTTATGATGAGCTTGAGCAAGAGCAGCTGCGACAAGTTGACGCGCTGCTCCTTGAGGAAGACCGTCTTCAGGCTGCTGTACGAGCTGCTCGATACCAGCAAGCTTTGCGCCGCTACCATAGCCACAAAGTTAAAGCCAGAAGTCTCAAGGAAGGCGACCTTGTTCTTCGGCGCGTTCATTCCGCCAAGAATTCCAACAAGTTGACGCCGAAGTGGGAAGGCCCTTACCGGGTGAAACGAGTCACTAGGCCTGGCGCTGTCCGCCTTGAGACCGAGGATGGCTTTCCGGTGAGCAACTCTTGGAACATCGAGCATCTTCGTAAGTTTTACCCGTAAGGCGCGGTTGTCGGACCCTGTCCGGCAACCACCATTTTGTACAAGTCTTGCCGCTGTTGCATGTAATCCTTTGTACAAAGCCAGGCGCAGACCCTGAGCGAAGATAAAGCGCTGGCGCCCTGAGTTTTAGCATGCATGCTGAGTCGAGTCTCGTCCTTGGTTAGGGTTGACAGTGCTTAGCAGCGGCTAACCCCTAACTTAGAGGTCGAGTGTGCGTCCTTTTGTCATTCTTTCGTTTCCCTTGGTTGGCAGGACTCGCGCACCCTGACCGGACCACTTAAGGATGAAAAGAAGAAGACGGACGGACCAACACCCGGACCCCGGCAAGCCAATGTTGCTGGGGGTTTCAACACCTCGGCAAGCCAGCATTGCCGGGTGCTGCAAGTGCAAAGATTAGCCCACGGCGAACCAAAGTTGCCGGGGGCTGCGATCTCAGATAAGTTTTTCATCCCTTATCATGCATTCTCTTATGGGCTGGGGTATGCGAAACCTCGTTTCTCCCTAAAAGCTACCGTGCTCCATTAACTCTAGGCCCTCGGGCTCGTTCCCGGGGCCAGATTTGGTAGTAGTCGCGGCAGCGAAGGGACGAAGCGAGGAGCCTGAATCCGCCTCCTCCCTGCCTCCGCCAGAAGCGTGAGAAAGGGCGAGCGACATGGGAAGAAGGCAGGGTCTGCTGCCGGGAAAGGAAGTGTCTATCTTAAAGATATAAAGGATTCGCTCCTTGACGTGGGTTCCACCCACGAGACAAGTGACCCGGCAAGCATCCCCTTTTCATTAAAGAGCATTCCACTCAGGTAGAGTTCATAAGAGGATGAAAAACATGAATAATGGGATTACAAGCTTTAAATGCAACTAAGGCCGGAGGGCTTACAAATTGAAAAGAGATAAGGTGCCCGTAATCCCTCTCTTGTCCCACTATTTAGGAGGCAGGTCAAGGAGGCGAAAAGGGCAAAAGGGGCGCCTAGACGAGCTACGGGTAGCAGAAGACACCAAGAGAACGTCTCGGCGGCATGGTGATGGTGGCGCCGGAGGCAGAGCTCGAAGATGAGGCGGCAGGACGTCAGCACGTTGTCGAGGGCGTCGCGCCCCCGTACTCCGAGTTGACGGCCTTGCCGCCTGCCCTCTTCCTCTTCCGCAGCCTCCCTACGCCAGCCGCCCAAGGAGACGACCCCGAGAAGCTCCAGGAGCCAGCGACGCGGATGATGTGGTCGTCGGTGCCACGCGGAGCGGTGCCCGACACCTATTCGGACCCGTCATCCCGCCGCCCGCCACCCTCGTCGTCGCTGTCGCTGTCCTCCTCGTCACTCCCGCCCGAGGAGGAGCCTTCGCTATCGAAGGAGCTCTCCACGCAGCACCGTGCCCGAGTCCCGAAGCACCCGAAGACCTTGACGGAGAGGAGACTGCCCTCCATCAACTTAAAATGGAGGGTGAGCCCCGCCGTCAAGCTGTGGATGCGGGTGAACGTCTTCCACCCTCGACCAAGATACATCACATTAGGGGCCGGGAAATCAACGCGGACTCGCGTACTGCTGATTCCACAACCCTCATGTGCAACCTCAGTGTCTCGGGCGGATCCAACTCCATCTCGCTCGCAAACGGAGTCGGGAGACGAAGGCGACGACGAGGCGGCCGACGCAGCCTGACGAAGAACTCGCAAGGGTCGTCCCCGATATGGTCCGCCACGGGGAGAGGATCTGCTGGCGGAGGCGAGGCCGGCGGACTGCCTCGCCCACCTCTTCCCCGACCGCCTCGGCCTCGCCCTTGACCTCGCCCGCGGCCTCGTCCCCTCCCTCTTCCCCTTGCAGCTGGCTCTGCCACCACGGGTGCGGGGGGAGGAGGGACGCGTTGCCTAGCGGCAACCCTCGTCGCAATCGTCGAAGGACCAGGGTTCCCTTTCTCCATGGAGAATGAGAGAGAGGGGAGCAGAAGCTGAAGAAAGGAGGAGATGAGAGAATGAGGGCTTCCGTCCCCCCCGATCCCGCTCCTTATAAAGGAGCGGGGTGGGGGCCTGGCCGCCCCGCTCAGCCAATCGAGACGCAGGAGGCGCAGGGAACTGGGCCCGACCTGCTGCCTCGACCCGTGGCGACCCGGTTTCCCGCCTCCACCGTTCGCCACTCCAAGCGCATGGAGGCCGCATGGCAGGAGGGCAGAGTTGAGGCGACGGATGAGGCGACCTCTCACCACCCCGTGATCGTGGGGGGTGGACGCCTCGAAGACCACGCCTCCACGCCACCACGCCTCCCTCCGTTTATGAGGGAGATACGAACCGCCAGGAGGCGGGTGTTTCGCCTTTATGAATAAAGAAACCACCCACGAGCTCTCCCACGACGCCGCAATCGACGCGTGCCGTTTGGGAAGGGCGTGGTGGATGCAGAGCAAGGTACGACGTGACCCAGGCTGTGCGTGCCCTGTTTTGGGCCTGGCCCAACAGCGCTCGGCACCATGTGTGGCCCAGGCCCGGGGGCTCCTGTCAGTGTACTAAAGTAGGGGTACCCTAGTATCCCGAACTTGTGCACGGGCAGTCGCAGCACCCCGCGGCAAGGCCCGCCAGGTGATCGCCAAGGCTCTCTATGGTTCTTTTGGAGCCATTCGAGAACAAAGTATTTAAGCCAAGGAGACAAGTCCCCGGCAAGAGGATCTTGCCGGGAAGGCCGCTCGAGGCACAAGACCCCGACAAGAGGATCTTGCCGGGAAGGCCAACCAGAGCATCTCAAAGAACCTGCTGCGACGCGCCACGCGTCCCGGCAGGACTCGGCGAGCGACAAGCTCCCGGACGCGGCAAGACAACGGCCGCGGCAAGGCACTTGCCGCGGCGGGCAACCACTCTGTACCCGCGCTCTAGCTCACCCACCTACGTGTCGCTCCGGGACCCTTCCTGGCATACGTGGCGGGAGGCCGTGCAGCCAGGGGTACACTGTGGCATGCAGCGCTGACAAGATCGCCATCATGGCAAGCGGTGGCGCCCCCGACGGTCCCTTTTCTGCACCGTCTGGGTGACGTAGGTAGGAATTTAATGCCTTTGTCCCCTGCCGTCAGGGTTAGGTATGATACACTGTGTAGGTAGCTATACCTACCACAGCATATTTCCATTTTTGCCCTTACCTACGTTGCCACCTGTTGGAGACCCCTTGAACATATAAAAGGTGGCCCATGCACAACGTAGGGGGGGATAGGACCCCGGAGAGCGATCTTTGAGAGGAAAACAGAAGAACGCTCGGTCTCGTTAGCTGCTTGAGTGTACTGTAGCACTTAGCGCTCCCGAGAAAGAACTCAATACAATCCACAAAGCAGCAGTAGGAGTATTATCTCTCCGGAGAGCTCCGAAGCTCAGTAAACCCCCCCCCCCCCCCCCCCGTGTGCTTCGCCTCGATCCGCTCTTCGCGCGACCTCTGCCCCCCGCCAAACTGAGAAGGGGCTCCGTCCCCATAGGTGCTCGGGGAGCCAGAAAACCTGTCGGTGTACTAAAGTAGGGGTACTCTAGTATCCCGAACTTGTGCACGGGCAGTCGCAGCACCCCGCGGCAAGGCCCGCCAGGTGATCGCCAAGGCTCTCTATGGTTCTTTTGGAGCCATTCGAGAACAAAGTATTTAAGCCAAGGAGACAAGTCCCCGGCAAGAGGAGCTTGCCGGGAAGGCCGCTCGAGGCACAAGACCCCGGCAAGAGGAGCTTGCCGGGAAGGCCAACCAGAGCATCTCAAAGAACCTGTCGTGACGCGCCACGCGTCCCGGCAGGACTCGGCGAGCGACAAGCTCCCGGACGCGGCAAGACAACGGCCGCGGCAAGGCACTTGCCGCGGCGGGCAACCACTCTGTACCCGCGCTCCAGCTCACCCACCTACGTGTCGCTCCGGGACCCTTCCTGGCGTACGTGGCGGGAGGCTGTGCAGCCAGGGGTACACTGTGGCATGCAGCTCTGACAAGATTGCCATCGTGGCAAGCGGTGGCGCCCCCGACGGTCCCTTTTTTGCACCGTCTGGGCGACGTAGATAGGCATTTAATGCCTTTGTCCCCTGCCGTCAGGGTTAGGTATGATAAGCTGTGTAGGTAGTTGTACCTACCACAGCATATTTCCATTTTTGCCCTTACCTACGTTGCCACCTATTGGAGACCCCTTGAACATATAAAAGGAGGCCCATGCACAACGTAGGGGGGGATCGGACCCCGGAGAGCGATCTCTGAGAGGAAACCAGAAGAACGCTCGGTCTCGTTAGCTGCTTGAGTGTACTGTAGCACTCAGCGCTCCCGAGCAAGAACTCAATACAATCCACAAAGCAGCAGTAGGAGTATTATCTCTCCGGAGAGCTCCGAAGCTGGGTAAAAACCCCCCGTGTGCTTCGCCTCGATCCGCTCTTCGCGCGACCTCCGCCCCCCGCCGAACCGAGAAGGGGCTCCGTCCCCATAGGTGCTCGGGGAGCCTGAAAACCCCGGCATCTTTGGCGCGCCAGGTAGGGGGCGTCGAGGTTGTGTGAACCTGATCCGGCGTTTACGCGAGCTAAGTCTTCATCGACTTCATCGACATGCCGCCGAAGAAGAAGGCTTCGGAGGCGGCTGCGCCGTCCGCGTCGAATCCACCGCCGTCGCAGCAAACGGCCGGTGGGGAGGACGTCGGCGTAAGAACGGGCGTCGATGAGGGAGAACATGGTGCCACCAAGTCCAAGGACAAGACCGCGCTGCCCGTCGGCGGCGTAGTCGGCTCCCACGACGACCGGGCGTCCGTAGATGCACCGCGCCCATCTCAAGAGGCGCCGGACCGGCAGCGTCGTGGTACTCACGGTACCCTATGCTCGCTGGACCCAAATCGAGCTGGCGGATCCCGGGATGCTCAAGGCCAACATGCATGCCAACGTGCTGGCGCGAGCGAGGCACGGTCGCCTGGACGGAATACTGCTCCTTCTAACATCGTTGGAAGTCCGAGCATATCCCGCTCCTCGCACGTTCGCCACCGCTACCCGCCACTCCAGCAGAAGCTTTGGCACGAGCTAAACTACTCCTGGACTTCCCTCCAACGCCAGACAAGATCGACGACTGGAGGGCCACAATTCAGATTCTCATCGGCTTCGCCAACGGCGACACTCCACGACCGGCGACCACATCGCAGCCGCGGCAGGCCAGCCAAGTGCAAGCCAATGGCGACAAAACCGGTGGGGGTGCAACCACCGTGCACTCTCCGCCCCAAAGGCCAAGATCGCCGACTCACCGGGTCCGCCACGACAGCGACTCCACTGCTTCCTCAGATCCGCGAACTCGTCGCGATCAGCGCCACGTTCTTCACGAACGGCAGCAAGAAGACGCTCGTACCCGCATCGAGCGCCGAGGAGAAATGCGGCGTCAATCAGACCGACGCGCTGGCCCCGTTGTCAACATGCAAGCGCCAGGGGAACCAGGCGACCTGCCGTACGCGGTAGGTTGCCCTGCGTTTACTCGTGAGCTGCGGCAAGTCCAGTGGCCCAGCACAAAGAATTTCAAGCCAGACGTACCAGAGAAGTACGACGGCAGGCTGCATCCGTCGGAGTTCCTCAGCATCTACACCATCGCGGTGCAGGCTGCCGGGGGGCGAGACGACAAGATCCTCGCCAATTACTTCCCTCTGGTGCTCAAGCCCAACGTCAGGTCCTGGCTCATGCACTTGCCGGAAAACTCCATATCTTCCTGGGCAGACCTATGCCATCAGTTTGTTGGCGCCTTTACAGGCGCCCACAAACCTCATGGCCAGGACAGTGATCTTCACCTGCTTGCCCAGAAGGAAGGAGAGCCTCTACGCAAGTACATCCAGAGATTCAGTCAAGTGCAACGAAACATCCCAGATGTCCACCCTGCCGTGGTCATCAGTGCGTTCCACCAGAACATGCGAAACCGCAGGATGTGGGAGGAGATGGCGATGTGCAAGATCAGAGACGTCAGTGAGCTGTATGCCCTGGCCGACAGATGTGCACGTGCTGAGGAAGGGAGGAAACTCCCCGGAGAGAACGTAGGAACAGGGGGATCTAACAGAGATGATGCCGCCCCGGCAAGCAAAAACCGGCGGCGGAACAACAGGAAGAGGAAAGGCAAAGATGTGCTAGTTGTCGAGCAGTCCGGCAACGAGGGTGGCACCAAGACAGCAAAGACTGGTAGCTCCGGCAAGGAGGTTGCCGCATGCGCCAACTGCCAGGCTGTGGCGGCCGCCGACAAGCAGGACGGCACCAACAAGCGGTACTGCAAGATTCACCGCACCAAAGGCCATGACCTCCAGAGCTGAAAGAAGGTCGAGCAGCTCGTTGAGCTGCAAAAGGCCGAATACGAGCGACGCGACAAGGAGAAGGCTCGAGGAGGTGCTGGAGGATCCGGTACGAAGCGCACCAGCCGGGGGGGGGGGGGACGCCGCGGCAACGCCAAGCAGCGGCAAGGCGACAGACCTCCCCGCGGCCGCGACAAGGATGAAGACGACGACGACGACGAAGACATGGATGACGCCGAGACCAGCGAGCGGGAGTTCCAGAAAGCCACAGAAGTTTTTTGCGTTGACGGCAGTGCTTCTCTACATACTTCACACCGCCAACTCAAGCAGTGGATGCGGGAAGTCAATGCAGCAGAACCACCCGTTGAGTCATGCAAGCTTCCGAAATGGTCCAGCACGCCTATCATCTTTGATATTGAGGACCAACCCGATCGCACAACTGTTGTCGGGTGTTTGCCGATGTTGGTCTCACCAACTATCCACAACCTCAAGGTCACTAAGATGCTAGTTGACGGCGGGGCCGGCTTGAACCTGATCTCCTCCGCAGTGCTCCGGAGACTCCAAGTCCCTGACAACGAGCTCGAAGAGACCGGCACGTTCCAAGGAATCAACCCGGGAAGGAGCAAGCCGAAGGGGAAGATCACGCTGCCGGTGACGTTTGGCAGCGAGCTGAACTTCAGGACTGAGAGGATCACTTTCGACGTTGCCGATTTTCCATTGCCTTAAAATGGAATTCTCGGCCGTCCAGCGCTCGCCAAGTTCATGGCGGCCTCTCACTACGCGTACAACATGCTGAAGATGCCAGGCCCGATAAGTGTCATCTCTGTACATGGCGACAAGAAAGACGCTCTTATCTGTGCCGACAAGATCTATCGGGAAGCAGCAGCCGCTGCAGATCGCGAGACACTTGCCGCTGAAGCTCCCGGGGGGAAGAAGAAGACCGAGTCCGGCAAGAGCTCTGATGCCCACTCCGGCAAGCGCACCTCTTCGGAGTGCTGCGCTACCGTCGAGGACGCACCATCGAGCTCCACCGGCAAATGTAAGAAGACGATGGCAGCTCCGCCAGCAACCAAGAAGGTGTCCGCCAAGGAGGGCGGCACTGGTGGTACCTTCACCATCAGTGTCACTCTCGACCCTAAATAGGAAAGCGCACTCGTTGCTTTCCTGCGGGCGAAAGTCGATGTGTTTGCGTGGCAACCGTCTGACATCCCCGGCGTTCCCAGGAAAGTAATCGAGCACCACCTGGCCGTCTGTCCTCATGCGCGGCCCGTCAAGCAGAGAGTCAGGAAACAAGCAGTGGAGCGCCAAGAGTTCATCACCGAAGAGATCAAGAAGTTGGAAGCAGCAGGCCTCGTCAGAGGAGTGCTCCATCCTACGTGGTTGGCCAATCATGTAGTCGTGCGCAAGGCAAACGGGAAATGGAGACTTTGCATCGACTTCACCGATGTCAACAAAACTTGTCCCAAAGACCCATTTCCCTTGCCGCGCATTGACCAGATTGTCGACTCCACAGCCGGATGCGACTTGCTTTCATTTCTTGACGCATACTACGGATACCATCAGATCTTCATGGCAGAAGAGGATGAGGAGAAAACCGCGTTCATCACTCCATGTGGCACGTACTGTTTCGTACGAATGCCTTTCGGTTTGAAGAATGCTGGTTCAACATTTGCAAGGGTAGTCCATACTGCTTTTGAGCCGCAAATACACAGAAATGTGGAAGCCTACATGGATGACATAGTGGTCAAGAGCAGGGACAAAGCAACTCTGATTCAAGACCTAGAAGATACTTTTGCAAATCTACGCAAGATCAGCCTCAAGCTCAACCCCGAGAAGTGCGTGTTTCGAGTCCCGTCCGGCAAGCTTCTCGGATTCTTCGTGTCTCAGAGAGGAATTGAAGCAAATCCTGACAAGATCAAGGCCATTGAGCAGATTGAAGCACCGAAGCGCGTCAAGGATATATGAAAACTTGCCGGCTGCGTGGCGGCTCTCAGCAGGTTTATCTCTAAGTCTGCTGAGCGCGCCCTGCCTTATTCAAAATCTTGAAAAAGGCAGGTCCAATGAAATGGACTCCGGAAGTGGAGGCTGCGCTGCAGGACTTAAAGAGATACCTGTCCTCCACTCCAATACTTGTCGCACCTAAACCACAAGAGAAGTTGTTGCTATATCTGGCGGCAACCAATCAAGTGGTTAGTCCTGCGTTAGTAGCGGAGAGAGAGGCAGATGATGAGCCAGCGACCGCGGCAAGCACATCCAGCGACAAGCAGGGGGCTTCCCTGACGAGCTCTAGTCCCGACGAAGATGGATCTGCGCAGATGTGCGAAGAGATACAGAAGAAGAAAATGGTGCAGCGCCCAGTCTACTTTGTCAGTTCCCTTCTGCAGGGGGCTAGGTCAAGGTACTCTGGTGTGCAGAAGTTGCTTTTCGGCCTTCTTATGGCCTCGAGAAAGCTGCGCCATTACTTCCAAGCACATGAGATCACAGTTGTCACTCGCTTTCCGCTGAAGAGGATACTGCAGAATCTAGAAGCAACAGGCAGGATTGTTGAGTGGGCACTGGAACTGTCAAGCTTTGGCCTCAAGTTTGAGAGCACTTCAACTATTCAAAGTAGAGCATTGGCAGAATTTATAGAAGAGTGGACGCCAACACCAGACGAAGAAATTCCAGAGACGAGCATCCCCGTCAAGGAAGCAAACAAAGAGTGGCTGATGTACTTTCATGGTGTGTTCAAGCTGTAAGGCGTCGGTGCTGGCGTGCTGCTTGTCGCACCCACCGGAGAGCACCTCAAGTACGTGGTCCAGATGCACTTTCCCAAGGAGCAAGCAACAAACAATACTGTAGAGTGTGAAGGATTGCTCGCCGGTCTCAGGATCGCGGCAGACCTCGGGATCAAGCAACTCATTGTCAGGGGTAACTCACAGCTTGTCGTCCGCCAAGTGAACAAGGATTATCAAAGTCCGTTGATGGAAGCTTACGTTGATGAAGTGAGGAAGCTGGAAGAGTGCTTTGTCGGCCTACAGATGGAACATGTTCCAAGAGCTCAGAACGACATCGCCGACGGACTGTCAAAAAGTGCGCGGCATTTTAGTTACCTGTGGAACCAGGGATCTTTGTGCTCAAGCTGACTCAACCATCCGTAACGCCATCAGCTGGACAGAGCAAGAAGAGGAAGTTGATTTCTGGTGACTATCTTCCGGCAGAGCTTCCCGAAGCCGCCGCCAAGAAGGTCCCCAAGATCAACGCCAAGAGTGCTGAGGAGCAGTCCGCTCCGACAAGCCCCAGGGTTTGTTTCGTTGAAGCAGACGCTCCCGACAAGTTTTGCTCCGGCAAGCTTGCCGGGGAACGTCAAGCTCCGGCTGAACCGCAGGTTCTCGCCGTAGAAGCGGATGTTCCCGCAGCAGCAGGTATGCCTTTAGTCCTTGTTGTCGAGCCACAGGCTCCAGCATGGGCACAGCAGATCGTCCGTTTCCTCCAGTCAGGAGAACTTCCCGAAGAGCCAGAAGAAGCGGAAAGAGTAGCCCGGCAGTCTAGTATGTACCAGTTCGTTGACAACACACTGTACAGAAGAAGACTCAACGGAGTGAAATTGAAGTGTATCCCCCGGGAAGATGGACAAAAGCTGTTGGCAGAGATACATGGAGGCATTTGTGGTCACCACATTGGCGCAAGAGCGCTTGCCGGCAAAGCATTCCGGCAGGGCTTCTTTTGGCCGACAGCCCTCCAGGATGCAGCTGCACAAGTAACCAAGTGTGAAGCGTGCCAGTTCCATAAGTTGCTTTTCGGCCTTATTATGGCCTCGAGAAAGCTGCGCCATTACTTCCAAGCACATGATATCACAGTTGTCACTCGCTTTCCGCTGAAGAGGATACTGCAGAATCCAGAAGCAACAGGCAGGATTGTTGAGTGGGCACTGGAACTGTCAAGCTTTGGCCTCACGTTTGAGAGCACTTCAACTATTCAAAGCAGAGCATTGGCAGAATTCATAGCAGAGTGGACGCCAACACCAGACGAAGAAATTCCAGAGACGAGCATCCCCGTCAAGGAAGCAAACAAAGAGTGGCTGATGTACTTTGATGGTGCGTTCTCGCTGCAAGGCGCCGGTGCTGGCGTGCTGCTTGTCGCACCCACCGGAGAGCACCTCAAGTACGTGGTCCAGATGCACTTTCCCAAGGAGCAAGCAACAAACAATACTGCAGAGTATGAAGGATTGCTCGCCGGTCTCAGGATCGCGGCAGACATCGGGATCAAGCAACTCATTGTCAGGGGTGACTCACAGCTTGTCGTCCGCCAAGAGAACAAGGATTATCAGAGTCCGTTGATGGAAGCTTACGTTGATGAAGTGAGGAAGCTGGAAGAGCGCTTTGTTGGCCTACAGATGGAACATGTTCCAAGAGCTCAGAACGACATCGCCGGCGGCCTGTCAAAGTGCGCGACACTTAAGTTTCCTGTGGAACCAGGGATCTTTGTGCTCAAGCTGACTCAACCATCCGTAACGCCATCAACTGGACAGAGCAAGAAGAGGAAGTTGATTTCTGGTGACTATCTTCTGGCAGAGCTTCCCGAAGCCGCCGCCAAGAAGGTCCCCAAGATCAACGCCAAGAGTGTTGAGGAGCAGTCCGCTCCGACAAGCCCCAGGGTTTGTTTCGTTGAAGCAGACGCTCCCAACAAGTTTTGCTCCGGCAAGCTTGCCGGGGAACGTCAAGCTCCAGCTGAACCGCAGGTTCTCGCCGTAGAAGCGGATGTTCCCGCAGCAGCAGGTATGCCTTTAGTCCTTGTTGTCGAGCCACAGGCTCCAGCATGGGCATAGCAGATCGTCCGTTTCATCCAGTCAGGAGAACTTCCCGAAGAGACAGAAGAAGCGGAAAGAGTAGCCCGGCAGTCTAGTATGTAGCAGTTCGTTGACAACACACTGTACAGAAGAAGACTCAACGGAGTGAAATTGAAGTGTATCCCCCGGGAAGATGGACAAAAGCTGTTGGCAGAGATACATGGAGGCATTTGTGTTCACCACATTGGCGCAAGAGCGCTTGCCGGCAAAGCATTCCGGCAGGGCTTCTTTTGGCCGACAGCCCTCCAGGATGCAGCTGCACAAGTAACCAAGTGTGAAGCGTGCCAGTTCCATTCCAAGCAGATACACCAGCCAGCTCAAGCTCTCCAGACGATCCCTTTATCCTGGCCCTTTTCGGTCTGGGGGCTCGACATCCTCGGCCCCTTCCCCCGAGCAGTCGGGGGCTTTGAGTACTTGTACGTCGCAATCGACAAGTTCACAAAGTGGCCGGAAGTGGACCAAGTGAGGAAGGTGACAGCACAGTCAGCAGTCAAGTTCTTCAGGTCGATTGTTTGCCGCTTCGGAATCCCTAACAGGATCATCACCGACAACGGTACACAATTCACGAGTCGCACCTTCATGCAGTACGTCCAAGACCTTGGCGCCAAGGTCTGCTTCGCTTCTGTTAATCACCCCAGGAGCAACGGTCAAGCAGAGAGGGCAAATATTGAAGTGCTGTGTGGACTCAAGACCCGGACTTTCGACAGGCTGCACAGGTGCGGAAGAAACTCGATCGAGGAGCTGCCGATGGTTCTTTGGTCGATCAGGACGACGACAAATCGAGCCACCGGCCAGACACCTTTCGCTCTAGTCTATGGAGCAGAGGCAGTTATCCCCACGGAACTCGTATACGGGTCACCTCGAGTGCTCGCTTATGATGAGCTTGAGCAAGAGCAGCCGCGACAAGATGACGCGCTGCTCCTTGAGGAAGACCGTCTTCAGGTTGTTGTATGAGCTGCTCGATACCAGCAAGCTTTGCGCCGCTACCATAGCCGCAAAGTTAAAGCCAGAAGTCTCGAGGAAGGCGACCTTGTTCTTCGGCGCGTTCCTTCCGCCAAGAATTCCAACAAGTTGACACCAAAGTGGGAAGGCCCTTACCGGGTGAAACGAGTCACTAGGCCTGGCGTTGTCCGCCTTGAGACCGAGGATGGCTTTCCGGTGAGCAACTCCTGGAACATCGAGCATCTTCGTAAGTTTTACCCGTAAGGCGCGGTTGTCGGACCCTGTCCGGCAACCACCATTTTGTACAAGTCTTGCCGCTGTTGCATGTAATCCTTTGTACAAAGCCAGGCGCAGACCCTGTCCATAAATAAAACTCACGTGCTCCGCACACCCTGTCAATTTCATGCCTTTCTGCATGAATTATCTGACACTTTGTGCAGCGAGCCCCCTCGGTAAGCAATATCGAGCCATAAGGCTCCATACTATTGTTTTCTCTTTTCTCTTTTTCTCAATTAAAGGAAGGATCCTTCGCCCACAAGTTGACCGGGGGGGGAGGAGAAGATAATGGTATGGACCCGGCGTCGTTCAGGAAAAATTTCGCCTTGCCGGGGAGCAAACGACAGGAAAGCTAAGTGCCAAAGTTCGAGCAATCAGATCTTTTAACTTTAAGTTACTTTCCTTGAATGACCATGCTTTGTACGGAAAACCTGTGCGCGGAGGAACCAACTCGTGGCTAGTTGCGCCCTTACTTTGTTTCGAGTTCGCTCAACAGTTTAAGTGTGCTGCGACTAGAGTCGCGCCCTTACTTTGTTTCGAGTTCACTCAGCAACTTAAGCGAGCTGCGACTAGTCGCGACAAGGTTTCTTGTCGGTAATGGCACCGCCAGCACGCCGCTGACGTCCCGCACTCAGCGCTCGCGGCAAAGGTGCCTACGCCGGCAGGTTCCCTAAAAGCATAGGGCAAAAACATACAAAGGAAGGAATCGAGTAAAGGAATTAGCATTGCAATCATGACCTGAAACAGAGTTATATTACAAGATAGTTTGTCGCGGCTCTAATAGACTGTTTTCATAACATGACAAGCGACGACAAAAAAAAAGAAGAAAATAGGCGGCCTAGTCCGTGCGGTCGCCCTCAACCCTCTTGATCCCGCTCACCTTGTCCACAATGGGTGCGACGAGGGTCTCGAGATCCTCCAGATCAGCTTCCGGCGGCAGGGACCTGAGGATGTTAGTGAGGCGGAGGCCCGGGTTGCGGAAGGCCCCCTTCGTCAGCACCTTTTTGAGAGCTCCCGCGCAGATCACGCGCGACTCGTAGGCCAGCTGCTTTGGGATCCTCTCCCGGAGTTGCTGGAGGGCCGTCGCCACACCTCTGAAGAACAAGGTGAGCTTGGCGCTGGATGGGAGGCTCCCGTCAGCGGAATACCCGAGATCCTCCACCCCCAGCAGCGCCAACTCCTTGTCGATGTCTGCAGCAGCATTCACAAGGCCCTCCGTCCACCGCTCCATAGTTCCCCTGAAATCGTTCTGGGTGGTGGCGATGCTCTCCAGCAGCTCCTTGTCGGCCTTGATCTCCTTCTTCAAGGCCGCCTCCTGCTCCCTGGCGCCGTCCAGCGTCTTGGTCAAAGCAGCCAGCTTCAGCTCAAGATCCACCTTGGAGTCCTTGGTGGCGTCAAGCTCCTTGACCTTCTCGGCGAGACGACCCTGCAGATCGCCAAAGGTGTAGGCGTCCTTCTCGCGCTCATGCTTGAGCGTGGCAAGCGCTTCACCGCTCGCCTCGAGATCAGTCTCCAACTGCGCCACTTTCGCCTCCAGCTCCTTCTTGGCGGCCTCGGCGGCTGCGGCAGCGTCCTTTGCTTCCTTGAGGGCTCCACTGAGTGCTTGCTCACGCACAGCTAGCTCCTCTTCGTGGCTATCCAGGCTGGACTTCAGCTGCACCAACTCACCGTCCCGCGCAGACAACTCCTCGGCGGCAAGCCGCTGCTGCTCTGCAATCTCTGCCTTCTCAAGGATGAAAGCCTTCTGCGCCTCATCGAGCTGCACCCTCTTCGCCGCCAGCGACTGGAGAGCTGCCTGGTTGAGGCCTCGGAGCTCCTCCGCGCGCTTCTCCACGTCCACCCCCGCCTTCGCGACAAGCACTTCGCCGGACTCCAGTTTGGCCTGGCGGGTGCGGTAGAGCGACACCAGCTTCCACAGCAGTTGCTCCTCCTCAGGCTCGTCGCTGCTGCTTCTTGGTGCGTCGACCAACGTCAGCCTAGCGGAGGCAAGCACATCCACGTCAAAGCTTTCTGCTTTGACCGGCGCCCTGGACGTTGACGCCCAGGGGAGGTTGATGAAGATGCCAGCGCCAGCCTTCAAGTAGACGCCTGGCTGGGGTTCATCGGAGCCTGACGCGGCGGTAGTGGCAGGAGCATCGGCGGACGGTGTAGCGCCTGTCGCTCTTGCGGCCCCAGGGTCGTCAGTACGATCGCCGGGCCCCTCGTCAGCTGCTGCGGCGGCAGCCTTGGCGGCCTCTTCACCGGCGGGATCTTCAGCGCCGGCCGTTTCTTCGGTGGCAGTGGCGTCATCAATAACAACCTCGGTCTCCATCGGCTCCACAGTGGATGGATCTGACGACCGGAAAAGGAAGAAAAGTCAAGCAAATATCCCAAAAAGAAGAACCCAAGGGAAGTTTGTAAGCAAGGAGTACCTGTACCAGGATCGGTAGTTGGGATCTCCGCTGACGGGGGGTCGCCAGTACTGTCCCTTGCCGGAGACTTCTCCCTTGTCGGGGAGCTCTCCCTCGTCGGAGACTTCTCCCTTTCCGAGGAGCTCTCCCTCGTCGGGGGATTCCCCCTTGCCGGGGAACTCTCCCTCGGCGACATAGTCGAAGCAGGTGGCACGTCAGGGGTGGCCTCCGGGCGCTCCTGGTGGAGCTGCTCTGCTCCTGCACAAGCCAACGGTCAGATATCAGCAAGCAAATTGTATCCATGCGCGCCTAACAGCTGGAAGTAAACCATATACATACGCTGGGGGCTGCTCTGAGGAACAGCTGCCGGGTCCGACAAGTTTGGCTCAGGCGCACCCCCTGCTGCCACGGTGGGATCATCCTCGATGACAATCACCGGGACCTTGGCTCTCTTTGCCATTCTCTGGGCCAGCGTCCTAAAAAGGAATAAGTTCAGAGTAAAGCAAATGAGATACAAGACAAGACGGCAAGTATTGAATATATGCAAGTACAACAAGAATCTTACTCATCTTCTTCCTCGTCGGAGCTGAGCACGGAGAAGTCAAAGCCTGGCCCACCTCCGGCGCGAGGAGGCGGAGGAGTAGGATCCCTTGGCCGCTTGGCGGGAGCTGGAGCGGCAGGCCGAGAGGACCCCGCCCCAGTTGCCGCTGCAGCAGGAGGTGTTTCTGTTGGGGAACGTAGTAATTTCAAAAAAATTCCTACGCACACGCAAGATCATGGTGATGCATAGCAACGAGAGGGGAGAGTGTTGTCTACGTACCCTCGTAGACCGAAGCGGAAGCGTTGACTCAACGTAGAGGAAGTAGTTGTACGTTCTCCTCGCGATCCGACCGATCCAAGTACCGTTACTCCGGCACCTCCGAGTTCTTAGCACACGTTCAGCTCGATGACGATCCCCGGGCTCCGATCCAGCAAAGCGTCGGGGAAGAGTTCCGTCAGCACGATGGCGTGGTGACGATCTTGATGTGTTACCGGCGCAGGGCTTCGCCTAAGCACTGCAACGATATGACCGAGGTGGAATTTGGTGGAAGGGGGCACCGCACACGGCTAAGGAACGATCCGTAGATCAACTTGTGTGTCTATGGGGTGCCCCCTGCCCCTGTATATAAAGGATGGAGAAGGAGGAGGCCGGCCAAGGCTTGGCGCGCCAGGGTGTGGAGTCCTACTAGGTCTCCAAGTCCTAGTAGGAGTCCACCAGGAGGGGAGGAAGGGAGAACGAATAGGAGGTGAAGGAAAGGTGGCTGGCCCCCTTTTCCCTAGTCCAATTCGGACCAAAGGGGAGGGGGGGCGCAGCAGCCTTTTCCTCTTCCCACTAAAGCCCATCAAGGCCCATTACTTCTCCCGTAATCCGGTAACTCCCCGATACTCTCGAAAATACCCGGATCACTCAGAACCTTTCCGATGTCCGAATATAGTCGTCCAATATATCGATCTTTACGTCTCGACCATTTCGAGACTCCTCGTCGTGTCCCCGATCTCTTACGGGACTCCGAACTCCTTCGGTACATCAAAACTCATAAACTCATAATATAACTGTCATCGAAACCTTAAGCGTGCGGACCCTACGGTTCGAGAACAATGTAGACATGACCGAGACACGTCTCCGGTCAATAACCAATAGCGGGACCTGGATGCCCATATTGGCTCCTACATATTCTATGACGATCTTTATCGGTCAGACCGCATAACAACATACGTTTGTTCCCTTCGTCATCGGTATGTTACTTGCCCGAGATTCGATCGTCGGTATCCAATACCTAGTTCAATCTCGTTACCGGCAAGTCTCTTTACTCGTTCCGTAATACATCATCTCACAACTAACACATTAGTTGCAATGCTTGCAAGGCTTATGTGATGTGCATTACCGAGAGGGCCCAGAGATACCTCTCCGACAATCGGAGTGACAAATCCTAATCTCGAAATATGCCAACCCAACATGTACCTTCGGAGACACCTGTAGAGCACCTTTATAATCACCCAGTTACGTTGTGACGTTTGGTAGCACACAAAGTGTTCCTACGGTAAACGGGAGTTGCATAATCTCATAGTTAAAGGAACATGTATAAGTCATGGATAAAAGCAATAGCAACATACTAAACGATCGGGTGCTAAGCTAATGGAATGGGTCATGTCAATCAGATCATTCAACTAATGATGTGACCTCATTAATCAAATAACAACTCCTTGTTCATGGTTAGGAAACATAACCATCTTTGATTAATGAGCTAGTGAAGTAGAGGCATACTAGTGACACTCTGTTTTTCTATGTATTCACACATGTATTATGTTTCCTGTTAATACAATTCTAGCATGAATAATAAACATTTATCGTGAATTAAGGAAATAAATAATAACTTTATTATTGCCTCTAGGGCATATTTCCTTCAGTCTCCCACTTGCACTAGAGTCAATAATCTAGTTCACATCGCCATGTGATTTACTAGCAAAAGTTCACATCATCATGTGATTAACACCCATAGTTTACATCGATATGTGACCAACACCCAAAGGGTTTACTAGAGTCAGTAATCTAGTTCACATCGCTATGTGATTAACACCCAAAGAGTACTAAGGTGTGATCATGTTTTGCTTGTGAGATAATTTTAGTCAACGGGTCTGTCACATACAGATCCGTAAGTATTTTGCGAATTCTATGTCTACAATACTCCGCACAGAGCTACTCTAGCTAATTGCTCCCACTTTCAATATGTATCTAGATCGAGACTTAGAGTCATCCAGATCAGTGTCAAAATTTGTATCGACGTAACCCTTTACGGCGAACCTTTCTGTCACGTCCATAATCGAGAAACATATCCTTATTCCACTAAGGATAATTTTGACCGCTGTCCAGTGATCTACTCCTAGATCACTATTGTATTCCCTTGCCAAACTCAGTGTAGGGTATACAATAGATCTGGTACACAGTATGGCATACTTTATAGAACCTATGGCCAAGGCATAGGGAATGACTTTCATTCTCTTTCTATCTTCTGCCGTGGTCGAGTTTTGAGTCTTTACTCAACTTCATACCTTGTAACACAGGAAAGAACTCTTTCTTTGACTGTTCCATTTTGAACTACTTCAAAATCTTGTCAAGGTATGTACTAATTGAAAAAACTTATCAAGTGTTTTGATCTATCTCTATAGATCTTGATACTCAATATGTAAGCAGCTTCACTGAGGTCTTTCTTCGAAAAACTCCTTTCAAATACTCGTTTATGCTTTGCAGAATAATTCTACACTATTTCCGATCAACAATATGTCATTTACATATACTTATCAGAAATGTTGTAGTGCTCCCACTCACTTTCTTGTAAATACAGGCTTCACCGCAAGTCTGTATAAAACCATATGCTTTGATCAACTTATCAAAGCGTATATTCCAACTCCGAGATGCTTGCACCAGTCCATAGATGGATCACTGGAGCTTGCATATTTTGTTAACACCTTTAGGATCGACAAAACTTTCTAGTTGCATCGTATACAACTCTTCTTTAATAAATCCATTAAGGAATGTAGTTTTGTTTATCCATTTGCCGGATTTCATAAAATGCGGCAATTGCTAACATGATTCGGACAGACTTAAGCATAGATACGAGTGAGAAACTCTCATCGTAGTCAACACCTTGAACTTGTCGAAAACCTTTTTGCGACAATTCTAGCTTTGTAGATAGTAACACTACTATCAGTGTCAGTCTTCCTCTTCAAGATCCATTTATTTTCTTTGGCTTGCCGATCATCGGGCAAATCCATCAAAGTCCATACTTTGTTCTCATACATGGATCATATCTCAGATTTCATGGCCTCTAACCATTTCGCGGAATCTGGGCTCATCATCGCTTCCTCATAGTTCGCAAGTTCGTCATGGTCTAGTAACATGACTTCCAGAACAGGATTACCGTACCACTCTCGTGCGGATCTCACTCTAGTTTACTTACGAGATTCGGTAGTAACTTGATCTTGAAGTTACATGATCATCATCATTAGCTTCCTTACAAATTGGTGTAGTAGTCACAAGAACAGATTTCTGTGATGAACTACTTTCCAATAAGGGAGAAGGTACAATTACCTTATCAAGTTTTCTACTTTCCTCCCACTCACTTCTTTCGAGAGAATCTCCTTCTCTAGAAAGGATCCATTCTCAGCAACGAATATCTTGCCTTCGGATCTGTGATAGACGGTGTACCCAACAGTCTCCTTTGGGTACCTATGAAGACACATTTCTCCGATTTGGGTTTGAGCTTATCAGGATGAAACTTTTTCACATAAGCATCGTAACCCCAAACTTTAAGAAACGACAACTTTGGTTTCTTGCCAAACCACAGTTCATTTTGTGTCGTCTCAACGGACTTTAGATGGTGCCCCTTTTAACGTGAATGCAGCTGTCTCTAATGCATGATCCCAAAATGATATTGGTAAAACGGTAAGAAACATCATAGATTGTACTATATCCAATAAAGTACGATTATGACGTTCGGACACACCATTATGCTGTGATGTTCCAGGTGGCATGAATTTGTGAAACTATTCCACATTGTTTTAATTGAAGACCAAACTCGTAACTCAAATATTTGTCTCCGCGATCAGATCGTAGAAACCTTATTTTCTTGTCACGATGATTTTTCACTTCACTCTAAAATTCTTTGAACTTTTCAAATGTTTTAGACTTATGTTTCATCAAGTAGATATACCCATATCTGCTCAAATCATCTGTGAAGGTTAGAAAATAATGATACTTGTCGCGAGCCTTAATATTCATCGGACCATATACATCAGTATGTATGATTTCCAACAAATTTGTTGCTTGCTCCATTGTTCCGGAGAACGGTGTCTTAGTCATCTTTCCCATGAGGCACGGTTCGCAAGCATCAAGTGATTCATAATCAAGTGATTCCAAAAATCCATCAGCATGGAGTTTCTTCATGCGCTTTACTCCAATATGACCTAAACTGCAGTGCCACAAATAAGTTGCACTATCATTATTAACTTTGCATCTTTTGGCTTCAATATTATGAATATGTGTATCACTATGATCGAGATCCAACAAACCATTTCGTTGGTGTGTATAACCATAGAAGGTTTTATTCATGTAAACAGAACAACAATTTATTCTCTTACTTAAATGAATAGCCATATTGCAATAAACATGATCAAATCATATTTATGCTCAACGCAAATACCAAATAACACTTATTTAGGTTCAACACTAATCCCGAAAGTATAGGGAGTGTGTGATGATGATCATATCAATCTTGGAACCACTTCCAACACACATCGTCACCTTGCCCTTTAACTAGTCTTTGTTCATTCTGCAACTCCCGTTTCGAGTTACTAATCTTAGCAACTTGAACTAGTACCAAATACTGAGGGGTTGCTATGAATACTAGTAAAGTACACATCAATAACATGTATATCAAATATACTTATGTTCACTTTGCCATCCTTCTTATCCGCCAATCACTTGGGGTAGTTCCGCTTCCAGTGACCAGTCCCTTTGCAGTAGAAGCACTTAGTCTCAGGCTTAGGACCAGACTTGGGCTTTTTCACTTGAGCAGCAACTTGCTTGCCATTCTTCTTGAAGTTCCCCTTCTTTCCTTTTGCCCTTTTCTTGAAACTAGTGATCTTGTCAACCATCAACACTTGATGTTTTTCTTTGATTTCTACCTTCGCCGATTTTAGCATCGCGAAGAGCTTGGGAATATTTTCCGTTATCCCTTGCATATTATAGTTCATCACGAAGTTCTACTAACTTGGTGATGGTGACTAGAGAATTCTGTCAATCACTATCTTATCTGGAAGATTAACTCCCACTTGATTCAAGCGATTGTAGTACCCAGACAATCTGAGCACATGCTCACTAGTTGAGCGATTCTCCTCCATCTTTTAGCTATAGAACTTGTTGGAGACTTCATATCTCTCAACTCGGGTATTTGCTTGAAATATTAACTTCAACTCCTGGAACATCTTGTATGGTCCATGACGTTCAAAACGTCTTTGAAGTCCCGATTCTAAGCCGTTTAAGCATGGTGCACTAAACTATTAAGTAGTCATCATATTGAGCTAGCATAACATTCGTAACGTCTGCATCTGCTCCTGCAATAGGTCCGTCACCTAGCGGTGCATCAAGGACATAATTCTTCTGTGCAGCAATGAGGATAAACCTCAGATCACGGATCCAATCCGCATCATTGCTACTAACATTTTTCAACACAATTTTCTCTAGGAACATATCAAAATAAACACAGGGAAGCAACAATGCGAGCTATTGATCTACAACATAGATATGCTAATACTACCAGGACTAAGTTCATGATAAATTAAAGTTCAATTAATCATATTACTTAAGAACTCCCACTTAGATAGACATCCCTCTAATCTTCTAAGTGATCACGTGATCCAAATCAACTAAACCATGTCCGATCATCACGTGAGATGGAGTAGTTTCAATGGTGAACATCACTATGTTGATCATATCTACTATATGATTCACGCTCGACCTTTCGATCTCCGTGTTCCGAGGCCATATCTGTTATATGCTAGGCTCGTCAAGTTAAACCTGAGTATTCCGCGTGTGCAACTGTTTTGCACCCGTTGTATTTGAACGTAGAACCTATCACACCCGATCATCACGTGGTGTCTCAGCACGAAGAACTTTCGCAACGGTGCATACTCAGGGAGAACACTTCTTGATAATTTAGTGAGAGATCATCTTATAATGCTACCATCAATCAAAGCAAGATAAGATGCATAAAAAGATAAACATCACATGCAATCAATATAAGTGATATGATATGGCCATCATCATCTCGTGCTTGTGATCTCCATCTTCGAAGCACCGTCATGATCACCATCGTCACCGGCGCGACACCTTGATCTCCATCGTAGCATCGTTGTCGTCTTGCCAATCTTATGCTTCCACGACTATCACTACCGCTTAGTAATAAAGTAAAGCATTACATCGCGATTGCATTGCATACAATAAAGCGACAACCATATGGCTCCTGCCAGTTGCCGATAACTCGGTTACAAAACATGATCATCTCATACAATAAAATTTAGCATCATGTCTTGACCATATCACATCACAACATGCCCTGCAAAAACAAGTTAGACGTCCTCTACTTTGTTGTTGCAAGTTTTACGTGGCTGCTACGGGCTTAAGCAAGAACTCATCTTACCTACGCATCAAAACCACAACGATAGTTTGTCAAATAGACTCCGTTTTAACCTTCTCAAGGACCGGGCGTAGCCACACTCGGTTCAACTAAAGTTGGAGAGACAGTCTTCCGCAAGCCATCTATGTGCAAAGCACGTCGAGGGAACCGGTCTCGCGTAAGCGTACGCGTAAGGTTGGTCCGGATCGTCTCGTCCAACAATACCGCTGAACCAAAGTATGACATGCTGGTAGGCAGTATGACTTGTATCGTCCACAACTCACTTGTGTTCTACTCGTGCAAATAACATCAAACCATAAAAACCTAGGCTCGGATGCCACTGTTGGGGAACGTAGTAATTTTAAAAAATTTCCTACGCACACGCAAGATCATGGTGATGCATAGCAACGAGAGGGGAGAGTGTTGTCTACGTACCCTCGTAGACCAAAGCGGAAGCGTTGACTCAACGTAGAGGAAGTAGTTGTACGTTCTCCTCGCGATCCGACCGATCCAAGTACCGTTACTCCGGCACCTCCGAGTTCTTAGCACACGTTCAGCTCGATGACGATCCCCGGGCTCCGATCCAGCAAAGCGTCGGGGAAGAGTTCCGTCAGCACGACGGCGTGGTGACGATCTTGATGTGTTACCGGCGCAGGGCTTCGCCTAAGCACTGCAACGATATGACCGAGGTGGAATTTGGTGGAAGGGGGCACCGCACACGGCTAAGGAACGATCCGTAGATCAACTTGTGTGTCTATGGGGTGCCCCCTGCCCCTGTATATAAAGGATGGAGGAGGAGGAGGCCGGCCAAGGCTTGGCGCGCCAGGGTGTGGAGTCCTACTAGGTCTCCAAGTCCTAGTAGGAGTCCACCAGGAGGGGAGGAAGGGAGAACGAATAGGAGGAGAAGGAAAGGTGGCTGGCCCCCTTTTCCCTAGTCCAATTCGGACCAAAGGGGAGGGGGGGCGCAGCAGCCTTTTCCTCTTCCTACTAAAGCCCATCAAGGCCCATTACTTCTCCCGTAATCCCGTAACTCCCCGATACTCCCGAAAATACCCGGATCACTCAGAACCTTTCCGATGTCCGAATATAGTCGTCCAATATATCGATCTTTACGTCTAGACCATTTCGAGACTCCTCGTCATGTCCCCGATCTCATCCGGGACTCCGAACTCCTTCGGTACATCAAAACTCATAAACTCATAATATAACTGTCATCGAAACCTTAAGCGTGCGGACCCTACGGTTCGAGAACAATGTAGACATGACCGAGACACGTCTCCGGTCAATAACCAATAGCGGGACCTGGATGCCCATATTGGCTCCTACATATTCTACGACGATCTTTATCGGTCAGACCGCATAACAACATACGTTTGTTCCCTTTGTCATCGGTATGTTACTTGCCCGAGATTCGATCGTCGGTATCCAATACCTAGTTCAATCTCGTTACCGGCAAGTCTCTTTACTCGTTCCGTAATACATCATCTCACAACTAACACATTAGTTGCAATGCTTGCAAGGCTTATGTGATGTGCATTACCGAGAGGGCCCAGAGATACCTCTCCGACAATCGGAGTGACAAATCCTAATCTCGAAATACGCCAACCCAACATGTACCTTCGGAGACACCTGTAGAGCACCTTTATAATCACCCAGTTACGTTGTGACGTTTGGTAGCACACAAAGTGTTCCTACGGTAAACGGGAGTTGCATAATCTCATAGTTAAAGGAACATGTATAAGTCATGGATAAAAGCAATAGCAACATACTAAACGATCAGGTGCTAAGCTAATGGAATGGGTCATGTCAATCATATCATTCAACTAATGATGTGACCTCATTAATCAAATAACAACTCCTTGTTCATGGTTAGGAAACATAACCATCTTTGATTTATGAGCTAGTGAAGTAGAGGCATACTAGTGACACTCTGTTTTTCTATGTATTCACACATGTATTATGTTTCCTGTTAATACAATTCTAGCATGAATAATAAACATTTATCATGAATTAAGGAAATAAATAATAACTTTATTATTGCCTCTAGGGCATATTTCCTTCAGTTTCCGTGGCAACAGAACTCACCGCGGTGGAGCGTGTCATGCGGCGCGACGGGGGTTGACTCGCCCACCGCTCCGCTACGTCCCCGGCCTTGCGAAGACGCCTTCTTGATGGAGCCGGGGGCTCCGCTTGAGGAGCCGGGGGCTCTGCTCGTGGAGTCAGGGGCTCTGCTTGCGGCAAGCTGTCCGAAGATTAAGAGGAAGAGGAGCCGATCTCCAACGAGCCGCTCGTGTCCTCGCCGGGCCCGCTCGGCCCGACGTCATGCTCGGCGGACCTCTTCTCGCCGGCAAGCTCCTCTCGGTCGGCAAGGCTTGCCGCCTCCGCTGCCTCTGCCTCCTCCACGGTGAACCCGAACTCGCCCGCAGCGGAAGCTTCCGCCGCCTCTTCCATCCTGGTGGCGATGCGCTTGAGCTCATCGTCGGTGGTGTCCCGGGTGAGGCCTTTTTTCTCGTCGGCGTCGACCGGCACTTCTATCAAGTTGTCAAAGAACGCTCGCACGACATCATCCGCAGGCTCTATCCAGGCTGGATCAATTCCACGCGAGTCGCACAGCGGCATTATCGCACGGATACGGTCGAGCGCGGAGTTGTTGCACAGCGGGACGACGCCCCTCGGCAACCAGAACACTTCGGGATGCTGTGGGTCGTGCTTGAACAGCTCCTGCAACATCGTGTTGAGCTCCAGGACAGTGAAGTTGAAGTTGAGGCCCGGCCGCAACCTCATGATATCCGCCGCATTCTGAAACTCCCAGGCGGGTCTCCTCCTCTCCTGCAGGGGGGCAATGCGGCGGCGGAGGAAATCTGCGCCAACCGCTCCTACGGTAAGCCCGGCGAGCCTGAGGCGTAGGATCCGGGTGACGGCGATCCTTAGTCTGCCATCTTCCGGGGCCAGGCTACTCCAATCACTGCCGCGCACTACTGGGGTTTCGCACAGAACAGTAAACGGCTGCGGGTTCTCCTCAACGATCAGACACCAATCCGCCCTCCACTCCTCCCACTTGCTACGGAGCTCTCCCTCCAGATAAGCATCCTTCTTGCCAGCTTTCGAGATCCATGCGATTCCGCCGGATATAGGTTCTCCTTTCTCAACCCGAAGCGAAAAGAAATGGCGGAAAAGAGCTACGTTTGGATGGATCCCGACAAAGTTTTCGCAGAGATGTGCGAAAACTGCCATGGTCAGGACAGCATTGGGGGTGAAATCAAGAAGGTGGAGCCCGTAGGTGTTCATGACATCGCAAAAGAATTCTGAAAAGGGCGGGCAGAGCCCGCAATAGAAGAACAAGGCAAAGAAGGGATACCCAGTGGGATACTTATCCCAAGCAGTGGCTGGGAGTACCTTCGTGCGCGGATGCGCTCGCGTCCCCGTCGACCAGAAGAGGTAGAAGTCCTCCTTCAGCTCCGCTGCCTCAAGCCTCGGAGGGAAGAGTGCCCGCTCCTTTCGCAGCGCCGCGAGCCGCTGCGCCTCGGCCGACTTCGCATCCTCGGCTTTCGGAGCCATGGCAGAAAGGGGGAGTGAGGACGGCGACGTTGGCGGTGCTGGTGGCGCTGGGGGCAGGGCGCTGCTCTCCTTCGGCTTTGGGAAGAAGGGGAGTGGCGGAGATTCTCGAAGAGGGAATAGCAACGGGCAGATGGGCGAACTGCCCCTGTTCCCCCTGCTTATAAGGAGGGAGGGGGCGGATGTTTCGCCTTTCTGAATAAAGAAACCACCCACTACCTCTCCCACAACGCCACAATCGACGCGTGCCGTTCGGGGAGGGTGTGGTGGATGCGGAGCAAGGTGCGACGTGACCCAGGCCGTGCGTGCCCGTGCCCTGTTTTGGGCCTGGCCCAACAGCGCTCGGCACTGTGTGTGGCCCAGGCCCGGGGGCTCTTGTCGGTGTACTAAAGTAGGGGTACCCTAGTATCCCGAGTTTTTGCACGGGCAGTCGCAGCACCCCGCGGCAAGGCCCGCCAGGTGATCGCCAAGGCTCTCTATGGTTCTTTTGGAGCCATTCGAGAACAAAGTATTTAAGCCAAGGAGACAAGTCCCCGGCAAGAGGAGCTTGCCGGGAAGGCCGCTCGAGGCACAAGACCCCGGCAAGAGGAGCTTGCCGGGAAGGCCAACCAGAGCATCTCAAAGAACCTGCCGCGACGCGCCATGCGTCCCGGCAGGACTCGGTGAGCGACAAGCTCCCAGACGCGGCAAGACAACGGGCGCGGCAAGGCACTTGCCGCGGCGGGCAACCACTCTGTACCCGCGCTCCAGCTCACCCACCTACGTGTCGCTCCGGGACCCTTCCTAGCGTACGTGGCGGGAGGCTGTGCAGCCAGGGGTACACTGTGGCATGCAGCTCTGACAAGATCGCCATCGTGGCAAGCGGTGGCTCCCCCGACGGTCCCTTTTCTGCACCGTCTGGGCGACATAGATAGGCATTTAATGCCTTTGTCCCCTGCCGTCAGGGTTAGGTATGATACACTGTGTAGGTAGCTGTACCAACCACAGCATATTTCCATTTTTGCCCTTACCTACGTTGCCACCTGTTGGAGACCCCTTGAACATATAAAAGGAGGCCCATGCACAACGTAGGGGGGATCGGACCCCGGAGAGCGATCTCTGAGAGGAAAACAGAAGCCGCTGCACGTCGACGGCGTAGGTCGAGGCAGCAGGTCGGGCCCAGTTCCCTGCGCCTCCTGCATCTCGATTAGCTGAGCGGGGCGGCCGGGCCCCCACCCCGCTCCTTTATAAGGAGCGGGATAGGGGGGACGGAAGCCCTCATTCTCTCATCTCCTCCTTTCTTCAGCTTCTGCTCCCCTCTCTCTCATTCTCCATGGAGAAAGGGAACCCTGGTCCTTCGACGGTGGCGACGAGGGTTGCCGCTAGGCAACGCGTCCCTCCTCCCCCCGCACCCGTGGTGGCAGAGCCAGCTGCAAGGGGAAGAGGGAGGGGACGAGGCTGCGGGCGAGGTCGAGGGTGAGGCCGATGCGGTCGGGGAAGAGGTGGGCGAGGCAGTCCGCCGGCCTCGCCTCCGCCAGCAGATCCTCTCCCCGTGGCGGACCATATCGGGGATGACCCTTGCGAGTTCTTCGTCAGGCTGCGTCGGCCGCCTCGTCGTCGCCTTTGTCTCCCGACTCCGTTTGCGAGCGAGATGGAGTTGGATCCGCCCGAGACACTGAGGTTGCACATGAGGGGTTGTGGAATCAGCGGTACGCGAGTCCGCGTTGATTTCCCGGCCCCTAATGTGATGTATCTTGGTCGAGGGTGGAAGACGTTCACCCACATCCACAGCTTGACGGCGGGGCTCACCCTCCATTTTAAGCTGATGGAGGGCGGTCTCCTCTCTGTCAAGGTCTTCGGGTGCTTCGGGACTCGGGCACGGTGCTGCGTGGAGAGCTCCTCCGATAGCGAAGGCTCCTCCTCGGGCGGGAGTGACGAGGAGGACAGCGACAACGACGACGAGGGCGGCGGGCGGCGGGATGACGGGTCCGACAAGGTGTCGGGCGCCGCTCCGCGTGGCATCGGCAACCCCATCATCCGCGTCGCTGGCTCCTGGAGCTTCTCGGGGTCGTCTCCTTGGGCGACTGGCGTAGGGAGGCTGTGGAAGAGGAAGAGGGCAGGCAGCAAGGCCGTCAACTCGGAGTACGAGGGCGCGACGCCCTCGACAGCGTGCTGACGTCCTGCCGCCTCGTCTTCGAGCTCTGCCTCCGGCGCCGCCATTACCATGCCGCCGAGACGTTCTCTTGGTGTCTTCTGCCACCCGTAGCTCGTCTAGGCGCCCCTTTTGCCCTTTTCGCCTCCTTGACCTGCCTCCTGAATAGAGGGACAAGAGAGGGATTACGGGCACCTTATCTCTTTTCAATTTATAAGCCCTCGGGCCTTAGTTGCATTTAAAGCTTGTAATCCCATTATTCATGTTTTTCATCCTCTTATGAACTGTACCTGAGTGGAATGCTCTTTAATGAAAAGGGGATGCTTGCCGGGTCACTTGTCTCGTGGGTGGAACCCACGTCAAGGAGCGAATCCTTTATATCTTTAAGATAGACACTTCCTTTCCCGGCAGCAGAACCTGCCTTCTTCCCACGTCACTCGCCCTTTCTCACACTTCTGGCGGAGGCAGGGAGGAGGCGGGTTCAGGCTCCTCGCTTCGTCCCTTCGCTACCGTGACTACTACCAAATCTGGCCCCGGGAACGAGCCCGAGGGCCTAGAGTTAAGGGAGCACGGTAGCTTTTAGGGAGAAACGAGGTTTCGCATACCCCAGCCCAAAAGAGAATGCATGATAAGGGATGAAAAACTTATCTGAGATCGCAGCCCCCGGCAACTTTGGTTCGCCGTGGGCTAATCTTTGCACTTGCAGCCCCCGGCAATGCTGGCTTGCCGGGGTGTTGCAGCCCCCAGCAACATTGGCTTGCCGGGGTCCGGGTGTTGGTCCTTCCATCTTCTTCTTTTCGTCCTTAAGTGGTCCGGTCAGGGTGCGCGAGTCCCGCGAACCAAGGGAAATGAAAGAACGACAAAAGGACGCACACTCGACCTCTAAGTTAGGGGTTAGCCGCTGCTAAGCACTGTCAACCCTAACCAAGGACGAGACTCGACTCAGCATGCATGCTAAAACTCAGGGCGCCAGCGCTTTATCTTCGCTCAGGGTCTGCGCCTGGCTTTGTACAAAGGATTACATGCAACAGCGGCAAGACTTGTACAAAATGGTGGTTGCCGGACAGGGTCCGACAACCGCGCCTTACGGGTAAAACTTACGAAGATGCTCGATGTTCCAGGAGTTGCTCACCGGAAAGCCATCCTCGGTCTCAAGGCGGACAGCGCCAGGCCTAGTGACTCATTTCACCCGGTAAGGGCCTTCCCACTTCGGCGTCAACTTGTTGGAATTCTTGGCGGAATGAATGCGTCGAAGAACAAGGTCGCCTTCCTCGAGACTTCTGGCTTTAACTTTGCGGCTATGGTAGCGGCGCAAAGCTTGCTGGTATCGAGCAGCTCGTACAGCAGCCTGACGACGGTCTTCCTCAAGGAGCAGCGCGTCATCTTGTCGCAGCTGCTCTTGCTCAAGCTCATCATAAGCGAGCACTCGAGGTGACCCGTATACGAGTTCCATGGGGATAACTGCCTCTGCTCCATAGACTAGAGCGAAAGGTGTCTGGCCGGTGGCTCGATTTGGCGTCGTCCCGATCGACCAAAGAACCACCGGCAGCTCCTCGATCCAGTTTCTTCCGCACCTGTGCAGCCTGTCGAAAGTCCGGGTCTTGAGTCCACGCAGCACTTCAGCATTTGCCCTCTCTGCTTGACCGTTGCTCCTGGGGTGAGCAACAGAAGCGAAGCAGACCTTGGCGCCAAGGTCTAGGACGTACTGCATGAAGGTGCGACTCGTGAATTGTGTACCGTTGTCGGTGATGATCCTGTTAGGGATTCCGAAGCGGCAAACAATCGACCTGAAGAACTTGACTGCTGACTGTGCTGTCACCTTCCTCACTGGTTCCACTTCCGGCCACTTTGTGAACTTGTTGATTGCGACATACAAGTACTCAAAGCCCCCGACTGCTCGGGGGAAGGGGCCGAGGATGTCGAGCCCCCAGACCGAAAAGGGCCAGGATAAAGGGATCGTCTGGAGATCTTGAGCTAGCTAGTGTATCTTCTTGGAATGGAACTGGCACGCTTCACACTTGGTTACTTGTGTAGCTGCATCCTGGACGGCTGTCGGCCAAAAGAAGCCCTGCCGGAATGCTTTGCCGGCAAGCGCTCTTGCGCCAATGTGGTGACCACAAATGCCTCCATGTATCTCTGCCAACAGCTTCTGTCCATCTTCCCGGGGGATACACTTCAATTTCACTCCGTTGAGTCTTCTTCTGTACAGTGCGTTGTCAACGAACTGGTACATACTAGACTGTCGGGCTACTCTTTCCGCTTCTTCTGGCTCTTCGGGAAGTTCTCCTGATTGGAGGAAACGGACGATCTGTTGTGCCCATGCTGGAGCCTGTGGCTCGACAACAAGGACTAAAGGCATATCTGCTGCTGCGGGAACATCCGCTTCTACGGCGAGAACGTGCGGTGCAGCCGGAGCTTGACGTTCCCCGACAAGCTTGCCGGAGCAAAACTTGTCGGGAGCGTCTGCTTCAACGAAACAAACCCTGGGGCTTGTCGGAGCGGACTGCTCCTCAGCACTCTTGGCGTTGATCTTGGGGACCTTCTTGGCGGCGGCTTCGGGAAGCTCTACCGGAAGATAGTCACCAGATATCAACTTCCTCTTCTTGCTCTGTCCAGTTGATGGCATCATGGATGGTTGAGTCAGCTTGAGCACAAAATCCCTGGTTCCAAAGGTAACTTAAATGCTGCGCACTTTGACAGGCCATCGGCGATGTCGTTCTGAGCTCTTGGAACATGTTCCATCTGTAGGCCGACAAAGCGCTCTTCCAGCTTCCTCACTTCATCAACGTAAGCTTCCATCAACGGACTCTAATAATACTTGTTCACTTGGCAGATGACAAGCTGTGAGTCACCCCTGACAATGAGTTGCTTGATCCCGAGGTCGGCCGCGATCCTGAGACCGGCGAGCAATCGTTCATACTCTGCAGTATTGTTTGTTGCTTGCTCCTTGGGAAAGTGCATCTGGACCACGTACTTGAGGTGCTCTCCGGTGGGTGTGACAAGCAGCACGCCAGCACCGGCGCCTTGCAGCGAGAACGCACCATCAAAGTACATCAACCACTCTTTGTTTGCTTCCTTGACGGGGATGCTCGTCTCTGGAATTTCTTCGTGTGGTGTTGGCGTCCACTCTGCTATGAATTCTGCCAATGCTCTGCTTTGAATAGTTGAAGTGCTCTCAAACTTGAGGCCAAAGCTTGACAGTTCCAGTGCCCACTCAACAATCCTGCCTGTTGCTTCTGTATTCTGCAGTATCCTCTTCAGCGGAAAGCGAGTGACAACTGTGATCTCATGTGCTTGGAAGTAATGGTGCATCTTTCTTGAGGCCATAAGAAGGCCGAAAAGCAACTTCTGCACACCAGAGTACCTTGACCTAGCCCCCTGCAGAAGGGAACTGACAAAGTAGACTGGGCACTGCACCATTTTCTTCTTCTGTATCTCTTCGCACATCTGCGCAGATCCATCTTCGTCGGGACCAGAGCTCGTCGGGGAAACCCCCTGCTTGTCGCTGGATGTGCATGCCGCGGTCGCTGGCTCATCATCTGCCTCTCTCTCCGCTACTAACGCAGCACTAACCACTTGATTGGTTGCCGCCAGATATAGCAGCAACTTCTCTTGTGGTTTAGGTGCGACAAGTATTGGAGTGGAGGACAGGTATCTCTTCAAGTCCTGCAGCGCAGTCTCCGCTTCTGGAGTCCATTTTCATTGGACCTGCCTTTTTCAAGATTTTGAAAAACGGCAGGGCACGCTCAGCAGACTTAGAGATAAACCTGCTGAGAGCCGCCACGCAGCCGGCAAGTTTTCGTATATCCTTGACGCGCTTCGGTGCTTCAATCTGCTCAATGGCCTTGATCTTGTCGGGATTTGCTTCAATTGCTCTCTGAGACACGAAGAATCCGAGAAGCTTGCCGGACGGGACTCCAAACACGCACTTCTCGGGGTTGAGCTTGAGGCTGATCTTGCGTAGATTTGCAAAAGTCTCTTCTAGGTCTTGAATCAGAGTTGCTTTGTCCCTGCTCTTGACCACTATGTCATCCATGTAGGCTTCCACATTTCTGTGTATTTGCGGCTCAAAAGCAGTATGGACTACCCTTGCGAATGTTGAACCAGCATTCTTCAAACCGAAAGGCATTCGTACGAAACAGTACATGCCACATGGAGTGATGAACGCGGTTTTCTCCTCATCCTCTTCTGCCATGAAGATCTGATGGTATCCTGAGTATGCGTCAAGATATGAAAGCAAGTCGCATCCGGCTGTGGAGTCGACAATCTGGTCAATGCGCGGCAAGGGAAATGGGTCTTTGGGACAAGCTTTGTTGACATCGGTGAAGTCGATGCAAAGTCTCCATTTTCCGTTTGCCTTGCGCACGACTACAGGATTGGCCAACCACGTAGGATGGAGCACTCCTCTGATGAGGCCTGCTGCTTCCAACTTCTTGATCTCTTCGGTGATGAACTCTTGGCGCTCCACTGCTTGTTTCCTGACTCTCTGCTTGACGGGCCGCGCATGAGGACAGACGGCCAGGTGGTGCTCGATTACTTTCCTGGGAACGCCGGGGATGTCAGACGGTTGCCACGCAAACACATCGACATTCGCCCGCAGGAAGGCAACGAGCGCGCTTTCCTATTTAGGGTCGAGAGTGGCACTGATGGTGAAGGTACCACCAGTGCCGGCCTCCTTGGCGGACACCTTCTTGGTCGCTGGCAGAGCTGCCATCGTCTTCTTACATTTGCCGGTGGAGCTCGATGGTGCGTCCTCGACGGTAGCGCAGCACTCCGAAGAGGTGCGCTTGCCAGAGTGGGCATCAGAGCTCTTGCCGGACTTGGTCTTCTTCTTCCCCCCGGGAGCTTCAGCGGCAAGTGTCTCGCGATCTGCGGCGGCTGCTGCTTCCCGGTAGATCTTGTCGGCACAGATAAGAGCGTCTTTCTTGTCGCCATGTACAGAGATGACATTTATCGGGCCTGGCATCTTCAGCATGTTGTACGCGTAGTGAGAGGCCGCCATGAACTTGGCGAGCGCTGGACGGCCGAGAATTCCATTGTAAGGCAATGGAAAATCGGCAACGTCGAAAGTGATCCTCTCAGTCCTGAAGTTCAGCTCGCTGCCAAACGTCACCGGCAGCGTGATCTTCCCCTTCGGCTTGCTCCTTCCCGGGTTGATTCCTTGGAACGTGCCGGTCTCTTCGAGCTCGTTGTTAGGGACTTGGAGTCTCCAGAGCACAGCGGAGGAGATCAGGTTCAAGCCGGCCCCGCCGTCAACTAGCATCTTAGTGACCTTGAGGTTGCGGTTAGTTGGTGAGACCAACATCGGCAAACACCCGACAGCAGTTGTGCGATCGGGGTGGTCCTCAATATCAAAGATGATAGGCGTGCTGGACCATTTCAGAAGCTTGTGTGACTCAACGGGTGGTTCTGCTCCATTGACTTCCCGGACCCACTGCTTGAGTTGGCGGTGTGAAGTATGCAGAGAAGCACCGCCGTCAACGCACAAAACTTCTGTGGCTTTCTGGGACTCCTGCTCGCTGGTCTCGGCGTCATCCATGTCTTCGTCTTCGTCGTCGTCTTCATCCTTGTCGCGGCCACGGGGAGGTCTGTTGCCTTGCCGCTGCTTGGCGTTGCCGCGGCGTCCCCCCCGGCCGGTGCGCTTCGTACCGGATCCTCCAGCACCTCCTTGGGCCTTCTCCTTGTCGTGTCGCTCGTACTCGGCCTTTTGCAGCTCAATGAGCTGCTCGACCTTCTTGCAGCTCTGGAGGTCATGCCCTTTGGTGCGGTGAATCTTGCAGTACTGCTTGTTGGTGCTGTCCTGCTTGTCGGCGGCCGCCACAGCCTGGCAGTTGGCGCATGCGGCAACCTCCTTGCCGGAGCTACCAGTCTTTGCTGTCTTGGCGCCACCCTCGTTGCCGGACTGCTCGACAACTAGCACATCTTTGCCTTTCCTCTTCCTGTTGTTCCGCCGTCGGTTTTTGCTTGCCGGGGCAGCATCATCGCTGTCAGATCCCCCTGTTCCTATGTTCTCTCCAGGGAGTTTCCTCCCTTCCTCAGCACGTGCACATCTGTCGGCCAGGGCATACAGCTCACTGACGTCTCTGATCTTGCACATCGCCATCTCCTCCCGCATCCTGCGGTTACGCACGTTCTGGTGGAACGCACTGATGACCGCGGCAGGGTGGACGTCTGGGATGTTGCGTTGCACTTGACTGAATCTCTGGATGTACTTGCGTAGAGGCTCTCCTTCCTTCTGGGCAAGCAGGTGAAGATCACTCTCCTGGCCATGAGGTTTGTGGCCGCCTATAAAGGCGCCAACAAACTGATGGCATAGGTCTGCCCAGGAAGATATGGAGTTTTCCGGCAACTGCATGAGCCAGGACCTGACGTTGGGCTTGAGCACCAGAGGGAAGTAATTGGCGAGGATCTTGTCGTCTCGCCCCCCGGCAGCCTGCACCGCGATGGTGTAGATGCTGAGGAACTCCGACGGATGCAGCCTGCCATCGTACTTCTCTGGTACGTCTGGCTTGAAATTCTTCGTGCTGGGCCATTGGACTTGCCGCAGCTCACGAGTAAACGCAGGGCAACCTACCGCGTACGGCAGGTCGCCTGGTTCCCCTGGCGCTTGCATGTCGACAGCGGGGCCAGCGCGTCGGTCTGATTGACGCCGCGTTTCTCTTCGGTGCTCGATGCGGGTACGAGCGTCTTCTTGCTGCTGTTCGTGAAGAACGTGGCACTGATCGCGACGAGTTCACGGATCTGAGGAAGGAGTGGAGTCGCTGTCGTGGCGGACCCGGCGAGTCGGCGATCTTGGCCTTTGGGGCAGAGAGTGCACGGTGGTTGCACCCCCACCGGTTTTGTCGCCATTGGCTTGCACTTGGCTGGTCTTCCGCGGCTGCGATGTGGTCGCCGGCCGTGGAGTGTCGCCGTTGGCGAAGCCGATGAGACTCTGAATGGTGGCCCTCCAGTCGTCGATCTTGTCTGGCGTTGGATGAAAGTCTAGGAGTAGTTGAGCTCGTGCCAAAGCTTCTGCTGGAGTGGCGGGTAGCGGTGGCGAACGATGCGAGGAGTGGGATAAGCTCGGACTTCCAACGATGTTAGAAGGAGCAGTATTCCGTCCAGGCGACCGTGCCTCGCTCGCGCCAGCATGTTGGCGTGCATGTTGGCCTTGAGCATCCCGGGGTCCGCCAGCTCGACTTGGGTCCAGCGAGCGTATGGTACCGTGAGTACCACGACGCTGCCGGTCCGGTGCCTCTTGAGATGGGCGCGGTGCGTCTACGGACGCCCGGTCGTCGTGGGAGCCGACTACGCCGCCGACGGGCAGCGCGGTCTTGTCCTTGGACTTGGTGGCACCATGGGCTCCCTCGTCGACGCCCGTTCTTACGCCAGCGTCCTCCCCACCGGCCGTTTGCTGCGGCGGCGGTGGATTCGACGCGGACGGCGCAGCCACCTCCGAAGCCTTCTTCTTCAGTGGCATGTCGACGAAGTCGATGAAGATTTAGCTCGCGTAAACGCCGGATCAGGTTCACACAACCTCGACGTCCCCTACCTGGCGCGCTAAAGATGCCGGGGTTTTCTGGCTCCCCGAGCACCTATGGGGACGGAGCCCCTTCTCGGTTCGGCAGGGGGCGGAGGTCGCGCAAAGAGCGGATCGAGGCGAAGCACACGGGGTTTTTTTACCCAGTTTCGGAGCTCTCCGGAGAGATAATACTCCTACTGCTGCTTTGTGGATTGTATTGAGTTCTTGCTCGGGAGCGCTGAGTGCTACAGTACACTCAAGCAGCTAATGAGACACGGTCCGAGCGTTCTTCTGTTTTCCTCTCAGAGATCGCTCTCCGGGGTCCGATCCCCCCCTATGTTGTGCATGGGCCTCCTTTTATATCTTCAAGGGGTCTCCAACAGGTGGCAACGTAGGTAAGGGAAAAAATGGAAATATGTTGTGGTAGGTACATCTACCTACACAGTGTATCATACCTAACCCTGACGGCAGGGGACAAAGGCATTAAATGCCTATCTACGTCGCCCAGACGGTGTAGAAAAGGGACCGTCGGGGCGCCACCGCTTGCCACGATGGCGATCTTGTCAGCGCTGCATGCCACAGTGTACCCCTGGCTGCACGGCCTCCCGCCACGTACGCCAGGAAGGGTCCCGGAGCGACACGTAGGTGGGTGAGCTAGAGCGCGGGTACAGAGTGGTTGCCCGCCGCGGCAAGTGCCTTGCCGCGCCCGTTGTCTTGCCGCGTCCAGGAGCTTGTCGCTCGCCGAGTCCTGCCGGGACGCGTGGCGCGTCACGGCAGGTTCTTTGAGATGCTGTGGTTGGCCTTCCCGGCAAGCTCCTCTTGCCGGGGTCTTGTGCCTCGAGCGGCCTTCCCGGCAAGCTCCTCTTGCCGGGGACTTGTCTCCTTGGCTTAAATACTTTGTTCTCGAATGGCTCCAAAAGAACCATAGAGAGCCTTGGCGATCACCTGGCGGGCCTTGCCGCGGGGTGCTGCGACTGCCCGTGCACAAGTTCGGGATACTAGGGTACCCCTACTTTAGTACACCGACAGGAGCGCCCGGGCCTGGGCCACACACGGGGCCGAGCGCTGTTGGGCCAGGCCCAAAACAGGGCACGGGCATGCACGGCCTGGGTCACGTCGCACCTTTCTCCGCATCCACCACGCCCTCCCCGAACGGCACGCGTCGATTGCGGCGCCGTGGGAGAGGTCGTGGGTGGTTTCTTTATTCCGAAAGGCGAAACGCCCGCCCCCTCCCTCCTTATAAGCAGGGGGACAGGGGCAGTTCGCCCATCTGCCCGTTGCTATTCCCTCCTCGAGAATCTCCGCCACTTCCCTTCTTCCCAAAGCCAAAGCAGAGCAGCGCCCTGCCCCCAGCGCCACCAGCACCGCCAACGTCGCCGTCCTCACTCCCCCTTTCCGCCATGGCTCCTAAAGCCGAGGATGCGAGGTCGGCCGAGGCGCAGCGGCTCGCAGCGCTGCGGAAGGAGCGGGCACTCTTCCCTCCGAGGCTTGAGGTGGCGGAGTTGAAGGAGGACTTCTACCTCTTCTGGTCGATGGGGACGCGAGCGCATCCGCGCACGAAGGTACTCCCAGCCACTGCTTGGGATAAGTATCCCACTGGGTATCCCTTCTTTGCCTTGTTCTTCTATTGCGGGCTCTGCCCACCCTTTTCAGAATCCTTTTGAGATGTCATGAACACATACGGGCTCCACCTTCTTGATTTCGCCCCCAATGCTGTCCTGACCATGGCAGTTTTCGCACATCTCTGCGAAAACTTTGTCGGGATCCATCCAAACGTAGCTCTTTTCCGCCATTTCTTTTCGCCTTGGGTTAAGAAAGGAGAACCTTTATCCGGCGGAATCGCATGGATCTCAAAAGCCGGCAAGAAGGATGCTTATCTGGAGGGAGAGCTCCGTAGCAAGTGGGAGGAGTGGAGGGCGGACTGCTGTCTGATCGTTGAGGAGAACCCGCAGTCGTTTACTGCTCTGAGCGAAACCCCAGTAGTGCGCGGCAGTGATTGGAGTAGCCTGGCCCCGGAAGATGGCAGACTAAGGATCGCCGACAAGATCTAGCGGGAAGTAGCAGCCACCGCAGATCGCGAGACACTAGCCGCTGAAGCTCCCGGGGGGAAGAAGAAGACCAACTCCGGCAAGAGCTCTGATGCCCACTCCGACAAGCGCACCTCTTCGGAGTGCTGCGCTACCATCGAGGACGCACCATCGAGCTCCACCGGCAAATGTAAGAAGACAATGGCAGCTCCACCAGCGACCAAGAAGGTGTCCGCCAAGGAGGGCGGCACTGGTGGTACCTTCACCATCAGTGCCACTCTCGACCCTAAATAGGAAAGCACGCTCGTTGCTTTCCTGCGGGCGAATGTCGATGTGTTTGCGTGGCAACCGTCTGACATCCCCGGCGTTCCCAGGAAAGTAATAGAGCACCACCTGGCCGTCTGTCCTCATGCGCGGCGCGTCAAGCAGAGAGTCAGGAAACAAGCAGTGGAGCGCCAAGAGTTCATCACCGAAGAGATCAAGAAGTTGGAAGTAGCAGGCCTCGTCAGAGGAGTGCTCCATCCTACGTGGTTGGCCAATCTTGTAGTCGTGCGCAAGGCAAATGGGAAATGGAGACTTTGCATCGACTTCACCGATGTCAACAAAGCTTGTCCCAAAGACCCATTTCCCTTGCCGCGCATTGACCAGATTGTCGACTCCACAGCCGGATGCGACTTGCTTTCATTTCTTGACGCATACTCAGGATACCATCAGATCTTCATGGCAGAAGAGGATGAGGAGAAAACCGCGTTCATCACTCCATGTGGCACGTACTGTTTCGTACGAATGCCTTTCGGTTTGAAGAATGCTGGTTCAACATTCGCAAGGGTAGTCCATACTGCTTTTGAGCCGCAAATACACAGAAATGTGGAAGCCTACATGGATGACATAGTGGTCAAGAGCAGGGACAAAGCAACTCTGATTCAAGACCTAGAAGAGACTTTTGCAAATCTACGCAAGATCAGCCTCAAGCTCAACCCCGAGAAGTGCGTGTTTCGAGTCCTGTCCAGCAAGCTTCTCAGATTCTTCGTGTCTCAGACAGGAATTGAAGCAAATCCTGACAAGATCAAGGCCATTGAGCAGATTGAAGCACCGAAGCGCGTCAAGGATATACGAAAACTTGACGGCTGCGTGGTGGCTCTCAGCAGGTTTATCTCCAAGTCTGCTGAGCGCGCCCTGCCGTTTTTCAAAATATTGAAAAAGGCAGGTCCAATGAAATGGACTCCGGAAGCGGAGGCTGCGCTGCAGGATTTGAAGAGATACCTGTCCTCCACTCCAATACTTGTCACACCTAAACCACAAGAGAAGTTGCTGCTATATCTGGCGGCAACCAATCAAGTGGTTAGTGCTGCGTTAGTAGCGAAGAGAGAGGCAGATGATGAGCCAGCGAGCGCGGCAAGCACATCCAACAACGAGCATCCCCGTCAAGGAAGCAAACAAAGAGTGGCTGATGTACTTTGATGGTGCGTTCTCGCTGCAAGGCGCCGGGCTGGCGTGCTGCTTGTCGCACCCACCGGAGAGCACCTCAAGTACGTGGTCCAGATGCAGTTTCCCAAGGAGCAAGCAACAAACAATACTGCAGAGTATGAAGGATTGCTCGCCGGTCTCAGGATCGCGGCAGACCTCGGGGTCAAGCAACTCATTGTCAGGGGTGACTCACAGGTTGTCGTCCGCCAAGTGAACAAGGATTATCAGAGTCCGTTGATGGAAAGTTACGTTGATGAAGTGAGGAAGCTGGAAGAGCGCTTTGTCGGCCTACAGATGGAACATGTTCCAAGAGCTCAGAACGACATCGCCGACGGCCTGTCAGAGTGCGCGCCATTTAAGTTACCTGTGGAACCAGGGATCTTTGTGCTCAAGCTGACTCAACCATCGGTGACGCCATCAACTGGACAGAGAAATAAGAGGGAGTTGATTTCTGGTGACTATCTTCCGGCAAAGCTTCCCGAAGCCGCCACCAAGAAGGTCCCCAAGATCAACGCCAAGAGTGCTGAGGAGCAGTCCGCTCCGACAAGCCCCAGGGTTTGTTTCGTTGAAGCAGACGCTCCTGACAAGTTTTGCTCCGGCAAGCTTGCCGGGGAACGTCAAGCTCCGGCTGAACCACAGGTTCTCGCCGTAGAAGCGGATGTTCCCGCAGCAGCAGGTATGCCTTTAGTCCTTGTTGTCGAGCCACAGGCTCCAGCATGGGCACAGCAGATCGTCCGTTTCCTCCTGTCAGGAGAACTTCCCGAAGAGCCAGAAGAAGCGGAAAGAGTAGCCCGGCATTCTAGTATGTACCAGTTCGTTGACAACGCACTGTACAGAAGAAGACCCAACGGAGTGAAATTGAAGTGTATCCCCCGGGAAGATGGACAGAAGTTGTTGGCAGAGATACATGGAGGCATTTGTGGTCACCACATTGGCGCAAGAGCGCTTGCCGGCAAAGCATTCCAGCAGGGCTTCTTTTGGTCGACAGCCCTCCAGGATGCAGCTGCACAAGTAACCAAGTGTAAAGCGTGCCAGTTCCTTTCCAAGCAGATACACCAGCCAGCTCAAGCTCTCCAGACGATCCCTTTATCACGGCCCTTTTCGGTCTGGGGGCTCGACATCCTCGGCCCCTTCCCCCGAGCAGTCGGGGGCTTTGAGTACTTGTACGTCGCAATCGACAAGTTCACAAAGTGGCCGGAAGTGGAACCAGTGAGGAAGGTGACAGCACAGTCAGCAGTCAAGTTCTTCAGGTCGATTGTTTGCCGCTTCGGAATCCCTAACAGGATCATCACCGACAACGGTACACAATTCAGGAGTCGCACCTTCATGCAGTACGTCCAAGACCTTGGCGCCAAGGTCTGCTTCGCTTCTGTTGCTCACCCCGGGAGCAACGGTCAAGCAGAGAGGGCAAATGCTGAAGTGCTGCGTGGACTCAAGACCCGGACTTTCGACAGGCTGCACAGGTGCGGAAGAAACTGGATCGAGGAGCTGCCGGTGGTTCTTTGGTCGATCAGGACGACGCCAAATCGAGCCACCGGCCAGACACCTTTCGCTCTAGTCTATGGAGCAGAGGCAGTTATCCCCACGGAACTCGTATACGGGTCACCTCGAGTGCTCGCTTATGATGAGCTTGAGCAAGAGAAGCTGCGACAAGATGACGCGCTGCTCATTGAGGAAGACCGTCTTCAGGCTGCTGTATGAGTTGCTCGATACCAGCAAGCTTTGCGCCGCTACCATAGCCGCAAAGTTAAAGCCAGAAGTCTCGAGGAAGGCGACCTTGTTCTTTGGTGCGTTCATTCCGCCAAGAATTCCAACAAGTTGACGCCGAAGTGGGAAGGCCCTTACTGGGTGAAACGAGTCACTAGGCCTGGCGATGTCCGCCTTGAGACCGAGGATGGCTTTCCGGTGAGCAACTCCTGGAACATCGAGCATCTTCGTAAGTTTTACCCGTAAGGCGCGGTTGTCGGACCCTGTCCGGCAACCACCATTTTGTACAAGTCTTGCCGCTGTTGCATGTAATCCTTTGTACAAAGCTAGGCGCAGACCCTGAGCGAAGATAAAGCGCTGGTGCCCTGAGTTTTAGCATGCATGCTGAGTCGAGTCTCGTCCTTGGATAGGGTTAACAGTGCTTAGCAGCGGCTAACCCCTAACTTAGAGGCCGAGTGTGCGTCCTTTTGTGGTTCTTTCGTTTCCCTTGGTTTGCAGGACTCGCGCACCCTGACCGGACCACTTAAGGACGAAAAGAAGAAGACGGACGGACCAACACCCGGACCCCGGCAAGCCAATGTTGTCGGGGGCTGCAACACCCCGGCAAGCCAGCATTGCCGGGGGCTGCAAGTGCAAAGATTAGCCCACGGCGAACCAAAGTTGCCGAGGGTTGCGATCTCAGATAAGTTTTTCATCCCTTATCATGCATTCTCTTATGGGCTGGGGTATGCGAAACCTCGTTTCTCCCTAAAAGCTACCGTGCTCCCTTAACTCTAGGCCCTCGGGCTCGTTCTCGGGGCCAGATTTGGTAGTAGTCGCGGCAGCGAAGGGACGAAGCGAGGAGCCTAAACCCGCCTCCTCCCTGCCTCCGCCAGAAGCGTGAGAAAGGGCGAGCGACGTGGGAAGAAGGCAGGGTCTGCTGCCGGGAAAGGAAGTGTCTATGTTAAAGATATAAAGGATTCGCTCCTTGACGTGGGTTCCACCCACGAGACAAGTGACCCGGCAAGCATCCCCTTTTCATTAAAGAGCATTCCACTCAGGTACAGTTCATAAGAGGATGAAAAACATGAATAATGGGATTACAAGCTTTAAATACAACTAAGGCCCGAGGGCTTACAAATTGAAAAGAGATATGGTGCCCGTAATCCCTCTCTTGTCCCTCTATTCAGGAGGCAGGTCAAGGAGGCGAAAAGGGCAAAAGGGGCGCCTAGACGAGCTACGGGAGACAGAAGACACCAAGAGAACGTCTCGGCGGCATGGTGATGGCGGCGCCGGAGGCAGAGCTAGAAGACGAGGAGGCAGGACGTCAGCACGCTGTCGAGGGCGTCGCGCCCTCGTACTCCGAGTTGACGGCCTTGCCGCCTGCCCTCTTCCTCTTCCGCAGCCTCCCTATGCCAGCCGCCCAAGGAGACGACCCCGAGAAGCTCCAGGAGCCAGCGACGCGGATGATGGGGTCGCCGGTGCCACGCGGAGCGGCGCCCGACACCTAGTCGGACCCGTCATCCCGCCGCCCGCCGCCCTCGTCGTTGCTGTCGCTGTCGTCCTCGTCACTCCCGCCCGAGGAGGAGCCTTCGCTATCGGAGGAGCTCTCCACGCAGCACCGTGCCCGAGTCCCGAAGCACCCGAAGACCTTGACGGAGAGGAGACCGCCCTCCATCAGCTTAAAATGGAGGGTAAGCCCCGCTGTCAAGCTGTGGATGCGGGTGAACGTCTTCCACCCTCGACCAAGATACATCACATTAGGGGCCGGGAAATCAAAGCGGACTCGCGTACCGCTGATTCCACAACCCCTCATGTGCAACCTCAGTGTCTCGGGCGGATCCAACTCCATCTCGCTTGCAAACGGAGTCGGGAGACGAAGGCGACGACGAGGCGGCCGACGCAGCCTGACGAAGAACTCGCAAGGGTCTTCCCCGATATGGTCCGCCATGGGGAGAGGATCTGACGACCGGAAAAGGAAGAAAAGTCAAGCAAATATCCCAAAAAGAAGAACCCAAGGGAAGTTTATAAGCAAGGAGTACCTGTACCGGGCTCGATAGTTGGGATCTCCGCTGCCGGGGGGTCGCCGGTACTGTCCCTTGCCGGGGAGCTCTCCCTCGTTGGCGACTTCATCCTTGCCGGGGAGCTCTCCCTCATCGGGGGATTCCCCCTTGCCTGGGAACTCTCCCTCGGTGACGTAGTCGAAGCAGGTGGCACGTCAGGGGTGGCCTCCGGGCGCTCCTGGTGGAGCTGCTCTGCTCCTGCACAAGCCAACGGTCAGATATCAGCAAGCAAATTGTATCCATGCGCGCCTAACAGCTGGAAGTAAACCATATACTTACGCTGGGGGTTGCGCTGGGGGTTGCTCTGAGGAACAGCTGCCGGGTCCGACAAGTTTGGCTCAGGCGCACCCCCTGCTGCCACGGTGGGATCATCCTCGATGACAATCACCGGGACCTTGCCTCTCTTTGCCATTCTCTGGGCCAGCGTCCTAAAAAGGAATAAGTTCAGAGTAAAGCAAATGAGATACAAGACAAGACGGCAAGTATTGAAGATATGCAAGTACAACAAAAATCTTACTCATCTTCTTCCTCGTCGGAGCTGAGCGCGGAGAAGTCAAAGCCTGGCCCACCTCCGGCACGAGGAGGCGGAGGAGTAGGATCCCTTGGCCGCTTGGCGGGAGCTGGAGCGGCAGGCCGAGAGGACCCCGCCCCAGTTGCCGCTGCAGCAGGAGGTGTTTCCGTGGCAACAGAACTCACCGCGGTGGAGCGTGTCATGCGGCGCGACGGGGGTTGACTCGCCCGCCGCTCCGCTACGTCCCCGGCCTTGCGAAGACGCCTTCTTGATGGAGCCGGGGGCTCCGCTTGAGGAGCCGGGGGCTCTGCTCGTGGAGTCAGGGGCTCTGCTTGCGGCAAGCTGTCCCAAGATGAAGAGGAAGAGGAGCCGATCTCCAACGAGCCGCTCGTGTCCTCGGCGGGCCCGCTCGGCCCGACGTCGTACTCGGCGGACCTCTTCTCGCCGGCAAGCTCCTCTCGGTCGGCAAGGCTTGCCGCCTCCGCTGCCTCTGCCTCCTCCACAGTGAACCTGAACTCGCCCGCAGCGGCAGCTGCCGCCGCCTCTTCCATCCTGGTGGCGATGCGCTTGAGCTCATCGTCGGTGGTGTCTCGGGTGAGGCCTTTTTTCTCGTCGGCGTCGACCGGCACTTCTATCAAGTTGTCGAAGAACGCCCACACAACATCATCCGCATGCTCTATCTAGGCTGGATCAATTCCATGCGAGTCACACAGCGGCATTATCGCACGTATACGGTCGAGCGCGGAGTTGTTGCATAGTGGGACGACGCCCCTCGGCAACCAGAACACTTCGAGATGCTGTGGGTCGTGCTTGAACAGCTCCTAGAGCATCGCGTTGAGCTCCAGGACAGTGAAGTTGAAGTTGAGGCCCGGCCGCAACCTCATGATATCCGCCGCATTCTGAAACTCCCAGGCGGGTCTCCCCCTCTCCTGCAGGGGGGCGATGCGTCGGCGGAGGAAATCTGCGCCAACCGCTCCTACGGTAAGCCCGGCAAGCCTGAGGCGTAGGATCCGGGTGACGGTGATCCTTAGTCTGCCATCTTCCGGGGCCAGGCTACTCCAATCACTGAAGCGCACTACTGGGGTTTCGCGCAGAGCAGTAAACGGCTGCGGCTTCTCCTCAACGATCAGACACCAGTACGCCCTCCACTCCTCCCACTTGCTATGGAGCTCTCCCTCCAGATAAGCATCCTTCTTGCCGGCTTTCGAGATCCTTGCGATTCCGCCGGATAAAGGTTCTCCTTTTTCAACCCGAGGCGAAAAGAAATGGCGGAAAAGAGCTACGTTTGGATGGATCCCGACAAAGTTTTCGCAGAGATGTGCGAAAACTGCCATGGTCAGGATAGCATTGGGGGTGAAATCAAGAAGGTGGAGCCCGTAGGTGTTCATGACATCGCAAAAGAATTCTGAAAAGGGCGGGCAGAGCCCGCAATAGAAGAACAAGTCAAAGAAGAGATACCCAGTGGGATACTTATCCCAAGCAGTGCCTGGGAGTACCTTCGTGCGCGGATGCGCTTGCGTCCCCGTCGACCAGAAGAGGTAGAAGTCCTCCTTCATCTCCGCCGCCTCAAGCCTCGGAGGGAAGAGTGCCCGCTCCTTCCGTAGCGCCGTGAGCCGCTGCGCCTCGGCCGACTTCGCCTTCTCGGATTTCGGAGCTATGGCGGAAAGGGGGAGTGAGGACGGCGACGTTGGCGGTGCTGGTGGCGCTGGGGGCAGGGCGCTGCTCTCCTTCAGCTTTGGGAAGAAGGGAAGTGGCGGAGATTCTCGAAGAGGGAATAGCAACGGGCAGATGGGCGAACTGCCCCTGTTCCCCTGCTTATAAGGAGGGAGGGGGCGGACGTTTCGCCTTTCTGAATAAAGAAACCACCCACGACCTCTCCCACAACGCCGCAATCGACGCGTGCCGTTCGAGGAGGGCGTGGTGGATGCGGAGCAAGGTGCGATGTGACCCAGGCCGTGCGTGCCCGTGCCCTGGTTTGGGCCTGGCCAAACAGCGCTCGGCACCGTGTGTGGCCCAGTCCCGGGAGCTCCTGTCGGTGTACTAAAGTAGGGGTACCCTAGTATCCCGGACTTGTGCACGGGCAGTCACAGCGCCCCGCGGCAAGGCCCGCCAGGTGATCGCCAAGGCTCTCTATGGTTCTTTTGGAGCCATTCGAGAACAAAGTATTTAAGCCAAGGAGACAAGTCCCCGGCAAGAGGAGCTTGCCGGGAAGGCCGCTCGAGGCACAAGACCCCGGCAAGAGGAGCTTGCCGGGAAGGCCAACCAGAGCATCTCAAAGAACCTGCTGTGACGCGCCACGCGTCCCGATAGGACTCGGCGAGCGACAAGCTCCCGGACGCGGCAAGACAACGGCCGCGGCAAGGCACTTGCCGCGGCGGGCAACCACTCTGTACCCGCGCTCCAGCTCACCCACCTACGTGTCGCTCCGGGACCCTTCCTGGCGTACGTGGCGGGAGGCTGTGCAGCCAGGGGTACACTGTGGCATGCAGCGCTGACAAGATCGCCATCGTGGCAAGCGGTGGCGCCCCCGACGGTCCCTTTTCTGCACCGTCTAGGCGACGTAGATATGTATTTAATGCCTTTGTCCCCTGCCGTCAGGGTTAGGTATGATACACTGTGTAGCTAGCTGTACCTACCACAGCATATTTCCATTTTTGCCCTTACCTACGTTGCCACCTGTTGGAGACCCCTTGAACATATAAAAGGAGGCCCATGCACAACGTAGGGGGGGATCGGACCCCGGAGCGCGATCTCTGAGAGGAAAACAGAAGAACGCTCGGTCTCGTTAGCTGCTTGAGTGTACTGTAGCACTCAGCGCTCCCGAGCAAGAACTCAATACAATCCACAAAGCAGCAGTAGGAGTATTATCTCTCCGGAGAGCTCCGAAGCTGGGTAAAAAAAACCCCATGTGCTTCGCCTCGATCCGCTCTTCGAGCGACCTCCGCCCCCCCGCCGAACCGAGAAGGGGCTCCGTCCCCATAGGTGCTCGGGGAGCCAGAAAACTCCGGCATCTTTGGCGCGCCAGGTAGGGGGCCTCGAGGTTGTGTGAACCTGATCCGGCGTTTACGCGAGCTAAATCTTCATCGACTTCATCGACATGCCGCCGAAGAAGAAGGCTTCGGAGGCGGCTGCGCCGTCCGCGTCGAATCCACCGCCGCCGCAGCAAACGGCCGGTGGGGAGGACGCCGGCGTAAGAACAGGCGTCGACGAGGGAGCCCACGGTGCCACCAAGTCCAAGGACAAGACCGCGCTGCCCGTCGGCGGCGTAGTCGGCTCCCACGACGACCGGGCGTCCATAGACGCACCACGCCCATCTCAAGAGGCGCAGGACCGGCAGCGTCGTGGTACTCACGGTACCATACGCTCGCTGGACCCAAATCGAGCTGGCGGATCCCGGGATGCTCAAGGCCAACATGCACGCCAACGTGCTGGCGCGAGCGAGGCACGGTCGCCTGGACAGAATACTGCTCCTTCTAACATCGTTGGAAGTCTGAGCATATCCCGCTCCTCGCACCGTTCGCCACCGCTACCCGCCTCTCCAGCAGAAGCTTTGGCATGAGCTCAACTACTCCTGGACTTCCCTCCAACGCCAGACAAGATCGACGACTAGAGGGCCACCATTCAGAGTCTCATCGGCTTCGCCAACGGCGACACTCCATGGCCGGCGACCACATCGCAGCCGCGGCAGGCCAGCCAAGTGCTAGCCAATGGCGACAAAACCGGTGGGGGTGCAACCACCGTGCACTCTCCGCCCCAAAGGCCAAGATCGCCGATTCGCCGGGTCCGCCACGACAGCGACTCCACTGCTTCCTCAGATCCGCGAACTCGTCGCGATCAGCGCCACGTTCTTCACGAACGGCAGCAAGAAGACGCTCATACCCGCATCGAGCACCGAAGAGAAACGCGGCGTCAATCAGACCGACGCGCTGGCCCCGCTGTCGACATGCAAGCGCCAGGGGAACCAGGCAACCTGCCGTACGCGGTAGGTTGCCCTGCGTTTACTCGTGAGCTGCGGCAAGTCCAGTGGCCCAGCACGAAGAATTTTAAGCCAGACGTACCAGAGAAGTACGACGGCAGGCTGCATCCGTCGGAGTTCCTCAGCATCTACACCATCGCGGTGCAGGCTGCCGGGGGGCGAGACGACAAGATCCTCGCCAATTACTTCCCTCTGGTGCTCAAGCCCAATGTCAGGTCCTGGCTCATGCACTTGCCAGAAAACTCCATATCTTCCTGGGGATACCTATGCCATCAGTTTGTTGGCGCCTTTACAGGCGGCCACAAACCTCATGGCCAGGAGAGTGATCTTCACCTGCTTGCCCAGAATGAAGGAGATCCTCTACGCAAGTACATCCAGAGATTCAGTCAAGTGCAACGCAACATCCCCGACGTCCACCCTGCAGCGGTCATCAGTGCGTTCCACCAGAACATGCGTAACCGCAGGATGCGGGAGGAGATGGCGATGTGCAAGATCAGAGACGTTAGTGAGCTGTATGCCCTGGCTGACAGATGTGCACGTGCTGAGGAAGGGAGGAAACTCCCCGGAGAGAACGTAGGAACAGGGGGATCTGACAGCGATGATGCCGCCCCGGCAAGAAAAAACCGGTGGCGGAACAACAGGAAGAGGAAAGGCAAAGATGTGCTAGTTGTTGAGCAGTTCGGCCACGAGGGTGGCGCCAAGACAGCAAAGACTGGTAGCTCCGGCAAGGAGGTTGCCGCATGCGCCAACTGCCAGGCTGTGGCGGCCGCCGACAAGCAGGACGGCACCAACAAGCAGTACTGCAAGATTCACCGCACCAAAGGCCAAGACCTCCAGAGCTGCAAGAAGGTCGAGCAGCTCGTTGAGCTGCAAAAGGCCGAATACGAGCGACGCGACAAGGAGAAGGCCCAAGGAGGTGCTAGAGGATCCGGTACGAAGCGCACCGGCCAGGGGGGACGCCGCGGCAACGCCAAGCAGCGGCAAGGCGACAGACCTCCCCGCGGCCGCGACAAGGATGAAGACGACGACGACGACGAAGACATGGATGACGCCGAGACCAGCGAGCAAGAGTTCCAGAAAGCCACAGAAGTTTTGTGCGTTGACGGCGGTGCTTCTCTGCATACTTCACACCGCCAACTCAAGCAGTGGGTGCGGGAAGTCAATGCAGTAGAACCACCCGTTGAGTCACGCAAGCTTCTGAAATGGTCCAGCACGCCTGTCATCTTTGATATTGAGGACCACCCCGATCGCACAACTGCTGTCGGGTGTTTGCCGATGTTGGTCTCACCAACTATCCGCAACCTCAAGGTCACTAAGATGCTAGTTGACGGCGGGGCCGGCTTGAACCTGATCTCCTTCGCTGTGCTCCGGAGACTCCAAGTCCCTGACAGTGAGCTCGAAGAGACCGGCACGTTCCAAGGAATCAACCCGGGAAGGAGCAAACCGAAGGGGAAGATCACGCTGCCGGTGACGCTTGGCTGCTAGAGGATCACTTTCAACGTTGCCGATTTTCCATTGCCTTACAATGGAATTCTCGGCCGTCCAGCGCTCGCCAAGTTCATGGCGGCCTCTCACTACGCGTACAACATGCTGAAGATGCCAGGCCCGATAAGTGTCATCTCTGTACATGGCGACAAGAAAGACGCTCTTATCTATTCCGACAAGATCTACCGGGAAGCAGCAGCCGCCGCAGATCGCGAGACACTTGCCGCTGAAGCTCCCGGGGGGAAGAAGAAGACCAAGTCCGGCAAGAGCTCTGATGCCCACTCTGACAAGCGCACCTCTTCCGAGTGCTGCTCTACCATCGAGGACGCACCATCGAGCTCCACCGGCAAATGTAAGAAGACGATGGCAGCTCCGCCAGCGACCAAGAAGGTGTCTGCCAAGGAGGGCGGCACTGGTGGTACCTTCACCATCAGTGCCACTCTCGACCCTAAATAGGAAAGCGCGCTCGTTGCTTTCCTGCGGGCGAATGTCGATGTGTTTGCGTGGCAACCGTCTGACATCCCCGGCGTTCCCAGGAAAGTAATCGAGCACCACCTGGCCGTCTGTCCTCATGCGCGGCCCGTCAAGCAGAGAGTCAGGAAACAAGCAGTGGAGATCCAAGAGTTCATCACCGAAGAGATCAAGAAGTTGGAAGCAGCAGGCCTCGTTAGAGGAGTGTTCCATCCTACGTGGTTGGCCAATCCTGTAGTCGTGCGCAAGGCAAACGGGAAGTGGAGACTTTGCATCGACTTCACCGATGTCAACAAAGCTTGTCCCAAAGACCCATTTCCCTTGCCGCGCATTGACCAGATTGTCGACTCCACGGCTGCATGCGACTTGCTTTCATTTCTTGGCGCATACTCAGGATACCATCAGATCTTCATGGCAGAAGAGGATGAGGAGAAAACCGCGTTCATCACTCCATGTGGCACGTACTGTTTTGTACGAATGCCTTTCGGTTTGAAGAATGCTGGTTCAACATTCGCAAGGGTAGTCCATACTGCTTTTGAGCCGCAAATACACAGAAATGTGGAAGCCTACATGGAAGACATAGTGGTCAAGAGCAGGGACAAAGCAACTCTGATTCAAGACCTAGAAGAGACTTTTGCAAATCTACGCAAGATCAGCCTCAAGCTCAACCCCGAGAAGTGCATGTTTGGAGTCCCGTCCGGCAAGCTTCTCGGACTCTTCGTGTCTCAGAGAGGAATTGAAGCAAATCCCGACAAGATCAAGGCCATTGAGCAGATTGAAGCACCGAAGCGCGTCAAGGATATACGAAAACTTGCCGGCTGCGTGGCGGCTCTCAGCAGGTTTATCTCTAAGTCTGCTGAGCGCGCCCTGCCTTTTTCAAAATCTTGAAAAAGGCAGGTCCAATGAAATGGACTCCGGAAGCGGAGGCTGCGCTGCAGGACTTGAAGAGATACCTGTCCTCCACTCTAATACTTGTCACACCTAAACCACAAGAGAAGTTGCTGCTATATCTGGCGGCAACCAATCAAGTGGTTAGTGCTGCGTTAGTAGCGGAGAGAGAGGCAGATGATGAGTCAGCGACCGCGGCAAGAACATCCAGCGACAAGCAGGGGGCTTCCCCGACGAGCTCTGGTCCCGACGAAGATGGATCTGCGCAGATGTGCGAAGAGATACAGAAGAAAAAAATGGTGCAGCGCCCAGTCTACTTTGTCAGTTCCCTTCTGTAGGGGGCTAGGTCAAGGTACTCTGGTGTGCAGAAGTTGCTTTTCGGCCTTCTTATGGCCTCGAGAAAGCTGCGCCATTACTTCCAAGCACATGAGATCACAGTTGTCACTCGCTTTCCGCTGAAGAGGATACTGCAGAATCCAGAAGCAACAGGCAGGATTGTTGAGTGGGCACTGGAACTGTCAAGCTTTGGCCTCAAGTTTGAGAGCACTTCAACTATTCAAAGCAGAGCATTGGCAGAATTCATAGCAGAGTGGGCGCCAACACCAGACGAAGAAATTCCAAAGACGAGCATCCCCGTCAAGGAAGCAAACAAAGAGTGGCTGATGTACTTCGATGGTGCGTTCTCGCTGCAAGGCGCCGGTGCTGGCGTGCTGCTTGTCATCGTGGTAAGCGGTGGCGCCCCCGACGGTCCCTTTTCTGCATCGTCTGGGCGATGTAGATAGGCATTTAATGCCTTTGTCCCCTGTCGTCAGGGTTAGGTATGATACACTGTGTAGGTAGCTGTACCTACCACAACATATTTCCATTTTTGCCCTTACCTACGTTGCCACCTGTTGGAGACCCCTTGAACATATAAAAGGAGGCCCATGCACAACGTAGGGGGGGATCGGACCCCGGAGAGCGATCTCTGAGAGGAAAACAGAAGCCGCTGCACGTCGACGGCGTAGGTCGAGGCAGTAGGTCGGGCCCAGTTCCCTGCGCCTCCTGCGTCTCGATTGGCTGAGCGGGGCGGCCGGGCCCCCACCCCGCTCCTTTATAAGGAGCGGGATAGGGGGGGACGGAAGCCCTCATTCTCTCATCTCCTCCTTTCTTCAGCTTCTGCTCCCCTCTCTCTCATTCGCCATGGAGAAAGGGAACCCTGGTCCTTCAACGGTGGCGACGAGGGTTGCCGCTAGGCAACGCGTCCCTCCTCCCCCCGCACCCGTGGTGGCAGAGCCAGCTGCAAGGGGAAGAGGGAGGGGACGAGGCCGCGGGCGAGGTCGATGCGGTCGGGGAAGAGGTGGGCGAGGCAGTCCGCCGGCCTCGCCTCCGCCAGCAGATCCTCTCCCCGTGGCGGACCATATCGGGGACGACCCTTGCGAGCTCTTCGTCAGGCTGCGTCGGCCGCCTCGTCGTCGCCTCCGTCTCCCGACTCCGTTTGCGAGCGAGATGGAGTTGGATCCGCCCGAGACACTGAGGTTGCACATGAGGGGTTGTGGAATCAGCGGTACGCGAGTCCGCGTTGATTTCCCGCCCCTAATGTGATGTATCTTGGTCGAGGGTGGAAGACGTTCACCCGCATCCACAGCTTGACGGCGGGGCTCACCCTCCATTTTAAGCTGACGGAGGGCGGTCTCCTCTCTGTCAAGGTCTTCGGGTGCTTCGGGACAAGGGCACGGTGCTGCGTGGAGAGCTCCTCCGATAGCGAAGGCTCCTCCTCGGGCGGGAGTGACGAGGAGGACAGCGACAGCGACGACGAGGGTGACAGGCGGCGGGATGACAGGTCCGACTAGGTGTCGGGCGCCACTCCGCGTGGCACCGACGACCCCATCATCCGCGTCGCTGGCTCCTGGAGCTTCTCGGGGTCGTCTCCTTGGGCGGCTGGCGTAGGGAGGCTACGGAAGAGGAAGAGGGCAGGCGGCAAGGCCGTCAACTCGGAGTACGAGGGCGCGACGCCCTCGACAGCGTGTTGGCGTCCTGCCGCCTCGTCTTCGAGCTCTGCCTCCAGCGCCACCATCAGCATGCCGCCGAGACGTTCTCTTAGTGTCTTCTGCCACCCGTAGCTCGTCTAGGCGCCCCTTTTTCCCTTTTCGCCTCCTTGACCTGCCTCCTGAATAGAGGGACAAGAGAGGGATTACGGGCACCTTATCTCTTTTCAATTTGTAAGCCCTGCCTCCTGAATGCTCTTTAATGAAAAGGGGATGCTTGCCGGGTCACTTGTCTCATGGGTGGAACCCACGTCAAGGAGCGAATCCTTTATATCTTTAAGATAGACACTTCCTTTCCCGGCAGCAGACCCTGCCTTCTTCCCACGTCGCTCGCCCTTTCTCACGCTTCTGGCGGAGGCAGGGAGGAGGCGGGTTCAGGCTCCTCGCTTCGTCCCATCGCTGCCGCGACTACTACCAAATCTAGCCCCGGGAACGAGCCCGAGGGCCTAGAGTTAAGGGAGCACGGTAGCTTTTAGGGAGAAACGAGGTTTCGCATACCCCAGCCCATAAGAGAATGCATGATAAGGGATGAAAAACTTATCTGAGATCGCAGCCCCCGGCAACTTTGGTTAGCCGTGGGCTAATCTTTGCACTTGCAGCCCCCGGCAATGCTGGCTTGCCGGGGTGTTGCAGCCCCCGGCAACATTGGCTTGTCGGGGTCCGTGTGTTGGTCCGTCCGTCTTCTTCTTTTCGTCCTTAAGTGGTCCGGTCAGGGTGCGCGAGTCCTGCGAACCAAGGGAAACGAAAGAATGACAAAAGGACGCACACTCGACCTCTAAGTTAGGGGTTAGCCGCTGCTAAGCACTGTCAACCCTAACCAAGGACGAGACTTGACTCAGCATGCATGCTAAAACTCAGGGCGCCAGCGCTTTATCTTCGCTCAGGGTCTGCGCCTGGCTTTGTACAAAGGATTACATGCAACAGCGGCAAGACTTGTACAAAATGGTGGTTGCCGGACAGGGTCCGACAACCGCGCCTTACGGGTAAAACTTACGAAGATGCTCAATGTTCCAGGAGTTGCTCACCGGAAATCCATCCTCGGTCTCAAGGCGGACAGCGCCAGGCCTAGTGACTCGTTTCACCCGGTAAGGGCCTTCCCACTTCGGCGTCAACTTGTTGGAATTCTTGGCGGAATGAATGCGCCGAAGAACAAGGTCGCCTTCCTCGAGACTTCTGGCTTTAACTTTGCGGCTATGGTAGCGGCGCAAAGCTTGCTGGTATCGAGCAGCTCGTACAGCAGCCTGAAGACGGTCTTCCTCAAGGAGCAGCGCGTCATCTTGTCGCAGCTGCTCTTGCTCAAGCTCATCATAAGCGAGCACTCGAGGTGACCCGTATACGAGTTCCGTGGGGATAACTGCCTCTGCTCCATAGACTAGAGCGAAAGTTGTCTGGCCGGTGGCTCGATTTGGCGTCGTCCTGATCGACCAAAGAACCACCGGCAGCTCCTCGATCCAGTTTCTTCCGCACCTGTGCAGCCTGTCGAAAGTCCGGGTCTTGAGTTCACGCAGCACTTCAACATTTTCCCTCTCTGCTTGACCTTTGCTCCTGGGGTGAGCAACAGAAGCGAAGCAGACCTTGGCGCCAAGGTCTTGGACGTACTGCATGAAGGTGCGACTCGTGCATTGTGCACCGTTGTCGGTGATGATCCTGTTAGGGATTCCGAAGCGGCAAAGAATCGACCTGAAGAACTTGACTGCTGACTGTGCTGTCACCTTCCTCACTGGTTCCACTTCCGGCCACTTTGTGAACTTGTCGATTGCGACGTACAAGTACTCAAAGCCCCCGACTGCTCGGGGGAAGGGGCCGAGGATGTTGAGCCCCCAGACCGAAAAGGGCCAGGATAAAGGGATCGTCTGGAGAGCTTGAGCTGGCTGGTGTATCTGCTTGGAATGGAACTGGCACGCTTCACACTTGGTTACTTGTGCAGCTGCATCCTGGAGGGCTGTCGGCCAAAAGAAGCCCTGCCGGAATGCTTAGCCGGCAAGCGCTCTTGCGCCAATGTGGTGACCACAAATGCCTCCATGTATCTCCGCCAACAGCTTCTGTCCATCTTCCCGGGGGATACACTTCAATTTCACTCTGTTGAGTCTTCTTCTGTACAGTGCGTTGTCAACGAACTGGTACACACTAGACTGCCGGGCTACTCTTTCCGCTTCTTCTGGCTCTTCGGGAAGTTCTCCTGACTGGAGGAAACGGACGATCTGCTGTGCCCATGCTGAAGCCTGTGGCTCGACAACAAGGACTAAAGGCATACCTGCTGCTGCGGGAACATCCGGTTCTACGGCGAGAACCTGCGGTTCAGCCGGAGCTTGACGTTCCCCGGTAAGCTTGCTGGAGCAAAACTTGTCGGGAGCGTCTGCTTCAACGAAACAAACCCTGGGGCTTGTCAGAGCGGACTGCTCCTCAGCACTCTTGGCGTTGATCTTGGGGACCTTCTTGGCGGCGGCTTCGGGAAGCTCTGCCGGAAGATAGTCACCAGAAATCAACTTCCTCTTCTTGCTCTGTCCAGTTGATGGCGTCATGGATGGTTGCGTCAGCTTGAGCACAAAGATCCCTGGTTCCACAGGTAACTTAAATGCCGCGCACTTTGACAGGCTGTCGGCGATGTCGTTCTGAGATCTTGGAACATGTTCCATCTGTAGGCCGACAAAGCGCTCTTCCAGCTTCCTCACTTCATCAACGTAAGCTTCCATCAACGGACTCTGATAATCCTTGTTCACTTGGCGGACGACAAGCTGTGAGTCACCCCTGACAATGAGTTGCTTGATCCCGAGGTCTGCCGCGATCCTGAGACCGGCGAGCAATCCTTCATACTCTTCAGTATTGTTTGTTGCTTGCTCCTTGGGAAAGTGCATCTGGACCACGTACTTGAGGTGCTCTCCGGTGGGTGCGACAAGCAGCATGCCAGCACCGGCGCCTTGCAGCAAGAACGCACCATCAAAGTACATCAACCACTCTTTGTTTGCTTCCTTGACGGGGATGCTCGTCTCTGGAATTTCTTCGTCTGGTGTTGGCGTCCACTCTGCTATGAATTCTGCCAATGCTCTGCTTTGAATAGTTGAAGTGCTCTCAAACTTGAGGCCAAAGCTTGACAGTTCCAGTGCCCACTTAACAATCCTGCCTGTTGCTTCTGGATTCTGCAGTATCCTCTTCAGTGGAAAGCGAGTGACAACTGTGATCTCATGTGCTTGGAAGTAATCGCGCATCTTTCTCAAGGCCACAAGAAGGCCGAAAAGCAACTTCTGCACACCAGAGTACCTTGACCTAGCCCCCTGCAGAAGGGAACTGACAAAGTAGACTAGGCGCTGCACCATTTTCTTCTTCTGTATCTCTTCGCATATCTGCGCAGATCCATCTTCGTCGGGACCAGAGCTCGTCGGGGAAACCCCCTGCTTGTCGCTGGATGTGCTTGCCGTGGTCGCTGGCTCATCATCTGCCTCTCTCTCCGCTACTAACGCAGCACTAACCACTTGATTGGTTGCCGCCAGATATAGCAGCAACTTCTCTTGTGGTTTAGGTGCGACAAGTATTGGAGTGGAGGACAGGTATCTCTTCAAGTCCTGCAGCGCAGCCTCCGCTTCCGGAGTCCATTCCATTGGACCTGCCGTTTTCAATATTTTGAAAAATGGCAGGGCGCGCTCAGCAGACTTAGAGATAAACCTGCTGAGAGCCGCCACGCAGCCGACAAGTTTTCGTATATCCTTGACGCGCTTCGGTGCTTCAATCCGCTCAATGGCCTTGATCTTGTCGGGATTTGCTTCATTGCTCTCTGAGACACAAAGAATCCGAGAAGCTTGCCGGACGTGACTCCAAACACGCACTTCTCGGGGTTGAGCTTGAGGCTGATCTTGCGTAGATTGGCAAAAGTCTCTTCTAGGTCTTGAATCAGAGTTGCTTTGTCCCTGCTCTTGACCACTATGTCATCCATGTAGGCTTCCACATTTCTGTGTATTTGCGGCTCAAAAGCAGTATGGACTACCCTTGCGAATGTTGAACCAACATTCTTCATACCGAAAGGCATTCGTACGAAATAGTACGTGCCACATGGAGTGATGAACGTGGTTTTCTCCTCATCCTCTTCTGCCATGAAGATCTGATGGTATCCTGAGTATGCGTCAAGAAATGAAAGCAAGTCGCATCCGGCTATGGAGTTGACAATCTGGTGAATGCGCGGCAAGGGAAATGGGTCTTTGGGACAAGCTTTGTTGACATCGGTGAAGTCGATGAAAAGTCTCCATTTCCCGTTTGCCTTGTGCACGACTACAGGATTGGCCAACCACGTAGGATGGAGCACTCCTCTGACGAGGCCTGCTGCTTCAAACTTCTTGATCTCTTCGGTGATGAACTCTTGGCGCTCCACTGCTTGTTTCCTGACTCTCTGCTTGACGGGCCACGCATGAGGACAGACGGCCAGGTGGTGCTTGATTACTTTCCTGGGAACGCCGGGGATGTTAGACGGTTGCCACGCAAACACATCAACATTCGCCCGCAGGAAAGCAACAAGCGCGCTTTCCTATTTAGGGTCGAGAGTGGCACTGATGGTGAAGGTACCACCAGTGCCGCCCTCCTTGGCGGACACCTTCTTGGTCGCTGGCGGAGCTGCCATCGTCTTCTTACATTTGTCGGTGGAGCTCGATGGTGCGTCCTCGACGGTAGCGCAGCACTCCGAAGAGGTGCGCTTGCCGGAGTGGGCATCAGAGCTCTTGCCGGACTTGGTCTTCTTCTTCCACCCGGGAGCTTCAGCGGCAAGTGTCTCGCGATCTACGGTGGCTGCTGCTTCCCGGTAGATCTTGTCCGCAAAGATAAGAGCGCCTTTCTTGTCGCCATGTACAGAGATGACACCTATCTTCAGCATGTTGTACTTATAGTGAGAGGCCGCCATGAACTTGGCGAGCGCTGGACGGCCGAGAATTCCATTGTAAGGCAATGGAAAATCGGCAACGTCGAAAGTGATCCTCTCAGTCCTGAAGTTCAGCTCGCTGCCAAGCGTCACCGGCAGCGTGATCTTCCCCTTCGGTTTGCTCCTTCCCGGGTTGATTCCTTGGAACGTGCCGGTCTCTTCGAGCTCGCTGTCAGGGACTTGGAGTCTCCGGAGCACAGCGGAGGAGATCAGGTTCAAGCCGGCCCCGCCGACAACTAGCATCTTGGTGACCTTGAGGTTGCGGATAGTTGGTGAGACAAACATCGGCAAACACCCGACAGCAGTTGTGCGATCGGGGTGGTCCTCAATATCAAAGATGATAGGCGTGCTGGACCATTTCAGAAGCTTGCGTGACTCAACGGGTGGTTCTGCTGCATTGACTTCCCGCACCCACTGCTTGAGTTGGCAGTGTGAAGTATGCCGAGAAGCACCGCCGTCAACGCACAAAACTTCTATGGCTTTCTGGAACTCCTGCTCGCTGGTCTCGGCGTCATCCATGTCTTCTTCGTTGTCGTCGTCTTCATCCTTGTCACGGCCGCGGGGAGGTCTGTCGCCTTGCCGCTGCTTGGCGTTGCCGCGGCGTCCCCCCGGGCCGGTGCGCTTCGCACCGGATCCTCCAGCACCTGCTTGGGCCTTCTCCTTGTCGTGTCGCTCGTATTCGGCCTTTTGCAGCTCAACGAGCTGCTCGATCTTCTTGCAGCTCTGGAGGTCATGGCCTTTGGTGCGGTGAATCTTGCAGTACTGCTTGTTGGTGCCGTCCTGCTTGTCGGCGGCCGCCACAGCCTGGTAGTTGGCGCATGCGGCAACCTCCTTGCCGGAGCTACCAGTCTTTGCTGTCTTGGCGCCACCCTCGTTGCCGGACTGCTCGACAACTAGCACATCTTTGCCTTTCCTCTTCCTGTTGTTCCGCCGCCGGTTTTTGCTTGCCGGGGCGGCATCATCGCTGTTAGATCCCCCTGTTCCTACGTTCTCTCCGGGGAGTTTCCTCCCTTCCTAACCACGTGCACATCTGTCGGCCAGGGCATACAGCTCACTGACGTCTCTGATCTTGCACATCGCCATCTCCTCCCGCATCCTGCGGTTACGCACGTTCTGGTGGAACGCACTGATGACCGCGGTAGGGTGGACGTCTGGGATGTTTCGTTGCACTTGACTGAATCTCTGGGCAAGCAGGTGATGATCACTCTCCTGGCCATGAGGTTTGTGGCCGCCTGTAAAGGTGACAACAAACTGATGGCATAGGTCCGCCCAGGAAGATATGGAGTTTTCCGGCAAGTGCATGGGCCAGGACCTGACGTTGGGGTTGAGCACCAGAGGGAAGTAATTGGCGAGGATCTTGTCGTCTCGCCCCCCGGCAGCCTGCACCGTGATGGTGTAGATGCTGAGGAACTCCAACGGATGCAGCCTGCCGTCTGACTTCTCTGGTACGTCTGGCTTGAAATTCTTCGTGCTGGGCCACTGGACTTGCCGCAGCTCACGAGTAAACGCAGGGCAACATACCGCGTACGGCAGGTCGCCTGGTTCCCTTGGCACTTGCATGTCGACAGCGGGGCCAGCGCGTCGGTCTGATTGACGCCGCGTTTCTCTTCGGCGCTCGATGCGGGTACGAGCGTCTTCTTGCTGCCGTTCGTGAAGAACGTGGTGCTGATCGCGATGAGTTCGTGGATCTGAGGAAGCAGTGGAGACGCTGTGGTGGCGGACCTGGCGAGTCGGCGATCTTGGCCTTTGGGGCGGAGAGTGCACGGTAGTTGCACCCCCACCGGTTTTGTCGCCATTGGCTTGCACTTGGCTGGCCTGCCGCGGCTGCGATGTGGTCGCTGGCCATGGAGTGTCGCTGTTGGCGAAGCCGATGAGACTCTGAATGGTGGCCCTCCAGTCATCGATCTTGTCTGGCGTTGGAGGGAAGTCCAGGTGGAGTGGCGGGTAGCGGTGGCGAACGGTGCGAGGAGCGGGATATGCTCGGACTTCCAACGATGTTAGAAGGAGCAGTATTCCGTCCAGGCGACTGTGCCTTGCTCGCGCTAGCACGTTGGCGTGCATGTTGGCCTTGAGCATCCCGGGATCCACCAGCTCGATTTGGGTCCAGCGAGCGTATGGTACCGTGAGTACCACGACGCTGCCGGTCATGCGCCTCTTGAGATGGGCGCGGTGCGTCTACGGACGCCCGGTCGTCATGGGAGCCGACTACGCCGCCGACGGGCAGCGCGGTCTTGTCCTTGGACTTGGTGGCACTGTGGGCTCCCTCGTCGACGCCCGTTCTTACGCCTGCGTCCTTTCCACCGGCCGTTTGCTACGGCGGCGGTGGATTCGACGCGGACGGCGCAGCCGCCTCCGAAGCCTTCTTCTTCGGCGGCATGTCCATGAAGTCGATGAAGATTTAGCTCACGTAAACGCCGGATCAGGTTCACACAACCTCGACGTCCCCTACCTGGCACGCTAAAGATGCCGGGGTTTTCTGGCTCCCCGAGCACCTATGGGGACGGAGCCCCTTCTCGGTTCGGCGGGGGGCGGAGGTCGCGCGAAGAGCGGACCGAGGCGAAGCACACGGGGGGGTTTTTACCCAGCTTCGGAGCTCTCCGGAGAGATAATACTCCTACTGCTGCTTTGTGGATTGTATTGAGTTCTTGCTCGGGAGCGCTGAGTGCTACAGTACACTCAAGCAGCTAACGAGACCGAGCGTTCTTCTGTTTTCCTCTCAGAGATCGCTCTCCGGGGTCCGATCCCCCCCTACATTGTGCATGGGCCTCCTTTTATATGTTCAAGGGGTCTCCAACAGGTGGCAACGTAGGTAAGGGCAAAAATGCAAATATGCTGTGGTAGGTACAGCTACCTACACAGTGTATCATACCTAACCCTGACGGCAGGGGACAAAGGCATTAAATGCCTATCTACGTCGCCCAGACGGTGAAAAAAAGGGACCGTCGGGGGCGCCACCGCTTGCCACGATGGTGATCTTGTCAGCGCTGCATGCCACAGTGTACCCCTGGCTGCACGGCCTCCCGCCACGTACGCCAGGAAGGGTCCCGGAGCGACACGTAGGTGGGTGAGCTGGAGCGCGGGTACAGAGTGGTTGCCCGCCGCGGCAAGTGCCTTGCCGCGGCCGTTGTCTTGCCGCGTCCGGGAGATTGTCGCTCGCCGAGTCCTGCCGGGACGCGTGGCGCGTCGCGGTAGGTTCTTTGAGATGCTCTGGTTGGCCTTCCCGGCAAGCTCCTCTTGCCGGGGTCTTGTGCCTCGAGCGGCCTCCCGGCAAGCTCCTCTTGACGGGGACTTGTCTCCTTGGCTTAAATACTTTGTTCTCGAATGGCTCCAAAAGAACCATAGAGAGCCTTGGCGATCACCTGGCGGGCCTTGCCGCGGGGTGCTGCGACTGCCCGTGCACAAGTTCGGGATACTAGGGTACCCCTACTTTAGTACACCGACAGGAGCCCCCGGGCCTGGGCCACACACGGTGCCGAGCGCTGTTGGGCCAGGCCCAAAACAGGGCACGGGCACGCACGGCCTGGGTCACGTCGCACCTTGCTCCGCATCCACCATGCCCTCCCCGAACGGCACGCGTCGATTGCGGCATCGTGGGAGAGGTCGTGGGTGGTTTCTTTATTCAGAAAGGCGAAACATCCGCCCCCTTCCTCCTTATAAGCTGGGGGAACAGGGGTAGTTCGCCCATCTGCCCATTGCTATTCCCTCTTCGAGAATCTCCGCCACTCCCCTTCTTACCAAAGCCGAAGGAGAGCAGCGCCCTGCCCCCAGCGCCACCAGCACCGCCAACGTCGATGTCCTCACTCCCCCTTTCCGGCATGGCTCTGAAAGCCGAGGATGCAAAGTCGGCCGAGGCGTAGCGGCTCGCGGCGCTGCGGAAGGAGCGGGCACTCTTCCCTCCGAGGCTTGAGGCGGCGGAGCTGAAGGAGGACTTCTACCTCTTCTGGTCGACGGGGACACGAGCGCATCCGCGCACGAAGGTACTCCCAGCCACTGCTTGGGATAAGTATCCCACTGGGTATCCCTTCTTTGCCTTGTTCTTCTATTGCGGGCTCTGCCCGCCCTTTTTAGAACTCTTTTGCGATGTCATGAACACCTACGGGCTCCACCTTCTTGATTTCACCCCCAATGTTGTCCTGACCATGGCAGTTTTCGCACATCTCTGCGAAAACTTTGTCAGGATCCATCCAAACGTAGCTCTTTTCCACCATTTCTTTTCGCCTCGGGTTGAGAAAGGAGAACCTTTATCCGACGGAATCGCCTGGATCTCGAAAGCCGGCAAGAAGGATGCTTATCTGGAGGGAGAGCTCCGTAGCAAGTGCGAGGAGTGGAGGGCGGACTGGTGTCTGATCGTTGAGGAGAACCCGCAGCCGTTTACTGCTCTGCGCGAAACCCCAGTAGTGCGCGGCAGTGATTGGAGTAGCCTGGCCCCAGAAGATGGCAGACTAAGGATCACCGTCACCCGGATCCTACGCCTCAGGCTTGCCGGGCTTACCGTAGGAGCGGTTGGCGCAGATTTCCTCCGCCGCCGCATCGCCCCCTGCAGGATAGGGGGAGACCCGCCTGGGAGTTTCAGAATGCGGCGGATATCATGAGGTTGCGGCCAGGCCTCAACTTCAACTTCACTGTCCTGGAGCTCAACGCGATGCTCCAGGAGCTGTTCAAGCACGACCCACAGCATCCCGAAGTGTTCTGGTTGCCGAGGGGCGTCGTCCCGCTGTGCGACAACTCCGCGCTCGACCATATCCGTGCGATAATGCCGCTATGCGACTCGCATGGAATTGATCCAGCCTGGATAGAGCCTGCGGATGATGTCGTGCGGGCATTCTTTGACAACTTGATAGAAGTGCCGGTTGACGCCGACGAGAAAAAAGGCCTCACCCGGGACACCACCGACGATGAGCTCAAGCGCATCGCCACCAGGATGGAAGAAGCGGCGGCAGCTGCCGCTGCGGGCGAGTTCGGGTTCACCGTGGAGGAGGCAGAGGCAGCGGAGGCGGCAAGCCTTGCCGACCGAGAGGAGCTTGCCGGCGTGAAGAGGTCCGCCGAGCACGACGTCGGGCCGAGCGGGCACGCCGAGGACACGAGCGGCTCGTTGGAGATCGGCACCTCTTCCTCTTCATCTTCGGACAGCTTGCCGCAAGTAGAGCCCCTGACTCCACGAGTAGATCCCCCGGCTCCTCAAGCGGAGCCCCCGGCTCGGGGTGGGGAGAGGTCGCCTCATTCGTCGCCTCAACTCTGCCCTCCTTCCACGCGGCCTCCATGCGCTTGGAGTGGCGAACGGTGGAGGCGGGAAACCGGGTCGCCACGGGTCAAGGCAGCAGGTCGGGCCCAGTTCCCTGCGCCTCCTGCGTCTCGATTGGCTGAGCGGGGCGGTCGGGCCCCCACCCCGCTCCTTTATAAGGAGCGGGATAGGGGGGACGGAAGCCCTCATTCTCTCATCTCCTCCTTTCTTCAGCTTCTGCTCCCCTCTCTCTCATTCGCCATGGTGAAAGGGAACCGTGGTCCTTCGACGGTGGCAACGAGGGTTGCCGCTAGGCAACGCGTCCCTCCTCCCCCTGCACCCGTGGTGGCAGAGCCAGCTGCAAGGGGAAGAGGGAGGGGACGAGGCCGCGGGCGAGGTCGAGGGCGAGGCCGAGGCGGTCGGGGAAGAGGTGGGCGAGGCAGTCCGTCGGCCTCGCCTCCGCCAGCAGATCCTCTCCCAGTGGCGGACCATATCGGGGACGAACCTTGCGAGTTCTTCGTCAGGCTGCGTCGGCCGCCTCGTCGTCGCCTTCGTCTCTCGACTCCGTTTGCGAGCGAGATGGACTTGAGGATGAAAGCGACCACAAAACAGAAGCCGCTGTAGCCGCGTCCGGGAGCTTGTCGCTCGCCGAGTCCTGCCGGGACGCGTGGCGCGTCGCGGCAGGTTCTTTGAGATGCTCTGGTTGGCCTTCCCGGCAAGCTCCTCTTGTCGGGGTCTTGTGCCTCGAGCGGCCTTCCCGGCAAGCTCCTCTTGCCGGGGACTTGTCTTCTTGGCTTAAATACTTTGTTCTCGAATGGCTCCAAAAGAACCATAGAGAGCCTTGGCGATCACCTGGCGAGCCTTGCCGCGGGGTGCTGCGACTGCCCGTGCACAAGTTCGGGATACTAGGGTACCCCTACTTTAGTACACCGACAGGAGCCCCCGGGCCTGGGCCACACACGGTGCCGAGCGCTGTTGGGCCAGGCCCAAAACAGGGCACGGGCATGCATGGCCTGGGTCACGTCGCACCTTGCTCTGCATCCACCACGCCCTCCCTGAACTGCACGCGTCGATTGCGGCGGCGTGGGAGAGGTCGTGGGTGGTTTCTTTATTCAGAAAGGCGAAACGTCCGCCCCCTCCCTCCTTATAAGCAGGGGGAACAGGGGCAGTTCCCCCATCTGCCCGTTGCTATTCCCTCTTCGAGAATCTCCGCCACTCCCCTTCTTCCCAAAGCCGAAGGAGAGCAGCGCCCTGCCCCCAGCGCCACCAGCACCGCCAACGTCGCCGTCCTCACTCCCCCTTTCCGCCATGGCTCCAAAAGCCGAGAAGGCGAAGTTGGCCGAGGTGCAGTGGCTCGCGGCGCTGCGGAAGGAGCGGGCAGTCTTCCCTCCGAGGCTTGAGGCGGCGGAGCTGAAGGAGGACTTCTACCTCTTTTGGTCGACGGGGACGCGAGCGCATCCGCGCACGAAGGTACTCCCAGCCACTGCTTGGGATAAGTATCCCACTGGGTATCCCTTCTTTGCCTTGTTCTTCTATTGCGGGCTCTGCCCGCCCTTTTCAGAATTCTTTTGCGATGTCATGAACACCTACGGGCTCGACCTTCTTGATTTCACCCCCAATGCTGTCCTGACCATGGCAGTTTTCGCACATCTCTGCGAAAACTTTGTCGGGATCCATCCAAACGTAGCTCTTTTCCGCCATTTCTTTTCGCCTCGGGTTGAGAAAGGAGAACCTTTATCCGGCGGAATCGCTTGGATCTCGAAAGCCGGCAAGAAGGATGCTTATCTGGAGGGAGAGCTCCGTAGCAAGTGGGAGGAGTGGAGGGCGGACTGGTGTCTGATCGTTGAGGAGAACCCGCAGCCGTTTACTGCTCTGCGCGAAACCCCAGTAGTGCGCGACAGTGATTGGAGTAGCCTGGCCCCGGAAGATGGCAGACTAAGGATCGCTGACAAGATCTACCGGGAAGCAGCAGCCGCCGCAGATCGCGAGACACTTGCCGCTGAAGCTCCCGGGGGGAAGAAGAAGACCAAGTCCAGCAAGAGCTCTGATGCCCACTCTAGCAAGCGCACCTCTTCGGAGTGCTGCGCTACCGTCGAGGACGCACCATCGAGCTCCACCGGCAAATGTAAGAAGATGATGGCAGCTCCGCCAGTGACCAAGAAGGTGTCCGCCAAGGAGGGCGGCACTGGTGGTACCTTCACCATCAGTGCCACTCTCGACCCTAAATAGGAAAGCGCGCTCGTTGCTTTCCTGCGGGCGAATGTCGATGTGTTTGCGTGGCAACCGTCTGACATCCCCGGCGTTCCTAGGAAAGTAATCGAGCACCACCTGGCCGTCTGTCCTCATGCGTGGCCCGTCAAGCAGAGAGTCAGGAAACAAGCAGTGGAGCGCCAAGAGTTCATCACCGAAGAGATCAAGAAGTTGGAAGCAGCAGGCCTCGTCAGAGGAGTGCTCCATCCTACGTGGTTGGCCAATCCTGTAGTCGTGCGCAAGGCAAACGGGAAATGGAGACTTTGCATCGACTTCACCGATGTCAACAAAGCTTGTCCGAAAGACCCATTTCCTTTGCCGTGCATTGACCAGATTGTCGACTCCACAGCCGGATGCGACTTGCTTTCATTTCTTGACGCATACGTAGGATACCATCATATCTTCATGGGAGAAGAGGATGAGGAGAAAACCGCGTTCATCACTCCATGTGGCACGTACTGTTTCTTACGAATGCCTTTCGGTTTGAAGAATGCTGGTTCAACATTCGCAAGGGTAGTCCATACTGCTTTTGAGCCGCAAATACACAGAAATGTGGAAGCCTACATGGATGACATAGTGGTCAAGAGCAGGTACAAAGCAACTCTGATTCAAGACCTAGAAGAGACTTTTGCAAATCTACGCAAGATCAGCCTCAAGCTCAACCCCGAGAAGTGCGTGTTTGGAGTCCCGTCCGGCAAGCTTCTCGGATTCTTCGTGTCTCAAAGATGAATTGAAGCAAATCCCGACAAGATCAAGGCCATTGAGAAGATTGAAGCACCGAAGCGCGTCAAGGATATACGAAAACTTGCCGGCTGCGTGGCGGCTCTCAGCAGGTTTATCTCTAAGTCTGCTGAGCGCGCCCTGCCGTTTTTCAAAATCTTGAAAAAGGCAGGTCCAATGAAATGGACTCCTGAAGCGGAGGCTGCGCTGCAGGACTTGAAGAGATACCTGTCCTCCACTCCAATACTTGTCGCACCTAAACCACAAGAGAAGTTGCTGCTATATCTGGCGGCAACCAATCAAGTGGTTAGTGCTGCGTTAGTAGCGGAGAGAGAGGCAGATGATGAGCCAGCGACCGCGGCAAGCACATCCAGCGACAAGCAGGGGTCTTCCCCGACGAGCTCTGGTCCCGACGAAGATGGATCTGCGCAGATGTGCGAAGAGATACAGAAGAAGAAAATGGTGCAGCGCCCAGTCTACTTTGTCAGTTCCCTTCTACAGGGGGCTAGGTCAAGGTACTCTGGTGTGCAGAAGTTGCTTTTCGGCCTTCTTATGGCCTCGAGAAAGCTGCTCCATTACTTCCAAGCACATGAGATCACAGTTGTCACTCGCTTTCCGCTGAAGAGGATACTGCAGAATCCAGAAGCAACAGGCAGGATTGTTGAGTGGGCACTGGAACTGTCAAACTTTGGCCTCAAGTTTGAGAGCACTTCAACTATTCAAAGCAGAGCATTGGCAGAATTCATAACAGAGTGGACGCCAACACCAGACGAAGAAATTCCAGAGACGAGCATCCCCGTCAAGGAAGCAAACAAAGAGTGGCTGATGTACTTTGATGGTGCGTTCTCGCTGCAAGGCGCCGGTGCTGGCGTGCTGCTTGTCGCACCCACCGGAGAGCACCTCAAGTACGTGGTCCAGATGCACTTTCCCAAGGAGCAAGCAACAAACAATACTGCAGAGTATGAAGGATTGCTCGTCGGTCTCAGGATCGCGGCAGACCTCGGGATCAAGCAACTCATTGTCAGGGGTGACTCACAGCTTGTCGTCCGCCAAGTGAACATGGATTAGCAGAGTCCGTTGATGGAAGCTTACGTTGATGAAGTGGGGAAGCTGGAAGAGCGCTTTGTCGGCCTACAGATGGAACATGTTCCAAGAGCTCAGAACGACATCGCCGATGGCCTGTCAAAGTGCGCGGCATTTAAGTTACCTGTGGAACCAGGGATCTTTGTGCTCTAGCTGACTCAACCATCCGTGACGCCATCAACTGGACAGAGCAAGAAGAGGAAGTTGATTTCTAGTGACTATCTTCCGGCAGAGCTTCCCGAAGCCGCCGCCAAGAAGGTCCCCAAGATCAACACCAAGAGTGCTGAGGAGCAGTCCGCTCCGACAAGCCCCAGGGTTTGTTTCGTTGAAGCAGACGCTCCCGACAAGTTTTGCTCCGGCAAGCATGCCGAGGAACGTCAAGCTCCGGCTGAACTGCAGGTTCTCGCCGTAGAAGCGGATGTTCCCGCAGCAGCTGGTATGCCTTTAGTCCTTGTTGTCGAGCCACAGGCTCCAGCATGGGCACAGCAGATCGTCTGTTTCCTCCAGTCAGGAGAACTTCCCGAAGAGCCAGAAGAAGCGGAAAGAGTAGCCCGGCAGTCTAGTATGTACTAGTTCGTTGACAACGCACTGTACAGAAGAAGACTCAACGGAGTGAAATTGAAGTGTATCCCCCGGGAAGATGGACAGAAGCTGTTGGCAGAGATACATGGAGGCATTTGTGGTCACCACATTAGCGCAAGAGCGCTTGCCGGCAAAGCATTCCGGCAGGGCTTCTTTTGGCCGACAGCCCTCCAGGATGCAGCTGCACAAGTAACCAAGTGTGAAGCGTGCCAGTTCCATTCCAAGCAGATACACCAGCCAGCTCAAGCTCTCCAGACGATCCCTTTATCCTGGCCCTTTTCGGTCTGGGGGCTCGACATCCTCGGCCCCTTCCCCCGAGCAGTCGGGGGCTTTGAGTACTTGTACGTCGCAATCGACAAGTTCACAAAGTGGCCGGAAGTGGAACCAGTGAGGAAGGTGACAACACAGTCAGCAGTCAAGTTCTTCAGGTCGATTGTTTGCCGATTCGGAATCCCTAACAGGATCATCACCGACAATGGTACACAATTCACGAGTCGCACCTTCATGCAGTACGTCCAAGACCTTGGCGCCAAGGTCTGCTTCGCTTCTGTTGCTCACCCCAGGAGCAACGGTCAAGCAGAGAGGGCAAATGCTGAAGTGTTGCGTGGACGACCCGGACTTTCGACAGGCTGCACAGGTGCGGAAGAAACTAGATCGAGGAGCTGCCGGTGGTTCTTTGGTCGATCAGGACGACGCCAAATCGAGCGACTGGCCAGACACCTTTCGCTCTAGTCTATGGAGCAGAGGCAGTTATCCCCACGGAACTCGTATACGGGTCACCTCGAGTGCTCGCTTATGATGAGCTTGAGCAAGAGCAGCTGCAACAAGATGACGCGCTGCTCCTTGAGGAAGACCATCTTCAGGCTGCTGTACGAGCTGCTCGATACCAGCAAGCTTTGCGCCGCTACCATAGCCGCAAAGTTAAAGCCAGAAGTCTCGAGGAAGGCGACCTTGTTCTTCGGCGCGTTCATTCCGCCAAGAATTCCAACAAGTTGACGCCGAAGTGGGAAGGCCCTTACCGGGTGAAACGAGTCACTAGGCCTGGCGCTGTCCGCCTTGAGACCGAGGATGGCTTTCCGGTGAGCAACTCCTGGAACATCGAGCATCTTCGTAAGTTTTACACGTAAGGCGTGGTTGTCGGACCCTGTCCGGCAACCACCATTTTGTACAAGTCTTGCCGCTATTGCATGTAATCCTTTGTACAAAGCCAGGCGCAGACCCTGAGCGAAGATAAAGCGCTGGCCCCCTGAGTTTTAGCATGCATGCTGAGTCGAGTCTCGTCCTTGGTTAGGGTTGATAGTGCTTAGGAGCGGCTAACCCCTAACTTAGAGGTCGAGTGTGCGTCCTTTTGTCGTTCTTTCGTTTCCCTTGGTTCGCAGGACTCGCGCACCCTGACCGGACCTCTTAAGGACGAAAAGAAGAAGACGGACGGACCAACACCCGGACCCTGGCAAGCCAATGTTGCCGGGGGCTGCAACACCCCACCAAGCCAGCATTGCCGGGGGCTGCAAGTGCAAAGATTAGCCCATGGCGAACCAAAGTTGCCGGGGGCTGCGATCTCAGATAAGTTTTTCATCCCTTATCATGCATTCTCTTATGGGCTGGGGTATGCGAAACCTCGTTTCTCCCTAAAAGCTACCGTGCTCCCTTAACTCTAGGCCCTCGGGCTCGTTCCCGGGGCCAGATTTGGTAGTAGTCGTGGCAGCGAAGGGACGAAGCGAGGAGCCTGAACCCGCCTCCTCCCTGCCTCCGCCAGAAGCGTGAGAAAGGGCGAGCGACGTGGGAAGAAGGCAGGGTCTGCTGCCGGGAAAGGAAGTGTCTATCTTAAAGATATAAAGGATTCGCTCCTTGACGTGGGTTCCACCCACGAGACAAGTCACCCGGCAAGCATCCCCTTTTCATTAAAGAGCATTCCACTCAGGTACAGTTCATAAGAGGATGAAAAACATGAATAATGGGATTACAAGCTTTAAATGCAACTAAGGCCCGAGGGCTTACAACTTGAAAAGAGATAAGGTGCCCGTAATCCCTCTCTTGTCCCTCTATTCAGGAGGCAGGTCAAGGAGGCGAAAAGGGCAAAAGGGGCGCCTAGACGAGCTACGGGTGGCAGAAGACACCAAGAGAACGTCTCGGCGACATGGTGATGGCGGCGCCGGAGGCAGAGCTCGAAGACGAGGCGACAGGACGTCAGCACGCTGTCGAGGGCGTCGCGCCCTCGTACTCCGAGTTGACGGCCTTGCCGCCGGCCCTCTTCCTCTTCCGCAGCCTCCCTACGCCAGCCGCCCAAGGAGACGACCCCGAGAAGCTCCAGGAGACAGCGACGCGGATGATGGGGTCGCCGGTGCCACGCGGAGTGGCGCCCGACACCTAGTCGGACCCGTCATCCCGCCGCCCGCCGCCCTCGTCGTCGTTGTCGCTGTCCTCCTCGTCACTCCCGCCCGAGGAGGAGCCTTCGCTATCGGAGGAGCTCTCCACGCAGCACCGTGCCCGAGTCCCGAAGCACCCGAAGACCTTGACGGAGAGGAGACCGCCCTCCATCATCTTAAAATGGAGGGTGAGCCCCGCCGTCAAGCAGTGGGTGCGGGTGAACGTCTTCCACCCTCGACCAAGATACATCACATTAGGGGCCGGGAAATCAATGCGGACTCGCGTACCGCTGATTCCACAACCTCTCATGTGCAACCTCGGTGTCTCGGGCGGATCCAACTCCATCTCGCTCGCAAACGGAGCGACGACGAGGCGGTCGACGCAGCCTGACGAAGAACTCGCAAGGGTCGTCCCCGATATGGTCCGCCACGGGGAGAGGATCTGCTGGCGGAGGCGAGGCCGGCGGACTGCCTCGCCCACCTCTTCCCTGACCGCCTCAGCCTCGCCCTCGACCTCGCCCGCTGCCTCGTCCCCTCCCTCTTCCCCTTGCAGCTGGCTCTGCCACCACGGGTGCGGGGGGAGGAGGGACACGTTGCCTAGTGGCAACCCTCGTCGCCACCGTCGAAGGCCCAGGGTTCCCTTTCACCATGGCGAATGAGAGAGAGGGGAGCAGAAGCTGAACAAAGGAGGAGATGAGAGAATGAGGGCTTCCATCCCCCCCTATCCCGCTCCTTATAAAGGAGCGGGGTGGGGGCCCGGCCGCCCCGCTCAGCCAATCAAGACGTAGGAGGCTCAGGGAACTGGGCCCGACCTGCTGCCTCGACCCGTGGCGACCCGGTTTCCCGCCTCCACCGTTCGCCACTCCAAGCACATGGAGGCCGCGTGGCAGGAGGGCAGAGTTGAGGCGACGGATGAGGCGACCTCTCCCCACCCCGTGATCGTGGGGGGTGGACGCCTCGAAGACCACGCCTCCACGCCTCCGCGCCTCCCTCCGTTTATGAGGGAGATACGAACCGCCAGGAGGTGGGCTTTTCGCCTTTCTGAATAAAGAAACCACCCACGACCTCTCCCACGACGCCGCTATCGACGCGTGCCGTTCGGGGAGGGCGTGGTGGATGCGGAGCAAGGTGCGACGTGACCCAGGCCGTGCGTGCCCGTGCCCTGTTTTGGGCCTGGCCCAACAGCGCTCGACACCGTGTGTGGCCCAGGCCCTGGGGCTCCTGTCGGTGTACTAAAGTAGGGGTACCCTAGTATCCCGAACTTGTGCACGGGCAGTCGCAGCACCCCGCGGCAAGGCCCGCCAGGTGATCGCCAAGGCTCTCTATGGTTCTTTTGGAGCCATTCGAGAACAAAGTATTTAAGCCAAGGAGACAAGTCCCCGGCAAGAGGAGCTTGCCGGGAAGGCCGCTCGAGGCACAAGACCCCGACAAGAGGAGCTTGCCGGGAAGGCCAACCAGAGCATCTCAAAGAACCTGCCGCGACGCGCCACGCGGCCCGCCTCGATCCGCTCTTCGCGCGACCTCCGCCCCCCGCCAAACCGAGAAGGGGCTCCGTCCCCATAGGTGCTCGGGGAGCTAGAAAACCCCGGCATCTTTGGCGCGCCAGGTAGGTGGAGTCGAGGTTGTGCGAACCTGATCCGGCATTTACGCGAGCTAAATCTTCATCGACTTCATCGACATGCCGCCGAAGAAGAAGGCTTCAGAGGCGTCTGCACCGTCCGCGTCGAATCCACCGCCGCCACAGCAAACGGCCGGTGGGGAGGACGCCGGCGTAAGAACGGGCGTCGATGAGGGAGCCCACGGTGCCACCAAGTCCAAGGACAAGACCGCACTGCCCGTTGGCGGCGTAGTCGGCTCCCACGACGACCGGGCGTCCGTAGACGCACCGCGCCCATCTCAAGAGGCGCAGGACCGGCAGCGTCATGGTACTCACGGTACCATACGCTCGCTGGACCCAAATCGAGCTGGCGGATCCCGGGATGCTCAAGGCCAACATGCACGCCAATGTGCTGGCGCGAGCGAGGCACGGTCGCCTGGACGGAATACTGCTCCTTCTAACATCGTTGGAAGTCCGAGCATATCCCGCTCCTCGCACAGTTCGCCACCGCTACCCGCCACTCCAGCAGAAGCTTTGGCACGAGCTCAACTACTCCTGGACTTCCCTCCAACGGCAGACAAGATCGACGATTGGAGGGCCACCATTCAGAGTCTCATCGGCTTCGCCAACGGCGACACTCCACGGCCGGTGACCACATCGCAGCCGCGGCAGGCCAGCCAAGTGCAAGCCAATGGCGACCAAACCGGTGGGGGTGCAACCACCGTGCACTCTCCGCCCCAAAGGCCAAGATCGCCGACTCGCCGGGTCCGCCACAACAGCGACTCCACTGCTTCCTCAGATCCGCGAACTCGTCGCGATCAGCGCCATGTTCTTCACGAACGGCAGCAAGAAGACGCTCGTACCCGCATCGAGCGCCGAAGAGAAACACGGCGTCAATCAGACCGACGCGCTGGCCCCGCTGTCGACATGCAAGCGCCAGGGGAACCAGGCGACCTGCCATACGCGGTAGGTTGCCCTGCGTTTACTCGTGAGCTGCGGCAAGTCCAGTTGCCCAGCACGAAGAATTTCAAGCGAGACGTACCAGAGAAGTACGACGGCAGGCTGCATCCGTCGAAGTTCCTCAGCATCTACACCATCGCGGTGCAGGCTGCCGGGGGGCGAGACGACAAGATCCTCGCCAATTACTTCCCTCTGGTGCTCAAGCCCAACGTCAGGTCCTGGCTCATGCACTTGCCGGAAAACTCCATATCTTCCTGGGCAGACCTATGCCATCAGTTTGTTGGCGCCTTTACAGGCGGCCACAAACCTCATGGCCAGGAGAGTGATCTTCACCTGCTTGCCCAGAAGGAAGGAGAGCCTCTACGCAAGTACATCTAGAGATTCAGTCAAGTGCAACGCAACATCCCAGACGTCCACCCTGCCGCGTTCATCAGTGCGTTCCACCAGAACGTGCGTAACCGCAGGATGCGGGAGGAGATGGCGATGTGTAAGATCAGAGACGTCAGTGAGCTGTATGCCCTGGCCGACAGATGTGCACGTGCTGAGGAAGGGAGGAAACTCCCCGAAGAGAACGTAGGAACAGGGGGATCTGACAGCGATGATGCCGCCCCGGCAAGCAAAAACCGGCGGCGGAACAACAGGAAGAGGAAAGGCAAAGATGTGCTAGTTGTCGAGCAGTCCGGCAACGAGGGTGGCGCGAAGACAGCAAAGACTGGTAGCTCCGGCAAGGAGGTTGCCGCATGCGCCAACTGCCAGGCTGTGGCGGCCGCCGACAAGCAGGACGGCACCAACAAGCAGTACTGCAAGATTCACCGCACCAAAGGCCATGACCTCCAGAGCTGCAAGAGGGTCGAGCAGCTCGTTGAGCTGCAAAAGGCCGAATACGAGCGACACGACAAGGAGAAGGCCCAAGGAGGTGCTGGAGGATCCGGTACGAAGCGCACCGGCCGGGGGGGACGCCGCGGCAACGCCAAGCAGCGGCAAGGCGACAAACCTCCCCGCGGCCGCGTCAAGGATGAAGACGACGACGAAGAAGAAGACATGGATGACGCCGAGACCAGCGAGCAGGAGTTCCAGAAAGCCACAGAAGTTTTGTGCGTTGACGGCGGTGCTTCTCTGCATACTTCACACCGCCAACTCAAACAGTGGGTGCGGGAAGTCAATGCAGCAGAACCACCCGTTGAGTCACGCAAGCTTCTGAAATGGTCCAGCACGCCTATCATCTTTGATATTGAGGACCACCCCGATCGCACAACTGCTGTCGGGTGTTTGCCGATGTTGGTCTCACCAACTATCCGCAACCTCAAGGTCACTAAGATGCTAGTTGACGGCGGGGCCGGCTTGAACCTGATCTCCTCCGCTGTGCTCGGGAGACTCCAAGTCCCTGACAGCGGGCTCGAAGAGACCGGCACGTTCCAAGGAATCAACCCGGGAAGGAGCAAGCCGAAGGGGAAGATCACGCTGCCGGTGACGTTTGGCAGCGAGCTGAACTTCACCACTGAGAGGATCACTTTCGACGTTGCCGATTTTCCATTGCCTTACAATGGAATTCTCGGCCGTCCAGCGCTCGCCAAGTTCATGGCGGCCTCTCACTACACGTACAACATGCTGAAGATGCCAGGCCCGATAAGTGTCATCTCTGTACATGGCGACAAGAAAGACGCTCTTATCTGTGCCGACAAGATCTACCGGGAAGTAGCAGCCGCCGCAGATCGCGAGACACTTGCCGCTGAAGCTCCCAGGGGGAAGAAGATGACCAAGTCCGGCAAGAGCTCTGATGCCCACTCCGGCAAGCGCACCTCTTCCGAGTGTTGCGCTACCATCGAGGACGCACCATCGAGCTCCACCGGCAAATGTAAGAAGACGATGGCAGCTCCGCCAGCGACCAAGAAGGTGTCCGCCAAGGAGGGCGGCACTGGTGGTACCTTCACCATCAGTGCCACTCTCGACCCTAAATAGGAAAGCGCGCTTGTTGCTTTCCTGCGGGCGAATGTCGATGTGTTTGCGTGGCAACCGTCTGACATCCCCAGCGTTCCCAGGAAAGTAATCGAGCACCACCTGGCCGTCTGTCCTCATGCGCGGCCTGTCAAGCAGAGAGACAGGAAACAAGCAGTGGAGCGCCAAAAGTTCATCACCGAAGAGATCAAGAAGTTGGAAGCAGCAGGCCTCGTCAGAGGAGTGCTCCATCCTACGTGGTTGGCCAATCCTGTAGTCGTGCGCAAGGCAAACGGGAAATGGAGACTTTGCATCGACTTCACCGATGTCAACAAAGCTTGTCCCAAAGACCCATTTCCCTTGCCGCGCATTCACCAGATTGTCGACTCCACAGCCGGATGCGACTTTCTTTCATTTCTTGACGCACACTCAGGATACCATCAGATCTTCATGGCAGAAGAGGATGAGGATAAAACCGCGTTCATCACTCCATGTGGCACGTACTGTTTCGTACGAATGCCTTTCGGTTTGAAGAATGCTAGTTCAACATTCGCAAGGGTAGTCCATACTGCTTTTGAGCCGCAAATACACAAAAATGTGGAAGCCTACATGGATGACATAGTGGTCAAGAGCAGGGACAAAGCAACTCTGATTCAAGACCTAGAAGAGACATTTGCAAATCTACGCAAGATCAGCCTCAAGCTCAACCCCGAGAAGTGCGTCTTTGGAGTCCCGTCGGGCAAGCTTCTCGGATTCTTCGTGTCTTAGAGAGGAATTGAAGCAAATCCCGACAAGATCAAGGCCATTGAGCAGATTGAAGCACCGAAGCGCGTCAAGGATATACGAAAACTTGCCGACTGCGTGGCGGCTCTCAGCAGGTTTATCTCTAAGTCTACTGAGCGCGCCCTGCCGTTTTTCAAAATCTTGAAAAAGGCAGGTCCAATGAAATGGACTCCGGAAGCGGAGGCTGCGCTGCAGGACTTGAAGAGATACCTGTCCTCCACTCCAATACTTGTCGCACCTAAACCACAAGAGAAGTTGCTGCTATATCTGGCGGCAACCAATCAAGTGGTTAGTGTTGTGTTAGTAGCGGAGAGAGAGGCAGATGATGAGCCAGCGACCGCGGCAAGCACATCCAGCGACAAGCAGGGGGCTTCCACGACGAGCTCTGGTCCCAACGAAGATGGATCTGCGCAGATGTGCGAAGAGATACAGAAGAAGAAAATGGTGCAGCGCCCAGTCTACTTTGTCAGTTCCCTTCTGCAGGGGGCTAGGTCAAGGTACTCTGGTGTGCAGAAGTTGCTTTTCGGCCTTCTTATGGCCTTGAGAAAGCTGCGCCATTTCTTCCAAGCACATGAGATCACAGTTGTCACTCGCTTTCCACTGAAGAGGATACTGCAGAATCCAGAAGCAACAGGCAGGATTGTTGAGTGGGCACTGGAACTGTCAAGCTTTGGCCTCAAATTTGAGAGCACTTCGACTATTCAAAGCAGAGCATTGGCAAAATTCATAGCAGAGTGGACGCCAACACCAGACGAAGAAATTCCAGAGATGGTTGATGTACTTTGATGGTGCGTTCTCGCTGCAAGGCGCCGGTGTTGGCGTGCTGCTTGTCGCACCCACCGGAGAGCACCTCAAGTACGTGGTCCAGATGCACTTTCCGAAGGAGCAAGCAACAAACAATACTGCAGAGTATGAAGGATCGCTCGCCGGTCTCAGGATCACGGCAGACCTCGGGATCAAGCAACTCATTGTCAGGGGTGACTCACAGCTTGTCGTCCGCCAAGTGAACAAGGATTATCAGAGTCCGTTGATGGAAGCTTACGTTGATGAAGGGAGGAAGTTGGAAGAGCGCTTTGTCGGCCTACAGATGGAACATGTTCCAAGAGCTCAGAACGACATCGCCGACGGCCTGTCAAAGTGCGCGGCATTTAAGTTACCTGTGGAACCAGGGATCTTTGTGCTCAAGCTGACTCAACCATCCATGACGCCATCAACTGGACAGAGCAAGAAGAGGAAGTTGATTTCTGGTGACTATCTTCCGGCAGAGCTTCCCGAAGCCGCCGCCAAGAAGGTCCCCAAGATCAACGCCAAGAGTGCTGAGGAGCAGTCCGCTCTGACAAGCCCCAGGGTTTGTTTCATTGAAGCAGACGCTCCCGACAAGTTTTGCTCCGGCAAGCTTGCCCGGGACCGTCAAGCTCCGGCTGAACCCCAGGTTCTCGCCGTAGAAGCGGATGTTCCCGCAGCAGCAGCTATGCCTTTAGTCCTTGTTGTCGAGCCACAGGCTCTAGCATGGGCACAGCAGATCGTCTGTTTCCTCCAGTCAGGAGAGCTTCCCGAAGAGCCAGAAGAAGCGGAAAGAGTAGCCCGGCAGTCTAGTATGTACCAGTTCGTTGACAACGCACTGTACAGAAGAAGACTCAACGGAGTGAAATTGAAGTGTATCCCCCGAGAAGATGGACAGAAGCTGTTGGCAGAGATACATGGAGGCATTTGTGGTCACCACATTGGCGCAAGAGCGCTTGCCGGCAAAGCATTCCGGCAGGGCTTCTTTTGGCTGACAGCCCTCCAGGATGCAGCTGCACAAGTAACCAAGTGTGAAGCGTGCCAGTTCCATTCGAAGCAGATACACCAGCCAGCTCAAGCTCTCCAGACGATCCCTTTATCCTGGCCCTTTTCGGTCTGGGGGCTCGACATCCTCGGCCCCTTCCCCCGAGCAGTCGGGGGCTTTGAGTACTTGTACGTCGCAATCGACAAGTTCACAAAGTGGCCGGAAGTGGAACCAGTGAGGAAGGTGACAGCACAATCAGCAGTCAAGTTCTTCAGGTCGATTGTTTGCCGCTTCGGAATCCCTAACAGGATCATCACCGACAACGGTACACAATTCAAGAGTCGCAACTTCATGCAGTACATCCAAGACCTTGGCGCCAAGGTCTGCTTCGCTTCTGTTGCTCACCCCAGGAGCAACGGTCAAGCAGAGAGGGCAAATGCTGAAGTGTTGCATGGACTCAAGACCCGGACTTTCGACATGCTGCACAGGTGCGGAAGAAACTGGATCGAGGAGCTGCCGGTGGTTCTTTGGTCGATCAGGACGACGCCAAATCGAGCCACCGGCCAGACACCTTTCGCTCTAGTCTATGGAGCAGAGGCAGTTATCCCCACGGAACTCGTATACGGGTCACCTCGAGTGCTCGCTTATGATGAGGTTGAGCAAGAGCAGCTGCGACAAGATGACGCGCTGCTCCTTGAGGAAGACCGTCTTCAGGCTGCTGTACGAGCTGCTCGATACCAGCAAGCTTTGCGCCGCTACCATAGCCGCAAATTTAAAGCCAGAAGTCTCGAGGAGGGCGACCTTGTTCTTTGGCGCGTTTATTCCGCCAAGAATTCCAACAAGTTGACGCCGAAGTGGGAAGGCCCTTACCGGGTGAAACGAGTCACTAGGCCTGGCGCTGTTCGCCTTGAGACCGAGGATGGCTTTCCGGTGAGCAACTCCTGGAACATCGAGCATCTTCGTAAGTTTTACCCGTAAGGCGCGGTTGTCGGACCCTGTCCGGCAACCACCATTTTGTACAAGTCTTGCCGTTGTTGCATGTAATCCTTTGTACAAAGCCAGGCGCAGAACCTGAGCAAAGATAAAGCGCTGGCGCCCTGAGTTTTAGCATGCATGCTGAGTCGAGTCTCGTCCTTGGTTAGGGTTGACAGTGCTTAGCAGCGGCTAACCCCAAACTTAGAGGTCGAGTGTGCGTCCTTTTGTCGTTCTTTCGTTTCACTTGGTTCGCAGGACTCGCGCACCCTGACCGGACCACTTAAGGACGAAAAGAAGAAGACGGACGGGCCAACACCCGGACCCCGGCAAGCCAATGTTGCCGGGGGCTGCAACACCCTGGCAAGCCATCATTGCCGGGGGCTGCAAGTGCAAACATTAGCCCACGGAGAACCAAAGTTGCCAGGGGCTGCGATCTCAGATAAGTTTTTTCATCCCTTATCATGCATTCTCTTATGGGCTGGGGTATGCGAAACCTCGTTTCTCCCTAAAAGCTACCGTGCTCCCTTAACTCTAGGCCCTCGGGCTCGTTCCCGGGGCCAGATTTGGTAGTAGTCGCGGCAGCGAAGGGACGAAGCGAGGAGCCTGAACCCGCCTCCTCCCTGCCTCCGCCAGAAGCGTGAGAAAGGGCGAGCGACGTGGGAAGAAGGCAGGGTCTACTGCCGGGAAAGGAAGTGTCTATCTTAAAGATATAAAGGATTCGCTCCTTGACGTGGGTTCCACCCACGAGACAAGTGACCCGGCAAGCATCCCCTTTTCATTAAAGAGCATTCCACTCAGGTACAGTTCATAAGAGGATGAAAAACATGAATAATGGGATTACAAGCTTTAAATGCAACTAAGGCCCGAGGGCTTACAAATTGAAAAGAGATAAGGTGCCCGTAATCCCTCTCTTGTCCCTCTATTCAAGAGGCAGGTCAAGGAGGCGAAAAGGGCAAAAGGGGGGCCTAGACGAGCTACGGGTGGCAGAAGACACCAAGAGAACGTCTCGGCGGCATGGTGATGGCGGCGCCAGAGGCAGAGCTCGAAGACGAGGCGGCACGACGTCAGCACGCTGTCGAGGGCGTCGCGCCCTCGTACTCCGAGTTGACGGCCTTGCCGCCTGCCCTCTTTCTCTTCCGCAGCCTCCCTACGCCAGCCGCCCAAGGAGACGACCCTGAGAAGCTCCAGGAGACAGCGACGCGGATGATGGGGTCGCTGGTGCCACGCGGAGCGGCGCCCGACACCTAGTCGAACCCGTCATCCCGCCGCCCGCCGCCCTCATCGTCGCTGTCGCTGTCCTCCTCGTCACTCCCGCCCGAGGAGGAGCCTTCGCTATCGGAGGAGCTCTCCACGCAGTACCGTGCCCGAGTCCCGAAGCACCCGAAGACCTTGACGGAGAGGAGACCGCCCTCCATCAGCTTAAAATGGAGGGTGAGCCCCGCCGTCAAGCTGTGGATGCAGGTGAACGTCTTCCACCCTCGACCAAGATACATCACATTAGGGGCCGGGAAATCAACGCGGACTCGCGTATCGCTGATTCCACAACCCCTCATGTGCAACCTCAGTGTCTCGGGCGGATCCAACTCCATCTCGCTCGCAAACGGAGTCGGGAGACGAAGGCGACGACGAGGCGGCCTACGCAGCATGACGAAGAACTCGCAAGGGTCGTCCCCGATATGGTCCACCACGGGGAGAGGATCTGCTGGCGGAGGCGAGGCCGGCGGACTGCCTCGCCCACCTCTTCCCCGACCGCCTCGGCCTTGCCCTCGACCTCGCCCGCGGCCTCGTCCCCTCCCTCTTCCCCTTGCAGCTGGCTCTGCCACCACGGGTGCAGTGGGAGGAAGGACGCGTTGCCTAGCGGCAACCCTCGTCGCCACCGTCGAAGGACCAGGGTTTCCTTTCTCCATGGTGAATGATAGAGAGGGGAGCAGAAGCTGAAGAAAGGAGGAGATGAGAGAATGAGGGCTTCCGTCCCCCCAATCCCGCTCCCTATAAAGGAGCGGGGTGGGGGCCCGGCCGCCCCGCTCAGCCAATCGAGACGCAGGAAGCGCAGGGAACTAGGCCCGACCTGCTGACTCGACCCGTGGCGACCCGGTTTCCCGCCTCCACCGTTCGCCACTCCAAGCGCATGGAGGCCGCGTGGCAGGAGGGCAGAGTTGAGGCGACGGATGAGGCGACCTCTCCCCACCCCGTGATCGTGGGGGGTGGACGCCTCGAAGACCACGCCTCCACGCCTCCGCGCCTCCCTCCGTTTATGAGGGAGATACGAACCGCCAGGAGGCGGGTGTTTTGCCTTTCTGAATAAAGAAATCACCCACGACCTCTCCCACGACGCCGCAATCGACGCGTGCCGTTCGGGGAGGGCGTGGTGGATGCGGAGCAAGGTGCGACGTGACCCAGGCCGTGCGTGCCCATGCCCTGTTTTGGGCCTGGCCCAACAGTGCTCGGCATCGTGTGTGGCCCAGGCCCGGGGGCTCCTGTCGGTGTACTAAAGTAGGGGTACCCTAGTATCCCGAACTTGTGCACAGGCAGTCGCAGCACCCCGCGGCAAGGACCGCCAGGTGACCGCCAAGGCTCTCTATGGTTCTTTTGGAGCCATTCGAGAACAAAGTATTTAAGCCAAGGAGACAAGTCCCCGGCAAGAGGAGCTTGCCGGGAAGGCCGCTCGAGGCACAAGACCCCGGCAAGAGGAGCTTGCCGGGAAGGCCAACCAGAGCATCTCAAAGAACCTGCCGCGATGCGCCACGCGTCCCGGCAGGACTCGGCGAGCGACAAGCTCCCGGACGCGGCAAGACAACGACCGCGGCAAGGCACTTGCCGCGGCGGGCAACCACTCTGTACCCGTGCTCCAGCTCACCCACCTACGTGTCGCTTCGAGACCCTTCCTGGCGTACGTGGCGGGAGGCTGTGCAGCCAGGGGTACACTATGGCATGCAGCGCTGACAAGATCGCCATCGTGGCAAGCGGTGGCGCCCCCGACGGTCCCTTTTCTGCACCGTCTGGGCGACGTAGATAGGCATTTAATGCCTTTGTCCCCTGCCGTCAGGGTTAGGTATGATACACTGTGTAGGTAGCTGTACCTACCATAGCATATTTCCATTTTTGCCCTTACCTACGTTGCCACCTGTTGGAGACCCCTTGAACATATAAAAGGAGGCCCATGCACAACATAGGTGGGGATCGGACCCCGGAGAGCGATCTCTGAGGGGAAAACAGAAGAACGCTCGGTCTCGTTAGCTGCTTGAGTGTACTGTAGCACTCAGCGCTCCCGAGCAAGAACTCAATACAATCCACAAAGCAGCTATAGGATTATTATCTCTCCGGAGAGCTCCGAAGATGGGTAACCCCCCCCCCCCCCCGTGTGCTTCGCCTCGATCCGCTCTTCGCGCGACCTCCGCCCCCCGCCGAACCGAGAAGGGGCTCCGTCCCCATAGGTGCTCGGGGAGCCAGAAAACCCCGGCATCTTTGGCGCGCCAGGTTTCTCTTCGGCGCTCGATGCGGGTACGAGCGTCTTCTTGCTGCCGTTCAAGATGAACGTGGCGCTGATCGCGACGAGTTCGCGGATCTGAGGAAGCAGTGGAGTCGCTGTCGTGGCGGACCCGGCGAGTCGGCGATCTTGGCCTTTGGGGCGGAGAGTGCACGGTGGTTGCACCCCCATCGGTTTTGTCACCATTGGCTTGCACTTGGCTGGCCTGCCGCGGCTGCGATGTGGTCGCCGGCCGTGGAGTGTCGCCGTTAGCGAAGCCGATGAGACTCTGAATGGTGGCCCTCCAGTCGTCGATCTTGTCTGGCATTGGAGGGAAGTCCAGGAGTAGTTGAGCTCGTGCCAAAGCTTCTGCTGGAGTGGCAGGTGGCGGTGGCGAACGGTGCGAGGAGCGGGATATGCTCGGACTTCCAACGATGTTAGAAGGAGCAGTATTCCATCCAGGCGACCGTGCCTCGCTCGCGCCAGCACGTTGGCGTGCATGTCGGCCTTGAGCATCCCGGGATCCGCCAGCTCGATTTGGGTCCAGCGAGCGTATGGTACCATGAGTACCACGACACTGCCGGTCCTGCGCCTCTTGAGATGGGCGCGGTGCGTCTACGGACGCCCGGTCGTCGTGGGAGCCGACTACGCCGCCGACGGGCAGCGCGGTCTTGTCCTTGGACTTTAAACCTCGACCACAAAACAGAAGCCGCTGTTGCTCTGCAATCTCTGCCTTCTCAAGGATGAAAGCCTTCTGCGCCTCATCGAGCTGCACCCGCTCCGTCGCAAGCGATTGGAGAGCTGCCTGGTTGAGGCCTCGGAGCTCCTCCGCGCGCTTCTCCACGTCCACCCCCGCCTTCGCGACAAGCGCTTCGCGGGACTCCAGTTTGGCCTGGCGGGCGCGGTAGAGCGACACCAGCTTCCGCAGCAGTCACTCCTCCTCGGGCTCGTCGCTGCTGCTGGTTGGTGCGTCGACCAACGTCAGCCCAGCGGAGGCAAGCACCTCCACGTCAAAGCTTTCTCCTTCGGCCGGCGCCCTGGACGTTGACGCCCAGGGGAGGTTGATGAAGATGCCAGCGCCAGCCTTCAAGTAGACGCCTGGCTGGGGTGCTTCGGAGCCTGACGCTGCGGCAGCGGCGGGAGGATCGGCGGTCGGTGTAGCGCCTGTCGCTCCTGCGGCCCCAGGGTCGTCAGTACGATCGCCGGGCCCCTCGTCAGCTGCTGCGGCGGCAGCCTTGGCGGCCTCTTCACCGGCAGGATCTTCCGCGCCGGCCGTTTCTTCGGTGGCAGCGGCGTCATCAATAACAACCTCGGTCTCCATCGGCTCCACAGTGGATGGATTTGACGACCGGAAAAGGAAGAAAAGTCAAGCAAATATCCCAAAAAGAAGAACCCAAGGAAGTTTATAAGCAAGGAGTACCTATACCAGGCTCGGTAGTTGGGATCTCCGCTGCCGGGGGGTCGCCGGTACTGTCCCTTGCCAGAGACTTCTTGTAACGCCCCGGACACACCCACCGGTGGTCGTTACTCCTGGCGGGATCTAGACTGGCCCCACAGATCAATACTAGTCTTTTCTGCGCACTTTGTCCTCACTCGTGCGCACCCGGGAGCAACTTCCCGGTCGGTCACCCATCCTGACACTACTCCAAGCTGAGCACGCTTAACTTTGGAGTTCTGTCCGAATGGGCTCCCGGAAAAGAAGGAATTCCTTATTGATACGAGTAGTCTATCATCCCTAATAAGCCAGGCTATCACATACACCCCCACTCAAAGGAACCGACGTCCTCGTCGGGCCACAGGAACGTTCCCTCTTGGCACAAACGTCTGTGCTTCCAGTCCGGTACATGTGCCATGCCGGGTGCCACGACGGGTCACAAACGTCATGAACAACATGACCACGCACCTGTCCGCAACCATCCGTGTAACCGCGAGGGTCGGCTCTGATACCAACTTGTAACGCCCCGGACACACCCGCCGGTGGTCGTTACTCCTGGCGGGATCTAGACTGGCCCCACAGATCAATACTAGTCTTTTCTGCGCACTTTGTCCTCACTCGTGCGCACCCGGGAGCAACTTCCCGGTCGGTCACCCATCCTGACACTACTCCAAGCTGAGCACGCTTAACTTTGGAGTTCTGTCCGAATGGGCTCCCGGAAAAGAAGGAATTCCTTATTGATATGAGTAGTCTATCATCCCTAATAAGCCAGGCTATCACACTTCTCCCTTGCCGGGGAGCTCTCCCTCGTCGGAGACTTCTCCCTTGCCGGGGAGCTCTCCCTCGTCGGGGGATTCCCCCTTGCCGGGGAACTCTCCCTCGGCGACGTAGTTGAAGCAGGTGGCGCGTCAGGGGTGGCCTCCGGGCGCTCCTGGTGGAGCTGCTCTGCTCCTGCATAAGCCAACAGTCAGATATCAGCAAGCAAATTGTATCCATGCGCGCCTAATAGCTGGAAGTAAACCATATACTTACGCTGGGGGCTGCGCTGGGGGCTGCTCTGAGGAACAGCTGCCGGGTCCGACAAGTTTGGCTCAGGCGCAGCCCCTGCTGCCACGGTGGGATCATCCTCGATGACAATCACTGGGACCTTGGCTCTCTTTGCCATTCTCTGGGCCAGCGTCCTAAAAAGGAATAAGTTCAGAGTAAAGCAAATGAGATACAAGACAAGACGGCAAGTATTGAAGATATGCAAGTACAACAAGAATCTTACTCATCTTCTTCCTCGTCGGAGCTGAGCGCGGAGAAGTCAAAGCCTGGCCCACCTCCGGCGCGAGGAGGCGGAGGAGTAGGATCCCTTGGCCGCTTGGCGGGAGCTGGAGCGGCAGGCCGAGAGGACCCCGCCCCAGTTGTCGCTGCAGCAAGAGGTGTTTCCGCGGCAACAGAACTCGCCGCGGTGGAGCGTGTCGTGCGGCGCGGCGGGGGTTGACTCGCACGCCGCTCCGCTACGTCCCCGGCCTTGCGAAGACGCCTTCTTGATGGAGCCGGGGGCTCTGCTCGTGGAGTCAGGGGCTCTGCTTGCGGCAAGCTGTCCGAAGATGAAGAGGCAGAGGAGCCGATCTCCAACGAGCCGCTCGTGTCCTCGGCGGGCCCGCTCAGCCCGACGTCGTGCTCAGCGGACCTCTTCTCGCCGGCAAGCTCCTCTCGGTCGGCAAGGCTTGCCTCCTCCGCTGCCTCTGCCTCCTCCACGGTGAACCCGAACTCGCCCGCAGCGGCAGCTGCCGTCGCCTCTTCCATCCTGGTGGCGATGCGCTTGAGCTCATCGTCGGTGGTGTCCCGGGTGAGGCCTTTTTTCTCGTCGGCGTCGACCGGCACTTCTATCAAGGTGTCGAAGAACGCCCGCACGACATCATCCGCAGGCTCTATCCATGCTGGATCAATTCCATGCGAGTCACACAGCGGCATTATCGCACGGATACGGTCGAGCGCGGAGTTGTTGCACAGCGGGACGACGCCCCTCGGCAACCAGAACACTTCGGGATGTTGTGGGTCGTGCTTGAACAGCTCCTGGAGCATCGGGTTGAGCTCCAGGACAGTGAAGTTGAAGTTGAGGCCCGGCCGCAACCTCATGATATCCGCCGCATTCTGAAACTCCCAGGCGGGTCTCCCCCTCTCCTGCAGGGGGGCGATGCGGCGGCGGAGGAAATCTGCACCAACCGCAACTACGGTAAGCCCGGCAAGCCTGAGGCGTAGGATCCGGGTGACGGCGATCGTTAGTCTGCCATCTTCCGGGGCCAGGCTACTCCAATCACTATCGCGCACTACTGGGGTTTCGCGCAGAGCAGTAAACGGCTGCGGGTTCTCCTCAACGATCAGACACCAGTCCGCCCTCCACTCCTCCCACTTGCTACGGAGCTCTCCCTCCAGATAAGCATCCTTCTTGCCGGCTTTCGAGATCCATGCGATTCCGCCGGATAAAGGTTCTCCTTTCTCAACCCGAGGCGAAAAGAAATGGCGGAAAAGAGCTACGTTTGGATGGATCCCGACAAGGTTTTCGCAGAGATGTGCGAAAACTGCCATGGTCAGGACAGCATTGGGGGTGAAATCAAGAAGGTGGAGCCCGTAGGTGTTCATGACATCGCAAAAGAATTTTGAAAAGGGCGGGCAGAGCCCGCAATAGAAGAACAAGGCAAAGAAGGGATACCCAGTGGGATACTTATCCCAAGCAGTGGCTGGGAGTACCTTCATGCGCGGATGCGCTCGTGTCCCCGTCGACCAGAAGAGGTAGAAGTCCTCCTTCAGCTCCGCCGCCTCAAGCCTCGGAGGGAAGAGTGCCCGCTCCTTCCGCAGCGCCGCGAGCCGCTACGCCTCGGCCGACTTCGCATTCTCGGCTTTCAGAGCCATGGCGGAAAGGGGGAGTGAGGACATCGACGTTGGCGGTGCTGGTGGCGCTAGGGGCAGGGCGCTGCTCTCCTTCGGCTTTGGTAAGAAGGGGAGTGGCGGAGATTCTCTGAATAAAGAAACCACCCACGACCTCTCCCACGACGTCGCAATCGACGCGTGCCGTTCGGGGAGGGCGTGGTGGATGCGGAGCAAGGTGCGACGTGACCCAGGCCATGCGTGCCCGTGCCCTGTTTTGGGCCTGGCCCAACAGCGCTCGGCACCGTGTGTGGCCCAGGCCCGGGGGCTCCTGTCGGTGTACTAAAGAAGGGGTACCCTAGTATCCCGAACTTGTGCACGGGCAGTCGCAGGACCCCGCGGCAAGGCCCGCCAGGTGATCGCCAAGGCTCTCTATGGTTCTTTTGGAGCCATTCGAGAACAAAGTATTTAAGCCAAGGAGACAAGTCCCTAGCAAGAGGAGCTTGCCGGGAAGGCCGCTCGAGGCACAAGACCCCGGCAAGAGGAGCTTGTCGGGAAGGCCAACCAGAGCATCTCAAAGAACCTGCCGCGACGCGCCACGCGTCTTGGTAGGACTCGGCGAGCGACAAGCTCCCGAGCGACAAGCTCCCGGACGCGGCAAGACAACGGCCGCGGCAAGGCACTTGCCGTGGCGGGCAACCACTCTGTACCCGCGCTCCAGCTCACCCACCTATGTGTCGCTCCGGGACCCTTCCTGGCATACGTGGCGGGAGGCTGTGCAGCCAGGGGTACACTGTGGCATGCAGCGCTGACAAGATCGCCATTGTTGCAAGCGGTGGCGCCCCCGGCGGTCCCTTTTCTGCACCGTCTGGGCGACGTAGATAGGCATTTAATGCCTTTGTCCCCTGCCGTCAGGGTTAGGTATGATACACTATGTAGGTAGATGTACCTACCACAGCATATTTCCATTTTTGCCCTTACCTACGTTGCCACCTGTTGGAGACCCCTTGAACATATAAAAGGAGGCCCATGCACAACGTAGGGGGGGATCAGACCCCGGAGAGCGATCTCTGAGAGGAAAACAGAAGAACGCTCGGTCTCGTTAGCTACTTGAGTGTACTGTAGCACTCAGCGCTCCCGAGCAAGAAATCAATACAATCCACAAAGCAGCAGTAGGAGTATTATCTCTCCGGAGAGTTCCGAAGCTGGGTAACCCCCCCCCCCCCGTGTGCTTCGCCTCGATCTGCTCTTCGCGCGACCTCCGCCCCCTGCCGAACCGAGAAGGGGCTCCGTCCCCATAGGTGCTCGGGGAGCCGGAAAACCTCGGCAAGCTACAACTTCGGTGTACTTCGTTTGTGTTCAACGACCAGACCAAGGCGTCACAGAACCCCACCTTCACCTTCATTAATAAAGCTTTCCTCTTATATTCGCAATATCCAGATTGCAATCTTAGTTTGTTGCTTGTTCTTCGTTTGCTCGCAGGAAACAGGCCCTCGTGGTCAGGTTGATCGTGCTCCGGCGTGGTCAATAACCCTCGGAAGTTGGTTTAGCAATCGCTAAGGCGCAACGTCTCGCACGTTCGTAGTCGGATCATCAAGGTCGACTCCCACAGAAAACGATAGACACCATCTCATGGAAACATCGGGACACCGTTGCCTCTATCAAGTGGTATCAAATTTCCAGGTTGCTCGATGAGATTTTACAGTTTTTCGTAGATTAGATCGAGTCTGTTCTTAATACCTACAGTCCACGAAAAAGCCACAAAAAATTAGGGTTAGTTCATCATATCCGAACCAATCTGAGCCTTTGCATAATCTTTTTAGGGTTTTTGCTTTGTTGAATTTGCGGTTGCATCGTCGTGTCAAGTGGCTGGTCTCTGAGTCTCGTCTTTTAGAGTTTCGAGTTCTGGTCATAAGTTGTCACACCGCCGCCGCACCATCATCATCGCCTTGCCATCTACCACCACCGCTTATCTGCCACCGCTCTGAATCCGTATCCATATACCACCACCAATCCGTGTCCATATACCACCATCGATCCGTGTCCATATACCACCACCGATCTGTGTCCATATACCACCACCGCTACCATATACCACCCCGCTGCCATATCCTACCACCATATATCCACCACCAATCCGAGTTCTTCTCATATTAGGTTTGTTTTCGAGATCCATCTCAATTTCGATTCGTGTTTCCTTGCGTGCGTAGGTCTGGGGAAAAAAATTCGGCGACCGAAAATATTTTTTCCCTATCCTATTTTTAGGCTGTTCTGAGTCTTTTGAGACACTCGCCATCATAGTGATTTTTTGTCGCACTTTTTCGTCGCCGCTACATGATTTCCAAAAAAAATTGTCAAAAAATTCCATACCCAGCCTGTCAGTTTGACCTGGGAAAAGTTTTGAGACACTCGCCATTATAGTGATTTTTCGCAAAAAAAAAGAGGAGCGCAAAAAGAAAAAGAGCGCAAAAAAAACAGAGCGAAAAAAAATCCAGAGTGTGCTTTTCCCTTGTTTCCGTGCAGCGCCGTGATTTTGTTAGTGTTCTAAGCTCGCGTCTCTAGCACGGTCTAGCCTAGGACCAGCACAGTACCGTCGTTGAGCGTTTATTCAACTTTGCATCTCTGAATTGATTATTGCTGACCCTTTTTGCTACCATACTATAAGCCTTCCCAGCTCTGCATACATCTACGTCGTGCGTTTGACTTTCCCTGGCAATCACTCTATCCAAGTTTCTGAGAGTTTTGACTACAACGGTTGCCGATCACCGCCTGCTGCTGGATAAGAACTGGTAAGAATTTGATATTTGCTTGACGGATTTGTGACACCCGCCACCACCACCACTTGTTAGTAGTCTGTAGGATCATATTCTGGTGTGTTTCTATTGCTGCTAACCATGCCAGGATCACAAGCCGACGAGACTGACTGGGAGAACTTGACGAACAAGGAGCTTCATGATAAGTTTCAGCACATGATGAGTGGACTGGTGCAAGATGTGCTAAACAGATTTGAAGAGGCCATGGAGAAGATAGATGACATGGAGAAGACGTTTGAAACAAAGCTCGATAACAAGTTTAATGAATTGCTCACGCGTCTTCCACCACCGGCTGCACCTAACGCACCTCTACAACAACAACAACAACAACAACAACAACAACAACAACAACAACAACAACGACTACCTCCACATCGCGAAACAGCCCTCCGCCGAGCGACCCGTGTTCCTCTTGCGCTTGGCCAACCTGTTGGTGCTGCTGTTGATACTTCTGTGGGTCCTGCTGCTGCTGCGGAGGAGGATGATTATGTGGGATATTACGAGGATGAGGTTGATCAAAATCAGAACTACGTGCAACCACCAGCACCACAACCACCAGGTCGTCCACATGCAAATAATGGCAACGTTAGGGCTCCCCCTCAGGTACGAGATCATGACCATCTCCCTAAACTGAAATTGAATATTCCACCATTTGAGGGTAGATATGTTCCTGATATATATCTTACTTGGGAGTTAGAAACTGAACAACGATTTACATGTTTACAATATCCTGAGGAGAGACGTGTTCCTGCTGCTGTTTGTGCTTTCACTAGCTTTGCATGTGTTTGGTGGTCTGAACATTGTAGATTATATCCTGTTCCAGCTACTTGGGCTGCTTTGAAAACTGCTATGCGTACTCGTTGGGTTCCACCATATTATCAACGTGAATTACTTCAAAAATTGCAACGCTTAAGACAAGGAAAAAATTCTGTAGAAGAATATTATCAGAAATTACAAACTGGCTTGATTAGATGTGGTATTGTTGAGGAGAATGAAGCTATGCTTGCACGTTTTCTAGGTGGATTAAATAGAGAGATTCAGACCATTCTAGACTATAAGGATTATAATAATAGCACTCATTTATTCCATCTTGCTTGTAAAGCTGAACGTGCAGTGCAGGATCGACAGGCATTGGCGCGAACTAACTTTTCTGCAGGTCGACCTTCATCATGGACACCACATGCATCATCTACTTCCACACGTTCTGCTACACCGGCACCTCCATCAGCTGCCACCTCCAACCGTGATACAATAAAGCACGCACAATCACCACTACCTGCCAAGAGCACACCTTCTGGGCCTGCAAAGAGCTCTTCTTCATCCATGGCATCAATAGGGCAAACACATGATATTATTTGTCGACGTTGCAAGGGTGGAGGTCATTATGCGAGAGAATGCCCATCTAAGCGTGTGATGATTGTTACTGAGGATGGTGGGTATGAGTCCGCTAGTGACTATGATGAGGAGACTTTGGCTCTTATTACACATGAAGAACACGGTGGAGATGATTCTGATCATGAGACGCAATACATGGCTGCTGAAGATGCTGACAGGTATGAATGTTTAGTTGCTCAATGTGTTTTGAGTGTGCAGGTTACACAAGCTGAGCAAAATCAGAGGCATAATTTGTTCCATACAAAGGGAGTTGTGAAGGAACATTCTATTCGCGTCATCATAGATGGAGGGAGCTGCAACAACTTGGCTAGCATGGAGATGGTGGAGAAGCTATCTCTCACCACAAGACCACATCCACATCCTTACTACATCCAATGGTTCAACAACAGCGGCAAGGTTAAGGTAACACGTACTGTTCGTGTGCATTTTAGTATCTCTACATATGCTGATTATGTTGATTGTGATGTGGTACCTATGCAAGCATGTTCCTTATTACTTGGTAGACCATGGCAATTTGATAAAAAATCTGTACACCATGGTAGAAACAATCAGTATACTCTTGTTCATAAGGATAAAAATATTACTTTGCTTGCTATGACTCCTGATTACATTTTGAAAGATGATATTAATAGAGCTAATAAAGCAAAACAGGAGAAAAATAAGAGTGAAAATCAGATAGTGGCAAAAGAATTTGAGCAACAAATGAAGCCTAATAATAAACCATCTAGTGTTGCTTCTGAAATTAAATTGAAAAGTGCATGTTTACTTGCCACCAAATCTGATATTGATGAGCTAGATTCTAGCAAATCTATTTGCTATGCTTTTGTGTGCAAAGAGGCATTATTTTCATTCGAGGACGTGCCTTCCTCTTTGTCCCCTGCTGTCACTAACATTTTGCAGGAGTTCGCTGACGTCTTCCCACAAGACGTGCCACCGGGATTACCACTTATTCGAGGGACTGAGCATCAAATTGACTTAATTCCCGGTGCATCGCTGCCCAACCGTGCACCATACCGTACCAATCCAGAGGAGACGAAGGAGATTATGCGTCAAGTACAGGAGCTGCTCGACAAAGGTTATATACACAAATCTCTTAGTCCTTGTGCTGTTCCTATTATACTAGTGCCTAAAAAGGATGGTACTACACGTATGTGTGTTGATTGTAGAGGCATTAATAATATTACTATTCGTTATCGTCATCCTATTCCTAGGCTAGATGATATGCTTGATTAATTGAGTGGCTCTACAATATTCTCCAAAGTTGATTTGCGTAGTGGATACCATCAAATTCGTATGAAATTGGGAGATGAATGGAAAACAACATTTAAAACTAAGTTTGGTTTATATGAGTGGTTAGACATGCCTTTTGGGTTAACTAATGCACCTAGTACTTTCATGAGACTAATGAACGAAGTTTTACGTGCTTTCATTGGACGATTTGTGGTAGTCTATTTTGATGATATACTGATTTATAGCAAATCTTTGGAAGAACATTTGGAACATTTACGTGCTGTTTTTAATGCTCTACGCGATGCACGTTTGCTTGGTAACCTTGGGAAGTGCACCTTTTCCACCGGCCGAGTATCTTTTCTTGGCTATGTTGTTACTCCATAGGGAATTGAAGTTGATAAAGCCAAGATTGTAGCTATTGAGAGTTGGCCGCAACCCAAAACGGTCACACAAGTGAGGAGTTTTCTTGGACTCGCTGGTTTCTATAGGCGTTTTGTGAGAGATTTTAGCACCATTGCTGCACCTCTCAATGAGCTTACAAACAAGGATGTGCCTTTTGTTTGGGGTACCGCACAGGAAGAAGCCTTCACGGTATTGAAAGATAAGTAGACACATGCTCCTTTACTCCAACTTCCTGAATTTAATAAGACTTTTGAGCTTGAATGTGATGGTAGTGGAATTGGATTAGGAGGTGTGTTATTACAAGATGGCAAACCTGTTGCATACATTTCTGAAAAATTGAGTGGGCCTAGTCTGAACTATTCTACTTATGATAAAGAATTATATGCTCTTGTTCGGACTTTAGAAACATGGCAACATTATATATGGCCCAAAGAATTTTTTATACATTCTGATCATGAATCTTTGAAACACATTAAAAGTCAAGCAAAACTGAACCGTAGACATGCTAAATGGGTTGAATTCATTGAGACTTTCCCTTATGTCATTAAACACAAGAAGGGTAAAGAAAATGTTATTGCTGATGCATTTTCTCGTCGTTATACTATGCTTTCACAACTTGACTTTAAAATATTTGGTTTGGAGACCATCAAAGATCAATATGTGCATGATGCTGAATTTAAAGATGTATTGTAGAATTGTAAAGAAGGTAGAACATGGAACAAGTTCGTCGTTAATGATGGATTTGTGTTTCGTTCTAACAAGCTATGCATTCCAGCTAGCTCCGTCTGTCTTTTGTTGTTGCGGGAGGCGCATGGAGGAGGACTAATGGGACACTTTGGCGTGAAGAAGACGGAGGATATACTTTCTACACATTTCTTTTGGCCAAAGATGAGACGGGATGTTGAGCATTTTGTTGCTCGCTGCACTACATGTCAAAAAGCTAAGTCATGACTCAATCCTCATAGTTTATATATGCCTTTGCCTGTACCTAGTGTTCCTTGGGAGGATATATCTATGGACTTTGTTTTAGGTTTACCTCGAACAAAGAAGGGGAGGGATAGCATATTTGTTGTCGTGGATAGATTCTCGAAAATGGCACACTTTATACCATATCATAAAAGCGATGATGCTGTTAATGTTGCTGATTTGTTCTTTCGTGAAATTATTCGCTTGCATTGTGTGCCAAATATTATTGTTTTAGATCGTGATACTAAATTTCTTAGCCACTTTTGGAGATGTTTATGGGCTAAGTTGGGGACTAAACTGCTTTTTAGTACTACTTGTCAGCCCCAAACTGATGGACAAACTGAAGTAGTCAATAGAACATTGTCTACTATTCTTAGGGCTGTTTTGAAGAATAATAAGAAAATGTGGGAAGAATGCTTGCCTCATATTGAATTTGCTTATAATTGTTCGTTGCATTCTACTACTAAGATGTGCCCTTTTGAAATTGTGTATGGTTTCCTACCTCGTGCACCCATTGATTTGTTGCCTCTTCCATCTTCAGAGAAGGTTAATTTTGATGCTAAACAATGTGCTGAATTGATCTTAAAAATGCATGAGTTAACTAAGGGTAGAAAACATTGAGCGTATGAATCTTAAATATAAACTTGCTGGAGATAAGGGTAGAAAACATGTTGTCTTTGCACCTGGAGATCTTGTTTGGTTACATTTGCGTAAGGATAGGTTTCCTAATTTGCGCAAATCAAAGCTAATGCCACGTGCTGATGGTCCATTTAAGGTGTTAGAGAAAATAAATGATAATGCATATAAACTTGAGCTGCCTGCAGATTTTGGGGTTAGTCCCACTTTTAACATTGCAGATTTGAAGCCTCATTTGGGTGAGGAAGATGAGCTTCCATCGAGGATGACTTCAATTCAAGAAGGGGAGGATGATGCGGGCATCAATACCATTGTTACACCCACAGCCCCTACTGTTACATATACTGGACCAATTACTAGAGCTCGCGCACGCCAATTAAATTACCAGGTACTTTCGTTTCTTGGTAATGATTCTAATGTTCATGAGAATATGATACTGCCTAAATTGGATACATTTGTTTTGCTTACAAATGAAGGGCCTAGCTTGGAGAAGGATGAACATTGGAGCAAGAACACGCATGGAGTTGATGGCATGCGCAAGGGGATCAGGAACGGAGTTACAAGTGATGATTTCAGGACTTTAAAGCCACCATATGGAGTGCATGAAGCCTTGGACGAAATATACAAGATGCCACTTCAAAATATTCGTCCATAGGCTATTCTAGGTGCTGTGTCACCTTATTATTGGGCCAGGCCCATGTAATTTCGAAATACTTAAGTATAGGCTGTTTTTAGAGTCCGTATGTGTGGGGAAACAAGAGTTAGGGTTGGTTTCGGACCCCTCCCTCAAGGGCCACGAAATTCCCTCCTCTTCCTCCATATATACAGCCCTTAGGGCGTCGTTTAGACTATGGGTTTTGTTTAGATCAAAAGTTCGGCATAGCTGCAACTTCGCGTACTTCGTTTGTGTTCAACGACCAGACCAAGGCGTCACAGAACCCCGCCTTCATTAATAAAGCTTTCCTCTTATATTCACAATATCCAGATTGCAATCTTAGTTTCTTGCTTGTTCTTCGTTTGCTCGCAGGAAACAGGCCCTCGTGGTCAGGTTGATCGTGCTCCGGCGTGGTCAATAACCCTCGGAAGTTGTTTTAGCGATTGCTAAGGCGCGACGTCTCGCACGTTCGTAGTTCGATCGTCAAGGTCGACTCCCACAGAAAACGATAGCCACCATCTCATCGAAACATCGGGACACCGTTGCCTCTATCACTCAGCCATGGCGCATTCTCTAGGGACAATAGAGCGCACAGCCATTGACGCATTCACCTGAGAAAAAGTCCCGAGCCTACAGCTATAAAGACTCACCACTTCCATGCATCACTCGACACATGCCCACGTCTACCATAGCAAGTTGATCACACCAACACATAATACAATCAATACCAAAACATGACAACACGGCCAAGCCAAACATATATCATAGCATAAAACCACACTTGCATAATAGAATATAGGATAAGCAAAATCAAAGTGCAAACTTGCCTTGAACAGTGTTGAAGTATTCTAACGCTCAATTCTGATCCGCTTCACACTCCGGACAATCTATACGATAACGAAGGCACCGATAAATAAACCATACTCACATAACACCACATTAAAGTCAACAACAAGGAATTCAAATAAAACTTAGATAACAGAACATATCAGTAGGTATAGATTATGTACATGCTAATAGGATCACAATGCAAAAATAATCAACTAATTTGGATAAACGGTTTGAAAGATATGGCCTCCGGAAGTTTGAATTCAAATTTAAATAAATTCAAATTTGAACAGTGCAAAAGTTTGAAACTTTGGTTCTGCTAGATGCTCCTAGTCAATATGAGTACACAGGAAAAAGAATCATCTAAGTTGGAGTTATAGGTTAAAAGATATACTTAAATGAAATTTTGGTATGACATCTGCCCAAAATAAATTGTGCCAGAACTGATTCTGGAAGAACTGCTGCAGCTGCTATGGATGTGCCATGTGGCGTGATAGGATTAGATGTGGATGTTTGCTGCGAGGGCTAAAGAGCAGACGGTCGCAACATAAAGAAAAACGGTTCAAAAAAACAGATGGTCTAATCTCGGCCATTTAAAGAAGATCGGACGGCTAAGGGTAGCTCACCGGAGAGGAACAGAGTAGCCGGCCGAAATTGAATGAGACGGCGGCGGCGCGGCTCGGATTTGAAGCTGGCGTCACTGGAGAGGCCTCCCGAGCTCGGGGAGAGCAGGACGAGGTGTGGGGGGATACGTTGAACTCCAAAACGTCCTCCGGGACGACCGGACCTTCTCCTAACGTCGGTGAGGTCCGGCTAGAGCGGCGACGGCGGTGTTCGTCGGGGCGGAGGTCGAAGCGCTCGTTCTAGTGATCCCCTACGAGAACTAGTAGGTGAGGGAGGGAGAGGTGATCGGGGCGAATATAATAGGGCCAAGAGAATATGTTGGGAACCTTCAGAGGCGATGGAATCAACCGGAGGGGTGCTCCTGCGGCGGCAGACTCCGGCGAGATCGGGACGCCGTTCTAGGGCACGGGAGGCGGAGATTTTTGCGAAAATCGATAGAGGAGGAGTTGGGCAGAACTTATAGAGGGTCGGGCGTGGGAGAGAGGTCAATAACGTATCAAATCCATCGAAGATTTGGGTCGGGACAGTGAAGAACTCGTGCCCGTGCAGGAGTTCGTCTCCAGGATGAAGACGACCCAGCGAGACCCAGCGTCAGTGCAAGCGAGGGGGAGAAAAAAATAACAGAAGGAGAGGCCTGCGGGGTGTGGGCTGCTCGCTATGCGGAAATGGGCTGGCCTGCCTAGCTGCTGCGGCTGCGCGCGTGGGCGGGGTGTCGGCTGGGCCGCTGTGCGGCCCGACTGCACAGTGCGCATCCTGTTTTTTTTACTAGCTACAGAAGTTATAAACTAGCTAAAATAAAATGCCAAACTGAAAATATAAAATAACAAAAACACGTAGTAAAACATTATATCTATATTAGAAAACAGTGAACATTTTTACAACGCGAATGAACACACAAACAAAAAAGCAATTGTGCAATACAAGCATATAAAGAGCATTATAGTACAACTATAAATTATTTTGAGTTTCAAAAACTCCAAAATTTTAAATCATAGTAGAATTTATCTAAGATCAATCAACACAAGAAAGTTTTGAATTACTCCTATTTAAATAATTAACATTCCAAAATTCAAAATTTTGGGATGTTACAGAATGCTATGGGGGCAAACTCATTATCAAGACTAAGGGCATTGTTGCACTCAATACATGTCAAATCATCTAGCATGAGAGAGGCAACACATGGAAATAAATGACAAGAAGCAATAATAATCATGTGCAAAGCATGGAAATGGTTGCCATCAACCGCATGAAGTGAGCAAGTATGAATCATCGGTGATGCAACAAGGCAAGCAATCATAGTAATCAAGTCGTGCAAACTAGTGGAGCGAAGATGCAACACACTAGAGGAAATCATGGCAATCATGTCATGTGAGCAAAGAATAGACATAGGCAATGTACATGACATTTCGCAAGCACGAACACAAATCAAGATCATAGTATCATCATAGGCATGGGGCACAGAGCAATCATGGCAATAACAAAAAATATATCCACCACGCTTGCAAATACACATACAAGTACTAGAATCAATCATCATGTTTAATGGAAAGCATGGGTCACAAATGCATGGCAAAGGCACAGGAATGGGCATATCATGCAAAGTGAACATGGCAAGACGGGCAAAGGATATATAATGGACAACAAGCCATAACCATGTGAGAGCCATGTAAAAGAAATGCGCGAAGTGTTTGCGCGAAGTTAGCGGTGGGAAAGGCAATCCATGGGATCCCAAGTCATCATTGCTCTCTAGAGCTCGTTTTGTCAACTCATGGGATTGTGAGGTTGACAAGTATTCATGGGTACCTACACAAAAGAGACACAAACCAAAGAAATTGCGCGCGTGGTAAATGTACACATCATCCATCATAATGTGTATGTGCATGTGTGAGTTAGCACAAGATAAGCATCGCTCAAAGAAATTTGATGCATGGTATAAGAACATGTCATCCATCATGAAAGAATATTTGTTATGTATAACACGATGGGGATGCAAATTGAGCATACTAGTATATGGCACAACAGTATCATTCTGATTCATGGGGACCATATTGTGCACATAATTATTGGGATCATGCAATGGATAGGATGAATCAAAATCTCCTAAAATGTATGAGGAAACTATGGGGGTCTCCTCATGAGCAATATTGGAAACATCATATGGAGAAAATGGACAACATCCAAAACCATGCATATCCGAAGCTAGGTGGTCACGGCATGGCATATGAGATAAATGATGCAAAGGAAGCATATCAATATCATCACAAGAAAAACAAATGCCAATAACCATGGGCTTATCATCTATGCCATATGTGCAAATTGGATTTATTTTAATGGCATATGCATAGTCACTACGGTGAGATTGCAAATATGACATATGATTGATCTCATTCATATCATATGACAAGTCAAGCGAATTGTCAAACATGATGTGACCTAAAGAATTGTCACAAGAAATCCTATGTAACATGGCGTCTTGGGCCAACTCATGTCGTAGGTCTCCGAAGGTGTGTGAAGCCACCATGTCGAGGCGTAGTCGTGGAAGTTTCTTGTGGCGCACTTCACTTGATCTTCGGGAGGAACTTGATGTAGCTTGAGGTAGTCGTCCATCAAACGCTCCCACTCGAGATACTCCTCGGGTTCTAGAGTCCCATAGAAAGGAATCTCGTGGTCGGTGTCGAGGTCGTGGTAGCTCGTGGAGGTCGCGGACTTGAGCTTGGGAAGATTCTCTTGAGCGTAGTCTTGAGGTGCTTGTTTGCGAAGATGCCGTATATCCGAAGGAGAAGATGCCTTGAAGTCGCTTGGCAAAAATGCCAAGGGAGATGGTGAAGTCGTTGAGCGGTTGTTGGTGTTGAGCTCTTGACCTTCACGGTCTTGTTGGTGATGGTGTCGATGCCGATATGATCTTGCCGGAGATGGTAGCTCGGAAGCATGTGCTCTTGAGAATCTTCTGGAAGATGAGGAAGATCACTTGTAGGACTTGATGAGGGCTTTAATCTCCTCCATTTGAGCGTTCATCTTGGCGTCTTTGGAGTTGTTCGTGGCATCGAACTCGTTGTTGTTGTTGTAGACCGGGGGTGAAATGCCTTGCCTATCCATCACAAGACTCGAGCAAATATGAGTGGGAGAAAGAGAAGAACTATACCAAATGTACCTTGACCGATGTTGAAGATGGATCAATGATCACTCAATGTGTAACAAGGAAATAGCACAATTGGTACCAATTCTTGTCGGTTTCTCGCACCTACACAAATAAGGCTTATGGTGGAGCTCGGTGAGGATAGTGGCACAAAAATTTGATGCAAAATGTTATCAAGAGTCAATAATGTTGAAAGAGATTCACAAATTCGCAAGTGAAACAAGTAGACCAATAGCAAAGAATGGCACACGAAAACACACACACGGATAGATAAATGGGGTCATGCAACCAAGGAATGAGCACAAAATGTGGAGTCCACGGAAAACGCTCGTGTTGCACAACTCAAGAGAGGCGCTAGCACGATTGCTCTATAGGCGGATACGACACTTGTGCACAACCTATGATATGCAAAATGGATAAATTTCTATCCCAAGTATGCTATGTATGTATGGTTCCCGGTGTTTCTCAAGATGATCCAAGATGATCGGATATGACAATCTTATATGCAATGTGGTATGATGCTATGGCTATTGCTTACAAGCTCTTTGTTCACTCTCTTTTTCTTTGCTTAAAAGCTTTATTCTCTTCTTCTTTTTTGTGTATGGCCACTTTGCGAAATGCACAAACCAAGATAGCAATTGTGTATATGCGGGAACAATCTTGTGACACAAGAGATGATATGATACCAAGATGATACCAAATATGATATGGTATGTATGTAATGGAAGGTGTAGACCAATGATCACTAATGTGCACAAGTAACGTTGCCGGCAATACTCAAATGGCTTGTCTCGATAGGCAAGTGATGCAAAGTGGGCTAGGGGTTAACAATGCAATGTGCAAGGGAATATACAATGGAGGGATACCAAGATATCAAGATGATATGGAGGTTACCGTCCGAGGCGATGATGAGTGGCGGTGTTCTTGATGGAGATACCAAGATGATGGAGACTCGTCCCTAAGTAGCCGAAACACCTTAGGAAACGGAAAAACCGCGAACTCAAAATCTCAAACGTCAAATGTCAAAATGGTGGTAGCGGGAATGCGGTCGTGGTTTTGCGGAAGCTCAAAGGGATTGCATAAATGCAATGATGGGTTATGGAGTACGCAATGCGGAAGTCGAGGGTAAGGTGGATGGACCATACACGGTGTCGGAGTTGGAAGCACGGTCCCTAAGTAGCCGAAACACCTTAGGAGACACAACTCACAACACAAACAAAATTGGGTTAAGTTGGGTTGGCGGGAGTGTATGGTGGGTAAGCCTATGCGGAAGTTATGGTGGTGGTTGATGAAGAAGCAATCGTCCCTAAGTAGCCGAAACACCTTAGGAGACTCAAGTCACATCTCAAACAACCTCAAATGCTATGGGGAACAAAATTGGTTAGGTTGCGGAAGTCGGTGGTGGTTTTGCAGGAGTTATGGTGGAAGCCCTAGGCAAAGATGCCAAAGTTCCAATAATTTGATGGAGTCAAATGGTGGTGGTAGTATTTTTATGTGATGGGGATGTCAATAGCTACTCAACAAGCTAAAGAACGTTAAAAACGGACTCCGGATGAATTAGTTATGCACAAAACGGTGAAACGGGAAAAGCTGAAATCCCAGGGGTCGGACATCCTGGGTCGGGGCCGGTTATCCGGGACCTGTTGTCCAGAAACTTGCGCGAAAATGCGTTCCTGGAGCCGGATGTCCGGGCTAATGGCCGGATTTCCGGGATGGCCGGATGTCCGGGGGTCGGGCCGGATGTCCGGGCTCCAAATCCGAGGATGGACTCGAGGAACTCGATTTTGGGGCGGAAATTGAAGATTTCAGGGGCAAAATTGCAAAGATTTCATGGATGGAAAGTGGGGAAACTTGGGGGAATGCTAGATCCACTAGTAACAAAGCAAATCCATGGATCAAATCCAACAAAACATCATCAAACCAACAAATCACAAAAAAAATTGGGGCTATTTTTGGTGGGGATTTTTCGAATTTAGGATACTAGGCTAGAAAACACAATGGAGAGGCTCCAAAATCATGATCAAGCTAAGCTCTGGTCCAAGATGATGTAGGGTGGAACCCTAGATGGCCGATCTTTCACGAAAGGAGCGGATCCCTACGAAGAACGTGATGAACACGAGGGGAACACGAGAGAAGTCACTCAACCAACAAGAATAGATCACACATGCGCTGGATCGATGAACACAAAGGTAAGATAAAAGATCCAAAGTCAACAAAGGACGATACAAACGGTAACCGGTTCTTCTCCGTGAGGAGGTCTTGATGGGGGCCACCCAAGAGGGGGTCTTGAATCCAAGGTGATCTTCTCCGTAGAGGGGCCGCGGTCTCTCTTGTGGAGTAGATCCGTAATGGATGAGCAAAGCTCTATCTCACATATGAGCTAATCCTTTGCTAACCCTAGAAAGGAGAAGGGGGAGGTCTATTTATAGTCTAAGCCTCGAAGGGGTAAGTGGAAAGGGATACATGGGCCTCTGGCCCGTGGCTGCGCGCAGGCAGGCGCCGGATGTCCGGGCTGGGGGCCGGATGTCCGGGCTCTCGTGAGACGCCGGATGTCCGGGGCGGTTGGCCGGATGTCCGGCCCGAGCGGGATGGCCTTCTATTAGCTTCTGTTGTTGATGCCAGATTTCTAGGGGAAGGCCGGATGTCCGGGCTGTGGCGTCGCGCCGGATGTCCGGGCCTATGGGCCGGATGTCCGGCCGCTGATGCTTCGGTCGTCTGTTGGTGCAGCTGTTGGGCGGCTGCACAGGCACCGGATGTCTGGCCCTTGGCCTAGATGCCCGGCCGATGTAGCTTCAGCAGCTCCGTGTTCTTCCGTCGTCGCTTCCAGGCTTCCCTCGCCGATGGTGTAGTTGTTCCTTGGCGCTCGTACTCCTCCTCCTCATCCGTAGTGTTCCGACAATACCTATGCATGCACATGAGTGGAGTGTCAAGTAGTATACCATCCTCGAAGGGGTCAAGTGAGCACGTGTAAAGGAGATAATTCATGATACGGGGTGAAACCCTAGATGGCCGATCTTTCACGAAAGGAGTGAGATCCCTCGAAGAACACGACGAACACGGGGAAGAACGGGGAGAAAAACACGAGAGAAACACTCAACCAACAAGAAATAGATCACACATATGCTAGATCGATGAACACAAAGAGATACACGATGATCCAAGGTCAACAAAGGACGATACAAAGTAACCGGTTCTTCTCCTTGAGGAGGTCTTGATGGGGGTCTTCTCCGCAAAGGAGGTCTTGAATCCAAGGTGGATCTTCTCCGTAGAGGGGCCGCGGTCACTCTCAAAGAGACGATCCGGTATGGATGAGCGAAGCTCTATCTCACATATGAGCTAAACCAACGCTAACCCTAGCTAGGAGGCGGGGGAGGAGTATTTATAGTGCTAGAACAAGTTGGGACGAGTTGGAGGGGTACATGGGCCCTTGGCCCGTTCACTGTGCGCAGACAGGCGCCGGATGTCCGGGCTGGGGGGCGGATGTCCGGGCGTTCGTGGGAGGCCGGATGTCTGGGGCACGGGACGGATGTCCGGGCTGGTGCGGCACGTCTCGGGGCTCTCTGGATAGCGGGGTCCGGATATCCGGGCTGGGGGGCCGGATGTCCGGGGCGTCGCGGGAGGCCGAATGTCCGGGCTGGGGGCCGGATGCCGGGCTGAGGTGGTCAACCTACGGGTGCACTTTGGCATTGATGCCGGATATCTGGGCTGGGGAGGCCGGATATCCGGGGGTTCCGGAGGGGCCGGATGTCCAGGCTTGGGGGCCGGATGTCCGGGCCCTGTAGACTTCTTCGCCTCCTTCCGGCGGGCTTCTTCATTCGTGGACTTGGCGGCTTGTCCGTCTTCACGTACATCTTCGGGAGGCTCCTCTTGACACCTGATCATGCATAGCATATCATACTTAGGTAGTAGCCATGTATCGAGTGGATCATATGTGATATCACTAATGAAAGAAGTCACCTCGTTCTCGAGATCTCTAGCTCGTGCTCGTGTCATGGGTCCTCTTGGTTCTTGATGAGACGGTTGTAGGTCCATGGGGATGATCGTGGGATGCTCCGCATCATCTCCCCTCCCTTGGGAAAGATCCGACCTTGGATTGAAATCCTCATCACCATGGTACGGGGAGAGATCTTTGATGTTGAAGATGTCGCTCACGGAGTACTTGTCGCGTGGGATGTCGATCATGTATGCATTGTTGTTGTAGCGTGCAAGCACCTTGAAGGGTCCATCCACTCGGGGTAGTAGCTTGGACTTGCGTTCATTGGGGAAGCGATCCTTGCGAAGGTGTAGCCACACAAGATCTCCAACATGGAACATCATGGGTTGCTTGTTGACGTTGAGCTTGGACGCGAGTCGTTGTACTTGGCGCTCGATGGTGTTCCTTGTATCTTCATGCATCTTTTTGAGGAAGTTGGCTCGAGCACTCGCGTCCATGTTTGTGCGCTCTTGAAGCGGTAGAGGTAGGATGTCCAATGGGGACAATGGGTTAAAGCCATAGACGACCTCGAAGGGGGACTTGCCGGTAGTCGAATGTCTTGCTCGGTTGTAGGCGTACTCGGCGATGGGTAGGCCTTCTTCCCACTCCTTGATGTTCTTCTTTATCAACACGCGTAGGAGGGTGGAGAGCGTATGGTTGGTCACCTCCGTTTGGCCGTCGGTTTGTGGATGGTATGCCGAAGAGAACAAGAGCTTGATTCCGAGCTTGGCGCACAAGGTCTTCCAAAAGTAACTCAAGAACTTGACGTCGCGGTCCAAGACAATCGTCTTTGGCACTCCATGAATGTGCAAGATTTCCCTACAAAACAAATTTGCAATATGTGAAGCATCGTCTATCTTGTTGCAAGGAATGAAATGAGCCATTTTGGAGAAACGGTCCACAACAACAAAAACGGAATCTTTGCCATTTCGAGTTCTAGGCAAACCAAGCACAAAGTCCATGCTAATATCTTCCCATGGTTGATATGGAATTGGAAGTGGCATATAGAGGCCATGAGATTGTGCTTTGGACTTAGCTTTGCGGCATGTAGAACACCGGTTGGTGAAGCGATTGACATCGTGATGCATCTTGGGCCAAAAGTAACTCTTGGAGAGCGTAGCAAATGTCTTGTCGCGTCCAAAGTGTCCCATGAGTCCACCGCCATGAGATTCCTGCAAAAGCAACAAACGCAAAGAGGACTCGGGGATGCAAAGTTTGTTAGCTCTCATAAGATATCCATCTTTGATGTAGTATCGATCCCAAGAAGTATGCATCAAACACTTGGCATATGGTATTGCAAATGTAGGATCATGTTCATACAATTCTTTTATATGCTCAAAACCAATGACATTCAACTCAAGAGTAGTGGCAAGCATGCATATACGGGAAAGCGCATCCGCCACAATGTTTTCTTTACCCTTAATGTACTTGATGACATAAGGAAATGATTCAATAAATTCACTCCATTTAGCATGACGCTTGTTCAACTTAGTTTGACCCTTAAGGTATTTAAGTGTTTCATGGTCGGTATGGATGATGAATTCATGTGGGCGAAGGTAATGTTCCCATTCATGCAAAACTCGCACTAAAGCATATAGCTCTTTGTCATTGATGGGGTAATTGAGTTGCGCTCCGGAGAGTTTCTCACTAAAATATGCAATGGGGCGCTTCTCTTGCGTTAACACACCTCCTATGCCATTACCACTAGCATCGCAATGAATTTCGAAAGGTTTGTCAAAGTTTGGTAATGCAAGCACGGGGGCATGAGTAAGCAAATTCTTAAGCTCATTGAAAGCAATATCTTGAGATGTTCCCCAAACAAATGGTGCATTTTTCTTACTCAAAGCATGCAAAGGTGAAGCAATGGTCCTAAAATCCTTCACAAATCTACGGTAGAAACCGGCTAAACCAAGAAAACTACGCACTTGTTGCAAGTTGGTTGGTTGGGGCCAAGTTTTAATAGCATTGATCTTAGTTTCATCAATATGAACACCGTTAGAAGAAACTACGAAACCCAAGAAAACAAGTTTATCAACACCAAATAGGCATTTTTCCATATTAGCATAAAGTTGCTCTTTTCGAAGAGTTTGTAGCACGGTGCGAAGGTGGGTGACATGCTCTTTGAGAGATTTGCTAAACACAAGGATATCATCAAAGTAGACAACAACAAATTCACCAATGTAAGGGCGAAAGACGTAATGCATAAGACGCATGAAAGTATCGGGTGCTTCCGATAAACCCATAGGCATGACTAGCCATTCATATAGACCAAACTTTGTTTTGAAAGTGGTTTTCCATTCATCACCCTCTTGTATGCGGATTTGATAGTAACCACTTTTAAGATCAATTTTGGAAAAGATAGTGGCACCATTAAGTTCATCAAGCATATCATCAAGGCGTGGAATGGGGTACCTATATCTAACGGTGATAGCATTGATAGGTCTACAATCGGAGCACATGCGAAAGCTACCATCACGTTTTGGTACAAGAATGACCGGTACGGCACAAGGACTCAAACTTTCACGCACATGTCCATGGTCTATGAGATGCTTTACTTGCCTTTGTATTTCTTTTGTTTCTTCGGGGTTGACGCGGTATGGTGCTTTGTTGGGAAGCGGCGCTCTGGGGATGAGATCAATTCGGTGTTCAATGCCTCGTAATGGAGGTAGACCCGGAGGTAGCTCATCGGGGAAAACATCTTGGAATTCCTGCAATAGAGAAGATAACACCAAAGGTAGATCGTGAGAGTTGTTAGTTTTTGTGACCTTGTCCTTGCACAAGAGGACACAGTGTAGGACACTTGATGGGTTCTCACACACTTCTCTCATCTCACGTTTGGTGGCAAAGAGAACTAAGTTTTGCTTGTCGCTCATCGTGGAGGCACTCAATTTGGGCTTGTGGCGCTCACTCTCTTTTTGGTGGTTCGCTCTCTCACTATTCTCTCCACGATGGGTGGCTTGCTTGTCGGCGAGCACTTGGCTTGGAGACATAGGACGTAGCATGAACTCTTTCCCTTTCATCTTGAAGCTATAGTGATTTGTACGCTCATTGTGAATGACACCTCGGTCAAATTTCCATGGTCGTCCAAGGAGGAGGTGGCAAACGGTCATCAGTAGGACATCACATTCCAATGTGTCTTCATAGGCGCCGATCTTGAAAGAGACTTGTACTCTATGCTCGACTTGTATGGTGTCGGTGTCGCTGATCCATTGAACCTTGTAGGGGTGAGGAAGTTTAATCTTGACTAATTGAAGCTTGGAGCAAAGTTCTTCACTTGCTAAGTTGTGGCAACTACCTCCATCGATGATGACCTTGATGGAACGTCCATTGATGCCGGCCTTTGTGTGGAAGATATGGCATCTTTGATCTTCGTCTTGTTGATGTTGAAGAGTCAAGACCTTGGAGACAACAAGAGCGGGACTTGAGTCTTCATCGCAAAAGACTTGGTCATCTTCATCTCCATTGTTCACTTGTCGGTGCATGGCCACTTGCTCAAGAGCTTCCATTTCTCCTTCGCTCATGGAGTCATAGGTTCCGTCGTCGTTGAGGATCATGGTGCGCTTGTTTGTGCACTCGAAGGATTTGTGGCCTCGGCCTCCACATGTGAAGCATTTGATAGAACTCGTCTTGACGGTCTCATCGGGTGGAGTAGATGATGATGAAGCTTTCTTGAAGTTGCTTGTAGTAGGAGGACGACTTGAGCTTCTCGAAGTTTTCTTGTAACTTGACTTGTCGCCGTTGCTTGTAGAAGGCTTGTTTAAGGTAGAAGGTGTTGGAGTCGTTGAAGCTTGATTGTTGGAGAGGCCATAGGATTTAGATGAGAACTTGGCATACTTGAAGTCGTCTTGTACTTGCCGTTCCGCTTTGGTAGCTTGGTGCACTAACTCGATGAGGTTCGAGTATGGTTGGAAGTCGGCGATCTTCTTGATAGGATGATTGAGTCCATTCAAGAATCGTGCCATAGTTTTCTCATCATCTTGCTTGACGTTGGATCGTATCATGGCAATCTCCATTTCCTTGTAGTACTCTTCATTGCTCTTGGTTCCTTGTTTGAGTTGTTGAAGTTTCTTGAAGAGGTCGCGGTTGTAGTAGTTTGGCACAAACCGTGCTCTCATGACATCCTTCATTTGTCTCCAAGTGGTGATGGGTGGTTCACCTCTTGCCGCTCGGCGCTCAATGATTTGTTCCCACCAAATGAGGACGTAGTCTTGGAATTCAAGGGATGCCATTGTGATCTTCTTCTCTTCTTCGTAGTTGTGCAAGCGAAAGATTTTGTCAACCTTCAATGCCCATGAGATGTACTCTTCGGGGTCATTGCTTCCATTGAACTAGGGCATGGTGAACTTTAGCTTGCCATATCGTTGCTCTTCATTGTGTTTGGGTCGGGGATGATGACGCCCATGTCGTTGAGGATTGACATTGTCACGTTGCTCTTGACGAGGAGGATTGTCGACCTCATGTTGCTCTTGTTGAGGAGGGTTGTCACCCTCATGTTGCTCTTGGCGAGGAGGAGGTCCATTATCTTCTTGCTCTCGATGGACTTGACGTTCTTGTCTCCCTTGAGGAGGAACTTGTCTATCTTGACGAGGAGCTGGTCGATGCACGCGGTCTTGGTAAATTCGTTCTTGAGCTTCATCGCGAAGTGCTTCTTGTTGGAGACGAGCTTGTCGGCCTCGATCGGCTACGGCACGACTTGAATCACGAAGTGCATGTTGCGCCTCAAGTGCTTGAGCTTCATGGAGTCGTTGTTGTTTGCGTTCCGCCTCGGCGTCTTGTGCATCTTGATGTTGTTGCGCTCGCTCCTCTTGTTCTTGTTGTCGTTGACGTTGCCGTTCTTGTGCTTGTGCGAAAGCGGCTTGGTTTTGGCGATGTCGATTCTCTTGAGAGTCGGAGTCATGTAGAGGATTGCGGTTTGCTTGACGATCTTGACGCGCGGCACAACGAAGAGTGTTCGATGTCGGTGTACTTGAACCGGAGATGGTGTCGTCGGAGTGTCGGCTTGAGCGGCTCCTTCTTGACGAAGTCGAAGAAGACGAATGAAGCAACAAAGCTCGAATCTCGTCCATTCTTGCATCATTCTCGTGCTTGTGTTTGTCGAGCTTGTTGTCGAAGTAGTCCCTTGTACGATTCTCGGATTGTCGGAGGTCAGTGGTGAGATTGTCGATGCGGTCGCCCAAAGCAAGTTGTTCTTGATGCAACGCCCGTTGTGCACCAAATAGTTGGTTCTTGGTGACGAAGGAAGACATGTCGTCGTCTTGCTCCAATAAGAGGGGGTTGGTAGAAGTACTTGTCCTATCCATCATTCCAAACAAAGATGTGTGAGTGGGAGAAAGGGAAAGAACCAATATCCAATGTACCTTGACCGATGTTGAGAAAGGATCAAAGATGACTCCAACGTGTAGCAAGGAAATAGCACAATTGGTACCAATTCTTGTCGGTTCTCACACCTACACAAGTAAAACTTATGGTGGAGATCGGTTAGGATGGTGCCACAAAATTTGATACAATGTGTAAGTGAGACTCAAAAATGTTGGAAAAGATTCACAAATTTGCAAATGCAACAAGTAGACCAATAGCAAGATAGGGTACACGGAAACACACACGCAAATAGATAAGATGGGGTTATGCAACCAAGGATGAGCCAAAATGTGGAATTCACCAAGATGCTCTTGTTGCACAACACTAGAGATACTCTAGCATGATTGCCCAATAGGCGGATACGAACTTGTGCACAACCTACTAAGCAAAAATGCAACGACTTCTATCCCAAGTATGCTATATGTATGATGTTCCTATGCTTTGATCCAAAATGATCGAGTATGATAATCTTAATGTTGTACGATGCTATGGTTCTTGCTTATAAGCTCTTTGCTTATCTTTCCTCTTTTGCTTAAAAGCTTGTTTGGCTCTTTGATGTTTGAGCTCTTTTCTCATGCAATGTTTCACGAACCAAAATAGCAATTGTGTATGCGACAACAACTTTGTGACACAAGTGATGATGCCGAGATATGCAACACGATGATAGTATGTATGATATGGGATGTATGAACACTAGTGTGCACAAGTTACGTTGCCGGCAATACTCAAGGGCTAGTCTTGATGGGCAAGTGACGCAAAAGTAAGGCCATGGGGTTATCAAAGCAATTGCAAAAGAGTATGATGATATCACGGTACCAAGTTGATATCCAAGGAGAAGGTGATACCAAAGTGATGTTGATGTAGCCGTACGTAGTAGTCCTTGACGAAGATGAGCGGTGGTGATGTTGATGTTGAACCGTACCTAGATAGCCGAAACACAAAAGGACACGGAAACCACAACTCAAATTCTCAAAGCAAAATTTGGCAAAATTGTTGGAGTTGGTAGCAGGAAAGGCTATGGTGGTGCTATGCGGAAGTGGTGGAGTTATGTGAAGTGTATGTGGCACCGGGACGAAATTTGGCGAGGGTTGGTCGGGAAAAGGATGGTGGATGGGTGGTTTTGGTGCCAGGGGCCGGATGTCCGGGGGTGATGGCCGGATGTCCGAGCTGCCGGATGTCCGGGCTGCTCGGGCCGGATGTCCGGGCTGATGATCCGTGGACTTTTTTCGTAGAACTCCGCGTGGCGAGGTCAAATTCGGTCAAAATTGGGACGATTTTGTAGATGGAAAATGGGGAAAAGGTGGGGGAATGCTAGATCTACCTGCAACACATGAAATCCGCGGATCAAATCCAACAAAACTTCATCACACCAACAAATCACAAAAAAAAATTGGGGCTATTTTTGTGGGGCAATTTTCAGATTAGGACGAAAAACAACAAAATCAAGCTAGAAAACAAAGAGAGGGGGCTCCGAAATCATGATCCATGTGGCTCATGATACCAAGATGATGTAGGGTGGAACCCTAGATGGCCGATCTTTCACGAAAGGAGCGGATCCCTACGATGAACACGAAGAACACAAGGGGAAAACGAGGGGAAACACGGGAGAAACACTCAACCAACAAGAAATAGATCACACATATGCTAGATCGATGAACACAAAGAGATACACGATGATCCAAGGTCAACAAAGGACGATACAAGGTAACCGGGTTCTTCTCCGTATAGGAGGTCTTGATGTGGCCACCCAAGAGGGGGTCTTGAATCCACGAGGATCTTATCCGTAGAGGGGCCGCGGTCACTCTCGAAGAGACGATCCGGTATGGATGAGCGAAGCTCTATCTCACATATGAGCTAAACCAACGCTAACCCTAGAAAGGAGAAGGGGATGGAGTATATATAGTCTACGGGGCGAAAGGGTACATGGGCTTCGGCCCTTCACTGTTCGCGCGTAGGCGAGGCCGGATGTCCGGGCGTCGGGCCGGATGTCCGGGGCTTCAGGAGGAGCCGGATGTCCAGGCTAGGGGGCCGGATGTCCGGGCTGGCGGGGCTGGCTTCGGTGCTCCTGGATAGGCGAGGCCGGATTTCCGGGATGTGGCCCGGATGTCCGGGGCTTGGTGGCAGGCCGAATGTCCGGGGCTCAGGCCGGATGTCCGGGCCAAAGTGGCCAACCTACGGGTGTCCTGTGTCGCTGGGGCCGGATATCCGGGCTGGGGGGCGGATGTCTGGGGGTTCCGGAGGAGCCGGATGTTCGGGCTTGTGGACGGATGTCCGGGCCCTGTAGCCTTCTTCGCCTCCTTCCGGTGGTCTTCTTCATCTGTGTACTTGGCGGCTTGTCCGTCTTCACGTGCATCTTCGGGAGGCTTCTCTTGACACCTGATCATGCATAGCATATCGGACTTAGGTAGTAGCCATGTCTCGAGTGGATCATATGTGATATCACTAAGGAAAGAAGTCACCTCGTTCTCGAGAGCTCTAGCTCGTGCTCGTGTCATGGGCCCTCTTGGCTCTTGATGAGACGGTTGTAGGTCCATGGGGATGATCGTGGGATGCTCCGCATCAAAAAAGCTACTAGGTGTATCTACTTATATAGGATCAAGGGATGGCGTCCAAGGAGGTGGGAGGACGTCCCAAGGCAGCCTAAAACCAACCCTAGGTAGTACAAGGCTCATGGGCCCAAGTGGAGGTGATTCAACACCTTTGGACTTGTTATTTGAATCGGATTCTGTTGTAGCGTCAGATTGTTTCGTCCATATCTCAACGCTCCGGACGAATTTGAAGGTGAATCCAATTGGGTTGGTAAGAGGAAGAAATCTACTTTACAACAAAAAAAGAATCACCCACTTCGGAGTCCGTATAAAAAAGTTCTTGCCATTTTGAGTCAGGTATGTCTGTGCAGTCCGAATCTGAATCCAGAACGTGAGAGACTTCGACTCTATCTTCTCTTGGCCCAAAAGTGACGTGAGGGGACTTTTTGAACAGCACCTAAACTTCTCTTTTTCCCTTATCTTCATATGTGGATTGTACAAATGTCCCATACACCTGCAATTAGACATGACACAAAAGTTTGTGAAGTATTTTTGTTTTGGATAACATAAATAGATTATTGAATAGTTTGCACTAGAAATCACCTGACAAATATGCATGTATGCAATATTTTTGGTCGTATTCAAGGTAGTCATGTCCTCATCATCCTCCCCTTCTTGAAAACAAAGCCGTCCTCGGCGTTGCTTAATCTGAAATGTGGCTAACAAAAAAGACAAGGTGTACATGTTGTATATGTATATGTCATCCATTTTTACTTCCCGTGGATTTTGCACATACGACACATGTATACATGAGTAACTTTCGTAGTTAATAAAATATAAAGCCAAAATATTATCACAAGAAGTAGAAGGCATGAAAGTATTGCAACTCAGTTTGCACATATAAGTGAAGCTCTTATTCATATGAAAATATTGACAATATTCATCATTAAACCATCCCAAAAGTGGTGTATAAACCTTAATTGCATCAAATATACAAGCTACAGCATGCTTAAATAAGCAAACACGCAATAAGTCATTTGACACAGAATCATCACCAAGATTAGAGGTCATATCAAAATGAGTAAACATTGGTTCTTTTGCATCAATAGTTAATTCATTTGGTGCAGTCAAAATTGTTGGTATTTCAGTTGTTTGATCACATGACGCATTCATGACAGTAACATGATTCTCTAAAATAGGTGATGCGCTCAAATCAACAGGTAACTCAAAGATGTAGGCATGAATCATTCTAATGTGAAGTTATATCATCAACATCTTTACAGTTACCTTCTCGCAAAGATGTAGTTGATGTAGGTACGGATGATGGCAATGTACCATACTCTAGAGATGATGTCGCGCTCACAATCTGAGGTGTGGCTGCTCTAGTAGGTGCAACGGTGGAGGAACCAAGCGGTGGTGGTGAGCATGAACTAGAATAGTAGTTGTTGTAGTCACCCAGTGCGTCCTCCTGTAACCGTCTCTCAAAGGTACAAGCACGAACATACATACCAGTAATGCAACAAGGAATATACTGAAATCGTGCGTGAATATCATGGTTCAAACCACCAAAAAATCTATTCATTATATCACCCTCAGATTCTTCTATGTCACAATGATGCATATAAGATTTGAACTCTTCGTAGTAAGCATGAACAGTGTTGTTGCCTTGTTTAAATTGTTCAAATTTGCGAAGCAATTAACGACGATAGTAAGGAGGGAAATTTGTTGTCTCATTACATCTTTCAAATCTTTCCAAGTTGTGGGTTGGTTATCAATGTTTTTCTTACAATGCACACTCCACCAAACAGAAGCAAAACCAGTAAATGCTCTAGTGGCAGCTCGTACTCGCTCAAGTTAAGAAAAGTCATGATGACTAAAAACGTGTTCTAATTCAAGCTCCCAAGCTAGATAAATATTAGGATTAAATCTACCCTCAAATGACGGTAAAGAGATAACCTGACCATGTGCTTGTGTGTGTTGTCCCAAGTCTCGTGATGGTGATGATGTGTCTGTCGTCCAACAACTTCTGTCTCCGGAACCTATCATGATTAGTAGAAACAAGAAACAAAATTCGAGAATAATGTTCCTATGAACTATGATGTGGTTGTAAAGTGCTCACAGTAAAGCAAATATCAATATCTTACAAGTTCTTACCATGCGGCATGTGGTGACAAGCAACCGGCGGTGTCAAGTAACTCTGAAGATTGTGTAAAGCGATTGCCAGGGGAACATACATATACACGGTGTAGAAATATGTGGAGCTGGGTTGGCTATATATGGTAGCAAAAGATTAGCAATAATCAATTCAGAGATGCAATGTTGAATAAACGCTCAACGACGGTACTGTGCTGGTCCTAGGCTAGACCGGACTAGACAGGTGAGCCTAGAACACTAATAAGGTCACGGCTAGCACAACTAGCATCAATAAAGGATATGAAGTAGCTCTGGACAGCAAGATATAAGTGAATATCACAATAGCAATAAAGATAATGATGTGAAACAACTGCCAAGCAGGATATACAACAACTCTCTCTCCAACTTTTCTCTTGAAAAGTTTGAGGCAATTTTCTGATAAATTTTTTCAAAGAATGCTACTAGCTCAAGCTTTCCAATGCAAAAAGAATCACTCAATTCAAAATTGATATGAGGAGTCAAATAATTCGAAAACTGGCCAGAAAAACTAGAATAAGCTGTGTCTGCGAACTTCGGAGGGCAAAAAGACCTATTTAGAAGACAATTTTGAGGTGTCAAATATTGAACTAGCCTCTACAACTATTTAGATGCGGCTCGTCGCTAGCTTTCATTTGAGTACTAGCGGAGCCAAAACAGACTTCGTATGAGGAAGTTATGTTTGTTTTACTGAACAGTGCGCAAAACAAATTCCAATCCGAATTCAACTACGAGACTGAGTCTAGATAGATCCGAATTTTGTTTTTTTTCTTCTCTCTTTTTTTCCTCACACTTTTTTCTTTTATTTCTCTTTTTTTCTTTGATTTTTTTCTTTTTAGTTTCTCTCTTTTCTTCTCTCTTTTTTTTGTCCCTCTTTCTAAGACAAACTAGATAAGATGCAGATTGGATCAAACGAAGATGTGAACGACCTCAACTATGATTGTGACAATGAACTATGAGTAGCACGTGGTGGAAATTGATGGATGGTGTGGTGGACAACGGAAGGGATAACGATGTAGCGACGACGTGACTAATGTGAACAGAACTCGAAACTCTAAACGAACTAGACACTAAGACCAGCAACTCGACACGACGATGCAACCGATAATTCAATAATGCAAACAATGAAAAGAAAATTGCAAAGGCTCAGACTGGCTTGGACAAAAGGATGAATAGATCTAACTTTTTGTGACTTTTTCTTGGACAATAGGTAAGAAAATAAATCTAATCTAGGGGTGATGAGGACATCAATACCATTGTTACACCCACAGCCCCTGATGCTATACATACTGGACCAATTACTAGAGCTCGCGCACGCCAATTGAATTATCAGGTACTTCCGTTTCTTGGTAATGATTCTAATGTTCATGAGAATATGATGCTGCCTAAATTGGATACATTTGTTTTGCTTACAAATGAAGGGCCTAGCTTGGAGAAGGATGATCATTGGAGCAAGAACAAGCATGGAGTTGATGGCATGCGCAAGGGAGACAAGAACAGAGTTTCAAGTGATGATTTCAGGACTTTGAAGACACCATAATGAGTGCATGAAGCCTTGGACGAAATATACAAGATGCCGCTTCATAATTTTCGTCCAGAGGCTATTCTAGGTGTTGCGTCACCTTCTTTTTGGGCCAGGCCCATGTAATTTCGAAATACTTCAATATAGGCTGTTTTTAGAGTCCGTATGTGTGGGGAAACAAGAGCTAGGGTGGGTTTCGGACCCCTCCTCCAAGGGCAACGAAATTCCCCCCTCTTCCTCCATATATACAGCCCCTAGGGCATCGTTTAGACTTTGGGTTTTGTTTAGGTTAAAAGTTCGCCATAGCTGAAGCTTCGCGTACTTCGTTTGTGTGCAACGACCAGACCAAGCCGTCACAGAACCCCACCTTGATCAATAAAGCTTTCCTCTTATATTCGCAATATCCAGATTGCAATCTTAGTTTCTTGCTTGTTCTTCGTTTGCCTGCAGGAAACAGACCTTCGTGGTCAGGTTGATCGTGCTCCGGCGTGGTCAATAACCTCTCGGAGTTGGTTTAGCGATTGCTAAGGCGCGATGTCCTCGCATGCTCGTAGTCGGATCGTCAAAGTCGACTTGCTCCAACACGATAGCCACCATCTCATCGAAAGACGGGACACCTTTGCCTCTATCAAGGGGAAACTGGAAATTCTCACCGAGCAACCTGAAAACTGATACCACTTGATAGAGGTTAGGGTGTCCTGATCTTTCGATGAGATGATAACTATCGATTTGGTAGAGACGACTTCGACCATTCGACTACAAACGTGCATGACGTTGTGCCTTAGCAATCACTAAACCAACTCCGAGAGGTTATTAACCACGCCAGGGCACGATCAACCTGACCACGCAGGTCTATTCCTGCAAGCAATCGAAGAACAAGCAAGAATATGATAAAGCAATCTGAATATTGCGAATATATATGAAGTATTGATAATGGTGGGGATCCGTAAGGGTCTTGGTCTGGTCGCTGGACACAAATGAAGTACACGAAGTTGCAATGGTTAACTTTTAACTAAACAAATCCCAAGGAAAAAGCTACTAGGTGGATTTACTTATAAAGGAGCAAGGGGTGGCGGCCAAGGAGGTGGGAGGATGTCCCAAGGCAGCCTAAAACCAACCCTAGGTCGTACAAGGCTCATGGGCCCAAGTGGAGGTGATGCAACACCTTTGGACTTGTTGTTTTAATCGGATTCTGCCGCAGCGTCAGATTGTTTCGCCCATATCTCAACTCTCCGGACGAATTTAAATTTGAATCCAATTGGGTTAGAAAGAGGACGAAATCTACTTTCTAACAAAAAAAGAATCACCCACTTTGGATTCCGTATGAAAATTTTCTTGCCGTTTTCAGTCAGGTATGTCTGTGCAGTCCGAAGCTGAATTCAGAACGTGAGAGACTTGGACTCTATCTTCTCTTGGCTCAAAAGTGACGTGAGGGGACTTTTTGAACAGCGCCTAAACTTCTCTTTCTCCCTTATCTTCATATGTGGATTGTACAAATGTCCCATACACCTACAATTAGACATGACACAAAAGTTTGTGAAGTATTTTTGTTCTGGATAACATAAATAGATTATTGAATAGTTTGCACTAGAAATCACTTGACAAATATGCATGTATGCAATGTTTTTGGTCGTATTCAACGTAGTCATGTCCTCATCAGAGGAGAGACGTGTTCCTGCTGCTGTTTGTTCTTTCACTAGCTTTGCATGTGTTTGGTGGTCTGCACATTGTCGATTATATCCTGTTCCAGCTACTTGGGTTGCTTTGAAAACTGCTATGCGTACTCGTTGGGTTCCACCATATTATCAACGTGAATTACTTCAAAAATTGCAGCGCTTAAGACAAGTAAAAAATTCGGTAGTGGGTTACGAGCGCATACAACCCAACCTATCGGGCGCACACTGATATGTCCAACGAGCATGAAATCATGTCTAACCCAACTTAGCCCATCACAAGCTCTCACGGTCAACGAAGGATATTTCTTCTCCCGGGAAGACCCGATCAGACTCAGAATCCCGGTTACAAGACATTTTGACAATGGTAAAACAGAACCAGCAAGACCACCCGACTGTGCCGACAAATCCCAATATGAGCTGCACATATCTCGTTCTCAGGGCACACCGGATAAGCTAAGCGTACAAGTACCAACGTAACCCAAGTTGCCAAGGGACGGTCCCGCACGGTGCTCTAGTTTGGACCAACACTCAGAGGAGCACTGGCCCGGGGGGTTAAAATAAAGATGACCCTCAGGAGCGCGACTCCCAAGGGAAAAAGGCTTAGGTGGCAAATGTTAAAACCAAGGTTGGGACTTGCTAGAGGAGTTTTATTCAAAGCAAATTGTCAAGGGGTTCCCATACCACCCAACCGTGTAAGGAACGCAAAATCAAGGAACATAACACCGGTATGACGGAAACTAGGGCGGCAAGAGTGGAACAAAACGCTAGGCATAAGACCGAGCCTTCCACCCTTTACCAAGTATATAGGTGCATTAATTAAAATAAGAGATATTGTGATGTCCCAACATATCCATGTTCCAACATGGAACAAACTTCAGCTTCACCTGCAACTAGCAACGCTATAATAAGGGCTGAGCAAAAGAGGTAACTTAGCCAAACAATGGTTTTGCTAGGAAAGGATGGTTAGAGGCTTGACATGGCAATATGGGAGGCATGATATAGCAAGTGGTAGGTAGCGCGGCATAGCAATAGAGCGAACAACTAGCAAGCAAAGATAGAAGTGATTTCGAGAGTATGGTCATCTTGCCTCAAATTCCGCTAGGAAGAAGATCAAGTCCACGAAGAAGACAAACAAACGTACTTGAACGAACCCTCACAACTCCGGAACGATACCAAAGCTAACGAGAGAAGCAAACCGGAAAGAAGCAAACAACATGGTAAACACAAAATCATAAACATGGCATGATGCACAATCAAGTATGATGCATGTCTGGTTTAAATAGGCATAGCATGGCAATATGCACAAACAACACTACAAGTTAAGTGGAGCTCAATATGCAGCGAGTTGCATATTGATGGAACTTCACAACAATTATTTAGTTCTCTCCTGTTTAGGTACTCAACAATATTAAATGTTATTAAACATGGCAAGGGGTGAAGCATATGAAAACTACCTAACTAGGCAAGTTTAAATGAGGTCGGAAGCAACAACAACAAATCCGGAAAAACCTCATGTCATTTAGCAATTTAAAGCAAACAACAATTTTAGACGTTTTAAATGTTATTATCATGATGTGGATGACATATGCAAGTTTTAAGCAATTTGTGGAAATGTTGACATGAGCATGATACGAGGCATTTGTCACCATGGTGGAAGGAAAAGGCTGCCATGGCGGTGAAATAGAAATGGTGGCACGGCAACATCCCGGTTCTGGCAACTCGATTGAGATGCTGGTGCAAAGGAACTAGTGTGGGTGCGCAAAACGTCCAAGAGTGATGGGGAATGATCCCGGATACTGGTTGTCCCACATGTCGGTGGCATGGCTTACGACGAACATGCAAGGAACAATCCGGACACGGTCCAAACATAGGGTGCATCTCATACAACACATGCATTCGGTCCACGGACGTCGTCTCGGGGTTATACCTTCGAAGCGTGCCTTTTCGAAGCGGATCGGGTTCGAAGGTAGTGGAAGTAGTCGTTCTCACGACGGTAGTGGAAGTAGTGGTACACGATTCATAGAGGGACTTGACGAATCCGAGTAACTTGAGGTCAACGGTAGTCGTTCACGTTCATAGTCGCACAAGTTTCCGTAGATGTTCGGCGTCACGGCGAGGAACTCGGTGTTTCGGTCCGGTGTAGGGGTACATGTCGAAGGTCGTCGTGGTACTTGGCGTTTCGGTCAGTACTCGTCCGAGCATCCGTGTGGTCTTAGCCGGTGGTGTACTTGGCGAATCCAGATGTATTGGTAGTGGTACTTGGCGAATTCCACGCTCGGTGACTGTTGGACTTGGCGTCAACAGCAACAGGGGCGTGATGCAGGAGGCTGGTTCTGAGCGGGACTTGCAGCGGCAGTAGCGGGAACTTGGCACAGCGGTCTTGCGAGGCATGGGGAGGCTTGAGGCGGCAGCATCGAGGAGGAAGACCGGCGACGCAGCTGCGGGCACCGAGAGGCATGGCTCTGACGGACATGGTCGGAGACAAGGTGCAGAAGGGCGGCGAGGGACTCGGCGATGGGGACGGCCTGAAACTGTTGCTGGTGGTGCTCGTGGCCATGGGACGCGGAAGCCGAGGTCGAAGGCGAGGCGCGGTGGAGGTCCAAGCGCGGCGTCGGTGAGAGGGTGCCGGTGCGCGGCGCATGGTGGTGGTGGTGGTGGGGAGCTCCGGCAAAAACGAGCTGCAGGAAGCTGGCCTTGGAGCGGCGCGGGTTGGCGAGGTGGTAGCGGGGGCTCCAGACGGCGCGAAGGCGGAGAGGCGCGACGACGGCGGTTTCGGGCCGGATCGAGGAGGAGGGAGGCGAGGGGATCGGGCGCAGGGAGCTCCTCTCCTTGGCTCGATGCGTGTGTGTGTGTGTGGCGGCGGGCACAGGGAACGAGAGGGAGAGGTATCGAGTAGGGGGGTCGGGCTAGGGTTAGATAGGGGCTGCTGGGCCTTGGGCTTAAGGCCGGCTGGGCTGCAGGCTGTCTTCTCTCTCACTCTAAAGAAAATAAAAAACAGAGATAAGAAAGAAAAGAAAGGGAGGTTAGGGGAAGAAGTTGGACACGCGGATAATTTTCCCGGACTCACAAAAATGTGCTTGTTTCGAGAAAATAGAAAAGGCCATGATTGAAAGATTTAAATTCAAAATCATTTGATTTAAATTCAAATGATTTGAATAGGAAGTGAGGGTTGGGAAGGTCCAAAAATGTTTGGATTTTTGGTGGAGCTCCGGAATATGATGAAAGAATATATATGGCAAGGTTGGAGACCAATAATTAAATAACAAAGGCATTCGGATAATTTGCAGGTGTGTTATGGTGATTTCCAAATTGAAGAAATATGGAATATAGCTCCCTAATATTGGGAGGATATGTTATAAAGAGAAATCACCATGTGAATTCCTTCGAATTAAATAGATCAAAAGATCTATGCAATTTATTTAGTTGAGGTTTGAAAATTAAATGACATGCTGGCATGATGACATGATGCAATGCAAAAATAAATAGAGCAAGCACAAAATGAAAACACACGGAGGTCAAGAAAATATGGAAGTCTTCTGAAGCGTCAGTCTCGGGGCGTCACAACACTCCTCCACTTACAAGAGATCTCATCTCGAGATCTAAGGATGGCGCCGGAGAGAAACGGAAGAGGAAGAGGTAAAACAAAGTTTCTTCTTTGACAAACGAGTGAAACCCACAAACATTGAGAGGTTGAACCAATCGAAAGAAAGAATACAATGAAGGTGAACGAGATTGCAAACACTGCGTAAGCAGAGAAGAACAAAGAACATGATGAGAACCAAGAGCTTAGGGGACAAGATAGGTTTTGAAGCAACTCCAGTTAAAACAAGATAGAGTAGGATTAAGAATGATATAATTTGTACAATAGTCCGACTGAAAATGGAAGGAATTAACATAAACTTGAGAAGATGGGATGACACTTGATGACATCAACAACACGCTGCCTCCGAAACTATTGAAAAATGGCACAAGGGGTAAGAAAGATTTCAGACCGCACTCTGGTTGAGGAAGGAGGCAAAACTTGATAAGATGAGAGAGCTCGAATGAAAACACGACACTCCGGTAAAATGGATAAGCGAGGAAAATAACATGATCTCCAAAATGAGATGATGGGTCGAAGAAAACATCACAATGCCTTCGGGGCAAATGAAAGAGTGGAATCAAGAGAACAACAACTTCTATCACAATTGAATTTGAAAGAGCCTCCTTAAAAAGAAGGATTGAACGGAGTTGTTGGAAAACCAACAACGAAAAGAATAAGCTTGTAGTGGACTTATGGAAACATCTCAACATTATGAGGTGACAAACGGCCACTAAAGGAAGCCATTGATTTGAGTGAGAGCACCAAGGCGATGAAAAACTTCTTTCACCAAGAGGATAGGAGAAAACTTGGATCATTGATAAGCACCATAATAGCAACATTCCTTAGGGAAGGCTTTAGGTGAAACATGACACAAGATAAATCCAACGAAGAGATTGGTGGATTTAAAATATCTCATTCTTGACAACATGTGAATCATGAAACGCGAACTCAAATTGTCAAGAATGACATAACACCACCTCAAATGATAAGGTAGATGGAATTGCACTTTGTAATGCAGGAAGAAGAATATTTGATCTCTTCCAACAAGAATCTTGAGAGCACTTCGAGAATGAATTAAATCCTTGATGAACCACCATGAAGAAACTCCATGAAGAACTCCGGTAATAAAAGGATGATAGAAAGAAAGAGAAGTTGAAAACACAAGGTGAAGCCTTGCAGTGATAAGATGAAGCTTTGAAATGATATAACCGAGAAAACTTGGAACTCCGGAAAGAAAGATGAACAAATGAAATCAAGAATTTTGATGAACCTCCGGAATAAGGAATTGAATTTACTCGATGAAACAAGAATAAGAATTACATTATGCTCATCCTTCACCAATTAAATTGATGACAAGCAATGGATTTGGCATACTACTTATTCTCGTAGAAAGGATTAAGATAGATATGGCGCAAACTTGAGAAGGTCTTCAACGAACCACCGTTAGGATTGGAAAGAACGAATGAATCTATATGATAATAAAGGAAGAGAACTCTTGAAAGAACCACCGTAAGAATTGAAAATGAATGAAGAAAAGATAAAGGAACACCGGGAAGAATTAGAAAATGAACGAAGATACTTGAGAGAATTTAGATACAAGTGAACGCAGAGATCCCGAGCTGATTAGATAATACTTGAATGATGCACCGGTATGATTTGGAGAACGAGAGCTGAAAGCTTGAATGAATAATTCTGAGATGCTGGGCTCCGGAGAATCAAACTGAAAAGACTCCTAAAATGCTCCGGATAGGTGAAAAGAATTCTCACAATCGAAAACAATTATGAGAGGATGGCATCAAGCTAGAACCATGAATCTTGAAGAGAATGGAGCAAGATTTAAGAGAAACTCTTCTTCGGTCTTCAAATGTTGAGAATGACGATGAGAAACACTACCATTAATTTTTGAGGCACTCCGGAATGAAAATTGGAAAGGTTGAACCAACGATGGAAAGAATTTGAAAGACCTTGGAGAAAGACATATGACTGATGATAACCCATTCTTACGTCAAACTTTGAAAAGAATTTTAGAAGCTCCAGGAAATTAGAAGAGTGAGGTAAGATCCTGGGAAAAGACCTGTGGGTTAGGGCCCACTCAAAAAAACCATCATTGAACGATTGCTTGAAAAGAGAGATTGCGCCGGTTGAATTAAATGGCTTGAATGAGATAGCATCCTCAAAAGAACTTGAGTGAACTGAGAATGGAAACTTGAATCTTCTGAGATATCTTCATCACTTCGGAACAATTGAATAGCGAGAAGTGGATGATTAAGAGGTGCACCGGTACGAGAAAAACATTTGAACAAAGGAAAAGATATGATCGACAGAGCTTGAACTTAATCCACTGGAGAAGAAAGAGTGATGAGGACATGACTACCTTGGATACGACCAAAAATATTGCATACATACATATTTGTCAGGTGATTTCTAGTGTCAACTATTCAATAATCTATTTATATTATCCAGAACAAAAATACTTCACACACTTTTGTGTTTTGTCTAATTGCAGGTGTATGGGACATTTGTACAATCCACATATGAAGATAAGGGAAAAAGAGAAGTTTAGGTGTTGTTCAAAAAGTCACTTCACGTCACTTTTGGGCCAAGAGAAGATAGAGTCCAAGTCTCTCACGTTCTGGATTCAGATTCGGACTGCACAGACATACCTGACTCAAAACGGCAAGAACTTTTTCATACGGACTCCGAATTGGGTGATTCTTTTTTTGTTGGAAAGTAGATTTTGTCCTCTTTCCACTCTAACCGGATTCACCCTTAAATTCGTCCGGAGCATTGAGATATGGACGAAACAATCTGACGCTGCAGCAGAATCCGAGTCAAACAACAAGTCCAAAGGTGTTGCATCACCTCCACTTGGGCCCATGAGCCTTGTACGACCTAGGGTTGGTGTTAGGCTGCCTTGGGACGTCCTCCCACCTCCTTGGCCGCCACCCCTTGCTCCTATATAAGTAGATCCACCTAGTAGCTTTTTCCTTGGGATTTGTTTAGTTAAAAGTTAGCCATTGCAACTTCGTGTACTTCGTTTGTGTCCAACGACTAGACCAAGACCACTTTTGGATCCCCACCATTATCAAGACTTCATATATATTCGCAATATTCAGATTGCTTTATCATATTCTTGCTTGTTCTTCGATTGCTTGTAGGAATAGACCTTCGTGGTCAGGTTGATTGTGCTGCGGCGTGGTCAATAACCTCTCGGAGTTGGTTTAGCGATTGCTAAGGCGCAACGTCGTGCATGTTTGTAGTCGGATCGTCAAAGTCGTCTCCACCAAATCGATAGTTATCATCTCACGGAAAGATCGGGACACCCCGCCTCTATCAAAGAGAACGAATAATGATGAAGTTAAGGCTCCGTTAGTATCTTCCTGAGAATCACCGGATAAGAACATTGACGGAAAAGAATGGAGAGACTTCCCATCTATAAGATGGATACTTGATTAAGAAATCCGAGTCCTTAAAGAAAAAGGGTGGGAGGGCAGGGAAAACAAAGACAACTTGGGACGGGTGAAGCAAACACCGTTGCAAATAACTGAGAATGATCTCGCGAATGTTGAAATGATCAGATACATGAAAAAGAGCATGTCGGTTGGAAAAGAATTGGCATGACAATCTCGATGATCAAGAAGGATTGGTATTCACATAGAAGTATGAGAACACCGCTTAGGAAAGGTATGGAATCAAAACTTGACTTCGAAGCAACTCGACTACCACAAACCAAAACAAAACAAAGGATTGGCTTAGGAAATAAGCCGGAAACAAACATATGATAGATCCCATATCGTATCATGTGTTTGTTGGAAAGATAATCTAGGAGCTACTTGAATTCCCACTTATAAACTCCTGAAACTTTCTAGTTATGCAATCAGGTGTTGGGGATACAGGGGACGCAATATATCTCACCCAAACTAACAATCCCTAGATCCAGCTGTATCCATTCGTCAACACATAACCAAGAAAACTCCGGAAATCGTGTACCTCAACCTTCGAAAAGCATCCGTTATATGAGTTATGGCAATACTCCCGAACTCCCGCCCAGTACTGGGAGGCGTCGAGGTGATCTCACCAACAACTGCATAAAAGAGATTTTTGATGTCGGTGAAACTCAGGTATTCCGGAACTGCAACGATAAAATTGTGACGACAACACCTCGGAGCTCAACTCCCCGGGATACTGCCACAACCCCTAGATGTCAAGAGGCACCAAGAACAATGTTTTCATCACAAAACCATCGAAACGATTCCAAGGTACCCGCGTGATCCTAAAAAAAATTAGTGAAATTTGAGGAGAGGAAAGTCAAAACATCTACGTCAGGAGGCCTCACCAGAGCGACGAATGGACTGGGGAGTAAAAAGAATCCTACTCTCCGATATATATAATCCTAAGACTCAAAACATTTTCTTCTAGACTCAACAACGTCAGCGATTCGATCAAGCAGGGGGCTCCTAAGTCGGGGATGGCTCTGATTACCAACTTGTAACACCCACGATGCGGCTATATCTCCCACGTGTCGAGGCACGACTTGGAGGCATAACCGCATGGTGGTTTTGTCGCAAGAAGGGTCATCTTCACACAATCCCATGTAATGAACAAGAGTGGGATAAAGAGTTGGCTTACGATCGCCACTTCACACAATACATTAATTAAACATACATCATTCAGAGTACACACATAGTTCGACTACGGACAACCAAATGAAAAAGAAGATAACCCAACTGCTAGATCCCTGATCGTCCCAACTGGGCTCCACTACTGATCATCAGGAAACGAAACATAGTAATGACCAAGTTCCTCGTCGAACTCTCACTAAGCTCGGTTGCGTCGCCTGCACTGGTATCATCAGCACCTACAACTGTTTTGGTAGAATCTGTTAGTCACGCGGACTCAGCAATCTCACACCCGCGAGATCAAGACTATTTAAGCTTTGGTAGGATAGGGTAATGAGGTGGGGCTGCAGCAAGCACTAAGCAAATATGGTGGCTAACATACGTAAATAAGAGAGAGAAGAAAAGCAACGCAATGGTCGAGAAGCTAGAAGTGATCATGAAATGATCCCGAAGCTACTTACGTCCAAACGTAACCCATACCGTGTTCACTTCCCGGACTCCGCTGAAAAGGGACCATCACGGCTACACACGCGGTTGATGTATTTTAATTAAGTCAAGTGTCAAGTTCTCTACAACCGGACATTAACAAATTCCCATCTGCCACATAACCGCGGGCACGGCTCTCGAAAGTTTATACCCTGCGGGGGGTGTCCCAACTTAGCCCATCACAAGCTCTCACGGTCAATGAAGGATATTCCTACTCCCGGGAAGACCCGATCAGACTCGAGCTCCCGGTTACAAGACATTTCGACAATGGTAAAACAAAACCAGCAAGACCACCCGACTGTGCCGACAAATCCCGATATGAGCTGCACATATCTCGTTCTCGGGGCACACCAGATAAGCTAAGCGGACAAGTACCAACATAACCCAAGTTGCCAAGGGACGGTCCCGCACGGTGCTCTAGTTTGGACCAACACTCAAAGGAGCACTGACCCGGGGGGGTTAAAATAAAGATGACCCTCAGGAGCGCGACTCCCAAGGGAAAAAGGCTTAGGTGGCAAATGTTAAAACCAAGGTTGGGCCTTGTTGGAGGAGTTTTATTCAAAGCGAACTGTCAAGGGGTTCCCATAACACCCAACTGCGGAAGGAACACAAAATCAAGGAACATTACACCGGTATGACGGAAACTAGGGCGGCAAGAGTGGAAAGAAACACCAGGCATAAGGCCGAGCCTTCCACCCTTTACCAAGTATATAGCTGCATTAATTAAAATAAGAGATATTGTGATATCCCAACATATCCATGTTCCAACATGGAACAAACTTCAGCTTCACCTGCAACTAGCAACGCTATAAGAAGTGCTAAGCAAAAGCGGTAACTTAGCCAAACAACGGTTTTGCTAGGAAAGGATGGTTAGAGGCTTGACATGGCAATATGGGAGGCATGATATAACAAATGGTAGGTAGCGCGGCATAGCAATAGAGCGAACAACTAGCAAGCAAAGATAGAAGTGATTTCGAGGGTATGGTCATCTTGCCTGAAATTCCGCTAGGAAGAAGATGAAGTCCATGAAGAAGACAAACGGATCTAGTTGAACGAACCCTCACAACTCCGGAACGAAACCGAAGCTAACGAGAGAAGCAAACCGGAAAGAAGCAAACAACATGGTAAACACACAATCATAAACATGGCATGATGCACAATCAAGTATGATGCATGTCCGGTTTAAATAGGCATGGCATGGCAATATGCACAAACAACACTACAAGTTAAGTGGAGCTCAATATGCAGCGATTTGCATATTGATGGATCTTCACAACAATTATTTAGTTCTCTCCTGTTTAGGTACTCAGCAATATTAAATGTTATTAAACATGGCAAGGGGTGAAGCATATGAAAACTACCTAACTAGGCAAGTTTAAATGAGGCCGGAAGCAACAACAACAAATCCGGAAAAACCTCATGTCATTTAGCAATTTAAAGCAAACAACAATTTTAGAGGTTTAAATGTTATTATCATGATGCGGATGACATATGCAAGTTTTAAGCAATTTTATGGAAATGTTGACATGAGCATGATACAAGGCATTTGTCGCCATGGCGGAAGGAAAAGGCTGCCACGGCGGTGAAACGGAATTGGTGCCATGGCAACATCCCGGTTCCGGCAACTCGATTGAGATGCTGGTGCAAAGGAACAAGTGTGGGTGCGCGAAACGTGCAAGAGTGACGGGGAGTGATCGCGGATACCGGTTGTCCCACATGTCGGTGGCATGGCTTACGGCGAACGTGCAAGGAACAATTCGGACACGGTCCAAACATATGGTGCATCTCATACAACACATGCATTTGGTCCACGGATGTCGTCTCGGGGTGATACCTTCGAAGCGTGCCTTTTCGGAGCGGATCGGTTTCGACGGTAGTGGAAGTAGTGGTACACGATTCATAGAGGGACTTGACGAATCCGAGTAACTTGGGGTCGACGGTGGTCGTTCACGTTCATAGTCGCACAAGTTTCCGTAGATGTTCGGGGTCACGGCGAGGAACTCGGCGTTTTGATGCGGTGTAGGGGTACATGTCGAAGGTCATTGTGGTACTTGGCGTTTCGGTCAGCACTCGTCCGAGCATCCGTGTAGTCTTAGCAGGTGGTGTACTTGGCGAATCCAGATGTATTGGTAGTGGTACTTGGCGAATTCCACGCTCGGTGATCATTGGACTTGGCGTCAACAGCAACAGGGGCATGATGTAGGAGGCTGGTTCCGAGCGGGACTTGCAGCGGCAGTGGCGGGAACTTGGCACGGCGGTCTCGCGAGGCAAGGGGAGGCGTGGCTCCGACGGGCAGGGTCGGAGACGAGGTGCAGAAGGGCGGCGAGGGACTCGGCGACGAGGACGGCCTGAAACTGCTGCTGGTGGCGCTCGTGGCCATGGGACGCGGAAGCCGAGGTCGAAGGCGAGGCGCGGTGGAGGTATGAGCGCGGCGTCGGCGAGAGGGTGCTGGCGCGCGACGGATGGTGGTGGTGGTGGGGAGCTCCGGCAACAACGAGCTGCAGGAGGCCGGCCTTGGAGCGGCGCGGGTTGGCGAGGTGGTAACAGGGGATCCAGACGGCACGAAGGTGGAGAGGCGCGACGACAGCGGTATCGAGCCGGATCGAGGAGGAGGGAGGCGAGGGGATTGGGCGCAGGGAGCTCCTCTCCCTGGCTCGATGCGTGCGTGTGTGTGTGTGGCGGCGGGCAGAGGGAACGAGAGGGAGAGGTATCGAGTAGGGGTGTCGGGCTAGGGTTAGATAGGGGCTGCTGGGCCCTGGGCTTAGAGGCGCGCTGGGCTGCAGGCTCTCTTCTCTCTCTCACTCTAAAGAAAATAAAAAAACAAAGATAAGAAAGAAAAGAAAGGGAGGTTAGGGGAAGAAGTTGGACACGCGGATAATTTTCCCGGACTCACAAAAATGTGCTTGTCCCGAGAAAATAGAAAAAGGCCATGATTAAAAGATTTAAATTCAAACTCATTTGATTTAAATTCAAATGATTTGAATAGGAAGTGAGGGTTGAGAAGGTCCAAAAATGTTTGGATTTTTGGTGGAGCTCCGGAATATGATGAAAGAATATATGGCAAGGTTGGAGACCAAGAATTAAGATAACAAAGGCATTGGGATAGTTCATGCTCACCACCACCGCTTGGTTCCTCCACCATTGCACCTACTAGAGCAGCCACACCTCAGATTGTGAGCGCGACATCATCTCAAGTGTATGGTACATTGCCATCATCCGTACCTACATCAGCTACATCTTTGCGACAAGGTAACTGTAAAGGTATTGATGATATAACTTCACATGAGAATGATGCATGCCTAGTTAACTTGAATACATTATGTGTTGAGTTACCTATTGATTTGAGCGCATCACCTATTTTAGAGAATCATGTTACTGTCATGAATGTGTCATGTGATCAAACAACTTAAATACCAACAATTTTGAGTGCACCCAATGAATTAACTGTTGATGCAAAAGAACCAATGTTTAATCATTTTGATATGACCTCTAATCTTGGTGATGATTCTGTGTCAAATGACTTATTGCATGTTGGCTTATCTAAGCATGTTGTAGCATGTAAATTTTATGCAAGTAAGGCTTATTCACCAATATTGGGATGGTTTAATGATGAATATTGTCAATCTTTTCATATGAATAAGAGCTTCACTTATATATGCAAACTGAGTTGCAATACTTTCATGCCTTCTACTTCTTGTGATAATATTTTGGCTTTATATTTTGTTCACTATGAAAGTTACTCATGTATACATGTGTCATACGTGCAAATTCCACGGGAAGTAAAAATTGCTAACATATACATATACAACATGTACACCTTGTCTCTTTTGTTAGCCATATTTCAGATAAAGCAACGCCGAGGACGGCTTTATTTTCAAGAAGGGGAGGATGATGAGGACATGACTACCTTGGATACGACCAAAAATATTGCATACATGCATATTTTTTAGGTGATTTCTACTGTATTCAATAATCTATTTATATTATCCAGAACAAAAATACTTCACACACTTTTGTGTTTTGTCTAATTGCAGGTGTATGGGACATTTGTACAATCCACATATGAAGATAAGGGAAAAAGAGAAGTTTAGGTGATGTTCAAAAAGTCACTTCACGTCACTTTTTGGGCAAGAGAAGATAGAGTCCAAGTCTCTCACCTTCTGGATTCAGATTCGGACTGCACAGACATATCTGACTCAAAACGGCAAGAACTTTTTCATACGGACTCCGAATTGGGTGATTCTGTTTTTGTTGGAAAGTAGATTTCGTCATATTTCCACTCCAATTGGATTCACCTTTAAATTCGTCCGGAGCATTCAGATATGGACGAAACAATCTGACACTGCGGCAGAATCCGAGTCAAAGAACAAGTCCAAAGGTGTTGCATCACCTCCACTTGGGTCCATGAGCCTTGTACGACCTAGGGTTGGTTTTAGGATGCCTTGGGACGTCCTCCCACCTCCTTGGCCGCCACCCCTTGCTCCTATATAAGTAGATCCACCTTGTAGATTTTTCCTTGGGATTTGTTTAGTTAAAAGTTAGCCATTGCAACTTCGTGTACTTCGTTTGTGTCCAACGACCAGACCAAGACCGCTTACGGAATCCCCACCATTATCAATACTTCATATATATTTGCAATATTCAGATTGCTTTATCATATTCTTGCTCGTTCTTCGATTGCTTGCAGGAATAGACCTTCGTGGTCAGGCTGACCGTGCTTCCGGCATCGTCAGTAACCTCAGGATATTGGTTTAGCGATTGCGAAGGCGCAACGTCGTGCACGTTTGTAGTCGGATTGTCAAAGTCGTCTCCACTAAATTGATAGTTATCATCTCATCGAAAGATCGGGACACCCTCGCCTCTATCAAGTGGTATCAGTTTTCAGGTTTCTCGGTGAGAATTCCGAGTTTCCCCTAGATTAGATTTATTTTCTTACCTATTTTCCAAGAAAAAGCCACAAAAAAGTTAGATCTATTCATCCTTTTTTTCCAAGCCAGTCTGAGCCTTTGCAATTTTCTTTTCATTATTTGCATTATTGAATTATCGGTTGCATCGCCGTGTCGAGTTGCTGGTCTTAGTGTCTAGTTTGTTTAGAGTTTCGAGTTCTGTTCACATTAGTCACGTCGCCGCTGCATCGTTATCCCTTCCGCTGTCCACCACATCATCCATCAATTTCCACCACATGTTACCCATAGTTCATTATCACAATCATAGTTGAGGTCGTTCACATGTTCGCTTGATCTAATCTACATCTTATCTAGTTTGTCTTGGAAAGAGGGAGAGAGAAAAAAAGACAGAGAAAAAAAGAGAGAAAAAAGAAAAAAAAGACAGAGAAAAAAAAGAGAGAAGAAAAAGAAAAAAGTGTGAGAAAAAAAAAGAGAAGAAAAAAAAACAAAATTCGGATCTATCTAGACTCAATCTCGTAGTTGAATTCGGATTGGAATCTGTTTTGTGCATTGTTCAGTAAAACAGGCATAACTTCCTCATACGAAGTCCGTTTTGGCTCCACGAGTACTCAAACAAAAGCTAGCGACGAGACGCATCTAAATAGTTGCAGAGGCTAGTTCAATATTTGACACCTCCAAATCAGCTTCTAAATACGTCTTTTTGCCCTCCGAAGTTCGCGGACACATCTTATTCCAGTTTTTCAGGCCAGTTTTAGAATTGTTTGACTCCTCATATCAATTCGGAATTGAGTGATTCTTTTTGCATTGAAAAGCTTGAGTTAGTAGCATTATTTGTAAAAAGTTATCAGAAAATTGGCTCAAACTTTTCAAGAGGAAAGTTGGAGAGAGAGTTGTTGTATATCCTGCTTGGCAGTTGTTTTTCATCATTATCTTTACTGCCATTGTGATCTTCACTTATATCTTGCTGTCCAGAGCTACTTAGTATCCTTCATCGATGCTAGTTGTGCTACGCCGTGACCTTATTAGTGTTCTAGGCTCGCGTCTCTAGTCTGGTCTAGCCTAGGACCAGCACAGTACCGTCGTTGAGCGTTTATTCAACATTGCATCTTTGAATTGATTATTGCTAATCTTTTGCTACCATATATAGCCAACCCAGCTCCACATATTTCTACACCGTGTATACGTACGTTCCCCTGGCAATCGCTTTACACCATCTTCAGAATTATTTGACACCGCTGGTTGCCTGTCACCACCTGCCGCATGGTAAGAACCTGTAAGATATTGATATTTGCTTTACTCTGAGCACTTTACAACCACATCCTAGTAGTTCATAGGAACATTATTCTCGAATTTTGTTTCTTGTTTCTACTAATCATGACAGGTTCCGGAGACTGAAGTTCTTGGACGACGGACACATCATCACCATCACGAGAGTTGGGACAACACATACAAGCACATGGTCAGGTTATCTCTTTACCGTCATTTGAGGGTAGATTTAATCCTGCTATTTATCTAGCTTGGGAGCTTGAAGTAGAACAAGTTTTTAGTCACCATGACTTTTCTAAACTTGAGCGAGTACGAGCTGTCACTACAGCATTTACTGGTTTTGCTTCTGTTTGGTGGAGTGTGCATTGTAAGAAAAACATTGATAACCAACCCACAACTTGGAAAGATTTGAAAAATGTAATGAGACAACAATTTTTCCCTCCTTACTATCGTTGTGAATTGCTTCGCAAATTTGAACAATTTAAACAAGGCAACAATACTATCCATGCTTACTACCAACAGTTCAAATCTTATATGCATCATTGTGACATAGAAGAATCTGAGGGTGATACAATTAATATATTTTTTGGTGGTTTGAACCATGATATTCAGGCACGATTTCAGTATATTCCTCGTTGCATTACTGCTATGTATGTTCGTGCTTGTACCTTTGAGAGACAGTTACAGGAGGATGCATTGGGTGACTACAACAACTACTATTCTAGTTCATGCTCACCACCACCACTTGGTTCCTCCACCATTGCACCTACTAGAGCAGCCACACCTCAGATTGTGAGCGCGACATCATCTCAAGTGTATGGTACATTGCCATCATCCGTACCTACATCAGCTACATCTTTGCGACAAGGTAACTGTAAAGGTATTGATGATATAACTTCACATGAGAATGATGCATGCCTAGTTAACTTGAATACATTATGTGTTGAGTTACCTATTGATTTGAGCGCATCACCTATTTTAGAGAATCATGTTACTGTCATGAATGTGTCATGTGATCAAACAACTTAAATACCAACAATTTTGAGTGCACCCAATGAATTAACTGTTGATGCAAAAGAACCAATGTTTAATCATTTTGATATGACCTCTAATCTTGGTGATGATTCTGTGTCAAATGACTTATTGCATGTTGGCTTATCTAAGCATGTTGTAGCATGTAAATTTTATGCAAGTAAGGCTTATTCACCAATATTGGGATGGTTTAATGATGAATATTGTCAATCTTTTCATATGAATAAGAGCTTCACTTATATATGCAAACTGAGTTGCAATACTTTCATGCCTTCTACTTCTTGTGATAATATTTTGGCTTTATATTTTATTCACTATGAAAGTTACTCATGTATACATGTGTCATATGTGCCAATTCCACGGGAAGTAAAAATTGATGACATATACATATACAACATGTACACCTTGTCTCTTTTGTTAGCCACATTTCAGATAAAGCAACGCCGAGGACGGCTTTATTTTCAAGAAGGGGAGGATGATGAGGACATGACTACCTTGGATATGACCAAAAATATTGCATACATGCATATTTGTCAGGTGATTTCTAGTGTATTCAATAATCTATTTATATTATCCAGAACAAAAATACTTCACACGCTTTTGTGTTTTGTCTAATTGCAGGTGTATGGGACATTTGTACAATCCACATATGAAGATAAGGGAAAAAGAGAAGTTTAGGTGCTGTTCAAAAAGTCCTTTTACGTCACTTTTGGGGCAAGAGAAGATAGAGTCCAAGTCTCTCACGTTCTGGATTCAGATTCGGACTGCACAGACATATCTGACTCAAAACGGCAAGAACTTTTTCATACGGACTCCGAATTGGGTGATTCTTTTTTTGTTGGAATGTAGATTTCGTCCTCTTTCAACTCCAATTGGATTAACCTTTAAATTCGTCCGGAGCATTGAGATATGGACGAAACAATCTGACGCTGCAGCAGAATCCGAGTCAAACAACAAGTCCAAAGGTGTTGCATCACCTCCACTTGGGTCCATGAGCCTTGTACGACCTAGGGTTGGTTTTAGGCTGCCTTGGGACGTCCTCCCACCTCCTTGGCCGCCACCCCTTGCTCCTATATGTGGATAGATACACCTAGTAGATTTTTCCTTGGGATTTGTTTAGTTAAAAGTTAGCAACTGCAACTTCGTGTACTTCGTTTGTGTCCAACGACCAGACCAAGACCGCTTACGGAAGCCCCACCATTATCAATACTTCATATATATTTGCAATATTCAGATTGCTTTATCATATTCTTGCTCGTTCTTCGATTGCTTGCAGGAATAGACCTTCGTGGTCAGGCTGACCGTGCTTCCAGCATCGTCTGTAACCTCAGGAGATTGGTTTAGCGATTGCGAAGGCGCAACGTCGTGCACGTTTGTAGTCAGATCGTCAAAGTCGTCTGCACTAAATCGATAGTTATCATCTCATCGAAAGATCGGGACACCCTCGCCTCTATCAACAAGGGCGGTACTTGAATCTTCATCACAAAAGATTTGATCATCTTCGTCTTCGTTGTTCACTTGGCGGTGCATGGCCACTTGCTCAAGGGCTTCCATTTCTCCTTCACTCATTGAGTCACAGGTTTCGTCGTCGTTGAGGATCATCATGCGCTTGTTTGTGCACTCGAAGGACTTGTGGCCTCGGCCGCCGCATGTGAAGCATTTGAAGGAACTTGTCTTGATGGTCTCATCGGTTGGTGTAGAGGATGATGAAGCTCTCGGCTTGGAGTTGCTTGTAGTAGGAGGACGACTTGAGCTTGTCGAAGTTTTCTTGTAACTTGACTTGTCGCCGTTGCTTGTAGATGGCTTGGTTGAGGTAGAAGGTAGTCGTTGATGCTTGGGTGTTGGAGAAGCCGTAGGACTTGGATGAGAACTTGGCATACTTGAAGTCGTCTTGTACTTGCCGTTCCGCTTTGGTAGCTTGATGCACTAGCTCGATGAGGTTCGAGTATGGTTGGAACTCGGCAATCTTCTTGATAGGGTGATTGAGTCCATTCAAGAAACGTGCCATAGTTTGCTCATCATCTTCTTTGACATTGGCTCGTATCATGGAAATCTCCATTTCCTTGTAGTACTCTTCAACACTCTTGGTTCCTAGCTTGAGTAGTTGGAGTTTCTTGAAGAGGTCGCGGTTGTAGTAGTTTGGCACGAATCGTGCTCTCATGACATCCTTCATTTGTGCCCAAGTGGTGATGGGTGGTTCACCTCTTGCCGCTCGGCGCTCAATGACTTGTTCCCACCAAATGAGGACGTAGTCTTCGAATTCAAGGGATGCCATTGCGATCTTCTTCTCTTATTCGTAGTTGTGCAAGCGGAATATTTTGTCAACCTTCAATGCCCATGATATATACTCTTTGGGGTCATTGCTTCCGGTGAACTTGGGCATGGTGAACTTTAGCTTGCCATATCGTTGCTCTTCATTGTGTTGGGGTCAGGGATGATGACGCCCATGTCGTTGAGGATTGACGATCTCATGTTGCTCTTGGCGAGGAGGGTTGTCTTCCTCACGTTGCTCTTGGCGAGGAGGGGTTTCTTCGTCGTGTTGCTCTTGGCGAGGAGGATTTCCATTGTTTTCATGCTCTCGATGAACTTGATGGTCTTGGCGAGCTTGTCGAGGAGCTTGTCGATCTTGAGGAGGAGCTTATTGATGCACACGTGCTTGATAAATCCTTTCTTGAGCTTTGTCGCGAAGTGCTTCTTGATGTAGACGAGCTTGTCGGCCTCGGTTGGCTACGGCTCGACTTGAATCTCGAAGAGCATGTTGCGCCTCAAGTGCTTGGGCTTCACGAAGTTCTTGTTCTTGGCGTTGTGCCTCAGCGTCTTGTGCATCTTGATGTTGTCGCGCTCGCTCCTCTTGTTCTTGTTGTCGTTGGTGTTGCCGTTCTTGTGCTTGCGCGAATGTAGCTTGGTTTTGACGATGTCGAAACCCTTGAGAGTCGGTGTCGTGTAGAGGATTGCGGTTAGATTGACTGTCTTGACGTGCGGCACAACGAAGAGTGTTTGATGTCGGTGTACTTGAACCAGAGATAGTGTCGTCGGAGTGTCGACTTGAGAGGCTCCGTCTTGAAGAGGACGAAGTTGTAGAAGAGCGGTTGACCATCATGGTTCGGATATCTTCTTTGAGGGAACTCATGGATGTGTCGAAGTAGTCTCTTGTACGTTGCTCGGATTGCCATAGGTCGGTTGCGAGGTTGTCGATGCGGACGCCCAAAGCAAGTTGTTCTTGATGCAAAGCTCGGTGTGCGCCAAATAGTTGTGTTTTGGTGACGTGGGATGACATGTCATCGTCTTGCTCCAATAAGAGTGGGTTGGTAGAAGTACTAGGCCTATCCATCATTCCAAACAAAGATACGTGAGTGGGAGAAAGAGAAGAACCAATACCAAATGTACCTTGACCGATGTTGAAGATGGATCAATGATCACTCCTATGTGTAACAAGGAAATAACACAATTGGTACCAATTCTTGTCGGTTTCTCACACCTACACAAGTAAAAGCTTATGGTGGAGCTTGGTTAGGATGGTGGTACAATTTTTGATGTGATAGTAAGCAAGATTCAATAATGTTGGAAAGGATGCGCAAATTGTAAATGCAACAAGTAGACCAATAGCAAGATATGGTACACGGAAACACAACACACGGAAAGATAAATGGGGTCGTGCAACCAAGGGTGAGCCAAAATATGGAATCCACGAAAATGCTCTTGTTGCACAACACTATAGAGACGCTAGCACGATTGCACAACAGGCGGATACGAACTTGTGCACATCCTAATAAGCAAAAATGCAACAACTTCTATCCCAATATGCTCTATGTATGATGTTCCGGAGATATGATCCAAGATGATCGAGTATGACAATCTTAATGTTGTATGATGCTATGGTTCTTGCTTATAAGCTCTTTGCTTATCTTTCCTTTTTTCTTAAAAGCTTGTTTGGCTCTTTGTTGTTTGAGCTCTTTTCTCATGCAATGCTTCACGAACCAAGATAGCAATTGTGTATGCGATGACAACTTTGTGACACAAGAGATGAATCCAAGATATGAAACACGATGATAGTATGTATGCTATGGGAAGTATGATCTCTAACGTGCACAAGTCACGTTGCTGGCAATACTCAACGGCTAGTCTCGATGGGTAAGTGACGCAAAAGTAAGGCTATGGGGTTATCAATGCAAATGCAAGAGAGTATGATGATATCAAGGTGAGGTTGCTACCACAAAGGTGTAGTCGTTCGTAGTAGTCCTTGGCGAAGATGAGCAGTGGTGATGTTGATGTCGAACCATCCCTAAGTAGCCGAAACACGATAGGAAACGGTGAGCCACAACTCAGATTCTCAAAACCAAATGTGACAAAATGTAGCGGAGTCGGTAGCGGTCAAGTGGTGGTAGTGTTTGGGTTTGTGGTAGGGTTTGCGAAAGTTAGGTGGTGGTGGTCGAAGTGGGTAGGCGGAGGCATGGGCGGTGGTGTCAAAAACTGCAGGAAATGCAGTTTTGTCAGGGTTAGCCGGTTGATCCGGGCGGATCCGGATGATCCGGGCGGGTCTATCTCGCTCGGGGATGGCTCGGGATGAACATGAAAAAGGCCGCAAATTCGAGGATTTCGCGGATTTTGGAGGGATTGCGGGGTGGAGATGGAGGGGGAACGTAAGATCCACTTGCAATACAAGAAATTCACGGATCAAAATCAACAAAACATCATCAAAACTCACAAATTACAAGAAAAAATTTGGGCTATTTTTGTGGGGATTTTCGGATTAGGACGCAAAACAACAAAATCAAGCTAGAAAACGAAGAGGGGAGGCTCCGAAATCGTGATCAACATGGCTCATGATACCAAGATGGTGTGGAGTGGAACTCCGTACGGCCGATCTTTCATGGAAGGAGCAGATCCCAACTTAGGACACGAAGAACACGAGGGGAACATGAGGGAAAACACAAAAGGAAACATTAAACCAACAAGAATAGATCACACATGCGCTAGATCGATGAACACAAAGGTGCGATACAAGATCCAAGTCCAACAAAGGATGATACAAAGGTAACCGGTTCTTCTCCGTGAGGAGGTCTTGATGGGGCCGCCCAAGAGGGGGTCTTGAATCCAAGGGGGATCTTCTCCGTAGAGGGTCTGCGGTCTCTCTCGTGGAGTAGATCCGATATGGATGAGCAAAGCTCTATCTCTAATGAGCTACTACTTTGCTAACCCTAAAAATGGGGTGGAGGAGGTCTATTTATAGCCCAAGGGGCGAAGGGGTAAGTGAGAGGACGAAACGGGTACATGGGCCTCGGCCCAAGTCACGCACGAAGACGGTGGCGGGATGATCCGGGAGTTGGTTCGGATGATCCGGGCTTCTGGGGTTCGGATGATCCGGGTCGGCGTCCGGATGATCCGGCTGTGTTGGAGCAGCTGCGGGGAGGGCCGGATGTCCGGGTGTGGCCGGATGATCCGGGCCTGGGTCCGGATGATCCGGCTTCATGTTGAAGCTTCGGTGTCGTTGGGCATTGTAGCCGGATCGTCCGGGCCGGCGGCCGGATCATCCGGACGGCGGTCCGGATCATCCGGATTTCATGCTGACTTAGCCCTTTTTCTTCTCCGTCTTCACGTCCATCTTCATCTTCGGATTCTCCTTGCTCCTTGACGTCTCCATGGCTAACTCCTTGATACCCGAGTATGCACAATGTCTCCGTTTGAGGTAGTAGCCATGTCTCATGTTCATCGAAGTGGAATTGTGAGAGGAGATATGTCACCTCGGTCTCGAGAGCTCCTGCACGTGATCGAGTCATGGGTTCACTAGGCACTTGGTGAGATGATGATAGGTCCATGGGGATGACCTTGGGATGCTCCGCATCACGGTGGTGTAAAAAACTGCAGAAAATGCAGTTTCGTCAAGGGAAGCCGGATGATCCAGGCCAGGAGCCGGATGATCCAGGAGGATCCGGATGATCCGGGCCAACAGCCGGATGATCCGGGCGGGTCAATCTCGCTCGGGGATGGCTCAGGATGAACTCGAAAACGGCCACAAATTCGATGATTTCGTGGATTTTGGAGGGATTGCGAGGTTGAGATGGTGGGGGAAGGTAAGATCCACTTGTAACACAACAAATTCACGGATCAAAACCAACAAAACATCATCAAAACTCACAAATCACAAGAAAAATTTTTGGGGCTATTTTTGTGGGGATTTTCGGATTAGGACGAAAAACAACAAAATCAAGCTAGAAAACGAATAGGGGAGGCTCCGAAATCATGATCAACGTGGCTCATGATACCAAGATGATGTAGGGTGGAACCCTATACGACCGATCTTTCACGAAAGGAGCGGATCCCAACTAAGAACACGATGAACACACGGGGAAACACACGGGAAAACATAAGTGGAAACACTAAACCAACAAGAATAGATCACACATGCACTAGATCAATGAACACAAAGGTGAGATACAAGATCCAAGTCCAACAAAGGACGATACAAGAGGTAACCGGTTCTTCTCCATGAGGAGGTCTTGGTGGGGCCACCCAAGAGGGGGTCTAGAATCCAAGGGGATCTTCTCCGTAAAGGGGCCGCGGTCACTCTCGAGGAGACGATCCGTATGGATGAGCAAAAGCTATCCTGACATATGAGCTACTACTTTGCTAACCCTAAAAATGGGAAGGAGGAGGTCTATTTATAGCCCAAGGGGCGAAGGGGTAAGTGAGGGGACGAAACAGGTACACGGGCCTCGGCCCAAGTCACGCACGCACGCGGTGGCTGGATGATCCGGGTGTTCGTCCGGATGATCCGGGCTTCGGTGGTCCGGATGATCCGGGTCGGCGTCCGAATGATTCGGCTGTGTCGGAGCAGTTGCGGGAGGTCCGGATGTCTGGGTCCTGGTCCGGACATCCGGGTGTGGCCGGATGATCCGGGCTGGGGTCCGGATGATCCGGCTTCACGTTGAAGCTTCTGGTGTCCATGGGCGTTGTAGTCGGATCGTCCGGGCCGGGGTCCGAATCATCCGGGCTGGGCCGGATCGTTCGGACGGCGGTCCGGATCGTCAGGGCTTCTGCTGACTTAGCCCTTTTCCTTCTCCGTCTTCACGTCCATCTTCATCTTCGGATTCTCCTTGTTCCTTGACGTATCCATGGCTAACTCTTTGGTACCTGAGTATGCACAATGTCTCCGTTTGAGGTAGTAGCCATCTCTCATGTTCATCGAAGTGGAATTGTGAGAGGAGAGATGTCACCTCAATTTCGAGAGCTGATAGAGGCAAAGGTGTCCCGATGTTTCGATGAGATGGTGGATATCGTTTTCTGTGGGAGTCGACCTTGACAATCCGACTACGAACGTGCGAGACGTCGCGCCTTAGCAATCGCTAAACCAACTTCCGAGGGTTATTGACCATGCCGGAGCACGATCAACCCGACCACGAGGGCCTTTTTCCTGCGAGCAAATGATGAACAAGCAAGAAACTAAGATTACAATCTGGATATTGCGAATATAAGAGGTAAGCTTTATTAATGAAGTTGGGGTTATGTGACGCCTTGGTCTGGTCGTTGAACACATACAAAGTACACGAAGTTGCAGCTATGGCGAACTTTTAATCTAAACAAAACCCAAAGTCTAAATGGTGCCCTAAGGATTGTATATATGGAGGAAGAGGGGGGAATTTCGTAGCCCTTGGGGAAGGGGTCCGAAACCAACCTTATCTCTTGTTTCCCCACACATACGGACTCTAAAAACAGCCTATACTTATGTATTTCGAAATTACATGGGCCTGGCCCAATAATAAGGTGACGCAGCACCTAGAATAGCCTCTGGATGAAATTTATGAAGTGGCATCTTGTATATTTTGTCCAAGGCTTCATTCACTCGTTATGGTGGCTTCAAAGTCCTGAAATCATCACTTGTAACTCCGTTCTTGTTCCCCTTGCGCATGCTGTCAACTCCATGCTTGTTCTTGCTCCAATGTTCATGCTTCTCCAAGCTAGGCCCTTCATTTGTAAGACAAACAGATGTATCCAATTTAGGCAGCATCATATTCTCATGAACATTAGAATCATTACCAAGAAACGAAAGTACCTGGTAACTTAATTGGCGTGCGCGAGCTCTAGTAATTGGTCCATTATATGTAACAGTAGGGGCTGTGGGTGTAACAACGGTATTGATGTCCTCATCCTCCTCCCCTTCTTGAAGTGAAGTTGTCCTCGACGGAAGCTCATCTTCCTCACCCAAATAAGGCTTCAAATCTGCAATGTTAAAAGTGGGACTAACCCCAAAATCTACAGGTAGCTCAAGTTTATATGCATTATCATTTGTTTTCTCTAACACCTTAAAAGGACCATCAGCACGTGGCATTAGCTTTGATTTGCGCAAATTAGGAAATCTATCCTTACGCAAATGTAACCAAACAAGATCTCCATGTGCAAACACAACATGTTTTCTACCCTTATCTCCAGCAAGTTTATATTTAGCATTCATACGCTCAATGTTTTCCTTAGTTAACTCATGCATTTTTAAAATCAATTCAGCACGTTCTTTAGCATCAAAATTGACCTTCTCCGAAGATGGAAGAGGCAACAAATCAGTAGGTGCACGAGGTAGGAAACCATACAAAATTTCAAAAGGGTACATCTTAGTAGTAGAATGCAATGAACGATTATAAGCAAATTCAATATGAGGCAAGCATTCTTCCCACATTTTCTTATTATTCTTCAAAACAGCCCTAAGCATAGTAGACAATGTTCTATTAACTACTTCAGTTAGTCCATTAGTTTGGGGGTGACAAGTAGTACTAAAAAGTAGTTTAGTCCCCAACTTAGCCCATAAACATCTCCAAAAATGGCTAAGAAATTTAGTATCACAATCTGAAACAATAGTATTTGGCACACCATGCAAGCGAATAATTTCACGAGAGAACAAATCAGCAACATTAACAGCATCATCGCTTTTATGACATGGTATAAAGTATGCCATTTTCGAGAATCTATCCACGACAAAAAATATGCTATCCCTCCCCTTCTTTGTTTGAGGTAAACCTAAAACAAAGTCCATAGATATATCCTCCTAATGAACACTAGGTACAGGCAAAGGCATATATAAACCATGAGGATTGAGTCGTGACTTAGCTTTTTGACATGTAGTGCAGCGAGCAACAAAACGCTCAACATCCCGTCTCATCTTTGGCCAAAAGAAGTGTGTAGCAAGTATATCCTCCGTCTTCTTCACGCCACAGTGACCCATTAGTCCTCCTCCATGCGCCCCCTACAACAACAAAAGACGAACGAAGCTAGCTGGAATGCATAGCTTGTTAGCACGAAACACAAATCCATCGTTAACGACGAACTTGTTCCATGTTCTACCTTCTTTACAATTCTGCAATACATCTTTAAATTCAGCATCATGCACATATTGATCTTTGATGGTCTCCAAACCAAATATTTTAAAGTCAAGTCTCAATGAATTCAACCCATTTAGCATGTCTACGGTTCACTTTTGCTTGACTTTTAATGTGTTTCAAAGATTCATGATTAGAATGTATAACAAATTCTTTGGGCCATAAATAATGTTGCCATGTTTCTAAAGTCCGAACAAGAGCATATAATTCTTTGTCATAAGTAGAATAGTTCAGACTAGGCCCACTCAATTTTTCAGAAAAGTATGCAACAGGTTTACCATCTTGTAATAACACACCTCCTAATCCAATTCCACTAGCATCACATTCAAGCTCAAAAGTCTTATTAAAATCAGGAAGTTGGAGTAAAGGAGCATGTGTCAACTTAACTTTCAATACCGTGAAGGCTTCTTCCTGTGCGGTACCCCAAACAAAAGGCACATCCTTCTTTGTAAGCTCGTTGAGAGGTGCAGCAATGGTGCTAAAGTCTCTCACAAAACACCTATAGAAACCAGCAAGTCCAAGAAAACTCCGCACTTGTGTGACCGTTTTGGGCTGCGGCCAACTCTCAATAGCTTCAATCTTGGCTTTATCAACCTCAATTCCTTGTGGAGTAACAAGATAGCCCAGAAAAGATACTCGGTCGATGCAAAAGGTGCACTTCCCAAGGTTACCAAACAAACGTGTGTCACGTAGAGCAATAAAAACAGCACGTAAATGTTCCAAATGTTCTTCCAGAGATTTGCTATAAATCAGTACATTATCAAAATAGACTACCACAAGTCGTCCAATGAGAACACGTAAATCTTCGTTCATTGGTCTCATGAAAGTACTAGGTGCATTAGTTAACCCAAAAGGCATGACTAACCACTCATATAAACCAAACTTAGTTTTAAATGTTGTTTTCCATTCATCTCCCAATTTCATACGAATTTGATGTTATCCACTACGCAAATCAACTTTGGAGAATATTGTAGAGCCACTCAATTCATCAAGCATATCATCTAGCCTAGGAATAGGATGACGATAACGAATAGTAATATTATTAATGCCTCTACAATCAACACACATACGCGACGTACCATCCTTTAGGCACTAGTATAATAGGAACAACACAAGGACTAAGAGATTCGCGTATATAACCTTTGTCAAGCAGCTCCTGTACTTGACGCATAATCTCCTTCGTCTCCTCTGGATTGGTACGGTATGGTGCACGGTTGGGTAGTGATGCACCGGGAATTAAATCAATTTGATGCTAAATCCCTCGAATAGGTGGTAATCCCGGTGGCGCGTCTTGTGGAAAGACGTCAGTGAACTCCTGCAAAATGTTAGTGACTCCAGGGGGCAAAGAGGAAGGCACATCCTCGAATGAAAATAATGCCTCTTTGCACACAAAAGCATAGCAAACAGATTTGCTAAAATCTAGCTCATCAATATCAGATTTGGTGGCAAGTAAACATGCACTTTTCAATTTAATTTCAGAAGCAACACTAGATGGCTTATTATTAGGCTTCATTTGTTGCTCAAATTCTTTTGCCACATTCTGATTTTTACTCTTATTTTTCTCCTGTTTTGCTTTATTAGCTCTATTAATATCATCTTTCAAAATGGAATCAGGAGTCATAGGAAGCAAAATAATATTTTTATCCTTATGAACAAGAGTATACTGATTGTTTCTACCATGGTGTATAGAATTTTTATCAAATTGCCATGGTCTACCAAGTAATAAGGAACATGCTTGCATAGGTACCACATCACAATCAACATAATCAGCATATGTAGAGATACTAAAATGCGCACGAACAATACGTGTTACCTTAACCTTGCCACTGTTGTTGAACCATTGGATGTAGTAACGATGTGGATGTGGTCTTGTGGTAAGAGATGGCTTGTCCACCATCTCCATGCTAGCCAAGTTGTTGCAGCTCCCTCCATCTATGATGACGCGAATAGAACGTTCCTTCACAACTCCCTTTGTATGGGACAAATTATGCCTCTGATTTTGCTCAGATTGTGTAACCTGTGTAACATCCCAAAATTCTAAATTTTGGAATGTTATACTCCCTCCGTTCCTTGATATAAGGTGTATAGATTTTTGAGAAAAAGTCCGAAATATAAGGTGTATTGCGTTGCACCACTCGTTTGGATAATTTTTTTAGGGATTTGATTACATTTCCTTATATCATGTAAACTCCTCTATTTTCTCATGTCAATTAGTCATCTGTAATCTCACTCAAAACTTGTGAAATTTTCCCTTCACGTGCGTTCTTTAATTTCCGTGCCAAAAACTATACACCCTATATCTAGGAACGGAGGGAGTATTAAATAAACAGTTATGATTGTTTGTTTGATTGTTGTGTGAATGATTGTGTGAAATTGAGTGGAAATTGGAAGTTTTTGAAAGTTGAATGAGAGGGAATAAAAGGACTTTCCCAAACTTTCATCTTGCATTTTGATCTCCAAGAATTCAAATTCATTTCATCACAAAACTCTAGAGTGAAGATAATATGACTTCTTCCATTTAAAGAAATGAAAAGGGGTTCGAAAATGATTTGAATTTCCATTTTAAATATTTCAAATTTAGAAACTTTAAGCAACTCACTGAGTTCATGAGGGAAGATAAAATGACTTCTTCAAAATTAAAGAAAGAGAGTTGGGAGTTTCAAATAAATAATTTGGAAGTCACTTTGAAGTTATTTAGAACTCATTTTCCATTTGAAGTTGTTTCAAATTCCAAATTCAAATCCTCTTGGAAGTTATTTAGTTTTACTTCAAATTATTTTTCTCCTATAAATAAATAAATGGAAATAAGGGTAAAATGATTCCCTTCAACAGAAAATTAGGAGAAAATAAATTTGAAATCATTTTGCTATTTTAAAAATGATTTTTATTGATTTTAAATGCAATAGTAGCATTGTTTGACTTTTATGATTTATTTTGGAATTTATTTGAACTTGAAAAATAGTTCATCTTATTCTTGGTATTTTTCTGAACATTTTGGTATATAATATGCCTATGTGAAGTTTCTTTATTTACTTTCTGCTCTTGCATTTTTCTTTGTGTTAAAAAAACAAATGCACGCACTCGCGCTGGCGAGCCGGCCCACGGCCTTCGGCCCAGGAGCCAGCCCCGCGCCCGACTGGCCAACCGGCCCAGGCCGCCCCACGCATGAGCGCTTGCCTCGCTTGCCTGCTCGTCTCTCTCTCGCTCATCTCTCCCGCTGCCGCTGCCAGGAGGGACCCACTACCCTATCGTCCCCAACCTCCCGCCTCCTCCGCTCGGGATAGAGCATGCGCTCGTGCTCCCGCAACCACCGGCGCCATTGCCCACGGGATAAGCCTTATCTCGCAGCCCTGAGCACTCCTGGCCGCGCCTATAAAACCCCCAAGACCCCCTCTCTCCATTTTGCCACTTCGCTCCTCCTCATGCCGCTCACATCGCTTGCCCCGTTTGTTTGGATCTCGTCGTCCGGAGCTACCTTGTCGCTTCGTTCTGCCATCCGTAAGGCCGCGTCGACCACGTTCTTCTTCACCAAGATACTGCCTGAGTCCGTGCGCATCCGGTTGACATCTCTTTTGCCCCTAGGGACCGCCGGAGACGCCACTTCGACGAAGCCTGAGTTCGCCGGAGCACCGGAGCTCCGCCCCCTCCCTTTGCCCCGTCTGGTGCGCGCCGACGCCCGCCGTCACCACCATCCGGTCGCCCGCGCCACGACGGTCCCCTTCGCCTTCTTCCCCGCCGCCGGAGACCACCGCAGCCGCCGCCTCGTAACCGCCCGACGCCGGCGCCGCCGTCTCCTGTCGTCGTCGCCGCTATAAGCCGAGCCTCTGCCTCATTCGTTTAGTTTAGTTTTTTTAATTTTGGATTAGATTGGTTAACCACGGTTTTAAATAAACCGTGCGGTTTAGTTAAAAACCGATCTTCGTTTTTTTTTGTTTTTTTCGTTGCCGCGGTAGCTGTTTTGCTTAGGTAGCGGCCGTTCGCCGAATAGCTTCTGCAGTGAATGCTGCTCGGACAGTAGGAAGCCGCCACGTGGCCAGGGACCTGGTCACGAATAAAATTTTCATAGTCAAGTCCCTGAGTTTAGCGGATTAGCCCCTAAACTTAGATTAGCCACAACTTTTTAACCGTAGATCCAAACTCGATGAGACCAGCGGCAAATTCTTCGTATTGATTAGATCTATCCAGTAGCATCATGTTTGTAAACTTTCTCAAATTCAAATTTGAACTTTATTCAGATTTGAATTCGAACTTCAAATGGCCATATATCCTAAACCGTAGCTCCGATTGATGAGATTCTTTTTGCACCGTGTCACCGTTGCCAAACCCTATCACTTGGACCTATCTCACGATATTTTTCACACATTAGGCCATGATAGTTTTACTATTATTCCATGTATGCACTTTAGTACACATCACATCTTTGCACCCTATGTCACATGTTGTTTTGCACTTAGGATATTTCCATGCTAGTTAAGTGTGTTGAGTGTTCATTTGGTTTCCCAAGACTTTTGCTTTGCATATTCTTCTTGGTTCTCTGAAATGATTGCTTATGTGAGTGCAATGTTTGACTTTATAGATTTTCATCGGAGAGTGACGAATAGTTCTATTAAGTAAATTTTTGAGAGCGATATCATCTTCATCAACTATTACCAGGCAAGTTCACATTTGACCATTCTTCCAATTACCTATGTTTAAATCATGCACTTAGTCCTTTTGTGGTAGGATTGCATGGTAGGATTTATTGTTGCCAGATGGCTATGCCGTTACCTAGTAGTTCATTTGAGGTAGGTCTGATCTATACAACCTTGTCACCATCGTGTAAGTTTATTTCTGCCTCGCAAATGTAAACGTGGATTGGGAAGTGTTCATGGTGAGACATGAGTGACAAAGTAGTAATCAGGACCAAGACTTGTAAATGAACTACCTGGGCGGTATTTGGTTTGAATGGTGGCGAAGTACAGTGGGAGCATGCATGGTTAATCCATGGTGGTGCACCACTAGTGGTCGGCCGCCCAGGCTCAAAGAGATCAATCGTATTCTCATGTCTAGAAGCTTACGTGTGCAGCCACAAGCCAATATGGGCTCTGGCTTAGTTGAGTAGATAGTATGACCTCTTCAGAGAAAGGCTAGCAGATGTAGAATGAGTAGGTGTACCGGCCTATCCGTGGGTTAAGGGGGAATAATTTTGAAAGACTATGTCTCGGTCATCCTGTTCTCAAACGCCAAGTAGTGCGTGAACTTCAAGGGAGGCGATCGAGTCTTGTGGGGAAAAGTGCGCAAACCTCTGCAGAGTGTTAAAACCTAATCGATTAGTCGTGTCCCCGGTTACGGACAAGTTGAGCATCTGGTGGTGAAAATGTCGGGAGATCTCCTCACCTTTAATTAAATAGTTGGGTTTTAACTGAAACTTCGGGAATGGATTGAGTTGGGTCTGCCAACTCCTCCTATGCTATACTGTAGTGGTAGAAATAACATCTTTTATTCTAGGGAAAAACTAGCTTTATGCAAAAACTAAACTTAGAGCTTTCCACCAGCCAAATTGCATGTACAAATAGGTTCATCACTCTTATTATGTGACTTGCGAGTACATTCAATGTACTGACCTACAGGGCTGCAATGTCTTATGTTGCAGAAATTTTCTACGACGAGTAAGCGTTATGTTGTAGGGTTACGGTCTACACTCAACTTGCCGTTGGTGTTGATGGGACTCCACACCCGTTCTATTGTTTCCGCTGTGACTTATGAGGTATATATATCAGTTTTACGTTATTTATAATGTGATTGCACTTTGATATATACATCAATGTATTGTGTGTGCTAGCATACTGATCCAGGGATGGCACAAATATACAGAGGCTTGACCGTTTGAGGTCGGGACGCTAGAGAGATGGTATCAGAGCACATATTGACTATAGGACGTGACCCTAGAAACTAAAAAGCCCTTAGGAAAGGAACTCTCTAAAACTGTATTTTCAAATAGATCCTTTACCTCTCTTCTTTTCTAAACTTTATCAAATATCCACTCTTACCTCAAATAGTTAGACAATACCCCTTTTCCCTTTGACCACACGGAGGATCAACTGATGAGACCACTCCGAGAAGGACAAGATATCAGACTTCACCATACACTAGAAGAGTTGAAGCTACAATAGTCGAAGCCTCTGAAGAATTGAAGAGTTTGAATACACTAACGAATTCCAAGATTTAATTACCTTTAGAGGACTAAACCCTTGTTGTATACTCACGTTAGATGCGATGATTTGTGAGCTGTCATAGTTTGTGTGTGTTTTTCGACAGCAACAAATAAAACTTAATTTTCAAAACTATAATGTTTGTATTGTGTGTATCTCTCTCTATCCCTCTTATCTCATCCCAAAACCCTTGGACCCAATAGATGATGAATGAAGAAGGACTTGTATTCTTTGGACCGATCACTCAGTTGGAGGCAGAGCTATGGATTCAAAACATGGAGAATCACTTCAGGAGCAATTTTGTTGCAAGGAAGTATGAGGTTCAATACGCTCTTCGGTACTTTACAAAAAGTGCTGCAACCTGGTGGAAAATGCATTAGGCCATACAAGGACGTAATGGAGCAAAAACTTGGGAGGAATTCAAGAAGACTCTGTAGGGATCCCGTCTTATCTGGAAGCACGGTGATAACCCGATGAAGAAACCTTGTGCATGCAAGATATGCGGAGAAATAGGACACACCCATGAAGAACACAAGGATGGATGCCCTCATTGTGAAGGAAATCACCAAGCTGAAGAATGTCCAACCATGAAGGTTACTTGTTTCTTGTGTGAAGGAACTACGCACTACCCTGCCCAGTGTCATATTTATCCCAAGGTACAAGAAATTACCAATCAGCAGAAGGAAGCAGTGAAAGAAGCCCTCAGTGAAAGTTTAAGAAAACCGGTGATGAAAGAAGATGTTGACGACCCTGATGGAGAAAGCCTAAACAGATTTTACTCCAATGCTTGCTATTCATGTGGAGAAGGAGGACATTTTTCACTATATTGCATGAAGCAACGCCAGAGTATCTGGGAGACTTCCCGACAGAAGAAGTGGAGTTTGATCCACAAGAGATAGAAGAATTGATCAGAAAGAAGAGGTCCAAGAAGAGAAGGAGCATGTGTTCCCGGAACAGCCCAATTTCTGTAGGAAAGGACCTGAGTCATATCACTTGTTACAGATGCAAGGATTTAGGTCATTACGCTTGCAAATGCCCAGCAAGGAAGCCAAGAAACCAAGGAACCAAGATAGCCACCAGGAAGCCCCTGGATTTGTCTGAAGTCGTTTGTTTACGCTGCAAAGGAGTAGGACATTTTGCCAGAGAATGTTCATACATGAGGAAAGCTTGAGCAGAGTAGTTGAGATCTTGATATTGGAATAAAGCATGTAATAAATATGGGATGCACTTTTATTTTCGTTGGAGATGTTGAGTTGAGTTGTGAAATGGAAATTGTAATGGCCCATGAAGCAATAAAAGTTGAGGTGTTTGGAATCTCATATGAATTGTTATGAGTTGTTTGTTGATTGTGAATGCCTCTCTCACTATGTCACCCAGACTTAAAACTTGAGCCCATGGGCAAGCTGACCCAAACCTTTCCCCCAAAATAACCACATTTCACCCAAGGAAATACATACAGTATCCTGAGTACCCTTCTATCTTATACCTGCAGATGACAACCCTTTATGAGTCTTTTCTCAAGGGCCCGGAAACGATCATGACCCTGAATAGTGATCAGGATTACCCAAAAAATCCTGAAGGACATGATGAAGCATATTCATCTTGAAGGAGATGCAGTCTACAAGGGTTATCCTTTCATGGAGAAGGGAGTTGAACTTTGGTATGTGGAGGTACACCTCCACCATGTGAAGGGAGTTTGCCCAAAGACTATGGGTCAATACTTTTTCATTTCTCGAGTGCCACGAGCAACATTCTTTGATTCTGTTTGTGAAGCTGCTATGGAAGCCATACGTCAAATTGGAGGAATACTAGAAGCAAGACTCCGTCACACTCAGGAATACCTGAGGGAGGTGCATGCAGAGATGATGGAGATGAAGCTCATGGCCACCACAATGAAGCAAAACGTCGATGATTTGAAGGATCACATCGCACAATTATGGTGGGACTGAAGCATCTTCAAGTAGGGCAAATGAATAAAGATGGAAGTAAAGCTTGACCATACCAAACTATGTGGATGGCAACATTTGTAATAAAGTACATTTGGAACCTGAGTTTTGAATAGTGGTTGAAGGATGTAATAAAGGATTTGATATGAAGAGAATATGAATTATGGATGAACCAGTACATTTTGTTTTAATGGTAAAACCCTGTGTGAACACTAGACCGATGGAAAGGAAAATGTTGTTCCATAGGTGCAGTTTGGACAAAATAAGTTGGAGTTTTGTTTTAGTTATGATGGTTACCCCAAGAGTATGAAGGAATAAACTACAATTGGATTTAAAGGGGGTGTAATGTTGGAATATGAGGCAATAGTAACTCCAAGGATGAGTTAAAGATATAGAAGTGTTGAAGTGGGCCATAACCCACAGGACTGGGATTTAAAAAGAAGCAAGCACAGCCTTGTTGCAGAAAGAATTCTGGAAGAAGTTGTGATTTCATCAGTAGACGTTCCATAGGAGGTTACGTAAACCCAAGAGTTGTGAAGAAATGATAGAGGTTTTGTTTGGCTTGCAGAACCAATGGATTACCCGAACCCAGTTCGTGGAGAAGAGAAGTTCTGCAATGCTTGTGAGGATGCCCAAGTGTTAGGATACGTGATTCACTATCTGCGTATGTGGTAATGATTCAAGTACGGGATGGATTGGCCCCCATACCGGAGACTTCTATCATGAACTATCATATGTTGATGGAAAATCAGAGAGCCTTAAAACCCTAGAAGAGTGTCGACCCGAAAAACCAAAAGCCTTAGAATGGCAGGACGATGGAAACCATGTACATGCACCTTTTGCCAATCGTAGGTTATGCGGTGAGGTTCAACCCAGACCCATTTCCTGCAGGAGAAACCAAAAATTGTCGACCACCATGAGGTCTTCGATAGTTGTTTAGCATTGGCGCCAGACCTGTCAAGTCTTAGAAGGATCTTATTTTGATTCAAGGACTCCAGATTTTGAGGAAAAGGTTATGCCCTTACCAGAAGAGCACAAGTGAAGAAGTTATCTCGGAGAATATGAGAAGACCGACACCGTTAACACCAAGGATGGAATACATGAGTTTTGTTGGAACCGTAACCATGCTTCTAAGGGTGGTAGCACCCCATACCTTCTGTTGTTGGATGGATTTTCAAGGAGACCCCCCAAACCTAACCTTCTTTCTAGCCTCTCTGAATCTCGAGGACGAGATTCATTTTAAGGGTGGTAGTTTGTAACATCCCAAAATTCTAAATTTTGGAATGTTATATTAAATAAATGGTTATGATTGTTTGTTTGATTGTTGTGTGAATGATTGTGTGAAATTGAGTGGAAATTGGAAGTTTTTGAAAGTTGAATGAGAGGGAATAGGAGGACTTTCCCAAACTTTCATCTTGCATTTTGATCTCCAAGAATTCAAATTCATTTCATCACAAAACTCTAGAGTGAAGATAATATGACTTCTTCCATTTAAAGAAATGAAAAGGGGTTCGAAAATGATTTGAATTTCCATTTGAAATATTTCAAATTTAGAAACTTTAAGCAACTCAATGATTTCATGAGGGAAGATAAAATGACTTCTTCAAAATTAAAGAAAGAGAGTTGGGAGTTTCAAATAAATAATTTGGAAGTCACTTTGAAGTTATTTGGAACTCATTTTCCATTTGAAGTTGTTTCAAATTCCAAATTCAAATCCTCTTGGAAGTTATTTAGTTTTACTTCAAATTATTTTTCTCCTATAAATAAATAAATGGAAATAAGGGTAAAATGATTCCCTTCAACGGAAAATTAGGAGAAAATAAATTTGAAATCATTTTGCTATTTTAAAAATGATTTTTATTGATTTTAAATGCAATAGTAGCATTGTTTGACTTTTATGATTTATTTATGAATTTATTCGAACTTGAAAAATAGTTCATCTTATTCTTGGTATTTTTCTGAATATTTTGGTATATAATATGCCTATGTGAAGTTTCTTTATTTACTTTCTGCTCTTGCATTTTTCTTTGTGTTAAAAAAAACAAATGCACGCACTCGCGCTGGCGAGCCGGCCCACGGCCTTCGGCCCAGGAGCCAGCATCGCGCCCGACTGGCCAACCGGCCCAGGCCGCCCCACGCATGAGCGCTCGCCTCGCTTGCCCGCTCGTCTCTCTCTCGCTCATCTCTCCCGCTGCCGCTGCCAGGAGGGACCCGCTACCGTATCGTCCCCAACCTCCCGCCTCCTCCGCTCGGGATAGAGCACGCGCTCGTGCTCCCGCAACCACCGGTGCCACTGCCCACGGGATAAGCCTTATCCCGCAGCCCTGAGCACTCCTGACCGCGCCTATAAAACCCCCAAGACCCCCTCTCTCCATTTTGCCACTTTGCTCCTCCTCACGCCGCTCACATCGCTCGCCCCGTTCGTTTGGATCTCGCCGTCCGGAGCTACCTTGCCGCTTCATTCTGCCATCCGTAAGGCCGCGTCGACCACGTTCTTCTTCACCAAGATACTGCCTGAGTCCGTGCGCATCCGGTTGACATCTCTTTTGCCCCTAGGGACCGCCGGAGACACCACCTCGACGAAGCCCGAGTTCGCCGGAGCACCGGAGCTCCGCCCCCTCCCTCTGCCCCGTCTGGTGCGCGCCGACGCCCGGCGTCACCACCATCCGTTCGCCCGCGCCACGACGGTCCCCTTCGCCTTCTTCCCCGCCGCCGGAGACCACCGCAGCCGCCGCCTCGTAACGCCTGACGCCGGCGCTGCCGTCTCCTGTCGTCGTCGCCGCTATAAGCCGAGCCTCTGCCTCATTCATTTAGTTTAGTTTTTTTAATTTTGGATTAGATTGGTCAACCACGGTTTTAAATAAACCGTGCGGTTTAGTTAAAAACTGATCTGCGGTTTTTTTGGTTTTTTTTTCGTTGCCGCGGTAGCTGTTTTGCTTAGGTAGCGGCCGTTCGCCGAATAGCTTCCGCAGTGAATGCTGCTCGGCCAGTAGGAAGCCGCCACGTGGCCAGGGACCTGGTCACGAATAAAATTTTCATAGTCAAGTCCCTGAGTTTAGCAGATTAGCCCCTAAACTTAGATTAGCCACAACTTTTTAACCGTAGATCCAAACTCGATGAGACCAGCGGCAAATTCTTTGTATTGATTAGATCTATCCAGTAGCATCATGTTTGTAAACTTTTTCAAATTCAAATTTGAACTTTATTCAGATTTGAATTCGAACTTCAAATGGCCATATATCCTAAACCGTAGCTCCGATTGATGTGATTCTCTTTGCACCGTGTCACCGTTGCCAAACCCTATCACTTGGACCTATCTCACGATATTTTTCACACATTAGGATCTATCCATGATAGTTTTACTATTATTCCATGTATGCACTTTAGTACACATCACATCTTTGCACCCTATGTCACATGTTGTTTTGCACTTAGGATATTTCCATGCTAGTTAAGTGTGTTGAATGTTCATTTGGTTTCCCAAGACTTTTGCTTTGCATGTTCTTCTTGGTTCTCTAAAATGATTGCTTATGCGAGTGCAATGTTTGACTTTATAGATTTTCATCGGAGAGTGACGAATAGTTCTATTAAGTAAATTTTTGAGAGCGATATCATCTTCATCAACTATTACGAGGCAAGTTCATATTTGACCATTCTTCCAATTACCTATGTTTAAATTATGCACTTAGTCCTTTTGTGGTAGGATTGCATGGTAGGATTTATTGTTGCCAGATGGCTATGCCGTTACCTAGTAGTTCATTTGAGGTAGGTCTGATCTATACAACCTTGTCACCACCGTGTAAGTTCATTTCTGCCTCGCAAATGTAAACGTGGATTGGGAAGTGTTCATGGTGAGACATGAGTGACAAAGTAGTAATCAGGACCAAGACTTGTAAATGAACTACCTGGGCGGCATTTGGTTTGAATGGTGGCGAAGTACAGTGGGAGCAGGCATGGTTAATCCATGGTGGTGCACCACTAGTGGTCGGCCGCCCAGGCTCAAAGAGATCAATCGTATTCTCATGTCTAGAAGCATACGTGTGCAGCCACAAGCCAATATGGGCTCTGGCTTAGTTGAGTAGATAGTATGACCTCTTCAGAGAAAGGCTAGCAGATGTAGAATGAGTAGGTGTACCGGCCTATCCGTGGGTTAAGGGGGAATACTTTCAAAAGACTATGTCTCGGTCATCCTGTTCTCAAACGCCAAACAGTGCGAGAACTTCAAGGGAGGCGATCGAGTCTTGTGGGGAAAAGTGCGCAAACCTCTATAGAGTGTTAAAACCTAATCGATTAGCCGTGTCCCCGGTTACGGACAAGTTGAGCATCTAGTAGTGAAAATGTCGGGAGATCTCCTCACCTTTAATTAAGTAGTTGGGTTTTAACTGAAACTTCGGGAATGGATTGAGTTGGGTCTGCCAACTCCTCCTATGCTATACCGTAGTGGTAGAATAACATCTTTTATTCTAGGGAAAAACTAGCTTTATGCAAAAACTAAACTTAGAGCTTTCCACGAGCCAAATTGCATGTACAAATAGGTTCATCACTCTTATTATGTGACTTGCCAGTACATTCAATTTACTGACCTACAGGGCTGCAACGTCTTATGTTGCAGGAATTTTCTACGACGAGTAAGTGTTACGTTGTAGGGTTACGGTCTACACTCAACTTGCCGTTGGTGTTGGTGGGACTCCACACCCGTTCTATTGTTTCCGCTGTCACTTATGAGGTATATATCAGTTTTACGTTATTTATAATGTGATTGCACTTTGATATATACATCAATGTATTGTGTGTGCCAGCATACTGATCCAGGGATGGCACAAATACACAGAGGCTTGACCATTTGAGGTCGGGTCGCTACAAACTGCACACTCAAAACACGTTGAGCAACTAAACATTCATACCTGTCAGCATCTTCAACAGCCATGTATTGCGTCTCATGATCAGAATCATCTCCACCGTGTTCTTCATGTGTAATAAGAGCCAAAGTCTCATCATCATAGTCACTAGCGGACTCATACCCACCATCCTCAGTAGCAATCATCACACGCTGAGATTTGCATTCTCTCGCAAAATGTCCTCTTTCCTTACAACGACAACAAATAATATCACTTGTGTGCCCTGTAGACGCCATGGAAGAAGAAGAGCTCTATGCAGGCCCGGCTGGTGTGCTCTTGGCAGATAGTGGTGGTTGTGCCTGCTTTCTTGTATCACGGTTGGAGGTGGCACCTGAAGGAGGTCATAGTGCAGTGGAAGTAGATAATGCACGCGGTGTCCATGATGAAGGCCGACCTGCAGAAAGGTTAGTTCGCGCCAATGCCCATCGATCCTGCACTTCACGTTCAGCTTTACAAGTAAGATGGAATAAACGAGTGATATTATTATAATCCTTATAGTCTAGAATGGTCTAAATCTCTCTATTTAATCCACCCAGAAAACGTGCAAGCATAGCTTCATTCTCCTCAAGAATACCACATCTAATCAAGCCAGTTTGTAATTCCTGATAATATTCTTCTATCGAATTTTTTCCTTGTCTTAAGCGCTGCAATTTTTGAAGTAATTCACGTTGATAATATGGTGGAACCCAACGAGTACGCATAGCAGTTTTCAAAGCAGCCCAAGTAGCTGGAACAGGATATAATCGACAATGTTCAGACCACCAAATACATGCAAAGCTAGTGAAAGCACAAACAGCAGCAGGAACACGTCTCTCCTCAGGATATTGTAAACATGTAAATCGTTGCTCAGTTTCTAACTCCCAAGTAAGATATATATCAGGAACATATCTACCCTCAAATGGTGGAATATTCAATTTCAGTTTAGGGAGATGGTCATGATCTCGTACCTGAGAGGGAGCCCTAACATTGCCATTATTTGCATGTGGATGACCTGGTGGTTGTGGTGCTGGTGGTTGCACGTAGTTCTGATTTTCATCAACTTCATCCTCGTAATCTCCCACATAATCATCCTCCTCCACATCAGCAGCAGGAGCCACAGAAGTATCAACAGCAGCACCAACAGTTTGACCAAGCGCAAGAGGGACACGGCTCGCTCGGCGGTGGGCTGTTTCGCGATGTGGAGGTAGTCGTTGTTGTTGTTGTTGTAGAGGTGCGTTAGGTGCAGCCGGTGGTGGTGGTGGAAGACGCGCGAGCAATTCATTAAACTTGTTATCGAGCTTTGTTTCGAACGTCTTCTCCATGCCATCTATCTTCTCCATGGCCTGTTCAAATCTGTTTAGCACATCTTGCACATGTCCACTCATCATTTGCTGAAATTTATCATGTAACTCCTTATTCATCATGTTCTCCCAGTCAGTCTCGTCGGCTTGTGATCCTGGCATGGTTAGCAGCAATAGAAACACACAAGAATATGATCCTATAGACTACTAACAAGTGGTGGTGGTGGTGGGTGTCACAAATCCGTCAAGCAAATCTCAAATTCTTACCAGTTCTTACGCAGCAGCATGCGGTGATCGGCAACCTATGTAGTCAAAACTCTCAAAGCTTGGATAAAGCGATTACCAGGGAGAGTCAAACGCACGACGCAGATGTATGTGGAGCTGGGAAGGCTTATAATATGGTAGCAAAAAGGATCAGCAATAATCAATTCAGAGATGCAAAGTTGAATAAACGCTCAACGACGGTACTGTGCTGGTCCTAGGCTAGACCGTGCTAGAGACGCGAGCCTAGAACACTAACAAAATCACGACGCTGCACGTAAACAAGGGAGGAGCACACTCTGAATTTTTTTCTCCTTTTTTTGCACTTTTTTTCCTCTTTTTTTTGCTCCGCAACCAATTTTTTTCGAAAAAGTCTACAAAATGGTCTAAAAACTGCCTAGCCAGAATTTTCGAGACTTAGTTTTTTTTAGTTTAGAACTATTTTTCTACTGCGGGTAGCACGGATGTTGGGGAGTCCTTCTCTGTCATGACTCGGAGTATGGTGTGATCTAGAAATCCAAAACAGAGTAAGAAAATACTGGACTCGGAATAGGACTGGTGGCGGAGATGAATCTGGAGGAACTCGGACTGGTGGCAGAGATGAATCTGGTGGAACTCAGACTAGTGGCGGAGATGAATCTAGTGGAACTCGGACTGGCGGCGGATATATGTTGTAGGTGGACTTGGATTGGCGTGCTGGCGGCGGATATGTTGTGGCGTATATGGACTTGGATTGACGGTGAATATGTGGTGGTGGTATATGGCAGCGGTGATGAAGTTGGTGCGGTGGTGGTATACGGTAGCAGCGATGATGATGATGCGGTGGTGATATATGGCAGCGGCGACGTGACAACCTGTGAACAGAACTCGAAACTCTAAAGGACTAGACGCTAAGACTAGCAACTTGACACGACGATGCAACCGCAAATTCAACAAAGCAAATACAGAAAAGATTATGCAAAGGCTCAGATTGGTTCGGATGGGATTAACTAACCCTAATTTTTTTTGGCTTTTTCGTGGACTATAGGTATGAAGAACAGACTCGACCTAAACTATGAAAAACTGTAAAATCTCACCGAGCAACCTGGAAATCTGATACCACTTGATAGAGGCAAAGGTGTCCCGATGTTTCGATGAGATGGTGGCTATCATTTTCTGTGGGAGTCGACCTTGATGATCCGACTATGAACGTGCGAGACGTGTCGCCTTAGCAATCGCAAAACCAACTTCCGAGGGCTATTGACCATGCCGGAGCACGATCAGCCTGACCACGAGGGCCTTTTTCCTGCGAGCAAACGAAGAACAATCAAGAAACTAAGATTGCAATCTGGATATTGCGAATATAAGAGGAAAGCTTTATTAATGAAGTTGGGGTTCTGTGACACCTTGGTGTAGTTGTTGAACCCAAATGAAGTACGCGAAGTTGCAGCTATGGCGAACTTTTAATCTAAACAAAACCCAAAGTCTAAACGGTGCCCTAAGGGCTGTATATATGGAGGAAGAGGGGGGGAATTTCATGGCCCTTGGGGAAGGGGTCCGAAACCAACTCTATCTCTTGTTTCCCCACACATACGGACTCTAAAAACAGCCTATAATTATGTATTTCGAAATTACATGGGCCTGGCCCAATAATAAGGTGACGCAGCACCTAGAATAGCCTCTGGACGAAATTTATGAAGTGGCATCTTGTATATTTCGTCCAAGGCTTCATTCACTCATTATGGTAGCTTCAAACTCCTGAAATCATCACTTGTAACTCCGTTCTTGTTCCCCTTGCGCATGCCGTCAACTCCATGCTTGTTCTTGCTCCAATGTTCATCCTTCTCCAAGCTAGGCCCTTCATTTGTAAGCAAAACAAATGTATCCAATTTAGGCAGCATCATATTGTCATGAACATTAGAATCATTACCAAGAAACGAAAGTACATGGTAACTTAATTGGCGTGCGCGAGCTCTAGTAATTGGTCCATTATATGTAACAGTAGGGGCTGTGGGTGTAACAATGGTATTGATGTCCTCATCAAGAGCTCTTGCACGTGATCTCGTCATGGGTCCACTAGGCACTTGGTGGGACGATGGTAGGTACATGGGGATGACCTTGGGATGCTCTGCATCATACTCACTCAAGCGTTCAAACGCAAAACGAATCACTCAATTCCAAGTTGATATGACGAGTTAAAAAATTCTAAAAGTGGCGTGAAAAACTAGAATAAGCTGTGTTCGCGACCTTCAGAGAGCAAAAAGACCTATTTAGAAGCCGATTTTGAGGTGCCAAATATTGAAGTAGCTTCTGTAACTATTTAGATGCGCCTCGATGCTAGCTTTCATTTGAGTACTCGCGGAGCCAAAACGGACTTCGTATGAGGAAGTTATGTCTGTTTTACTGAACAGCGTACAAAATAGGTTCCAATCCGAATTCAACTACGAGATTGAGTCTAGATAGATCCGAATTTTGTTTTTCTTTCTTCTCTCTTTTTTTCTCACACTTTTTTCTTTTTTTCTGACTTTTTTTTTACCTTTTTCTGTTTTTTCTCTTTTTTTTCGCTGTCTTTTTTTTTTCTCCCTCTTTCCAGACAAACTATATAAGATGCAGATTGGATCAACCGAAGATCTGAACAATCTCAACTATGATTATGACAACGAACGGTGGGTAGCACGTGCTAGAAATTGATGGATGGGTGGTGGACAGCGGAAGGGATAACGATGCAGCGGTGGCATGACTAATGTGAACATAACTCAAAACTCTAAACGAACTAGACACTAAGACCAGCAACTCGACACGAAGATGCAACCGATAATTCAATAATGCAAACAATGAAAAGAAAATTGCAAAGGCTCAGACTGACTAGGACAAAGGATGAATAGATCTAACTTTTTTGTGGCTTTTTCTTGGACAATAGGTAAGGAAATAAATCTAATCTAGGAAAAACTAGAAATTCTCACCGAGCAACTTGAAAACTGATACGACTTGATAGAGGCGACGGTGTCCCGATATTTCTATGAGATGATAACTATCGATTTGGTGGAGATGACTTTGACGATCCGACTACAAACCTGCATGACGTTGCACCTTAGCAATCGCTCAACCAATCTCCCGAGGTTACTGACGATGCCGGAAGCATGGTTAGCCTGACCACGAAGGTCTATTCCTACAAGCAATCGAAGAACGAGCAAGAATATGATAAAGCAATCTGAATATTGCAAATATATATGCAGTATTGATAATGGTGGGGATCTGTAAGCGGTCTTGGATTGGTCGTTGGACACAAACAAAGTACACAAAGTTGCAATGGCTAACTTTTAACTAAACAAATCCCAAGGGAAAAGCTACTAGATTGATCTACTTATATTGGAGCAAGGGGTGGCGGCCAAGGAGGTGGGAGAACATCCCAAGGCAGCCTAAAACCAACCCTAGGTCATACAAGGCTCATGGGCCCAAGTGGAGGTGATGCAACACATTTGGACTTGTTGTTTGACTCGGATTCTACTGCAGCGTCAGATTGTTTCATCGATATCTCAATGCTCCGGAAGAATTTGAAGGTGAATGCAATTGGGTTTAAAAGAACACAAAATCTACTTTCCAACAAAAACAGAATCACCCAATTCGGAGTCCGGATGAAAAACTTGTTGGCGTTTTGAGTCAGGTATGTCTGTGCAGTCCGAATCTGAATACAGAACGTGAGAGACTTGGACTCTATCTTCTTTTGGCCCAAATGTGACGTAAGAGTACTTTTTGAATAGAACCTAAACTTCTCCTTTTCCCTTATCTTCATATGTGGATTGTACAAATGTCTCCTACACCTGTAATTAGACAAAACACAAAACTGTGTGAAGTATTTTTGTTCTGAATAACATAAATAGATTATTGAATAGTTTGCACTAGAAATCACCTGACAAATATACATGTATGCAATATTTTTGGTCGTATCCAAGGTAGTCATGTCATCATCAAATGTTCATCCCTCTTATCCATGCCAGGCCCTTCATTTGTAAGCAAAACAAATGTATCCAATTTAGGCAGCATCATATTCTCATGAACATTAGAATCATTACTGATAGAGGCAGGGGTGTTCCGATGTTTCGATGAGATGATAAGTATCTATTTGGTGGAGTCGACTTTGACGATCCGACTACAAACGTGCACGACGTTGCGCCTTAGCAATCGCTAAACCAATCTCCTGAGGTTACTGACGATGCCGGAACCACGATCAGCTTGACCACGAAGGTCTATTCCTGCACGCAATCGAAGAACAAGCAAGAATATGATAATGCAATATGAATATTGCGAATATAGATGAAGTATGGATAAAGGTGGGGATCCAAAAGTGGTCTTGGTCTGGTCGTTGGACACAAACGAAGTACACGAAGTTGCAATGGCAAACTTTTAACTAAACAAATCCCAACTCTGAACGATGCCTTAAGGGCCATATTTATAGGGAAAAGAGAGGAGATTTTGTCCACCCTTGGCAAGGTGGGACTAAAACACCTCCTAAGTCGTTTCCCCTATAATATGGACTCTAAAAATAGATTACATGGGCCTTACCCAAAATAAGGTGGCGCAACACCAATAATAAGCTATGGACGAAATTTATGAAATGCCATCTTGTATATTTCATCCATCTTCTTGTATGTCATCATGGTGGCTTCAAAGTCCGGAAATCTCCACTTGAACCTCTGTTATTTTTCTCTTCGCACGCACCTTCATCTCCGTGCTTGACCATGCTCCAATGCTCAACCTTCTTATCCGTGCTAGGCCCTTCAATTGCAAGCAACACAAATGTGTCTAAGTTAGGCAGCATCATATTCTCGTGAACACTAGAAACATTACTAAGAAACGAAAGTACCTAATAATCTAAGTGGCGTATCTGAGCTCTAGAAACTGTTCGAAGAGGTAAAAGAGCAAGGGATATGGGTGTAACTGTGTTAGCCATGTCCTCATCATCCTCCCCTTCTGGAAAACAAAGCCATCCTCGGTGTTGCTTAATCTGAAATATGGCTAACAAAAGAGACAAGGTGTACACGTTGTATATGTATATGTCATCCATTTTTACTGAAATCAGTTGGGGCACCTGTGACACAGTTATACAAGAGCACCCTTCAAAATTCGTGAAATATAAATCCAACATATTATCACAAGAAGTCAAAGGCATGAAAATATTGCAACTCAGTTTGCATATATAAGTGAAGCTCTTATTCATATCAAAAGATTGACAATGCTTATCATTAAACTATCCCAACATTGATGAACCATCACCAAGGTTAGAGGTCATATCAAAATGATCAAACATTAGCACAATTATTTTTGAATGTATTTCATCCAAATCTGATTTATTCCATGATTCACTTGATTCTTTTGCATTGATAGTTAATTCAATTGGTTAATTCAAAGTCCTGAAATCATCACTTGTAACTCCGTTCTTGATCCCCTTGCGCATGACATCAACTCCATGCGTGTTCTTCCTCCAATGTTCATCCTTCTCCAAGCTAGGGCCTTCATTTGTAAGCAAAAAAATGTATCCAATTTAGGCAGCATCATATTCTCATGAACATTAGAATCATTACCAAGAAACGAAAGTACCTGGTAATTTAATTGGCGTGCGCGAGCTCTAGTAATTGGTCTAGTATATGTAACAGTAGGGGATGTGGGTGTAAGAATGGTATTGATGTCCTCATCATCCTCCCCTTCTTGAAACGAAGTCGTCCTCGACGGAAGCTCATCTTCCTCACCCAAATAAGGCTTCAAATCTGCAATGTTAAAAGTGGGTCTAACCCCAAAATCTGCAGGTAGCTCAAGTTTATATGCATTATCATTTATTTTCTCTAACACCTTAAAAGGACCATCAGGACGTGGCATTAGCTTTGATTTGCGCAAATTAGGAAATCTATCTTTACGCAAATGTAACCAAACAAGATCTCCAGGTGCAAACACAACATGTTTTCTACCCTTATCTCCAGCATGTTTATATTTAGCATTCATACAGTCAATCTTTTCCTTAGTTAACTCATGCATTTTTAAAATCAATACAGAACGTTCTTTAGCATCACAATTAACCTTCTCCGAAGATGGAAGAGGTAACAAATCAATAGGTGCACGAGGTAGGAAACCATACACAATTTCAAAAGGGCACATCTTAGTAGTAGAATGCAATGAACTATTATAAGCAAATTCAATATGAGGCAAGCATTCTTCCCACATTTTCTTATTATTCTTCAAAACAGCCCTAAGCATAGTAGACAATGTTCTATTGACTACTTCAGTTTGTCCATCAGTTTGGGGGTGACAAGTAGTACTAAAAAGCATTTTAGTCCCCAACTTTGCCCATAAACATCTCCAAAAATGGCTAAGAAATTTAGTATCGCGATCTAAAACAATAGTATTTGGCACACCATGCAAGCGAATAATTTCACGAAAAAACAAATCAGCAACATTAACAGCATCATCGCTTTTATGACATGGTACAAAGTGTGCCATTTTCGAGAATCTATCCACGACAACAAATATGCTATCCCTCCCCTTCTTTGTTCGAGGTAAACCTAAAACAAAGTCCATAGATATATCCTCCCAAGGAACACTAGGCACAGGAAAAGGCATATATAAACAAAGAGGATTGAGTCGTGACTTAGCTTTTTGACATGTAGTGCAGCGAGCAACAAAACGCTCAACATCCCGTCTCATCTTTGGCCAAAAGAAATGTGTAGCAAGTATATCCTCCGTCTTCTTCACGCCAAAGTGTCCCATTAGTCCTCCTCCATGCGCCTCCTGCAACAACAAAAGACGAACGGAGCTAGCTGGAATGCGTAGCTTGTTAGCACGAAACACAAATCCATCGTTAACGACGAACTTGTTCCATGTTCTACCTTCTTTACAATTCTGCAATACATCTTTAAATTCCGCATCATGCACATATTGATCTTTGATGGTCTCCAAACCAAATATTTTAAAATCAAGTTGTGAAAGCATAGTATAACGACGAGACAATGCATCAGCAATAACATTTTCTTTATCCTTCGTGTGTTTCATGACATAAGGGAAAGTCTCAATGAATTCAACCCATTTAGCATATCTACGGTTCAGTTTTGCTTGACTTTTAATGTGTTTCAAAGATTCATGATTAGCATGTATAACAAATTCTTTGGGCCATAAATAATGTTGCCATGTTTCTAAAGTCCGAACAAGAGCATATAATTCTTTATCATAAGTAGAATAGTTCAGACTAGGCCCACTCAATTTTTCAGAAAAGTATGCAACAAGTTTGCCATCTTGTAATAACACACCTCCTAATCCAATTCCACTAGCATCACATTCAAGCTCAAAAGTCTTATTAAAATCAGGAAGTTGGAGTAAAGGAGCATGTGTCAACTTATCTTTCAATACCGTGAAGGCTTCTTCCTGTGCAGTACCCCAAACAAAAGGCACATCCTTCTTTGTAAGCTCGTTGAGAGGTGCAGCAATGGTGCTAAAATCTCTCACAAAACGCCTCTAGAAACAAGCGAGTCCAAGAAAACTCCGCACTTGTGTGACCGTTTTGGGCTGCGGCCAACTCTCAATAGCTTCAATCTTGGCTTTATCAACTTCAATTCCCTGTGGAGTAACAACATAGCCAAGAAAAGATACTCGGTCGGTGCAAAAGGTGCACTTCCCAAGGTTGCCAAACAAACGTGCATCACGTAGAGCATTAAAAACAGCATGTAAATGTTCCAAATGTTCTTCCAAAGATTTGCTATAGATCAGTATATTATCAAAATAGACTACCACAAATCGTCCAATGAAAGCACGTAAAACTTCGTTCATTAGTCTCATGAAAGTACTAGGTGCATTAGTTAACCCAAAAGGCATGACTAACCACTCATATAAACCAAACTTAGTTTTAAATGCTATTTTCCATTCATCTCCCCATTTCATACGTATTTGATGGTATCCACTACGCAAATCAACTTTGGAGAATATTGTAGAGCCACTCAATTCATCAAGCATATCATCTAGCCTAGGAATAGGATGACGATAACGAATAGTAATATTATTAATGCCTCTACAATCAACACACATACGCGACGTACCATCCTTTTTAGGCACTAGTATAATAGGAACAACACAAGGACTAAGAGATTCGCGTATATAACCTTTGTCGAGCAGCTCCTGTACTTGACGCATAATCTCCTTCGTCTCCTCTGGATTGGTACGGTATGGTGCACGGTTGGGTAGCGATGCACCGGGAATTAAATCAATTTGATGCTCAATCCCTCGAATAGGTGGTAATCCCGGTGGCACGTCTTGTGGGAAGACATCTGCGAACTCCTGCAAAATGTTAGTGACAGCAGGGGGCACAGAGGAAGGCACATCCTCGAATGAAAATAATGCCTCTTTGCACACAAAAGCATAGCAAACAGATTTGCTAGAATCTAGCTCATCAATATCAGATTTGGTGGCAAGTAAACATGCACTTCTCAGTTTAATTTTAGAAGCAACATTAGATGGTTTATTATTAGGCTTCATTTGTTGCTCAAATTCTTTTGCCACAATCTGATTTTCACTCTTATTTTTCTCCTGTTTTGCTTTATTAGCTCTATTAATATCATCTTTCAAAATGGAATCAGGAGTCATAGGAAGCAAAGTAATATTTTTATCCTTATGAACAAGAGTATACTGATTGTTTCTACCATGGTGTACAGAATTTTTATCAAATTGCCATGGTCTACCAAGTAATAAGGAACATGCTTGCATAGGTACCACATCACAATCAACATAATCAGCATATGTAGAGATACTAAAATGCACATGAACAGTACGTGTTACCTTAACCTTGCCGCTGTTGTTGAACCATTGGATGTAGTAAGGATGTGGATGTGGTCTTGTGGTGAGAGAAAGCTTCTCCACCATATCCATGCTAGCCAAGTTGTTGCAGCTCCCTCCATCTATGATGACGCGAATAGAACGTTCCTTCACAACTCCCTTTGTATGGAACAAATTATGCCTCTGATTTTGCTCAGCTTGTGTAACCTGCACACTCAAAACACGTTGAGCAACTAAACATTCATACCTGTCAGCATCTTCAGCAGCCATGTATTGTGTCTCATGATCAGAATCATCTCCACCGTGTTCTTCATGTGTAATAAGAGCCAAAGTCTCCTCATCATAGTCACTAGCGGACTCATACCCGCCATCCTCAGTAACAATCATCAGACGCTTAGATGGGCATTCTCTCGCATAATGACCTCCACCCTTGCAACATCGACAAATAATATCATGTGTTTGCCCTGTTGATGCCATGGATGAAGAAGAGCTCTTTGCAGGCCCAGAAGGTGTGTTCTTGGCAGGTAGTGGTGATTGTGCCTGCTTTATTGTATCACTGTTGGAGGTGGCAACTGACGGAGGTGCCGGTGTAGCAGAACGTGTGGAAGTAGATGATGCACGTGGTGTCCATGATGAAGGTCGACCTGCAGAAAAGTTAGTTCGCGCCAATGCCTGTCGATCCTGCACTTCACGTTCAGCTTTACAAGCAAGATGGAATAAACGAGTGATATTATTATAATCCTTATAGTCTAGAATGGTCTGAATCTCTCTATTTAATCCACCCAGAAAACGTGCAAGCATAGCTTCATTCTCCTCAACAATACCACATCTAATCAAGCCAGTTTATAATTCCTGATAATATTCTTCTACAGAATTTTTTCCTTGTCTAAAGCGCTGCAATTTTTGAAGTAATTCACGTTGATAATATGGTGGAACCCAACGAGTACGCATAGCAGTTTTCAAAGCAGCCCAAGTAGCTGGAACAGGATATAATCTACAATGTTCAGACCACCAAACACATGCAAAGCTAGTGAAAGCACAAACAGCAGCAGGAACACGTCTCTCCTTAGGATATTGTAAACATGTAAATCGTTGTTCAGTTTCTAACTACCAAGTAAGATATATATCAGGAACATATCTACCCTCAAATGGTGGAATATTCAATTTCAGTTTAGGGAGATGGTCATGATCTCGTACCTGAGGGCGAGCCCTAACGTTGCCATTATTTGCAATGGACGACCTGGTGGTTGTGGTGCTGGTGGTTGCACGTAGTTCTGATTTTGATCAACCTCATCCTCGTAATATCCCACATAATCATCCTCCTCCGCATCAGCAGCAGGAGCCACAAAAGTATCAACAGCAGCACCAACAGGTTGGCCAAGCGCAAGAGGAACACGGGTCGCTCGGCGGAGGGCTGTTTTGCGATGTGGAGGTAGTCGTTGTTGTTGTTGTTGTTGTAGAGGTGCGTTAGGTGCCGCCGGTGGTGGAAGACGCGTGAGCAATTTATTAAACTTGTTATCGAGCTTTGTTTCGAACGTCTTCTCCATGCCATCTATCTTCTCCATGGCCTTTTCAAATCTGTTTAGCACATCTTGCACCTGTCCACTCATCATTTTCTGAAACTTATCATGAAGCTCCTTGTTCGTCAAGTTCTCCCAGTCAGTCTCGTCGGCTTGTGATCCTGGCATGGTTAGCAGCAATAGAAACACACAAGAATATGATCCTACAGACTACAAACAAGTAGTGGTCGTGGCGGGTGTCACAAATCCGTCAAGCAAATCTCAAATTCTTACCAGTTCTTACCCAGCAGCAGGCGGTGATCGGCAACCGTTGTAGTCAAAACTCTGAAAAGCTTGGATAGAGCGATTGCCAGGGAAAGTCAAACGCACGACGTAGATGTATGTGGAGCTGGGAAGGCTTATAGTATGGTAGCAAAAAGGGTCAGCAATAATCAATTTAGAGATGCAAAGTTGAATAAACGCTCAACGACGGTACTGTGCTGGTCCTAGGCTAGACCGTGCTAGAGACGCGAGCCTAGAACACTAACAAAATCACGGCACTGCACGGAAACAAGGGAAAAGCACACTCTGGAATTTTTTTTCGCTCTGTTTTTTTTCGCTCTTTTTTTTTTGCGCTCCTCTTTTTTTTTGCGAAAAATCACTATAATGGCGAGTGTCTCAAAACTCTTCCCAGGTCAAACTGACATGATGGGTACGAAATTTTTTGACAATTTTTTTTTCCGGAAATCAGGGCAGCGACGACGAAAAAGTGCGACAAAAAATCACTATGATGGCGAGTGTCTCAAAAGACTCAGAACAGCCTAAAAATAGGATGGGGAAAAAATATTTTCGGTCGCCGAAATTTTGGCCTAAAAACAGCCCGGGGGTCTCCAGACTCTTTTTTTTTCGAGACCTACGCAGGCAAGGAAACACGAATCGGAATTGAGATGGATCTCGAAAACAAACCTAATATGAGAAGAACTCGGATTGGTTGTGGATATATGGTGGTAGGATATGGCAGCGAGGGTGGTATATGGTAGCGGTGGTGGTATATGGACACGGATCGATGGTGGTATATGGACACGAATTGGTGGTGGTATATGGATACGGATTCAGAGCGGTGGCGGATAAGCGGTGGTGGTAGATGGCAAGGCGATGATGATGGTGCGGCGGCGGCGTGACAACTTATGACCAGAACTCGAAACTCTAAATGACTAGACTCTAAGACCAGCAACTTGACACGACGATGCAACCGCAAATTCAACAAAGCAAAAACCCTAAAAAGATTATGCCAAGGCTCAGATTGGTTCGGATATGATGAACTAACCCTAATTTTTTTGTGGCTTTTTCGTGGACTGTAGGTATGAAGAACAGACTCGATCTAAACTACGAAAAACTGTAAAATCTCACCGAGCAACCTGGAAATCTGATACCACTTGATAGAGGCAAAGGTGTCCCATCTTTCGATGAGATGGTGGCTATCGTTTTGGAGGAAGTCGACTTTGACGATCCGACTACGAACGTGCGAGGACGTCGCGCCTTAGCAATCGCTAAACCAACTCCGAGAGGTTATTGACCACGCCGGAGCAGGATCAACTTGAGCATGAAGGTCTGTTTCCTGCAGGCAAACGAAGAACAAGCAAGAAACTAAGATTGCAATCTGGATATTACGAATATAAGAGGAAAGCTTTATTGATCAAGGTGGGGTTCTGTGACGCCTTGGTCTTGTCGTTGAACACAAACGAAGTACGCGAAGTTGCAGCTATGGCGAACTTTTAATCTAAACAAAACCCAAAGTCTAAACGACGCTCTAAGGGCTGTATATATGGAGGAAGAGGAGGGAATTTCGTGGCCCTTGAGGGTGGGGTCCGAAACCAACCCTAACTCTTGTTTCCCCACACATACGGACTCTAAAAATAGCCTATACTTAAGTATTTCGAAATTACATGGGCCTGGCCCAATAATAAGGTGACGCAGCACCTAGAATAGCCTATGGACGAATATTATGAAGTGGCATCTTGTATATTTTGTCCAAGGCTTCATGCACTCCTTATGGTGGCTTCAAAGTCCTGAAATCATCACTTGTAACTCCGTTCTTGATCCCCTTGCGCATGCCATCAACTCCATGCGTGTTCTTGCTCCAATGTTCATCCTTCTCCAAGCTAGGGCCTTCATTTGTAAGCAAAACAAATGTATCTAATTTAGGCAGCATCATATTCTCATGAACATTAGAATCATTACCAAGAAACAAAAGTACCTGGTAATTTAACTGGCGTGCGCGAGCTCTAGTAATTGGTCCAGTATATGTAACAGTAGGGGCTGTGGGTGTAACGATGGTATTGATGTCCTCATCAAATTTAAAGGTGATTCCAATTGGTTTGGAAAGAGGATGAAATCTACTTTCCAACAAAAAAAGTATCACCCAATTTGGAGTCCGTATGAAAAAGTTCTTGGCGTTTTGAGTCAGGTATGTTTGTGCAGTCCGAATCTGAATCCAGAACGTGAGAGACTTGGACTCTATCTTCTCTTGGCCCAAAAGTGACGTGAGAGGACTTTTTGAACAGAACTTAAACTTCTCCTTTTCCCCTATCTTCATATGTGGATTGTACAAATGTCCCATACACCTGCAATTAGACAAAACACAAAAGTGTGTGAAGTATTTTTGTTCTGGATAATATAAATAGATTATTGAATAGTTGACACTAGAAATCACCTGACAAATATGCATGTATGCAATAGTTTTGGTCGTATCCAAGGTAGTCATGTCCTCATCACGTTCGCTATAGGCATCCCATTCCTCGCTTAGACGATATGCTTGATGAACTTAGTGGAGCCAACTTTTTCTCAAAAATTGATCTTAAAAGTGGTTATTATCAAATCCGCATTCAAGAGGGTGATGAATGGAAAACTGCTTTCAAAACCAAATTTGGCTTATACGAGTGGTTAGTTATGCCTATGGGTTTATCGGAGGCTCCCGGTACTTTCGTGTGTCTTATGCATTATGTGCTTCGCCCTTATATTGGAGTCTTTGTTGTGGTTTACTTCGACGATATTCTTGTGTTTAGCAAATCCATGAAAGAGCATCTTATTCATGTTAGGGATGTTTTGTAAAAACTCCGCAAGGAACATCTTCATGCAAACTTGAAAAAATGCACGTTTGGTGTTGACAAAGTGGTTTTCTTGGGTTTTGTTGTCTCTTCCAAGGGTGTCCATGTTGATGAATCTAAAATTGAAGCAATTAAAACTTGGCCCCAACCCACCAATTTGAAACTTGCGTAGCTTTCTTGCTCTTGCGGGTTTTTATCATCGCTTTGTGAAAGACTTTAGCACAATAGCCGCTCCTTTGCATGCTTTGAGTAAGAAGAATACTCCTTTTGTTTGGGGATCTTTGCAATCCACCGCTTTTGATGAGCTCATGTCTTTGCTTACTCATGCTCCGATTCTTGCTTTGCCCAATTTTGACAAAACTTTTGAGGTTCATTGTGATGAGGACATCAATACCATTGTTACACCCACAACCCCTGCTACTATACATACTGGACCGATTACTAGAGCTCGCGCACGCCAATTAAATTACCAGGTACTTTCGTTTCTTGGTAATGATTCTAATGTTCATGATAATATGATGCTGCCTAAATTGGATACATTTGGTTTGCTTACAAATGAAGGGCCTAGCTTGGAGAAGGGTGAACATTGGATCAAGAACACGCATGGAGTTGATGGCATGCGCAAGGGGATCAAGAACGGAGTTACAAGTGATGATTTCAGGACTTTGAAGCCACCATAAGGAGTGCATCAAGCCTTGGACGAAATATACAAGAGGACACTTCATAAATTTCGTCTAGAGGCTATTCTAGGTGCTGCATCACCTTAATATTGGGCCAGGCCCATGTAATTTCGAAATACTTAAGTATAGGCTGTTTTTAGAGTCCGTATGTGTGGGGAAACAAGAGTTAGGGCTGGTTTCGGACTCCTCTTCCAAGGGCCACGAAATTCCCCCCTCTTCCTCCATATATACAGCCCTTAAGGCGTCGTTTAGACTTTTGGTTTTTTTAGATTAAAAATTTGCCATAGCTGCAACTTCGCGTACTTCGTTTGTGTTCAACGACCAGACAAAGGCGTCACAGAACCCCATCTTGATCAATAAAGCTTTCCTCTTATATTCACAATATCCAGATTGCAATCTTAGTTTCTTGCTTGTTCTTTGTTTGCCTGCAGGAAACAGACCTTCGTGGTCAGGTTGATCGTGCTCCGGCGTGGTCAATAACCTCTTGGAGTTGGTTTAGCGATTGCTAAGGCGCGACGTCCTCGCACGTTCGTAGTCGGATCATCAAAGTCGACTTCCTCCAAAACGATAGCCACCATCTCATCGAAAGACGGGACACCTTTGCCTCTATCAAGTGGTATCAGATTTCCAGGTTGCTCGGTGAGATTTTACAGTTTTTCGTAGTTTAGAACGAGTCTATTCTTCATACCTATAGTCCATGAAAAAGCCAAAAAAATTAGGGTTAGTTCATCCCATCCGAACCAATATGAGCCTTTGCATAATCTTTTCTGTATTTGCTTTGTTGAATTTGCGGTTGCATCGTCGTGTCAAGTTGCTGGTCTTAGCGTCTAGTCCTTTAGAGTTTCGAGTTCTGTTCACAGGTTGTCACGTCGTCGCTGCCATATATCACCACCGCATCATCATCATCGCTGCTGCCATATACCACCACCGCACCAACTTCATCACCGCTGTCATATACCACCACCACATATTCATCGCCAATCCGAGTCCATATACACCACCACATATCCGCCGCCATCATGCAAATCCGAGTCCACCTGCAACATATATCCGCCACCAGTCCGAGTTCCACCAGATTCATCACCGCCACCAGTCCGAGTTCCACCAGATTCATCTCCGCCACCAGTCCTATTCCGAGTCCAGTATTTTGTTACTCTGTTTTGGATTTCCAGATCACGCCATACTCCGAGTCGTGACAGAGAAGGACTCCCCAACTTCCATGCTACCCGCAGAAGAAAATTAGTTCCAGTTTCAAAAAAAACTATGTCTGGAAAATTCGGGCTAGGTAGTTTTTAGGACATTTGTAGACTTTCTCGAAAAAAAATTGTTGCGGAGCAAAAAAAGAGAAAAAAGTGCAAAAAAAAGTGAAAAAAAAGAAAAAAATTCAGAGTGTGCTCCTCCCTTGTTTACGTGCAGCGCCGTGATTTTTTAGTGTTCTAGGCTCGCGTCTCTAGTACGGTCTAGCCTAGGACCAGCACAGTACCGTCGTTGAGCATTTATTCAACTTTGCATCTCTGAATTGATTATTGCTGACCCTCTTTGCTACCATATTATAAGCCTTCCTAGCTCCACATACATCTACGTCGTGCGTTTAACTCTCCCTGGCAATCGCTCTATCCACGCTTTGAGAGTTTTGACTACAACGGTTGCCGATCACCGCCTGCTGCTGGGTAAGAACTGGTAAGAATTTGAGATTTGCTTGACAGATTTGTGACTGTCCACCACACCACCACCACCATCACTTCCTAGTAGTCTATAGAATCATATTCTTGTGTGTTTCTATTGCTGCTAACCATGGCAGGATCACAAGCCGACGAGACTGACTGGGAGAACATGACAAACAAAGAGTTACATGATAAGTTTCAGCAAATGATGAGTGGACAGGTGGAAGATGTGCTAAATAGATTTGAAGAGGCCATGGAGAAGATAGATGGCATTGAGAAGGCGTTCGAAACAAAGGTCGATAACAAGATTAATGAATTGCTCGCGCATCTTCCACCACCACCACCGGCTGCACCTAACGCACCTCTACAACAACAACAACGACTACCTCCACATCGCGAAACAGCCCTCCGCAGAGCGAGCCGTGTCCCTCTTCAGCCTGGCCAAGCTGCTGATGCTGCTGTTGATACTTTTGTGGCTCTTGCTGTTGATGTGGAGGAGGATGATTATGTGGGAGATTACGAGGATGAGGTTGATCAACATCATGATAGAGGCAAGGGTCCCGATCTTTCGATGAGATGATAACTATCGATTTGGTGGAGCCGACTTTGACGATCCGACTACAAACGTGCACGATGTTGCGCCTTAGCAATCGCTAAACCAACTTCGAGAGGTTATTGACCATGCCGGAGCACGATCAACCTGACCACGAAGGTCTATTCCTGCAAGCAATCAAAGAACAAGCAAGAATATGATTAAGCAATCTGAATATTGCGAATATGGATGAAGTATTGATAAAAGTGGGGTTTCATAAGCGGTGTTGATCTGGTCGTTGGACACAAACGAAGTACACGAAGTTGCAGCGATGGCTAACTTTTAACTAAATAAAACCCAAGTCTAAACGATGCCTTAAGGGCTATATTTGTAGGGAAAAGAGAAGGGATTTCGTCCACCCTAGGCAAGGTGGGACTAAAACACCTCCTAAGTCATTTCCCCCACAATATGGACTCTCAAACTAGATTACATGGGCCTGGCCCAAAATAAGGTGGCGCAACACCAATAGTAAGCTATGGACGAAATTTATGAAAGGCCATCTTGTATATTTCATCCATCTTCTTGTATGTCATCATGGTGGCTTCAAAGTACGGAAATCTCCGCTTGAACCTCTGTTCTTGTTCTCTTGGCACGGACCTTCATCTCCGTGCTTGACGATGCTCCAATGTTCATCCTTCTTCTCGGTGCCAAGCCCTTCAATTGCAAGCAACACAAATGTATCTAAGTTAGGCAGCATCATATTCTCATGAACACTAGAAACATTACCAAGAAACGAAAGTACCTGATAATTTAATTGGCCTATGCGAGCTCTAGCAATTGTTCCAAGAGGTAAAACAACAGGGGATATGGGTGTAACTACGGTAGCCATGTCCTCATCATCCTCCCCTTCTTGAAAACAAAGCCGTCCTCGGCGTTGCTTATTCTGAAATGTGGCTAACAAAAGAGACAAGGTGTACACGTTGTATATGTATATGTCATCCATTTTTACTGATCTCAGCTGGGGCACATGTGACATGGTTATACAAGAGCACCCTTCACAAGTCATGAAATATAAAGCCAATACATTATCACAAGAAGTCAAAGGCATGAAACTCAGTTTGCACATATAAGTGAAGCTATTATTCATATCAAAAGATTGACAATGCTTATCATTAAACCATCCCAACATTGATGAACCATCACCAAGATTAGAGGTCATATCAAAATGATTAAACATTGGCACAATTATTTTCAAACGTATTTGATCCAAATTTGAGTTATGCCCTGATTCACATGGTTCTTTCGCATCAATAGTTAATTCAATGGATTCACTCAAAATTGTTTGATCACATGGCAAAGTCAAATCATCAACAGAGTCCTCTAAAATAGCTGGTGTGATCAAAGTAGTAGGTAGCTCATGGCATGGTGCATTTAAATTAACAAGGCATTCATCATACTCATGTGGAGGTGGAAGATTAATACCTTTGTTATTACCTATTTTGGTTAACTCAGATGATGTAGGCACTCTAGGTGGCGACAGGTCACGTGGTGGAGGTGATGTAGTGCTCATAACAATGGATGTTGTTGTCATAGTAGGCGCAGTGGTGGAAGGAACAATCGTCGCAACTCTTGGGATTTGCACCTTCTGCTTGTTTGTCTTCTGGGCAACACGTCTTGTTATATCCTATTCAGCTTTGCAAGCAAGACGAAACAAACGGTCCATAGGATAACACTGTTCATGAATTAGTATCTCCTGAATGTCACGGTTTAATCCTCCCCAAAATCTATCCATAAAATCATCTTCAGTTTCTTCTAAAGAGGAATGCAACAAGGTAGTTTGTAAATCATCATAATATTTCATTACAGTGTCACTACCTTGTTTTAAATGTTGCAACTTTTTAATCATATCACGAGTATAATAAGCGGGTACGAATGTATGTCGCATGGCAAGTTTCAAATCATCCCAAGTAATAGGTATATAATCAGGGTGTAACCGACAATATTCACTCCACCAAACTAAAGCATAATCAGTGAAAGAACCAACCGCAACCTTATCTTTTTTACATTCAGCAAAATTATCGGAAGCAAATATATTATTTATGTCGAACTCCCAGTCAATATATAAAGCAGGTCTAAAACGGCCATTAAATGATGGTATAGGAACATTAACCTAGTCATGTGCATTTGGATGTTTATGCACCTCTCGTGATCGTTGTGGAATTTGCATAGGTGGTGGCACGTCTCCCGCGATCGACAAAGCCCATGAATTGACTCTAGATCCTGTCATGTTTAGTAGAAACAAGAAACAAAATCCAAAAATGATGTTCCTGTAATTACTAGGATGTGGTGGTAAGACGCTCACAGTAAAACAAATATCAATGTCTTACCAGTTCTTACCATGAAGCAGGCGGTGATCGCCAACCAGCGGTGTCAAGTAACTCCAAAAGTTGGGTAAAGCGATTGACAGGTGAACGTATTTCTACACGGCGTAGAAATATGTGGAGCTGGGTTGGCTTTATATATGTGGGAAAAAATGCTACAACCACGTTAATTAATGCAAGCTGAATAGTCGTTCAAGGTAGTCGAGTGTTGGTCCTAGGCTAGACCGTGCTAGAGATGCGAGCCTAAGACACAAGTGAAATTCACGTGCTGACTTGAGATGCAACAAACCTTATGAGTAATGCAGCAACCAGAAAGTACTAGCACTATTATATCTCCAAATACTTTGTACGCGGTTGTTCTCTCTTTGCTTTTTTTGCCAATCTCTCTTTTTTTTCAACCGAGAACAAACTGATATGAGAATCAAACCTGCCTTCACCAAACAAACAAAAAACTGCACGCAGGAGTCCTTTGAAAACTACTACAATCGGATCAGCGGGTTTTTTCCTATCTCTCAAGGATTGACCTGGAGTACTACTCCCAAACTTCCTCCCACGTTTTTTTTTCAACCTTGTCAAATGGATTCGCAATCCTTTCTTTTAGTCTGTGGCACAAGCAAGCAAATATATCTAGACTTCCCAAAAAGAATAACTGTTGGTCAAACTTTCCAAACCAACTAGTTTCCTTCCGTGGCAAAATAACATGCAGAAAAACTTGGAAACCGAAGCAATCAGAATGGCGGTTTTTCTTCCATTCCCAAACGTGAAATATTCCCTTCCAAACTCCCTCTTCTTGCCTTTTTTGTTGTTGTTGCGATCTCCACTACTACTGTAAGGAATCTGCTATTTTTTTCTTTAAACGTACGGACCTCTTCCCAACAACCAAAACTCTTTCCTTGGATACTGTTACAACCTTCCAAAACTTGTGCGTGACTTCTCTCTCTTCCCTAAAATTCGGTCCAGCCTAAGGCAACTCCGATCTGCCTAGTTTAATGTCACCAACCGCACCTTTTGTTTTCTCCTCCAAAAAAAAACAGGGATATATGAAACAGATCAACGCTTTTTTCACGTTGGCTGCTCCCTTATTCTAGGAAACCGAGTCAAACTTCCGTTTTTATCTCCACGTTGGCTGCTCCCTTTTTCTTTAAGTCAGTCTCCAATATATGCAAGATGTCTAGCTGAAGGAAAGCAACAAATCTGGTTTTTTTTGCTCGTGTATCTTTGGAAACCGAACAAAGATCTCCAATCCAAGTAGTACTTCGTGGGAAAGTACTACTCTGATTTATTTTTCCTCTTTTCAATTATCTCTCTTTCTCTCTTAGAGAACCTACGGGATCAACACCTCCCTTCTTTTATTTTGGCCGATCTAACTTGCTTCAAAAGATGTTTTTTTTTCAGACCGACCAATCACTCTTTTTTTTTACTCACAACACCTTACTAACAAGTCAATTGACTAGAACGTGGTGTCTCTCTTACCAAGAATCGTGGGATTCCTTTCCTTCAAAAACGTGCAAGGCAAACCAGCTTTCTCCTTTCTTTCTCTCCAATATTGCCCGTAGCAATATGTTGAACTTTTTTTTGCCCGATCCAATCTCTCTTCGAATCTCTCTATAAGGATCTTTTCTCAAGTTTTTCTCTCCAAGATGAACCAAAACACAATGACGACAAATGATGAAGCTGGATGGATGATAGTGATGGCGGCAAACAAAACAAGCGGCAGCGAAATATGATAATGAAGTGGATGATGGTGGGAGAGGACGCGACGTGAACAATATGTGACTAGAACTCGAAACTCTAAAAGTCTAACACTAGAACCAGCAACTTGACACACGATGCAACCGAAAATTCAACAATGCAAAAATGAAGTGGTAATAGCGAAAAGGCTAAGACTGTCTGGGACACGGATGATATAATCTAACTTTTTTTGTGGCTTTTTCTTGGACAATAGGTATGAAGAACAGATGCAATCTAAGACTATGAAAAACAGGAAAATCTCACCGAGCAACCTGAAAACTGATACCACTTGATAGGGCGAGGGTCCCGATCTTTCGATGAGATGATAACTATCAATTTGGTGGAGCCGACTTTGACGATCTGACTACAAACATGCACGACGTTGCGCCTTAGCAATCGCCAAACCAACTTCGAGAGGTTATTGACCACGCCGGAGCACGATCAACCTGACCACGAAGGTCTATTCCTGCAAGCAGTCAAAGAACAAGCAAGAATATGATTAAGCAATCTGAATATTGTGAATATGGATGAAGTATTGATAAAAGTGGGGTTTCATAAGCGGTCTTGGTCTGGTCGTTGGACACAAACGAAGTACACGAAGTTGCAGCGATGGCTAACTTTTAACTAAATAAAACCCAAGTCTAAACGATGCCTTAAGGGCTATATTTGTAGGGAAAAGAGAAGGGATTTCGTCCACCCTAGGCAAGGTGGGACTAAAACACCTCCTAAGTCATTTCCCCCCTCCCCAATATGGACTCTAAAACTAGATTACATGGGCCTGGCCCAAAATAAGGTGGCGCAACACCAATAATAAGCTATGGACGAAATTTATGAAAGGCCATCTTGTATATTTCATCCATCTTCTTGTATGTCATCATGGTGGCTTCAAAGTACGGAAATCTCCACTTGAACCTCTATTCTTGTGCTCTTGGCACGGACCTTCATCTCCGTGCTTGACGATGCTCCAATGTTCATCCTTCTTGTCCGTGCCAGGCCCTTCAATTGCAAGCAACACAAATGTATCTAAGTTAGGCAGCATCATATTCTCATAAACACTAGAAACGTTACCAAGAAACGGAAGTACCTGATAATTTAATTGGCGTATGCGAGCTCTAGCAATTGTTCCAAGAGGTAAAACAACAAGGGATATGGGTGTAACTGCGGTAGCCATGTCCTCATCACATCAGAACTATGTGCAACCACCAGCACCACAACCACCAGGTCGTCCACATGCAAATAATGGCAATGTTAGGGCTCCCCCTCAAGTACGAGATCATGACCATCTCCCTAAACTGAAATTGAATATTCCACCATTTTAGGGTAGATATGTTCCTGATATATATCTTACTTGGGAGTTAGAAACTGAACAACGATTTACATGTTTACAATATCCCGAGGAGAGGCGTGATCCTGCTGCTGTTTGTGCTTTCACTAGCTTTGCATGTGTTTGGTGGTCTGAACATTGTAGATTATATCCTGTTCCAGCTACTTGGGCTGCTTTGAAAACTGCTATGCGTACTCGTTGGGTTCCACCATATTATCAACATGAATTACTTCAAAAATTGCAGCGCTTAAGACAAGGAAAAAATCCGGTAGAAGAATATTATCAGGAATTACAAACTGGCTTGATTAGATGTGGTATTGTTGAGGAGAATGAAGCTATGCTTGCACGTTTTCTGGGTGGATTAAATAGAGAGATTCAGACCATTCTAGACCATAAGGATTATAATAATATCACTCGTTTATTCCATCTTGCTTGTAAAGCTGAACGTGAAGTGCAGGATCGACAGGCATTGGCGCGAACTAACTTTTCTGCAGGTCGACCTTCATCATGGACACCACGTGCATCATCTACTTCCACACGTTCTGCTACACCGGCACCCCCGTCAGCTGCCACCTCCAACCGTGATACAATAAAGCAGGCACAATCACCACTATCTGCCAAGAGCACACCTTCTGGGCCTGCAAAGAGCTCTTCTTCATCCATGGCATCAACAGGGCAAACACATGATATTATTTGTCGACGTTGCAAGGGTGGAGGTCATTATGCAAGAGAATGCCCATCTAAGCGTGTGATGATTGTTACTGGGGATGGTGGGTATGAGTCCGCTAGTGACTATGATGAGGAGACTTTGGCTCTTATTACACATGAAGAACACGGTGGAGATGATTCTGATCATGAGATGAAATACATGGCTGCTGAAGATGCTGACAGGTATGAATGTTTAGTTGCTCAACGTGTTTTGATTGTACAGGTCATGCAAGCTGAGCAAAATCAGAGGCATAATTTGTTCCATACAAAGGGAGTTGTGAAGGAACGTTCTGTTCGCGTCATCATAGATGGAGGGAGCTGCAAAAACTTGGCTAGCATGGAGATGGTGGAGAAGCTATCTCTCACCACAAGACCACATCCACATCCTTACTACATCCAATGGTTCAACAACAGCGGCAAGGTTAAGGTAACACGTACTGTTCGGGTGCATTTTAGTATCTCTACATATGCTGATTATGTTGATTGTGATGTGGTACCTATGCAAGAATGTCCTTATTACTTGGTAGACCATGGCAATTTGATAAAAATTCTGTACACCTTGGTAGAAATAATCAGTATACTCTTGTTCATAAGGATACAAATATTACCTTGCTTTCTATGACTCCTGATTCCATTTGAAAGATGATATTCATAGAGCTAATAAAGCAAAACAAGAGAAAAATAAGAGTGAAAATCAGATTGTGGCAAAAGAATTTGAGCAACAAATGACGCCTAATAATAAACCATCTAGTGTTGCTTCTGAAATTAAATTAAAAAGTGCATGTTTACTTGCCACCAAATCTGATATTGATGAGCTAGTTTTTAGCAAATCTGTTTGCTATGCTTTTGTGTGCAAAGATGCATTATTTTCATTCGAGGACGTGCCTTCCTCTTTAACCCCTGCTGTCACTAAAATTTTGCAGGAGTTCGCTGACGTCTTCCCACAAGACGTGCCACCGGGATTACCATCTTTTCGAGGGATTGAGCATCAAATTGACTTAATTCCCGGTGCATCGCTACCCAACCGTGCACCATACCGTACCAATCTAGAGGAGACGAAGGAGATTATGCGTCAAGTACAGGAGCTGCTCGACAAAGGTTATATTCGCAAATCCCTTAGTCCTTGTGTTGTTCCTATTATTCTAGTGCCAAAAAAGGATGGCACGTCGCGTATGTGTGTTGATTGTAGAGGCAGCATTAATATTACCATTCGTTATCGTCATCCTATTCCTAGGCTAGACGATATGCTTGATGAACTGAGTGGTTCTACAATATTCTCCAAAGTTGATTTGCGTAGTGGATACCATCAAATTCGCATGAAATTGGGAGATGAATGGAAAACAGCATTTAAAACTAAGTTTGGTTTATATGAGTGGTTAGTCATGCCTTTTGGGTTAACTAATGCACCTAGTACTTTCATGAGACTAATGAACGAAGTTTTACGTGCTTTCATTGGACGATTTGTGGTAGTCTATTTTGATGATATACTGATTTATAGAAAATCTTTGGAAGAACATTTGGAACATTTACATGCTGTTTTTATTGCTCTACGTGTGCATGTTTGTTTGGTAACCTTGGGAAGTGCACCTTTTGCACCGACCGAGTATCTTTTCTTGGCTATGTTGTTACTCCACAGGGAATTGAAGTTGATAAAGCCAAGATTGAAGCTATTGAGAGTTGGCCGTAGCCCAAAACAGTCACACAAGTGAGGAGTTTTCTTCGACTCACTGGTTTCTATAGGCGTTTTGTGAGAGATTTTAGCACCATTGCTGCACCTCTCAATGAGCTTACAAAGAAGGATGTGCCTTTTGTTTGGGGTACGACACAGGAAGAAGCCTTCATGGTATTGAAAGATAAGTTGAAAGATGCTCCTTTACTCCAACTTCCTGATTTTAATAAGACTTTTGAGCTTGAATGTGATGTTAGTGGAATTGGATTAGGAGGTGTGTTATTACAAGATGGCAAACCTGTTGCATACTTTTCTGAAAAATTGAGTGGGCCTAGTCTGAATTATTCTACTTATGATAAAGAATTATATGCTCTTGTTCGGACTTTAGAGACATGGCAACATTATTTATGGCCCAAAGAATTTGTTATACATTCTGATCATGAATCTTTGAAACATATTAAAAGTAAAGCTAAACTGAATCGTAGACATGCTAAATGGGTTGAATTCATTGAGACTTTCCCTTATGTCATTAAACACAAGAAGGGTAAAGAAAATGTTATTGCTGATGCATTGTCTCGTCGCTATACTATGCTTTCACAGCTTGACTTCAAAATATTTGGTTTGGAGACCATCAAAGATCAATATGTGCATGATGCTGATTTTAAAGATGTAATGCAGAATTGTAAAGAAGGATGAACATGGAACAAGTTCGTTATTAATGATGGCTTTGTGTTCCGTGCTAACAAGCTATGCATTCCAGCTAGCTCTGTTCATCTTTTGTTGTTCAGGAGGCGCATGGAGGAGGATTAATGGGACACTTTGGCGTGAAGAAGATGGAGGACGTACTTGCTACACATTTCTTTTGGCCAAAGATGAGACGGGATGTTGAGCGTTTTGTTGCTCGCTGCACTACATGTCAAAAAGCTAAGTCACGCTCAATCCTCATGGTTTATATATGCCTTTGCTTGTACCTAGTGTTCCTTGGGAGGATATATTTATGGACTTTGTTTTGGGTTTACCCCGAACAAAGAAGGGGAGGGATAGCATATTTGTTGTCGTGGATAGATTCTCGAAAATGGCACACTTTATACCATGTCATAAAAGCGATGATGTTAATGTTGCTAATTTGTTCTTTCGTGAAATTATTCGCTTGCATGGTGTGCCAAATACTATTGTTTTAGATCGTGATACTAAATTTCTTAGCCACTTTTGGAGATGTTTATGGGCTAAGTTGGGGACTAAACTGCTTTTTAGTACTACCTGTCACCCCCAAACTGATGGACAAACTGAAGTAGTCAATAGAACACTGTCTACTATGCTTAGGGCTGTTTTGAAGAATAATAAGAAAATGTGGGAAGAATGCTTGCCTCAAATTGAATTTGCTTATAATCGTTCATTGCATTCTACTACTAAGATGTGCCCTTTCGAAATTGTGTATGGTTTCCTACCTCGTGCACCCATTGATTTGTTGCCTCTTCCATCTTCGGAGAAGGTTAATTTTGATGCTAAACAACGTGCTGAATTGATCTTAAAAATGCATGAGTTGACTAAGGAAAACATTGAGCGTATGAATGCTAAATATAAACTTGCTGGAGATAAGGGTAGAAAACATGTTGTCTTTGCACCTGGAGATCTTGTTTGGTTACATTTGCGTAAGGATAGGTTTCCTAATTTGCGCAAATCAAAGCTAATGCCACGTGTTGATGGTCCATTTAAGGTGTTAGAGAAAATAAATGATAATGCATATAAACTTGAGCTGCCTGCAGATTTTGGGGTTAGTCCCACTTTTAACATTGCAGATTTGAAGCCTTATTTGGGTGAGGAAGATGAGCTTCCGTCGAGGACGACTTCATTTCAAGAAGGGGAGGATGATGAGGACATCAATACCATTGTTACACCCACAACCCCTGCTACTATACATACTGGACCGATTACTAGAGCTCACGCACGCCAATTAAATTACCAGGTACTTTCGTTTCTTGGTAATGATTCTAATGTTCATAAGAATATGATTCTGCCTAAATTGGATACATTTGTTTTGCTTACAAATGAAGGGCCTAGCTTGGAGAAGGATGAACATTGGAGCAAGAACACGCATGGAGTTGATGGCATGCGCAAGGGGATCAAGAACGGAGTTACAAGTGATGATTTCAAGACTTTGAAGCCACCATAAGGAGTGCATGAAGCCTTGGACGAAATATACAAAATGCCACTTCATAAATTTCGTCTAGAGGCTATTCTAGGTGTTGCGTCACCTTAATATTGGGCCAGGTCCATGTATTTTCGAAATACTTAAGTATAGGCTGTTTTTAGAGTCCGTATGTCTGGGGAAACAAGAGTTAGGGCTGGTTTCGGACTCCTCTTCCAAGGGCCACGAAATTCCCCCCTCTTCCTCCATATATACAGCTCTTAGGGCGTCGTTTAGACTTTGGGTTTTGTTTAGATTAAAAGTTCGCCATAGCTGCAACTTCTCGTACTTCGTTTGTGCTCAACGACCAGACAAAGGCGTCACAGAACCCCACCTTGATCAATAAAGCTTTCTTCTTATATTCACAATATCCAGATTGCAATCTTAGTTTCTTGCTTGTTCTTCGTTTGCCTGCAGGAAACAGACCTTCGTGGTCAGGTTGATCGTGCTCCGGCATGGTCAATAACCTCTCGGAGCTGGTTTAGCGATTGCTAAGGCGCGACGTCCTCGCACGTTCGTAGTCGGATCGTCAAAGTCGTCTTCCTCCAAAACGATGGCCACAATCTCATCGAAAGACAGGACACCTTTGCCTCTATCACATTGTGATGCAAGTGGTAACGGAATTGGCGGAGTTTTGATGCAAGAAAAACGATCCATTGCATATTTTAGTGAAAAACTCTCCGGTGCTCAACTTAACTACCCCATCTATGACAAAGAATTGTATGCTCTAGTGCGTGTGCTACATGTTTGGGAACATTATCTTAGACCTCATGAGTTTGTCATCCATACCGATCATGAAACGCTTAAGTACTTAAAAGGTCAAACTAAGTTGAACAAGCGTCCTGCCAAATGGAGTGAATTTATTGAATCTTTCCCCTATGTAATCAAGTACATTAAGGGTAAGGAAAATGTAGTTGCGGATGCACTTTCACGCATATGCACGCTTGTCACTAAACTTGAGTTGAATGTTATTGGTTTTGAGCACATAAAAGACTTGTATGAGCATGATCCTACATTTGCTATTCCTTATGCCAAGTGTTTGATGCATACTTCTTGGGATCGATACTACATCAAAGATAGATATCTTATGAGAGCTAACAAACTTTGCATTCCCGAGTCCTCTTTTCATTTGTTGCTTTTGCAGGAATCTCATGGAGGCGGCCTCATGGGACACTTTGGACACGACAAGACATTTGCTACGCTCTCAAAGAACTACTTTTGGCCCAAGATGTTTCGCGACGTCAATCGCTTCACCAACCGATGTTCTACATGCCGCAAAGCTAAGTCTAAAGCCCAAGCTCATGGCCTCTATATGCCACTTCCAATTCCATATCAACCATGGGAAGATATTAGCATGGACTTTGTGCTTGGTTTGCCTAGAACTCGAAATGGCAAGGATTCCGTTTTTGTTGTTGTAGACCGTTTCTCCAAAATGGCTCATTTCATTCCTTGCAACAAGATAGACGATGCTTCACATGTTGCAAATTTGTTTTGTAGGGAAATCTTGCGCCTTCATGGAGTGCCAAAGCCGATTGTCTTGGACCGCGACGTCAAGTTCTTGAGTTACTTTTGGAAGACCTTGTGCGCCAAGCTCGGAATCAAGCTCTTGTTCTCTTCGGCATACCGTTCACAAACCGACGGCCAAACGGAGGTGACCAACGGTACGCTCTCCACTCTACTACGCGTGTTGATAAATAAGAACATCAAGGAGTGGGAAGAGTGCCTACCCATCGCCGAGTACGCCTACAACCGAGCAAGACATTCGACTACCTGCAAGTCCCCCTTTGAGGTTGTCTATGGCTTCAACCCATTGTCCCCATTGGACATTCTCCCTCTACCGCTACAAGAGCGCACAAACATGGACGCGAGTGCCCGAGTCAACTTCCTCAAGAAGATGCATGAAGATACAAGGAACACCATCGAGCGCCGAGTACAACGACTCGCGACCAAGCTCAACGTCAACAAGCAACCCATGATGTTCCATGTTGGAGATCTTGTGTGGCTACACCTTCGCAAGGATCGATTCCCCAATGAACGCAAGTCCAAGCTACTACCCCGAGCGGATGGACCCTTCAAGGTGCTTGCACGCTACAACAACAACGCATACAAGATCGAAATCCCACGTGACAAGTACTCCGTGAGCGACATCTTCAACATCAAAGATCTCTCTCCGTACCATGGTGATGAGGATTTCGATCCGAGGTCGGATCTTTCCCAAGGGAGGGGAAATGATGTGGAGCATCCCACGATCATCCCCATGGACACCACCTCAACTATCCAAGCTCCAAGTGGACCCATGACGAGAGCTAGGGCTCGTGCTATTCATTCCAAGGTGACATCTCTCCTACTTGAGTTTCCCTCCTCTTCAAGTGAGACATGGCTACTGCCTAAGTGTGAGATGCTATGTGTGATCAGGTACAACACTCAAGACCCGGAGCCAGGAGCTGAAGAAGAAATGACAGGCGTCAACTCTATGGACAGCCCGGAACCTCCGGCCACAGCCCGGAACTTCTGGCCCCCGGAACGTCCGGCCTACCCGGAGCTTCCGGCCTCCGACGACATCGACCAGCCCGGGCATGCCAACTCTCTGCTTAGCCCGGAACCTCCGGCCCGCCCGGACCTTCCGGCCCCGGACGCCAGCCCAGCTCCACCCGCGCCAACTCTCTGGTTAGGCCGGACCTTGCCCAGACCCTCCGGCGCCCGAAACTTCCGGCCCCGCCCGGAACTTCCGGCCCTGCCTGTGCACAAATACTTGGGCCGAGGCCCGTGTACCCTTTCGCCCCGTAAACTATATATACTCTTCTTCTACCTATGTTTTAGGGTTAGCATTGGTTTAGCTCATAGTTGAGATAGAGTTTTGCTCATCCATTACGGATCTACTCCACGAGAGAGACCGCGACCCCTCTACGGACAAGATCCCCTTGGATTCAAGACCCCCTCTTGGGTGGCCCCATCAAGACCTCCTTACGGAGAAGAACCGGTTACCTTTGTATCGTCCTTTGTTGGATTTGGATCTTGTATCTCACCTTTGTGTTCATCGATCTAGCGCATGTGTGATCTATTCTTGTTGGTTGAGTGTTTCTCTTGTTTTCCCCCGTGATTTCCCTTGTGTTCTTCCGCGCGTTCTTCGTGTTCCTCGTAGGGATCCTCTCCAAACGTGAAAGATCGGGCCACTAGGGTTCTACCCTACATTAGAATCTTGAGATGTGTTCTTAGAAAGATCAAAGTGAATGGTCAACCTTATCCCGGGGGAGGGAGGAGGCTATATATAGTGATGGTGTAAAACTGACCATTGAGCCACATAGTGCACTGGAGCTGTCGGACGTCTGGTGAGTACCGAACGTCCGGTGACTCAGATTGGACCGGACGTCCGGCCGGGCCGCCGGTCGTCCGGTCGCTGGAAAGCCTACCACGCGAGAGAAGAGGCATGAGGCACACAGACAGTGGATGTCCGGAAGACGCCGGTCGTCCGATGGCCGGACGTCCGGTGAGGTCAGAAATCCGCTAATAAACATTCTGTTGGGGCAGTACCAGATATCCGGAGTAGAACGATCGTCCGGTGACCATTCGTCCGATGAGACCGGACTTCTGCTAATTTATATTCTGTGAAGATGCATCGGACAGCCGGGGAGAGCCGGATGCCCGGTCGGCTATGAGAGGTCGGACGTCCGTAGACATTCGGACGTCCAGTGATAGCTGAACCTACTAGCTAAGAATCATACTAGTTGTTGTGCACAAAGTAGAAGAAGAATTAGAGATGAAACAAAGATGATGAGAGAGGATAGTTTGTGGGTTTTGAGCAAGTACTTTCACGAAATCCGACGATCCCCTCTTAATAGTGTGGGATCCCTATACTCAAGAACAAACCGAAAAAGAGCCGAAGCTTTTGTTTTTGTCTTGTATCTTTGCTCTTGAGTGATATATATATATATATATATATATATATATATATATATATATATATATATATATATATCCGTATATGTTTCCGTATTCATGATCCACACACGGCCCTTGAGACATAATCCTGAGATATACTTGATAAACATGATTAGTCCCAATATGCATGTTGTCATCAACATCAAAATACGATTAAGGGCATGATTGCACTTTCACTTAGGTGGAACTTGGATGAGAGACTTAGATGAGAAACTGGGCATGTTCTTGCTTCTCGGCCGGCTCCTGTGCAAGTTCTCCGTGTGTGGGACGACCAGCTTAGGTGATGAGGACATCCCTAGTTTTTTACCATCCTTCTCCATTGATGATGTTGCAGCACATGACAAGTCCAATGAAATCAGAATTGGACCAATTACAAGAGCACGTGCAAAACTACTTGAACAACAGATGAATTCACTCCTAGTTGAATCTGACATTTGTGTTAATCAAAATTTTATACTGCCTAAGTCTTTGCATATTTGTATGATCAGATTTGAAGAGAAGACAAGCTTGGCACGCGGAGATGAAGAATTGCAGCATGAAGAACGCCTACTGATGTCTAATATCAGAGTGCACGAGGGAGGAGAGGGAGGCAGGTGCGCACCATAAACAGAAGAAAAATTAGAACCGGACTCGGATTGACAGCCAGGAGGCCCGCAATTGATATACGTGCAGAATCCATGTCCGTGCTCCAAATAAGGCGTTTAAATACAATTTGGAAAGCTTGACTCGTGTGCTTTCCAAATTGGTATACTCGCAGCCCGCGATTCCCGGTGACCAAGTCGCGGTCATCAAAACATTACGGCGGTTGTTTCTGTCAGTTTTCCAGATAGATTCGTTTAAGTTAGGAAAGTTAGAGATATGTTCGTTTTCGACCCCAACACTATGTTCGACGTCCAGGGGTCTTTATATACCCTTGTAAGTCGTGGCTTTTAGGGTTAGGCCACGTTTTGATTAAACTCGTATCAGACCAAATTGCTTTATGCATTCCTCTGTATTCATATTCCTCTTTGCATCGAACATGAATATTTATCTACACCAAATTTGTTTCGATAGGGTGTATTTGCTACTGAAAGTCAAGTGTTATTTGTCGTTCCATTGGGATTTGGGAGATTGCAGAACCGCTACGTGGTCGGAAGCTATGTGCGCAAGTGTGTGGTGTTGTGAATATCCATAGGGTTAAGGATCTGTTGCATTGGCATTGGGGGAACAGTCGAGGAGTTCGAGAGCATCTCACAAGTTATCCAGCAAGTTCATCATTGACATCATCTACTCACTAAGAAGATCGGGGCACCCCATATCATCTTGGTATCAGATTTCCAGCCTTTACTCGATGAGCATCCACCAATACCTTAGATTAATTTTGTTTTCGTCCTATACAGAAAAAGCCATACAAATATATTAGGGTTTAGAGTTTTTGTCGTAGCCTAGATAGCATCGGTTCCAAGTTTTAGTTGTTGGTCATAGTCTTTTTTTTGTGTAACTTACTTTCTGATCCGAGTCATTGTAGATTGTCTAGGTTTTCCTTTTCTCATGTTGGAGTCATTTGGTTGTTGTCAAGTCTGTTCATCCGAGTCAGAATTATTTTGGTTAGATTAACTATCTGAATCAGATTGTGTTTCCTTTTATGATAGAGGCAAAGGTGTCCCGTCTTTCGATGAGATGGTGGCTATCGTTTTGGACGAAGTCGACTTTGACGATCCGACTATGAACGTGGGAGGACGTCGCACCTTAGCAATCGCTAAACCAACTCCGAGAGGTTATTGACCACACCAGAGCACGATCAACCTGACCACGAAGGTCTGTTTCCTGTAGGCAAACGAAGAACAAGCAAGAAACTAAGATTGCAATCTGGATATTGCGAATATAAGAGGAAAGCTCTATTGATCAAGGTGGGGTTCTGTGACGCCTTGGTCTGGTCGTTGAACACAAACGAAGTACGCGAAGTTGCAGCTATGGCAAACTTTTAATCTAAACAAAACCCAAAGTCTAAACGATGCCCTAAGGGCTGTATATATGGAGGAAGAGGGGGCAATTTTGTGGCCCTTGGGGAAGGGGTCCGAAACCAACCCTATCTCTTGTTTCCCCACACATACGGACTCTAAAAACAGCCTATACTTAAGTATTTCGAAATTACATGGGCCTGGCCCAATAATAAGGTGACGCAGCACCTAGAATAGCCTCTGGACGAAATTTATCAAGTGGCATCTTGTATATTTCATCCAAGGCTTCATTCACTCCTTATGGTGGCTTCAAAGTCCTGAAATCATCACTTGTAACTCCGTTCTTGTTCCCCTTGCGCATGCCATCAACTCCATGCTTGTTCTTGCGCCAATATTCACCCTTCTCCAAGCTAGTCCCTTCATTTGTAAGCAAAACAAATGTATCCAATTTAGGCAGCATCATATTCTCATGAACATTAGAATCATTACCAAGAAACAAAAGTACTTGGTAAATTAATTGGCGTGCGCGAGCTCTAGTAATTGGTCCATTATATGTAACAATAGGGGATGTGGGTGTAACAATGGTATTGATGTCCTCATCATCATCCCCTTCTTGAAATGAAGTCGTCCTCGATGGAAGCTCATCTTCCTCACCCAAATAAGGCTTCAAATCTGCAATGTTAAAAGTGGGACTAACCCCAAAATCTGCAGGCAGCTCAAGTTTATATGCATTGTCATTTATTTTCTGTAACACCTTAAATGGACCATCAGCATGTGGCATTAGCTTTGATTTGCGCAAATTAGGAAACCTATCCTTACGCAAATGTAACCAAACAAGATCTCCAGGTGCAAAGACAACATGTTTTCTACCCTTATCTCCAGCAAGTTTATATTTAACATTCATACGCTCAATGTTTTCCTTAGTTAACTCATGCATTTTTAAGATCAATTCAGCACGTTGTTTAGCATCAAAATTAACCTTCTCCGAAGATGGAAGAGGCAACAAATCAATGGGTGCACGAGGTAGGAAACCATACACAATTTCAAAAGGGCACATCTTAGTAGTAGAATGCAATGAACGATTATAAGCAAATTCAATATGAGGCAAGAATTCTTCCCACATTTTCTTATTATTCTTCAAAACATCCCTAAGCATAGTAGACAAAGTTCTATTGACTACTTCAGTTTGTCCATCAGTTTGGGGGTGACAAGTAGTACTAAAAAGCAGTTTAGTCCCCAACTTAGCCCATAAACATCTCCAAAAGTGGCTAAGGAATTTAGTATCACGATCTAAGACAATAATATTTGGCACACCATGCAAGCGAATAATTTCCCGAAAGAACAAATCAGCAACATTAACAGCATCATCGCTTTTATGACATGGTATAAAGTGTGCAATTTTCGAGAATCTATCCCCGACAACAAATATGCTATCCCTCCCCTTCTTTGTTCGAGGCAAACCTAAAAGAAAGTCCATAGATATATCCTCCCAAGGAACACTAGGCACAGGCAAAGGCATATATAAACCATGAGGATTGAGTCATGACTTAGCTTTTTGACATGTAGTGCAGCGAGCAACAAAATGCTCAACATCCCGTCTCATATTTGGCCAAAAGAAATGTGTAGCAAGTACGTCCTCTGTCTTCTTCATGCCAAAGTGTCCCATTAATCCTCCTCCATGCGCCTCCTGCAACAACAAAAGACGAACAGAGCTAGCTGGAATGCATAGCTTGTTAGCACGGAAAACAAAACCATCATTAACAATGAACTTGTTCCATGTTCTTCCTTCTTTACAATTCTGCATTACTTCTTTAAAATCAGCATCATGCACATATTGATCTTTGATGGCCTCCAAACCAAATATTTTGAAGTCAAGTTGTGAAAGCCTAGTATAGCGACGAGACAAAGCATCAGCAATAACATTTTATTTACCCTTCTTGTGTTTAATGACATAAGAGAAAGTCTCAATGAATTCAACCCATTTAGCATGTCTACGATTCAGTTTAGCTCTACTTTTAATATGTTTCAAAGATTCATGATCAGAATGTATAACAAATTCTTTGGGCCATAAATAATGTTGCCATGTCTCTAAAGTACGAACAAGAGCATATAATTCTTTATCATAAGTAGAATAGTTCGGACTAGGCCCACTCAATTTTTCAGAAAAGTATGCAACAGGTTTGCCATCTTGTAATAACACACCTCCTAATCCAATTCCACTAGCATCGCATTCAAGCTCAAAAGTCTTATTAAAGTCAGGAAGTTGAAGTAAAGGAGCATGTGTCAACTTATCTTTCAATACCGTGAAGGCTTCTTCCTATGCGGTACCCCAAACAAAAGGCACATCCTTCTTTGTAAGCTCATTGAGAGGTGCAACAATGGTGCTAAAGTCTCTCACAAAACGCCTATAGAAACCAGCGAGTCCAAGAAAACTCCTCACTTGTGTGACCGTTTTGGGCTGCGGCCAACTTTCAATAGCTTCAATCTTGGCTTTATTAACTTCAATTCCCTGTGGAGTAACAACATAGCCAAGAAAAGACACTCGGTTGGTGCAAAAGGTGCACTTCCCAAGGTTACCAAACAAACGTGCATCACGTAGAGCATTAAAAGCAGCACGTAAATGTTCCAAATGTTCTTCCAAAGATTTGCTATAAATTAGTATATCATCAAAATAGACTACCACAAATCGTCCAATGAAAGCACGTAAAACTTCTTTCATTAGTCTCATGAAACTACTAGGTGCATTAGTTAACCCAAAAGGCATGAATAACCACTCATATAAACCAAACTTAGTTTTAAATGATGTTTTCCATTCATCTCCCAATTTCATACGAATTTCATGGTATCCACTATGCAAATCAACTTTGGAGAATATTGTAGAGCCACTCAATTCATCAAGCATATCATCTAGCCTAGGAATAGGATGACGATAACGAATAGTAATATTATTAATGCCTCTACAATCAACACACATACGCGATGTACCATCCTTTTTAGGCACTAGTATAATAGGAACAGCACAAAGACTAAGAGATTTGCATTATTTTCAAGAAGGGGAGGATGATGAGGACATGACTACCTTGGATACGACCAAAAATATTGCATACATGCATATTTTTCAGGTGATTTCTAGTGTCAACTATTCAATAATCTATTTATATTATCCAGAACAAAAATACTTCACACACTTTTGTGTTTTGTGTAATTGCAGGTGTATGTGACATTTGTACAATCCACATATGAAGATAAGGGAAAAAGAGAAGTTTATGTGCTGTTCAAAAAGTCCCTTCACGTCACTTTTGGGCCAAGAGAAGATAGAGTCCAGGTCTCTCACGTTCTGGACTCAGATTATGACTGCACAGACATACCTGACTCAAAACGCCAAGAACTTTTTCATACGGACTCCGAATTGGGTGATTATTTTTTTATTGGAAAGTAGATTTCATCCTCTTTCCAAACTAATTGGAATCATCTTTAAATTCGTCCAGAGCGTTGAGATATGGATGAAACAATCTGACGCTGCAGCAGAATCCGAGTCAAACAACAAGTCCAAAGGTGTTGCATCACCTCCACTTGGGCCCATGAGCCTTGTACGACCTAGGGTTAGTTTTAGGCTGCCTTGGGACGTCCTCCCACCTTCTTGGCCGCCACCCCTTGCTCCTATATAAGTAGATTCATCTAGTAGCTTTTTCCTAGGGATTTGTTTAGTTAAAAGTTAGCCATTGAAACTTCGTGTACTTCGTTTGTGTCCAACGACCAGACCAAGACCGCTTACGGATCCCCACCATTATCAATACTTCATATATATTCGCGGTATTCAGATTGCTTTATCATATTATTGCTTGTTCTTCGATTGCTTGCAGGAATAGACCTTCGTGGTCAGGTTGATTGTGCTCCGGCGTGGCCAATAACCTCTCGGAGTTGGTTTAGGGATTGCTAAGACGCAACGTCGTGCACGTTTGTAGTCGGACCGCCAAAGTCGTCTCCACCAAATCGATAGTTATCATCTCATCGAAAGATCGGGACACCCTCGCCTCTATTAAGTGGTATCAATTTTCAGGTTGCTCGGTGAGAATTTCCAGTTTCCGCTAGATTAGATTTATTTTCTTACCTATTGTCCAAGAAAAAGCCACAAAAAAGTTAGGTCTATTCATCCTTTTTGTCCAAGCCAGTCTGAGCCTTTGCAATTTTCTTTTCATTGTTTGCATTATTGAATTATCGGTTGCCTCGCCGTGTCGAGTTGCTGGTCTTAGCGTCTAGTTCGTTTAGAGTTTCGAGTTCTGTTAACATTAGTCCCTTCCGCTGTCCACCACATCACATCATCCATCAATTTCCACCACATGTTACCCATAGTTCATTGTCACAATCATAGTTGAGGTCGTTCACATCTTCGCTTGATCCAATCTGCATCTTATCTAGTTTGTCTTGGAAAGAGGGAGAGAAAAAGACAGAAAAAAAAGAGAGAAAAAAAGAAAAAAAAAGTCAGAGAAAAAAAAGAGAAAGAAAAAGAAAAAAAAGTGTGATAAAAAAAGAAAGAAGAAAAAAAAACAAAATTCGGATCTATCTAGACTCAATCTCGTAGTTGAATTCGGATTGGAATCTGTTTTGTGCACTGTTCAGTCAAACAGGCATAACTTCCTCATACGAAGTCCGTTTTGGCTCCACGAGTACTCAAACGAAAGCTAGCGACGAGACGCATCTAAATAGTTGCAGAGGCAAGTTCTATATTTGACACCTCCAAATCAGCTTCAAAATAGGTTTTTTTGCCCTCCAAAGTTCGCGGATACATCTTATTCCAGTTTTTCAGGCCAGTTTTAGAATTATTTGACTCCTCATATCAATTTGGAATTGAGTGATTCTTTTTGCATTGGAAAGCTTGAGTTAGTAGCATTCTTTGAAAAAAGTTATCAGAAAATTGGCTCAAACTTTTTAAGAGGAAAGTTGGAGAGAGAGTTGTTGTATATCCTACTTGGCAGTTGTTTTTCATCATTATCTTTACTGCCGTTGTGATCTTCACTTATATCTTGCTGTCCAGAGCTACTTAGTATTCTTCATTGATGCTAGTTGTGCTACGTCGTGACCTCATTAGTGTTCTAGGCTCGCGTCTCTAGTCCGGTCTAGCCTAGGACCAGCACAGTACCGTCGTTGAGCGTTTATTCAACATTGCATCTTTGAATTGATTATTGCTAATCTTTTGCTACCATATATAGCCAACCCAGCTGATGCGGAGCATCCCACAATCATCCCCATGGACCTACAACCGTCTCATCAAGAGCCAAGAGGACCCATGACATGAGCACGAGCTAGAGCTCTCGAGAACGAGGTGACTTCTTTCCTTAGTGATATCACATATGATCCACTCGAGACATGGCTGCTACCTAAGTCCGATATGCTATGCGTGATCTGGTGTCAAGAGGAGCACCTCGAAGATGTACGTGAAGACGGACAAGCCGCCAAGTCCACAGATGAAGAAGACCATCGGAAGAAGGTGAAGATGGCTACAGGGCCCGGACATCCGGCCCCCAAGCCCGGACATCCGGCTCCTCAGGAACCCCCGGACATCCAGCCCCCCCAGCCCGGATATCTGGCCCCGACGACCAGGGACACCCGTGGGTTGGCCACTTTGGCCCGGACATCCGGTGGCCAGCCCGGATATCCGGCCTCCCGCGACGCCCCGGACATCCGGCCACCAGCTCGGATATCCGGACTCCGCTATCCAGAGAACCACCGAAGCCTGCCCCGCCAGCCCGGACATCCGGCCACCCAGCCCCGACATCCGGCTCCTCCTGAAGCACCGAACATCCGACCCGACGCCCGGACATCCGGCCTCACCTGCGCGTGAACAGTGAAGGGCCGAAGCCCATGTACCCTTTCGACCCCGTAGACTATATATACTCCATTCCCTTCCTATTTCTAGGGTTAGCGTTGGTTTAGCTCATATGTGAGATAGAGCTTCGCTCATCCATACGGATCTCCTCCTTGAGAGAGACTGCAGCCCCTCTTCGGAGAAGATCATTGGATTCAAGACCTCCTCACGGAGAAGACCCCCATCAAGACCTCCTATCGGAGAAGAACCGGTTACTTTGTATCGACCTTTGTTGACCTTGGATCATCGTGTATCTCTTTGTGTTCATCGATCTAGCATATGTGTGATCTATTTCTTGTTGGTTGAGTGTTTCTCTCGTGTTTCCCCTCGTTTTCCTCTTGTGTTCTCTGTGTTCATCGTAGGGATCCGCTCCTTTCGTGAAAGATCGGCCATCTAGGGTTCCACCCTACATCATCTTGGTATCATGAGCCACGTTGATCACGATTTCGGAACCCCCTCTCTCTGTTTTCTAGCTTGATTTTGTTGTTTTTCGTCCTAATCCAAAAATTGCCCCAAATTTTTTTTTGTGATTTGTTGGTTTGATGAAATTTTGTTGGATTTGACCCGCGGATTTCGTGTGTTGCAGGTAGATCTAGCATTCCCCCACCTTTTCTCCAATTTCCATCCACAAAATCGTCCCAATTTTGCCCGAATTTGACCTCTCCACGCGGTGTTCTTCGAAAAAGTCCTCCGATCACGAGCCCGGACATCCGGCCCGAACAGCCCGGACATCCGGCCATCACCCCGGACATCCGGCCCCTGGCAGCAAAACCACCATCCCACCATCCTTTTCCCGACCAACTTTCGCCAAATTTTGTCCCGATGCCACATACACTTCCGCATAACTCCACCACTTCCGCATAGCACCACCATAGACTTTCTCGCTACCAACTCCGACAATTTTTGCCAAATTTTGCCTTGAGAATTTGAGTTGTGGTTTCCGTGTCCTTCTGTGTTTCGGCTATCTAGGTACGGTTCAACATCAACATCACCACCGCTCATCTTCGTCAAGGACTACTATGAACGGCTACATCAACATCACTTGGGTATCACCTTCACCTTGGATATCAACTTGATACCGTGATATCATCATACTCTTTTGCAATTGCATTGATAACCCCATGGCCTTACTTTCGCGTCACTTACCCATCGAGACTAGCCCTTGAGTATTGCCGGCAACGTGACTTGTGCACATTAGTGTTCATACATCCCATAGCATACATACTATCATCGTGTTGCATATCTCGGCATCATAACTTGTGTCACAAAGTTGTTGTCGCATACACAATTGCTATTTCGATTTGTGAAGCATTGCATGAGAAAAGAGCTCAAACATCAAAGAGCCAAACAAGCTTTTAAGCAAAAGAGGAAAGATAAGCAAAGAGCTTATAAGCAAGAACCATAACATCTTACAACATTACGATTTTCATACTCGATCATCTTGGATCAAAGCATAGGAACATCATACATATAGCATACGTGGGATAGAAGTCGTTGCATTTTTGCTTAGTAGGTTGTGCACAAGTTCGTATCCGCCTATTGTGCAATCGTTCTAGTGTCTCTCTAGTGTTGTGCAACAAGAGCATCTTGGTGAATTCCACATTTTGGCTCAACCTTGGTTGCATAACCCCATCTTATCTATTTGCGTGTGTGTTTCCGTGTACCATATCTTGCTATTGGTCTACTTGTTGCATTAGCAAATTTGTGAATCTTTTCCAACATTATTGAGTCTCACTTACAATTGCATCAAATTTTGTGCCACCATCCTAACCGAGCTCCACCATAAGCTTTTACTTGTGTAGGTGTGAGAACCGACAAGAATTGGTACCAATTGTGCTATTCCCTTGCTACACATTGGAGTCATCTTTGTTCCATTGTCAACATCGGTCAAGGTACATTGGATATTGGTTCTTTCTTTTCTCCCTCTCACATATTTTTGTTTGGAATGATGGATAGGCCAAGTACTTCTACCAACCCCCTCTTATTGGAGCAAGACGACGACATGTCTTCTTTCGTCACCAAGAATCAACTATTTGGTGCACAACGGGCTTTGCATCAAGAACAACTTGCTTTGGGCGACCGCATCGATAATCTCGCCACCGAGTTACGACAATCCAAGAATCGTACAAGGGACTACTTCGACAACAAGCTCGACGAGCACAAGCACGAGAATGACGCAAGAATGGACGAGATTCGAGCTTTGTTGCTTCGTTCGTCTCCTTCGACTTCGTCAAGAAGGAGCCACTCAAGTCGACACTCCGACGACACCATCTCCGGGTCAAGTACACCGACATCGAACACTCTTTGTCGTGTCGCGCATCAAGATCGTCAAGCAAATCGCAATCCTCTACACGACCACGACTCTCAAGAGAATCGACATTGCCAAAACCAAGCCGCTTTCGCACAAGCACAAGAACGGCAACGTCAACGACAACAAGAACAAGAGGAGCGAGCGCGACAACATCGAGATGCACAAGACACCGAGGCGGAACGCGAACAACAACAACTCCATGAAGCTCAAGCACTTGAGGCGCAACGTGCACTTCATGATTCAAGTCATGCCGTAGCCAATCGAGGCCGACTAGCTCATCTGCAACAAGACGCACTTCGCGATGAAGCTCAAGAACGGATTTACCAAGACCGCGTGCATCGACAAGCTCCTCGTCAAGATAGACAAGCTCCTCCTCAAGCGAGACAAGAACGTCAAGTCCGTCGAGAGCAAGAAGACAATGGACACAATCATCGCCAAGAGCAACATGAGGTCGACAATCCTCCTCGCCAAGAGCAACATGAGGTCGACAATCCTCCTCGTCAAGAGCGACTTGACAATGTCAATCCTGGACGACATGAACGTCATCATCCCCGACACCAACACAATGAAGAGCAACGATATGGCAAGCTAAAGTTCACCATGCCCAAGTTCAATGGAAGCAATGACCCCGAAGAGTATATCTCATGGGCATTGAAGGTTGACAAAATCTTCCGCTTGGACAACTACGAAGAAGAGAAGAAGATCTGATGAGAACATGACTAACTTGGATATGACCAAAAATATTGCATACATGCATATTTGTTAGGTGATTTCTAGTGCAAACTATTCAATAATATATTTATATTATCCAGAACAAAAATACTTCACACACTTTTGTGTTTTGTATAATTGCAGGTGTATGGGACATTTGTACAATCTACATATGAAGATAAGGGAGAAAAAGATGTTTACTTGCTGTTCAAAAAGTTCTCTCACGTCACTTTTGGCCCAAGAGAAGATAGAGTCCAAGTCTCTCACGTTTTGGATTCAGATTCGGGCTTCACAGACATACATGACTCAAAACGCCAAGAACTTCTTCATACGGACTCCGAATTTCTTTTTTGTTGGAAACTAGATTTCGTGCTCTTTCCAACAAAAGTGGATTCACCTTCAAATTCGTCCGGAGCGTTGAGATATCACCGAAACAATCTGACGTAGCAGCAGAATCCGAGTCAAACAACGAGTCCAAAGGTGTTGCATCACCTCCACTTGGGCCCATGAGCCTTGTACGACCTAGGGTTAGTTTTAGGCTGCCTTGGGACGTCCTTCCACCTCCTTAGTCGCCACCCCTTGCTCCTATATAAGTAGATCCATCTAGTAGCTTTTTGCTTGGGATTTGTTTAGTTAAAAGTTAGCCATTGCAACTTCGTGTACTTCGTTTGTGTCCGACGACCAGACCAAGACCGCTTCCGGATCCCCACCTTTATCAATACTTCGTCTATATTCACAATATTCAGATTGCATTATCATATTCTTGCTTGTTCTTCGATTGCGTGCAGGAATAGACCTTCGTGGTCAGGGTGATCGTGCTTCCAGCATCGTCAGTAACCTCGGGAGATTGGTTTAGCGGTTGCTAAGGCGCAACGTCGTGCACGTTTGTAGTCGGATCATCAAAGTCGGCTCCATCAAATCGATAGTTATCCTCTCATCGAAAGATCGGGACACCCCGCCTCTATCAAGATCGCAATGGCATCCCTTGAATTCCAAGACTACGTCCTCATTTGGTGGGAACAGGTCATTGAGCGCCGAGCGGCAAGAGGTGAACCACCCATCACCACTTGGAGACAAATGAAGGATGTCACGAGAGCACGGTTTGTGCCAAACTACTACAACCGCGACCTCTTCAAGAAACTTCAACAACTCAAACAAGGAACCAAGAGCGTTGAAGAGTACTACAAGGAAATGGAGATTGCCATGATACGAGCCAACGTCAAGGAAGATGATGAGCAAACTATGGCAAGGTTCTTGAATGGACTCAATCATCCTATCAAGAAGATCGCCGACTTCCAACCATACTCGACCCTCATCGAGTTAGTGCACCAAGCTACCAAAGCGGAACGCCAAGTACAAGACGACTTAAAGTATGCCAAGTTCTCATCCAAGTCCTATGGCTTCTTCAACAATCCCGCTTCAACGACTCCAACACCTTCTACCTCAACCAAGCTTTCTACAAGCAACGGCGACAAGTCAAGTTACAAGAAAGCTTCGACAAGCTCAAGTCGTCCTCCTACTACAAGCAACTTCAAGAAAGCTTCATCATCATCTACTCCAACCGATGAGACCGTCAAGACAAGTTCTATCAAATGCTTCACATGCGGAGGCCGAGGCCATAAGTCCTTCGAGTGCACAAACAAGCGCACCATGATCCTCTATGACGACGGAACCTATGACTCCATGAGCGAAGGAGAAATGGAAGCTCTTGAGCAAGTGGCCATGCACCGACAAGTGAACAATGAAGATGAAGATGACCAAGTCTTTTGCGATGAAGATTCAAGTCCCACACTAGTTGTCTCCAAGGTTTTGACTCTTCAACATCAACAAGACGAAGATCAAAGATGCCATATCTTCCACACAAAGGCCGGCATCAATGGACGTTCCGTCAAGGTCATCATCTATGGAGGTAGTTGCCACAACTTAGCAAGTGAAGAACTTTTCTCCAAGATCCAATTGGTCAAAATGAAGAACCCTCACCCCTTCAAGGTTCAATGGCTAAGCGACACCGGCACCATACAAGTCGAGCATAGAGTACAAGTCTCTTTCAAGATCGGCGCCTATGAAGACACATTGGAATGTGATGTCCTCCCGATGACCGTTTGCCACCTCCTCCTTGGACGGCCATGGCAATTTGACCGAGGTGTCATTCACAATGGTCGTACAAATCACTATAGCTTCAAGATGAAAGGGAAAGAGTTCGTGCTACGTCCTATGTCTCCTAGCCAAGTGCTCGCCGACAAGCAAGCCACCCATCGTGGAGAGAATAGTGAGAGAGAGAACCACCAAAAAGAGAATGAGCCCCACAAGCCCAAATTGAGTGCCTCCACGATGAGCGACAAGAAAAACTTAGTACTATTTGCCACCAAACGTGAGATGAGAGAAGTGTGTGACAACCCATCAAGTGTCCTACACTATGTCCTCTTGTGTAAGGACGAGGTAACAAAAACTAACAACTCTCATGATCTACCTTTGGTGTTATCTTCTCTATTGCAGGAATTCCAAGATGTTTTCCCTGATGAGCTACCTCCGGGTCTACCTCCACTATGAGGCATTGAGCACCGAATTGATCTCATCCCCGGAGCGCCGCTTCCAAACAAAGCACCATACCGCGTCAACCCCGCAGAAACCAAAGAAATACAAAGGCAAGTAAAGCATCTCATAGACCATGGACATGTCCGTGAAAGTTTGAGTCCTTGTGTCGTACCGGTCATTCTTGTACCAAAACGTGACGGTAGCTTTCGCATGTGCTCCGATTGTAGACCTATAAATGCTATCACCGTTAGATATAGGTACCCCATTCCACGCCTTGATGATATGCTTGATGAACTTAGTGGTGCCACTATCTTTTCCAAATTGATCTTAAAAGTGGTTACTATCAAATCCGCATACAAGAGGGTGATGAACGGAAAACTGCTTTCAAAACAAAGTTTGGTCTATATGAGTGGTTAGTCATGCCTATGGGTTTATCGGAGGCACCCGGTACTTTCTTGCGTCTTATGCATTACGTCTTTCGCCCTTACATTGGTGAATTTGTTGTTGTCTACTTCGATGATATCCTTGTGTTTAGCAAATCTCTCAAAGAGCATGTCACCCACATTCGCACCGTGCTACAAACTCTTCGAAAGAGCAACTTTATGCTAATATGGAAAAATGCCTATTTGGCGTTGATAAGCTTGTTTTCTTGGGTTTCGTAGTTTCTTCTAAGGGTGTTCATGTTGATGAAACTAAGATCAATGCTATTAAAACTTGGCCCCAACCAACCAATTTGCAACAAGTGCGTAGTTTTGTTGGTTTAGCCGGTTTCTACTGTAGATTTGTGAAGGATTTTAGCACCATTGCTTCACCTTTGCATGCTTTGAGTAAGAAAAATGCACCGTTTGTTTGGGGAACATCTCAAGATATTGCTTTCAATGAGCTTAAGAACTTGCTTACTCATGCCCCCGTGCTTGCATTACCCAACTTTGACAAACCTTTTGAAATTCATTGCGATGCTAGTGGTAATGGCATAGGAGGTGTGTTAACGCAAGAGAAGCGCCCCATTGCATATTTTAGTGAGAAACTATCCGGAGCGCAACTCAATTACCCCATCTATGACAAAGAGCTATATGCTTTAGTGCGAGTTTTGCATGAATGGGAACATTACCTTCGTCCACATGAGTTCATCATCCATACCGACCATGAAACACTTAAATACCTTAAGGGTCAAACTAAGTTGAACAAGCGTCATGCTAAATGGAGTGAATTTATTGAATCATTTCCTTATGTCATCAAGTACATTAAGGGTAAGGAAAATGTTGTGGCGGATGCACTTTCCCGTATATGCATGCTTGTCACTACTCTTGAGTTGAATGTCATTGGTTTTGAGCATATCAAAGAATTGTATGAACATGATCCTACATTTGCAATACCATATGCCAAGTGTTTGATGCATACTTCATGGGATCAATACTATATCAAAGATAGATATCTTATGAGAGCTAACAAACTTTGCATCCCCGAGTCCTCTTTGCGTTTGTTGCTTTTGCAGGAATCTCATGGCGGTGGACTCATGGAACACTTTGGACGCGACAAGACATTTGCTACGCTCTCCAAGAATTACTTTTGGCCCAAGATGCATCGCGACGTCAATCGTTTCACCAACCGATGTTCTACATGTCGCAAAGCTAAGTCCAAAGCACAATCTCATGGCCTCTATATGCCACTTCCAATTCCATATCAACCACGGGAAGATATTAGTATGGACTTTGTGCTTGGTTTGCCTAGAACGCGAAATGGCAAAGATTCCGTTTTTGTTGTTGTGGACCGTTTCTCCAAAATGGCTCATTTCATTCCTTCCAACAAGATAGACGATGCTTCACATATTGCAAATTTGTTTTGTAGGGAAATCTTGCGCCTTCATGGAGTGCCAAAGACGATTGTCTCGGACTGCGACGTCAAGTTCTTGAGTTACTTTTGGAAGACCTTGTGTGCCAAGCTCGGAATCAAGCTATTGTTCTCTTCGGCATACCATCTGCAAATCGACGGCCAAACGGAGGTGACCAACCGTACGCTCTCCACCCTACTACACGTGTTGATAAAGAAGAACATCAAGGAGTGGGAAGAGTGCCTACCCATCGTCGAGTACGCCTACAACCGAGTAAGACATTCGACTACCGGCAAGTCCCCCTTCGAGGTCGTCTATGGCTTCAACCCATTGTCCCCATTGGACATTCTACCTCTTCCGCTTCAAGAGCGCACAAACTTGGACGCGAGTGCCCGAGCCAACTACCTCAAGAAGATGCATGAAGATACAAGGAACACCATCAAGCGCCAAGTACAACGACTCGCGACCAAGCTCAACGTCAACAAGCAACCCATGATGTTCCATGTTGGAGATCTTGTGTGGCTACACCTTCGCAAGGATCGCTTCCCCAATGAACGCAAGTCCAAGCTACTATCCCGAGCGGATGGACCATTCAAGGTGCTTGCACGCTACAACAACAATGCATACAAGATCGACATCCCACGCGACAAGTACTCCGTGAGCGACATCTTCAACATCAAAGATCTATCCCAGTACCATGGTGATGAGGATTTCGATCCGAGGTCGGATCTTTCCCAAGGGAGGGGAGATGATGCGGAGCATCCCACGATCATCCCCATGGGCCACATATAATCCACTCGAGACATGGCTGCTACCTAAGTCCGATATGCTATGCGTGATCAGGTGTCAAGAGGAGCATACCGAAGATGTACGTGCAGACAGACAAGCCGCCAAGTCCACGGATGAAGAAGACCACCGGAAGAAGGTGAAGATGGCTACAGGGCCCGGACATCCGGCCCCCAAGCCTGGACATCCGGCTCCTCAGGAACCCCCGGACATCCGGCCCCCCCAGCCCGGATATCCGGCCCCGACGACCAGGGACACCCGTGGGTTGGCCACTTTGGCCCGGACAACCGGCGGCCAGCCCAGACATTCGGCCTCCCGCGACGCCCCGGACATCCGGCCACCAGCCCGGATATCCGGACTCCACTATCCAGAGAACCACCGAAGCCTGCCCCGCCAGCCCGGACATCCGGCCACCCAGCCCAGACATCCGGCTCCTCATGAAGCCCCGGACATCCGACCCGACGCCCGGACATCCGGCCTCACCTGCGCGTGAATAGTTGTAACACCCCGGTAGTTAAGCTACAGTAACCACTCACTGATGGTGCCATGTCATCACAATTATTTTCTAAACTTCACTTTATTCCAAACCCAATTCAAATTCAATATAAAATAAAGTCAAATTATTATTTCTCCAAACGGTAAAACAAAAATGTACACTGGGTTGCAAAAATTCACTAACAATTTGACATAGTGAAACCAACATTTTGTAAAGTATTTAATTACCTTAACCTATAAATCAGGGACAAAACGGTGATTTAAAATGCCTTTCTAATTATTTAAAATTCTAACTTTTTCAAATGCCCCCCAAACCATTTTACGTCAGTGACTAAATTTGCATTGAAATTTTGGGCCAAATAACATAATTAACAAAAGACATTTGCGATTAAATTTAATTGCAGCTCATAAAAAAGTAAAAAAAGAAAGGGACCTAAAACTACTTTGCGGCTGGGCCTAAAGTGGGCACGCGGCCCAGCCCACCTCCCCAGCTCCTTCTTCCTGTTCACAGTAGCCGCGTGGACAGAGGGGGCGCGTCCATGGCACCAATGGCCACGTGCCGGCCATCGGGCGACGCCCCGGCGACCTAAATGGCCGTCCACAGGCCCCCTCAAACCCTAGCATCGCCAATCTTTCCCTCCTCGCGCCGCTTCACTCGCTATAGCCGTCGCCCGAGACCATCGTCGTCACCCCATCGTCGATGCCGTGCTCCGGAGCCACCCCACGTCGCCCATGGAGGTCCAGGAGCTGTGCTGCGTCCTTCTACATTGACTACTTCAACGGATCGGACGGGATTGGCAGTACATCGTCGCCATCGAGCTCCTCCCTACGTTTCGGCCGCCGCCTCGAACCGCTGCCCCGGCACCGCCCCGGCCACCTCGAGCTCACCACTGCATTCCTCTCAGTGAGCCGCACCTGTTCGCCCTTTTCCCGCCTCGAATCCGCGCCGTTTGTCCACGTTCCGCGCTTCGGCCGCCATGGCCGGATGTCCCGCGCTCCGCGTACCCTCACGCCCACGGTCGCTCTGGGCTGCGCCCTGGCCTCATGCCCCGGCGCCTTGTCTCGCGCATGCCCGGAGCCGCAGCTGCTTGCTGATTCCCTGCCCGCTGCTTGCACTGCTTCTGCTGCTCTGCGTGCTGCCGCTTTGCTTGTACTACTGCTCTTGCCGCTGGCGCTGCGCACTGCTGCTGCTCCTACTTGCTGCTGCTCTACGCTGCACCGCTACTGCTACTGCCTGTTGTTGTTTCCCCGCTTGCCGGCCGTGCCTGCTGGCCGCGTCCCCCCACGCCGCGCTCGCCGCATCTTGGCTACGCCACGGCCATGGGCATGTGCCTGTGTGCTTGTGCGTGATGCACAACCACATCATGGCCGGCTTGTGCCACTGCACATGGCCCAGGCCAAGTTAATTAGGGCCTAATTAAAGGTTAGTTAGGGGTAACTAGTGGTAGGTTAGCTAGTAATCTATGGCATGTGGGACCCTCTCAAATGAGTAAATTAGTTAGGTGTATTTTTAACACATGTGGCAATGACACGTGGGACCCATTGGCACTGTTCATATGTTGACCGGTCAACCCTTGACTGGGTCAACACAGCCCCACTGGCCCCACTGTCATACAAACGGGCTAGAGTAACACTAGGTAACAAAAGTTTATTCTGCGAATAATTCGAATTATTAATAATTCTAGAATATTGTTGAAACTTTAGAAAATTAATATAAAATAATCTGTAACTCGGATGAAAATACTTTTTACATGAAAGTTGCTCAGAACGACGAGACGGATACGGATACGCAACCCGTTCGTCCGCCACACATCCCTAACCTATCGAACTCGCAACTTTCCCCCTCCGGTTCATCTGTTTGAAAACGTGAAACACCTGGGATACTTTCCCGGATGTTTTCCAACTTCGCCGGTATCACCTCCTATTGCGTTAGGTCACCCCTAGCACCGCGTATCACCATGTTATGCTTTGTGTTGCTTTGATTGCTCTGTTATTTATTATGTTCCCCCTCCGTTACTTCTTTCCGGTAGACTCCGAGACTACTGCCGATGTCCATGTGTTCGACTACATTGAAGATGACCATTCCTTCTTGCCAGAGCAACCAGGCAAGCCCCCCCCCCCCCTTGATCACCAGATATCGCCTACTCTTCTCTATACTGCTTGCATTAGAGTAGTGTAGCATGTTACTGCTTTCCGTTAAACCTATACTGTTGCATAGCCTGTCCTTGCTACTACCATTGTTACCTTTACCTGCTATCCTACTGCTTAGTATAGGATGCTAGTGTTCCATCAGTGGCCCTACACTCTTGTCCGTCTGCCATGCTATACTACTTGGCCGTGATCACTTCGGGAAGTGATCGCGGACTTATACTATATACTTTACACTCTTACATTACCTGTGATACTGTTCGGAGATGGGGGCTGAAGGGGCAGGTGGCTCCATCCCGGTAGAGATGGGCCTGGGTTCCCGACGGCCCCCGACTATTACTTTGAGGCGGAGCGACGGGGCAGGTTGAGTCCACCTAGGAGAGAGGTGGCCTGGCCCTGGTCGGCGTTCGTGGATACTTAACACGCTTAACGAGATCTGGGTCTTTGATCTGAGTCTGGCCATTTGGTCTATACACACTAACCAACTACGTGGGAAAGATATGGGCACTCGGCGTCGTGGTATCAGCCGAAGCACTTCTTGACATCAACGACTGAGCGGCGCGCGTCGGATTGGAACGTAGGCCTGCACTTGTATTAAGGGGGCTAGTTCTGCTTCCGGCCGCGTACGCAACGTGCAGGTGTGCTCAGGGCGATGGGCCCAGACCCCTGCGCGCATAGGTTTAGACCAGCGTGCTGACCGCTCTGTTGTGCCTAGGTGGGGCTGCGACGTGTTGATCTTCCGAGGCCGGGCATGACCCAGGAAAGTGTGTCCAGCCAAATGGGATCAAGCGTGTTGGGTTATGTGGTGCACCCCTGCAGGGAAGTTAATCTATTCGAATAGCCGTGATCTTCGGTAACAGGACGGCTTGGAGTTGTACCTTGACCTTATGACAACTAGAACCGGATACTTAATAAAACACACCCTTCCAAGTGCCAGATACAACCCGGTGATCGCTCTCTAACAGGGCATCGAGGAGGGGATCGCCGGGTAGGATTATGCTACTTAGAGGACTTCAGTCTACTCTCTTCTATATGCTGCAAGACGGAGGCTGCCAGAAGCGTAGTCTTCGACAGGATTAGATATCCCCCTCTTATTCTGGCATTCTGCAGTTCAGTCCACTGATATGGCCCTTTACACATATATCCATGCATATGTAGTGTAGCTCCTTGCTTGCGAGTACTTTGGATGAGTACTCACGGTTGCTTTCTCCCCCCTTTTCCCCCTTTCCTTTCTTCTGGTTGTCGCAACCAGATGTTGGAGCCCAGGATCCAGACGCCACCGTCGACAACGACTCCTTCTACACTGGAGGTGCCTACTACTACGTGCAGCCAACTGACGATGACCAGGAGTAGTTAGGAGGATCCCAGGCAGGAGGCCTGCGCCTTGTTCGATATGTATCCCAGTTTGTGCTAGCCTTCTTAAGGCAAACTTGTTTAACTTATGTCTGTACTCAGATATTGTTGCTTCCGCTGACTCGTCTATGATCGAGCACTTGTATTCGAGCCCTCGAGGCCCCTGGCTTGTATTATGATGCTTGTATGACTTATTTTTATTTGTAGAGTTGTGTTGTGATATCTTCCCGTGATCCCCTGATCTTGATCATACACATTTGCGTGCATGATTAGTGTAAGATTGAATCGGGGGCGTCACAAGTTGAAATCAGAGCCGACTGCCTGTAGGAATCCCCCTTTCAAACTCCTTGGCCGAAGTCGAGTCTAGACATTGCAAAAACTTTTACTAACATGGTTGTGTGTCTTACGGGCACACGTCGCCATTGGGTGGTAGTAGGATCTTTTATTCCTCGACCTATACTCTAGGACCCTGAACTCTCTTCTCTTCGGGTTAAATGGATTTGCTAAAACTCTAACATTAGGTTCTCGTAACAAATTTCTCCCGGAGAGCCACTTATTACAGATGATCGCCTGCTGCACCAGAAGATTTCGAAGTTACGCACCGATGTTCTCTCGAGACCTTGTGCCCGTTGCTTTTGCAAATCCCTATCATCGATATATTCCTATGGATAAATACATACACTTGTTGTTCTTACCTTTATTCCCAGCAGCTCTTGTTATTACAAGATACACCAAAAATTCTCTCTTGTTCCAAGAATACTTTGTGGCTACTGCCTTGCTGTTCTTTGTCACCTGAATACCCCTACGGATAATTCTCGCACTTATCGAGTATCCGCTCATTCCCCGTTGTCCATGTGTTTCACCAAACACTTCAAAATATCATTCGATCTTCCGAAAATCCCGAGCAGCCTATTGCTCTTGAAATTCTCGCTTGCTTGCATTATGGTTAATCCCATAAGTTTCGTAATCTTATTGGCCTCCCTTGTCTTTATCATTTTAAGTCCGTTGATTCAATATGTTGAGGATGCTCGCATTCCTCAGTCAAATCCTAGGATTCATCCTTCCGGCTCAGACGTCATTTGGATATGAGATGGTTCTTGACCAATCAATGCCTTGATCGTTTGTGCTTTCAAGTCTATTGAACTTATTCATTTTCGATCAGAACGATTGCTTCCGATCCCTTGATTGGAAATCATAAAATTTCTTTGCATTAAGTTTTGAATTAGTCAGTTGTTTCTATAATCTGATGCCTTGGCATTCCTTATTCCTTTGATTGAGTTCCGATACTCACATCAACCCCATTGTGGACCGCCATACCCATTGCCGGGATTATTATCCGACAATGTCCTTCACAACCAAAATTCTTGTGAGTTCTTTACCTGATACATAATGCCCTTGGTAAATTGTATCATCTGCTAGGCCAACCATGCTCTGCTTTCGAGCTGGTCGTATTTACTATTGAAGCTTGTGGTATGTGTTTCCATGATACCCTGACAGGTTGAACCTATGCCTTCCTTTATATGTGTGAACTCGGAAGTTTTCATGAGTCATACTCATCTGGTATTTCACCAGATAAAACTTTCAACACTAATGCCTTTATCAAAGCGAAAAGTGAATGGAAGGTTATATATTGAAGAAGTGGGAGTCGACCTTGAACCTTGCGTTCATGCCCATGGACACGATGTATAACTTCTCATGGAAGCTGCTCGTAAGATTAATTACCCCCTTGTTATAAGTTCATCTTGTATCCGTGGTTCGATCCTTTATGATCGTGGATTCCGACCATGTTCTCCTTTAAATACCATTTCTTGGACAAGTTGAAGTACTTGTCTTCCGCAGATCATTGCACCTGTCCAACCTTTACTTTGATCTACCGTTGAGTATTAAACTCTGGTATCTCAAGAATATCATGGAATTGCATAACTTGTTATGGGTTCTTCAAGTATTATTTCTCACTGATTCCAATTTTCCCCGAGTTATGAGTTGTTAGACACTCAAGGACACAGATAAGTGAATCAATTTCGCACTCCGATTCAATAGCTCTAAGTAATCTCCGTTGCTGATGAGTTTATTAATCCTTCAAGTCATTCCTAGCCTTATCGGCTATATCATTAATGTGCTAAATTTTAACTGTGCTACCTAGTCCTTATTCCCAGAGCACAACTTTCGATGATGAGCTAAGCTTACGTCGATCTTCCTTGTCTTATCGTTCCACCTTGAACGACAAGCTTGTATTCGAGTTTGTGTCCTACTCATGGTCCCAAGATCATTTCGCTTCATCATTCCTTTGACTTGATGTCATCGCCTCGAAACCTCTCGACAGAATTTGTCATGATCATCATCAACATTCTGAGCTCTTCTAGGATATCAATTGAATTCATGATGAGGAATACCATCCTTTCCCTCGATGATTGGTATTATCATCGACCACTTTATTGCCTTCCGTTCAACAAAAACTTGTCCGTGTTTTGTGTTATACCTTGAGTTCCTTGCTATCCAGCATATGTTCTTCTTTACCTTGGAGTATTACCATCTTTTTATGTCAAGAATGTCATGAGTATTTCACCACCTCTTAAGAATTCTTGATGTAGGTGATACTTCTTGCCATATCCGTTCATTCCTTGGTCGCGAGTTCAAAACTTCTAGCAACTCTATTGCTTTGAAGTTAATGGTCGATAATTAATTCTTAGACCATTGGTTATTGAACCACCATTCTAACTTTGATCATGCTACTTAAACCCATATTTCGTGTGCACCTTTCAACCAATGTTAAATGGGTATGTTTCCTCGAGCATACCTCATTGTATCATTTTAACTGACAATTGTCATCCCCTTGTTCACCTAATTGTGGAAATCCATCCTTTGGAAATCTCGATGATTTGTCGCTGAGTCCATCAGCCACCTCCTCATCCTCTCCTTGGTTTTCTGATGAACTCTTGTTTCGGAACCCGATTCCATAGTTCATTTCCCGACAATCTTATAATGTCTTCTCGTCATTTTGTCGCACCTTGTCTTCTCAGGCATCCTGAGCCTGAGGTATCCTCACACCAATCAAATCTAAATCTCGGTCAGATATGATGGTTGGAATATATTTTCAAGAGTTATAACATTGGTCCTCTTATGACTCGGTAAGGTGATGTCATGCCTAGCACACCTGGCCGGAGGACCTAGTGTTATAGTTTCCTTTTTAACAAGGTTAACCATTCTTCCCTGAGGAAATTGAATGACTTGTTTAATAAGTTATTCCTGGTGGATCCTTTGTGTCTCCAAAGTCTGATCTTCACCTGATGACCATGTTAATGCTATCTCGAAGCATGTCTGTGATACTCCGATCTTCGATAAGAACATTTGAAGCAAAATGTTGTGTTTTTCTTTATCAATTATCCAAAACACCGTTGTATGGGTCTCGCCATCAAATTCCTCTCCCCTTACCTAAATGGTTTCTACTTTCTATCTCGTCGTGGATATCTTGCTCTGCTTGTCCTTGGGAAGGATATATCCCTGAAATATGTGTTTAAACACATTTTCCTTTCCATTGTTCTGTTTAATCTGATAACCATATTTTTCCTTCCATTGATTGGTTTAACCTTTCTTGTGATCTATATGATCTAAGTAGTAATATTCTTCTGCTTATGCAAACCCCTCGTTGAACAATTCTGTCAGCAAGATCCTGTTACTATTGTTGATGACATCCCGGTAACCACCGATGGACAAGAACTTTACCTATTGGTCTGCCTCGTTCAACGAGCAGGAAAATGGTTCTCTTCGTCCCTCGCCCTTGGTACATATGTTGTTGCCGACGTAACTGACAGGCTATCCTCTGACATGCCTTGCTTACATGATAGTGCAAGACATCACCGCCTTCCTACTTTTATCCCACATGGTGGGCCCATAACCCACAGTTCCACAGGATCAAAACCTGACTCTCCGGTACACCCCTGTTCCCAAGGTTGTTCCTCGCGCGTGGCCTCGTATGTAATTCATGAGCCACCTTCCGAGAGATCCCAAGTTGTTGGCATCAGACGCGATACTTATTCTTGTTGCTCTGAACCCCTTTCACCTTCTGAATAGGCATCGAACGATTGCCCATCTGTTTGAAACTTCTCATGGTACCTTCTCACTTTACTCTCGATATCTTCTTAAGTTTCAAATCGAGAGATACTTATGCTTCTTCCCTGAGTTAACCGTCTGATGCTCGATCTTGTTAGATTCCAGCCTTATAGAGTTTTCCCTTCTTACCCTTTCGTAAGTACGGTGAAGATCCTGAAGGAAGGACGACAACTTCATCATGATGACCTGAAGCAGAGAAATGAAGACATCGACGCTATGGATCAACCACTTCGAGAAGAGCAACCAAGACCAAGAAGATTCGTTAGGATTTCGTACCCAGACCTTTCCCCCTTACTCCCCTCTTAAATCTCGGGACGAGATTTCTTGTAGTGGAGGAGATTTGTAACACCCCGGTAGTTAAGCTACAGTAACCACTCACTGATGGTGCCATGTCATCACAATTATTTTCTAAACTTCACTTTATTCCAAATCGAATTCAAATTCAATATAAAATAAAGTCAAATCATTATTTCTCCAAACTGTAAAACAAAAATGTATGCTGGGTTGCAAAAATTCACTAACAATTTGACATAGTGAAACCAACATTTTGTAAAGTATTCAATTACCTTAACCTATAAATCAGGGACAAAACGGTGATTTAAAATGCCTTTCTAATTATTTAAAATTCTAACTTTTTCAAATGCCCCCCAAACCATTTTACGTCAGTGCCTAAATTTGCATTGAAATTTTGGGCCAAATAACATAATTAACAAAAGACATTTGCTATTAAATTTAATTGCAGATCATAAAAAAAGGAAAAAAAGAAAGGGACCTAAAACTACTTTGCGGCTGGGCCTAAAGTGGGCACGCGGCCCAGCCCACCTCCCCAGCTCCTTCTTCCTGTTCACAGTAGCCGCGTGGACAAAGGGGGCGCGTCCATGGCACCGATGGCCACGTGTCGGCCATCGGGCGACGCCCCGGCGACCTAAATGGCCGTCCACACGCCCCCTCAAACCCTAGCATCGCCAATCTTTCCCTCCTCGCGCCGCTTCACTCGCTATAGCCGTCGCCCGAGACCATCGTCGTCGCCCCACCGTCGATGCCGTGCTCCGGAGCCACCCCGCGTCGCCCATGGAGGTCCAGGAGCTGTGCTGCGTCCTTCTACATTGACTACTTCAACGGATCGGACGGGATTGGCAGTACATTGTCGCCATCGAGCTCCTCCCTACGTTTCGGCCGGCGCCTCGAACCGCTGCCCCGGCACCGCCCCGGCCACCTCGAGCTCGCCACCGCCTTCCTCTCAGTAAGCCGCACCTGTTCGCCCTTTTCCCGCCTCGAATCCGCGCCGTTTGTCCACGTTCCGCGCTTCGGCCGCCATGGCCGGATGTCCCGCGCTCCGCGTACCCTCACGCACGCGGCCGCTCCGGGCTGCGCCCTGGCCTCATGCCCCGGTGCCTTGTCTCGGCATGCCCGGAGCCGCAGCTGCTTGCTGATTCCCTGCCCGCTGCTTGCACTGCTTCTGCTACTCTGCGTGCTGCCGCTTTGCTTGTACTGCTGCTCTTGCCGCTGGCGCTGCGCACTGCTGCTGCTCCTACTTGCTGCTGCTCTACGCTGCGCCGCTACTGCTACTGCCTGTTGTTGTCTCCCTGCTTGTCGGCCGTGCCTGCTGGCCGCGTCCCCCCGCGCCGCGCTGGCCGCATCTTGGCCACGCCACGGCCATGGGCATGTGCCTGTGTGCTTGTGCGTGATGCACAACCACATCATGGCCGGCTTGTGCCACTGCACATGGCCCAGGCCAAGTTAATTAGGGCCTAATTAAAGGTTAGTTAGGGGTAACTAGTGGTAGGTTAGCTAGTAATCTATGGCATGTGGGACCCTCCCAAATGAGTAAATTAGTTAGGTGTATTTTTAACACATGTGGCAATGACACGTGGGACCCATTGGAGCTGTTCATATGTTGACCGGTCAACCCTTGACTGGGTCAACACAACCCCACTGGCCCCACTATCATACAAACGGGCTAGAGTAACACTAGGTAACAAAAGTTTATTCTGCGAATAATTCGAATTATTAATAATTCTAGAATATTGTTGAAACTTTAGAAAATTAATATAAAATAATCTGTAACTCGGATGAAAATACTTTGTACATGAAAGTTGCTCAGAACAACGAGACGGATACGGATACGCAACCCGTTCGTCTGCCACACATCCCTAACCTATCGAACTCGCAACTTTCCCCCTCCGATTCATCTGTTTGAAAACCCGAAACACCGGGGATACTTTCCCGGATGTTTTCCAACTTCGCCGGTATCATCTCCTATTGCGTTAGGTCACCCCTAGCACCGCGTATCACCATGTTATGCTTTGTGTTGCTTTGATTGCTCTGTTATTTATTATGTTCCCCCTCCGTTACTTGACTCCGAGACTACTGCCGATGTCCATGTGTTCGACTACATTGAAGATGACCATTCCTTCTTGCCAGAGCAACCAGGCAAGCCCCCCCCCCTTGATCACCAGATATCGCCTACTCTTCTCTATACTGCTTGCATTAGAGTAGTGTAGCATGTTACTGCTTTCCGTTAAACCTATAGTGTTGCATAGCCTGTCCTTGCTACTACCATTGTTACCTTTACCTGCTATCCTACTGCTTAGTATAGGATGCTAGTGTTCCATCAGTGGCCCTACACTCTTGTCCGTCTGCCATGCTATACTACTGGGCCGTGATCACTTCGGGAAGTGATCGCGGACTTATACTATATACTTTACACTGTTACATTACCTGTGATACTGTTCGGAGATGGGGGATGAAGGGGTAGGTGGCTCCATCCCTGTAGAGATGGGCATGGGTTCCCGACGGCCCCCGACTGTTACTTTGAGGCGGAGCAACGGGGCAGGTTGAGTCCACCTAGGAGAGAGGTGGCCTGGCCCTGGTCGGCGTTCGCGGATACTTAACACGCTTAACGAGATCTGGGTATTTGATCTGAGCCTGGCCATTTGGTCTATACGCACTAACCAACTACGTGGGAAAGATATGGGCACTCGGCGTCGTGGTATCAGCCGAAGCACTTCTTGACGTCAGCGACTGAGCGGCGCGCGCCGGGTTGGAACGTAGGCCTGCTCTTGTATTAAGGGGGCTAGTTCTGCTTCCGGCCGCGTACGCAACGTGCAGGTGTGCTCAGGGCGATGGGCCCAGACCCCTGCGCGCATAGGTTTAGACCGGCGTGCTGACCGCTCTGTTGTGCCTAGGTGGGGCTGCGACGTGTTGATCTTCCGAGGCCGGGCATGACCCAGGAAAGTGCGTCCGGCCAAATAGGATCAAGCGTGTTGGGTTATGTGGTGCACCCCTGCAGGGAAGTTAATCTATTCGAATAGCCGTGATCTTCGGTAAAAGGACGGCTTGGAGTTGTACCTTGATCTTATGACAACTAGAACCGGATACTTAATAAAACACACCCTTCCAAGTGCCAGATACAACCCGGTGATCGCTCTCTAACAGGGCATCGAGGAGGGGATCGCCGCGTAGGATTATGTTATGCGATTCTACTTGTAGGACTTCAGTCTACTCTCTTCTATATGCTGCAAGACGGAGGCTGCCAGAAGCGTAGTCTTCAACAGGATTAGATATCCCCCTCTTATTCTGGCATTCTGCAGTTCAGTCCACTGATATGGCCCTTTACACATATATCCATGCATATGTAGTGTAGCTCCTTGCTTGCGAGTACTTTGGATGAGTACTCACGGTTGCTTTCTCCCCCCTTTCCACCTTTCCTTTCTTCTGGTTATCGCAACCAGATGTTGGAGCCCAGGATCCAGACGCCACCGTCGACGGCGACTCCTTCTACACTAGAGGTGCCTACTACTATGTGCAGCCAGCTGACAACGACCAGGAGTAGTTAGGAGGATCCCAGGCAGGAGGCCTGCGCCTCGTTCGATCTGTATCCCAGTTTTTGCTAGCCTTCTTAAGGCAAACTTGTTTAACTTATGTCTATACTCAGATATTGTTGCTTCCGCTGACTCGTCTATGATCGAGCACTTGTATTCGAGCCCTCGAGGCCCCTGGCTTGTATTATGATGCTTGTATGACTTATTTTTATTTGTAGAGTTGTGTTGTGATATCTTCCCGTGAGCCCCTGATCTTGATCGTACACATTTGCCTGCATGATTAGTGTACGATTGAATCGGGGGCGTCACAAGTTGGTATCAGAGCCGACTGCCTATAGGAATCCCCCTTTCAAACTCCTTGGCCGAAGTCGAGTCTAGACATTGCAAAAACTTTTACTAACATGGCTATGTGTCTTACGGGCACACGTCGCCATTGGGTGGTAGTAGGATCTTTTAATCCTCGACCTATACTCTAGGACCCTGAACTCTCTTCTCTTCGGGTTAAATGGATTTGCTAAAACTGTAACATTAGGTTCTCGTAACAAATTTCTCCCGGTGAGCCACTTATTACAGATGATCGCCTGCTGCACCAGAAGATTTCGAAGTTACGCACCGATGTTCTCTCGAGACCTTGTGCCCGTCGCTTTTGCAATTCCCTATCATCGATATATTCCTATGGATAAATACATACACTTGTTGTTCTTACCTTTATTCCCATCAGCTCTTGTTATTACAAGATACACCGAAAATTCTCTCTATTGTTCCAAGAATACTTTGTGGCTACTGCCTTGCTGTTCTTTGTCACTTGAATACCCCTACGGATAATTCTCGCACTTATCGAGTATCCGCTCATTCCCCGTTGTCCATGTGTTTCGCCAAACACTTCAAAATATCATTCGATCTTCCGAAAATCCCGAGCAGCCTATTGCTCTTGAAATTCTCGCTTGCTTGCATTACGGTTAATCCCATAAGTTTCGTAATCTTATTGGCCTCCCTTGTCTTTATCATTTTAAGTTTGTTGATTCAATATGTTGAGGATGCTCGCATTCCTCAGTCGAATCCTAGGATTCATCCTTCCGGCTCAGACGTCATTTGGATATGAGCTGGTTCTTGACCAATCAATGCCTTGATCGTTTGTGCTTTCAAGTCTATTGAACTTATTCATTTTCGATCAGAACGATTGCTTCTGGTCCCTTGATTGGAAATCATAAAATTTCTTTGCATTAAGTTTTGAATTAGTCAGTTGTTTCTATAATCTGATGCCTTGGCATTCCTTATTCCTTTGATTGAGTTCCGATACTCACATCAACCCCGTTGTGGACCGCCATACCCATTGCCGGGACTATTATCCGACAATGTCCTTCACAACCAAAATTCTTGTGAGTTCTTTACCTGATACATAATGCCCTTGGTAAATTCTATCATCTGCTAGGCCAGCCATGCTCTGCTTTCGAGCTGGTCGTATTTACTATTGAAGCTTGTGGTATGTGTTTCCACGATACCCTGACAGGTTGAACCTATGCCTTCCTTTATATGTGTGAACTCGGAAGTTTTCATGAGTCATACTCATCTGGTATTTCACCAGATAAAACTTTCAACACTAATGCCTTTATCAAAGCGAAAAGTGAATGGAAGGTTATATATTGAAGAAGTGGGAGTCGACCTTGAACCTTGCGTTCATGCCCATGGACACGATGTATAACTTCTCATGGAAGCTGCTCGTAAGATTAATTACCCCCTTGTTATAAGTTCGTCTTGTATCCGTGGCTCGATCCTTTATGATCGTGGATTCCGACCATGTTCTCCTTTAAATACCATTTCTTGGACAAGTTGAAGTACTTGTCTTCCGCAGATCATTGCACCTGTCCAACCTTTACTTTGATCTACCGTTGAGTATTAAACTCTGGTATCTCAAGAATATCATGGAACTGCATAACTTGTTATGGGTTCTTCAAGTATTATTTCTCACCGATTCCAATTTTCCCCGAGTTATGAGTTGTTAGACACTCAAGGACACATATAAGTGAATCAATTTCGCACTCCGATTCAATAGCTCTAAGTAATCTCCGTTGCTGATGAGTTTATTAATCCTTCAAGTCATTCCTAGCCTTATCGGCTATATCATTAATGTGCTAAATTTTAACTGTGCTACCTAGTCCTTATTCCCAGAGCACAACTTTCGATGATGAGCTAAGCTTACGTCGATCTTCCTTGTCTTATCGTTCCACCTTGAACGACAAGCTTGTATTCAAGTTTGTGTCCTACTCATGGTCCCAAGATCATTTTGCTTCATCATTCCTTTGACTTGATGTCATCGCCTCGAAACCTCTCGACAGAATTTGTCATGATCATCATCAACATTCTGAGCTCTTCTACGATATCAATTGAATTCATGATGAGGAACACCATCCTTTCCCTCGATGATTGGTATTATCATCGACCAGTTTATTGCCTTCCGTTCAACACAAACTTGTCCGTGTTTTGTGTTATACCTTGAGTTCCTTGCTATCCAGCATATGTTCTTCTTTACCTTGGAGTATTACCATCTTTTTATGTCAAGAATGTCATGAGAATTTCGCCACCTCTTAAGAATTCTTGATGTAGGTGATACTTCTTGCCATATCCGTTCATTCCTTGGTCGCGAGTTCAAAACTTCTAGCAACTCTATTGCTTTGAAGTTAATGGTCGATAATTAATTCTTAGACCATTGGTTATTGAACCACCATTCTAACTTTGATCATGCTACTTAAACCCATATTTCGTGTGCACCTTTCAACCAATGTTAAATGGGTATGTTTCCTCGAGCATACCTCATTGTATCATTTTAACTGACAATTGTCATCCCCTTGTTCACCTAATTGTGGAAATCCATCCTTTGGAAATCTCGATGATTTATCGCTGAGTCCATTAGCCACCTCCTCATCCTCTCCTTGGTTTTCTGATGAACTCTTGTTTCGGAACCCGATTCCATAGTTCATTTCTCGACAATCTTATAATGTCTTCTCGTCATTTTGTCGCACCTTGTCTTCTCAGGCATCCTGAGCCTGAGGTATCCTCACACCAATCAAATCTAAATCTCGGTCAGATATGATGGTTGGAATATATTTTCAAGAGTTATAACATTGGTCCTCTTATGACTCGGTAAGGTGATGTCATGCCTAGCACACCTGGCCGGAGGACCTAGTGTTATAGTTTCCTTTTTAACAAGGTTAACCATTCTTCCCTGAGGAAATTGAATGACTTGTTTAATAAGTTATTCCTGGTGGATCCTTTGTGTCTCCAAAGTCTGATCTTCACCTGATGACCATGTCAATGCTATCTCGAAGCATGTCTGTGATACTCCGATCTTCGATAAGAACATTTGAAGCAAAATGTTGTGTTTTTCTTTATCAATTATCCAAAACACCGTTGTATGGGTCTCGCCATCAAATTCCTCTCCCCTTACCTAAATGGTTTCTACTTTCTATCTCGTCGTGGATATCTTGCTCTGCTTGTCCTTGGGAAGGATATATCCCTGAAATATGTGTTTAAACACATTTTCCTTTCCATTGTTCAGTTTAATCTGATAACCATATTTTTCTTTCCGTTGATTGGTTTAACCTTTCTTGTGATCTATATGATCTAAGCAGTAATATTCTTCTGCTTATGCAAACCCCTCGTTGAACAATTCTGTCAGCAAGATCCTGTTACTATTGTTGATGACATCCCGGTAACCACCGATGGACGAGAACTTTACCTATTGGTCCGCCTCGTTCAATTAGCAGGAAAATGGTTCTCTTCGTCCCTCGCCCTTGGTACATATGTTGTTGCCGACGTAACTGACAGGCTATCCTCTGACATGCCTTGCTTACATGATAGTGCAAGACATCACCGCCTTCCTACTTTTATCCAACATGGTGGGCCCATAACCCACAGTTCCACAGGATCAAAACCTGACTCTCCGGTACACCCCTGTTCCCAAGGTTGTTCCTCGCGCGTGGCCTCGTATGTAATTCACGAGCCACCTTCCGAGAGATCCCAAGTTGTTGGCATCAGACGCGATACTTATTCCCGTTGCTCTGAACCCCTTTCACCTTCTGAATAGGCATCGAACGATTGCCCATCCGTTTGAAACTTCTCATGGTACCTTCTCACTTTACTCTCGATATCTTCTTAAGTTTCAAATCGAGAGATACTTATGCTTCTTCCCTGAGTTAACCGTCTGATGCTCGATCTTGTTAGATTCCAGCCTTATAGAGTTTTCCCTTCTTACCCTTTCGTAAGTACGGTGAAGATCCTGAAGGAAGGACGACAACTTCATCATGATGACCTGAAGCAGAGAAATGAAGACATCGACGCTATGGATCGACCACTTCGAGAAGAGCAACCAAGACCGAGAAGATTCGTTAGGATTTCGTACCCAGACCTTTCCCCCTTACTCCCCTCTTAAATCTCGGGACGAGATTTCTTGTAGTGGAGGAGATTTGTAACACCCCGGTAGTTAAGCTACAGTAACCACTCACTGATGGTGCCATGTCATCACAATTATTTTCTAAACTTCACTTTATTCCAAACCGAATTCAAATTCAATATAAAATAAAGTCAAATTATTATTTCTCCAAACGGTAAAACAAAAATGTACGCTGGGTTGCAAAAATTCACTAACAATTTGACATAGTGAAACCAACATTTTGTAAAGTATTTAATTACCTTAACCTATAAATCAGGGACAAAACGGTGATTTAAAATGCCTTTCTAATTACTTAAATTCTAAATTTTTCAAATGACCCCCAAACCATTTTACGTCAGTGCCTAAATTTGCATTGAAATTTTGGGCCAAATAACATAATTAACAAAAGACATTTGCGATTAAATTTAATTGCAGCTCATAAAAAAAGTAAAAAAAGAAAGGGACCTAAAACTACTTTGCGGCTGGGCCTAAAGTGGGCACGCGGCCTAGCCCACCTCCCCAGCTCCTTCTTCCTGTTCACAGTAGCCGCGTGGACAGAGGGGGCGCGTCCATGGCACCGATGGCCACGTGCCGGCCATCGGGCGACGCCCCGGTGACCTAAATGGCCGTCCACACGCCCCCTCAAACCCTAGCATCGCCAATTTTTCCCTCCTCGCGCCGCTTCACTCGCTATAGCCGTCGCCCGAGACCATCGTCGTCACCCCACCGTCGATGCCGTGCTCCGGAGCCACCCCGCGTCGCCCATGGAGGTCCAGGAGCTGTGTTGCGTCCTTCTACATTGACTACTTCAACGGATCGGACGGGATTGGCAGTACATCGTCGCCATCGAGCTCCTCCCTACGTTTCGGCCGCCGCCTCGAACCGCTGCCCCGGCACCGCCCCGGCCACCTCGAGCTCGCCACCGCCTTCCTCTCAGTAAGCCGCACCTGTTCGCCCTTTTCCCGCCTCGAATCCGCGCCGTTTGTCCACGTTCCGCGCTTCGGCCGCAATGGCCGGATGTCCCGCGCTCCGTGTACCCTCACGCCCGCGGCCGCTCCAGGCTGCGCCCTGGCCTCATGCCCCGGCGCCTTGTCTCGCGCATGCCCGGAGCCGCAGCTGCTTGCTGATTCCCTGCCCGCTGCTTGCACTGCTTCTGCTGCTCTGCGTGCTGCCGCTTTGCTTGTACTGCTGCTCTTGTCGCTGGCGCTGCGCACTGCTGCTGCTCCTACTTGCTACTGCTCTACGCTGCACCGCTACTGCTACTGCCTGTTGCTGTTTCCCCGCTTGCCGGTCGTGCCTGCTGGCCGCGTCCCCCCGCGCCGCGCTCGCCGCATCTTGGCCACGCCACGGCCATGGGCATGTGCCCGTGTGCTTGTGCGTGATGCACAACCACATCATGGCCGGCTTGTGCCACTGCACATGGCCCAGGCCAAGTTAATTAGGGCCTAATTAAAGGTTAGTTAGGGGTAACTAGTGGTAGGTTAGCTAGTAATCTATGGCATGTGGGACCCTCCCAAATGAGTAAATTAGTTAGGTGTATTTTTAACACATGTGGCAATGACACGTGGGACCCATTGGCACTGTTCATATGTTGACCGGTCAACCCTTGACTAGGTCAACACAACCCCACTGGCCCCACTATCATACAAACAGGCTAGAGTAACACTAGGTAACAAAAGTTTATTCTGCGAATAATTCGAATTATTAATAATTCTAGAATATTGTTGAAACTTTAGAAAATTAATATAAAATAATATGTAACTCGGATGAAAATACTTTGTACATGAAAGTTGCTCAAAACGACGAGACGGATACGGATACGCAACCCGTTCGTCCGCCACACATCCCTAACCTATCGAACTCGCAACTTTCCCCCTCCGGTTCATCTGTTTGAAAACGCGAAACACCTGGGATACTTTCCCGGATGTTTTCCAACTTCGCCGGTATCACCTCCTATTGCGTTAGGTCACCCCTAGCACCGCGTATCACCATGTTATGCTTTGTGTTGCTTTGATTGCTCTGTTATTTATTATGTTCCCCCTCCGTTACTTCTTTCCGGTAGACTCCGAGACTACTACCGATGTCCATGTGTTCGACTACATTGAAGATGACCATTCCTTCTTGCCAGAGCAACCAGGCAAGCCCCCCCCCCCTTGATCACCAGATATCGCCTACTCTTCTCTATACTGCTTGCATTAGAGTAGTGTAGCATGTTACTGCTTTCCGTTAAACCTATACTATTGCATAGATTGTCCTTGCTACTACCATTGTTACCTTTACCTGCTATCCTACTGCTTAGTATAGGATGCTAGTGTTCCATCAGTGGCCCTACACTCTTGTCCGTCTGCCATGCTATACTACTGGGCCGTGATCACTTCGGGAAGTGATCGCGGACTTATACTATATACTTTACACTGTTACATTACATGTGATACTGTTCGGAGATGGGGGCTGAAGGGGCAGGTGGCTCCATCCCGGTAGAGATGGGCCTGGGTTCCCGACGGCCCCCGACTGTTACTTTGAGGCAGAGCGACGGGGCAGGTTGAGTCCACCTAGGAGAGAGGTGGCCTGGCCCTGGTCGGCGTTTGCAGATACTTAACACGCTTAACGAGATCTGGGTATTTGATCTGAGTCTGGCCATTTGGTCTATACGCACTAACCAACTACTTGGGAAAGATATGGGCACTCGGCGTCGTGGTATCAGCCGAAGCACTTCTTGACGTCAGCGACTGAGCGGCGCGCGCCGGATTGGAACGTAAGCCTGCTCTTGTATTAAGGGGGCTAGTTCTGCTTCCGGCCGCGTACGCAACGTGCAGGTGTGCTCAGGGCGATGGGCCCAGACCCCTGCGCGCATAGGTTTAGACCGGCGTGCTGACCGCTCTGTTGTGCCTAGGTGGGGCTGCGACGTGTTGATCTTCCGAGGCCGGGCATGACCCAGGAAAGTGTGTCCGGCCAAATGGGATCAAGCGTGTTGGGTTATGTGGTGCACCCCTGCAGGGAAGTTAATCTATTCGAATAGCCGTGATCTTCGGTAACAGGACGGCTTGGAGTTGTACCTTGACCTTATGACAACTAGAACCGGATACTTAATAAAACACACCCTTCCAAGTGCCAGATACAACCCGGTGATCGCTCTCTAACAGGGCATCGAGGAGGGGATCGCCGCGTAGGATTATGCTATGCGATGCTACTTGGAGGACTTTAGTCTACTCTCTTTTATATGCTGCAAGACGGAGGGTGCCAGAAGCGTAGTCTTCGACAGGATTAGATATCCCCCTCTTATTCTGGCATTCTGCAGTTCAGTCCACTGATATGGCCCTTTACACATATATCCATGCATATGTAGTGTAGCTCCTTGCTTGCGAGTACTTTGGATGAGTACTCACGGTTGCTTTCTCCCCCCTTTTCCCCCTTTCCTTTCTTCTGGTTGTCGCAACCAGATGTTGGAGCCCAGGATCCAGACGCCACCGTCGACGACGACTCCTTCTACACTGGAGGTGCCTACTACTACGTGCAGCCAGCTGACGACGACCAGGAGTAGTTAGGAGGATCGCAGGCAGGAGGTCTGCACCTCGTTCGATCTGTATCCCAGTTTGTGCTAGCCTTCTTAAGGCAAACTTGTTTAACTTATGTCTGTACTCAGATATTGTTGCTTCCTCTGACTCGTCTATGGTCGAGCACTTGTATTCGAGCCCTCGAGGCCCCTGGCTTGTATTATGATGCTTGTATGACTTATTTTTATTTGTAGAGTTGTGTTGCGATATCTTCCCGTGAGCCCCTGATCTTGATCGTACACATTTGCGTGCATGATTAGTGTACGATTGAATCGGGGGCATCACAACAGTGAAGGGCCGAAGCCCATGTACCGTTTTGACCCTGTAGACTATATATACTCCATTCCCTTCCTCTTTCTAGGGTTAGAGTTGGTTTAGCTCATATGTGAGATAGAGCTTCGCTCATCCATACGGATCTCCTCCTCGAGAGAGACTGCGGCCCCTCTTCGGAGAAGATCATTGGATTCAAGACCTCCTCACGGAGAAGACCCCCATCAAGACCTCCTATCAAAGAAGAACCGGTTACTTTGTATCGTCCTTTGTTGACCTTGGATCATCGTGTATCTCTTTGTGTTCATCGATCTAGCATATGTGTGATCTATTTCTTGTTGGTTGGGTGTTTCTCTTGTGTTTCCCCTCATTTTCCTCTTGTGTTCTCCATGTTCATCATAGGGATCCGCTCCTTTCGTGAAAGATCGGCCATCTAGGGTTCCACCCTACATCACCAGCTCCACATATTTCTACACCGTGTATATGTATGTTCCCCTGGCAATCGCTTTACACAATCTTCAGAGTTATTTGACACCCCTTGGTGCCTGTCACCACCTGCCGCATGGTAAGAACTTGTAAGATATTGATATTTTCTTTACTGTGTGCACTTTACAACCACATCCTAGTAGTTCATAGGAACATTATTCTTGAATTTTGTTTCTTTTTTCTACTAATGACAGGTTCCGGAGACAGAAGTTCTTGGACGACGGACACATCATCACCATCACGAGAGTTGGGACAACACACACAAGCACATGGTCAGGTTATCTCTTTACCGTCATTTGAGGGTAGATTTAATCCTGCTATTTATCTAGCTTGGGAGCTTGAAGTAGAACAAGTTTTTAGTCACCATGACTTTTCTGAACTTGAGCGAGTACGCGCTGTCACTAGAGCATTTACTGGTTTTGCTTCTGTTTGGTGGAGTGTGCATTGTAAGAAAAACATTGATAACCAACCCACAACTTGGAAAGATTTGAAAGATGTAATGAGACAACATTTTTTCCCTCCTTACTATCATCATGAATTGCTTCGCAAATTTGAACAATTTAAACAAGGCAACAACACTGTTCATGCTTACTACCAAGAGTTCAAATCTTATATGCATCATTGTGACATAGAAGAATCTGAGGATGATACAATGAATAGATTTTTTGGTGGTTTGAACCATGATATTCAGGCACGATTTCAGTATATTCCTCGTTGCATTACTGGTATGTATGTTCGTGCTTGTACCTTTGAGAGACAGTTACAGGAGGATGCATTGGGTGACTACAACAACTAATATTCTAGTTCATGCTCAATACCACCGCTTGGTTCCTCCACCGTTGCACCTACTAGAGCAGCCACACCTCAGATTGTGAGCGCGACATCATCTCAAGAGTATGGTACATTGCCATCATCCGTACCTACATCAGCTACATCTTTGCGACAAGGTAACTGTAAAGGTATTGATAACTTCACATGAGAATGACGGATGCCTAGTTAACTTGAATACATTATGTGTTGAGTTACCTGTTGATTTGAGCGCATCACCTATTTTAGAGAATCATGTTACTGTCATAAATGCATCATGTGATCAAACAACTGAAATACCAACAATTTTGAGTGCACCCAATGAATTAACTGTTGATGCAAAAGAACCAATGTTTAATCATTTTGATATGACCTCTAATCTTGGTGATGATTCTGTGTCAAATGACTTATTGCATGTTTGCTTATTTAAGCATGTTGTAGCATGTAAATTTGATGCAAGTAAGATTTATTCACCAATATTGGGATGGTTTAATGATGAATATTGTCAATCTTTTCATATGAATAAGAGCTTCACTTATATGTGCAAACTGAGTTGCAATACTTTCATGCCTTCTACTTCTTGTGATAATATTTTGGCTTTATATTTTATTCACTATGAAAGTTACTCATGTATACATGTCTCATATGTGCAAAATCCACGGGAAGTAAAAATGGATGACATATACATATACAACATTTACACCTTGTCTCTTTTGTTAGCCACATTTCAGATAAAGCAACGCCGAGGACGGCTTTATTTTCAAGAAGGGGAGGATGATGAGGACATGACTACCTTGGATACGACCAAAAATATTGCATACATGCATATTTGTCAGGTGATTTCTAGTGTCAACTATTCAATAATCTATTTATATTATCCAGAACAAAAATACTTCACATACTTTTGTGTTTTGTCTAATTGCAGGTGTATGGGACATTTGTACAATCCACATATGAAGATAAGGGAAAAGGAGAAGTTTAAGTTATGTTCAAAAAGACCTCTCAGGTCACTTTTGGGCCAAGAGAGGATAGAGTCCAAGTCTCTCACGTTCTGGATTCAGATTCGGACTGCACAGACATACCTGACTCAAAACGCCAAGAACTTTTTCATACGGACTCCGAATTGGGTGACTCTTTTTTTGTTGGAAAGTAGATTTCATTCTCTTTCCAAACCAATTGGAATCATCTTTAAATTCGTCCGGAGCGTTGAGATATGGACGAAACAATCTGACGCTGCAGCAGAATCCGAGTCAAACAACAAGTCCAAAGGTGTTGCATCACCTCCACTTGGGCCCATGAGCCTTGTAAGACCTAGGGTTAGTTTTAGGCTGCCTTGGGACATCCTCCCACCTCCTTGGCCGCCACCCCTTACTCCTATATAAGTAGATTCATCTAGTAGCTTTTTCCTAGGGATTTGTTTAGTTAAAAGTTAGCCATTGCAACTATGTGTACTTCGTTTGTGTCCAACGACCAGACCAAGACCGTTTACGGATCCCCACCATTATCAATACTTCATATATATTCACAATATTCAGATTGCTTTATCATATTCTTGCTTGTTCTTCGATTGCTTGCAGGAATAGACCTTCGTGGTCAGGTTGATTGTGCTCCGGCGTGGTCAATAACCTCTCGGAGTTGGTTTAGTGATTGCTAAGGCGCAACGTCGTGCACGTTTGTAGTCGGTCGCCAAAGTCGTCTCCACCAAATCGATAGTTATCATCTCATCGAAAGATTGGGACACCCTCGCCTCTATTAAATGCTTGTCGATCCTGCATTTCACGTTCAGCTTTACAAGCAAAATGGAATAAACGAGTGATATTATTATAATCCTTATAGTCTAGAATAGTATGAATCTCTCTATTTAATCCACTCAGAAAACGTGCAAGCATAGCTTCATTCTCCTCAACAATACCACATCTAATCAAGCCAGTTTGTAATTCCTGATAATATTCTTCTACCGAATTTTTTCCTTGTCTTAAGCGCTGCAATTTTTGAAGCAATTCATGTTGATAATATGGTGGAACCCAACGAGTACGCATAGCAGTTTTCAAAGCAGCCCAAGTAGCTGGAACAGGATATAATCTACAATGTTCAGACCGCCAAACACATGCAAAGCTAGTGAAACCACAAACAGCAGCAGGAACACGTCTCTCCTCAGGATATTGTAAACATGTAAATCGTTGTTCAGTTTCTAACTCCCAAGTAAGATATATATCAGGAACATATCTACCCTCAAATGGTGGAATATTCAATTTCAGTTTAGGGAGATGGTTATGATCTCGTACCTGAGGGGGAGCCCTAACATTGCCATTATTTGCATGTGGACGACCTGGTTGTTGTGGTGCTGGTGGTTGCACGTAGTTCTGATGTTGATCAACCTCATCCTCGTAATCTCCCACATAATCGTCCTCCCCCACATCAGCAGCAGGAGCCACAGAAGTATCAACAGCAGCACCAGCAGCTTGGCCAGGCTGAAGAGGGACACGGGTCGCTCGGCGAAGGGTTGTTTCACGATGTGGAGGTAGTCGTTGTTGTTGTTGTAGAGGTGCGTTAGGTGCAGCCGGTGGTGGTGGTGGTAGACGCGCGAGCAATTCATTGAACTTGTTATCAAGATTTGTTTCGAACGCCTTCTCAATGACGTCTATCTTCTCCATGGCCTCTTCAAATCTATTTAGCACATCTTCCACCTGACCACTCATCATTTGTTGAAACTTATCATGTAACGCTTTGTTTGTCATGTTCTCCCAGTCGGTCTCGTCGGCTTGTGATCCTGCCATGGTTAGCAGCAATAGAAACACACAAGAATATAATTCTACAGACTACTAGGAAGTGGTGGTGGTGGTGTGGTGGACAGTCACAAATCCGTCAAGCAAATCTCAAATTCTTACCAGTTCTTACCCACCAGCAGGCGGTGATCTGCAACTGTCGTAGTCAAAACTCTCAAAGCTTGGATAGAGCGATTACCAGGGAGAGTCAAACGCACGACGTAGATGTATGTGGAGCTAGGAAGGCTTATAATATGGTAGCAAAAAGGGTCAGCAATAATCAATTCAGAGATGCAAAGTTGAATAAACGCTCAACGACGGTACTTTGCTGGTCCTAGCCTAGACCGTACTAGAGACGCGAGCCTAGAACACTAACAAAATCACGGCGCTGCACGTAAACAAGGGAGGAGCACACTCTGGATTTTTTTCTTTTTTCACTTTTTTTTTGCACTTTTTTCTCCTCTTTTTTTTCTCCGCAACAAAATTTTTTCGAAAAAGTCTACAAATGTCCTAAAAACTGCCTAGACAGAATTTTTTTTTTTGAGTTTGGAACTATTTTTTTACTGCGGGTAGCACGGATGTTGGGGAGTCCTTTTCTGTCACGACTCGGAGTATGGCATGATCTGGAAATTCAAAACAGAGTAACAAAATACTGGACTCGGAATAGGACTAGTGGCAGAGATGAATCTGGTGGAACTCGGATTGGTGGCGGTGATGAATCTGGTGGAACTCGGACTGGTGGCGGATACATGTCGCAGGTGGACTTGGATTGGCGTGATGGCGGCGGATATGTGGTGGCGTATATGGACTCGGATTGGCGATGAATATGTGGTGGTGGTATATGGCAGCGGTGATGAAGTTGGTGCGGTGGTGGTATATGGCAGCAGCGATGATGATGATGCGGTGGTGATATATGGCAGCGGCGACGTGACAACCTGTGAACAGAACTTGAAACTCTAAAGGACTAGACACTAAGACCAGCAACTTGACACGACAATGCAACCGCAAATTCAACAAAGCAAATACAGAAAAGATTATGCAAAGGCGCAGATTGGTTCGGATGGGATGAACTAACCCTAATTTTTTTGGCTTTTTCGTGGACTATAGGTATGAAGAACAGACTCGATCTAAACTACGAAAAACTGTAAAATCTCACCGAGTAACCTGGAACTCTGATACCACTTGATAGAGGCAAAGGTGTCCCGTCTTTCGATGAGATGGTGGCTATCATTTTGGACGAAGTCGACTTTGACGATCCGACTACGAACGTGCGAGGACATCGCGCCTTAGCAATCGTTAAACCAACTCCGAGAGGTTATTGACCACGCGGGAGCACGATCAACCTGACCACAAAGGTCTGTTTCCTGCAGGAAAACGAAGAACAAGCAAGAAACTAAGATTGCAATCTGGATATTGCGAATATAAGAGGAAAGCTTTATTGATCAAGGTGGGGTTCTGTGACGCCTTTTCTGGTCGTTGAACACAAACGAAGTACGCGAAGTTGCAGCTATGGCAAACTTTTAATCTAAACAAAACCCAAAGTCTAAATGGTGCCCTAAGGGTTGTATATATGGAGGAAGAGTGGGAAATTTCGTGGCCCTTGGGGAAGGGGTCCGAAACCAACCCTATCTCTTGTTTCCCCACACATACGGACTCTAAAAAGAGCCTATACTTCAGTATTTCGAAATTACATGGGCCTGGCCCAATAATAAGGTGACGCAGCACCTAAAATAGCCTCTGGACGAAATTTATGAAGTGGCATCTTGTATATTTCGTCCAAGGCTTCATTCACTCCTTATGGTGGCTTCAAAGTCCTGAAATCATCACTTGTAACTCCGTTCTTGTTCCCCTTGCACATGCCATCAACTCCATGCTTGTTCTTGTTCCAATGTTCACCCTTCTCCAAGCTAGGCCCTTCATTTATAAGCAAAACAAATGTATCCAATTTAGGCAGCATCATATTCTCATGAACATTAGAATCATTACCAAGAAACGAAAGTACCTGGTAATTTAATTGGCGTGCGCAAGCTCTAGAAATTGGTCCATTATATGTAACAGTAGGGGTTGTGGGTGTAACAATGGTATTGATGTCCTCATCATTTTATAACCATAGTCAGCCTTTCTTCTTTTGCGTAGCACTTTCCTATTGAGACTAACATATCCTTTGCTCTACGAGCTACTCATATAGGAATTTGGAGAGTGCATATTTTGTTTTGGCAAAATCAGATTGGTTACTAGTTGCTCAGGTTACTGATAAAAAAAGAGAGCAAGAAAATAAAACGACAAAAAAGGAGGAAAAGAAAGCTACACGTGAAAGTTGCATATATTATTTGGAGAGTTTGTTCAGTTTTTCTGCCATGTTCATTGCACTAGTAGATTGAGCAATCTTATGCCCGTATAAATTGAGCAATTTGTTAGCGTCTCCCCTGTGCATTTGCAACACGAGCATTACTCCGACATTACAAAATTTGGAGCATAGTTTTAGAGTTGCATTTGCCCCTCTTATCTCCAGCGTGTGTGTTTCTATGGGTCTTTTTATGATGAGGACATGACTACCTTGGATACGACCAAAAATATTGCATACATGCATATTTGTCAGGTGATTTCTAGTGTCAACTATTTAATAATCTATTTATATTGTCCAGAACAAAAATACTTCACACACTTTTGTGTTTTGTCTAATTGCAGTTGTATGGGACATTTGTACAATCCACATATGAAGATAAGGGAAAAGGAGAAGTTTAGGTGCTGTTCAAAAAGTCCCTTCACGTCACTTTTGGGTCAAGAGAAGATAGAGTCCAAGTCTCTCACATTCTGGATTCAGATTCAAACTGCACAGACATACCTGACTCAAAACGGCAAGAACTTTTTCATAAGGACTCCTAATTGGGAGATTCTTTTTTTGTTGGAAAGTAGATTTCGTCCTCTTTCCACTCCAATTGGATTCACCTTTAAATTCGTCCGGAGCATTGAGATATGGACGAAACAATCTGACGCTGCAGCAGAATCCGAGTCAAACAACAAGTCCAAAGGTGTTGCATCACCTCCACTTGGGCCCATGAGCCTTGTACGACCTAGGTTTGGTTTTAGGCTGCCTTGGGACGTCCTTCCACCTCCTTGGCTGCCACCCCTTGCTCCTATATAAGTAGATCCACCTAGTAGCTTTTTACTTGGGATTTGTTTAGTTAAAAGTTAGCCATTGCATCTTCGTGTACTTCGTTTGTGTCCAACGACCAGACCAAGACCGCTTCCGGATCCCCTCCTTTATCAATACTTCAATTGTATTTGCAATATTCAGATTGCTTTCATCATATTCTTGCTTGTTCTTCGATTGCATGCAGGAATAGACCTTCATGGTCAGGCTGATCGTGCTTCCAGCATCGTCGGTAACCTCATGGAGATTGGTTTAGCGATTGCTAAGGCGCAACGTCGTGCACGTTTGTAGTCGGATCGTCGAAGTCGTCTCCACCAAATCGATAGTTATCATCTCATCGAAAGATCGGGACACTCCCGCCTCTATCAAGTGGGCTGCAGTAGAATCCGAGTCAAACAACAAGTCCAAAGGTGTTGCATCACCTCCACTTGGGCCCATGAGCCTTGTACGACCTAGGGTTGGTTGTAGGCTGCCTTGGGACATCCTCCCACCTCCTTGGCCGCCACCCCTTGCTCCTATATAAGTAGATCCACCTAATATCTTTTTCCTTGGGATTTGTTTAGTTAAAAGTTAGCCATTGCAACTTCGTGTACTTCGTTTGTGTCCAACGACCAGACCAAGACCGCTTCCGGATCCCCTCCTTTATCAATACTTCAACCATATTTGCAATATTCAGATTGCTTTTATCATACTCTTGCTTGTTCTTCAATTGCATGCAGGAATAGACCTTCGTGGTCAGGCTGATCGTGCTTCCGGCATCGTCGGTAACCTCACGGAGATTGGTTTAGCGATTGCTAAGGCGCAACGTCGTGCATGTTTGTAGTCGGATCGTCGAAGTCGTCTCCACCAAATCGATAGTTATCATCTCATCGAAAGATCGGGACACCCCCGCCTCTATCAAGTGGTATCAGTTTTCAGGTTGCTCGGTGAGAATTTCCAGTTTATCCTAGATTAGATTTATTTTCTTACCTATTGTCCAAGAAAAAGCCACAAAAAAGTTAGATCTATTCATCCTTCTTGTCCAAGCCAGTCTGAGCCTTTGCAATTTTCTTTTCATTGTTTGCATTATTGAATTATCGGTTGCATCGTCGTGTCGAGTTTTCATTGTCACAATCATAGTTGAGGTCGTTCACATCTTTGCTTGATCCAATCTGCATCTTATCTAGTTTGTCTTGGAAAGAGGGAGAGAAAAAAAGACAGAGAAAAAAAAGAGAGAGAAAAAAAGAGAAAAACAAGAAAAAAGTGTGAGAAAAAAAAGAAAGAAAAAAAACAAAATTCGGATTTATCTAGACTCAATCTCGTAGTTGAATTCGGATTGGAATCTGTTTTGTGCACTGTTCAGTAAAACAGGCATAACTTCCTCATACGAAGTCCGTTTTGGTTCCACGAGTACTCAAATGAAAGCTAGTGACGAGACGCATCTAAATAGTTGGAGAGGCTAGTTCAATATTTGACACCTCCAAATCGGCTTCTAAATAGGTCTTTTTGCCCTCCGAAGTTCGCGGACACATCTTATTCCAGTTTTTCAGGCCAGTTTTAGAATTCTTTGACTCCTCATATCAATTCGGAATTGAGTGATTCTTTTTGCATTGGAAAGCTTGAGTTAGTAGCATTCTTTGAAAAAAGTTATTAGAAAATTGGCTCAAACTTTTCAGGAGGAAAGTTGGAGAGAGAGTTGTTGTATATCCTACTTGGCAGTTGTTTTTCATCATTATCTTTACTGCCGTTGTGATCTTCACTTATATCTTGTTGTCCAGAGCTACTTAGTATTCTTCATTGATGCTAGTTGTGCTACGTCGTGACCTCATTAGTGTTCTAGGCTCGCGTCTCTAGTCCGGTCTAGCCTAGGACCAGCACAGTACCGTCATTGAGTGTTTATTCAATATTGCATCTTTGAATTGATTATTGCTAATCTTTTGCTACCATATATAGCCAACCCATCTCCACATATTTCTACACCTGTATACTTATGTTCCCTTGGCCATCGCTTTACACAATCTTCAGAGTTATTTGACATCGCTGGTTGCTTGTCACCACCTGCCGCATGGTAAGAACTTGTAAGATATTGATATTTGCTTTACTGTGAGCACTTTACAACCACATCCTAGTAGTTCATAGGAACATTATTCTCGAATTTTGTTTCTTGTTTCTACTAATCATGACAGGTTCCAGAGATAGAAGTTCTTGGACGACGGACACATCTTCTTCTTGGACGACGAACACATCTTCACCATCACGAGAGTTGGGAAAACACACACAAGCATATGGTCAGGTTATGTCTTTACCATCATTTGAGGGTAGATTTAATCCTGCTATTTATCTAGCTTGGGAGCTTGAATTAGAAGAAGTTTTTAGTCACCATGATTTTTCTGAACTTGAGAGAGTATGAGCTACCACTAGAGCATTTACTGGTTTTGCTTCTATTTGGTGGAGTGTACATTGTAAGAAAAACATTGATAACCAACCCACAACTTGGAAAGTTTTGAAAGCTGTAATGAGACAACAATTTTTTCCTCCTTACTATCGACGTGAATTGCTTCGCAAATTGAAACAATTAAAACAAGGCAGTAACACTGTTCATGCTTACTAGCAAGAGTTCAAATCTTATATGCATCATTGTGGCATAGAAGAATCTGAGGATGATACAATGAATAGATTTTTTGGTGGTTTGAACCATGATATTCAGGCACGATTTCAGTATATTCCTCGTTGCATTACTGGTATGTATGTTCGTGCTTGTACCTTTGAGAGACAGTTACAGGAGGATGCATTGGGTGACTACAACAACTACTATTCTAGTTCATGCTCACCACCATCGCTTGGTTCCTCCACCGTTGCACCTACTAGAGCAGCCACACCTCAGATTGTGAGCGCGACATCATCTCAAGAGTATGGTATATTGCCATCATCTGTACCTACATCAGCTACATCTTTGCGACAAGGTAACTGTAAAGGTATTGATGATATAACTTCACATGAGAATGATGCATGCCTAGTTAACTTGAATACATTATGTGTTGAGTTACCTGTTGATTTGAGCGCGTCACCTATTTTAGAGAATCATGTTACTGTCATGAATGTGTTATGTGATCAAACAACTGAAATACCAACAATTTTGAGTGCACCCAATGAACTAACTGTTGATGCAAAAGAACCAATGTTTAATCATTTTGATATGACCTCTAATCTTGGTGATGATTCTGTGTCAAATGACTTATTGCATGTTGGCTTATTTAAGCATGTTGTAGCATGTAAATTTGATGCAAGTAAGATTTATTCACCAATATTGGGATGGTTTAATGATGAATATTGTCAATCTTTTCATATGAATAAGAGCTTCACTTATATGTGCAAACTGAGTTGCAATACTTTAATGCCTTCTACTTCTTGTGATAATATTTTGGCTTTATATTTTATTCACTATGAAAGTTACTCATGTATACATGTGTCATATGTGCAAATTCCACAGGAAGTAAAAATTGATGACATATACATATACAACATGTACACCTTGTCTCTTTTGTTAGCCATATTTCAGATAAAGCAACGCCGAGGATGGCTTTATTTTCAAGAAGGGGAGGACGATGAGGACATGACTACCTTGGATACGACCAAAAATATTGCATACATGCATATTTGTCAGGTGATTTCTAGTGTCAACTATTCAATAATCTATTTATATTATCCAGAACAAAAATACTTCACACACTTTTGTGTTTTGTCTAATTGCATGTGTATGGGACATTTGTACAATCCACATATGAAGATAAGGGAAAAGGAGAAGTTTAGGGTCTGTTCAAAAAGTCCCTTCACGTCACTTTTGGGCCATGAGAAGATAGAGTCCAAGTCTCTCACGTTCTGGATTCAGATTCGGACTGCACAGACATACCCGACTCAAAACGGCAAGAACTTTTTCATACGAACTCCAAATTGGGTGATTCTTTTTTTGTTGGAAAGTAGATTTCGTCCTCTTTCCAAACCAATTGGAATCATCTTTAAATTCGTCCGGAGCATTGAGATATGGACGAAACAATCTGACGCTGCAGCAGAATCCGAGTCAAACAACAAGTCCAAAGGTGTTGCATCACCTCCACTTGGGCCCATGAGCCTTGTACGACCTGTTGGGGAACGTAGTAATTTCAAAAATTTCCTACGCACACGCAAGATCATGGTGATGCATAGCAACGAGAGGGGAGAGTGTTTTCTACGTACCCTCGTAGACTGAAGCGGAAGCGTTGACACAACGTAGAGGAAGTAGTCGTACGTTCTCCTCGCGATCCAACCGATCACAGCACCGTTACTCCGGCACCTCCGAGTTCTTGGCACACGTTCAGCTCGATGACGATCCCCGGGCTCCGATCCAGCAAAGCGTCGGGGAAGAGTTCCGTCAGCACGACGGCGTGGTGACGATCTTGATGTGTTACCGGCGCAGGGCTTCGCCTAAGCACTGCAACGATATGACCGAGGTGGAATTTGGTGGAAGGGGGCACCGCACACGGCTAAGGAACGATCACGTTGATCAATTGTGTGTCCAAGGGGTGCCCCTTGCCTCAGTATATAAAGGATGGAGGAGGAGGAGGCCGGCCAAGCCAATTGGTGCGGCCAAGATATGGAGTCCTACTAGGACTCCAAGTCCTAGTAGGAGTCCACCAAGAGGGGAGGAAGGGAGAAGGAATAGGAGGAGTAGGAAAGGTGGCCGGCCCCCTTTTCCCTAGTCCAATTCGGACTAGAGGGGAGGGGGGGCGCAGCAGCCTTTTCCTCTTCCCACTAAAGCCCATCAAGGCCCATTACTTCTCCCGTAATCCCGTAACTCCCCGATACTCCCGAAAATACCCGAATCATGCAGAACCTTTCCGATGTCCGAATATAGTCGTCCAATATATCGATCTTTACGTCTCGACCATTTCGAGACTCCTCGTCATGTCCCCGATCTCATCCGGGACTCCGAACTCCTTCGGTACATCAAAACTCATAAACTCATAATATAACTGTCATCGAAACCTTAAGCGTGCGGACCCTACGGTTCGAGAACAATGTAGACATGACCGAGACACGTCTCCGGTCAATAACCAATAGCGGGACCTGGATGCCCATATTGGCTCCTACATATTCTACGAAGATCTTTATCGGTCAGACCGCATAACAACATACGTCGTTCCCTTTGTCATCGGTATGTTACTTGCCCGAGATTCGATCGTCGGTATCCAATACCTAGTTCAATCTCGTTACCGGCAAGTCTCTTTACTCGTTCCGTAATACATCATCTCGCAACTAACTCATTGGTTGCAATGCTTGCAAGGCTTATGTGATGTGCATTACCGAGAAGGCCCTGAGATACCTCTCCGACATTCGGAGTGACAAATCCTAATCTCGAAATATGCCAACCCAACAAATACTTTCGGAGACACCTGTAGAGCACCTTTATAATCACTCAGTTACGTTGTGACGTTTGGTAGCACACAAAGTGTTCCTATGGTAAACGGGAGTTGCATAATCTCATAGTTAAAGGAACATGTATAAGTCATGGATAAAAGCAATAGCAACATACTAAACGATCGGGTGCTATGCTAATGGAATGGGTCATGTCAATCAGATCATTCAACTAATGATGTGATCTCGTTAATCAAATAACAACTCTTTGTTCATGGTTAGGAAACATAACCATCTTTGATTAATGAGCTAGTCAAGTAGAGGCATACTAGTGACACTCTGTTTGTCTATGTATTCACACATGTATTATGTTTCCTGTTAATACAATTCTAGCATGAATAATAAACATTTATCATGAATTAAGGAAATAAATAATAACTTTATTATTGCCTCTAGGGCATATTTCCTTCACGACCTAGGGTTGGTTTTAGGCTGCCTTGGGACGTCCTCCCACCTCCTTGGCCGCCACCCCTTGCTCCTATATAAGTAGATCCACCTAGTAGCTTTTTCCTTGGGATTTGTTTAGTTAAAAGTTAGCCATTGCAACTTCGTGTACTTCGTTTGTGTCCAATGACCAGACCAAGACCGCTTCCGGATCCCCACCTTTATCAATACTTCAACCATATTTGCAATATTTAGATTGCTTTTATCATATTCTTGCTTGTTCTTTGATTGCATGCAGGAATACACCTTCGTGGTCAGGCTGATCGTGCTTCCGGCATCGTCGGTAACCTCACGGAGATTGGTTTAGCGATTGCTAAGGTGCAACGTCATGCACGTTTATAGTCGGATCGTCGAAGTCGTCTCCACCAAATCGATAGTTATCATCTCATCGAAAGATCGGGACACCCCCGCCTCTATCATTTTATCATACGATCAGCACTAGGATTTGTGAATTGGTGTTGATAGGTATTCCAACCAAGCTCCACCATATACCCTGGTTTGTTGTGTGATAGTTTTCACCCTCGGTATTTGCTACATCACATCCGTGCACGTTCTTCCCATATAAGTTGGTAAGCTGTTCTAATTCACTTTGGAACAATAAATACCTTGTTTCTTTCAGTTTTGAGTGAGTTGAGAGTTTTTTACATACACTATATTTTCTGCGAGTACTAATCACCTAATCATGTTCGACGAGTATTTTGATGTACAGCAGAAAAAGGATCCTAAATCATGCATTGGAATGAATATGAAGCTCTTCGTGATCATCTTCAGCGACAAATTCAGTGTGCAACCGATCCTATAAATGAGAATGTGCAGAACATGGAGTTGGACCTAAAGGATGCCACAGAAACCATCACAGAAACACAACGGCAAGTTACTGAAATTCAAGGGACTCTAGTTACCTTGCAGCAAGCTTTGGCTGCGTTGCAACAGTCCGTTGATCGCGAACAAAATCAGCAACGTGATGATGATGATGGTGAAGCTAGTGTTCATGGTGGTAATGATGGTGGTGCAGCTGCTAATGCTGCCAATGTTCAAGGTGATGCAGCACGTCGTGCACAATTACAGCAAGCTAACCAGGACCGGCAAGCTCCACACAAGCCGGTTGTTGCTGGCCAAGATGGTGGTCGTGCTAATGGAGGCCGTGGTGGTGGCCTTGCTGGTGCCATGCCCGTAGGCCATGGAATTGCTCCTCTTGGTGTGCGCCGTCGATTTGATGATGATGCGTTTGCACAACAAGCCAACCGTGATGACGATGGACTGGGCAAACCAAAGTTCACCGTCCTAGTTTGTTGGTTCTACCGATGTTGGAGAGTACCTCAATTGGGGGCAGAAGGTGGGAAAATTATGGCGCATGCATGAGTACACCAAGGACAGAAAAATAAAACTTGCATCTTCTGAATTTGATGACTATGCTTTGCTTTGGTGGGATAATATTGTACAGTCCAGAATTGAAGATGGTGAACGTCCCATTGTAACATGGAGAGGTATGAAGGAAGAGATGTGTGCTCGCTTTGTTCCACGCAATTATATTCGTTCTCTCTATGACAGATTGCAGAATTTGAGGCAAGGTAGTTCTTCCGTGGATAAATATTTTCAAGAGACGGAGCTTATTATGCAGCATGCTAGGGTGCGTGAAGAGCCTGAACAAACAATGTAGCGACTCTCTCTGGTCTGAACTATAACATCAAGCGTATTATTCGTCTTCACCAATATTATGACATGACAGATTTGTTACACCAAGCACGTGAGGCTGAATTGTAAGTGGCTGAGGATGCTAAGTTTACATCTCACACAACAGCGAGTAGAGGTCCTTTTACACCACGAACATCACCTAGTGTGGAGCCAACTCCTAGTTCCACTTCTGGTTTTCGTGGTAATGCTTCTTCCAAATCGGATTCGGTGATCTCTAATGCAAAGAAACTGACGCCACCTGTTGTTGGTTCTACTAATTCTATAGCAAGAAACAGGGACATGAGTTGTCATACATGTGGTGGAAGGGGTCATTTTAAGAGAGATTGTCCCAATAAAAAGGTTATGTTGATTAATGAGGATACAGCAGAATATGAAACCAGTGATGATGCTGACCCTGAGGAAGATGAAGATGGTTCTAGATGCTTATGCTACACACTATCCTACAATTGTTTGCTCGCCCAAAGTGCTAAGTGTTACGCCTAGTCCTGCAGAACAGCGGTGCAATTTGTTTCAAACAAAGGCCGTTGTTGGTCCTGGTAAGGCGTGCAAGGTGTTATGCCAAAAGCTTAAACTGAAATATTTACCAAACCCCAATCCATATTTTATTCAATGGCTAAGTGATAGTGGAGAGATGAAGATCAGCCACATGGTGCGTGTGGAATTTCAGATCGGACCATACCCATTGAGTGTGATATGGTTCCTATGACCGTGTGTCACTTGTTGTTGGGACGCCCATGGCAGTATGATAGAGATGTCCGCCACAATGGGAGAGCCAACACATATCATTTAAATTGGCATGGCAAGGAGGTTACTTTGAGGCCTATGACACAACAGCAAATTGTAAATGAATCTCGTCAAAAAATTGAAGTGAATCTTTAAAAAGAGAGTGAGAGATTAGATAGGCGAGAGACTACACTTCCGGTGAGTGAGAGCCACAAGCCAAATCTGAGTGGTAAAAATAAAAGTGAGGGAGTGAATTCCTTAGTTATGTTAGCCAACAAATCTGATTTGAGAGAGTTTCGTGAGGATCCTACTGTTGTACCACTTGTGCTGTTGTGCAAGGGTCAAATTTTGGTTTCTAACGACATGATCCCTCTCTATATTGGTGTTTCTAATGTATTGCAAGAATTTGGCGATGTGTTTCCGGAGGAGGTACCCGCTGGTTTACCGCCATTGCGAGGTATAGAGCATCAAATTGATTTGATAGCAGGAGCATCACTTCCCAATAGAGCACCATACCGCACCAACCCCGAGGAAATAAAGGAAATTCAGAAACAAGTACAAGAGCTTCTAGACAAAGGTTATATTCACGTGAGCTTAAGTCCTTGTGTTGTTCCTGTAATTTTAGTTCCTAAGAAAGATGGTACATGGCGCATGTGCGTAGATTGTAGAGCTATAAATAACATCACTATTCGATATCGTCATCCTATTCCACGTTTAGAACATATGTTAGATGAATTGAGTGGTGTTGCTGTTTTCTCTAAAATTGATTTGCATAGTGGTTATCATCAAATTAGGATGAAAGAAGGGGATGAATGGAAGACAGCCTTTAAAACAAAGTTTGGTTTATATGAGTGGTTAGTCATGCCTTTTGGGTTAACTAATGCACCTAGTACTTTCATGAGACTAATGAACCATGTTTTGAGGCATTTCATTGGTAAGTTTGTGCTTGTATATTTTGATTGTATACTTATTTATAGCCGCAATGAATCCGAACATAGTGATCATATTCGACAAGTTCTGCAAGTGTTGCGTGATGCTCAGTTAAATGGTAATCTTGATAAGTGCACATTTTGCAAAGGTAAGGTCATATTTCTAGGATGTGTTGTTTCTAAGCATGGAGTTGAGGTAGATGAATCAAAAATAGAAGCTACTAAAAATTGGTCTGCTCCTCTAAATGATAGTCAAGTACAAAGCTTTCACAGTCTTGCTGGTTTCTATAGACGTTTTGTGAAAGATTTCAGTACTATTGCTGCACCTTTGAATGAGCTTACAAAAAAGGGTGTTGAATTTGTGTGGGGCACAGCCCAAGATAATGCTTTTGATGAGTTGAAACGTCATTTGACTGCTGCACCTTTGCTTGTACTTCCTGATTTCACTAAACAATTTGAGATTGAATGTGATGCTAGTGGAACTGGTATTGGAGGTGTATTGATGCAAGAGGGTAAACCAATTGCATACTTTCCTGAAAAACTGAATGGTGCACAATTGAACTATCCTATTTATGATAAAGAATTGTATGCTCTAGTCCGCTTGAGGTTTGGCAACATTATTTGTGGCCAAAAGAATTTATCATACATGCTAATCATGAGGCTCTGAAATATTTGAAAAGCCAATCCAATTTGAACAAACCTCATGCTACATGGGTTGAATTTATTGAATCTTTCCCATACATCATTATATACAAAAAGAGTGAAGATAATGTTGTTGTTGATACTCTTTCTAGGAAAAACATGTTGTTGACACAATTGGATGTTCAAGTTCCTGGTTTAGAGAGTTTGCGTCATTTATATGCCACTGATCCTGATTTTTCAGCACCATATAAATTGTGTTCAGATGTAAAAGCATGGGAAAATATCACATACATGATGGCTATTTGTTTAGAGCTAACAAACTATGTGTTCCGGAATCGTCCGTGTGTTTGCTATTGTTGCAGGAATCACATGTCGGTGGTTTGATGGGTCATTTTGGACATCAGAAGACTTTTCTTATGCTCGTTGATCATTTTTATTGGCCTAAGATGAGGCGTGATGTGGATAGATTTGTGAAGTGTTGCATTACTTGTAATAAGGCAAAGTCTAAGCTGAAACCTCACGGTTTGTATACTCCTCTCCCTGCTCCTACTACACCATGGGAATACATAAGCATGGACTTTGTGTTAGGATTGCCTAGGACCAGGAGAGGACATGATTCAATTTTTGTGGCAGTTGATCGTTTTTCTAAGTTGGCACATTTTATTGCCTGCCACAAAAGCAATGATGTGTCGCACATTGCTAATCTGTTTTTCAGGGACATCGTGCGCTTACATGGAGTACCAAAGACGATTGTTTCTGATTGTTACGTGAAGTTTATGAGCTATTTCTAGAAGACACTTTGGGGAAAGCTGGGGACAAAGTTACTATTTAGCACTAACAGAGGTGGTAAATCGCACACTATCCATGTTGTTGCGATCCATGATAAAGAAGAACCTGCGTGTATGGGAGGAGTGTTTACCCCATGTGGAGTTTGCATATAACAGGGTGGTACATTCCACAACTCAGTTCTGTCCATTTGAGGTGGTCTATGGTTTTAAGCCAATTACACCACTTGATTTGCTGCCCCTTCCAATTCAAGAGAGAGTGAACATGGATGCATCCAAGAGGGCAGATTTTGTGAGGAAGATACACGAGCAGACTAAAGAAGCAATTGAAATGAAGGGCAAGTACACGGCTGATCGTGTTAATAAGAAGAGAAAGGAGGTGTTGTTTCAGCCGGGCAACATGGTGTGGGTACACTTTCACAAAGACAAATTTCCTGAACGGCGCAAGTCCAAGTTGAAGCCAAGAGGTGATGGACCATATAAAGTGCTTGCTAAGATTAATGATAATGCATACAAAATTGATCTTCCCACTGAAGAGTTTGGCATGATTAATACATTCAAGTTGCTGATTTGTCGCCATATAATGAAGACGACCTTGGCGCATCGGGGCGTCTTTTCAAGGGGGGGAGGATAATGAGGATATCCCTAGTCTTTTACCATCCTTTTCCATTGATGATGTTGCAGCACATGACAAGTCCAATGAAATCAGAATTGGACCAATTACAAGAGCGCGTGCAAAACTACTTGAACAACAGGTGAATTCACTCTTAGTTGAATCTAACATTTGTGTTAATCAAAATTTTATACTTCCTAAGTCTTTGCATATTTGTATGACTGGATTTGAAGAGAAGACAAGCTTGGCACGTGGAGATGAATAATTGCAACAAGAAGAACGCCTACTGATGTCTAATATCAGCAAGTGCACGAGGGAGGACAGGGAGGCAGGTGCACAACATAAACAGAAGAAAAATCAGAACCGGACTCGGATTGACAGACAGGAGGCCGCAATTGATATACGTGCAAAATCCGTGTCCATACTCCAAATAAGGCGTTTAAATACAATTTGGAAAGCTTGACTCGTGTGCTTTCAAAATTGTATACTTGCAGCCCGCGATTCATGGTGACCAAGTCGCAGTCACCAAAGCAATACGGCAGTTGTTTTTGTCAGTTTTCCAGATAGATTTGTTTAAGTTAGGAAAGTTAGAGATATGTTGGTTTTCGACCCAACACTATGTTGGACGTCCAGGGGTCTTTATATACCCTTGTAAGTCGTGGCTTTTAGGGTTAGACCACGTTTTGATTAAACTCATATCAGACCGGATTGCTTCAAGCATTCTCTGTACTCATATTCCTCTTTGCATCGATTAGGAATATTTATCTACACCAAATTTGTTTCGATAGGGTGTATTTGCTACTGAAAGTCAAGTGCTATCTGTCGTTTCATTGGGAATTGAGAGATTGCAGAACCGTTTCGTGGCCGGCGGCTACGTGCGCAAGTGTGTGGTGTTGCGAATATCCATAGGGTTGAAGATCTATTGCATTGGCAACGGGGGAACAGCCGGAGAGTTCGAGAGCATCTCACAAGTTATCCAGCACAAGTTCATCATCGACATGATCCGCTCACTGAGAAGATTGGGCCACCCCATATATTAGGGCTTCTTGTTTCATCATGCCCCTCTCGCGGCTGACCTCCGCCCTTTCTGCGTGAGATGGGATGACCTCATCTAGGCAGGCTATGTCGGTTGAAAACGCGTGCTCCTTCCTTCTAAATCCGTCGGGTATCTGCCGTGCTCAGGCACGATCGTTTCCAACCAACCACACAAAAAATAGGTTAGTGTTGGAGACGCCAAGCAAACATACCCATGGTTGAATATTCTCTATGCAACGTGGGGCCAAAGCCAGCTCCTTTACTGTTTGGATATAGAACTCGAGCCCAAATGTGTATACGGTCTATGCTTCCAACACAGAATATGCTATTTGCATGGCATGGTTTCTCGCGGGCCACAATTAAGTAGGATTTTTTACACTTGTCCGTCACGGCCTATTGCTAGCTTGCCAAAGCAAGTTTATCGACCACAATTAAGTAGGATTTTTTAGATTTGCATGGCAGTGTCTAGTGTCAATTCTTGTTTTTTTGTTTATTTCTTTGTTTTTGCACAAAAAACCATACTTCCTCCATTTACTTATACAAGATCACTATGGAATATACATTTTGCATCTATACAAGGCTACTAACAATAATCAAGGCAAAATTAATGATATTTTCTCATACTAGAAACATGTTTAATACTTGCATGCATGCAGTCATAATGACAGCCAACTACTTCCCCCATTCAGTTTGCTTGCATGCATGCGACATACTGATGACCCGATAAACAAAAAAAAGATGACTTGCAACGCAAGCATTAAATTTTACATTTGTATCTGTAATCTGAGTTTGTGGTCTTGTATATAAAAATGGAGGGAGTACCAAATGATGAGGACATCAATACCATTGTTACACCCACAGCCCCTACTGTTACATATACTGGACCAATTACTAGAGCTCGTGCACGCCAATTAAATTACCAGGTACTTTCGTTTCTTGGTAATGATTCTAATGTTCATGAGAATATGATACTGCCTAAATTGGATACATTTGTTTTGCTTACAAATGAAGGGCATAGCTTGGAGAAGGATGAACATTGGAGCAAGAACACGCATGGAGTTGATGGCATGCGCAAGAGGATCAAGAACGGAGTTACAAGTGATGATTTCAGGACTTTGAAGCCACCATAAGGAGTGCATGAGGCCTTGGACGAAATATACAAGATGTCACTTCATAATATTCGTCCATAGGCTATTCTAGGTGCTGCGTCACCTTATTATTGGGCCAGGCCCATGTAATTTCGAAATACTTAAGTATAGGCTATTTCTAGAGTCCGTATGTGTGGGGAAACAAGAGTTAGGGTTGGTTTCGGACCCCACCCTCAAGGGCCACGAAATTTCCTTCTCTTCCTCCATATATACAGCCCTTAGGGCGTCGTTTAGACTTTGGGTTTTGTTTAGATTAAAAGTTCGCCATAGCTGCAACTTCGCGTATTTCCTTTGTGTTCAACGACCAGACCAAGGCGTCACAGAACCCCACCTTCATTAATAAAGTTTTCCTCTTTTATTCGCAATATCCAGATTGCAATCTCAGTTTCTTGCTTGTTCTTCGTTTGCTCGCAGGAAATAGACCCTCGTGGTCAGGTTGATCGTGCTCCGGCGTGGTCAATAACCCCTCGGAAGTTGGTTTAGCGATTGCTAAGGAGCGACGTCTTCGCACGTTCGTAGTCGGATCGTCAAAGTCGACTCCCACAGAAAATGATTGCTATCTCATCGAAACATTGGGACACCTCTGCCTCTATCACCAAACGAAGTCCAAACACGATGAAACTTTACGAAGAATTTTTCTAGACCAGGAATAACCCTAGAAGCTTCAAGGAGGCACCAGACGATGATCAAGGGGGGCCACAAGCTCAGGCAATGCGCTCCTAGGGGGTGCGCCATGTGAAGCTTGTGGGCCCACCGTGGCTCCATTTACCTTAATTCCAAGCTTATAAATTCGCAAATAATCAAAAAAACAAAGCGAGATTCGAAACAATTTTTCTGTCATTGCAAGCCTATGTGCTTTCGCGATTCCATCTAGAGACCTTTTTTGATACTCTGCCGGAGGAGGAAACCATTTGGGAGGCAATCTTCACCGACCTTGCTGCCTCCATGATGATGAGTGAGTAGTTCCTTCAGGACCTACGAGTCCATAGCAGTAGCTAGATAGCTCTCTCTCTCTCTCTCTCTCTCTCTCTCTATTTCTCTCTCCATCTTCAATACAACGATCTCTTCGGAGATCTATTCGATGTAATTCTCGCGATGTCCGTGTTGGGATCCGATGACTTGTGGGTTTATGATCCGATTATTCATTGAAACTATTTTAAGCTTTTGACATCTATTTATGTGTGATTTAATAGCTATGTATGCTTTCTGATCTATGAGTCTTCTTTGGCCAATTAGATGATTAGACCTTCACAAGGAGTGGTGCATAGTAGTGGGCTCAATCTTGCAGCTGTGACAGAAGAAGTTGCAAGGCATGTATTGTATTGTTGCTACTAAGAATGAAACGACGGGGTTTGAACATATTGCTTGGTCTTACTTTGTCTATACTAGTAAGCTTGCACGTGAAAATTCACATATATACAAAAAATAGTCCAATCATAAAAGTGAAAAATATTGCAAACAAATCTGTGGTTGAATATAAGCTTAAGCACCATTCAAAAAATAAGAAAATTAAGCAAAATTGTGATAGTGAAGACAATTCTTTTGCTTATGAAATACCAATGGAAGGAAAGCGCAAGCGAATCAGTGGTGGAATGTCCATGAGCGCCTTGCCTGTGAGCGAAGGACATCCTCGACATCCTCAATCACCACGACAAACCTTGTCCCCTAGGCAAATGCAACCACGATAGTCGTCCCCACTGACATTGGTTTTGGATCCGGGTGCGACAACGACGGCCAACCTCGACATTGGCGGTTTTGACCTATTGAAGAAGCATGTGCCGTGCTACCTGGGTATGGTTAACACAACTCAGAGTTGAGCCTTATTTTGTTGTGGGCGACACGAAGCTTCTCGAGGAATTCCACTTTCTGCTCATCAGACATTCTGGCTTACCATGATTGCCAACTTTTCGTTTTTAGGTTCTCGAGTATGATACTTTTTCATTCCCATTTACAGATGAGTTCATTTAAGTCCTTCAACAAGGAACAATCCTGTGATGCAAATTGATGTGCATATGGGTTATTCTTCTCCATCTGCGTTTTAAAGACACAAATGTTAAACAACTGATAATGGATGAGGAAAAAAAGGGACGAAGGAGCCTCAACCCCGATCAGAAATTGGAACCGCGATTTTCTATTTTCTAAATATATGTCACTACAGAATTGCGCTTTCTATCTCTCTTGCTCACAATGTGTGCATTCCACATTCCATGGGTACAACGTGGAAAACTCCAAAAAATGATAGAAAGCTCAGAATCTCAAAACATATAATCGAAAGTATAGCAGAAATAGTATACATTAGAACAATGCAAGAATCAAAAATTGCAAACGGTTAAATACAAATGGATAATACAACAATAAATGTTTAACTGAAATTATAGCACTTCCACAACCACATGAATTATATCTTACAACCAGACAATGGAGCAATAATATTTTCCTTACCTTACCTCAGCAGCCAAATTTCTATACCACTATTTCCAAGTGTCAATCACAAGTTACATGACAAATCACATTGTGATTTTATATATAAACTAAAACCATTAGACAGATCTTCAACAGCCATATATAAACACCAAAATTGCAAATGGAGGTGAATAGTTGCATATTTAAACTGATAATTTAAGTCAGAAAGCATCGGTAAATTACCATCGTGGTCATGGGCGACAGCCGTCTGGTTCAATTTCGTCCAAGTGGAGGTAATCTAGAGTCTGAACAGACGAAACATTCACCGTTCGAGAAACTGCAACCTAAGTACTCCCTCCATCCCAAAATAAGTGTTTCAAGGTTAGTACAACTTTGTACTAACATTAGTACAAAGTTGACACACTTATTTTTGGACGGAGGAAGTATATCGCAGGCACTTGCATATGCCAACTTAAGTTTATTCAGAAATTTTGGTTACACACAATCAGGGGCGGAGCCAGGATTTGGACATGAGGGGGCGAAAGACTCATAGAAGTCATGGAACATCACAGTATTTTGATGACAAATCATGGAGACATTTGTTTGGAACTACAAAAGAATGCTCCATTTCCATTAACTCAAATTGAGCTCTACAACCTCCAGCATTGAACACGTTGATAATGCAAACTTCGCAATTTTCCTTACCAATATAGACAATCATGTAATGTTGAAGAAAATTGCCTTCATTTTGTTTCGAAAATGTGTCGTGACTAGTTTCATAGAGAAATGGTTTGTTCAGCTGTCGGGGTTGACAGAAAGATTTATGACCAACCGTAGTAATCTATCAACAATTGTGTATGTAGTTTTACTTGTTTAAATTAAAAGTATTCAACTGTCAAATCGGCAAGTGAAGACGAGATTTTTAGCTCTAGAGTGTTGAAAACATCCAGCTAGAAAATGGGCAAGTTCATACTCTAATTGAGCCGGGCATATATATTAGACATGTCAAATAGCTCATGTTGTGGATCCAGAAATGTACAAAGTGTCAAAATCTCTATATTATATGCAATCCTAATTAATCAGACCAAGATTATAATACATGAAAATATATATTAATAGCTACTGATGCATAGTGGTACCTGCGGCCAATATCTTCAATCATGGTCACCTGGTTAACGGGGTCTAGCTTGTATTCTGATGATCTGATCACCTGCTCGTCTAGTCATATGCAAATAGCGGACTGCACTAGGTACCACTACGCACCATCGGATGATCTGATCCACCTGCTCTCATCTAGTCGTCCTGACCGGTAGATGGCCGCCGCCCTTAGCAGGACACGCACGGTGGCGGAAAGCATGAGCGGCCGCCAGCGACAAGGGCAAAAGCCCTAAGTAGTCCAGCCACAATTATATGGGCTATTGGGCTTTGCCGCTTTGGTCTTTTATTATATTCAGCGTAATAATTTTACACGGGCTAATGATGCAATTATGTGTGGCCATTAGCGATGTACAGTACACGGGCTGCTAAAAACGGTTGAGGGGGGTGAGCGATTGGCAGGGGTCTAGCCCCTGCTCGCCCCCCTGTCTCCGCCCCTGCATAAAATGGTTGCTTTATCTATAAAGCGGGGTAAAAGCCTATTTTGAGACCATGGCACAAGAGGACATTACAATGATATGTTCTAACGGGGCTGCGTCGAACAAAAACAAATTACAAATAAGTGATCCCAAGGCCTTTGTAACCCTCAAATTTTCTGTGCCAATCCCATTATGCAGCTACTACCCTTTTGCTGAATCCCAAACCATCATATTGCTGCGAGTGAAAAACAAAAACCATACCAAAAAATGGCACCATCTGATAAGAACCCACGCAAACCTACAGACCAGATAAGTTGTATGCTCACCTTGTCCTGTTTCTCTCCGGACGGATCAGACTTGCTTTTCTGGCCAAGGATGAAAAACAGCACGTGATGAGGACATGACTACCTTGGATACGACCAAAAATATTGCATACATGCATATTTGTCAGGTGATCTCTAGTGCAAACTATTCAATAATCTATTTATTTTATTCAGAACAAAAATACTTCACACACTTTTGTGTTTTGTCTAATTGCAGGTGTATGGGACATTTGTACAATTGACATATGAAGATAAGGCAAAAGGAGAAGTTTAGGTTCTGTTCAAAAAGTTCTCTCTGGTCACTTTTGGGCCAAGAGAAGATAGAGTCCAAGTCTCTCACGTTCTGGATTCAGATTCGGACTGCACAGACATACCTGGCTCAAAACGCCAACAACTTTTTCATAAGGACTCCGAATTGGGTGATTCTTTTTCTGTTGGAAAGTAGATTTCGTCCTCTTCGCAACCCAATTGGATTCACCTTTAAATTCGTCCGAAGGATTGAGATATGGACGAAACAATCTGACGTGCAGTAGAATCCGAGTCAAACAACAAGTCAAAAGGTGTTGCATCACCTCCACTTGGGCCCATGAGCCTTGTCGACCTAGGGTTGGTTTTAGGCTGCCTTGGGACGTCCTCCCACCTCCTTGTCCGCCACTCCTTGCTCCTATATAAGTAGATCCATCTAGTAGCTTTTTCCTTGGGATTTGTTTAGTTAAAAGTTAGCCATTGCAACTTCGTGTACTTCGTTTGTGTCCAACGACCACACCAAGACCGCTTATGGATCCCCATCATTATCAATACTTCATATATATTCACAATATTCAGATTGCTTTATCATATTCTTGCTTGTTCTTCGATTGCTTGCAGGAATAGACCTTCGTGGTCAGGTTGATCGTGCTCCGGCATGGTCAATAACCTCTCGGAGTTGGTTTAGCGATTGCTAAGGCGCAACGTCGTGCACGTTCGTAGTCGGATCGTCAAAGTCGTCTACACCAAATCGATAGTTATCATCTCATCGAAAGATCGGGACACCCCCGCCTCTATCAAGTGGTATCAGTTTTCAGGTTGCTCGGTGAGAATTTTCAGTTTTCCCTAGATTAGATTGATTTTCTTACCTATTGTCCAAGAAAAAGCCACAAAAAAGTTAGATCTATTCATCCTTTTGTCCAAGCTAGTCTGAGCCTTTGCAATTTTCTTTTCATTGTTTGCATTCTTGATTATGGGTTGCATCGTCGTGTCGAGTTGCTGGTCTTAGTGTCTAGTTCGTTTAGAGTTTCGAGTTATGTTCACATTAATCACGTCGCCGCTGCATCGTTATCCCTTCCGCTGTCCTCCACGCCATCCATCAATTTCCACCACGTGCTACCCATAGTTCATTGTCACAATCATAGTTGAGGTCGTTCACATCTTCGCTTGATCCAATCTCCATCTTATCTAGTTTGTCTTGGAAAGAGGGAGAGAAAAAAGACAGAGAAAAAAAAGAGAGAAAAAAAAGGAAAAAGTCAGAGAAAAAAAAGAGAGAAAGAAAAAGAAAAAAGTGTGAGGAAAAAGAGAGAAGAAAAAAAACAAAATTCGGATCTATCTAGACTCAATCTCGTAGTTGAATTCGGATTGGAATATGTTGTGTGCACTGTTCAGTAAAACTGGCATAACTTCCTCATACGAAGTCCGTTTTGGCTCCGCGAGTCCTCAAATGAAAGCTAGCGACGAGCCGCATCTAAATAGTTGCAGAGGCTTGTTCAATATTTGACACCTCAAAATCGTCTTCTAAATAGGTCTTTTTGCCCTCCGAAGTTCGCGGACACATCTTATTCCAGTTTTTCAGGCCAGTTTTAGAATTCTTTGACTCCTCATATCAATTCGGAATTGAGTGATTCTTTTTGCATTGGAAAGCTTGAGTTAGTAGCATTCTTTGAAAAAAGTTATTAGAAAATTGGCTCAAACTTTTCAGGAGGAAAGTTGGAGAGAGAGTTGTTGTATATCCTACTTGGCAGTTGTTTTTCATCATTATCTTTACTGCCGTTGTGATCTTCACTTATATCTTGTTGTCCAGAGCTACTTAGTATTCTTCATTGATGCTAGTTGTGCTACGCCGTGAGCTCATTAGTGCTCTAGGCTCGCGTCTCTAGTCCGGTCTAGCCTAGGACCAGCACAGTACCGTCGTTGAGCGTTTATTCAACATTGCATCTCTGAATTGATTATTACTAATATTTTGCTACCATATATAGCCAACCCAGCTCCACATATTTCTGCACCGTGTATACGTATGTTCCCCTGGCAATCGCTTTACACAATCTTCAAAGTTATTTGACACCGCTGGTTGCCTGTCACCACCTGTTGCTTGGTAAGAACTTGTAAGATATTGATATTTGCTTTACTATGAGTGCTTTACCACCACATCCTAATAGTTCATAGGAACATTATTCTTTAATTTTGTTTCTTGTTTCTACTAATCATGATAGGATCTAGAGTCAATTCATGGGGTTTGTCGATCGTGGGAGACGTGCCATCACCTATGCAAATACCACAACCGTCACGAGAGGTGCACAAACATCCAAAAGCGCATGATCAGGTTAATGTTTCTATGCCACCATTTAATGGCCGTTTTAGACCTGCTTTATATATTGGATGGGAGTTTGACATAAATAATATATTTGCTTCCAATAATTTTGATGTATGTAAAAAAATTAAGGTTGCGGTTGGTTCTTTCATTGGTTATGCTATAGTTTGGTGGAGTGAATATTGTCGGTTACACCCTAATGATATACCTACTACTTGGGATGATTTGAAACTTGCGATGCGACATACTTTCATTCCCGCTTATTATACTCGTGACATGATTACAAAGTTGCAACATTTAAAACAAGGTAGTGACACCGTAACGAAATATTATGATACTTTACAAACTACCTTGCTGCATTCCTCTTTAGAAGAAAGTGAAGAAGATTTTATGGATAGATTTTGGGGAGGATTAAATCGTGACATTCGGGAGATACTAATTCACGAAGAGTGTTATCCTATGGACGATTTGTTTCATCTTGCTTGCAAAGCTGAACAGGAAATAAAACGACGTGTTGCCCACAAGGAGAACAAGCGCGAGATGCACATTCCAAGAGTTGATACGGTTGTCCCTTCAACTACTAGGCATACTATGACAACCACATCCGTTGTTGTGAGGACTACATCACCTCCACCATGTGACACATCATCTGAGTTGATCATAAGAGGTAATGACAAAGGTACTAATCTTCCACCTCCACATGAGTATGATGAATGTCTTGTCAATTTAAATGCACCATGCGGTGAGCTACCCACTACTTTGATCACACCAGCTACTTTAGAGGACTACGTTGATGATTTGACTTTGCCATGTGATTAAACAATTTTGAGTGGACCCATTCAATTAACTATCGATGCAAAAGAATCAAGTGAATCAGGGAATAAATCAGATTTGGATCAAATATGTTTGAAAATAATTGTGCCAATGTTTAATGATTTTGATATGACCTCTAATCTTGGTGATGGTTCATTAATGTTGGGATGGTTTAATGATAAGCATTGTCAATCTTTTGATATGAATAAGAGCTTCACTTATATGTGCAAACTGAGTTGCAATATTTTCATGCCTTTGACTTCTTGTAAAAATATATTGGCTTTACATTTCACGACTTTTGAAGGGTGCTCTTGTATAACTGTGTCACATGTGCGCCAAATGAGATCAGTAAAAACGGATGACATATACATATACAACGTGTACACCTTGTCTCTTTTGTTAGCCAGATTTCAGATTAAGCAACGCCGAGGACGGCTTTGTTTTCAACAAGGGGAGGATGATGAGGACATGACTACCTTGGATATGACCAAAAATATTGCATACATGCATATTTGTCAGGTGATCTCTAGTGCAAACTATTCAATAATCTATTTATGTTATCCAGAACAAAAATACTTCACACACTTTCGTGTTTTGTCTAATTGTAGGTGTATGGGACATTTGTACAATTGACATATGAAGATAAGGCAAAAGGAGAAGTTTAGGTTCTGTTCAAAAAGTCCACTCACGTCACTTTTGGGCCAAGAGAAAATAGAGTCCAAGTCTCTCTCGTTCTGGATTCAGATTCGGACTGCACCTGACTTAAAACGCCAACAACTTTTTCGTACTGACTCCGAATTGGGTGATTCTTTTTTTGTTGTAAAGTAGATTTCGTCCTCTTTGCAACCCAATTGGATTCACCTTTAAATTCGTCCGGAGCATTGAGATATGGACGAAACAATCTGACGCTGCAGCAGAATCCGAGTCAAACAACAAGTCCAAAGGTGTTGCATCACCTTCACTTGGGCCCATGAGCCTTGTACGATCTAGGGTTGGTTTTAGGCTGCCTTGGGACTTTCTCCCACCTCCTTGGCCGCCACCCCTTGCTCCCATATAAGTAGATCCATCTAGTAGCTTTTTTCTTGGGATTTGTTTAGTTAAAAGTTAGCCATTGCAACTTCGTGTCCTTCGTTTGTGTCCAACGACCAGACCAAGACCGCTTACGGATCTCCATCATTATCAATACTTCATATATATTCGCAATATTCAGATTGCTTTATCATATTCTTGCTTGTTCTTCGATTGCTTGTAGGAATAGACCTTCGTGGTCAGGTTGATCGTGCTCCGGCGTGGTCAACAGGGGCGGATCCAGCTATATGGCGAGGTTTGGCAGCCGCCATACCTAAAATTTGGCAAAAGTATTGCATATATATACTGTATGCATGAAGCTTTGAGCTGAGTCCATGGATTTTTGGTCAGTTTCGTCAATTTGGAGGATGAATACTCGCAGGGAGCAGGCAACTCATGGCCTCGAATGTATTTCGCCAGGTAGTTGTGTTGTTACCTACGTGTTTCTGCCTCATTAAAGGCCTAACTGCCGCTGAAGAAGAGAATTAAGCAATAGGTGACTTGCATCACATAAGCCCATGACCCACAAGCCCATGTTCTAAACGAGGACACCATTGTTGCAAATCAATTCACATGTACTCCAGTTGATTGGACATGCTAAAAGAAATGTACTAGTTGATTGGAGATACACGAGCTGTTTCGTTCAAGCACGGTTGATTAGGAATCGCCTTGCAGCCGCCGCTCAAGCTTGTCTCTACTGTGTGATGAGCAGTGCCAACTCCGCGAAACCCAGAGCCTCACCGCTTTCCGTCTCTCCAGTGAAGAAACTAGATCTAATCGGACTCAAATCGTCTGAGGTATTACAATATACAACTAGGAGCAACGACTACTCCTCCAAACTCACGACAATGTATGTCTTGTTGTGATATTTGTCCCTACTGCCGACCGACCGATCGACCCCTAGTCGGCTAACCCCTAAGGCATGTAACAGAGGCAGCGATTACAGAGCAACCACGCGATCTTTAGTCAGCGTGATGGGCATGGCAGCGACCACCGTCAAGAGAGGCAGCAAGCAGGAACGTCACATAGTTATATGTTACTACATTGTTTTTCCCCTCACAAACTCTGCCACACCTAAAAAATATTCCTGGGTCCGCCACTGGTGGTCAATAACCTCTCGGAGTTGGTTTAGCGATTGTTAAGGCGCAACGTCGTGCACGTTTGTAGTCGGATCGTCAAAGTCGTCTACACCAAATCGATAGTTATCATCTCATGTAAAGATCGGGACACCCCCACCTCTATCAGCACGCAGGTCGCGGGACACCAAGCTGAGCGCCAGAGAAGTGCCAAGAACAAGGATGCCGTAGATCCTCCCGCTCTGGTAGGGATCTCCTGGCGCCACCACTGATGATGACGATGCGATGCACAAGGCTCTGAGGCGGCTTATCGCGGCGCGTAGCCGACATGCATGAGCGGTGTGGCAGCTCGCGTCCGTGATCCTGAAGCTCTCAACTCCGCGCCGGCGCTTGGGCTGATCCGGGTCCTCTGTCGTGACCATACATGATACATCCCCTCTCCTTACCCAATTCGAAACCGATGAGCTGCGGTCCATAGACGAGACTAACCTATGGAGAACGATGTTGCTCCGACGAGCTTTTGGCGCCGGTCGTGGTTACTGTTTCCTCCGGGATGAAGTGTTCGGGCGGAGCTGCTTCCTGCCTCGAACAGGGCAAGGGGGGATTTGGGTCGCCTGCGACCGGTGCACGCCGGATGAAGTTGATGCCCCCGTGGAGTATTTCTTCCTGCTTCGCGACCGCAGGCGGCGATAGGAGTCGGGCGGCAAGGCGTGTGCTGTGCGCAAGCGCTGACAAATTACTCTAGTCTTAGCAGATGAATAAAGGAACCAAGAACTGGATTCATCGAATTGTTGATCTTACCGGAGCAAGACCGTTTCTGCTACTCGTCATCTCCCAACCCGGCGGCTTGATTGCCACCGGCCATCGCAAAGACGTCGTTGTGCGCGTGACCGCAGCTGGTGCAGGCGCCGAAGATGACGACACGCCAAGAATAGACGCCTTGGAGTCGGTGCCCTCGGCAGTTCCCGCGGCATTGAATATTGTCGGGCCGGCCTTCTTCCTGCCCCTAGAGCGCGCGCGGTGGGAGGTACGCAGTGCCGTCGTGTCCGAAGCCGCTGGTCAGATTTCTGACGAATTCGCGCAAGAAATGTCAAGATTAAGTAGAGATGAGCCAGTCCATTGAGGCAATCAGTAAATACATGGGGATGATTGAAAATCTAACCGGAGTGACTCTCCATAGGAGGAGAAACAGGTGGTCGGGGTGGTACAGGTCGCGGTGGAGGTCGTCCGGCGCGTCGAGGCGGAGGTCCGCCGGTGCGTCGGGAAACAGGTGGTCGGGCCGAGGTCGTCCGACGTGTAGAGGCGGAGGTCCGCCTGTCCGCTTGCACGTCAAGTCGTCGAGGGGGAAACATGAGAGAGTCGGCATGCGAGGCTTGGGGCGGCAAACTGCCGAGGCTGCGTGTTCGGCAGAGGATTTGCGGGAGGCAGCGGTTTTGTTTTGTTCTTGTGGAGTACTACTAAGGCAGGAGAGGTTAGTGGTTAATGGTGGATAATTAAAGCATAAAACGTCTTTAGTAGGTTGGAGACATGTAGACCATTAGATCGCAGGATTTGATGGATGAGATGAATTGGTTCTTCGCCCTTTCGTGCTTTTATAGGGGTAGTAGATAATGTCATCTTACTTAAAACGTTACTCCGTTTGTTATGAATTTAATATTTTAAGATGCATGCTGGATAGCAGTCTTGTCAAGAATTTAATACTATGAGATGCATGTTAGATAGTAGTCCTGGGATTGAGTAATAGTAGTAAATGCAATTGGATTAACAATCCACTTATTACGGACGTAGTTCCTATACGAGTCACGCCATGAAAATCATAATCATAACTATGCGTAATTCTGTCAATTGCCCACCTATGCTATGCTTACAAGAGGGATGCCTCTAGTAAACCTTGTCGACGTGTTCTACATATCACGCTCCTGACAAGGCTCCCGCAACCATATGTCATTTTATCACTCAACAATGCCTTGGTTGAGACTCCTTCGGCCACGTGTCATGTGTACGCCTGGGCACATGGTAGCGTGCTTGTGTGCGAAGACGGTTTTAGCAACTCTGCTGGGAGTGGGACTCCCGAAATCTGAGGTTTAGGATCTCTAAGAGACCTTGCTGTCATGTCTTGCGTATCATACTCCCGACAAGACTCCATGCCTTGCATGTAGTAGTATCTCCCACCAATATATTATGAAACCTAGGGGCTCAATGATATTTTACATACCAATTGCAACCCAGTACCTTAGAATCATCAATATTTAAGAATGACAGACATATAATAATTTATTTTAAAAGTTGTATTAAATATGAAAATACAGTCCCAGCGATATAGTACCTTTTTTTTATCGAAACGCAAGATTCAATGAGGGCCGAGATGACCTTTGGCGCCAACATGCAGAAACAGGATGGAACTTACATAGATTCTTACTTTCTGAATGTTAGTCTGAATTTACAGAAGCTACTTCTCAGGGCCTTGGAATATATACGTCTAATTACATCAAACCATACGGACCAATCATCTCCATTGCTTAGTGAGGTTGAGGACACTTTGTTTTTATTTACACAGTCCAAAGTGGCCAGTCTATTGCGAGGCGGGGGGTAATCACAGTTCTACAAAGGGACGACAATATGATACAAATAGAGTACCAAGTTAAGAACCTTTCAGGCCCAGTTCTTCCGCTTAGATCTCAGCCTCATTAGTTTGTCCTTCCATGTTGCTGCAGAACAGAGAAATCAATACTAATTTAACAATTCTCGGTACATTTTAGCTAAAGGGACTTATATTTTAAGAACAGTATACAATATCAATTTCTTGGATGCGATCTACACGTTGATGTCAAATCAGGTGACATTTCTGTCTCCTTTGCTCATTTGTACGGCACAAACTGGAGCTAGTTTTACAGTTCACGACAATCCTCACCTTCCAGCAGAAAAAATATATTTCAAAACATCTTGAGAACACAGAACTATATGAAATCCTTATCAAAGAGCCAAAAGTGATCTAAACGCTCTTATATTTCTTTACAGAGGGAGTATCATCCATTGTTTCTAGTGCATTGATGCATCAAAATAAGGCCATCAAAACACAATCGTTACCTGCATCTTTGTATCTCTCTTCAACAACTGCAATGAACATGTTTCGCACCAAACTAAACTCTTGAGCTTCAACGCAGGGCTCTCCATCAGGTCTGACAAAAAGCTAAGTGTAAGGAGACTAACATGCAGGAAGATGGATGAGCTTTCGAACAATAAATTATACACAGATAGAAAAATCTTTACAATGAAACACAATTTTGAATGGAAGAACAAATTATCAACTCATAATCGACCCTTCAACCATAAGTTACTATGTCTAGCTCGTTTTCGGAAAGGTCCGACTGACAACACTCATTCTCATTCTTATTACAATTCACATACATTTTTTATTGCCAGGAAAACCAAACAAATTAATGCAAGGATCGAGGTATGTAGAACAAACTGCTGTCACAATTGGTTTATGCACTCAGGCCACAACAACATAGGTCCATAAAACAGATACCTGTCAAGTTCAGTAAACAACAAACCATCTGAAAGGCCACCTGTGGCCACCAATTTTGCTGGCTCGACTGATCTTATGCCGTCGCTGTATGCAAGCCTCCTATGTACTTGTATAGGAACCTGTTTTTGTCAAGAGCAACGACATAAATATATGTGATGCACTCCATAATAAGATAAGATGGACTTTAGATCATATTCGCTATGAACGTAATTCTACAATTATCCTCACATTTAGTGTCTAAACTATGGAAAGCATGACATGATTACCCCTGGTTCACGTGTATAAAACTGTAAAAAATACTCCTAGTGATCCATTTTGCTAATGCTAGTAACCTTGTGAGCTTGCAGCTACGTTCTAAACTCATCTAGAATATTAGAAAAGACGCTAAACCATTAAGTCTTAAAAGGAGAAGAATCAACTTAGAAATGAAGAGAAACTGCAGCAACAGAAAGAGAAACGGAGAAGAATGTCATCATCTAGTGCCAGAGATATTAGATACAAAAATGAACCTTGCAGCGAACAGCAATATTGATAGCATCCGAAGGCCGAAGATCAAATGTTATACTCTCTGTTTGATCTCCAATCTGCAGTACAGGCAGTTTTCACTTCAGAACAATTATGATATTACTGTACCCACTGAATATAATGTTCAGTTTCCTTCCTAGCAATTTACTCAATTACTCGAGTACCTTTGTTAGATAAAGCTCGGCACAGTATGCTTCTTGAATTCTTTTGTTTACCCGAACAAGTTTTACCTGGAACCAGCCACAACATGAGAGAAGAAATAAATTAATGAGTTATGGTTTCTGAACTGATCACGATCCAGAGCATTCCAATACCTCATAGCCCATCTTATCGATCAGTTCTTTAACAACTTGATATATTGTAGGTCTTGCCTAAAACAAGAAAGGGTTACTGACTTTATGAATCAAAAGAAATGTGCGTGAACTGTAGAAATAAAATAGGGTATTACAATATGAACATGGCGAATAGCAGCCATCAGAAGTACACTTGGCATCTCCACTGAAAAAAGTACATTGGCATGTATTATAATCAAAGAGATATTCTAATTTCAAACTTCCAAAGAGAATAGGAAGTTGTACATACAAACAATGATTGGAAGTAAAGTTCCACTTCCATCTTCAATTCTCAAAACGATAGCAGGTTGTGGCGCACTCTCTGGAATCTCTCTCCCTTGAGAATTATTATGCACACACCGCAGGTTTTTCCCATCTCGCATCTTTACTATATATCCTTCTGATCCACTTCTGACCTCAACTGGAAAAGAAAACACAAAAGACATGCTTCACTAACAATTACTGAAGAACAAACACATCCAATATATTGCTGTTAAAAAATTAGTTAGTCGATGGGCAGCTATCTGTTCATTATTCTGTAAGTGTAACTAAATCTGGGAATATATTTCCAGCATTATCATGTGATACAAATATGATGTATCCTATTACTCCCTGCACGATTGCTTCTACTTCCCTAAATACCTCGAAATTAGGCTTTTGCCCCGTTTATAGATAAAGCACCAACCAAGTCCATACAGCAAGTTATCCATCTATGAGGAAAGTAAATAATAATTCTGCTAGGGCAACAACACAAACATGCCCAAAAGCGAAACACCAAAGCGATAGAAGACACCTCTGGGAAAAGGTGTCAGTTGCTAGGGGATGCAGAGAGCTGACGGCCGACCATCTGAAGACCATCCAGCAGGCCACCTAGCCGGTCCCTGTCCCCCCGTCTACAGAGCAGCTGTCACTGCTGGATCCAGGTTGAGTGCCGCAATATGCTGCTCCGCACGTTGAGCGGCGGTGGGCTTCGTTACCTCCGCTCCCGCCCTGGAGCGCACCAGCCAGTCGCTCTGACGGGAGGCTGGTGAGGATTGCGGCGAGCCACGGAGGTGGCGAGGTGGACCATGACCAGCTCCAGGGCGCGCGGAGATTCACAAGGACCAGTGTCGGTGACCCGAGGACAGGCAAGCGGAAGTAGGACACCACGCCAGGCAAGCGGGGGGACGAAGGAGGGCAGATCTCCATCCCGTAGAGTCGTCCCCTACTTTGTCCTCAGATAAAGAGAGGGTGGAGGTGAGGTCGGTGAGGAGGTGATCACGGCCCTAAGCAGCGAGGTAGCCTCCGCACTAAGGGAGGTAGGCACCCACGCCGACTAGGGTGCCACAAACAATGATGTGGTCATGACACCAAATTAGACGCGGGCGGAGGAACCACGGCTACCGCCTGCACCTACAGGCCTGCTACCCGCTCATAGACGGCGCTACATAGTCGTGGCCGTCATCATCCGAGGAAGCGTCAAACTCGTCGTCATCATCCAAGGAGGCGCCAGACTCGTCGTCAGCATCCTAGGGGAGGCGGTGGTTGGGACCATTGTTTGGGCGGTAAGGGGTCTAGCGGCAACGCTCCTCCTCACCGTCAACTGAAAGTGCAACTAATGCCCTTGGTGGATTTTGGTAATTAATGTCAAATATCTCAAGAAAGTTCCATTAGGTTGCAACAAAGGAGATGAAAGGTGACCCACACAAATTTGCGCGAAGACTTGGTGAAGCAAGGACTTAATTCTATATTTTAGTGATCCAAAATCACATTGTGTCCATAAGTATGCTGGTAGGACTAGGGTTCCTACCGGTGCGGCTACGTAGGTTATAGGGACAAGGTGGAGGTGGACGAGGGCTGGAGCGGGCGCGCCGGCGAGTGGGCGCCGTCGCGGCTAGGGTTTAGGTGCAGCGGCGGTTGGCTGGTGGCGGCTAGGGTTCCGGCTCCTCAGGGAGCCGGGCAACAGAAGATGATAATATCTTTATTGCTTAATTCTCAAAGAGTCTTACAGCCTATATTTATAACCTAAATAACTTGCATAAGAATAAATTCTAAGATAACTTGTGGGCCAAGGCCCTAACTAATGCCCGGTGGGCCTCCTCCGGTTATAAGCTAAACCGGTCATAACATCTCTCCCCGCCTGCGCAAACAGCTCGTCCTCGAGCTGAAAGTCTGGATAGTGTTGGCGAAAGTCATCACGCTGCTCCCAAGTAGCCTCCTCCGCCGGAAGACCCGCCCACTGGACCAAGACGAACCACACCCCGCGACGAAGCTGCGCCTGCAACACCTTCTCCGTCTCCAGAAGAAGACGGCCATCGGCGGTCGGAGGAAGTGCCGGAGGGCTGGCCGGTGGCTCGCCGCGGAATGGCTTAAGCAGCCCCACATGGAAGACGTCGTGGATGCGAGCGCCGGCTGGAAGCTGAAGACGATAGGCCACCTGCCCGATGCGCTCCAGGATGACGAAGGGCCCGGCGTAGCGAGGGCCAAGCTTGTGCTTCACGCGCGGGTCTAGTGACTGCGTGGAGCGATGAAGAAGACGCAGCCACACCCAGTCTCCCACCGCGTACTCCGCCTCGCGATGGTTGGTGTCGTAGTAGTGCTTGGCCAGCTGGTGGGCTTGAAGGAGACGCTGATGAACCTCAGCAAGCATCTCGTCACGGGTGCGGATAAGATCGGCCGCAACCTCCGTCCGAGCCGTCGCCGGGTCCACCGGCACGATAGGCGGGGGTGGCCGGCCATAGACCACCTCAAACAGCGTAGCTCGCAGGGCGGAGTGGAATGAGGTGTTGTAGCAGTACTCCGCCCACGAGAGCCAATCCACCCAAGCTCGAGGTCGATCACCTGTAACACAACGCAAGTACATGGCAATGACCTTGTTAACCACCTCGAACTGACCGTCCGTCTGAGGGTGGAACGCCGTGCTCAAGCGGAGCTGGACGCCCACCATCCTGAAGAGGTAGCGCCAGACATGGCCCGTGAACACCGGGTCCCGATCACTGACGATCGAAGCGGGAAACCCGTGTAGACGGACGATGCCGTCGAAGAAGGCCCGAGCCACGAACGCCGCCGTGTATGGATGGCCCAGCACGATGAAGTGGGTGTACTTGGAAAAGCGGTCGACCACCGTGAGAATGACCGACTTGCCACCCACCTTGGGAAGACCCTCGATGAAGTCCATGGAGATATCCGCCCAGACCTGAGACGACACCTCCAAGGGCTGAAGCAACCCAGCCGGCCGCAGGGTCTCCATCTTGTTGCGCTGGCATATCTGACAAGACCGAACCCAGTCGCGGACCAGGGCTCGATCGCCAGGGATGTAGAAGTCGGCGCGAAAACGATGGAGGGTTTTCTGCACACCCTCATGACCAGCTGAGTGGGCGAGCAGCAACACCTGGTGACGGAGATCATCATGCGCCGGAACAAAGATCCGGCGCCCATGGAGGAGCAATCCGTCGGAGAAGCGCCACGGCTCCTCCAGGTCACCGGCCGCCAGCTGCTGTTGAAGAAGGACAGCGTCGGCGGCGGTCGCGGTCGCCTGGCGAATGTCGGTGAAGAGGCCGAAAGTCAGCCCGAAGCGGATGCACAGGGCCGCCCCCTCGGAATCGCCGGCGGAGGGCACGAGGTCAGAGTCGCGACGGGACAACGCATCGGCCACGGTGTTAAGGCGACCCGGCCGAGACTCGACGGAGAAGTCGAAGCCGAAGAGCTTGCTGATCCACTGGTGCTGAGGCACGGTCGACAATCGTTGGTCCAGCAAGAACTTGAGGCTGTAATGGTCCGTGCGAATGTGGAACGACCGCCTCCACAAGTAAGGCCGCCAATGGCGAACGGCCTGCACCAAGCCAATGAGCTCCCGCTCGTACGCCGCAAGCTTAAGATGGCGCAGAGCGAAAGGCCGGCTGAAGAAAGCGAGAGCCCCATCGCCCTGATGCAACACGGCGCCGAAGCCCGCTCCCGAGGCGTCACAGTCCACCACAAATGGGCGGTCAAAGTCGGGCATCTGGAGAACGGGGCCCGTCGTGAGGGCCCCCTTGAGGGCCTCGAATGCCGTCGTTGCCTCGTCGTCCCAGGCGAAGGCGTCGCGGCGTAGTAACCGCATGAGGGGCGCCGCGATGAGCCCGAACTCCCGGATAAACTTCCGGTAGTAGCCCGCGAGGCTGAGGAATCCGCGAAGAGCCCGCGGTGAGTGAGGCGTCGGCCAGGCGGCGACGGCTGCCACCTTGTCGGCGTCCATAGCCACCCCGTCGGCCGAGATGGAAGGCGTCCCGAACGAGCACTTCGAGCGCTTAAGATGGAGTTGGTGCGCCCGAAGCTCGTTGAGGACGATGGCGACGTGTTGGAGGTGCTCGGCCCATGTGGCGCTGTAGATAAGAATGTCATCAAAGAAAACAAGCACAAACCGCCGTAAGTAGGGCCGGAGGACATCGTTCATCCGGGCCTGAAAGGTCACCGGGGCGTTGGCGAGGCCGAAGGGCATCACCAAGAACTCGAAGTGGCCATGATGAGTGCGAAACGCCGTCTTGGCGATGTCGTCCGGATGCATGCGCACCTGATGGTAGCCGGACCGGAGGTCGAGTTTGGTGAAGAAGCGCGTCCCATGGAGCTCATCCAGGAGCTCGTCGACCACCGGTATAGGGGACTTGTCCTTGAGTGTAAGCGCGTTCAGGGCGCGGTAGTTGATGCAGAAGCGCCACGTGTCGTCCGTCTTGCGGACGAGAAGCACCGGCGCGGTGAAGGGTGACGTAGATATCCAGATAATGTCGGCGGCCAACATGAGGGCACACTGGCGCTCCAACTCATCCTTCTGCAGCTGAGGGTAGCGGTAGGGCCGAACCGCCACAGGGGTGGAGCCCGGCAAGAGGTGGATCCGATGGTCGTACACCCGGGCGGGCGGAAGGCCCCGCGGCTCGTCGAAGATGTTGTGGTGCTACTGCAGAAGGGAATCCAGGAGGGGGTGGTCGGCCTCCGCAGACGCGGTGGCCAGCTGGAGTTGTGGCACGGCCGGCGTGGCGCCCCCAAGACCGTCCCACCGAATACGGCGGTGCATCCGCCAGAACGTCATCGTCAGCGCGTCGAAGTCCCAAAGAATGGGACCGAGGGTCCGTAGAAAATCCACGCCAAGGATGAAGTCGAAGCAGCCGAGGTCGATCCCGGCACAGGTAATGGAGAAGTGTTCGCCGCCGATGGAGATGGGAACGCCGCGTGCAAGCCCATGACACTGGAGGCGACCGCCGTTCGCCACGGTGACCCGAAGGCGCTCCCCGCCCGTCGACTGAAGTGCGAGACGACGCATGGTCGCCGCGGGCAGGAAGTTATGGGTGGAGCCGGTATCCACCAAAGCCACGAGCCGCTCGCCCTGGATGATCACCGGCAACAGCATGGTCCGCTCGTCACGAATGCCGGCAAGGGCGTGGAGGGAGAAGACGAAGGCCGTCGCCGTGGGATCCGCGGGGGTGTCCGCAGCCGCCGCAGGTGGCGGGGGCTCGTCGATCGAGGCGTCCTCCTCGGTGTAGTCGACCGTCTCCAAGTAGAAGAGTCGCGGACAAACATGGGTCGGCGTGTAGGGCTCATCACAGTTAAAGCAGAGGCCTTGGCGCCGCCGCTCCATCTGCTCCGTCGGAGAAAGACGACGAAAGGGCCGCGTCGTTGCGGGGGTTGCCGGCGCGGCCTGAGGTGGGCGGCCGGGCGCCGGGCCTGGACGTGTGGTCGGGCGGCCTCCCCGCGATGGCGCGGCAGGCTACATGGCCTGGGCCCGACTCTCGAAGGCGCGGGCATAGTACATGGTCTGCTGGAGATCCTGAGGTCCGCGGATGTGGTCCGGGAGGCCACCGACGAAGAGGTCGGCCCGCTGCTGGGCCGTAACACCCGTCGCGTGGCAGGCCAGGGCCTGAAAACGGTCAACGAAGTCCTGCACCGTGGAGGTGAAAGGAAGGCGACCGAGCGCCACCAAGCGGCTCCCTCGAACCGGAGGCTCGAAGCGAAGGAGGCAGAGCTCGCGGAAACGCTCCCAAGCAGGCATGGCGCCCTCGTCCTGCTCGAGGGCGTAATACAAGGTCTGGGCCGCGCCACGGAGGTGGTAAGACGCGAGCCACGTCCGCTCCGACGCGAGGGTGCGCTGCCCGCGAAAGAACTGCTCACACTGGTTGAGCCAGTTAAGGGGATCCTCCGTGCCGTCATAGGTGGCAAAGTCGAGTTTGGCGAGAACCGCGGCGGTGTCTGCTGCGGCCCGCCGTGCCGAGCCGGCTCGGAGGCTCGGAACAGTGAAGCGGGGGGTGCCGGCGGGGCTGGATGGCCCTCCGAACTGCGGGAACGGAGTCGGCTCGACCGGGGTGGTGGTGTAGACTGGCGAAGACGAAGACCCCGCCGCCCACGCTGGCAGGAGGACGGGGACGGAGGAAACCTGGTAGTCGAGGCCGCGCCCGAGCTGTTCCCGGATGATGAGGGCGCGGAGAACGGCGATGGAAGCAGGCCCTGGGGCGCCGTCTGCTGCGGCTGCTGGACCGGCCATGCAGGGGGCGGCGACTGCTGCACCGGCCATGAGGTGGACGGCGGTTGCTGCAACCAGGAGGCGGCCGAGGCTGCCGGCGGCGAGGGCCAGAGGGACGCCGCGGCCGACGCTGGCCCGGGCGCCAATCCCGCCTGGATCGGCCAGAACGGGGATCCGCCGTACGCAGGCGCGCCCTGGTACGGCCATGGTGGTGGCGCAAAGGGGCCTGCCCCGCCCCCGTACTGCGGCTGCTGCTGTAGAAGAAGGCCAGGGGCGGCGATTGGGGCCGACGGTAGGTGAGCGTAGGCCCCGGCCCCATATTGCTGTTGGAGCTGAAGACCGTGGACGGCGGTGACGAGGTGATGCAGGGTGGCGGCAAGTTGCTCCGGAGACAAGGCGGCCACCGGCGCTGGTGCAGATGCGCCCGGGGACGACGGTGCAGGCGGCCCCGAGGTGGAGACGGGACTCGCCAGCGAGGTCCCGGCGGATGTGATCGGCGCGGTGATGATCGGCGCCGTCGTCATGGGCGCGGTGGTACCGACGGGCAGCGGCGGTGGTGGTGGCGGTAGCGACATGATCGCAACGAGGTCTCTAGATACCAAATTGGTAGGACTAGGGTTCCTACCGGTGCGGCTACGCAGGTTATAGGGACAAGGTGGAGGTGGACGAGGGCTGGAGCGGGCGCGCCGGCTAGTGGGCGCCGTCGCGGCTAGGGATTAGGTGCGGCGGCGGTTGGCTGGTGGCGGCTAGGGTTCCGGCTCCTCAGGGAGCCGGGCAACAGAAGATGATAATATCTTTATTGCTTAATTCTCAAAGAGTCTTACAGCCTATATTTATAACCTAAATAACTTGCATAAGAATAAATCCTAAGATAACTTGTGGGCCAAGCCCCTAACTAATGCCCGGTGGGCCTCCTCCGGTTATAAGCTAAACCGGTCATAACATATGCCCATACTATCAAAAGAAGAATGAGATTGCTAAGCTGAGTCTTTTGCTCCATGTGCTTAAAGGTCAAACTCCGGAGCCCTCAAAGGACTTCCTTTTCTCCATTATATCTACCTTTGCTTTAGATCAATACTAGCAAAACTATCCCTGAGACAATGCCACAATCCAACGTGGGAGCTCAAGTGGAGAACCCTCCTTTCTACACGATGTCCTTTTCCCTAAGTTTGAGTATACAAATCATGTATGGTGCCATTAATAAGGAAAAAAATGAGCACGGAAATGGAACTTGTAATAATAAGAATAATACTTAAAATTTAACGCCAGTAATGCTCTAGTGATGCACCAGAGAACTTACAAACCTTGCATAATTAGTGAGATAAAAAAAAGTAATTTAAGTGCAAACAAATTTAAGCTGATGTAATTCTTGAACATACATGATACAAAAAAATATTCAAACCACCATGGCACGAAGAGATTACCAGCTTCAAGCACAGTGGAATTAACATAATCTTCATCATTTTCATTGAAGTTTCCAGCCATGTATCCATTACCATCAGATGAGGAGCTGAAGCTACGACAAATAGGACCAAAATTCTTTGAAGATGACTGAGAGATTGGAGAAACTAGTCTAGTAATGTTGCGGTATTTAGACACAGCACCCAAGAATGCAGTGCCAAGCTGCCCAGATTTGATCAATGAGTTGTTGACAAGGGCAGCAGGAAGCCTTGCTTGCATTATAGGGCGACAAAGAATTGGTCCCTCCATTGCCATCAATGTGCCTACATAATAAAAGTTAAAATGATTAATAAGGAAGTTTGATCAGAATGGGAGACCGCCTAAATGGAAAATCAAATGGGAAATTATTTCTGCACCTTCTAAGAAATAATAGCAGTGAAATGCTAGTAAGAAAATTAATCTAGTACAGTATGTTTATAGATTTTACAATCAGCTCTGTAAATTAATCTAGCACAGTGGAACTAACATAATCTTCATCGTTTTCTTGAAGCTTCCAGCATAATTAATCAGTGCTGATTGCCACAGCAGCATTAGAAATCCGTAAATATTTATCATTACTGTAATTTCCATGTTATTTGCAGTACGCGCACAATCCAACACCCATATTAGCAGGATAACTCCTTACAGAAGATCATATCAGAAGGTAGGTCTTGGCGCCTGAGTAGACAAAATAGAAGAAAAAACATTGAAGTTGACCAATCAATTATACAAGCCACTGCAGATTTTTTTTTTCTCTCTTTCTTATAGTGGAGTATATTTGTCAATTTTGCGCCACAATTGACTCGTAAAATAACCGCACTAATCCAAAGTAAGTAACGAATCAAAGTCCATTTCTACACGCAAGCAACAAGCAAGAACCGACCAAAATCGATGCTCGAGCCAGAAACAATCACCCGACGAGACCAAAATCCCCAAAGATGTACGAACCAACGCGAAGAGAAATCAGAAAACGAACAGGAAATCCCGGAAATAGCCAGCAAAATCGGGAAAAGAATCACGGCGATCAGACCACGGATCACATCAAAATAAGGGTTAAATCGGGGGGAGACCGGAGATCGCCTTACCACCAGCAACGGCCGTTCCTCGGAATCGAGCACGAGCGCAACTTCTTTTTTAGGGGAAACACGAGCGCAACTTTATAGAGACATCAGTGACCAAGTATATTTATTGTGTGGGGTTGGAAAATGGAAGCGAAAGAGGTGGGGCTTAGCCTTCCTTTATCCAGAAGAGAGCAGAAAATGTAGCGGTGGGCGAGCGGGGCCCGGCGGCTCCTATGCAGTACCAGTGGGCGAGTGGTAAAATGTTTGGCTACAGGCCTACAGCTACGAGTACTGTAGCATAGGCTTTGTGGCGTAGTTTCGAGAAGAGAGGGCTAGTTTGGTTGCCATTGTTAGAAGGGAGCGAGGGATTGGTGGAATAGTTGTTGTATTGCTTGATCCTCGTGGGCATATATATAGGAGTACATGATCTATTTGGAGTACAAGGCAAGCCAGAACGTCTAACATATGTTTCCTAATACAATCACATTACTCAACATCCCCCCGCAGTCACAACGGTAGCGACGCAGACGGTGAGACTGGAGAAGAATCCGAAGGCAAGCCGACGGACATCCCCCCACAGTCGTAACGGTCGACGCATCGCGGAGTCTTGGCTGGAGTGGAAACCAACGAGGTTGCTCAAGCAGGCGGTAGCCCTTTGTGCCGTTTGTCGATGTAGCCGAGAGCGTGGGTGGTGGAGCCGTGGTCGAGGTAGCCGTACGAAGAATGCCGTGGTGGATGTCGAGTCGGATAGCCGGTGTCGAGGAAGTCGCCGTGGAGCCGCGGACGCAATAGGGCGCCGAGTTAGCATGGGCGCAGTGGTATCGAAGTAGGATGCGCCGGGAGGAAAATGTTGTTGACGACGCGTCACAGCGGGTTTGCCAATCCCGGGGACACATGTTAGAAGGGAGAGAGGGATTGGTGGAATAGTTGTTGTATTGATTGAGCCTCGTGGGCATATATATAGAAGTACATGATCTACTTGGAGTACAAGGCAAGCCAGAATATTTCTTAGTCTAACCTATGTTTCCTAATACAATCACGTTACTCAACAGCCATCCTCGGCACCATGCCTAAAATTTTTTGCTGCCTGGTCTATGCCTGAAAAGTTCAAGCTTTTTGCCTGTCCAGGCTAGCCTCGCGAGGGGGTGTTTGCTTCCTATCCTCGCCTGCTACTCTGTCTCTTAGTTATTAAAAGAATATTTTATTTAGAAAGCAAACAGTACGGCCTTGTCTGATAGCTCAGTATTTTCTAAGTATTTCAAAAATACTACAGTTTTTAGGATTACCATGGTTTTATTTACTTTGAGCTGTTTGACAACCACACAAAACTGTGGTTTCAATACTATGGTATTTTCTCGGCGTAAAAAAAAGAACCCTGGACCTCTTTTTCTTAAACAGAGCATGCAAAAAGAACGAGCCCATCATTATCTTCGGTAGCTCCAAGCCGCTGCCGCCGCCGCCCTGTTGTCCGTGGAGTCTGTCTTGATCGGGCACCCATGGACAAATCAAGGATAGGCAGTACAGTGTGGCGTGTACAGGGGAGAGTACCGTAGTTGATGGGAAGGAGCAGGGCAGCAGGCTGCTAGACTTGTCTCTTTCAACGGCGGCAACTACCCCGACGGCGACGCGGACGAAGGCCAAGTCGTTCAGTTCATGAGCGCTTCGCCGTGTGGTGCGCTGCCGGCACTGCTGTCTTGCCGAGCGTTAGCTCCTGGTGCTCCAAGACGCGAAAGAAAACCAAGCCACTCCTGTCAACGCACAGCTCGGCCGCGAGGTGCAACGCGGTGTGGTCGGTGTTATGGCAGTTTGACCTATTTGGTGTACTTTGGTAAGTGTACACTGAGCTTCAGGGAGCTTGTGCATGGTGCGTTTAGCTTGGCCGTTCGGTTCAGTTAGTGCATGGTCCTGCTAGCTTGTGCACGCCGGTGCATTGTGCCCCGTTCATCAGTTTGTAGCTAGGAACGCACCGTTTGCAGCTGGTTCAAACGGCTACCTAGTTAATATTACGTCGATGCATGCAAGCTCTTGCCAAACAGGTCCACAGTATTCTAAATACTTCAAAAATACTCTGTTATGTTAAAATTGTAGTATTGGGTACCTACAGACTATATTATTGTAGTTTTTCAATACTTTGGTTTTTATAATTTTTGCTATCAAACAGAGCCTACGTCCCTTGTCTTCTCTGCCAGGCTAGCATGCAGCCCATCCACGCGCGAGAATCCGGATGCCTGGTCCAGGCTAACAATCTTGCCTGGGCTAACCATCATATTTTTACTTATCCTCACCATGCTAATTATATGGGTGTGACAGCCAGGCCAGGCAGGCATTTTTTTCTCAGGATTCAAACCAAACAACTACCAGGCTAACTCCAGGCACCACCCAGGCCAGGCATATAGTGGTGTGGACGCTAACCAAACTAACCCAGAATACATGAGAGCATCTTCAGCCACGCCCCAACATCCCCAAGGTCATTTTTTAGTGCCGGTGTCCAAAAGTCGGCCCAATCACATCCTGAAAGCCTAATTTTCGCCGATTAGAACCGAAATTAGCGCCGACGGACACAGCCGAACCCGGCGCGCTGGGGGCGCCGGGTAATCGTTTTTTGGCGCGAAAGAACGGCGGGCCCGCCGAGTCAGCGACCCCCGCGACTCGTCGTCCTCATCGCCTCGGTTTCCCGCGGGGAATCAATGTTAAGACTGTCGTCGGTCAGCCCATTGATTCCTCACGGGCGGCACGGTGAGGCGACGCGCCCCCTCCCACCACGCGTACACACGACACCCCCCCGGGCCGCTATATAAGCCTCCCCTGCCTCGTCGGTAAGCGCACCCCACCCGCAGCCCCCCTCTCTCCCCGTGCATGATACGTCTTCGTCATGTCTATAATTTTTTATTGTTTCATGCCAATGTTATAGAACTTTTACATATTTTTGGCTACTTTCTATATGATTTATTGGACTAACCTATAGATCCCGTGCCCAGTGTCAGTTCCTGTTTTTTACATGATTTTTGTTTCGTAGAAAATCCATATCAAACGAAGTCCAAACATGATAAAAATTTACGAAGAATTATTTTGGAATATATGTGATATTTTGGAGGTGGAATCAACGCAAAAAGGGGCCCACGGTGCCCACAACCCACCAAGGCGCGCCCAGGTGTCTTATGCTCACCTCGTAGGTCGGTTGGGTCTCTACTTCGGGCGCAAGGAATCTTATATCCGAAGTTAAGGATCTCCCGGAATATAAGAAACGGTTTTCAGCCAGATCTGGGGAATGCGAAACAGAAGAGAATGGAGAGGGGGATCCAATCTCGCAGGGGCTCCCGCCCCTCCGCCGCCATGGAGGCCATGGACCAGAGGGGGGAACTCTCCTCCCATCTAGGAGGGAGGCCAAGGAAGAAGAAGAAGAAGGAGGAAGAGGCTCTCTCCCCCTCCCTCCCGGTGGCGCCGGAACCCCGGCAGGGCTAGGATCGTGACGACGATCTACATCAACAATCTTGCTACCGTCAACACCAACTCTCTCCCCCTCTATGCAGCGGTGTAACACACCTTCTCTCCGCTGTAATCTTTACTTAAACATGGTGGTCAACTCCATATATTATTTCCCAATGATCTATGGTTATCCTATGATGTTTGAGTAGATCTGTTTTGTCCTGTGGGTTAATCGTGATCTTGGTTGGTATGATTGTATATTTTATTTATGGTGTTGTCTTACAGTGTCCTCCGTCTCACGCAAACGTGAGGTGTCCCCGTTGTAGGGTGTTGCAATATGTTCATGATTCGCTTATGGTGGGTTGCGAGAGTGTCATAAGCTTAAAACCGAGTAAGTGGGTTGTTGCGTATGGGATAAAGAGAACTTAATACTTAATGCTATGGTTGGGTTTCACGACCTTAATGATCTTTAGTAGTTGCGGATGCTTGCTAGAGTTCCAATCATAAGTGCATATGATCCAAGTTGAGAAAGTATGTTAGCTCATGCCTCTCCCTCATATAGAATTGCAAGAATGATTACCGGTACTTGTTATCGATTACCTAGGGACAAATGACTTTCTTGTTGACAAAAGCTATCCACTTTTATTACCTTGCAATTTATTCATAGTTTTATTCTCGCAAAGTACTCGTAGTTTTATTCTTGCAAAATAGTTCCATACTTGTTCTAGGTAAAGCAAACGTCAACTGTGCGTAGAGTTGTATTGGTTGCCGATAGAACTTGAGGGAATATTTGTTCTACCTTTAGCTCCTCGTTGGGTTCGACACTCTTATTTATCGAAGAAGGCTACAAACGATCCCCTATACTTGTGGGTTATCATGACCTTTTTCTGGCGCCGTTGCCGGGGAGCAATAGCGTGGGGTGAATATTCTCGTGTATACTTGTTTGCTTTATCACTAAGTAGTTTTTTTTTGTGCTTTTGTTTCTATCTTTAGTTATGGGTAGGAAACGCAAAATACCAAATAAATTAATTGTACCTACTAAACCTATAGTTGAAGAACCACCCAATATCTATCATACTGCTAAAGCTTTTTACTTAGATCATCTTCAATCCCTATGTGCTCGTGCTAAAAATCCAACTAGCTTAGTTGAGGGAAAATCATTAGATGAGCATGCTTGTTTTGTGTGACACCGTTTATCTCAAAAACGGAAACTTCTACTGCATCAAATTAATACTATGCAATGCTATGCTTGGAATTTATGTGAATTATATGATTTTACTTGTTGTTCTGAAGACCCTAAGAAACACCTTCCTTACCAATGTGAGTTTAGTGATAATGGAATCGTATCTTCGTATGCTAAGGGTGTTTATAATTACTATGATGTTCAACAAATTGAAGAATTTGTTGCTTTTAAGGGTGCTTATGAAATTGCTTCTTTGATTGAAAAGTATGATGCTACTCTTTACAAATCTGAAAAATTTGTCATACTTAAATATTGTTATGATAATTATGCTTCTAATGCCTATGTTAAACCATATATTGAGGACTCCTCCACTGTCCAAGAAGAGACTAACATTTTGCAGGAGTCTATGGAAGAAGAAATGGATGAAAGTGTGAGCTCATTGGATGACAAAGATGATGAGGAGAGCGAAGAACAAAAGGAGGAAGAGCGGATTAGCTACCCGTGCCCACCTTCTAATGAGAGTAACTCTTCAACTCATACATTGTTTAATTTTCCTTCGTTCTTACTGAAGGATGAATGCTATGATAATTGCTATGATCCCGTTGATTCATTTGAAATATCCCTTTTTGATGAACTTGATGCTTGCTATGCTTGTGGCCATGATGCCAATATGAATTATGCTTATGGAAATGAACTTGCTATAGTTCCTTATGTTAAGAATGAAATTGTTTCTATTGCACCCACATATGATAGTCCTATTATCCTTTTGAATTCTCCAAACTACACTATATCGAAGAAGTTTGCACTTATTAAGGAGTCCATTGATGGGTTGCCTTTTACCATTACACATGATAATTTTGATGAATATAATATGCATGTGCTTGCTGCTCCTACTTGCAATTATTATGAGAGAGGAACTATATCTCCGCCTCTCTATGTTTCCAACACAACAAAATTGCAAGAAACTTCTTATGCTATGTATTGGCCTTTACTTGATGTGCATGAATTGTTCTTGTATGACATGCCGATGCGTAGGAAGAGAGTTAGACTTCGTCATTGCATGATATATGTTGCTTTGTGCTCATTACTAAATGCCAAATCATTGTTAATTAAAATTGGCTTTGATATACCTTAGGATCCGGGTGGATTCATTACTTGAGCACTTTATGCCTATCTTAATGGCTTTCAATAAAGCGCTACCAGGGAGACAACCCGGAATTTTTAGATAGTCACTTATTTCTGTTGAGTGCGTTTATAAAGTTTAGAAACAAAAAATATATAGGGTAACTTAAAAACTTTTTCACAAAATAGAAGCGTTTGGAATTTATGCATTGGAGAAGTGAGGGTCGACCTTGAACACTTGTGTTCATGCTCATGGAAATAATGTAGAAATTTCATGAAGATTCTCACAAAAATAATTATCCCCTTGTACAATTCCATTGTATTATAAAAATAATGTGACAAGATTTGCCTTTACGATGAGTAGATTGCTTGTCGGTATGTGCGGTGCAAAAACAGAAACTTTGGTTGCAGTGCGCGATTTTACATTTTTTACTGGAACATCGAAAGTTTCCGAAACTTTTTGCAAAGTCTTGCTATACAAATTGTTAATTTTGTCCTAATTTTTCAGAATTTTTGGAGTACGAGAAGTATGGTGAATGTTCAGATTACTACAGTCTGTCCTGTTTAAGACAGATTCTGTTTTTGATGCATTGTTTTGCTTGTTTTGATGAAACTATAGATTTTTATCGGTGGTATAAGCCATAGAAAAGTTATACTACAGTAGCTACAGTGGAAAAACAAATATGAATTAGTTCGCAACAATACTTATAGTAGTGATTTGCTTTATTATACTAACGGATCTTACCGAGCTTTCTGTTGAGTTTTGTGTGGATGAAGTTATCAAAGATCGAGGAGGTCTCGATATGAGGAGAAGGAGGAGAGGCAAGACCTCAAGCTTGGGTATGCCCAAGGCACCCAAAGTAAATATTCAAGGATACTCAAGCATCTAAGCTTGGGGATGCCCCGGAAGGCATCCCATCTTTCTTCAACAAGCATCGATATGTTTTCGTCTTTGTTTCATTCACGTGATATGCATAAATCTTGGAGCATCTTTTGTGCTTAGTTTTTACTTTTCTTTTATGCACCATGTTGGTATGAGATAGTCCATGGTTGATTTATAGAATGCTCATTGCACTTCACTTATATCTTTTGAGTGTGGCTTTATAGAATGCTTCATGTGCTTCACTTATATCATTTGAAGTTTGGATTGCCTGTTTCTCTTCACATAGAAAACCGTTGTTTGTAGAATGTTCTTTTTCTTCACTTATATTTGTTAGAGCATGATCTTTTTTTAGAAAGAATTAAACTCTCATGCTTCACTTATATCTATCTAGAGAGTCAAAAGGAATTGGTCAATTACATGGTTAGTCATAAAATCCTACATAAAACTTGTGGATCACTGAATATGATATGTTTGATTCCTTGCAATAGTTTTGCGATATAGAGATGGAATATGTGGGAGGTACTAGTAAACGGTTGTGGTTAGTAAGAGTATTGGTGTTAAGGTTTGTGATTCCCGAAGCATGCACGTATAGTCTCTCGTTATGCTATGAAGTTGGAGCATGATTTATTATTGATTGTCTTCCTTATGAGTGGCGATCGGGGACGAGCGATGGTCTTTTCCTACCAATCTATCCCCCTAGGGGCATGCATAGTAGTACTTTGCTTCGAGGGCTATTAAACTTTTGCAATAAGTATATGCGTTCTTTATGACTAATGTGTGTCCATGGATTATACACACTCTTACCTTTCCGCAATTTGCTAGCCTCTACGGTACAGTGCATTGCCCTTTCTCACCTCGAGAGTCTGTGCAAACTTCGCAGGTGCATCCAAACCCCATGATATGATACGCTCTATCACACATAAGCCTTATTATATCTTCCTCAAAACAGCCACCATACCTACATATTATGGCCTTTCCATAGCCATTCTGAGATATATTGCCATGCAACTTCCACCGCTTCTGTTTTGATGACTTGAGCATTCATTGTCATATTGCTTTGCATGATCGTAAGATAGCTAGCATGATATTTCCATGGCTTGTCCCTTTTTTGATATCGTTGTTATGCTAGATCATTTCACATCTTGGTACACTGCCAGAGGCATTCATATAGAGTCATATTTTGTTATAGGTATTGCGTTGTAATTTTTATTTCTTTTGAGTTATAAGTAAATAGAAGTGTGATGATCATCACTATTCATAATTAGAGCATGTCCCAGTGAGGAAAGGATGATGGAGAGTATGATTCCCCCACAAGTCGGGATGAGACTCCAGACAATGAGAGAGAGAAAAGAAAAAAGAAGAAAAAAGAAAAATGAAAAAATGAAAAGAAAAAAGAAATAAAAAGAAATAAAGAGAGAAGGGGCATGGTAGTTCCACACTTGTGCTTCAAAGTAGCACCATGTTTTTCATATGGAGAGTCTCCTATGTTGTCACTTCCATATACTAGTGGGAATTTAGGATTAGATGCACACCACTTAGTTTTCATATTGAGCTTTCATATACTTATAGCTCTTAGTGCATCCGTTGATGGCAATCCCTACTCCTCACGTTGATATCAATTGATGGGCATCTCCATAGTCCGTTGGTTAGTCGCGTCGATGTGAGACTTTCATACTTTCTTGTCTTCTCTATATTTACCCCTATCATCATACTCTATTCCACCCGTAGTGCTATATCCATGGCTCGTGCTCATGTATTGCGTGAGGGCTGAAAAAGCCAAAGCGCGTTAAAAAGTATGAACCAATTGCTCGGCTTGTCATCGGGGCTGTGCATGATAAATACTTTGTGTTAAGAAGACAGAGCATGACAAGACTATATGATTTTGTAGGGATAGCTTTCTTTACCTTTGATATTTTGAAAGACACGATTGTTTGTTGGGATGCCTGAGTATTGATGTATTTATGTCAAATTATAGACCATTGCTTTGAATCACTTATGTCTGAATATTCATGCCATGATTAGATATATGATCAAGCTTATGCTAGGTAGCATTCCACATCAAAAATTATCTTTTTTATCATTTACCTGCTCGAGGACGAGTAGGAATTAAGCTTGGGGATCCTGATATGTCTCCATCGTATCAATAATTTTTTATTGTTTCATGCCAATGTTATAAAACTTTCACATTTTTTTGGCAATTTTCTTTATGATTTATTGGACTAACCTATTGATCCAGTGCCCAGTGTCACTTCCTGTTTTTTGCACGTTTTTTGTTTCACAAAAAATCCATATCAAATGAAGTCCAAACGTGATAAAAATTTACGGAGAATTATTTTGAAATATATGTGACTTTGGGAGGTGGAATCAATGCAAACAGGGGCCCACAGTGCCCACAACCCACCAGGGCGCGCCCCAGGCCCCAAGCGCGCCTAGGTGTCTTATGCTCACCTCGTAGGTCGGTTGGATCTCTACTTCGGGCGCAAGGAAGCTTATATCCGGAAAAAATCCTCGGAGTTACGGATCTCCCGGAATATAAGAAACGGTTTTCAACCAGATCTGGGGAACGCGAAACAGAAGAGAATGGAGAGGGAGATCCAACCCCTCCGCCACCATGGAGGCCATGGACCAGAGGGGGGACTCTCCCCCCATCTAGGGGGGAGGCCAAGGAAGAAGAAGAAGGAGGGGGGCTCTCTCTCCCTCTCTCCCGGTGGTGCCGGAACGCCGCCGGGCTAGGATCATGACGGCGATCTACATCAACAATCTTGCTACCGTCAACACCAACTCTCTCCCCCTCTATGCAGCGGTGTAACACCCCTTCTCTCTGCTGTAATCTCTACTTAAACATGGTGCTTGATGTAGGGTAGAACCCTAGATGGCCAATATTTCACGGAAGGAGCGGATCCCAAAGAGAAACACGAAGAACACAAGGGAATTCACGAGGGAAAAACACGAGAGAATCACTCAAACCAACAAGATTTGATTACACATGCGTTAGATCCAAGAACACAAACAGATACACATGATCCAAGGTCAACAAAGGACGATACAAAGTAACCGGTTCTTCTCCTAGAAGGAGGTCTTGACGGGGCCACCCAAGAGGGGGTCTTGAATCCAAGTTGATCTTCTCCAAAGAGGGGCCGCAGTATCTCTCGAGGAGGAGATCCGTATGGATGAGCAATGCTCTATCTCACAATGAGCTAAACCAATGCTAACCCTAGAAAGGAGGTGGAGGTGGTCTATTTATAGTCTAAGCCACGAAGGGGTAAGTGGGAGAGGGATACAAGGCCAAAGGCCCGCGGCTGCGCACAGGCAGGGCGGTAGTACCGGTCCCTCGGGCGGTAGTACCGCTTCAGCGGTAGTACAGCTTGGACTGGGCGGTAGTACCGGACTTGTGTCGTTCGATCACAGGTGTTTATCGGGTTGAGCGGCAGTAGAGCGGACGTGGGCCGGTAGTACGGCTTGTGGGCCTTCAGCGGTAGTACCGCTTGGGGGAGGGCGGTAGTACCGCTCGTTCTGGACTGGCCCGGTTCTCTTCCTCCTTCTCTTCCATGCTTCCCTCGCGGACGGTGTAGTTGTTCCTTGGCGCTTGCACTCCTCCTCGTCATCCGTAGTGTTCCGACAATACCTATGCATGCACACGAGTGGAGTGTCAAGTAGTATACCATCCTCGAAGGGGTCAAGTGAGCACGTGTAAAGGAGACGATTCACCTTTGTGTATGTGAAGTAGATGTCGCACGTGTCACTCGCCGAACAGACTCTTGACATGGTGATGTCCATAGGATGCTCCGCATCATATCCCCTCCCTTGGGAAAGATCCGACCTCGGATCGAAAACCAAATCACCATGGTAAAGAGATGGCTTCGCCGTGTAGAAGTGGACGTTCACCAAGTACTTGTCATCTTGAAGCTCGAAATGTGCACTCTCCAATGTCGCACCATGTAGTGATTCCTTCAAAAGGAGCAAAAACAACAAACACCTGGAAAAACAAATGTGGTTAGCGTTAGTGCAAAACCAATCATTCAAGTGGTGATTCACCCAACAAGTGTCGTCATCATGCAAAGCATATGGTTCGACAAAGGATTGTGACATGGTATGTAAGCACATAAATTGAGCACAAGAAAATATAGCATGGGGACAATCAAGTAAATGTGAGGTAGAGATGCAAATATGTTTGACAAGAGAATAAGCATCTACCTCAAGTTCATAGTAAGCATTCACAAATTGCTCAATGAAAGGTCTATGGAAGGCATATGAATCATTCACAACACCAAATAAGATGAGGTGTCTAAACACATGGGTCAAGTTCAAGGCAATCCAAGCATAATGTGCATAGGGTGTAGTGAACATAGTGTGGTACTCAACACAATAGAAAGAGCAATTGTTCATCATGTGTGAGGCAATCAAGTCAATCATGTGACAAGCAATGGGACATGGCATATGTGAAGTTATGACATTGTTGCAACCAAACATATGAGAGGAGCAAATAATCCAAGAATTGGATGCAACACACAAGGCATATATATCATGATGCATGGAATGGTTAAAATGACAAGTCGAAGCAAGATCTCTAACAAGTGTGCAATCAAGTGATCCAAGATGAACAATAAGTCTCATCGTGCAAGCAACACAAGTAGTATGATCCGCAATATCCATGCTCAAGAAACATGTCACCTTGAAGGCGTGTCCTTGTGCGTCCTTCACAATGCCGAAGCACAAGCAAGTGCGATGTAGAATCGTCGTGGTAGAAGGTGGTTCGCTCTCAAGAGCTCGAATGGTCAACTCGCGTGACGTGGAAGTCGACACAAAGTCCAAGTATCCTACACATGCACACAACAAAAGAAAGAACGTATGTGCATGGTAGATAAACACATCATCCATCATGATGGTTTTCTTCTTTTGCACATAACCATTAGAAGCACAAGTGCATGAATAATATGATGCAACAATCGCTATATTCATGGCACAGGGTATATGGTGCAAAGAGGTAAGACAAGCATGCTTCACAAGGAATATGTCAAAATCTCCAATTATGTGTGAGAATGCTATGGGGGCAAACTCATTATCAAGACAAAGGGCATTGTTGCACTCAATACATGGCAAATCATCTAGCATGAGAGAGGCAACACATGGAGATAAATGACAAGAAGCAATCACAATCATGTGCAAAGCATGTAGATAGTTGTCATCAACCACATGAAATGAGCAAGTATGAATCATTGGTGATGCAACAAGGCAAGCAATCATAGTAATCAAGTCGTGCAAGCTAGTGGAGCGAAGATGCAACACACTAGGGGAAATCATGCCAATCATGTCATGTGAGCAAAGAATAGACATAGGCAATGTACATGACATATCGCAAGCACGAACACAAATCAAGATCATAGTATCATCATAGGCATGGGGCACAAAGCAATCATGGTAGTAACAAACAATATCTCCACCACGCTTGCAAATACACATACAAGTACTAGAATCAATCATCATGTGTAATGAAAAGCATGGGTCACAAATGCATGGCAAAGGCATAGGAATGAGCATATCATGCAAATTGAACATGGCAAGATGGGCAAAGGATATATAATGGACAACAATCCATAACCATGTGAGGGCCATGTAAAAGAAATGCGTGAAGTGTTTGCGCGAAGTGAGCGGTGGGAAAGGCAATCCATGGGATCCCAAGTCATCATTGCTCTCTAGAGCTCGTTTGGTCAACTCATGGGATTGCGAGGTTGACAAGTATTCATGGGTACCTACACAAAAGAGAAACAAACCAAAGAAATTGTGCGTGTGGTAAATGTACACATCATCCATCATGATGTGTATGTGCACGTGAGTGTTAGCACAAGATAAGCATCGCTCAAAGAAATTTGATGCATGGTATAAGAACATGTCATCCATCATGAAAGAATAGTTATTGTGTATGACACGATGGGGATGCAAATTTAGCATAGAAGTATATGGCACATCAATAGCATGTTTATTCATGGGGAGCATATTGTGCACACAAGTATTGGGATCATACAATGGATAGGATGAAGCAAAATCTCCTAAAATGTATGAGGAAACTATGGGGGTCTCCTCATGAGCAATATTGGAAACATCATATGGAGAAAATGGACAACATCCAAAACAATGCATATCCGAAGCTAGGTAGTCATGGCATGGCATATGAGATAAATGATGCAAAGGGAGCATATCAATATCATCACAAGAAAAACAAATGCCGATAACCATGGGCTTGTCATCTATGCCATAAGTGCAAATTGGGTTCATCTTAATGGCATATGCATAGTCACTATGAAGAGATTGCAAATATGACATATGATTGATCTCATGCATAGCATATGACAAGTCAAGCGGATTGTCAAACATGATGTGACCTAAAGAATTGTCACAAGAAATCCTATGTAACATGGCATCACAACCAATAGACTCCACATGGCAATCATCATACTCATCATAAATGGGTAAATCATTGCATGGGGAAATCATACTAGAATGAAGCATGGTAATAGGTTGATCAACATCATGCAACCAATCAATGTCAAGAATGTCCACTAGTGGGACTAGAGCATCACCTTCACCTATGTTACCTTGTTCATTCTATTCAAGTGGTGTAGGTGAGGTGGCAAAGACCAAATGGTGGTCATCATCATCAACTTGATGGAACCATGTGGGGGGTGCATCATATTCCACCATGGCCATCGTCTTGTCCAAAGGAAGGACGTAGTCATCGTGAATCGACGCGTCATCATATATGGGACCTAGCACCAAATGAGAAGACACAATAGAGGTAGAGGTTAAGTCGTTAGAAAACGAAGTGGGCTCACTCTCTCTATGTGGTGGTTCACTCACTCCCTCAAGGTAGGTGCACTCAATCTCATGTATGGTGGAGTCACTCATCTCGCTCAAGTGGTGGGTGTTGTGGCTCTCCTCACATGGGAATTGGGGCAACTCATCACATATGTGGCTAGTGGTGAAGTCATTCTCACTCCCAATATGGTGGCACAAGTCACTCAAGTCATCATACGTCGCTGTGGTCGAAGGGAAAATCCCATGCTCGATCATCTCATCATCGTCGTCATGGATGAAGGCCGAAGATGGCACATCATCGCTCTCGCCTCCTAAGATGGAAGCATCATCCTTGCTCGTCACCAAGTCGCTCGCCTCCAAAGCTTGGTCCTTGAAGGTCTCTGTAGTCGTACTCATCGCTGCACCATCTTGAAAAAGAGTCGTGGAGGACTCGGTATCATCAATGCCACAAAGAGGGATGGCGGTGAAGTCGAATTTGGGAGCATCGTCTCGGAGCTCGTCGGGCTTGGACATCTTGGTGGTACTAGCCTCATGCTCGTTGTCTTTGAGCTTGGTCTTCGAGAAGTGTGCTTGGGGTGGAGAAGCCTTGGCCTTCATGAGTTCTTGTTCCGCCTTGAGAGCACCAATGTAGTTGTCGTCGAGGGACTTGTAGTTCTCGAGGAAGATAGTGTTGGAGATGTCATTGTTCAATCCCATCATGAAGTGGAACTTCATTGACATGGGGTCGTCCATGCCGGCTCGTCGCAAGGCTTTCTTCATCTCCTTGAAGTACTCGTTGATGGACTTGGATCCTTGGGTTGTGTTCTCCAATTGGCGTAGAAGTTGTTCCGTGTAGGTTGGAGGCACAAACTCTCGCTGCAAAGCTCTCTTTGTCTTGGGCCAACTCATGTCGTAGCTCTCCGAAGGTGTATGAAGCCACCATGTCGAGGCGTAGTCGTGGAAGTTTCTTGTGGCGCACTTCACTTGATCTTCGGGAGGGACTTGATGTAGCTTGAGGTAGTCGTCCATCAAACGCTCCCACTCGAGATACTCCTCGGGTTCTAGAGTCCCATAGAAAGGAATCTCATGGTCGGTGTCGAGGTAGCAGTAGCCCGTGGAAGTTGCGGACTTGAGCTTGGGGAGCTTCTCTTGAGCGTAGTCTTGAGGTGCTTGTTGGCGAAGATGCCGTATATCCAAAGGCGAAAATTCCTTGAAGTCGCTTGGCGAAGATGCCAAGGGAGATGGTGAAGTCGTTGAGCGGTTGTTGGTGTTGAGCTCTTGACCTTCACGTTCTTGTTGGTGATGGTGTCGATGCCGATGTGATCTTGCCGGAGATGGTAGCTCGGAAGCATGTGCTCTTGAGCGTCTTCTCGAAGATGAGGAAGATCGCTTGTAGGACTTGATGAGGGCTTTGATCTCCTCCATTTGAGCGTTCATCTTGGCGTCGTTGGAGTTGTTCGTGGCATCGAACTCGTTGTTGTTGTTGTAGACCGAGGGTGAAATGCCTTGCCTATCCATCACAAGACTCGAGCAAATATGAGTGGGAGAAAGAGAAGAACTATACCAAATGTACCTTGATCGATGTTGAAGATGGATCAATGATCACTCAATGTGTAACAAGGAAATAGCACAAGTGGTATCAATTCTTGTCGGTTTCTCACACCTACACAAATAAGGCTTGATAGAGGCAAAGGTGTCCCGATGTTTCGATGAGATGGTGGCTATGGTTTCTGTGGGAGTCGACCTTGACGATCCGACTATGAACGTGTGAGACGTCGCGCCTTAGCAATCGCTAAACCAACTTCCGAGGGTTATTGACCACGCTGGGGCACGATCAACCTGACCACGAGGGCCTGTTTCCTGCGAGCAAACGAAGAACAAGCAAGAAACTAATATTGCAATCCGGATATTGCGAATATAAGAGGAAAGCTTTATTAATGAAGGTGGGGTTCTGTGACGCCTTGGTCTGGTCGTTGAACACAAACGAAGTACGCGAAGTTGCAGCTATGGCGAACTTTTGATCTAAACAAAACCCCCCAAAGTCTAAACGACGCCCTAAGGGCTGTATATATGGAGGAAGAGGGGGGGAATTTCGTGGCCCTTGAGGAAGGGGTCCGAAACCAACCCTAACTCTTGTTTCCCCACACATACGGACTCTAAAAACAACCTATACTTAAGTATATCGAAATTACATGGGCCTGGCCCAATAATAAGGTGATGCAGCACCTAGAATAGCCTCTGGACGAAATTTATGAAGTGGCATCTTGTATATTTCGTCCAAGGCTTCATTCACTCCTTATGGTGGCTTCAGAGTCCTGAAATCATCACTTGTAACTCCGTTCTTGTTCCCCTTGCGCATACCATCAACTCCATGCTTGTTCTTGCTCCAAGGTTCATCTTTCTTGTCCATGGTAGGCCCTTCATTTGTAAGCAAAACAAATGTATCCAACTTAGGCAGCATCATATTCTCATGAACATTGGAATTGTTACCAAGAAACGTAAGTACCTGATAATTCAATTGGCGTGCGCGAGCTCTAGTAATTGGTCCAGTATGTATAGCAGCAGGGGCTGTGGGTGTAACAATGGTATTGATGTCCTCATTATCCTCCCCTTCTTGAAATGAAGTTGTCCTCGACGGAAGCTCATCTTCCTCACCCAAATAAGGCTTCAAATCTGGAATGTTAAAAGTGGGACTAACCCCAAAATCTGCAGGCAGCTCAAGTTTATATGCATTATCATTTATTTTCTCTAACACCTTAAATGGACCATCAACACGTGGCATTAGCTTTGATTTGCGCAAATTAGGAAACCTATCCTTACGCAAATGTAACCAAACAAGATCTCCAGGTGCAAAGACAACATGTTTTCTACCCTCATCTCCAGCAAGTTTATATTTAACATTCATACGCTCAATGTTTTCCTTAGTTAACTCATGCATTTTTAAAATCAATTCAGCACGTTCTTTAGCATCAAAATTAACCTTCTCCGAAGATGGAAGAGGCAACAAATCAATGGGTGCACGAGGTAGGAAACCATACACAATTTCAAAAGGGCACATCTTAGTAGTAGAATGCAAGGAACGATTATAAGCAAATTCAATATGAGGCAAGCATTCTTCCCACATTTTCTTATTATTCTTCAAAACAGCCCTAAGCATAGTAGACAATGTTCTATTGACTACTTCAGTTTCTCCATCAGTTTGGGGGTGACAAGTAGTACTAAAAAGCAGTTTAGTCCCCAACCTAGCCCATAAACATCTCCAAAACTGGCTAAGAAATTTAGTATCACGGTCTGAAACAATAGTATTTGGCACACCATGCAAGCGAATAATTTCACGAAAGAACAAATCAGCAACATTAACAACATCATCGCTTTTATGACATGGTATAAAGTGTGGCATTTTCAAGAATCTATCCACGACAACTAATATGCTATCCCGCCCCTTCTTTGTTCTAGGTAAACCTAAAACAAAGTCCATAGATATATCCTCCCAAGGAACACTAGGCACAGGCAAAGGCATATGTAATCCATGAGGATTGAGTCGTGACTTAGCTTTTTGACATGTAGTGCAGCGAGCAACAAAACGCTCAACATCCCGTCTCATCTTTGGCCAAAAGAAATGTGTAGCAAGTACGTCCTCCGTCTTCTTCACGCAAAAGTGTCCCATTAATCCTCCTCCATGCGCCTCCTGCAACAACAAAAGACGAACAGAGCTAGCAGAAATGCATAGCTTGTTAGCACGGAACACAAAACCATCATTAACAACGAACTTGTTCCATGTTCTTCCTTCTTTACAATTCTGCATTACTTCTTTAAAATCAGCATCATGCACATATTGATCTTTGATGGTCTCCAAACCAAATATGTTGAAGTCAAGTTGTGAAAGCATAGTATAGCGATGAGACAAAGCATCAACAATAACATTTTCTCTACCCTTCTTGTGTTTAATGACATAAGGGAAAGTCTCAATGAATTCAACCCATTTAGCATGTCTACGATTCAGTTTAGCTTGACTTTTAATATGTTTCAAAGATTCATGATCAGAATGTATAACAAATTCTTTGGCCCATAAATAATGTTGCCATGTCTCTAAAGTCCGAACAAGAGCATATAATTCTTTATCATAAGTAGAATAGTTCAGACTAGGCCCACTCAATTTTTCATAAAAGTATGCAACAGCTTTGCCATCTTGTAATAACACACCTCCTAATCCAATTCCACTAGCATCACATTCAAGCTCAAAAGTCTTATTAAAGTCAGGAAGTTGAAGTAAAGGAGCACGTGTCGACATATCTTTCAATACCGTGAAGGCTTCTTCCTATGCGGTACCCCAAACAAAAGGCACATCCTTCTTTGTAAGCTCATTGAGAGGTGCAGCAATGGTGCTAAAGTCTCTCACAAAACACCTATAGAAACCAGCGAGTCCAAGAAAACTCCTCATTTGTGTGACCGTTTTGGGTTGCGGCCAACTCTCAATAGCTTCAATCTTGGCTTTATCAACTTCAATTCCCTGTGGAGTAACAACATAGCCAATAAAGGACACTCGGTCGGTGCAAAAGGTGCACTTCCCAAGGTTACCAAACAAACGTGCATCACGTAGAGCATTAAAAACAACACGTAAATGTTCCAAATGTTCTTCCAAAGATTTGCTATAAATCAGTATATCATCAAAATAGACTACCACAAATCGTCCAATGAAAGCACGTAAAACTTCGTTCATTAGTCTCATGAAAGTACTAGGTGCATTAGTTAACCCAAAAGGCATGACTAACCACTCATATAAACCAAACTTAGTTTTAAATGCTGTTTTCCATTCATCTCCCAATTTCATATGAAGTTGATGGTATCCACTACGCAAATCAACTTTGGAGAATATTGTAGAGCCATTCAATTCATCAAGCATATCATCTAGCCTAGGAATAGGATGACGATAACGAATAGTAATATTATTAATGCCTCTACAATCAACACACATACGCGATGTACCATCCTTTTTAGGCACTAGTATAATAGGAACAACACAAGGACTAAGAGATTCGCGTATATAACCTTTGTCGAGCAGCTCCTGTACTTGACGCATAATCTCTTTCGTCTCCTCTGGATTTGTACGGTATGGTGCACGGTTGGGTAGCGATGCACCGGGAATTAAGTCAATTTGATGCTCAATCCCTCGAATAGGTGGTAATCCCGGTGGCACGTCTTGTGGGAAGACGTTAGCGAACTCCTGCAAAATGTTAGTGACAACAAGGGGCAAAGAGGAAGGCACGTACTCGAATGAAAATAATGCCTCTTTGCACACAAAAGCATAGCAAACAGATTTGCTAGAATCTAGCTCATTAATATCAGATTTGGTGGCAAGTAAACATGCACTTTTCAATTTAATTTCAGAAGCAACACTAGATGGTTTATTATTAGGCTTCATTTGTTGCTCAAATTCTTTTGCCACAATCTGATTTTCACTCTTATGTTTCTCTTGTTTTGCTTTATTAGCTCTATTAATATCATCTTTCAAAATGGAATCAGGAGTCATAGGAAGCAAAGTAATATTTTTATCCTTATGAACAAGAGTATACTGATTGTTTCTACCATGGTGTACATAATTTTTATCAAATTGCCATGGTCTACCAAGTAATAAGGAACATGCTTGCATAGGTACCACATCACAATCAACATAATCAGCATATGTAGAGATACTAAAATGCACACGAACAATACGTGTTACCTTAACCTTGCCGCTGTTGTTGAACCATTGAATGTAGTAAGGATGTGGATGTGGTCTTGTGGTGAGAGATAGCTTCTCCACCATCTCCATGCTAGCCAAGTTGTTGCAGCTCCCTCCATCTATGATGACGCAAATAGAACGTTCCTTCACAACTCCCTTTGTATGGAACAAATTATGCCTCTGATTTTGCTCAGCTTGTGTAACCTGCACACTCAAAACACGTTGAGCAACTAAACATTCATACCTGTCAGCATCTTCAGCAGCCATGTATTGCGTCTCATGATTAGAATCATCTCCACCGTGTTCTTCATGTGTAATAAGAGCCAAAGTCTCCTCATCATAGTCACTAGCGGACTCATACCCACCATCCTCAATAACAATCATCACACGCTTAGATGTCATTCTCTCGCATAATGACCTCCACCCTTGCAACGTCGACAAATAATATCATGTGTTTGCCCTGTTGATGCCATGGATGAAGAAGAGCTCTTTGCAGGCCCAGAAGGTGTGCTCTTGGTAGATAGTGGTGATTGTGCCTGCTTTACTGTATCACGGTTGGAGGTGGCAGCCGACGGAGGAGCCGGTGTAGCAGAACGTGTGGAAGTAGATGATGCACGTGGTGTCCATGATGAAGGTCGACCTGCAGAAAAGTTAGTTCGCGCCAATGCCTGTCGATCCTGCACTTCACGTTCAGCTTTACAAGCAAGATGGAATAAACGAGTGATATTATTATAATCCTTATAGTCTAGAATGGTCTGAATCTCTCTATTTAATCCACCCAGAAAACGTGCAAGCATAGCTTCATTCTCCTCAACAATACCACATCTAATCAAGCCAGTTTGTAATTCCTGATAATATTCTTCTACCGATTTTTTTCCTTGTCTTAAGCGCTGCAATTTTTGAAGTAATTCACGTTGATAATATGGTGGAACCCAGTGAGTACGCATAGCAGTTTTCAAAGCAGCCCAAGTAGCTGGAACATGATATAATATACAATGTTCAGACCACCAAACACATGCAAAGCTAGTGAAAGCACAAACAGCAGCAGGAACACGTCTCTCCTCACGATATTGTAAACATGTAAGTCGTTGTTCAGTTTCTAACTCCCAAGTAAGATATATATCAGGAACATATCTACCCTCAAATGGTGGAATATTCAATTTCAGTTTAGGGAGATGGTCATGATCTCGTACCTAAGGGGGAGCCCAAACATTGCCATTATTTGCATGTGGACGACCCGGTGGTTGTGGTGCTGGTGGTTGCACGTAGTTCTGATGTTGATCAACCTCATCCTCGTAATCTCCCACATAATCATCCTCCCCCACATCAGCAACAGGAGCCACAGAAGTATCAACAGCAGCACCAGCAGCTTGGCCAGGCTGAAGAGGGACACGGGTCGCTCGGCGGAAGGCTATTTCGCGATGTGGAGGTAGTCGTTGTTGCTGTTGTAGAGGTGCGTTAGGTGCAGCCGGTGGTGGTGGTGGTAGACGCGCAAGCAATTCATTGAACTTGTTATCAAGCTTTGTTTCGAACACCTTCTCAATGCCATCTATCTTCTGCATGTCCTCTTCAAATCTATTTAGCACATCTTCCACCTGTCCACTCATCATTTGCTGAAACTTATCATGTAACGCTTTGTTTGTCATGTTCTCCCAGTCAGTCTTGTCGGCTTGTGATCCTGCCATGGTTAGCAGCAATAGAAACACACAAGAATATGATTCTATAGACTACTAGGAAGTGGTGGTGGTGTTGTGGTGAACAGTCACAAATCCGTCAAGCAAATCTCAAATTCTTACCAGTTCTTACCCAGCAGCAGGCGGTGATCGGCAACCATTGTAGTCAAAACTCTCAAAAGCTAGGATAGAGCGATTGCTAGGGAGGGTCAAACGCACGACGTAGATGTATGTGGAGCTCGGAAGGCTTATAGTATGGTAGCAAGAAGGCCAGCAATAATCAATTCAGAGATGCAAAGTTAAATAAACGCTCAACGACGGTACTGTGCTGGTCCTAGGCCAGACCGTGCTAGAGACGCGAGCCTAGAACACTAACAAAATCACGGCGCTGCACGGAAACAAGGGAAAAGCACACTCTGGTTTTTTTTTGCTCTGTTTTTTTTTGCGCTCCTCTTTTTTTTTGCTAAAAATCACTATAATGGCGAGTGTCTCAAAACTCTTCCCAGGTCAAACGGACAGGATGGGTACAAAATTTTTTGACATTTTTTTTCGGAAATCAGGGCAGCGACGACGAAAAAGTGCGACCAAAAATCACTATGATGGCGAGTGTCTCAAAAGACTCAGAACAGCCTAAAAATAGGATAGGAAAAAAATATTTTCGGTCGCCGAAATTTTGGCCTAAAAACTGCCCGGGGGTCTCCAGACTCTTTTTTTTTTCTTTTTGTTTCGAGACCTACTCAGGCAAGGAAACACAAAACGAAAACTAGATGGATCACGAAAACAAACCTAATATGAAAAGAACTCGGATTGGTGGTGGATATATGATGGTAAGATATGGCAGCGGTGGTGGTATATGGTAGCGGTGGTGGTATATGGATACGGATTGGTGGTGGTATATGGATATAGATTGGTGGTGGTATATGGATACAGATTGGTGGTGGTATATGGATACGGATTGGTGGTGGTATATGGCAAGGCGATGATGATGGTGCGGCGGCGGCGTGACAACTTATGACCAGAACTCGAAACTCTAAAAGACTAGACTCTAAGACCAGCAACAAGACACGACGATGCAACCGCAAATTCAACAAAGCAAAAACCCTAAAAAGATTATGCAAAGGCTCAGATTGGTTCAGATATGATGAACTAACCCTAAATTTTTTTGTGGCTTTTTCGTGGACTGTAGGTATGAAGAACAGACTCGATCGAAACTATGAAAAACTGTAAAATCTCACCGGGCAACCTGGAAATCTGATACCACTTGATAGAGGCAAAGGTGTCCCGTCTTTTGATGAGATGGTGGTTATCGTTTTAGAAGAAGTCGACTTTGACGATTCGACTATGAACGTGCGAGGACATCGCGCCTTAGCAATCGCTAAACCAACTCCGAAAGGTTATTGACCACGCCGGAGCACGATCAACCTGACCACGAAGGTCTGTTTCCTGCAGGCAAACGAAGAACAAGCAAGAAACGAAGACTGCAATCTGGATATTGCGAATATAAGAGGAAAGCTTTATTGATCAAGGTGGGGTTCTGTGACGCCTTGGTCTGGTCGTTGAACACAAACGAAGTACGCGAAGTTGCAGCTATGGCGAACTTTTAATCCAAACAAAACCCAAAGTCTAAACGATGCCCTAAGGGCTGTATATATGGAGGAAGAGGAGAGAATTTCGTGGCCCTTGAGGGAGGGGTCCGAAACCAACCCTAACTCTTGTTTCCCCACACATACGGACTCTAAAAACAGCCTATACTTAAGTATTTCGAAATTACATGGGCCTGGCCCAATAATAAGGTGACGCAGCACCTAGAATAGCATATGGACGAATATTATGAAGTGGCATCTTGTATATTTCGTCCAAGGCCTCATGCACTCATTATAGTGGCTTCAAAGTCCTGGAATCATCACTTGTAACTCCGTTCTTGTTCCCTTTGCGCATGCCAACATCTCCATGCTTGGACTTGCTCCAAGGTTGATCTTTCTTGTCCATGGTAGGCCCTTCATTTGTAAGCAAAACAAATGTATCCAATTTAGGCAGCATCATATTCTCATGAACATTGGAATTGTTACCAAGAAACGAAAGTACCTGATAATTCAATTGGCGTGCGCGAGCTCTAGTAATTGGTCTAGTATGTATAGCAACATGGGCTGTGGGTGTAACAATGGTATTGATGTCCTCATCAGTATCTATTATTTTTGATTGTTCCATGCCAATATTATTCAACTTTCATATACTTTTTGGCAACTTTTTGGGACTAACATATTGATCCAGTGCCCAATGCCAGTTCCTGTCTGTTGCATGTTTTTGGTTTCGCAGAATATCCATATCAAAAGGAGTCCAAACGGGGTAAAAACGGACGGATATTATTTTTGGAATATTTGGAAAATCTGGGAGAAAGATCAACGTGAAACGGTGTCCGAGGTGGCCACAAGGCAGGGGCCCACGCCCTCCCCAGGAGGGCGCGCCCCCCACCCTTGTGGGCCACCCATAAGGCGGTTGATGCCCTTCTTCGGCTGCAAGAAAGCTATTTTTTGGAAAAAATTCACGGCGAAGGTTTCAATCCAACCGGAGTTACGGATCTCCGGATATAAAAGAAACGGTGAAAGGGCAGCAGAACAGAACGCAGAAACAGAGAGAGACAGAGAGACAGATCCAGTCTCGGAGGGGCTCTCGCCCCTCCCATGCCATGGAGGCCAAGGACCAGAGGGGAAACCCTTCTCCCATCTAGGGAGGAGGTCAAGGAAGAAGAGGAAGAAGGGGGCCCCTCTCCCCTTCTCCTCCGGTGGCGCCAGAACGCTGCCGTGGCCACCATCATCATCATCGTGATCTACACCAACACCTCCGCCATCTTCACCAGCATCTCCATCACCTTCCCCCCTCTATCTATAGCGGTCCACTCTCCCGCAACCCGTTGTACCCTCTACTTGAACATGGTGCTTTATGCTTCATATTATTATCCAATGATGTGTTGCCATCCTATGATGTCTGAGTAGATTTTCGTTGTCCTATTGGTGGTTGATGAATTGCTATGATTGATTTAATTTGCTTGTGGTTATGTTGCTGTCCTTTCTTCCCATCATATGAGCGCGCGCGTGGATCACACCATAGGGTTAGTTGTATGTTGATAGGACTATGTATTGGAGGGCAAGTGATGCGGAGCATCCTATGGACATCACCATGTCAAGTGATAGAGGCAGAGGTGTCCCGATGTTTCGATGAGATAGCAATCGTTTTCTGTGGGAGTCGACTTTGACGATCCGACTACGAACGTGCGAAGACGTCGCGCATTAGCTATCACTAAACCAACTTCCGAGGGGTTATTGACCACGCCGGAGCACGATCAACCTGACCACGAGGGTCTATTTCCTGTGAGCAAACGAAGAATAAGCAAGAAACTGAGATTGCAATCTGGATATTGCGAATAAAAGAGGAAAGCTTTATTAATGAAGGTGGGGTTCTGTGACGCCTTGATCTGGTCGCTGAACACAAACGAAGTACGCGAAGTTGCAGCTATGGCGAACTTTTAGTCTAAACAAAACCCAAAGTCTAAACGACGCCCTAAGGGCTGTATATATGGAGGAGGAGGAGGAGGAGGAGGGAATTCCATGGCCCTTGAGAGTGGGGTCCGAAACCAACCCTAACTCTTGTTTCCCCACACATACGGACTCTAAAAATAGCCTATACTTAAGTATTTCGAAATTACATGGGCCTGGCCCAATAATAAGGTGACGCAGCACCTAGAATAGCCTATGGACGAATATTATGAAGTGGCATCTTGTATATTTCGTCCAAGGCTTCATGCACTCCTTATGGTGGCTTCAAAAGTCCTGAAATCATCACTTGTAACTCCGTTCTTGATCTCCTTGCGCATGCCATCAACTCCATGCGTGTTCTTGCTCCAATGTTCATCCTTCTCCAAGCTGGGCCCTTCATTTGTAAGCAAAACAAATGTATCCAATTTAGGCAGCATCATATTCTCATGAACAATAGAATCATTACCAAGAAATGAAAGTACCTGGTAATTTAATTGGCGTGCGCGAGCTCTAGTAAGTGGTCCAGTATATGTAACAGTAGGGGCTGTGGGTGTAACAATGGTATTGATGTCCTCATCATCCTCCCTGTCGGGGCGGACGGCGTCCCCCGCGAGCACCTATGGGGCCGGAGCCCCTTTCGTTGTCCGGTGAGGGGGGCGGAGGGAGCACGGAGAGCAGATCGAGGCGAGCACACGCGCGGTTTACCCAGGATCGGGCCGCGATGGACGCGTAAAACCCTACTCCTGCTTGGTTGTATTGAACTGGGGAGCTCGGGAGCTTGGAGAGCTAGCTGCACCGAGCGTATGGCTGTCTGGATTCCGAATCTCCGAACCTCCGAACCTGGCGCTAGAAGGAGGGCTCCGGCCCCATAGGTGCTCGCGGGGGACGCCGTCCGCCCCGACATCTTTGGCGCGCCAGGTAGGGGACAAGGGCATTAAATGCCCGTCACGGTCGCCCGGACAGCACCGAGGCGGACCGTTAGGTGCGCCACCGCTCGCCACGATGGTGGCTGCGTGCCACCGCATACCCCAGGCTGCGCGGTGCCCCGCCACGTGCCCTTGGGGGAAGCCCCGGAGCGACGCGTGGGCGGGCGAGCTGGAGCGCAGTCCTGAGGTGGCGATTTGCCGCGGCAAGTGGCTTGCCGCGGGGGTCGTCTTCCTGTGCCTGATAGCTTGCCGGCTATCAGGCCTTGCCGGGGCGCATGGCGCGCCGCGGCGGGCTTCTCTTGTGGTGCCTGGGTTCGGCCTTCCCGACAAGCTCCTCTTGTCGGGGTCTCGATCTTCTGTCTCGTATACTTTGTTCTTGGATGGTATTACATGGGCTCAGTCGTCCCGGCAAGCTCCTCTTGCCGGGGTCTTGTCTTCTTGGCCCGGCAAGCTCCTCTTGCCGGGGGCCTTGTCTTGAATGCTTGGTCTTCTCTTGGCGCTTCCTGGGCGGGCCTCGCCACAGGGTGCTACAACTGCCCGTGCACAGGTCTGGGGTACTAAGGTACCCCTACTTTAGTACACCGACAGGAGCCCCCGGGCCTGGGCCACACACAGTGCCGAGCGTCGTTGGGCCAGGCCCTAACAGTGCACGGGCACGCGTGGCCTTGGTCGCGCTGCTCCTTAACTCCGCATCCGTCGCACCTTCCCCAGGCGGCGCGCGCTTATCGCGGCGTCGTGGGGGCGAAACGCCCGTTCCCTCTTTAAGTGGAGGGAGGTGCGGAGGCGCGGCTCGATAAATGAACGGGGGTGAGGCGCGGCTTTCGAGGCGTCCGTTCCCCATAATCACGGGATGGGGAGAGGTCGTCCCACCCGTTGCCTCGGTTCTGCGCGCCCACCACGCGGTCCTCATGCACTCGGAGTCGCGGCGGCGGAGGCAGGGAGTCGGGCCGGCGCGGGTCGATGCAGTGGGTCGGCCCCAGTCGCCTGCCCTTCCTCCGCTTCTATTGGAGGAGCGAGGCGGCCGCGTTCCCACCCCGCCCCTTTATAAGGAGCGAAAGGGGGCGACGGAAATCCGCACTCCATCTCCTTCCTCCTTCTGCTTCTGGTTTCCTTCCCCCATCTGCGATGGAGGGGGGGAACCCTGGTTCTTCTTCGGTTGCCGCGAGGGTGTCTGCTAGGCAACGCGCCCCTCCTCCCCTTGCGCCCGCGGCGGCGGAGCCGGTTGTCAGGGGAAGAGGGAGAGGGCGAGGTCGCGGACGAGGTCGTGGACGGGGCCGAGGCGCTCGGGGCGGACGGATCGGTGCGCCGTCCTTGCCTCCGCCAGCGGCTCCGTTCCTTCCCGCGGTCCATCTCGGGGACGACCCCCGTGAGTTCATTATCAGGCTGCGCCGGGCGCCTCGTCGCCGCCTCCGGCTTCCCGCTCCATTCGCGAACGTGTTGGAGGTGGAGCAGCCTGAGACGCTAAACCTGCGCATGAGGGGCTGCAGGATCAGTGGGACGCGAGTCCACGTCGAGTCCCGAGCCCCCGGCGTGGTGTGTCTGGGCCGCGGGTGGAAGACGTTCGCCCGGATCCACAGCTTGACGGAGGGGTTCACCCTCCACTTTAAGCTAGTGGGGGAGGACCTCCTCTCCGTCAAGGCCTTCTGGGGCTTCGGCATCCGGGCCCGGTGCTGCGAAGATAGCTCCTCCGACAGCGAAGGCTCCTCCTCGAGCGAGAGTGACGAGGAGGGGAGCGACAGCGACGACGAGGGGAGCAGCCGCCGGGATGACGGGTCCGACTAGGCGTCGGTCGCAGCTCCGTGTGGCACCGGCGGCCCCATCGTCCGCGCCGGGCTCCGTGAACTCCCCGGGGTCGTCTCCTTGGGCGACTGGCGTAGGGGGGCTGCTGAGGAGGACAGAGGGCGGACGTCGAAGGCCGCGAAGTCGGAGTACGGGCCGACTTCGACAGCTGGCTGACGCTCCGGTGCCTCGTGTTCCAGATGCGCCCCAGACGCCGTCATCACCCTTGCTCTCGGTGACGACCACCGGGGTCTTCTCTTCGGCCCGGCAAGCTCCTCTTACCGGGGGCTTGATCTCCTCGGGCGGCCGGAGTGGCGAGGCTGGGGAAGAGGAAGAGGCTGGCGGCAAGGCCGCTGCCTCATCTTCCAGCTCTGCCTCCGGCGCCTCCGTCTTCTTCAGCCTCCGGAGACCCCCGGGCGGAGCCCCCGGATCTTCTCTTGGTGCCTTCTGCCACCCGTAGCTCGCCTAGGTGCCCCCTTCGCCCTCTTCGCCTACTTGCCCTACCTCCTGAGGAGAGAGACAAGAAAGGGATTACGGGCACCTTATCTCTTTTCAGCTTGTAAGCCTTCGGGCCTTAGTTGCGTTTAAGCCTTGTAACCCCTCCTTTCATGTTTTCCATTCTCTCTGAACTGTACCTGAGTGGAATGTTTTTAATGAAAAGGGGATGTTTGCCGGATCATTTGTCTCGCGGGTGGAAACCGCGGTAAGGAACGAATCCTTTACATCGTTAAGATAGACAGTTTCTTGCCCGGCAACAGGCCCAGCCGCTCCCCCGCACTGCTCGACCTTTCTCACGCCCTTGGCGGAGGCGGGGAGCAGGCGGGTTCCGGCCCCTCGCTTCCCTCCCCCTTGCTGCCGCGGCTGCTATCGAAACGGGCCCCAGGAACGCGCTCTGGGGCTTGCCGCTAAGAGAGCACGGTAGCTTTTCAGGAGGAAAGGAGGCTTTCAAATTCCACAGTCCATAAGAGAATGCATGATGAGGGATGCAAAAACTTATCTGAGGTTGCAGCCCCCGGCGACTCTGGCTCGCCGGGGCGTAGGTGTTGGCTCGTCCTTCTCCTCCTCCTTGTCCTTGAGCGGCCCGGCAAGGACATTCAATTCCTGCGAGCCAAAGGGAAAGGACGGGAAAAAGACGCGGACTCGACCTCTAAGTTAGGGGTTAGCGACAGTTAGGAACTGACAACCCTAACCAAGGACGAGACTCTGACTCAGCATGCATGCTAAAATCTAGGGCGCCAGCGCTTCTTTATCTTCGGCCAGGGGCTTCGCCTGGCTTTGTACGAGGGCTTACATGCAACATCGGCAAGGCCTGCACAAACCGGTGGTTGCCGGAGCGGATCACGGCAACCGCGCCTTATGGGCGAAACTTGCGAAGATGCTCTATGTTCCCAGGAGTTGCTCACTGGTAGGCCTTCTTCGGTCTTGAGGCGGACAGCGCCCGGCCTCGCGACTCGTCTCACCCGATAAGGGCCTTCCTGCTTCGGCGTCGACTTGTTATAATTCTTGGCCGACTGAACGTGCCTAAGAACAAGGTCGCCTAACAGGGCAGCTTTATCTGATGCCAGGGGCTTCGCCTGGCTTTGTACAAGGGGTTACATGCAGCAGCGGCAAGGCCTGTACAAACCGATGGTTGCCGGAGCGGATCACAGCAACCGCGCCTTATGGGCGAAACTTGCGAAGATGCTCTATGTTCCCAGGAGTTGCTCACTGGTAGGCCCTCTTCGGTCTTGAGGCGGACAGCGCCGGGCCTCGCGACTCGTCTCACCCGATAAGGGCCTTCCTGCTTCGGCGTCGACTTGTTATAATTCTTGGCCGACTGAACGTGCCTAAGAACAAGGTCGCCTAACAGGGCAGCTTTATCTGGTGCCAGGGGCTTCGCCTGGCTTTGTACAAGGGGTTACATGCAACAGCAGCAAGGCCTGTACAAACCGATGGTTGCCGGAGCGGGTCACGGCAACCGCGCCTTATGGGTGAAACTTGCGAAGATGCTCTATGTTCCAGGAGTTGCTCACTGGTACGCCTTCTTCGGTCTCGAGGCGGACAGCGCCAGGCCTCGTGACTTGTCTCACCCGATAAGGTCCTTCCCACTTTGGCGTCAACTTGTTGGAATCCTTGGCCGACTGAGTGCGCCGAAGAACAAGGTCGCCCTCTTCGATACTCCTGGCCTTGACCTTGCGGCTATGGTAGCGACGCAAGGCTTGCTGGTATCGAGCAGCTCGTACCGCAGCCTAGAGACGTCCTTCCTCAAGGAGCAGCGCGTCATCTTGGCGCCGCTGCTCTTGCTCGAGCTCGTCATAAGCGAGCACCCGAGGAGATCCGTATACGAGTTCCGTGGGGATAACTGCTTCCGCTCCATAGACTAGAGCAAAGGGTGTCTGTCCGGTGGCTCGACTCGGTGTCGTTCTGATTGACCAAAGAGCCGCCGGCAGCTCCTCAATCCAATTTCTTCCGTACTTGCGCAGCCTGTCGAAGGTCCTGGTCTTGAGTCCGCGCAGCACTTCAGCGTTGGCCCTTTCTGCTTGACCGTTGCTCCTGGGGTGAGCAACCGAAGCGAAACAGACCTTGGCGCCGAGATCCTGGGCGTATTGCATGAAGGCGCGGCTTGTGAATTGTGTCCCGTTGTCGGTGATGATTCTGTTGGGGATTCCGAAACGGCAGACGATCGACCGGAAGAACTTGACTGCTGACTGCGCGGTCACCTTCCTCACTGGCTCCACTTCTGGCCACTTCGTGAACTTGTCGATTGCAACGTACAAGTACTCGAAGCCCCCGACGGCTCGGGGAAAAGGGCCGAGGATATCGAGCCCCCAGACCGAGAAGGGCCAGGATAAAGGGATTGTTTGGAGAGCTTGAGCCGGCTGATGAATCTGTTTTGCATGGAACTGGCACGCTTCACACTTGGTTACTAGTGCAGTTGCATCTTGGAGGGCTTCTTGCCAGAAGAACCCTTGCCGGAAGGCTTTCCCGACAAGTGCTCTTGCGCCAATGTGATGGCCGCATATGCCTCCGTGTATCTCTGCCAACAGCTTCTGTCCGTCTTCCCTGGAGATGCACTTCAATCTGACACCGTTGAGTCTCCTTCTGTACAGCTCGTTGTCCACGAACTGGTACATACTTGACTGCCTGGTGATCTTCTCCATCTCTCCTGGGTCGTCGGGAAGTTCTCCAGTTTGCAGAAAACGGACGATCTGCTGCGCCCATGCCGGAGCCCGGGGCTCGACGGCAAGGACTAAAGGCATGAAAGCCGCTGCGGGGACCCCGGCTTCTACGGCAAGAACCTCTGGTTCCGCCGGAGCCGGTGATCCCCCGGCAAGCTTGCCGGGGCAAAGCTTGTCGGGAACCCCCGCTTCAACTGGACGGATCCTCGGATCCGCAGGAGCGGACTGTCCCTCAGCGTTCAGACTGCTGATCTGCTTGCCGGAGCAAGGCTTATCGGGGACACCTGCTTCGACTGGACGGATCCTGGGATCCGCAGGAGCGGGCTGTCCCCCGGCGCTCTGGTTGTTGATCTTGGGGACCTTGGCGGCGGTCTCAGGAAGGTTCGCCTGCAAGTAGTCGCCGAAGACCAACTTCCTTTTCTTGGACTGCCCAACTGATGGTGTAACGGATGGTTGAGTCAGCTTGAGTAAGAAGGTCCCTGGTTCCACAGGTAACTTCAATGAAGCACACTTCGAAAGGCCGTCTGCTATCTCATTTTGAGCTCTCGGGACGTGCTCCATTTGCAGCCCTCCAAAGTGTTCTTCCAGCTTCCTCACTTCATCTACATAGGCTTCCATCAGAGGGCTCTGGTAGCTCTTGTTGACTTGCCGGACCACCAGTTGAGAATCTCCCCGCACAATCAGCTTTCTGATCCCAAGTTCGGCCGCAATCCTGAGGCCGGCGAGCAAGCCTTCATACTCAGCAGTATTGTTGGTTGCTTGCTCTCTTGGGAAGTGCATCTGGATAACATACTTGAGGTGCTCTCCGGTGGGCGCGATGAGTACCACGCCAGCACCGGCGCCTTGCAGCGAGAAGGCACCATCGAAGTACATTACCCACTCGCTTGTTGCTTCTTGTACGGGCGCGCTTGTTTCTTGGGCTTCTCCATCTGGCGTCGGGGTCCACTCAGCTATGAATTCTGCCAAAGCTCGGCTCTGTATGGTTGAAGTACTTTCAAACTTGAGTCCAAAGCTCAACAGCTCCAGTGCCCACTCGACGATCCTGCCTGTTGCCTCGGGATTGTGCAATATCCTCTTCAGCGGAAAGCGAGTGACTACTGTTATCTCATGTGCTTGGAAGTAATGGCGTAGCTTTCTCGAGGCCATGAGGAGGCCGAAAAGCAACTTCTGCACCCCAGAGTATCTTGATCTAGCCCCCTGCAAGAGGGAACTCACAAAATACACCGGGCGCTGCACCATCTTCTTCCGCGCTCCATCCTGTTCCTGCGCAGGGTTGTCCTTGTCGGGGCCAGAGCTTGCCGGAGCAGCCCCCCGCTTGTCGCTGGATTCGCTTGCAGGTGGTATAGACTCCTCGTCGGCCTCCCTCTCCGCCACTAACGCAACACTAACCACCTGGTTGGTTGCCGCTAGGTATAGCAACAACTTCTCCTGTGGTCTAGGTGCGACAAGTATTGGAGTGGAGGATAGGTACCTTTTCAAATCTTGCAGCGCCGCCTCCGCTTCTGGAGTCCACTGCATGGGGCCTGCCTTCTTCAAGATTTTAAAGAAGGGCAGGGCGCGTTCTGCAGACCTTGAAATGAACCGACTGAGGGCGGCCACACAACCTGCAAGCTTTCTGACGTCCTTGACGCGCTCTGGGGCTTCGATCTGCTCGACGGCTTTGATCTTGTCGGGATTAGCTTCAATCCCCCTCTGTGACACAAAGAACCCGAGAAGCTTGCCGGAGGGGACTCCGAAAACGCACTTCTCGGGGTTCAGCTTGAGCTGTATCTTGCGCAGGTTCTGAAATGTCTCTTCCAGATCTTGGACCAGGGTTTCCTTGCTCCTGCTCTTCACCACGATGTCATCCATGTAGGCCTCCATGTTCCTATGGATCTGTGGCTCGAAAGCAGTGTGCACTACCCTTGCAAACGTTGATCCCGCATTCTTCAGTCCAAACGGCATGCGTATGAAGCAATAGGTGCCGCACGGAGTGATAAATGCGGTCTTCTCTTCATCTTCTTTGGCCATAAAGACTTGGTGGTAGCCTGAATATGCATCAAGAAAAGAGAGTAGCTCACATCCGGCGGTGGAGTCAACAATCTGGTCAATGCGCGGCAAGGGAAATGGATCCTTGGGACATGCTTTATTCACATCGGTGAAGTCTATGCACAGTCTCCACTTCCCGTTGGCTTTGCGCACGACGACCGGATTGGCCAGCCACGTTGGATGGATCACACCTCTCACTAGGCCTGCTGCCTCTAGCTTCTTGATCTCTTCGCTGATGAATTCTTGGCGCTCCACGGCTTGCTTTCTCACTTTCTGCTTGACGGGTCGCGCGTGAGGACAGACAGCGAGCTTGTGCTCAATCACCCTCCTGGGAACACCGGGGATGTCGGACGGTTGCCATGCAAACACGTCGACATTCGCCCGCAGGAAGGCAACGAGCGCGCTTTCCTATTTGCTGTCAAGCGTGGCACTGATGGTGAAGGTAGCGCCAGTGCCGTCCTCCTTGGCGGACACCTTCTTGGTTGCCGGGGGAGCGGTCATTCCCTTCTTGTACTTGCCGGTGGAGCTCGATGGAACGTCCTCGACGGCGGCGCAGCACTCCAAAGAGGTGCGGTTGCCGGAGTGGGCCCCAGAGCACTTACCGGACTTGGTCCTTGTCTTCTTCCCCCCGGGGGCTTCAGCGGCAAGTGTGTCCTTCTCTGTCGCGGCTGCTACATCCCGGTAGATCTTGTCGGCGCAGATAAGCGCGTCCTTTTTGTCGCCATGAACAGTGATGACGCTTATCGGCCCCGGCATCTTGAGTACGTTGTAGGCGTGGTGGGAAGCTGCCATGAACTTGGCGAGAGCGGGACGGCCGAGGATCCCATTGTATGGTAACGGGATATCAGCGACGTCGAACGTGATGCGCTCAGTCCTGAAGTTGAGCTCGCCGCCGAAGGTCACAGGCAGAGTAATCTTCCCCTTGGGCTTGCTCCTCCCCGGGTTGATTCCTTGGAAAGAACCGGTCTCTTCGAGCTCGCCGTCTGGGATCCGGAGTTTCTTGATCACAGCGGAGGAGATCAAGTTCAGCCCGGCCCCGCCGTCTACCAACATTTTGGTGACCTTGAGGTTGCGGATGGTGGGTGAGACTAGCATCGGCAAGCACCCGACCGCGGTTGTGCGGTCGGGGTGATCCTCAAGATCGAAAATGATGGGCGTGCTGGACCATTTGAGGAGCCTGCGCGACTCCACGGGCGGCTCTGCTGCGTTCACCTCTCGCACCCACTGCTTAAGCTGGCGGTGGGAGGTGTGCAGAGAGGCGCCGCCGTCAACGCATAGGACCTCCGTGGCCTTCTGGAACTCCTGCTCGCTGTTATCTTCGTCTTCCATGTCTTCGTCGTCGTCTTCTTCATCCCCGTCGCGGCCCCGGGGAGGTCGATCGCCTTGCCGCTGCTTGGCCTTGCCGCGGCGTCCTCCCCGGCCGATGGGCGGCCGCTTCTTGCTTGGTTCGCCACCTCCACCCTGGGCCTTCCCCTTGTCGCGCCTCTCGTACTCAGCCTTCTGCTGTACGACGAGGTACTCGACGCTTTTGCAGTTGGAGAGATCGTGGCCCTTGGTGCGGTGGATCTTGCAGTATTGCTTGTCGGAGCCGTCCTGCTTGTCGGCTGCCGCCACGGGGGCAGGCTCCTTGCCGGAGCCGCCAGCCTGCGTTTGCTTGGCGGGAGCCTCCTTGCCGGACTCCTCGACGGCAAGCACCTCTTTCCTGTTCTTCCTCCTATTATTCCGCCGCTGGCTTCTCTTCGCCGGGGCGGTGCCGTCACTGTCGCTTTCTCCTGCGCCAGCATCCTCCCCGGGGAGTTTCCTCCCCTCCTCCGCGCGCGCGCACTTGTCAGCCAGGGCATATAGCTCGCTGACGTCCCGGATCTTGGTCATGGCCATCTCTTCACGCATGCGGCGGTTACGCACGTTCTGGTGGAACGCACTGATAACCGCGGCAGGGTGAACGTCGGGGATGTTGCGATGCACGCGGCTGAAGCGCTGGATGTACTTGCGCAGGGGTTCTCCTTCCTTCTGGGCTAAGATGTGGAGGTCGCTATCCTGGCCATGAGGTTTGTGGCCGCCTGTGAAGGCGCCAACAAACTGATGGCAAAGATCCGCCCAGGAAGAAATGGAGCCTTCCGGCAAGTGCATAAGCCACGAACGAACGTTCGGCTTAAGCACGAGCGGGAAGTAGTTCGCCAATATCCTCTCGTCGCGCCCCCCGGCAGTTTGCACAGCGATCGTGTAGATGCTGAGAAACTCCGAGGGGTGCGTCCTGCCGTCGTACTTCTCCGGTACGTCGGGCTTGAAGTTCTTCGTGCTGGGCCACCGGACGCGCCGCAGCTCACGGGTGAACGCAGGGCAACCTGCCGCGTACGGTAAGTCACCTGGTTCACCGGGCGCGTGCGCGTCGACAGCGTTCCCAGCCCGCTGGTCTGATTGCCGCCGAGTTTCTCGGCGGCGCTCAATCCTTGTTCGAGCGTCTTCTTGCTGCCGCTCGTCGAGGACTCGGCGCTGGTCCCGGCGAGTCCGCGGGTCTGACGACGCTGTAGAGCCGTCGTCGGCGTTGCTCCAGCGGGGCGGCGTCTTCTGCTTCTGCGCCGGGGAGTGCATGGTGGTTGCACCCCCGGCGGTCTTGTCGCCGTCGGCCTTCGTCTTCTCGACCTGCCGTGGCCGTGAGGTCGCCGGCTGCTGCGGCGTGTCGTTGTTGGCGAAGGCGATCAGGCTCTGGATGGTGGCCCTCCAGCCTTCGGCCTTGTCAGCCGCTGGAGGGTAGTCGAGGAGCAGTTGCGCTCTCGCGAGCGCTTCTGCCGGAGTGGAGGGGAGCGGGGGCGAGTGGCGCGAGGAGCGGGATACGCTCGGACTCCTAACAATGTTAGAAAGAGCGGGGTCCCTCCCCGGCGCCTTCGCCTTGCCCGTGTCCGGACGGGGGCCCGGGGCGTCCCGTGAACCTCCAGTTTGCCCTTGGTCCAGCAAGCGGATGCCACCCCCTGTGGCATGGCGCTGCTGGGTCGTCGTTTGTCGGGTCGGATGCGACGCGCCCTCGGAGGCCGAGGCTCGGTCGTCCGCCCTGTTCTTGGATTTGGTGGCGCCGCGAGTGTTCTCGCCGGTGGCCACCCCTCCGACGGCGTCTCCCCCGCCCACCGTTGGCTCCGGTAGCGGTGGGAGAGACGCGGACGGGCCCGCGACCTCCGAAGCCTTCTTCTTCGGGGCCATGGTGTTGATGAAGCTAGCGAATTCGGAGAAGCTGACGAAGAGCGCGCCCGCGCGAACGCTGGATCTGATCCGCACAACCTCGACGCACCCCCTACCTGGCGCGCCAAAGATGTCGGGGCGGACGGCGTCCCCCGCGAGCACCTATGGGGCCGGAGCCCCTTTCGTTGTCCGGTGAGGGGGGCGGAGGGAGCACGGAGAGCAGATCGAGGCGAGCACACGGGCGGTTTACCCAGGTTCGGGCCGCGATGGACGCGTAAAACCCTACTCCTGCTTGGTTGTATTGAACTGGGGAGCTCGGGAGCTTGGAGAGCTAGCTGCACCGAGCGTATGGCTGTCTGGATCCCCAATCTCCGAACCCCCTCTACGTTGCACACGGGCCTCCTTTTATAGCGCAAAAGCTGAGCGCAGAATAGTCGAAAACCGGCTCGGCCCTGACGCGGGGGGACAGGGGAGTGGGTTCCCGGGGCCGCTTGGCAGGGGCAGTAGATGACTCCGCCCCCGTCGGCGCCGCGGCGCGGGGCGCAGCGGCAACCGAAGCCCCAGCCCGCGAAGACCCCGCTCCCGCTGCCGACCCGGCCCTGCGGAGGCGCCTCCTCGGCTGGGCCGGGGGCTCCGCCTGCGACGAGCCGCCCGGAGGCTGCAGGAAGGCAACGCCGACCTCCGGCAAGCCGCTCGCGTCTTGGGCAGGCTCGTCCTCGCCACCGTGCCCGGCTGGTTCCCCCTGGTCGACAAGCTCCATCGGATCGGCGAGGCTCTCTGCCTCCGCCGCCTCCGCCTCGGCCCCGGTGAACCCAGCTTCGCCCGCGGCCGCGGCGGCCGCCGCCTCCTCCATCCTGGAGGCAATGTAAGCAAACTCCGCCGCGGTTGGTGTCTCGGATGAGGCCGTCCTTCTCGGCGGGATTGACTGGCTCCTCCTCCAGGCCGTCGAAGAAGGCCCGCACGACATCCTCCGGCGGCTCCTGCCAGGTCGCATTGATCCCATGCGAGTCGCACAATGGCATCATCGCAAGGATATGGCTGAGCGACGAGTTGTTGCACAAGGGAACGACGCCCGGCGGCAGCCAGAACCACTCCGGGTGGTCGGGGTCGTGCTTGAACAACTCCTTCAACATCGCGTCGTGCTCCAGCACGGTGAAGTTGAAATTGAGGCCCGGACGCAGCCTCATAATGTCCGCCGCATTCTGGAACTCCCAGGCCGGCCTCCCCCTCTCTTGCAAGGGGGCGATCCGGCGGCGAAGGAAATCCGCGCCGACGGCGCCGACGGTGAGACCGGCGAGCCTGAGACGCAGGATCCGGGTGATGGCGATCTTCAATTTGGCATCGTCCGGGGACACCTCGCTCCAGCCATCGCCGCGCACCACCGGAGTTCGGCGCACGACGGTGAACGGCTGCGGATGGTCCTCGACAATCAAGCACCATTCCGCCCTCCACTCCTCCCACCTGCCGCGGAGGTCCCCATCTAAGTAGGCCTCCTTCTTGCCGGACCGGGAAACCCAGGCGATCCCACCGGACAGCGGCTCTCCTTTCTCCACCCGAGGGGCAAAGAAGTGCCGGAAGAGGGCCACGTTGGGACGAACTCCGACGAAGTTCTCGCAGAGGTGCGTGAAGACCGCCATTGTCAGGACGGCATTGGGGGTAAAGTCGAGGAGGTGGAGGCCATAGCTGTTCATGATTTCACAGAAGAACTCCGAGTAAGGCGGGCAGAGCCCGCAGTAGAAGAAGACGACGAAGAAAGGATACCCGGTCGGGTACTGCTTCTAGGCGTCGGCGGGAAGCACCCGCGTGCGCGGATGCGCTCGCGTCTTCGTCGACCAGAAGAGGCGGTACTTGTCCCTCAGCTCCACCGCACCGAGCTGGGGGGGGGGGGGGAACGTCGTCGTCTCCTTTCGAAGCGCTTCAAGCCGTAGCGCCTCGGCCGATTTCGCGGCCTTCCCCTTCGCCTTATCGCTCTTCGGGGCCATGGCGGGGGCGGGGGAGGGGGATCGTCGAAGTTGACGACGCCGGGCGCTCCAAGGACAGATCGCTGCTGTCTCTGGGAGAAGGAGGTGGCAGAGGTTTTAGAGAGGTAGCAACCAAGGGGGGGGGCGCTTCGCCTCTCCGAATAAAGAGTTCGTGCGCGACGTGACGCGCGCCTGCGCGGTTCAGTCCCGCGCACGCCACCCACGTCACGCTCACCCCGCACGCCCCGCCCCCACGACGCCGCGATAAGCGCGCGCCGCCTGGGGAAGGTGCGACGGGTGCGGAGTTAAGGAGCAGCGCGACCAAGGCCACGCGTGCCCGTGCACTGTTAGGGCCTGGCCCAACGACGCTCGGCACCGTGTGTGGCCCAGGCCCGGGGGCTCCTGTCGGTGTACTAAAGTAGGGGTACCTTAGTACCCCAGACCTGTGCACGGGCAGTTGTAGCACCCTGCGGCGAGGCCCGCCCAGGAAGCGCCAAGAGAAGACCAAGCATTCAAGACAAGGCCCCCGGCAAGAGGAGCTTGCCGGGCCAAGAAGACAAGACCCCGGCAAGAGGAGCTTGCCGGGACGACTGAGCCCATGTAATACCATCCAAGAACAAAGTATACGAGACAGAAGATCGAGACCCCGACAAGAGGAGCTTGTCGGGAAGGCCGAACCCAGGCACCACAAGAGAAGCCCGCCGCGGCGCGCCATGCGCCCCGGCAAGGCCTGATAGCCGGCAAGCTATCAGGCACAGGAAGACGACCCCCGCGGCAAGCCACTTGCCGCGGCAAATCGCCACCTCAGGACTGCGCTCCAGCTCGCCCGCCCACGCGTCGCTCCGGAGCTTCCCCCAAGGGCACGTGGCGGGGCACCGCGCAGCCTGGGGTATGCGGTGGCATGCAACCACCATCGTGGCGAGCGGTGGCGCACCTAACGGTCCGCCTCGGTGCTGTCCAGGCGACCGTGACGGGCATTTAATGCCCTTGTCCCCTACCGTCAGAAGTAGGTATGATAACACTGTGCCGCACTGTAGCGCCACTGTTCCCGCACTGTTACAACTTCCACCCCTTTTACACTTTTACCCCCTTTCTCTTACGTTGACACCTGTCGGTGACCCCTTTCCGCTATAAAAGGAGGCCCGTGTGCAACGTAGAGGGGGTTCGGGGGTTCGGAGGTTCGGAGATTCGGAATCCAGACAGCCATACGCTCGGTGCAGCTAGCTCTCCAAGCTCCCGAGCTCCCCAGTTCAATACAACCAAGCAGGAGTAGGGTTTTACGCGTCCATCGCGGCCCGAACCTGGGTAAACCGCCCGTGTGCTCGCCTCGATCTGCTCTCCGTGCTCCCTCCGCCCCCCTCACCGGACAACGAAAGGGGCTCCGGCCCCATAGGTGCTCGCGGGGGCTCCTTCTAGCGCCAGGTTCGGAGGTTCGGAGATTCGGAATCCAGACAGCCATACGCTCGGTGCAGCTAGCTCTCCAAGCTCCCGAGCTCCCCAGTTCAATACAACCAAGCAGGAGTAGGGTTTTACGCGTCCATCGCGGCCCGAACCTGGGTAAACCGCCCGTGTGCTCGCCTCGATATGCTCTCCGTGCTCCCTCCGCCCCCCTCACCGGACAACGAAAGGGGCTCCGGCCCCATAGGTGCTCGCGGGGGACGCCGTCCGCCCCGACATCTTTGGCGCGCCAGGTAGGGGACAAGGGCATTAAATGCCCGTCACGGTCGCCCGGACAGCACCGAGGCGGACCGTTAGGTGCGCCACCGCTCGCCACGATGGTGGCTGCATGCCACCGCATACCCCAGGCTGCGCGGTGCCCCGCCACGTGCCCTTGGGGGAAGCCCCGGAGCGACGCGTGGGCGGGCGAGCTGGAGCGCAGTCCTGAGGTGGCGATTTGCCGCGGCAAGTGGCTTGCCGCGGGGGTCGTCTTCCTGTGCCTGATAGCTTGCCGGCTATCAGGCCTTGCCGGGGCGCATGGCGCGCCGCGGCGGGCTTCTCTTGTGGTGCCTGGGTTCGGCCTTCCCGACAAGCTCCTCTTGTCGGGGTCTCGATCTTCTGTCTCGTATACTTTGTTCTTGGATGGTATTACATGGGCTCAGTCGTCCCGGCAAGCTCCTCTTGCCGGGGTCTTGTCTTCTTGGCCCGGCAAGCTCCTCTTGCCGGGGGCCTTGTCTTGAATGCTTGGTCTTCTCTTGGCGCTTCCTGGGCGGGCCTCGCCGCAGGGTGCTACAACTGCCCGTGCACAGGTCTGGGGTACTAAGGTACCCCTACTTTAGTACACCGACACTCCCCTTCTTGAAATGAAGTCGTCCTCGACGGAAGCTCATCTTCCTCACCCAAATAAGGCTTCAAATCTGCAATGTTAAAAGTGGGACTAACCCCAAAATCTGCAGGCAGCTCAAGTTTATATGCTTTATCATTTATTTTCTCTAACACCTTAAAGGACCATCAGCACGTGGCATTAGCTTTGATTTGCGCAAATTAGGAAACCTATCCTTACGCAAATGTAACCAAACAAGATCTCCAGGTGCAAAGACAACATGTTTTCTACCCTTATCTCCAGCAAGTTTATATTTAGCATTCATACGCTCAATGTTTTCCGTAGTTAACTCATGCATTTTTAAGATCAATTCAGCACGTTGTTTAGCATCAAAATTAACCTTCTCCGAAGATGGAAGAGGCAACAAATCAATGGGTGCACGAGGTAGGAAACCATACACAATTTCAAAAGGGCACATCTTAGTAGTAGAATGCAATGAACGATTATAAGCAAATTGAATATGAGGCAAGCATTCTTCCCACATTTTCTTATTATTGTTCAAAACAGCCCTAAGCATAGTAGACAATGTTCTATTGACTACTTCAGTTTCTCCATCAGTTTGGGGGTGACAAGTAGTACTAAAAAGCAGTTTAGTCCCCAACTTAGCCCATAAACATCTCCAAAAGTGGCTAAGAAATCTAGTATCACGGTCTGAAACAATAGTATTTGGCACACCATGCAAGCGAATAATTTCACGAAAGAACAAATCAGCAACATTAACAACATCATCGCTTTTATGACATGGTATAAAGTGTGCCATTTTCGAGAATCTATCCACGACAACAAATATGCTATCCCGCCCCTTCTTTGTTTGAGGTAAACCTAAAACAAAGTCCATAGATATATCCTCCCAAGGAACACTAGGCACAGGCAAAGGCATATGTAATCCATGAGGATTGAGTCGTGACTTAGCTTTTTGACATGTAGTGCAGCGAGCAACAAAACGCTCAACATCCCCTCTCATCTTTGGCCAAAAGAAATGTGTAGCAAGTATGTCCTCCGTCTTGTTCACGCCAAAGTGTCCCATTAATCCTCCTCCATGCGCCTCCTGCAACAACAAAAGACGAACAGAGCTAGCAGGAATGCATAGCTTGTTAGCACGGAACACAAAACCATCATTAACAACGAACTTGTTCCATGTTCTTCCTTCTTTACAATTCTGCATTACTTCTTTAAAATCAGCATCATGCACATATTGATCTTTGATGGTCTCCAAACCAAATATTTTGAAGTCAAGTTGTTAAAGCATAGTATAGCGACGAGGCAAAGCATCAGCAATAATATTTTCTTTACCCTTCTTGTGTTTATTGACATAAGGGAAAGTCTCAATGAATTCAACCCATTTAGCATGTCTACGATTCAGTTTAGCTTGACTTTTAATATGTTTCAAAGATTCATGATCAGAATGTATAACAAATTCTTTGGGCCATAAATAATGTTGCCATGTCTCTAAAGTCCGAACAAGAGCATATAATTCTTTATCATAAGTAGAATAGTTCAGACTAGGCCCACTCAATTTTTTAGAAAAGTATGCAACAGGTTTGCCATCTTGTGATAACACACCTCCTAATCCAATTCCACTAGCATCACATTCAAGCTCAAAAGTCTTATTAAAGTCAGGAAGTTGAAGTAAAGGAGCACGTGTCAACTTATCTTTCAATACCGTGAAGGCTTCTTCCTGTGCGGTACCCCAAACAAAAGGCACATCCTTCTTTGTAAGCTCATTGAGAGGTGCAGCAATGGTGCTAAAGTCTCTCACAAAACGCCTATAGAAACCAGCGAGTCCAAGAAAACTCCTCACTTGTGTGACCGTTTTGGGCTGCGGCCAACTCTCAATAGCTTCAATCTTGGCTTTATCAACTTCAATTCCCTGTGGAGTAACAACATAAGCAAGAAAAGACACTCGGTCGGTGCAAAAGGTGCACTTCCCAAGGTTACCAAACAAACGTGCATCACGTAGAGCATTAAAAACAGCATGTAAATGTTCCAAATGTTCTTCCAAAGATTTGCTATAAATCAGTATATCATCAAAGTAGACTACCACAAATCGTCCAATGAAAGCACGTAAAACTTCGTTCATTAGTCTCATGAAAGTACTAGGTGCATTAGTTAACCCAAAAGGCATGACTAACCACTCATATAAACCAAACTTACTTTTAAATGCTGTTTTCCATTCATCTCCCAATTTCATACGAAGTTGATGGTATCCACTACGCAAATCAACTTTGGAGAATATTGTAGAGCCATTCAATTCATCAAGCATATCATCTAGCCTAGGAATAGGATGACGATAACGAATAGTAATACTATTAATGCCTCTACAATCAACACACATACGCGATGTACCATCCTTTTTAGGCACTAGTATAATAGGAACAACACAAGGACTAAGAGATTCGCATATATAACCTTTGTCGAGCAGCTCCTGTACTTGACGCATAATCTCTTTCGTCTCCTCTGGATTGGTACGGTATGGTGCACGGTTGGGTAGCGATGCACCGGGAATTAAGTCAATTTGATGATCAATCCCTCGAATAGGCGGTAATCCCGGTGGCACGTCTTGTGGGAAGACGTCAGCGAACTCCTGCAAAATGTTAGTGACAGCAGGGGGCAAAGAGGAAGGCACGTACTCGAATGAAAATAATGCCTCTTTGCACACAAAAGCATAGCAAACAGATTTGCTAGAATCTAGCTCATCAATATCAGATTTGGTGGTAAGTAAACATGCACTTTTCAATTTAATTTCAGAAGCAAAACTAGATGGTTTATTATTAGGCTTCATTTGTTGCTCAAATTCTTTTGCCACAATCTGATTTTCACTCTTATTTTTCTCTTGTTTTGCTTTATTAGCTCTATTAATATCATCTTTCAAAATGGAATCAGGAGTCATAGGAAGCAAAGTAATATTTTTATCCTTATGAACAAGAGTATACTGATTGTTTCTTCCATGGTGTACATAATTTTTATCAAATTGCCATGGTCTACCAAGTAATAAGGAACATGCTTGCATAGGTACCACATCACAATCAACATAATCAGCATATGTAGAGATACTAAAATGCACACGAACAGTACGTGTTACCTTAACCTTGCCGCTGTTGTTGAACCATCGGATGTAGTAAGGATGTGGATGTGGTCTTGTGGTGAGAGATAGCTTCTCCACTGTGTCCATGCTAGCCAAGTTGTTGCAGCTCCCTCCATCTATGATGACGTGAATATAACGTTCCTTCACAACTCCTTTTGTATGGAACAAATTATGCCTCTGATTTTGCTCAGCTTGTGTAACCTGCACACTCAAAACACGTTGAGCAACTAAACATTCATACCTGTCAGCATCTTCAGCAGCCATGTATTGCGTCTCATGATCAGAATCATCTCCACCGTGTTCTTCATGTGTAATAAGAGCCAAAGTCTCCTCATCATAGTCACTAGCGGACTCATACCCACCATCCTCAGTAACAATCATCACACGCTTAGATGGGCATTCTCTCGCATAATGACCTCCACCCTTGCAACGTCGACAAATAATATCATGTGTTTGCCATGTTGATGCCATGGATGAAGAAGAGCTCTTTGCAGGCCCAGAAGGTGTGTTCTTGGCAGGTAGTGGTGATTGTGCCTGCTTTATTGTATCACTGTTGGAGGTGGCAACTGACGGAGGTGCCGGTATAGCAGAACGTGTGGAAGTAGATGATGCACGTGGTGTGCCAATGCCTGTCGATCCTGCACTTCACGTTCAGCTTTACAAGCAAGATGGAATAAACGAGTGATATTATTATAATCCTTATAGTCTAGAATGGTCTGAATCTCTCTATTTAATCCACCCAGAAAATGTGCAAGCATAGCTTCATTCTCCTCAACAATACCACATCTAATCAAGCCAGTTTGTAATTCCTGATAATATTCTTCTACCGAATTTTTTCCTTGTCTTAAGCGCTGCAATTTTTGAAGTAATTCACGTTGATAATATGGTGGAACCCAACGAGTACGCATAGCAGTTTTCAAAGCAGCCCAAGTAGCTGGAACAGGATATAATCTACAATGTTCAGACCACCAAACACATGCAAAGCTAGTGAAAGCACAAACAGCAGCAGGAACACATCTCTCCTCAGGATATGTAAACATGTAAATCGTTGTTCAGTTTCTAACTTCCAAGTAAGATATATATCAGGAACATATCTACCCTCAAATGGTGGAATATTCAATTTCAGTTTAGGGAGATGGTCATGATCTCGTACCTGAGGGGGAGCCCTAACATTGCCATTATTTGCATGTGGACGACCTGGTGGTTGTGGTGCTGGTGGTTGCACGTAGTTCTGATGTTGATCAACCTCATCCTCGTAATCTCCCACATAATCATCCTCCCCCACATCAGGAGCAGGAGCCACAGAAGTATCAACAGCAGCACCAGCAGCTTGGCCAGGCTGAAGAGGGACACGGGTCGCTCGGCGGAGGGCTGTTTCGCGATGTGGAGGTAGTCGTTGTTGCTGTTGTAGAGGTGCGTTAGGTGCAGTCGGTGGTGGTGGTGGTAGACGCGCGAGCAATTCATTGAACTTGTTATCGAGCTTTGTTTCTAACGCCTTCTCAATGCCATCTATCTTATCCATGGCCTCTTCAAATCTACTTAGCACATCTTCCTCCTGTCCACTCATCATTTGCTGAAACTTATCATGTAACGCTTTGTTTGTCATGTTCTCCCAGTCAGTCTCGTCGCCTTGTGATCCTGCCATGGTTAGCAGCAATAGAAACACACAAGAATATGATTCTACAGACTACTAGGAAGTGGTGGTGGTGGTGGTGTGGTGAACAGTCACAAATCCGTCAAGAAAATCTCAAATTCTTACCAGTTCTTACCCAGCAGCAGGCGGTGATCGGCAACCGTCGTAGTCAAAACTCTCAAAGCTTGGATAGAGCGATTACCAGGGAGAGTCAAACGCACGACGTAGATGTATGTGGAGCTAGGAAGGCTTATAATATGGTAGCAAAAAGGGTCAGCAATAATCAATTCAGAGATGCAAAGTTGAATAAACGCTCAACGACGGTACTGTGCTGGTCCTAGGCTAGACCGTACTAGAGACGCGAGCCTAGAACACTAACAAAATCAGGACGCTGCACGTAAACAAGGGAGGAGCACACTCTGAAATTTTTTCTTTTTTTTTCACTTTTTTTGCACTTTTTTTTGCTCCGCAACAATTTTTTTTCGAAAAAGTCTACAAATGGCCTAAAAACTGCCTAGCCAGAATTTTCGAGACTTAGTTTTTTTAAACTGGAACTATTTTTTTTCTGCGGATGGCTCGGATGTTGGGGAGTCCTACTCTGTCACGACTTGGAGTATCGCATGATCTGGAAATCAAGAGCAGAGCAACAATTACTGGACTCGGACTAGGACGGGTGGCGAAGATGAATCTGGTGGAAACTTGGACTGGTGGCGGATATTTGCAGGGCGATGGAACACGAACTGGTGGCGAATCAGTGATGGAGGTGGACTCGGATTAGTGTGATGGCGGTGGATATGTGGTATATGGTAGCAGCGATGACGATGGTGGTATATGGCAGCGGTGATGACGATGGTAGTATATGGCAGCGGTGATGATGATGGTGGTATATGGCAGTGGTGATGACAATGGTGTGGCGGCGGCGTGACAACTTGTGAACAGGACTCGAAACTCTAAAGTACTAGACGCTAGGACCAGCAACTTGACACGACGATGCAACCGCAAATTCAACAAAGCAAATACAGAAAAGATTATGCAAAGGCTCAGATTGGTTCGGATAAGATGAACTAACCCTTTTTTTGGCTTTTTCATGGACTATAGGTATGAAGAACAGACTCGATCTAAACTACGAAAAACTGTAAAATCTCATCGAGCAACCTGGAAATCTGATACCACTTGATAGAGGCAGAGGTGTCCCGATGTTTCGATGAGATAGCAATCGTTTTCTGTGGGAGTCGACTTTGACGATCCGACTACGAACGTGCGAAGACGTCGCGCCTTAGCAATGGCTAAACCAACTTCCGAGGGGTTATTGACCACGCCGGAGCACGATCAACCTGACCACGAGGGTCTATTTCCTGCGAGCAAACAAAGAACAAGCAAGAATTTGAGATTGCAATCTGGATATTGCGAATAAAAGAGGAAAGATTTATTAATGAAGGTGGAGTTCTGTGACGCCTTGGTCTGGTCGTTGAACACAAACGAAGTACGCGAAGTTGCAACTATGGCAAACTTTTAATCTAAACAAAACCCAAAGTCTAAACGACGCCCTAAGGGCTGTATATATGGAGGAGGAGGAGGGAATTTCATGGCCCTTGAGGGTGGGGTCCGAAACCAACCCTAACTCTTGTTTCCCCACACATACGGACTCTAAAAATAGCCTATACTTAAGCATTTCGAAATTACATGGGCCTGGCCCAATAATAAGGTGACGCAGCACCTAGAATAGCCTATGGACGAATATTATGAAGTGGCATCTTGTATATTTCGTCCAAGGCTTCATGCATTCCTTATGGTGGCTTCAAAGTCCTGAAATCATCACTTGTAACTCCGTTCTTAATCCCCTTGCGCATGCCATCAAATCCATGCGTGTTCTTGCTCCACTGTTCATCCTTCTCCAAGCTAGGCCCTTCATTTGTAAGCAAAACAAATTTATCCAATTTAGGCAACATCATATTCTCATGAACATTAGAATCATTACCAAGAAACGAAAGTACCTGGTAATTTAATTGGCGTGCGCGAGCTCTAGTAAGTTGTCCAGTATATGTAACAGTATGGGCTGTGGGTGGAACAATGGTATTGATGTCCTCATCATCAAGAGTCCGTTCGGCGAGTGACACGTTTGACATCTACTTCACATACACAAAGGTGAATCATCTCCTTTACACATGCTCACTTGACCCCTTCGAGGATGGTATACTACTTGACACTCCACTCGTGTGCATGCATAGGTATTGTCGGAACACTACGGACGACGAGGAGGAGTGCAAGCGCCAAGGAACAACTACACAATCCGCGAGGGAAGCATGGAAGAGAAGGAGGAAGAGAACCGGGCCAGTCCAGAACGAGCGGTACTACCGCCCACCCCCAAGCGGTACTACCGCCGAAAGGCCCACAAGCCGTACTACCGGCCCACGTCCGCTCTACTGCTGCTCAACCCGACAAACTCCTGTGATCGAGCGGCGCAAGTCCGGTACTACCGCCCAGTCCAAGCGGTACTACTGCCCGAGGGACCGGTACTACCGCCCTGCCTGTGCGCAGCCGCGGGCCTTTGGCCTTATATCCCTCTCCCACTTACCCCTTTGCGGCTTAGACTATAAATAGACCACCTCCACCTCCTTTCGAGGGTTAGCAAAGGATTAGCTCATGTTTGTGTGAGAGTTTTGCTCATCCACTTGGTTTCCTTCTCCTCGGAGACGTGCCTCCACCGAAGAAGATCCTTCCAAGCGGATTCAAGACCCCCTCTTGGGTGGCCCCATCAAGACCTCCTCACGGAGAAGAACCGGTTACCCTTTGTATCGTCCTTTGTTGATTGTGGATCTTGTATCTCCTCTCGTGTTCCGAGGATCTAGCACATGTGTAATCGAATATTGTTGGTTTGAGTGTTTCTCTTGTGTTTCCCCTCGTTTTCCCCTCGTGTTCTTCGTGTTCGTAGTTGGGATCCGCTCCTTTCGTGAAAGATCGGCCATCTAGGGTTCCACCCTACATCATCTTGGATCAAAGCTTAGGTTTATCACAAATTTGGAGCCTCCCCGTTGTGTTTTCTAGCCTAATTTTGTTGATTTTGTCCCAAATTCGAAAATTCCCCACCAAAAATAGCCCCAATTTTTTTGTGATTTGTTGGTTTGATGATGTTTTGTTGGATTTGACCCATGGATTTGCTTGGTTTCGAGTGGATCTAGCATCTACCCAAGTTTCCCCACTTTCCATCCACGAAATCTCTCCAATTTTGACCCCGAAATCATTCATTTCCGCCCCAAAATCGTGCCCCGATTCGATCTGCGAAGAATCCCGACACGAGCGGTACTACCGCCCTCCAAGCGGTACTACCGGTATCATAAGTGGTACTACCGCCCCGCAAACGATACTACCGCCAGGCCCTGTTCCAGCCCGAAACAGTCGAAAAATCCTGACACGAGCGGTACTACCGCCCATCCGAGCAGTATTACCGCCCATGCCAGTTTCAGCATTCCGAGTTTCACTATTTTGCCCATAACTTCCACATCCGGAGTCCGATTTTGACGTTCTTTAGCTCATTGAGTAGCTATTGACATCCTCTATCCATATAGATAGGTTTCACTAACATTTGACTCCATCAAATTTTTGGAACTTTGGCATCTTTGCCAAGGGTTTCCACCATATCTCCCGCATTACCACCAACGACTTCCGCAACCTAACCCAATTTGTTCCCTATAGCATTAGTGGTTGTTTGAGTTGTGATTCGAGTCTCCTAAGGTGTTTCGGCTACTTAGGGACGATTGCTTCTTCATCAAACACCACCATAACTTCCGCATAGGCTTGCCCACCATACACTTCCACCAACCCAACTTAACCAAAATTTTGTTTGTATTGTGAGTTGTGTCTCCTAAGGTGTTTCGGCTACTTAGGGACCGTGCTTCCAACTCCTACACCATGTATAGTCCATCCACCTTACCCTCGACTTCCACATTGCGTACTCCATAACCCATCATTGCATTTTCGCAATCCCATTGAGCTTCCGCAAAACCACCACCGCATTCCCGCTACCACCATTTTGACATTTGACGTTTGAGATTTTGAGTTTGCGGTTTTTCCGTTTCCTAAGGTGTTTCGGCTACTTAGGGAAGAGTCTCCATCATCTTGGTATCTACATCAAGAACACCGCCACTCATCATCGCCAAGGACGGTAACCTCGACGACACCATTGTATATTCCCTTGCCATTGCATTGATAACCCCAAGCCCATTTTGCGTCACTTGCCTATCGAGACTAGCCATTTGAGTATTGCCGGCAACGCTACTTGTGCACATTAGTGATCCGTACCTTCCATTGCATATATACCATATCATCTCTTGTGCCAAAAGTTTGTTCCCGCATATATACAATTGCTATCTTGGTTTGTGCATTTCGCAAAGTGGCCATACAAAAAAAAGAATAAGCTTTTAAGCAAAAGAGAAGAGCAACGAAGCTTGTAAGCAATAGCCATAGCATCGCCACATTGCATATCATACCACCATATTGATCATCTTGGATCATCGTGTGAGAAACACCGGGAACCATACATATATAGCATACTTGGGATAGAAGTTTGTCCATTTTGCATATCATAGGTTGTGCACAAGTGTCGTATCCGCCTATAGAGCAATCGTGCTAGCATCTCTCTTGAGTTGTGCAACACGAGTGTTTTCCGTGGACTCCACATTTTGTGCTCATTCCTTGGTTGCACGACCCCATCTATCTATCCGTGTGTGTGTTTCCGTGTGCCATTCATTGCTATTGGTCTACTTGTTTCACTTGCGAATTTGTGAATCTCTTTCAACATTATTGACTCTTGCTAACATTTTGCATCAAATTTTTGTGCCACTATCCTCACCGAGCTCCCCCATAAGCCTTATTTGTGTAGGTGTGAGAAACCGACAAGAATTGATACCAATTGTGCTATTTCCTTGTTACACATTGAGTGATCATTGATCCATCTTCAACATCGGTCAAGGTACATTTGGTATAGTTCTTCTCTTTCTCCCACTCATATTTGCTCGAGTCTTGTGATGGATAGGAAAGGCATTTCACCCTCGGTCTACAACAACAACAACGAGTTCGATGCCACGAACAACTCCAACGACGCCAAGATGAACGCTCAAATGGAGGAGATCAAAGCCCTCATAAGGTCCTACAAGCGATCTTCCTCATCTTCGAGAAGACGCTCAAGAGCACATGCTTCCGAGCTACCATCTCTGGCAAGATCATATCGGCATCGACACCATCACCAACAAGAACGTGAAGTTCAAGAGCTCAACACCAACAACCGCTCAACGACTTCACCATATCCCTTGGCATCTTCGCCAAGCGACTTCAAGGCATTTTTGCCTTCGGATATACGACATCTTCGCCAACAAGCACCTCAAGACTACGCTCAAGAGAAGCTCCCCAAGCTCAAGTCCGCGACTTCCACGAGCTACTACGACCTCGACACCGACCATGAGATTCCTTTCTATGGGACTCAAGAACCCGAGGAGTATCTCGAGTGGGAGCACCTAATGGACGACTACCTCAAGCTACATCAAGTCCGTCCCAAAGATCAAGTGAAGTACGCCACAAGAAACTTCCACGACTACGCCTCGACATGGTGGCTTCATACACCTTCGGAGAGCTACGACATGAGTTGGCCCAAGACAACGAGAGCTTTGCGGCGAGAGTTTGTGCCTCCAACCTACACGGAACAACTTCTACGCCAATTGGAGAACACCATCCAAGGATCCAAGTCCATCGACGAGTACTTCAAGGAGATGAAGAAAGACTTGCGACGAGCCGGCGTGGACGACCCCATGTCAATGAAGTATCACTTCATGATGGGATTGAACAACGACATCTCCAAGACTCTTCCTCGAGAACTACAAGTCTCTCAACGACAACTACATTGGTGCTCTCAAGGCGGAACAAGAACTCATGAAGGCCAAGGCTTTTCCACCCCAAGCACACTTCTCGAAGACCAAGCTCAAAGACGACGAGCATGAGGCTAGTACCACCAAGATGTCCAAGCCCGATGAGCTCCAAGACGATGCTCCCAAGATCGACTTCACCGCCATCCCTCTTTGTGGCATTGATGATGCCGAGTCCTCCACGACTCTTTTTCAAGATGGTGCGGCGACGAGTACGACTACGGAGACCTTCAAGGACCACACTTTGGAGGCGAGCGACTTGGTGACGAGCAAGGATGATGCTTCCATCTTAGGAGGCGAGAGCAATGATGTGCCATCTTCGGCCTTCATCCACGGCGACGGTGACGAGATGATCGAGCATGGGATTTTCTCTTCGGTCATGGAGGAGAGTGATGATGTGCCATTTTCGGCCTTCATCCATGGTGGCGACGTTCAGATGGTTGAGTACTTCCCCTCGACCACGGCGACGTATGATGACTTGAGTGACTTGTGCCACCATATTGAGAGTGAGAGTGTCTTCACCATTAGCCCCATATATGACGAGTTGCCCCAATTCCCATGTGAGGAGAGCCACAACCCCCACCACTTGAGTGAGATGAGTGACTCCACCATATGTGACTTTGAGTGCACCTACCTTGAGGGAGTGAGTGAACCACCACATAGAGAGAGTGAGGCCACTTCGATTTCTAACGACTTAACCTCTAGCTCTATTGTGTCTTCTCATTTGGTGCTAGGTCCCATATATGATGACGCGCCGATTCGCGATGACTATGTCCTTCCTTTGGACAAGACGATTGCCATGGTGGAATATGATGCACCCCCCCACATGGTTCCATCAAGTTGATGATGATGACCACCATTTGGTCTTTGCCACCTCACCTACACCACTTGAGTGGAATGAACAAGGTAACATAGGTGAAGGTGATGCTCTCGTCCCACCAGTGGACATTCTTGATATTGCTTGCTTGCATGATGTTGATCAACCTATTACCATGCTTCATGCTAGTAGGATTTCCCCATGTGATGATTTGCCCATTTATGATGAATATGATGATTCTCATGTGGAGTCTATTGGTTGTGATGCCATGTTACATAGGATTTCTTGTGACAATTCTTTAGGTCACATCATGTTTGACAATCCGCTTGACTTGTCATATGCTATGCATGAGATCAATCATATGTCATATTTGCAATCTCTTCATAGTGACTATGCATATGCCATTAAACTAAACGCAATTTGCACTTATGGCATAGATGACAAGCCCATGGTTATCGGCATTTGTTTTTCTTGTGATGATATTGATATGCTCCCTTTGCATCATTTATCTCATATGCCATGCCATGACTACCTAGCTTCGGATATGCATTGTTTTGGATGTTGTCCATTTTCTCCATATGATGTTTCCGATATTGCTCATGAGGAGACCCCCATAGTTTCTTCATACATTTTAGGAGATTTTGATTCATCCTATCCATTGCATGGTCCCAATACTTGTGTGCACAATATGCTCCCCATGAATAAACATGCTATTGATGTGCCATATACTTGCATTCTCAATTTGTGTCCCCATCGTGTCATACACAATAACTATTCTTTCATGATGGATGACATGTTCTTATACCATGCATCAAATTTCTTTGAGCGATGCTTATCTTGTGCTAACACTCACTTGCACATACACATCATGATGGATGATGTGTACATTTACCACGCGCACAATTTCTTTGGTTTGTGTCTCTTTTGTGTAGGTACCCATGAATACTTGTCAACCTCGCAATCCCACGAGTTGACAAAACGAGCTCTAGAGAGCAATGATGACTTGGGATCCCATGGATTGCCTTTCCCACCGCTCTCTTCACGCAAGGACTTCGCGCATTTCTTTTACATGGCCCTCACATGGTTATGGATTGTTGTCCATTATATATCCATTGCCCATCTTGCCATGTTCACTTTGCATGATATGCCAATTCCTATGCCTTTGCCATGCATTTGTGACCCATGCTTTGCATTACACATGATGACTGATTCTACTAGTTGTATGTGTATTTGCAAGCGTGGTGGAGTATTGTTTGTTATTGCCATGATTGCTTTGTGCCCCATGCCTATGATGATACTATGATCTTGATTTGTGTTCGTGCTTGCGATATGTCATGTACATTGCCTATGTCTATTCTTTGCTCACATGACATGAATGCCATGATTTCCCCTAGTGTGTTGCATCTTCGCTCCACTAGCTTGCACGACTTGATTACTATGATTGCTTGCCTTGTTGCATCACCAATGATTCATACTTGCTCATTTCATGCGGTTGATGACAACTATCTACATGCTTTGCACATGATTGTGATTGCTTCTTGTCATTTATCTCCATGTGTTGCCTCTCTCATGCTAGATGATTTGCCATGTATTGAGTGCAACAATGCCCTTAGTCTTGATAATGAGTTTGCCCCCATAGCATTCTCACATATAATTGGAGATTTTGACATATTCCTTGTGAAGCATGCTTGTCTTACCTCTTTGCACCATATACCTCGTGCCATGAATATAGCGATTGTTGCATCATATTATTCATGCACTTGTGCTTCTAATGGTTATGTGCAAAAGAAGAAAACCATCATGATGGATGATGTGTTTATCTACCATGCACATACGTTCTTTCTTTTGTTGTGTGCATGTGTAGGATACTTGGACTTTGTGTCAACTTCCACGTCACGTGAGTTGACCATTCGAGCTCTTGAGAGCGAACCACCTTCTACCACGACGATTCTACATCGCACTTGCTTGTGCTTCGGCATTGTGAAGGACGCACAAAGACACGCCTTCAAGGTGACATCTTTCTTGAGCATGGATATTGCGGATCATACTACTTGTGTTGCTTGCACGATGAGACTTATTATTCATCTTGGATCACTTGATTGCACACTTGTTAGAGATCTTGCTTCGACTTGTCATTTTAACCATTCCATGCATCATGATATATATGCCTTGTGTGTTGCATCCAATTCTTGGATTATTTTCTCCTCTCATATGTTTGGTTGCAACAATGTCATAACTTCACATATGCCATGTCCCATTGCTTGTCACATGATTGACTTGATTGCCTCACAGATGATGAACAATTGCTCTTTCTATTGTGTTGAGTACCACACTATGTTCACTACACCCTAAGCACATTATGCTTGGATTGCCTTGAACTTGACCCATGTGTTTAGACACCTCATCTTCTTTGGTGTTGTGAATGATTCATATGCCTTCCATAGACCTTTCATTGAGCAATTTGTGAATGCTTGCTATGAACTTGAGGTAGATGCTTATTCTCTTGTCAAACATATTTGCATCTCTACCTCACATTTACTTGATTGTCCCCATGCTATATTTGCTTGTGCTCAATTTATGTGCTTACATACCATGTCACAATCCTTTGTCAAACCATATGCTTTGCATGATGACGACACTTGTTGGGTGAATCACCACTTGAATGCTTGGTTTTGCACTAACGCTAACCACATTTGTTTTTCCAAGTGTTTGTTGTTTTTGCTCCTTTTGAAGGAATCACTACACGGTGCGACATTGGAGAGTGCACATTTCGAGCTTCAAGATGACAAGTACTTGGTGAACGTCCACTTCTACATGGCGAAGCCATCTCTTTCCCATGGTGATTTGGTTTTCGATCCGAGGTCGGATCTTTCCCAAGGGAGGGGAGATGATGCCGAGCATCCTATGGACATCACCATGTCAAGAGTCCATTCGGCGAGTGACACGTGCGACATCTACTTCACATACACAAAGGTGAATCATCTCCTTTACACGTGCTCACTTGACCCCTTCGAGGATGGTATACTACTTGACACTCCACTCGTGTGCATGCATAGGTATTTTCGGAACACTACGGACGACGAGGAGGAGTGCAAGCGCCAAGGAACAACTACACCATCCGCGAGGGAAGCATGGAAGAGAAGGAGGAAGAGAACCGGGCCAGTCCAGAACGAGCGGTACTACCACCCACCCCCAAGCGGTATTACCGCTGAAGGCCCACAAGCTGTACTACCGGCCCACATCCGCTCTACTGCCGCTCAACCCGACAAACTCCTGTGATCGAGCGGCGCAAGTCCGGTACTACCGCCCAGTCTAAGCGGTACTACCGCCCGAGGGACCGGTACTACCACCCTGCCTGTGCGCAGCCGCTGGCCTTTGGCCTTGTATCCCTCTCCCACTTACCCCTTCGCGGCTTAGATTATAAATAGACCACCTCCACCTCCTTTCGAGGGTTAGCAAAGGATTAGCTCGTGTTTGTGTGAGAGCTTTGCTCATCCACTTGGTTTCCTTCTCCTTGGAGACGTGCCTCCACCGGAGAAGATCCTTCCAAGCGGAATCAAGACCCCCTCTCAGGTGGCCCCATCAAGACCTCCTCACGGAGAAGAACCGGTTACCCTTTGTATCGTCCTTTGTTGATTGTGGATCTTGTATCTCCTCTCGTGTTCCGAGGATCTAGCACATGTGTAATCGAATATTGTTGGTTTGAGTGTTTCTCTTGTGTTTCCCCTCGTTTTCCCCTCGTGTTCTTCGTGTTCGTAGTTGGGATCCGCTCCTTCATGAAAGATCGGCCATCTAGGGTTCCATCCTACATCAGCAAGGGTGACAGAAGCTTCAGCCTAGCATAGAAATTGATGCATACGAGATTGAAGGGGGACCAATATATCTTAATGCTATGGTTGGGTTTTACCTTAATGAACGTTAGTAGTTGCAGATGCTTGCTAATAGTTCCAATCATAAGTGCATAGAATTCCAAGTAAGGGATGACATGCTAGCAGTGGCCTCTCCCACATGAAACTTGCTATCGGTCTAGTAAAGTAGTCAATTGCTTAAGGGAGACAATTTCGCAACTCCTACCACTACTTTTGCACACTCGCTATATTTACTTTATTGCTTCTTTACTTACAACAGCCCCTAGCTTTTATTTACGTGCTCTTTATATTCTTGCAAACCTATCCAAAACACCTACAAAGTACTTCTAGTTTCATACTTGTTCTAGGTAAAGCGAATGTCAAGCGTGCGTAGAGTTGTATCGGTGGTCGATAGAACTTGAGGGAATATTTGTTCTACCTTTAGCTCCTCGTTGGGTTCGACACTCTTACTTATCGAAAACTGTTGCGATCCCCTATACTTGTGGGTTATCAAGACCTTTTTCTGGCGCCGTTGTCGGGGAGTAATAGCGTGGGGTGAATATTCTCGTGTGTGCTTGTTTGCTTTATCACTAAGTGATTTTTATTTGCTGTTCTTAGTTGTTCTCTATCTTTAGTTATGGATATGGAACACGAAATACCAAAAAAATTAGGTGTACTTGCTAATCATGGAGATGAGGAACCTCCTAAAACCCTTGATGCTCAATATGTGCAAAATATTATGTACCACTTTGATAATCCTAAGAAAACCTCATTCAATTCGGTAACGGGAGTAACGTTGGATCAACGTGAATACTTTAGGGATTATCGCTTGACACAAAAAGGGAAACTATTATGGGATCAAATTTATATATTGAAGTGGTATGCTCGGCAAGTATGCTTGAATTATGATTATAATTGTTGCTCTAGGATGAATGCTCCACACCTTCCCTTTTCATGCAAATTTAATGATAATGAAACCTTAGCTTCTTATGCTAATGATTATGATTACTATGATGTCGAACAAATAGAAGAATTTTTTGCTTTTAAGGGTGCTTATGAAAGTGAATCTATGTTTGAAATGTATGAAGCTTTTGATGATGATGTTTATAGGCCCGAAAATTTAGCTATCCTAAAATATTGCTATGATAATTATGAATATAATTCCTATATTAATGCACTTATTAAGAAAGTCTCCGCTGTCCAAGAAGAGACTAATATTTTGCAGGAATCTATGGAAGAAGAAATTGATGAAGCTGTGAGCTCATTGGATGAAAAAGATGACGAGGAGAGCGAAGAACAAAAGGAGGAAGTGCGGATTAGCTACCCGTGCCCACCTTCTAATGAGAGTAACCCTCCAACTCATACATTGTTTAATTTCCCTTCGTGCTTATCGAAGGATGGTTGTTATGATCCCGTTGATTCTCTTGAAATATCCCTTTTTGATGATACTTGCTATGCTTGTGGCCAAGATGTTAATATGAATTATGATTATGGAGATGAACTTGCTATAGTTCCTTGTGTTAATCATGAAATTGTTGCTAATGCACCCACGCATGATAGTCCTATTATCTTTTTGAATTCTCCTGAATATACTATATCGAAGAAGTTTGCACTTATTAAGGATTATACTGATGGGTTTCCTTTTACCGTTGCACATGATGATTTTGATGAGTATAATACGCATGTGCTTGCTGCTCCTACTTGCAATTATTATGAGAGAGGAATTATATCTGCACCTCTCTATGTTTCCAATATGATAAAATCGCAAGAAATTGTTTATACTATGCATTGGCCTTTACTTTGTGTGCATGAATTGTTCTTTTATGACATGCCGATGCATAGGAATAGAGTTAGACTTCGTCATTACATGATATATGTTGCTTTGTGCTCACTACTAAATTACAAATCATTGCTAATTAAAATTGGCTTTGATATACCTTGGGATCCGGGTGGATTCACTACTTGAGCACTAGATGCCTAGCTTAATGGCTTTAAAGAAAGCGCTACCAGGGAGACAACCCGGAAGTTTTAGAGAGTCATTTATCTTTGTTGAGTGCTTTCATATAGTTTTAAAACAACAAAAATAAAGAGGGGAACCCAAAACTTTTTCAAAAAGAAAAGCGAAAGTGAGAAAGACGAGCATTGTGAAAGTGGGAGACGTCCTTGAACTTTGTTCATGCTCACGAAAACTTTGTGAATCTTGATTACAGAAAATTCTCAACAAAAATAATTATCCGCTTGTACAATTCCATTTTATTATAAAAATAATGTGCCAAGGTTTGCCTTTAAGATGTTTCCAATACTTGTTGGTTTGTACGGTGCAGGACAGAAACTTTGGATGTAGTGCACGAATTTTAGTTTTTTACTGGAACGTAAAATGGTTCCGATTCTTTTTGCACTGTCTTGCTGTACAAATTGTTTATTTTTCCTAATTTTGGCAGAAGTTTTCAAGTATCAGAAGTATGGTGAATGTTCAGATTGCTACAGACTGTTCTGTTTTAGACAGATTCTGTTTTTGATGCATAGTTTGCTTGTTTTGATGAAACTATCAATTTATATCAGTGGATTAAGCCATGAAAAAGTTATACTACAGTAGACACAATGCAAAAACAAAATATGAATTGGTCTGCAACAGTACTTAGAGTAGTGATTTGCTTTATTATACTAACGGATCTTACCGAGTTTTCTGTTCAAGTTTTGTGTGGATGAAGTGTTCGATGATCGAGAAGGTCTCGATGTGAGAAGAAGGAAGAGAGGCAAGAGATCAAGCTTGGGGATGCCCGAGGCACCCCAAGTAAATATTCAAGGAGACTCAAGCGTCTAAGCTTTGGGATGCCCCGGAAGGCATCCCCTCTTTCTTCAACAAGTATCGGTATGTTTTCGGATTCGTTTCGTTCATGCGATATGTGCAATCTTGGAGCGTCTTTTGCATTTAGTTTTCACTTTTCTTTTATGTACCATGCTGGTATGAGATAGTCCTTGGTTGATTTATAGAATGCTCATTGCACTTCACTTATATCTTTTTAGTATGACTTTTGTAGCGACCCGACCTGAATGGGACAAGTCTCTGTGCTTACGTGCCATCCCTGGATCGGTATGCTGACACACACAGTACTCGAAGGATTTATAACATAGGTAAATCACATGTATAAAGTAACGTAAATACTATTACCTCAATCCAATATAGCGGAAGCAACAAGGTTGTGGATTCCCATCAACACCAATGGCAAAGTTGAGTGTAGAAATCATAACCCTAACGTATCACTTACTCGTCGTAAGAAACCTGCAACATGAGACGTTGCAGCCCGAAACGGGTCAGTATATTGAATGTACTGGCAAATTCACACCATAGAGAAAATGATGAACAATGGCTATCACTACATGCATATATGGCTGGTGGAAAAGCTCTATGGTTATAAGGTTTTTGCGAAAAGCCAATTTTTCCCTACTGTAAAGGAATAGTTTTATTTAACTATCATGGTGGTTGTTAAACATTGAGAATGGTTGACAGCATTCTCAATCCCAATTAAAAGTAATCATCAATAACACAACAATAATTAATTAAAGTAACGTGATGAGATCAACAGGATAATCCAAGAACTAGATACTCAAAATGTCCATAACCGGGGACACGGCTAACCATGATTAGATTGTACACTCTGCAGAGGTTTGTGCACTTTTCCCCACAAGACTCGATCGCCTCCGTTTGATTTCTCGCACTACATGGTGTTTGAGAAACGGATGATCGAGACATAGTCTTTCAGAAGCGCTAGCACCTTACGTTGTGATAGACCGTACCAACCTACATCCCCTACATCTGCTAGTCTACCACTGTAAGAGTTCGCACGACTTAGTCAACTATGCCAGAGCCCATAATGGCTTGTGGCTGCACACGGAAGTTTCTAGTATTAATAATCTCATGATCCCTTTGAGCCTGGATGGCGGTCCAAAAGAAAAACAGGCAAGTCCTGGAATACCCAGGTGCCTAGACAGGCAAGTCCTGGAATACCCAGGTGCCTCAATCCACCCAGATGTGTGTTTAAGTTGCCACCTTAAGTAAACCATTAATTAACAATCTCACATCTGTCATGAAATACTCTCAAACCCAATCCACGTCTACGAGCATAGCATGGCATAATAAGCAAACGTAGAAGTAACTCCCAAGGTTTCATAAGTAAAACAGGTAATAGGTACTACCTCAACTACTTCCCATCCCATAATTTAATTAGATCCTAATCATGCAGTGTTTGAGGATTGATCTAATGCAATAAAAACTGGGTATGAAAGAGGTATGATCAAAGTGTGAACTTGCCTGCAATGTTGATGAAGATGATTCGTACTCAAAACTCTTGATAGATCTACTCGTCACACTCCGGTCAATCTATCGTAAGCAAGCAATAGTAACCACACATAAGCACTCACTCAAAAGATCGGAAAGATCGAAGAAGGCGATTCGGAAAACATCAAAACCAAGCAAATAACTCTTGCAACATAAAACAATTTCTAACAGTACCAAAATTATGTGAATTTGGCCTTATCAGAAAGTTTAGGTCAAGAGCTTCGATTAGCAAAAGGAATCAACTAAAACGGAGTTGTAAAACTCAAGTTATGAACAAAAGAAGATTCAAATTCAAATCTGTTTGAAATCATATTTTAAATTTTCAAAAACATGTTTAAGTTGTTTTACTGGATAGAGGAGATCATAACGAAGAAGTGGGCGTTGGTTTCGTCTAATTTGGATGAACGAGTAAAAAGTTATGGCTATTTGAAAAATCAGGGCCAAGCTGTTTTACGGAAGAAAAATAGCTACGGCTCAGGTCTAATGTATAAATACGTAGACTAATTGATAATCTAATTATTCTATCGTATTAGTCTAGAAAATAATAAACTACGGAGGTATAAAAAAACAAAGAAATATACCTTTATAAGGCAGAGAAAAGATGACTTCGGGGAGAGAAGACAATTCCCAAAAGTCGCGCCGGAGAGGAGATTTTTTCTTTAAAGAATCTAGTCAAACCAAAATATTGATTTAACCCGAATCGGATGATTTTTGGAGGCTCTATGGGTCTATATTTATAGGTGGAAAAGAGGTTTAGGGGTCAAAGGCTAGGCAATGTGGGACTAAACATAGACGTAATTAAACGAAACAGAGGAGAAAAAGACGGATGGGGCCTTCGGCCGGCCGCGCTCACGCTGCGGCTGCAGTTTTTTTTAACAAAATCGACCTAAGAAAGAAAAAAAAGGCTGGCTGGGCCTGGCCCATTCAAGAGAGAAAAAAAACAATGGGCGCCAGAAGCTACTATACTGAGCATGTAGGCGATAAATAAATATGGGCTGTACGTACAGTTTTTTTTAAATAGAAACAGAAGGAAAAGCGAAATAACGAAATAATCGTACAATTATATATAGGCATATTATATATCAAAATTTTCAGAAAAAGATTTTCTACAACGTGAACATTTTTATAGAGTCAAATAAAATCCACGCAAATTCAAATAATTCAAAGAGTGCTACTGCCCTACTAAAATTCAATAAAAAACATTTTTAAAATACCAAAATGATTTCAAATTAATTTTTCTCCAATTTTCTGTTGTAGGGAATCATGTTACCCTAATTTCCATGTATTTTATTTTTGGAGAAAAACAATTTGAGTAAAACTCAAATAACTCCAAATTGAAAAATAAATTAAAAAAAATTGAATTTAATTCTTTGAAACTCCCAACTCATATTTCGTATATTTTGAAGAAGTCATTTTATCTTCACTCGTGAAAATCATTGAGCTGCATGAAGTTTATGAATTGAAATATTTCCAAATGAATTTCAATTATTTTCAAATACCCTTTCATTTAATTTAAATGGAAGAAGTCATATCATCTTCGCTCAAGGGTTTTGTATTTGAAAAGTATTTGAATTCACAGAGAGCATAAATGAAAAATGAAAGTTTGGGAAAGTCCTTTTATTCCCTCTCATTTAACTTTCATAAAGTTTCGAATTCACTCATTTTCAGTCAATCAATCAAACAATCAATCAAATCCATCTATTTATTATAACATTCCAAAATTTAGAATTTTGGGATGTTACAAACCTACCACCCTTAAAAATGAATCTCGTCCTCGAGATTCAGAGAGGCTAGCAAGAAATAGGTTAGGGTTTGGGGGTCTCCTAAAAACCCATCAATCAGCTCCGGGGTCTCGGGTGCTACCACCCTTAGAAACATGGTTACGGTTCCATCAAAACTCATATGCTCCATCCTTATTCTTGACGGGATCGGTCTTCTCAAATTCTCGGGAAAATTTCTTCTCTCGCTCTTTCGGTAACGGCATAACCTTTTCCTCAATTCTTTTGTCCTTTCCTCTTGGTAAGGTTATTTCGATATTGGGTCTTCTTAGCTGACGGGTCTGGCGCCAATGCTAAACAACTATCGATATCTCATGGTGGTCAACAATTTATGGTTTCTCCTGCAGGAAATGGGTCTGGTTGATCCTCACCGTATAACCTACGGTTGGCAAAACTACCTTGTACAAGGGGAAAAATTCTTATACCATTCTAAGGTTCAAACAAGGTTTAATATCGTCGTCTCTCTACTATAGGCAAGTCACTCAAATTTACCATCCCACATAGCAAGGCGAATAATAAGAGTAAGTCGGTATGGTGATCAATCCATCCCGCACCCAAATCATTACATTGTATACGGTTTAGCGAATCTCGCATTCTAACACTCGGTCATCCTCACAAGCATTGCAGAATTTCTCTTGTCGACGAACCAAGTTCGGATAAATCCATAGATTCTGCAAGCCAAACAAACATCTATCGTTCCTTCCTAACCCTCAAGTTTTGCGTAAACTCCTATAAGATCGTCTATCGATAAAATCGTAGCTTCCTCCAGGGTTTTTCCTTCAGCGAGAGTGTGTTTGCTTCTTGGCAGGTCCTGGGGCCTGTGGGTTATGGCCCATCTCATCACTTGTCAACCTTGAACTCATCATCTGGGCAACTGATCATTATTCCATCTTCCAACTTCCAAGTATTCTTAAATCCATCCATTTGTATTGTCTCCCTTCATTCTATTTGTACAAGTCTAAGACATGATTACTCAAACTCATCATGGAGTTGCAATTGCTCCATATGTCCAACATTCTACCTCCTTTTTATCCAATAATACTTCATCCATCCATACTCTTGGGATACCCCGCATACCGAGATAAAAACTTATACTTATGAAGTCCATACTCCACTTCGTAGAACATCATTATCCTTTCCAGGGTCAAGCGTCCTTATAGGGGAATATTGGCCATCTCTGCATGGCACTTCTTCAACTGGGAAACGTGAAACACATCATGAACTCTTGACAGTCCTTCGGGTGACTCCAACTTGTAGGCCACTTCTCCCATACGCTCCAAAACTTCGTATGGTCCTACAAATCTCGGGGCTAACATTCCCTTAACTCCAATTCGTTTAACTCCTCGCAGAGGGGACACACGAAGACATGCTCTGTCTCCAATTTCATAGACTACCTCCTTGTGTTTTTTTGAGTCTGCATAACTCTTCTGCCTGGACTGAGCTACCTTCAGTCTATCTCGAATCAATTTAACATTCTCTTCTGACTCCTTGATCACATTTGGTCCAAACAACTGACGGTCTCCAACTTCATCCCACACACTCTTGGGGTATCACACATATCGAGACAAAACTCATATTCATTTTGTCTGAAATCCACTCAGGGGAGTATCCTTATCATTTCCAGGGTCAACGGTTCTTACAGGGTACTACCACCCTTAAAATGCTCCAATATTCCATAGACCATATTTCTCATATCCTCGAAAATGGTCAACATCTTTCCTCATAGAGTAACTCATAAAATCCAAATCAGTACCAACACTGCTAACTTTATTGATTCTCAAATTATTACAATCTCATGTTTTTCCATTACATGCCTCAACTCAATTCCTCAATATAAAGGAAAATGTTCTCACTACTACTACTACTACTACTACATTTCTTCTGTTACAAACTCAATTATTTATCACAAGTCTCCTTCTCCTTCGGACAATCTCTGGCAAAGTGCCCTGCTTCATTACAACGGAAACATTTTACTTCTGACAAGTTTCGAGGTTTCCTTGTGATTATATATCCTCCTTGGGTCCTTGGCTTTCCTTTTGGGCAAGTGTTGATGTAGTGCCCTGACTCCTTGCACTTGTAACAGGTGATATGACTCAGATCCTTCCTGGAATCCAATCTACTTCTCTTTCTAGACTTTTCCATTCCAATCAGGGCTTCTATTTCTTGTGGGTCATATTCTACTTCCTCCGTCGGGAATTCTACTAGATTCCCCTTCGTACAATTCTGGGAGATGTGTCCTTCTTCTCCACATGAATAGCAAGACTTGGTGCAGGGTTTAATTGGTTCCTCTTTGGGTGTGTCCTCCACCTCTTCCTTCATCGCAGGTTCTTTTAGAATTCCCATTAGGGCTCCTTTCATTGCTTCTTTTTTCTGCTGGATGGTTCTTTGTACAATGGGGTAAAAGTGACACTGAGCAGGGTAGTGGGTAGTTCCTTCACACAAGAAATAAGTAACCTGCCTAGTTGGGCATTGTTCAGCTGGGTGACTTCCTTCACAATTAGGGCATTCATCCTTGTGTTCCTTATGGGTGTGTCCTATTTCTCCACAGAGCTTGCATGCACAAGGTTTCTTCATATCCTTTCCCGAAGGCTTCAATTTCTGGGACACAAACCGAGATATTAGCAAAGTCAACTTAAATTCTCCCCAAGTGGTTACTCCTTACCATCCATTGATGGTTTGGTACATCCTCCACCAAGTAGCAGCAACTCTTACAAAGCACTGAAGAGCATGCTGGGCCATATCCTTTCCGACTATAGGGTTGTTCTCCATATGATCCTCCATATTCTGAATCCATCGGTCTGTCTCCAATTGACTTATTGGTCCAGAAAAATACGAGCTCATCTCCATTCATCCTCTATTGGGTCCATGGGTTTTGGGTGGGATAGGAGAGGTCGAGAGGGATGCACACAATACAAACAAAGGTTTTGAAAAGACAGATTTTATTATGGCTGTCGGAAAAAAACATCAAACAAATGACAGCTCACAATCGTCGCATCTAACGCAGGTATAGAACAGGGGTTTGGTCTTCTAAAAGTCAACGTTGCCAAACTCTTCAAGTCTTGTGCATGTCTTCGATGGCTTCTTCCAATCGTGCTTGCCCTTTTTGCCAGATCATCTGTGTTGACGCGAAGTCTCTTGTGGCGTCCTTTAATATTTCTGGAGTTGCATTCCAAACTTCTGGGTTTCATCAACCTCGACATGAACCATGATCCTTCATGACTAATCTTTAGATGTCTCAAGGTTTTGCTCCTCTAGCTTGGCTACTTTAGCTTCTTGGTCCTAAGTTCTTCACGGAATGTTTCCTTATCAAAATACTGCTTCTTGTAGGTCCATCTTAACTTCTTGATGTAATACTCCAGATCCTGGTGATACACCAGCTAAGGTTAAAACTTCATCTTGCTGATAGGTGCTCCATCAGCCTTCTACCATCCAATCTTTCCATGCATATGCATGCTTAACTCAGCACGGTGGCAATAGCATAAGCGGGCGATAACATCTTGGATAGCCGTGTTTCTGCCCTTGTTATTTCCATGAGCTATCTCTCCATAGTTGATATCTCCTGCCTTAGGGTTTTCCTTGATAGAACTTTGAGTTTTTAACTCTCCATGCTCCGGTCTTTCTCTGATACACCTTGATCTCGGGTATTGAAAGCTTCCATAGTCTGCCAAGTTCCATAAAGGTAGCCTTCCTAGGTCATACAAATCTGGAAATTCTTCGGAGTCTTCAACTGTTGTAGTTTCCATTATTCAGATGCACGGTAATTCTCCTTCATCCCATAGTGATCGTGGTTGTCCGATATCTTGTACTTCTTGAAGTGGTCTCATCGGTCGAATCTTCGAGTGGTCAAAAGGGAAAGGGGTATATGAAGGAAATATGCCCTAGAGGCAATAATAAAGTTATTATTTATTTCCTTATATCATGATAAATGTTTATTATTCATGCTAGAATTGTATTAACTGGAAACATAATACATGTGTGAATACATAGACAAACAGAGTGTCACTAGTATGCCTCTACTTGACTAGCTCATTAATCAAAGATGGTTATGTTTCCTAGCCATGAACAAAGAGTTGTTATTTGATTAACGAGATCACATCATTAGTTGAATGATCTGATTGACATGACCCATTCCATTAGCATAGCACCCGATCGTTTAGTATGTTGCTATTGCTTTTGTCCATGACTTATACATGTTCCTTTAACTATGAGATTATGCAACTCCCGTTTACCGTAGGAACACTTTGTGTGCTACCAAACGTCACAACGTAACTGGGTGATTATAAAGGTGCTCTACAGGTGTCTCCGAAGGTACATATTGGGTTGGCGTATTTCGAGATTAGGATTTGTCACTCCGATTGTCGGAGAGGTATCTCAGGGCCTTCTCGGTAATGCACATCACATAAAGCCTTGCAAGCATTGCAACCAATGAGTTAGTTGCGAGATGATGTATTACGGAACGAGTAAAGAGACTTGCCGGTAACGAGATTGAACTAGGTATTGGATACCGACGATCGAATCTCGGGCAAGTAACATACCGATGACAAAGGGAACAACGTATGTTGTTATGCGGTCTGACCGATAAAGATCTTCATAGAATATGTAGGAGCCAATATGGGCATCCAGGTCCCGCTATTGGTTATTGACCGGAGACGTGTCTCGGTCATGTCTACATTGTTCTCGAACCGTAGGGTCCGCACGCTTAACGTTACGATGACAGTTATTATGAGTTTATACATTTTGATGTACCGAAGGAGTTCGGAGTCCCGGATGTGATCACGGACATGACGAGGAGTCTCGAAATGGTCGAGATGTAAAGAATGATATATTGGAAGCCTGTGTTTGGACATCGGATGCATTCCAGGTGAAATCAGGATTTTACCGGAATACCGGGAGGGTTACCGGAACCCCCCAGGAGCATAATGGGCCAACATGGGCCTTGGAGGAGAGGTGAGAGGGCTGCCCTCATGGGCTGCGCGCCTCCCCCCCTTCCCCTAGTCCTATTAGGACTAGGAGAGGTGGGCGCCCCCTCTCTCTCTCTCTCCCCCTTGGAGAATCCTAGTCCAACTAGGATTGGGGGGGGGGGGAATCCTACTCCCAGAGGGAGTAGGACTCTCCTGGCGCGCCAGGCTTGGCCGGCCAGCCCCTCCCCCTTGACTCCTTTATATACGGGGGCAGGGAGCACCCCAAAGACACACAAGTTGATCTACGGATCGTTCCTTAGCCGTGTGCGGTGCCCCCTTCCACCAAATTCCACCTCGATCATATCGTTGCAGTGCTTAGGCGAAGCCCTGCGCCGGTAACACATCAAGATCGTCACCACGCCGTCGTGCTGACGGAACTCTTCCTCGACGCTTTGCTGGATCGGAGCCCGGGGTTCGTCATCGAGCTGAACGTGTGCCAAGAACTCGGAGGTGCCGGAGTAACGGTGCTGTGATCGGTTGGATCGCGAGGAGAACGTACGACTACTTCCTCTACGTTGTGTCAACGCTTCCACTTCGGTCTACGAGGGTACGTAGACAACACTCTCCCCTCTCGTTGCTATGCATCACCATGATCTTGCGTGTGCGTAGGAAATTTTTTGAAATTACTACATAACCCAACAGTATAGTCTCACTAAAAGGGAATATTTGAATAAGCTTAGAAGAGAAGAGAGGTAAAAGATCTTTTGAAAAGAAAGTTTGTAGAGAAAATCTTTCCTATGGGCTTGAAAGTTTCTAGGGCCACGTCCTACAGTCAACATGTGCTCTGATACCATCTTGTAGCGACCCGACCCGAATGGGACAAGTCTTTGTGCTTACATGTCATCCCTGAATCGGTATGCTGACACACACAGTACTCGAAGGATTTATAACAGAGGTAAATCACATGTATAAAGTAACGTAAATACTATTACCTCAATCCAATATAGCGGAAGCAACAAGGTTGTGGATTCCCATCAACACCAACGGCAAAGTTGAGTGTAGAAATCGTAACCCTAACGTATCACTTACTCGTTGTAAGAAACCTGCAACATGAGACGTTGCAGCCCGAAACGGGTCAGTACATTGAATGTACTGGCAAATTCACACCATAGAGAAAATGATGAACAATGGCTATCACTACATGCATATATGGCTGGTGGAAAAGCTCTATGGTTATAAGGTTTTTGCGAAAAGCCAATTTTTCCCTACTGCAAAGGAATAGTTTTATTTAACTATCATGGTGGTTGTTAAACATTGAGAATGGTTGACAGCATTCTCAATCCCAATTAAAAGTAATCATCAATAACACAACAATAATTAATTAAAGTAACGTGATGAGATCAACAGGATAATCCAAGAACTAGATACTCAAAATGTCCATAACCGGGGACACGGCTAACCATGATTAGATTGTACACTCTGCAGAGGTTTGTGCACTTTTCCCCACAAGACTCGATCGCCTCCGTTTGATTTCTCGCACTACATGGTGTTTGAGAAACGGATGATCGAGACATAGTCTTTCAGAAGCGCTAGCACCTTACGTTCTGATAGACCGTACCAACCTACATCCCCTACATCTGCTAGTCTACCACTGTAAGAGTTCGCACGACTTAGTCAACTATGCCAGAGCCCATAATGGCTTGTGGCTGCACACGGAAGTTTCTAGTATTAATAATCTCATGATCCCTTTGAGCCTGGATGGCGGTCCAAAAGAAAAACAGGCAAGTCCTGGAATACCCAGGTGCCTAGATAGGCAAGTCCTGGAATACCCAGGTGCCTCAATCCACCCAGATGTGTGTTTAAGTTGCCACCTTAAGTAAACCATTAATTAACAATCTCACATCTGTCATGAAATACTCTCAAACCCAATCCACGTCTACGAGCATAGCATGGCATAATAAGCAAACGTAGAAGTAACTCCCAAGGTTTCATAAGTAAAACAGGTAATAGGTACTACCTCAACTACTTCCCATCCCATAATTTAATTAGATCCTAATCATGCAGTGTTTGAGGATTGATCTAATGCAATAAAAACTGGGTATGAAAGAGGTATGATCAAAGTGTGAACTTGCCTGCAATGTTGATGAAGATGATTCGTACTCAAAACTCTTGATAGATCTACTCGTCACACTCCGGTCAATCTATCGTAAGCAAGCAATAGTAACCACACATAAGCACTCACTCAAAAGATTGGAAAGATCGAAGAAGACGATTCGGAAAACATCAAAACCAAGCAAATAACTCTTGCAACATAAAACAATTTCTAACAGTACCAAAATTATGTGAATTTGGCCTTATTAGAAAGTTTAGGTCAAGAGCTTCGATTAGCAAAAAGAATCAACTAAAACGGAGTTGTAAAACTCAAGTTATGAACAAAAAAAGATTCAAATTCAAATCTGTTTGAAATCATATTTTAAATTTTCAAAAACATGTTTAAGTTGTTTTACTGGATAGAGGAGATCATAACGAAGAAGTGGGCGTTGGTTTCGTCTAATTTGGATAAACGAGTAAAAAGTTATGGCTATTTGAAAAATCAGGGCCAAGCTGTTTTACGGAAGAAAAATAGCTACGGCTCAGGTCTAATGTATAAATACGTAGACTAATTGATAATCTAATTATTCTATCGTATTAGTCTAGAAAATAATAAACTACAGAGGTATAAAAAAACAAAGAAATATACCTTTATAAGGCAGAGAAAAGATGACTTCGGGGAGAGAAGACAATTCCCAAAAGTCGCGCCGGAGAGGAGATTTTTTCTTTAAAGAATCTAGTCAAACCAAAATATTGATTTAACCCGAATCGGATGATTTTTGGAGGCTCTATGGGTCTATATTTATAGGTGAAAAAGAGGTTTAGGGGTCAAAGGCTAGGCAATGTGGGACTAAACATAGACGTAATTAAGCGAAACAGAGGAGAAAAAGACGGATGGGCCTAAAGGCCTTCGGCCGGCCGCGCGCACGCTGCGGCTGCAGTTTTTTTTAACAAAATCGGCCTAAGAAAGAAAAAAAGGCTGGCTGGGCCTGGCCCATTTAAGAGAGAAAAAAACAATGGGCGCGAGAAGCTACTATACTGCGCATGTAGGCGATAAATAAATATGGGCTGCACGGACAGTTTTTTTAAATAGAAACAGAAGGAAAAGCGAAATAACGAAATAATCGTACAATTATATATAGGCATATTATATATCAAAATTTTCAGAAAAAGATTTTCTACAACGTGAACATTTTTATAGAGTCAAATAAGGTCCATGCAAATTCAAATAATTCAAAGAGTGCTACTGCCCTACTAAAATACAATAAAAATCATTTTTAAAATACCAAAATGATTTCAAATTAATTTTTCTCCAATTTTCTGTTGTAGGGAATCATGTTACCCTAATTTCCATGTATTTTATTTTTGGAGAAAAACAATTTGAGTAAAACTCAAATAACTCCAAATTAAAAATAAATTCAAAAAAATTTGAATTTAATTCTTTGAAACTCCCAACTCATATTTCGTATATTTTGAAGAAGTCATTTTATCTTCACTCGTGAAAATCATTGAGCTGCATGAAGTTTATGAATTGAAATATTTCCAAATGAATTTCAATTATTTTCAAATACCCTTTCATTTAATTTAAATGGAAGAAGTCATATCATCTTCGCGCAAGGGTTTTGTATTTGAAAAGTATTTGAATTCACGGAGAGCATAAATGAAAAATGAAAGTTTGGGAAAGTCCTTTTATTCCCTCTCATTTAACTTTCATAAAGTTTCGAATTCACTCACTTTCAGTCAATCAATCAAACAATCAATCAAATCTATCTATTTATTATAACATTCCAAAATTTAGAATTTTGGGATGTTACAACTTTATAGAATGCTTCATGTGCTTCACTTATATCATTTGAAGTTTGGATTGCCTGTTTCTCTTTACATAGACAACCGCCATTTGTAGAATGCTCTTTTGCTTCACTTATATTTGTTAGAGAATGGGCATACCTTTTGTAGAAAGAATTAAACTCTCTTGCTTCACTTATATCTATTTAGAGAGATGACAGGAACTGGTCATTTACATGGTTAGTGATAAAACCCTACATAAAACTTGTAGATCACTGAATATGATATGTTTGATTCCTTGCAATAGTTTTGCGATATAAAGGTGGTGATATTAGAGTCGTGCTAGTTAAGTAATTGTGTAATTGAGAAATACTTGTGTTGAGGTTCGCAAGTCCCGTAGCATGCACGTATGGTGAACCGTTATGTAACGAAGTTGGAGCATGAGGTGTTTATTGATTATCTTCCTTATGAGTGACGGTCGGGGACGAGCGATGGTCTTTTCCTACCAATCTATCCCCCTAGGAGCAGGCGCGTAGTACTTTACTTCGATGACTAATAGATTTTTGCAATAAGTATGTGAGTTCTTTATGACTAATGTTGAGTCCATGGATTATACGCACTCTCACCCTTCCATCATTGCTAGCCTCTTCAGTACCGTGCATTGCCCTTTCTCACCTCGAGAGTTGTTGCAAACTTCGCCGGTGCATCCAAACCCCGTGATATGATATGCTCTATCACACATAAACCTCCTTATATCTTCCTCAAAACAGCCACCATACCTACCTATCATGGCATTTCCATATCCATTCCGAGATATATTGCCATGCAACTTCCATCATCATCATATACATGACTTGAGCATCATTGTTTATGTGTGCCTGGCCCTAACTCTTGTTTCCCCACACATACGGACTCTAAAAACAGCCTATATTAAAGTATTTCGAAATTACATGGGACTGGCCCAATAATAAGGTGACGCAGCATCTAGAATAGCCTTTGGACGAAATTTATGAAGTGGCATCTTCTATATTTCGTCCAAGGCTTCATTCACTCCTTATGGTGGCTTCAAAGTCCTGAAATCATCACTTGTAACTCCGTTCTTGTTTCCCTTGCTCATGCCATCAACTCCATGCTTGTTCTTGCTCCAATGTTCATCCTTCTCCAAGCTAGGCCCTTCATTTGTAAGCAAAACAAATGTATCAAATTTAGGTAGCATCATATTCTCATGAACATTAGAATCATTACCAAGAAACTAAAGTACCTGGTAATTTAATTGGCGTGCGCGAGCTCTAGTAATTGGTCCATTATATGTAACAGTAGGGGCTGTGGGTGTAACAATGGTATTGATGTCCTCATCAGGTGGCACCGGCACGCTGCCGTGGCCACCACCATCATCACCGTGATCTACACCAACACCTCCACCATCTTCACCAACATCTACATCACCTTCCCCCCCTCTATCTACAACGGTCCACTCTCCCGCAACCCGTTGTACCCTCTACTTGAACATGGTGCTTTATGCTTCATACTATTATCCAATGATGTGTTGCCATCCTATGATGTCTGAGTAGATTTTCGTTGTCCTATTGGTGGTTGATGAATTGCTATGATTGATTTAATTTGCTTGTGGTTATGTTGCTGTCCTTTGGTGCCCATCATATGAGCGCGCGCGTGGATCACACCATAGGGTTAGTTGTATGTTGATAGGACTATGTATTGGAGGGCAAGGGTGACAGAAGCTTCATCCTAGCATAGAAATTGATGCATACGGGATTGAAGGGGGACCAATATATCTTAATGCTATGGTTGGGTTTTACCTTAATGAACATCAGTAGTTGCGGATGCTTGCTAATAGTTCTAATCATAAGTGCATAGAATTCCAAGTAAGGGATGGCATGCTAGCAGTGGCCTCTCCCACATGAAACTTGCTATCGGTCTAGTAAAGTAGTCAATTGCTTAAGGGACAATTTCGCAACTCCTACCACCACTTTTCCACACTCGCTATATTTACTTTATTGCTTCTTTACTTACAACAGCCTCTAGCTTTTAGTTACGTGCTCTTTATATTCTTGCAGACCTTTCCGAAAACACCTACAAAGTACTTCTAGTTTCATACTTGTTCTAGGTAAAGCGAACGTCAAGCATGCGTAGAGTTGTATCGGTGGTCGATAGAACTTTTTTTTGAGGGGTCGATAGAACTTGAGGGAATATTTGTTCTACCTTTAGCTCCTCGTTGGGTTCGACACTCTTATCGAAAACCGTTGCGATCCCCTATACTTGTGGGTTATCAGATGTAAATTCATTGCATAACTATTGACTTTCGTGCTTGCATAGGGAATCACAAACCTTAACACCAATATTCTTATGAAAGCATAATTACTCATCAACATGACTCACATGTCACTATCATCATATCTCAAAACTATTATAAAGAATCAAGTTTATTTTTTCCAATGATCTTCACGAAAGTTTTTATTATATCCTCCTTGGATATCTATCACTATGGAACTAGTTTAATATGTTGCTTTTAATAGTTCAAATAGATCTAAGTGAAGAACATGAGCATCATATTTATTTCTCCCAAAATAATATAAGTGATGCAAGAGAGAATTTCTTCAAAAATAACAAAGCACACTGTGCTAAAAAAGATATAAGTGAAGCACTAGAGCAATTCCATAGCTCAAAAAGATTTAAGTGAAGCATAGAGAGCAATTCTAACAAGTCATAGCATAATTTTGGCTCTCTCAAATAGGCGTGTCGAGCAAGGATACTTGACTAAAAACAAAAAGCAAAACAAGCAAATACTCATATCATACAAGATGCTCCAAGAAAAACTCGTAATATGTGACGAATAAAAATATAGTTTCAAGTAAAATACCGATGGTTGTTAGAAGAAAGAGGGGATGCCACTCGAGGGCATCCCCAAGCTTAGTTGCTTGATACTTCTTGAATATTATGTTGGGGCGCCTCGGGCATCCCCAAGCTTAGCCTTTTGCTAATCCTTATTCCTTCATCCATCGTGATCTCACCCAAAACTTGAAAACTTCAATCACACAAAGCTCAACAAGACCTTCGTGAGATCCGTTAGTATAAGAAAGCAAATCACTACTATAAGTACTGTTGCAAACCCATTCATATTTTATTTTTGCATTATATCTACTGTATTATAACTTTCCTACGGTAAAAACTCTTCAAAGGAAACCATAGAATCATCAAAACAAGCACAAAACGCAACTAAAACAGAATCTGTCAAAAACAGAATAGTCTGTAGCAATCTGGATATTTCGAATACTTCTGTAACTCGATTTTTTTTGAAAAAATAGGAGAACCTGAGAAATTTGTATATCAATCTTGTGTAAAAAAATCAGAATTTTTTGTCGCTTCTGTCATATTTTTAAATTATTTTACTGGACGCAAAAGTTTTTGTTTTTCAGCAAGATCAAATCAACCATCACCCAACATGATCCCATAGGCTTTGCTTCGCACAGACACTAATTAAAACACGAAAAACACAATAATAATATTAGCATAATTGTGCAAACACTCAAGAACAAAAAGAAAAAGACAAAAATAAATTTTATTCATTGGGTTGCCTCGCAACAAGCGCTATCGTTTTACGCCCCTAGCTAGGCATAACACATAGATTCAAGTATTGTCATCTTTATTCTCCAACTCTTCAATCAAACACTTAGGATTCTTCAAAGATGTAGCATATAAATTTTCAACAAGAATACTTCTAGGAACAAGCTTGAGGAATTCATTCTTGCCGATAGGGTCTCTTATTACTTCAATAAAATCGGGGTGAATAATGATCTTCTTAAGGTCTCGTTTATTACTAGAAGTTGCACCCTTGTTCTTAGTAACTTGATTAATCTTGCTAATTTTTACGTGAGTTTTTTCAATAGTTTTGGCGGAAGCAAAAGCCGTGCTTAGATTACTAAATATTTCTTCCAGTTTATCAATCCAAGACGGGCTTTCTTCAATTCTTTCATGAATTACGGTCCCCTTTTCTTTTAAGAACTTAACAACTTCTCCCGCTTTTGACCCAAATTTAGTAGCAAAATTATGCATCTTTTTATCCAAGTTTTCAATATGTTCTTCGGTAAGCATTTTCTTTTCAATAGCATCTAGTCTTTCCATAACATGCTTGAGAGTTAAAGTTATTTCGTTAACGAAAAGAGGTGGTGATCCCACAAGATTTCCCATAGCATTAAAAGCATCTAGAGAGGGACACATCAAGAAATTATCACCGGTAATCGTATTAAGGATGAATCTATACCAAGTGGTTATGCCCACATAAAAACAACGAAGAAGAACAACGGTAGATTGCTTGCGAATAGATCTATTATGAGCATTGCAAATCCTGTACCAAGCATCTTTTAGATTCTCCCCTCCCCTTTGTTTGAAATTAAGAACTTCATTCTCGGGGATGCACGCAATAGGGGAAGAACTATCTGAAGGAAATATGCCCTAGAGGCAATAACAAAGTTATTATTTATTTCCTTATTTCATGATAAATGTTTATTATTCATGCTAGAATTGTATTAAACGGAAACATAATACATGTGTGAATATATAGACAAATAGAGTGTCACTAGTATGCTTCTACTTGACTAGCTCGTTAATCAAAGATGTTTATGTTTCCTAACCATGGACAAAGAGTTGTTATTTGATTAACGGGATCACATCATTAGGTGAATGATCTGATTGACATGACCCATTCCATTAGCTTAGCATCCGATCGTTTAGTATGTTGCTATTGCTTTCTTCATGACTTATACATGTTCCTATGACTATGAGATTATGCAACTCCCGTTTGCCGGAGGAACACTTTGTGTGCTACCAAACGTCACAACGTAACTGGGTGATTATAAAGAAGCTCTACAGGTGTCTCCGAAGGTAGATGTTGGGTTGGCGTATTTCGAGATTAGGATTTGTCACTCCGATTATCGGAGAGGTATCTCTGGGCCCTCTCGGTAATGCACATCACTTAAGCCTTGCAAGCATTGCAACTAATGAGTTAGTTGTGGGATGATGTATTACGGAACGAGTAAAGAGACTTGCTGGTAACGAGATTGAACTAGGTATTAAGATACAGACGATCGAATCTCGGGCAAGTAACATGCCGATGACAAAGGGAACAACGTATGTTGTTATGCGGTCTGACCGATAAAGATCTTCGTAGAATGTGTAGGAGCCAATATGGGCATCCAGGTCCCGCTATTGGTTATTGACCAGAGAATTGTCTCAGTCATGTCTACACTGTTCTCGAACCGTAGGGTCCGCACGCTTAAGGTTACAATGACAGTTATTATGAGTTTATGCATTTTGATGTACCGAAGTTAGTTCAGAGTCCCGGATGAGATCACGGACATGACGAGGAGTCTCGGAATGGTCGAGATGTAAAGATTAATATATTGGATGACTATATTCGAACATCGGAATGGTTCCGAGTGGTTTCGGATAAAACCGGAGTGCCGGAGGGGTTACCGGAACCCCCCGGGGAAGTAATGGGCCTTATTGGGCCCGAGGGGAGAGAGAGGGCTGCGGCCAGGAGGTGGCGCGCCCCCCCATGGGGAGTCCGAATTGGACAAGGAGGGGGGAGCGCGGCCCCCGTTTCCCTCTCCCTCTCCCTCTCTTTCCTTCCCCCTCTCTCTTCCTAGTTGGACTAGGAAAGGGGAGTCCTACTCCCACTAGGAGGAGGACTCCCCCTCCCTTTGGCGCGCCCCATAGGGCCGGCCGGCCTTCCCCCTTGCTCCTTTATATACGGGGGCAGGGGGACACCCTAGAACACACAAGTTGATCTTCGTGATCGTTCCTCAGCCGTGTGCGGTGCCCCCCTCCACCATATTCCACCTCGGTCATATTGTTGCAGTGCTTAGGCGAAGCCCTGCGTCGGTAGTTCATCAAGATCGTCACCACGCCGTCATGCTGACGAAACTCTTCCCCGAGAGCTTTGCTGGATCGGAGCCCGGAGAACGTCATCGAGCTGTACGTGTGTCAAGAACTCGGAGGCGCCGGAGTAACAACGCTTGGATCGGTTGGATCGGGAGGAGGATGTACGACTACTTCCTCTACGTTGTATCAACGCTTCCGCTTCGGTCTACGAGGGTACGTAGACAACACTCTCCCCTCTCGTTGCTATGCATCACCATGATCTTGCGTGTGCGTAGGAATTTTTTTGAAATTACTACGTTCCCCAACAGTGGCATCCGAGCCTAAGTTTTTATGGTTTGATGTTTTGCACGAGTAGAACACAAGTGAGTTGTGGACGATACAAGTCATACTGCCTACCAGCATGTCATACTTTGGTTCGGCGGTATGCTTGGATGAAGCGGCCCGGACCGACATTACGCGTACGCTTACGCGAGACTGGTTCTACCACCGTGCTTTGCACACAGGTGGCTGGCGGGTGTCAGTTTCTCCAACTTTAGTTGAACCGAGTGTGGCTACGCCCGGTCCTTGCGAAGGTTAAAACGGCATCAACTTGACAAACTATCATTGTGGTTTTGATGCGTAGGTAAGAACGGTTCTTGCCAAGCCCGTAGCAGCCACGTAAAACTTGCAACAACAAAGTAGAGGACGTCTAACTTGTTTTTGCAGGGCATGTTGTGATGTGATATGGTCAAGACGTGATGAGATATAAGTTGTTGTATGAGATGATCATGTTTTGTTGAAGTTATCGGAACTGGCTGAAGCCTTATGGTTGTCTCTTTATTGCATAAGATGCAAGCGCCAAATAATTGCTTTACTTTATCGCTATGCGATAGCAATAGTTGCAAGAGCAATAGTTGGCGAGATGACCTTGTGACGACACATTGATAAAGATCAAGATGATGGAGATCATGGTGTCATGCCGGTGACGATAGAGATCATGACGGTACTTTGGAGATGGAGATCAAAGGCGCAAGATGATCATGGCCATATCATGTCACATATTTTGATTGCATGTGATGTTTATCTTTTATGCATCTTATCTTGCTTTGATTGATGGTAGCATTTTAAGATGATCTCTCACTAAATTATCAAGAAGTGTTCTCCCTGAGTATGCACCGTTGCCAAAGTTCGTCGTGCCCAGACACCACGTGATGATCGGGTGTGATAAGCTCTACGTCCATCTACAACGGGTGCAAAACAGTTGCACACGCGGAATACTCGGGTTATACTTGACGAGCCTAGCATATGCAGATATGGCCTCGGAACACGGAGACCGAAAGGTCGAGCGTGAATCATATAGTAGATATGATCAACATAAAGATGTTCACCATTGAAAACTAATCCATTTCACGTGATGATCGGTTATGGTTTAGTTGATTTGGATCATGTGATCACTTAGAGGATTAGAGGGATGTCTATCTAAGTGGGAGTTCTTAAGTAATATGATTAATTGAACTTTAATTTATCATGAACTTAGTCCTGGTAGTATAAGCATATCTATGTTGTAGATCAATAGCTCGCATTGTTGCTTTCATGTGTTTATTTTGATTTGTTCCTAGAGAAAATTGTGTTGAAAAGATGTTAGTAGCAATGATGCGGATTGGATCTGTGATCTGAGGTTTATCCTCATTGCTGCACAGAAGAATTATGTCCTTGATGCACCGCTAGGTGACAGACCTATTGCAGGAGCAGATACAGACGTTATGAACGTTTGGCTAGCTCAATATGATGACTACTTGATAGTTTAGTGCACCATGCTTAAACAGCTTAGAATCGGGACTTCAAAGACGTTTTGAACGTCATGGACCATATGAGATGTTCCAGGAGTTGAAGTTAATATTTCAAGCAAATACCCGAGTTGAGAGATATGAAGTCTCCAACAAGTTCTATAGCTAAAAGATGGAGGAGAATCGCTCAATTAGTGAGCATGTGCTCAGATTGTCTGGGTACTACAATCGCTTGAATCAAGTGGGAGTTAATCTTCCAGATAAAATAGTGATTGACAAAATTCTCTAGTCACCATCACCAAGTTAGTAGAACTTCGTGATGAACTTTAATATGCAAGGGATAACGGAAAGTAATTCCCAAGCTCTTCATGATGCTGAAATCGACGAAGGTAGAAATCAAGAAAAACATCAAGTATTGATGGTTAACAAGACCACTAGTTTCAAGAAAAGGGCAAAGGGAAGAAGGGGAACTTCAAGAAGAATGGCAAGCAAGTTGCTGCTCAAGTGAAGAAGCCCAAGTCTGGACCTAAGCCTGAGACTGAGTGCTTCTACTGCAAAGGGACTGGTCACTAGAAGCGGAACTATCCCAAGTAATTGGTGGATAAGAAGGATGGCAAAGTGAACAAAGGTATATTGGATATACATGTTATTGATGTGTACTTTACTAGTGTTTATAGCAACCCCTCGGTATTTGATACTGGTTCAGTTGCTAAGAGTAGTAACTCGAAACAGGAGTTGCAGAATAAGCAAAGACTAGTTAAGGGTGAAGTGACGATGAGAGTTGGAAGTAGTTCCAAGATCAATAGGATCATCATCGCACACTCCCTATACTTTCGGGATTAGTGTGGAACCTAAATAAGTGTTATTTGGTGTTGAGCATGAATATGATTTGATCACGTTTATTGCAATACGGTTATTCATTTAAGTAAGAGAATAAATTGTTGCTCTATTTACATGAATAAAACCTTATATGGTTACACACCCAATGAAAATGGTTCGTTGGATCTCGATCATAGTGATACACATATTCATAATGTTGAAGCCAAAAGATGCAAAGTTAATAATGATAGTGCAACTTATTTGTGGCACTGCCGTTTAAGTCATATTGGTGTAAAGCGCATGAAGAAACTCCATGCAGATGGGATTTTGGAATCACTTGATTATGAATCACTTGATGCTTGCGAACCATGTCTCTTGGGCAAGATGACTAAAACGCCGTTCTCCGGAACAATAGAGCGACCAACTGACTTATTGGAAATAATACATACTGATGTATGCAATCCGATGAGTGTTGAGGCCCGCGGCAAGTATCATTATTTTCTGACCTTCACAGATGATTTGATAAGATATGAGTATATCTACTTAATGAAACACTAGTCTGAAACATTTGAAAAGTTCAAAGAATTTCAGAGTGAAGTGGAAAATCATCGTGACAAGAAAATAAAAGTTTCTACAATATGATCGCAGAGGTAAAATATTTGAGTTACGAGTTTGGCCTTCAATTAAAACAATGTGGAATAGTTTCACAAACTCATGCCACCTGGAACACCACAGCATAATGGTGTGTCCGAACGTCATAACCGTACTTTATTGGATATAGTGCAATCTATGATGTTTCTTACCGATTTACCACTATTGTTTTGGGGTTATGCATTAGAGACAGCTGCATTCACGTTAAATAGGGCACCATCTAAATCCGTTGAGACGACACTATATGAACTATGGTTTAGCAAGAAACCAAAGTTGTCGTTTCTTAAAAGTTTGGGGTTGTGATGCTTATATGAAAAAGTTTTGTCCTGATAAGCTCAAACCAAAATCGGAGAAATATGTCTTCATAGGATACCCAAAGGAGACTGTTGGGTACACCTTCTATCACAGATCCGAAGGCAAGACATTCGTTGCTAAGAATGGATCCTTTCTAGAGAAGGGGTTTCTCTCGGAAGAAGTGAGTGGGAGGAAAGTAGAACTTGATAAGGTAATTGTACCTTCTCCCTTATTGGAAAGTAGTTCATCATAGAAATCTGTTCCTGTGACTACTACACCAATTAGTGAGGAAGCTAATGATGATGATCATGTAACTTCAGATCAAGTTACTACCGAATCTCATAGGTAAACCAGAGTGAGATCCGCACCAGAGTAGTACGGTAATCCTGTTCTGGAAGTCATGTTACTAGACCATGACGAACTTGCGAGCTATGAGGAAGCGATGATGAACCCAGATTCCGCGAAATGGTTTGAGGCCATGAAATCTGAGATATGATCCATGTATGAGAACAAAGTATGGACTTTGATGGATTTGCCCGATGATCGGCAAGCCATAGAAAATAAATGGATCTTCAAGAGGAAGATGGACGCTGATAGTAGTGTTACTATCTATAAAGCTAGAATTGTCGCAAAAGGTTTTCGACAAGTTCAAGGTGTTGACTACGATGAGAGTTTCTCACTCGTATCTATGCTTAAGTCTGTCCGAATCATGTTAGCAATTGCCGCATTTTATGAAATCTGGCAAATGGATAAACAAAACTGCATTCCTCAATGGATTTATTAAAGAAGAGTTGTATACGATGCAACTAGAAGGTTTTGTCGATCCTAAAGGTGTTAACAAAATATGCAAGCTCCAGTGATCCATCTATGGACTGGTGCAAGCATCTCGGAGTTGGAATATACGCTTTGATAAGTTGATGAAAGCATATAGTTTTATACAGACTTGCGGTGAAGCCTGTATTTACAAGAAAGTGAGTGGAAGCACTACAACATTTCTGATAAGTATATGTAAATGACATATTGTTGATCGGAAATAATGTAGAATTATTCTGCGAAGCATAAAGGAGTATTTGAAAGGAGTTTTTTGAAGAAGAACCTCGGTGAAGCTGCTTACATATTGAGCATCAAGATCTATAGAGATGGATCAAGACGCTTGATAAGTTTTTTCAATGAGTACATACCTTGAAAAGATTTTGAAGTAGTTCAAAATGGAACAGTCAAAGAAAGAAGTTCTTGCCTGTGTTACAAGGTGTGAAATTGAGTAAGACTCAAAACCCGACCACGGCAGAAGATAGAAAAAGAATGAAAGTCATTCCCTATGCCTTGGCCATAGGTTCTATAAAGTATGCCATGCTGTGTACCAGATCTATTATATACCCTACACTGATTTTGGCAAGGGAGTACAATAGTGATCTAGGAGTAGATCACTGGACAGCGGTCAAAATTATCCTTAGTGGAATAAGGATATGTTTCTCGATTATGGAGGTGACAAAAAGGTTCGTCGTAAAAGGGTTACGTCGATGCAAGTTTTGACACTAATCTAGATGACTCTAAGTCTCAGTCTAGATACATATTGAAAGTGGGAGCAATTAGCTAGAGTAGCTCCGTGCAGAGCATTGTAGACATACAAATTTGCAAAATACATACGGATCTGAATTTTGGCAGACCCGTTGACTAAGATTCTCTCACAAGCAAAACATGATCACACTTTAGTACTCTTTGGGTGTTAATCACATAGCAATGTGAACTAGATTACTGAATCTAGTAAACCCTTTGGGTGTTGGTCACATATCGATGTGAACTATGGGTGTTAATCACATGGTGATGTGAACTATTGCTGTTAAATCACATGGTGATGTGAACTAGATTATTGACTCTAGTGCAAGTGGGAGACTGAAGGAAATATGCCCTAGAGGCAATAATAAAGTTATTATTTATTTCCTTATTTCATGATAAATGTTTATTATTCATGCTAGAATTGTATTAAACGGAAACATAATACATGTGTGAATACATAGACAAACAGAGTGTCACTAGTATGCCTCTACTTGACTAGCTCGTTAATCAAAGATGGTTATGTTTCCTAACCATGGACAAAGAGTTGTTATTTGATTAACGGGATCACATCATTAGGTGAATGATCTGATTGACATGACCCATTCCATTAGCTTAGCATCCGATCGTTTAGTATGTTGCTATTGCTTTCTTCATGACTTATACATGTTCCTATGACTATGAGATTATGCAACTCCCGTTTGCCGGAGGAACACTTTGTGTGCTACCAAACGTCACAACGTAACTGTGTGATTATAAAGGAGCTCTACAGGTGTCTCCGAAGGTAGATGTTGGGTTGGCGTATTTCAAGATTAGGATTTGTCACTCCGATTGTCGGAGAGGTATCTCTAGGCCCTCTCGGTAATGCACATCACTTAAGCCTTGCAAGCATTGCAACTAATGAGTTAGTTGTGGGATGATGTATTACGGAACGAGTAAGGAGACTTGCCAGTAACGAGATTGAACTAGGTATTGAGATACCGACGATCGAATCTCGGGCAAGTAACATACCGATGACAAAGGGAACAACGTATGTTGTTATGCGGTCTGACCGATAAAGATCTTCGTAGAATGTGTAGGAGCCAATATGGGCATCCAGGTCCCGCTATTGGTTATTGACCAGAGAATTGTCTCAGTCATGTCTACACTGTTCTCGAACCGTAGGGTCCGCACGCTTAAGGTTACGATGACAGTTATTATGAGTTTATGCATTTTGATGTACCGAAGTTAGTTCGGCGTCCCGGATGAGATTACGAACATGACGAGGAGTCTCGGAATGGTCGAGACGTAAAGATTGATATATTGGACGACTATATTCGGACATCGGAATGGTTCCGAGTGGTTTCGGATAAAACCGGAGTGCCGGAGGGGTTACCGGAACCCCCCGGGGAAGTAATGGGCCTTATTGGGCCCGAGGGGAGAGAGAGGGCTGCGGCCAGGAGGTGGCGCACCCCCCCATGGGGAGTCCGAATTGGACAAGGAGGGGGGGGGGGCGCGGCCCCCCTTTCCCTCTCCCTCTCCCTCTCTTTCCTTCCCCCTCTCTCTTCCTAGTTGGACTAGGAAAGGGGAGTCCTACTCCCACTAGGAGGAGGACTCGCCCTCCCTTTGGCGCGCCCCATAGGGACGGCCGGCCTCCCCCCTTGCTCCTTTATATACGGGGGCAGGGGGACACCCTAGAACACACAAGTTGATCTTCGTGATCGTTCCTCAGCCGTGTGCGGTGCTCCCCTCCACCATATTCCACCTCGGTCATATTGTTGCAGTGCTTAGGCGAAGCCCTGCGTCGGTAGTTCATCAAGATCGTCACCACGCCGTCATGCTGACGAAACTCTTCCCCGAGAGCTTTGCTGGATCGGAGCCCGGAGAACGTCATCGAGCTGTACGTGTGTCAAGAACTCGGAGGCGCCGGAGTAACGGCGCTTGGATCGGTCGGATCGGGAGGAGGATGTATGACTACTTCCTCTACATTGTGTCAACCCTTCTGCTTCGGTCTACGAGGGTACGTAGACAACACTCTCCCCTCTCGTTGCTATGCATCACCATGATCTTGCGTGTGCGTAGGAATTTTTTTGAAATTACTACGTTCCCCAACACTATCCATAACGACAAAAGATGAAAAACAAAGTTGCACACAAAACAGATCTGATGAGAGAACGGTGAACGAAAAAGGGGGCGAATAAAACGGCAAATTTTTGTGAAGTGGTGGAGAGGAAAACGAGGGGCAAATGGAAAATAATGTAAATTGCAAGGACATGAGATTTGTGATTAGGAACCTGACAGATGTTGATGATGTCTCCCTGGCAACGGCGCCAGAAATTCCTTTTGATGCGGCTTGTACTACGTCGGTATTTCCCCAAAGAGGAAGGGATGATGCAGCACAGCTACGCTAGGTATTTCCCTCAGTGATGCCAAGGTTATCAAACTAGTAGGAGAACCATGCAACACCACGTAAACAACTCCTGCACACAAAGAAAAAAATACTTGCAACCCGTAAGAGAGGGGTTGTCAATCCCTCAGGGGTAAAAAGATAGGTAAAATTGTAGTAGAATGGTTAAATAGATCTTGCGGGAACCCGAGATAAAATAAATAAATAAAAATTGTAGCAAGGTATTTTTGTATTTTTGGATTAATAGATCTGGAAATAAAAGCAAATAAAAATAGATCGCAAAGGCAAATGTAATAAAGAAGACCGGGGGTCGTAGATTTCACTAGTGGCTTCTCTCGAGAAAAATAGCATACGTTGGGTAAACAAATTACTGTTGGGCAATTGATAGAGCTTCAAATAACCATGACGATATCCATGCAATGATCATTATATAGGCATCACGTCCAAGATTAGTAGACCGACTCCTGCCTGCATCTACTACTATTACTCCACACATCGACCGCTATCCAGCATGCATCTAGTGTATTAAGTTCATGGAGAAACGGAGTAATGCAATAAGAATGATGACATGATGTAGACAAGATCTATTTATGTCGAAGTAGACCCCATCTTGTTATCCTTAATAGCAACGATACATACGTGTCGATTCCCCTTCTATCACTGGGATCAAGCACAATAAGATCGAACCCATCACAAAGCACCTCTTCCCATGGCAAGAGAAATCGATCTAGTTTGCCCAACTAAACCAAAGATTCGAAGAACAAATACGAGGGTATAAGTAATCATGTATATAAGAGATCAAAAGACTCAAATAACTTTCATGGATAAAAACATAGATCTGATCATAAACTCAAAGTTCATCGGATCCCAACAAACACACCGCAAAAAGAGTTACATAAAATAGATCTCCAAGAGACCATTGTATTGAGAACCAAAAGATAGAGAGGAAGCCATCTAGCTACTAACTACGGATAGGTCTACGATGAACTAATCACGCATCATCGGAGAGGCACCAATGAGGATGATGAACCCCTCCGTGATGGTGTCTAGATTGGATCTGGTGGTTCTGGAACTTGCGGCGGCTGGAATTGATTTTCGTCGACTCTCCTAGGGTTTCTGGAATATTGGGGTATTTATAGAGCAAAGAGGCGGTGCGGGAGTCCATCGAGGTGGGCAAAACCCGGCGGGTTGTGCTCTCCTCGGAGCTCCCCTCAGGTACTTTCTTGGCCCAACAGGTGTCCTCTGGTCCAGAAAAATCCACAAAAAGTTTCGCTGCATTTGGACTCCGTTTAGTATTTATTTCCTGCAAAGTAAAAAACAAGCAAAAAACAACTGGCACTGGGCACTATGTCAATAGGTTAGTCCCAAAAAATGATATATAGTTGCTATAAAATGATTGTAAACATCCAAGAATGATAATATAACAACATGGAACAATAAAAAATTATAGATATGTTAGAGACGTATCATTGGGTGCGGACGGAGATGGGGCGCCAGCGCCGCGCCCTGGAGGAGATCGCCACTCGGCGCCGTGGCCGCGACGAGGGCGGCGTCGTCGTTCTTGACGACAGCGACGATGAGGTGCCGCCGCCGGCCAAACCAGTCCGCTAGGGGACCCTGGGTAGGGGTCCAGCAGGTACGGCCGCGTGAAGGAGGAGAAGGAGGACGACAGCGGCAACAACTTCGGCGTGTTCAGTGAGTTCTTCGGCCTATAGGCGCGACCCTTTTTTTTCTTATTTTTAGTAGACTTATTATTATGTTTCTATATGTAAAAAGAGTGTGAACCGCCTAAATATCGCCAAATGTATGCCGTGTTTGCCAAAATTTTCCCAATTATGTTTTTAATTTTTTTAAAAAAGAGCGTCTGGGGCCGACTTGGGGGCGACGGCTGGGAAGCCGATCACCCCCACACCGAAAATATCGCCGGTTCTCCCCCAAGCGGCGCTTTTTTCTAGCCCCTGGAGGCAAACGGCTGGAGATGCTCTGAGACTAGCTTGCGTGCTTCCCCTTCAAGAAAGTGAACATCGGCATAGTATATCCTTGTCTTCGAAGTTTCGGTTATCCCCAACTATACTGGTCATGGGTAGCCTGGCCCGACGGCCCGACCTGACCTTGTCCGCGGGTCGGGCCTGGGCCTAAATTTTGCGCCCGAAGGCGAGACCTCGTCCGAGCCCGTCCTATTAGCGATTTAATGAAGAGGCCTAGCCCGAGGTTTGGTGGGCTTTTACACTCGCGGGCCGGGCCCTGATGGCTCGTGTCCGCGTCAATATTTTCCGCGAAGAGAAAGGGATGATGCATCACAGATATGGTAGGTATTTCCCTCAATGATGAGACCAAGGTTATCAAACCATTAGGAGAACCAAGTAACACTATGTAAATGGTACCTGCACACAAAGAACAAATACTTACAACCCGACGTGTAAGAGGGGTTGTCAATCCCTCTCGATTAAAAGATAGATTGGTTTGTAGTAGATTGGATAAATAGATCTCGCGGAAACACGAAATAAAATAAATAACAAAAAAATGCAGCAAGGCATTGTGTTTTTTTGGAATAATAGATCTGAAAACAAAAGTGGCAAATAGTACATTGGAAAGCAAATGGTAAAGAATAGATCCGGGGGCCGTAGATTTCACTAGCGGTTTCTCTCGAGAAAAATAGCATACGACGGGTAAACAAACTATTGTTGGGCAATTGATAAAACTTCAAATAATTATGATGATATCCAGACAATGATCATTATATAGGCATCACGTCCAAGATTAGTAGACCGACCCCTACCTGCATCTACATATAACAGCATGGAACAAGCAAAAATTATAGATACGTTGGAGTCGTATCAGGCTCGGGCCTGGGTTTTATGCATCGGGCCTGGGTTTTATGCACCGGGCTTGGTTAGGCCCAGTCCGAAGCCCGGCATGGCCCAAAGGATGTCCAGGTATATCCCCAACCCTAACTCTCTACTCGTGGTTACGTGTCTCTAGTGTTTACTTATATCTTACATGACAGTTTATCTTGCTACAAACTTGTTGAATGTATTGATAGCACTAGATTCACCTTTGCAATGGTTAGGCTAAGTTTCATATTCCGCATTATTGCGTAAAATTATAAAGTAATAATTAAAATTTCTAATTGTGAGCACGGGGAATGGTCGTAGAAAATAGGGAGCGAACAGAGGCGAGCACTAATTGCGGATCGGCGGTCCCGATGATTTGAACACGACCGGTAGCAAGACTCCGCCGACCGGCTGCTTAGGCCACGACCCGACCTTCTCCTCCCCTCCGGTAAGTTCTATCCACTCCAATCCTTCAAGCATGTCTAAAGTCGATCGTAGTTCAACCCGTGCGGATGTTGCCCCCGACAACGTCGTCACGCGCCGGGCAACCTTTTCCCGTGCCGATCTGGTGATGGCGAAGGTCAGGATCGATAAGGGGTCGATTATTCTTGCTAGTTCAGGACGTCTTGCTCTCCTGAATGAAGATCAAGTAGTAGTCGATGCCGGTTTGTTCACGATGGGGAATCCATTACTGTTGGTGACGAGATGTCCTTCCCATGTCACATAGCCATTGTTGGCGGTCGCATAGATGCCATGGACCACACGCCTTCGATTTCTCCAGATTCAACGAGGGGTCCATTGGCCCCGCTGAAGGTCCACGATGCCCCAGTGCTGAGCCGCACTACAGTAATCTAGTCTAATAAATCCTCTGGGGAAGGTCTACCCAATGTTTTGAAATCAGTGGTTGATGCTCCATCACTAGATCCGAATCTTGATCTTTGTCCTGGTCTAGAAATCCAAAGAGTGGTCTGGCAGAAGTTTAACACTCTGGTTGCTTTCTCTCTAGGACACGATGCCCGCGAGTTTCTTTCTCATGGCCTCTTTCAAGCACCATAAGCATAGGCTAGACTGCTCGTGGTTAGCCAATACCTATGTTCTTATCTGGGAGGCATTGCCCAAGATTTCCAGGTCTTACCACTAAGAGACAAAATCTTCAGGTTTTTCGTGAATTCCAAATGAGATGGGTTCTTTATGCACTCGCTCAAGAGCTTTTCATGTCAATCCTTTGAGGTCCGCTTCAACCTTTGGGGCAATTGGGGTCAGGATTTTGTCCGGGAATTTTGAAATTGGGAAAAGGAAGAACATGTCTCTTGGACCATGGTTGGAGCCAAAAAGATGTCCATTGCCAAGACTCCTCAACAGAACTTGTCATTTGCAGCTGCTCTGAAACAAAACTTTTCAGGGGCAAATCTGACAGCTATTGGCACACACAACAAACCTGAAGTTGCTAGAAATCTTGACAAGGCAGAATAGTGCCCAACAACTTCATTGGATCATGACTCCAATTAATACAATTTGTTGGCTAGGTTAACTTTGAAAGAAATTTCAGATCTCAGAGGGCTTCTGTCTGCAGGGCATGACATTGAGGCTATTCGGACCTTCTTTGAGGCTAATTACCCTTACTCGTCTATTGAATGCATATCTGTTTCAGCCATTGAAGAGCTCACAAAACTCGCATTGGATGCTCTTTTAGTAGAACAAATTGCAAAGGCTTTTGACCCTTTTACAGTTAAATCAAATATAACGTCAATAACACTATTCAACCGGATTCAGAGGTCTCTACCACAAGTGGGAGCATCTTGATAGAGGCAAAGGTGTCCCGATGTTTCGATGAGATGGTGGCTATCGTTTTCTGTGGGAGTCAACCTTGACGATCCGACTACGAATGTGCGAGACGTCGCGCCTTAGCAATCGCTAAACCAACTTCCGAGGGTTATTGACCACGCCGGAGCACGATCAACCTGACCACGAGGGCCTTTTTCCTGCGAGCAAACGAAGAACAAGCAAGAAACTAAGATTGCAATCTGCATATTGTGAATATAAGAGGAAAGCTTTATTAATGAAGTTGGGGTTCTGTGACGCCTTGGTGTGGTTGTTGAACCCAAATGAAGTACGCGAAGTTGCAGCTATGGCAAACTTTTAATCTAAACAAAACCCAAAGTCTAAACGGTGCCCTAAGGGCTGTATATATGGAGGAAGAGGAGGGAATTTCTTGGCCCTTGAGGGTGGGGTCCGAAACCAACCCTAACTCTTGTTTCCCCACACATACGGAATCTAAAAATAGCCTATACTTATGTATTTCGAAATTACATGGGCCTGGCCCAATAATAAGGTGACGCAGCACCTAGAATATCCTATGGACGAATATTATGAAGTGGCATCTTGTATATTTCATCCAAGGCTTCATGCACTCCTTATGGTGGCTTCAGAGTCCGGAAATCATCACTTGTAACTCCGTTCTTGATCCCCTTGCGCATGCCATCAACTCGATGCATGTTCTTGCTCCAATGTTCATCCTTCTCCAAGCTAGGCCCTTCATTTGTAAGCAAAACAAATGTATCCAATTTAGGCAGTATCATATTCTCATGAACATTAGAATCATTACCAAGAAACGAAAGTACCTGGTAATTTAATTGGCGTGCGCGAGCTCTAGTAATTGGTCCAGTATATGTAACAGTAGGGGCTGTGGGTGTAACAATGGTATTGATGTCCTCATCATCCTCCCCTTCTTGAAATGAAGTCGTCCTCGACGGAAGCTCATCTTCCTCACCCAAATAAGGCTTCAAATCTGCAATGTTAAAAGTGGGACTAACCCCAAAATCTGCAGGCAGCTCAAGTTTATATGCATTATCATTTATTTTCTCTAACACCTTAAATGGACCATTAGCACGTGGCATTAGCTTTGATTTGCGCAAATTAGGAAACCTATCCTTACGCAAATGTAACCAAACAAGATCTCCAGGTGCAAAGACAACATGTTTTCTACCCTTATCTCCAGCAAGCTTATATTTAACATTCATACGCTCAATGTTTTCCTTAGTTAACTCATGCATTTTTAAGATCAATTCAGCACGTTGTTTAGCATCAAAATTAACCTTCTCCGAAGATGGAAGAGGCAACAAATCAATGGGTGCACGAGGTAGGAAACCATACACAATTTCAAAAGGGCACATCTTAGTAGTAGAATGCAACGAACGATTATAAGCAAATTCAATATGAGGCAAGCATTCTTCCCACATTTTCTTATTATTCTTCAAAACAGCCCTAAGCATAGTAGACAATGTTCTATTGACTACTTCAGTTTGTCCATCAGTTTGGGGGTGACAAGTAGTACTAAAAAGCAGTTTAGTCCCCAACTTAGCCCATAAACATCTCCAAAAGGGGCTAAGAAATTTAGTATCACGGTCTGAAACAATAGCATTTGGCACACCATGCAAGCGAATAATTTCACGAAAGAACAAATCAGCAACATTAACAGCATCATCACTTTTATGACATGGTATAAAGTGTGCCATTTTCGAGAATCTATCCACGACAACAAATATGCTATACCTCCCCTTCTTTGTTCAAGGTAAACCTAAAACAAAGTCCATAGATATATCCTCCGAAGGAACACTAGGCACAGGCAAAGGCATATATAAACCATGAGGATTGAGTCGTGACTTAGCTTTTTGACATGTAGTGCAGCGAGCAACAAAACACTCAACATCGCGTCTCATCTTTGGCCAACAGAAATGTGTAGCAAGTACGTCCTCCGTCTTCTTCATGCCAAAGTGTCCCATTAATCCTGCTCCATGCGCCTCCTGCAACAACAAAAGACGAACAGAGCTAGCAGGAATGCATAGCTTGTTAGCACGGAACACAAAACCATCATTAACAATGAACTTGTTCCATGTTCTTCCTTCTTTACAATTCTGCATTACTTCTTTAAAATCAGCATCATGCACATATTGATCTTTGATGGTCTCCAAACCAAATATTTTGAAGTCAAGTTGTGAAAGCATAGCATAGCGACGAGACAATGCATCAGCAATAACATTTTCTCTACCCTTCTTGTGTTTAATGACATAAGGGAAAGTCTCAATGAATTCAACCCATTTAGCATGTCTACGATTCAGTTTAGCTTGACTTTTAATATGTTTCAAAGATTCATGATCAGAATGTATAACAAATTCTTTGGGCCATAAATAATGTTGCCATGTCTCTAAAGTCCGAACAAGAGCATATAATTCTTTATCATAAGTAGAATAGTTCAGACTAGGCCCACTCAATTTTTCAGAAAAGTATGCAGCAGGTTTGCCATCTTGTAATAACACACCTCCTATTCCAATTCCACTAGCATCACATTCAAGCTCAAAAGTCTTATTAAAGTCAGGAAGTTGAAGTAAAGGAGCATGTGTCAACTTATCTTTCAATACCGTGAAGGCTTTTTCCTGTGCGGTACCTCAAATGGTGGAATATTCAAGTTTAGTTTTGGGAGATGGTCATGATCTCGTACTTGAGGGGGAGCCCTAACATTGCCATTATTTGCATGTGGACGACCTGGTGGTTGTGGTGCTGGTGGTTGCACGTAGTTCTGATATTGATCAACCTCATCCTCGTAATCTCCCACATAATCATCCTCCCCCACATCAGCACCAGGAGCCACAAAAGTATCAATAGCAGCACCAGCAGCTTGGCCGGGCTGAAGAGGGACACGGGTCGCTCGGCGGAGGGCTGTTTCGCGATGTGGAGGTAGTCGTCATTGTTGTTGTAGAGGTGTGTTAGGTGCAGCCGGTGGTGGTGGTGGTAGACGCGCGAGCAATTCATTAAACTTGTTATCGAGCTTTGTTTCGAACGCCTTCTCAATGCCATCTATCTTCTCCATGGCCTCTTCAAATCTATTTAGCACATCTTCCACCTGTCCACTCATCATTTGTTGAAACTTATCTTGTAACGCTTTGTTTGTCATGTTCTCCCAGTCAGTCTCGTCAGCTTGTGATCCTGCCATGGTTAGCAGGAATAGAAAAACACAAGAATATGATTCGACAAACTACTAGGAAGTGGTTGTGGTGGTGTGGTGGACAGTCACAAATCCGTCAAGCAAATCTCAAATTATTACCAGTTCTTACCCAGTAGCAGGCGGTGAACGACAACCGTTGTAGTCAAAACTCTCAAAAGCTTGGATAGAGCGATTGCCAGGGAGAGTCAAACGCACGACGTAGATGTATGTGGAGCTGGGAAGGCTTATAGTATGGTAGCAAAAAGGGTTAGCAATAATCAATTCAGAGATGCAAAGTTGAATAAACGCTCAACGACGGTACTGTGCTGGTCCTAAGCTAGACTGTGCTAGAGACACGAGCCTAGAACACTAACAAAATCACGGCGCTGCATGGAAACAAGGGAAAAGCACACTCTGGAAAAAAAAATCGCTCTGTTTTTTTTTTTGCGCTCTTTTTTTTGCGCTCCTCTTTTTTTTGCCGAGACCTACGCAGGCAAGGAAACACGAATCGGAATTTAGATAGATCTCGAAAACAAACCTAATATGAGAAGAACTCGGATTGGTGGTGGATATATGGTGGTGGTATATGGTAGCGGTGGTGGTATATGGATATGGATTGGTGGTGGTATATGGACACGGATTCAGAGCGGTGGCGGATAAGCAATGGTGGTAGATGGCAAGGCGATGATGATGGTGCGGCGGCGGCGTGACAACTTATGACCAGAACTCGAAACTCTAAACGACTAGACTCTAAGACCAACAACTTGACACGACGATGCAACCGCAAATTCAACAAAGCAAAAACCCTAAAAAGATTATGCAAAGGCTTAGATTGGTTCGGATATGATGAACTAACCCTAATTTTTTTGTGGCTTTTTCGTGGACTTTAGGTATGAAGAACTGACTCGATCTAATGATGAGGACATCAATACCATTGTTACACCCACAGCCCCTGCTGCTATACATACTGGACCAATTACTAGAGCTCGCGCACGCCAATTGAATTATCAGGTACTTTCGTTTCTTGGTAATGATTCTAATGTTCATGAGAATATGATGCTGCCTAAATTGGATACATTTGTTTTGCTTACAAATGAAGGGCCTAGCTTGGAGAAGGATGATCATTGGAGAAAGAACAAGCATGGAGTTGATGGCATGCGCAAGGGAGACAAGAAAAGAGTTTCAAGTGATGATTTTAGGACTTTGAAGCCACCATAATGAGTGCATGAAGCCTTGGACGAAATATACAAGATGCCACTTCATAATTTTCGTCCAGAGGCTATTCTAGGTGCTGCGTCACCTTCTTTTCTTGCCAGGCCCATGTAATTTCGAAATACTTCAATATAGGCTGTTTTTAGAGTCCGTATGTGTGGGATAACAAGAGTTAGGGTGGGTTCCGGACCCCTCCTCCAAGGGCCACGAAATTCCCCCCTCTTCCTCCATATATACAGCCCCTAGGGCATCGTTTAGACTTTGGGGTTTTGTTTAGATCAAAAGTTCGCCATAGCTGCAACTTTGCGTACTTCGTTTGTGTTCAACGACCAGACCAAGGCGTCACAGAACCCCACCTTCATTAATAAAGCTTTACTCTTATATTCGCAATATCCAGATTGCAATCTTAGTTTCTTGCTTGTTCTTTGTTTGCTCGCAGGAAACAGGCCCTCGTGGTCAGGTTGATCGTTCTCCGGCGTGGTCAATAACCCTTGGAAGTTGGTTTAGCGATTGCTAAGGCGCGACGTCTCGCACGTTCGTAGTCGGATCGTCAAGGTCGACTCCCACAGAAACGATAGCCACCATCTCATCGAAACATCGGGACACCTTTGCCTCTATCAAGTGGTATCAGATTTTCAGGTTGCTCGGTGAGATTTTACAGTTTTTCATAGTTTAGATCGAGTATGTTTTTCATACCTACAGTCCACGAAAAAGCCAAAAAAATAGGGTTAGTTCATCCTATCCAAACCAATCTGAGCCTTTGCATAATCTTTTCTGTATTTTCTTTGTTGAATTTGCGGTTGCATCATCGTGTCAAGTTGCTGGTCTTAGCGTCTAGTCCTTTAGAGTTTCGAGTTCTGTTCACAGGTTGTCACGTCGTCACTGCCATATATCACCACCGCATCATCATCATCACCGCTGCCATATACCACCATCGTCATCACCGCTGCCATATACCACCATCGTCATCGCCGCTACCATATACCACATATCCACCGCCATCACGCTAATCCGAGTCCACCTCCATCACGGATTCGCCACCAGTTCGTGTTCCATCGCCCTGCAAATATCCGCCACCAGTCCGAGATTCCACCAGATTCATCTCCGCCACGAGTCCTAGTCCGAGTCCAGTAATTGTTGCTTTGTTCTCGATATCCAGATCACGCGATACTCTGAGTCGTGCCAGAGAAGGACTCCCCAACTTTCGTGCTACCCGCAGAAGAAAAATAGTTCCAGTTTAAAAAAAAACTAAGTTTGGAAAATTCTGGCTAGGCAGTTTTTAGGACATTTGTAGACTTTTTCGAAAAAAAATTGTTGCGGAGCAAAAAAAAAGAGGAAAAAAAGTGCAAAAAAAAGTGAAAAAAAAGAAAAAAATTCAGAGTGTGCTCCTCCCTTGTTTACGTGCAGCGCCGTGATTTTGTTAGTGTTCTAGGCTCGCGTCTCTAGTATGGTCTAGCCTAGGACCAGCACAATACCGTCGTTGAGCGTTTATTCAACTTTGCATCTCTGAATTGATTATTGCTGACCCTTTTTGCTACCATATTAAAAGCCTTCCTAGCTCCACATACATCTACATCGTGCGTTTGACTCTCCCTGGTAATCGCTCTATCCAAGCTTTGAGAGTTTTGACTACATCGGCTGCCGATCACCGCCTGCTGCTGGGTAAGAACTGGTAAGAATTTGAGATTTGCTTAACGGATTTGTGACTGTTTACCACACCACCACCACCACTTCCTAGTAGTCTGTAGAATCATATTCTTGTGTGTTTCTATTGCTACTAACCATGGCAGGATCACAAGCCGACGAGACTGACTGGGAGAACATGACAAACAAAGCGTTACATGATAAGTTTCAGCAAATGATGAGTGGACAGGTGGAAGATGTGCTAAATAGATTTGAAGAGGCCATGGAGAAGATAGATGGCATTGAGAAGGCGTTCAAAACAAAGCTTGATAACAAGTTCAATGAATTGCTCGCGCGTCTAGCACCACCACCACTAGCTGCACCTAACGCACCTCTACAACAGCAACAACAACTACCTCCACATCGCGAAACAGCCCTCCGCCGAGCGACCCGTGTCCCTCTTCAGCCTGGCCAAGCTGCTGGTGCTGCTGTTGATACTTCTGTGGCTCCTGCTGCTGATGTGGGGGAGGATGATTATGTGGGAGATTACGAGGATGAGGTTGATCAACAACAAAACTACGTGCAACCACCAGCACCACAACCACTAGGTCGTCCACATGCAAATAATGGCAATGTTACGGCTCCCACTCAGGTACGAGATCATGACCATCTCCCTAAACTGAAATTGAATATTCCACCATTTGAGGGTAGATATGTTCCTGATATATATCTTACTTGGGAGTTAGAAACTGAACAACGATTTACATGTTTACAATATCCTGAGGAGAGACGTGTTCCTGCTGCTGTTTGTGCTTTCACTAGCTTTGCATGTGTTTGGTGGTCTGAACATTGTAGATTATATCCTGTTCCAGCTACTTGGGCTGCTTTGAAAACTGCTATGTGTACTCGTTGGGTTCCACCATATTATCAACGTGAATTACTTCAAAAATTGCAGTGCTTAAGACAAGGAAAAAATTCGGTAGAAGAATATTATCAGGAATTACAAACTGGCTTGATTAGATGTGGTATTGTTGAGGAGAATGAAGCTATGCTTGCATTTTTTCTGGGTGGATTAAATAGAGAGATTCAGACCATTCTAGACTATAAGGATTATAATAATATCACTCGTTTATTCCATCTTGCTTGTAAAGCTGAACGTGAAGTGCAGGATCGACAGGCATTGGCGCGTACTAATTTTTCTGCAGGTCGACCTTCATCATGGACATCACGTGCATCATCTACTTCCACACGTTCTGCTACACCGGCACCTCCGTTGGCTGCCACCTCCAACCGTGATACAGTAAAGCAGGCACAATCACCACTATCTGCCAAGAGCACACCTTCTGGGCCTGCAAAGAGCTCTTCTTCATCCATGGCATCAACAGGGCAAACACATGATATTATTTGTCGACGTTGCAAGGGTGGAGGTCATTATGCGAGAGAATGCCCATCTAAGCGTGTGATGATTGTTACTGAGGATGGTGGGTATGAGTCCGCTAGTGACTATGATGAGGAGACTTTGCCTCTTATTACACATGAAGAACACGGTGGAGATGATTCTGATCATGAGACGCAATACATGGCTGCTGAAGATGCTGACAGGTATGAATGTTTAGTTGCTCAACGTGTTTTGAGTGTGCAGGTTACACAAGCTGAGCAAAATCAGAGGCATAATTTGTTCCATACAAAGAGAGTTGTGAAGGAACGTTCTATTCGCGTCATCATAGATGGAGGGAGCAGCAACAACTTGGCTAGCATGGATATGGTGGAGAAGCTTTCTCTCACCACAAGACCACATCCACATCCTTACTACATCCAATGGTTCAATAACAACGGCAAGGTTAAGGTAACACGTACTGTTCCTGTGCATTTTAGTATCTCTACATATGCTGATTATGTTGATTGTGATGTGGTACCTATGCAAGCATGTTCCTTATTACTTGGTAGACCATGACAATTTGATGAAGCTTTCTCTCACCACAAGACCACATCCACATCCTTACTACATCCAATGGTTCAATAACAACGGCAAGGTTAAGGTAACACGTACTGTTCCTGTGCATTTTAGTATCTCTACATATGCTGATTATGTTGATTGTGATGTGGTACCTATGCAAGCATGTTCCTTATTACTTGGTAGACCATGACAATTTGATAAAAATTCTGTACACCATGGTAGAAACAATCAGTATACTCTTGTTCATAAGGATAAAAATATTACTTTGCTTCCTATGACTCCCGATTCCATTTTGAAAGATGATATTAATAGAGCCAATAAAGCAAAATAGGAGAAAAATAAGAGTGAAAATCAGATTGTGGCAAAAGAATTTGAGCAACAAATGAAGCCTAATAATAAACCATCTATTATTGCTTCTGAAATTAAATTGAAAAGTGCATGTTTACTTGCCACCAAATCTGATATTGATGAGCTAGATTTTAGCAAATCTGTTTGCTATGCTTTTGTGTGCGAAGAGGCATTATTTTCAATCGAGGACGTGCCTTCCTCTTTGCCCCCTGTTGTCACTAACATTTTGCAGGAGTTCGCTGACGTCTTCCCACAAGACGTGCCACCGGGATTACCACCTATTCGAGGGATTGAGCATCAAATTGACTTAAATCCCGGTGTATCGCTACCCAACCGTGCACCATACCGTACCAATCCAGAGGAGACGAAGGAGATTATGCGTCAAGTACAGGAGCTTCTCGACAAAGGTTATATACGCGAATCTCTTAGTCCTTGTGCTGTTCCTATTATACTCGTGCCTAAAAAGGATGGTACGTCGCGTATGTGTGTTGATTGTAGAGGCATTAATAATATTACTATTCGTTATCGTCATCCTATTCCTAGGCTAGATGATATGCTTGATGAATTGAGTGGCTCTACAATATTCTCCAAAGTTGATTTGCGTAGTGGATACCATCAAATTCGTATGAAATTGGGAGATGAATGGAAAACAGCATTTAAAACTAAGTTTGGTTTATATGAGTGGTTAGTCATGCCTTTTGGGTTAACTAATGCACCTAACACTTTCATGAGACTAATGAACGAAGTTCTACGTGCTTTCATTGGACTATTTGTGGTCGTCTATTTTGATGATATACTGATTTATAGCAAATCTTTGGAAGAACATTTGGAACATTTACGTGCTGTTTTTAATGCTCTACGTGATGCACGTTTGTTTGGTAACCTTGGGAAGTGCACCTTTTGCACTGACCGAGTATCTTTTCTTGGCTATGTTGTTACTCCACAGGGAATTGAAGTTGATAAAGCGAAGATTGAAGCTATTGAGGGTTGGCCGCAGCCCAAAACGGTCACACAAGTGAGGAGTTTCCTTGGCCTCGCTGGTTTCTATAGGCGTTTTGTGAGAGATTTCAGCACCATTGCTGCACCTCTCAATGAGCTTACAAAGAAGGGTGTGCCTTTTGAAGGAAATATGCCCTAGAGGCAATAATAAAGTTATTATTTATTTCCTTATATCATGATAAATGTTTATTATTCATGCTAGAATTGTATTAACTGGAAACATAATACATGTGTGAATACATAGACAAACAGAGTGTCACTAGTATGCCTCTACTTGACTAGCTCATTAATCAAAGATGGTTATGTTTCCTAACCATGAACAAAGAGTTGTTATTTGATTAACGAGATCACATCATTAGTTGAATGATCTGATTGACATGACCCATTCCATTAGCATAGCACCCGATCGTTTAGTATGTTGCTATTGCTTTTATCCATGACTTATACATGTTCCTTTAAACTATGAGATTATGCAACTCCCGTTTACCGTAGGAACACTTTGTGTGCTACCAAACGTCACAACGTAACTGGGTGATTATAAAGGTGCTCTACAGGTGTCTCCGAAGGTACATATTGGGTTGGCGTATTTCGAGATTAGGATTTGTCACTCCGATTGTCGGAGAGGTATCTCAGGGCCTTCTCGGTAATGCACATCACATAAAGCCTTGCAAGCATTGCAACCAATGAGTTAGTTGCGAGATGATGTATTACGGAACGAGTAAAGAGACTTGCCAGTAACGAGATTGAACTAGGTATTGGATACCGACGATCGAATCTCGGGCAAGTAACATACCGATGACAAAGGGAACAACGTATGTTGTTATGCGGTCTAACCGATAAAGATCTTCGTAGAATATGTAGGAGCCAATATGGGCATCCAGGTCCCGCTATTGGTTATTGACCGAAGACGTGTCTCGGTCATGTCTACATTGTTCTCGAACCGTAGGGTCCGCACGCTTAACGTTACGATGACAGTTATTATGAGTTTATGCATTTTGATGTACCGAAGGAGTTCGGAGTCCCGGATGTGATCACGGACATGACGAGGAGTCTCGAAATGGTCGAGACGTAAAGAATGATATATTGGAAGCCTATGTTTGGACATCGGATGCATTCCAGGTGAAATCAGGATTTTATCGGAATACCGGGAGGGTTACCGGAACCCCCCGGGAGCATAATGGGCCAAACATGGGCCTTGGAGGAGAGGTGAGAGGGCTGCCCTCATGGGCTGTGCGCCTCCCCCCTTCCCCTAGTCCTATTAGGACTAGGAGAGGTGGGCGCCCCCTCTCTCTCTCTCCCCCTTGGAGAATCCTAGTCCAACTAGGATTGGGGGGGGGGGGAATCCTACTCCCAGAGGGAGTAGGACTCTCCTGGCGCGCCAGGCTTGGCCGGCCAGCCCCTCCCCCTTGGATCCTTTATATACGGGGGCAGGGGGCACCCCAAAGACACACAAGTTGATCAACGGATCGTTCCTTAGCCGTGTGCGGTGCCCCCTTCCACCAAATTCCACCTCGGTCATATCGTTGCAGTGCTTAGGCGAAGCCCTGCGCCGGTAACACATCAAGATCGTCACCACGCCGTCGTGCTGACGGAACTCTTCCCCGACGCTTTGCTGGATCGGAGCCCGGGGATCGTCATCGAGCTGAACGTGTGCCAAGAACTCGGAGGTGCCGGAGTAACGGTGCTGTGATCGGTTGGATCGCGAGGAGAACGTACGACTACTTCCTCTACGTTGTGTCAACGCTTCCGCTTCGGTCTACGAAGGTACGTAGACAACACTCTCCCCTCTTGTTGCTATGCATCACCATGATCTTGCGTGTGCGTAGGAATTTTTTTGAAATTACTACGTTCCCCAACAGTGGCATCCGAGCCTAGGTTTCTATGGTTTGATGTTATTTGCACGAGTAGAACACAAGTGAGTTGTGGGCGATATAAGTCATACTACCTACCAGCATGTCATACTTTGGTTCGGCGGTATTGTTGGACGAGACGATCCGGACCAACCTTACGCGTACTCTTACACGAGACCGGTTCCCTCGACGTGCTTTGCACATAGATGGCTTGCGGAAGACTGTCTCTCCAACTTTAGTTGAATCGAGTGTGGCTACGCCCGGTCCTTGAGAAGGTTAAAACGGAGTCTATTTGACAAACTATCGTTGTGGTTTTGATGCGTAGGTAAGATGAGTTCTTGCTTAAGCCCGTAGCAGCCACGTAAAACTTGCAACAACAAAGTAGAGGACGTCTAACTTGTTTTTGCAGGGCATGTTGTGATGTGATATGGTCAAGACATGATGCTAAATTTTATTGTATGAGATGATCATGTTTTGTAACCGAGTTATCGGCAACTGGCAGGAGCCATATGGTTGTCGCTTTATTGTATGCAATGCAATCGCGATGTAATGCTTTACTTTATTACTAAGCGGTAGTGATAGTCGTGGAAGCATAAGATTGGCAAGACGACAACGATGCTACGATGGAGATCAAGGTGTCGCACCGATGACGATGGTGATCATGATGGTGCTGCAGAGATGGAGATCACGAAGCACAAGATGATGATGACCATATCATATCACTTATATTGATTGCATGTGATGTTTATCTTTTATGCATCTTATCTTGCTTTGATTGACGGTAGCATTATAAGATGATCTCTCACTAAATTATCAAGAAGTGTTCTCCCTGAGTATGCACCGTTGCGAAAGTTCTTCGTGCTGAGACACCATGTGATGATCGGGTGTGATAGGCTCTACGTTCAAATACAACGGGTGCAAAACAGTTGCACACGCGGAATACTCAGGTTTAACTTGACGAGCCTAGCATATAACAGATATGGCCTCGGAACACGAAGACCGAAAGGTCGAGCGTGAATCATATAGTAGATATGATCAACATAATGATGTTCACCATTGAAACTACTCCATCTCACGTGATGATCGGACATGGTTTAGTTGATTTGGATCACGTGATCACTTAGAGGATTAGAGAGATATCTATCTAAGTGGGAGTTCTTAAGTAATATGATTAATTGAACTTTAATTTATCATGAACTTAGTCCTGGTAGTATTAGCATATCTATGTTGTAGATCAATAGCTCGCGTTGTTGCTTCCCTATGTTTATTTTGATATGTTCCTAGAGAAAATTGTGTTGAAAAATGTTAGTAGCAATGATGCGGATTGGATCCGTGATCTGAGGTTTATCCTCATTGCTGCACAGAAGAATTATGTCCTTGATGCACCGCTAGGTGACGGACCTATTGCAGGAGCAGATGCAGGCGTTATGAACGTTTTGCTAGCTCAATATGATGACTACTTAATAGTTTAGTGCACCATGCTTAACGGCTTAGAATCGGGACTTCAAAGACGTTTTGAACGTCATGGACCATACAAGATGTTCCAGGAGTTGAAGTTAATATTTCAAGCAAATACCCGAGTTGAGAGATATGAAGTCTCCAACAAGTTCTATAGCTAAAAGATGGAGGAGAATCGCTCAACTAGTGAGCATGTGCTCAGATTGTCTGGGTACTACAATCGCTTGAATCAAGTGGGAGTTAATCTTCCAGATAAGATAGTGATTGACAGAATTCTCTAGTCACCATCACCAAGTTAGTAGAACTTCGTGATGAACTATAATATGCAAGGGATAACGGAAAATATTCCCAAGCTCTTCGCGATACTAAAATCGGCGAAGGTAGAAATCAAAGAAAAACATCAAGTGTTGATGGTTGACAAGATCACTAGTTTCAAGAAAAGGGCAAAAGGAAAGAAGGGAAACTTCAAGAAGAACGGCAAGCAAGTTGCTGCTCAAGTGAAAAAGCCCAAATCTGGTCCTAAGCCTGAGACTAAGTGCTTCTACTGCAAAGGGACTGGTCACTGGAAGCGGAACTACCCCAAGTGATTGGCGGATAAGAAGGATGGCAAAGTGAACATAAGTATATTTGATGTACATGTTATTGATGTGTACTTTACTAGTGTTCATAGCAACCCCTCAGTATTTGGTACTAGTTCAGTTGCTAAGATTAGTAACTCGAAACGGGAGTTGCAGAATGAACAGAGACTAGTTAAGGGTGAAGTGACGATGTATGTTGGAAGTAGTTCCAAGATTGATATGATCATCATCGCACACTCACTATACTTTCGGGATTAGTGTTGAACTTAAATAAGTGTTATTTGGTGTTTGCGTTGAGCATAAATATGATTTGATCATGTTTATTGCAATACGGTTATTCATTTAAGTTAGAGAACAATTGTTGTTCTGCTTACATGAATAGAACCTTCTATGGTCATACACACCAATGAAAATAGTTCATTGGATCTCGATCGCAGTGATACACATATTCATGATATTGAAACCAAAAAGATGCGAAGTTAATAATGATAGTGCAACCTATTTGTGGCACTGCCGTTTAGGTCATATTGGTGTAAAGCGCATGAAGAAACTCCATGCTGATGGGATTTTGGAATCACTTGATTATGAATCACTTGATTCTTGCGAACCATGCCTCTTGGGCAAGATGACTAAAAACGCCGTTCTCCGGAACAATGGAGCAAGCAACAGATTTGTTGGAAATCATACATACTGATGTATATGATCCGATGAATATTAAGGCTCGTGACAAGTATCATTATTTTCTAACCTTCACAGATGATTTGAGCAGATATGGGTATATCTACTTGATGAAACATAAGTCTGAAACGTTTGAAAAGTTCAAAGAATTTTAGAGTGAAGTGAAAATCATCGTGACAAGAAAATAAGGTTTCTACGATCTGATCGTGGAGACAAATATTTGAGTTACGAGTTTGGTCTTCAATTAAAACAATGTGGAATAGTTTCACAAATTCATGCCACCTGGAACACCACAGCATAATGGTGTGTCCGAACGTCATAACCGTACTTTATTGGATATAGTACAATCTATGATGTTTCTTACCGATTTACCAATATCGTTTTGGGATCATGCATTAGAGACAGCTGCATTCACGTTAAAAGAGGCACCATCTAAATCCGTTGAGACGACACCGTATGAACTATGGTTTAGCAATAAACCTAAGCTGTCGTTTCTTAAAGTTTGGGGCTGCGATGCTTATGTGAAAAAGCTTCAACCTGATAAGCTCGAACCCAAATCGGAGAAATGTGTCTTCATAGGATATCCAAAGGAAACTGTTGGATACACCTTCTATCACAGATCCGAAGGCAAGACTTTTGTTGCTAAGTTCGGAAACTTTCTAGAGAAAGAGTTTCTTTCAAAAGAAGTGAGTGGGAGGAAAGTAGAAAACTTGATAAGGTAATTGTACCTTCTCCCTTATTGGAAAGTAGTTCATCACAGAAATCTGTTCTTGTGACTACTACACCAATTAGTAAGGAAGCTAATGATGATGATCATGCAACTTCAAGATCAAGTTACTACCGAATCTCGTAAGTAAACCAGAGTGAGATCAGTGGTACGGTAATCCTGTTCTGGAAGTCATGTTACTAGACCATGACGAACTTGCGAACTATGAGGAAGCGATGATGAGCCCAGATTCCGCGAAATGGTTAGAGGCCATGAAATCTGAGATATGATCCATGTATGAGAACAAAGTATGGACTTTGATGGATTTGCCCGATGATCGGCAAGCCAAAGAAAATAAATGGATCTTGAAGAGGAAGACGGACACTGATAGTAGTGTTACTATCTACAAAGCTAGAATTGTCGCAAAAGGTTTTCGACAAGTTCAAGGTGTTGACTATGATGAGAGTTTCTCACTCGTATCTATGCTTAAGTCTGTCCGAATCATGTTAGCAATTGCCGCATTTTATGAAATCCGGCAAATGGATAAACAAAACTACATTCCTTAATGGATTTATTAAAGAAGAGTTGTATACGATGCAACTAGAAGGTTTTGTCGATCCTGAAGGTGTTAACAAAATATGCAAGCTCCAGCGATCCATCTATGGACTGGTGCAAGCATCTCGGAGTTGGAATATACGCTTTGATAAGTTGATCAAAGCATATAGTTTTATACAGACTTGCGGTGAAGCCTGTATTTACAAGAAAGTGAGTGGGAGCACTACAGCATTTCTGTTAAGTATATGTAAATGACATATTATTGATCGGAAATAATGTAGAATTATTCTGTAAAGCATAAAGGAGTATTTGAAAGGAGTTTTTCGAAGAAGGACCTCGGTGAAGCTGCTTACATATTGAGCATCAAGATCAATAGAGATAGATCAAAACGCTTGATAAGTTTTTCAATAAGTACATACCTTGAAAAGATTTTGAAGTAGTTCAAAATGAAACAGTCAAAAGAAAGAGTTCTTGCCTGTATTACAAGGTGTGAACTTGAGTAAAACTCAAAGCCCGACCACGGCAGATGATAGAAAGAGAATGAAAGTCATTTTCCTATGCCTTAGCCATAGATTCTATAAAGTATGCCATGCTGTGTACCAGATCTATTGCATACCCTACCACTGAGTTTGGCAAGGGAGTACAATAGTGATCTAGGAGTAGATCACTGGACAGCGGTCAAAATTATCCTTAGTGGAATAAGGATATGTTTCTCGATTATGGAGGTGACAAAAGGTTCGTCGTAAAAGATTACGTCGATGCAAGTTTTGACACTAATCTAGATGACTCTAAGTCTCAATCTAGATACATATTGAAAGTGGGAGCAATTAGCTAAAGTAGCTCCGTGCAGAGCATTGTAGACATAGAAAATTGCAAAATACATAACGGATCTGAATGTGGCAGACCCGTTGACTAAATTTCTCTCACAAGCAAAACATGATCACACCGTAGTACTCTTTGGGTGTTAATCACATAGCGATGTGAACTAGATTACTGAATCTAGTAAACCCTTTGGGTGTTGGTCACATATCGATGTGAACTATGGGTGTTAATCACATGATGATGTGAACTATTGATGTTAATCACATGGTGATGTGATCTAGATTATTGACTCTAGTGCAAGTGGGAGACTGAAGGAAATATGCCCTAGAGGCAATAATAAAGTTATTATTTATTTCCTTATATCGTGATAAATGTTTATTATTCATGCTAGAATTGTATTAACTGGAAACATAATACATGTGTGAATACATAGACAAACAGAGTGTCACTAGTATGCCTCTACTTGACTAGCTCATTAATCAAAGATGGTTATGTTTCCTAACCATGAACAAAGAGTTGTTATTTGATTAACGAGATCACATCATTAGTTGAATGATCTGATTGACATGACCCATTCCATTAGCATAGCACCCGATCGTTTAGTATGTTGCTATTGCTTTTATCCATGACTTATACATGTTCCTTTAAACTATGAGATTATGCAACTCCCGTTTACCGTAGGAACACTTTGTGTGCTACCAAACGTCACAACGTAACTGGGTGATTATAAAGGTGCTCTACAGGTGTCTCCGAAGGTACATATTGGGTTGGCGTATTTCGAGATTAGGATTTGTCACTCCGATTGTCGGAGAGGTATCTCAGGGCCTTCTCGGTAATGCACATCACATAAAGCCTTGCAAGCATTGCAACCAATGAGTTAGTTGCGAGATGATGTATTACGGAACGAGTAAAGAGACTTGCCAGTAACGAGATTGAACTAGGTATTGGATACCGACGATCGAATCTCGGGCAAGTAACATACCGATGACAAAGGGAACAACGTATGTTGTTATGCGGTCTGACCGATAAAGATCTTCGTAGAATATGTAGGAGCCAATATGGGCATCCAGGTCCCGCTATTGGTTATTGACCGAAGACGTGTCTCGGTCATGTCTACATTGTTCTCGAACCGTAGGGTCCGCACGCTTAACGTTACGATGACAGTTATTATGAGTTTATGCATTTTGATGTACCGAAGGAGTTCGGAGTCCCGGATGTGATCACGGACATGACGAGGAGTCTCGAAATGGTCGAGACGTAAAGAATGATATATTGGAAGCCTATGTTTGGACATCGGATGCATTCCAGGTGAAATCAGGATTTTACCGGAATACCGGGAGGGTTACCGGAACCCCCCGGGAGCATAATGGGCCAAACATGGGCCTTGGAGGAGAGGTGAGAGGGCTGCCCTCATGGGCTGTGCGCCTCCCCCCTTCCCCTAGTCCTATTAGGACTAGGAGAGGTGGGCGCCCCCCCTCTCTCTCTCTCTCTCCCCCTTGGAGAATCCTAGTCCAACTAGGATTGGGGGGGGGGGGGAATCCTACTCCCAGAGGGAGTAGGACTCTCCTGGCGCGCCAGGCTTGGCCGGCCAGCCCCTCCCCCTTGGCTCCTTTATATACGGGGGCAGGGGGCACCCCAAAGACACACAAGTTGATCTACGGATCGTTCCTTAGCCGTGTGCGGTGCCCCCTTCCACCAAATTCCACCTCGGTCATATCGTTGCAGTGCTTAGGCGAAGCCCTGCGTCGGTAACACATCAAGATCGTCACCACGCCGTCGTGCTGACGGAACTCTTCCCCGACGCTTTGCTGGATCGGAGCCCGGGGATCGTCATCGAGCTGAACGTGTGCCAAGAACTCGGAGGTGCCGGAGTAACGGTGCTGTGATCGGTTGGATCGCGAGGAGAACGTACGACTACTTCCTCTACGTTGTGTCAATGCTTCCGCTTCGGTCTACGAGGGTACGTAGACAACACTCTCCCCTCTCGTTGCTATGCATCACCATGATCTTGCGTGTGCGTAGGAATTTTTTTTGAAATTACTACGTTCCCCAACACCTTTTGTTTGGGGTACCGCACAGGAAGAAGCCTTCACGGTATTGAAAGATAAGTTGACACATGCTCCTTTACTCCAACTTCCCGATTTTAATAAGACTTTTGAGCTTGAATGTGATGCTAGTAGAATTGGATTAGGAGGTGTGTTATTACAAGATGGCAAACCTGTTGCATACTTTTCTGAAAAATTGAGTGGGCCTAGTCTGAACTATTCTACTTATGATAAAGAATTATATGCTCTTGTTCGGACCTTAGAAACATGGCAACATTATTTATGGCCCAAAGAATTTGTTATACATTCTGATCATGAATCTTTGAAACACATTAAAAGTCAAGCTAAACTGAACTGTAGACATGCTAAATGGGTTGAATTCATTGAGACTTTCCCTTATGTCATTAAACACAAGAAGGGTAAAGAAAATGTTATTGCTGATGCATTGTCTTGTCGTTATACTATGCTTTCACAACTTGACTTTATAATATTTGGTTTGGAGACCATCAAAGATCAATATGTGCATGATGCTGAATTTAAAGATGTATTGCAGAATTGTAAAGAAGGAAGAACATGGAACAAGTTCGTTGTTAATGATGGTTTTGTGTTCCGTGCTAACAAGCTATGCATTCCAGCTAGCTCCGTTCATCTTTTGTTGTTGCAGGAGGCGCATAGAGGAGGACTAATGGGACACTTTGGCGTGAAGAAGACGTAGGATATACTTGCTACACATTTCTTTTGGCCAAAGATGAGACGGGATGTTGAGCGTTTTGTTGCTCGCTGCACCACATGTCAAGAAGCTAAGTCACGACTCAATCCTCATGGTTTATATATGCCTTTGCCTGTACCTAGTGTTCCTTGGGAGGATATATCTATGGACTTTGTGTTTAGGTTGACCTCGAACAAAGATGGGGAGGGATAGTATATTTGTTGTCGTGGATAGATTCTCGAAAATGGCACACTTTATACCATGTCATAAAAGCGATGATGCTGTTAATGTTGCTGATTTGTTCTTTCGTGAAATTATTCGCTTGCATGGTGTGCCAAATACTATTGTTTCAGACCGCGATATTAAATTTCTTAGCCACTTTTGGAGATGTTTATGGGCTAAGTTGGGGACTAAACTGCTTTTTAGTACTACTTGTCACCCCCAAACTGATGGACAAACTGAAGTAGTCAATAGAACATTGTCTACTATGCTTAGGGCTGTTTTGAAGAATAATAAGAAAATGTGGGAAGAATGCTTGCCTCATATTGAATTTGCTTATAATCGTTCATTGCATTCTACTACTAAGATGTGCCCTTTTGAAATTGTGTATGGTTTCCTACCTCGTGCACCTATTGATTTGTTGCCTCTTCCATCTTCGGAGAAGGTTAATTTTGATGATAAAGAACGTGCTGAATTGATTTTAAAAATGCATGAGTTAACTAAGGAAAACATTGAGAGTATGAATGCTAAATATAAACTTGCTGGAGATAAGGGTAGAAAACATGTTGTGTTTGCACCTGGAGATCTTGTTTGGTTACATTTGCGTAAGGATAGATTTCCTAATTTGCGCAAATCAAAGCTAATGCCACGTGCTGATGGTCCTTTTAAGGTGTTAGAGAAAATAAATGATAATGCATATAAACTTGAGTTGCCTGCAGATTTTGGGGTTAGTCCCACTTTTAACATTGAAGATTTGAAGCCTTATTTGGGTGAGGAAGATGAGCTTCCGTCGAGGACGACTTCATTTCAAGAAGGGGAGGATGATGAGGACATCAATACCATTGTTACACCCACAACCCCTGCTGCTATACTGTGACGCCCGGATAATTAAGGTACAGTAACCCTTTGTTAGTGATGCCACGTCACCTCGGTTATTGTTGTCAATATCACGTTAGTTCAAAATCGGTTCAGAATTCAACTTTAAAATAAGTCAAATGTTGAAGTTTTCAAATATCAAAACTAAATTGTTCGAATTGTGACAAATAAATCAAAAGTAATATTGGTGAAGGAACCACACTTTCATAATGTGTTTAATTGCACTATAACAAATAAAACAGCGGCAAAACTATTATTTAAATGCTCTTAGAATAATAAACAAATACAAACTACTTTATTTAATGTGCCAAAATATTTGTGGCAGTGGCATAATTGGTGACATCAATTTAGGTGCCACTTTCGTATTTTGTTAAGACTAAAATAAAAGGAAACTAAAAGAAAACATAAAAAAATAAAACATGTAGAAAGAAAATAAACAAAAGGAAAACATTAGAAAAAGAAGAAGACAAAGATAAAAGAATTCCCTCAGCCCAAATGTGCCATGGCCCAGCCAGGCAGGCCCAGCCACTTCCCCCCGGTCGTCCATCTATTCAACCGACCAGCCTCCCCTGTTCGACCGACCAGCCTTCCCCCCCTCGCTCGTCCCCGCCGGACCTCATCGTCGGCGTCGCCACCGAGAGGATAAGGCCACCTCCCCTGACCCCTCAGTCCCCTCGCCTCCTCCTGCTCCACTCTCCCCCCCCCCCCCCCCCTCAGATCCACCTCGCCCGCAGCCAAACCACGTCGCCATGGCCGACCTCATCCTCGTGGCCACTGCCCTCCCCGCCGCCTGAGACTGCGCCGGGAGCACCGCCTCCGTCGGCTTTGTCGACTACGTGGACGCATTCGAGCTCGGGACCCCTGCCTCGCGCGGATCGAGCCGTTCCCTTCGCTACAACACCGCCGCCCTCGCCTCCGCCCACGGCCGCCGCGGCCATCGCCGTCGATCTCCACCACCGGCGCCTCCCGGCATCGCCGAGCTCGTCCACGGCCTCCCTGGGTGAGCCTCCGCCCGTTCCCCTTGCTTCCCCTCTCCCCGATGCCGTTTGTCACCGCCCCACGCCGCCCAAGCTTCGGCCGTTGCCGCGGTCCACGCCCGCGCGTTGCGCCACAGCGCCCCGTGCGCGCCCCCTGTCCGCGTCCGGCCACGACCGGCCGCGCACCGGCCGTCCCCTGGCCGCACCCCGCCGCTTCCGTCGTCTGCGTTGCGTCCGCAGCCGCCCTTGGCCGAGCGTGCCTGCAACTGCTGCTGTTCGCGGCCACTACTTGCTGTTGTCGCTGAAACTCTGCTACTGATGCCTGCTTCCTACTGCTGCTTCTTGCTACTGTGGTCACTGCTGGCTGCTCCTCATGGACTGTTGCCGGTACTGCTTCTGCAGCTAGCGCCGCGCCGCGCCTAGGTGTTGCGGCTGCTCACTGCTGCTGCCGCCTCTGCTCCGCGAATTGCGACTACTGTGCTACTACTGCTCGCATGTTGCTCCCGCTTTCCTGCTGCTAATCGGCTAGCCGCCGCCGCTGCTGTTTTGATGTTGCTGCATGCGTCGTTGCCGCCTAGTGTTGCTGATGGTTGTGGCCGCCGGTGCCTCCTGTGCCCGTGCGTATGTGCACAACCGGCTGTGCCTCTGGCCGGCGTATTTGCCTAGAGTTAAATTACTCTAGGAATAGATCAGGTTAGTCTATTTGTTTAAATTAGTCAAATGTGTAGATGACATGCGGCCCCTTCTAGATTATTTTAGTCTAGCTATTTTATTAGCTCATGTGACACTTACATGTGGGTCCTCTTGACCTAGTTGACCATTCAGCATTAACTGGTCAACTACTATTGACCCTGCTGACTGGACCACCCCTGGCCCCACTGTCATACACATGGTTAGCCCCATAGTAGGTGTAAAAGGTATCTGCCTATTTAATAATTAAAGGAAATAGATAGAAGAAATGTAGAAAATGCAATAAAACTTTGAAAAATTATATAAAATAATCCGTAGCTTGGATGGAAAAACTTTGTACATGAAAGTTGCTCAGAACGACGAGACGAATCCGAATACGCAGCCCGTTGGTCCGCCACACACCCCTAGCATATCGAACACTCAACTTTCCCTCTACGGTTCATCTGTCCGAAAATGCGAAACACCGGGGATACTTTCCCGGATGTTTCCCCCCTTTGCCGGTATCACCTCTGACCGCGTTAGAGTACACCTAACACCGTTGCTTGCTTTGTCATGCATCGTCATGCATCTGTTTGTAATGTATTTACTGTTTCTTCCCCCTCTTCTTCTCCGGTAGACCCCGAGTCTGGTGTCGCTGCAATTGAGTACGACTACGTCACCGACGACCCCCAGTTCGACTACGGAGTTGACGACCCCTCTCTCTTGCCAGAGCAACCAGGCAAGCCCCCCCTTGATCATCAGATATCGCCTACTCTCCTCTATACTGCTTGCATTAGAGTAGTGTAGCATGTTACTGCTTTTGTTACTCCTATCCTAATGCATAGCCTGTCTTTGATACTACTGTTGATACCTTTACCTGCAATCCTACTTGCTTAGTTTAGGATGCTAGTTTACCATCAGTGGCCCTACATTCTTGTCCGTCTGCTGTGCTATACTATCGGGCCGTGATCACTCGGGAGGTGATCACGGGTATATACTATATACATGATACATGTGGATACCAAAGACGGGTCGGCTCATAGGAGTACCGGCGAGTGGATCTTTGAGGCGAAGCGACAGGGCAGGTTTAGACCACCTAGGAGAGAGGTGGGCCTGGCCCTGTCGGCGTTCGCGGATACTTAACACGCTTAACGAGATCTGGGTATTTGATCTGAGTCTGGCCATTTGGTCTATACGCACTAACCAACTACGTGGGAAAGATATGGGCACTTGGCGTCGTGGTATCAGCCGAAGCCTTCGTGACGTCAGCGACTGAGTGGCGCGCGCCGCATTGGATCGTAAGCTCGCACTTGTATTAAGGGGGCTAGATCTGCTTCCGGCCGCGTACGCAACGTGCAGGTGTGCTCAGGGCGATGGGCCCAGAGCCCTGCGCGCATAGGTTTAGACCGGCGTGCTGACCGCTCTGTTGTGCCTAGGTGGGGCTGCGACGTGTTGATCTTTCGAGGCCGGGCATGACCCAGGAAAGTGTGTCCGGCCAAATGGGATCAAGCGTGTTGGGTTATGTGGTGCACCCCTGCAGGGAAGTTAATCTATTCGAATAGCCGTGTCCCTCGGTAAAAGGACGACCCAGAGTTGTACCTTGACCTTACGACAACTAGAACCGGATACTTAATAAAACACACCCTTCCAAGTGCCAGATATAATCCGGTGGTCGCTCTCTAACAGGGCATCAAGGAGGGGATCGCCGGGTAGGATTATGCTATGCGATGCTACTTGGAGGACTTCAGTCTACTCTCTTCTATATGTTGCAAGACGGAGGCTGCCAGAAACGTAGTCTTCGACATGATTAGCTATCCCCCTCTTATTCTGGCATTCTGCAGTTCAGTCCACTGATATGGCCCTTTACACATATATCCATGCATATGCAGTGTAGCTCCTTGCTTGCGAGTACTTTGGATGAGTACTCACGGTTGCTTTGTTTCCCCTTTTCCCCATCTCTCTACCCGATTGCTGCAATCAGACGATGGAGCCCAGGATCCAGACGCCACCCTCGACGACGACTCCTACTACTCTGGAGGTGCCTACTACTATGTGCAGCCCGCTGACGACGACCAGGAGTAGTTAGGAGGATCCCAAGCAGGAGGCCTGCGCCTCGTTCGATCTGTATCCTAGTTTGTGCTAGCCTTCTTAAGGCAAACTTGTTTAACTTATGTCTGTACTCAGATATTGTTGCTTCCGCTGACTCGTCTATGATCGAGCACTTGTATTCGAGCCCTCGAGGCCCCTGGCTTATATTATGATGCTTGTATGACTTATTTTATTTGTAGAGTTGTGTTGTGATATCTTCCCGTGAGTCCCTGATCTTGATCGTACACATTTGCGTGCATGATTAGTGTACGATTGAATCGGGGGCATCACATATACATACTGGACCAATTACTAGAGCTCGCGCACGCCAATTGAATTATCAGGTACTTTCGTTTCTTGGTAATGATTCTAATGTTCATGAGAATATGATGCTGCCTAAATTGGATACATTTGTTTTGCTTACAAATGAAGGGCCTAGCTTGGAGAAGGATGATCATTGGAGCAAGAACAAGCATGGAGTTGATGGCATGCGCAAGGGAGACAAGAGCAGAGTTTCAAGTGATGATTTCAGGACTTTGAAGCCACCATAATGAGTGCATGAAGCCTTGGACGAAATATACAAGATGCCACTTCATAATTTTCGTCCAGAGGCTATTCTAGGTGCTGCGTCACCTTCTTTTTGGACCAGGCCCATGTAATTTCGAAATACTTCAATATAGGCTGTTTTTAGAGTCCGTATGTGTGGGGAAACAAGAGTTAGGGTGGGTTTCGGACCCCTCCTCCAAGGGCCACGAAACTCCCCCCTCTTCCTCCATATATACAGCCCCTAGGGCATCGTTTAGACTTCGGGGTTTTGTTTAGATCAAAAGTTCACCATAGCTGCAACTTCGCGTACTTCGTTTGTGTTCAACGACCAGACCAAGGCGTCACAAAACCCCACCTTGATTAATAAAGCATTCCTCTTATATTCGCAATATCCAGATTGCAATCTTAGTTTCTTGCTTGTTCTGCGTTTGCTCGCAGGAAACAGGCCCTCGTGGTCAGGTTGATCGTGCTCCGGCGTGGTCAATAACCCTAGGAAGTTGGTTTAGCGATTGCTAAGGCGCGACGTCTCGCACGTTCGTAGTCGGATCGTCAAGGTCGACTCCCACAGAAACGATATCCACCATCTCATCGAAACATCGGGACACCTTTGCGTCTATCATCTAATCTACGAAAAACTTTAAAATCTCACCGAGCAACCTGGAAATCTGATACCATTTGATAGAGGCAAAGGTGTCCCGATGTTTCGATGAGATGGTGGCTATCGTTTTCTGTGGGAGTCGACCTTGACGATCCGACTATGAACGTGCGAGACGTCGCGCCTTAGCAATCGCTAAACCAACTTCCGAGTGTTATTGACCACGCCGAGCACGATCAACCTGACCACGAGGGTCTATTTCCTGCGAGCAAACGAAGAACAAGCAAGAAACTGAGATTGCAATCTGGATATTGCGAATAAAAGAGGAAAGCTTTATTAATGAAGGTGGGGTTCTGTGACGCCTTGGTCTGGTCGTTGAACACAAACGAAGTACGCGAAGTTGCAGCTATGCCAAACTTTTAATCTAAACAAAACTCAAAGTCTAAACGACGCCCTAAGGGCTGTATATATGGAGGAAGAGGAGGGAATTTCGTGGCCCTTGAGGGTGGGGTACGAAACCAACCCTAACTCTTGTTTCCCCACACATACAGACTCTAAAAATAGCCTATACTTATGTATTTCGAAATTACATGGGCCTGGCCCAATAATAAGGTGACGCAACACCTAGAATAGCCTATGGACGAATATTATGAAGTGGCATCTTGTATATTTCGTCCAAGGCTTCATGCACCCCTTATGGTGGCTTCAAAGTCCGGAAATCATCACTTGTAACTCCGTTCTTGATCCCCTTGCGCATGCCATCAACTCCATGCGTGTTCTTGCTCCAATGTCCATCCTTCTCCAAGCTAGGCCCTTCATTTGTAAGCAAAACAAATGTATCCAATTTAGGCAGTATCATATTCTCATGAACATTAGAATCATTACCAAGAAACGAAAGTACCTGGTAATTTAATTGGCGTGCGCGAGCTCTAGTAATTGGTCCAGTATATGTAACAGTAGGGGCTGTGGGTGTAACAATGGTATTGGTGTCCTCATCACATCTCCTTCAAAATTGATGGGCCAAGCTATCAAGGCTCAGCCCAGTGTGGCCTGAGTCTCGGTTTTTTTATAGAATCCAGATTACCATAGATGCCCAGCCCGCTTTTGCTTCCAATGGGCCCTTAGTCTTTGATAGAGTTGAATGGACAAGCTTGGCCCATGATAATAACCTGCATATTTGGAGAGGTTAGTGACCACGCTGGCTCGCTTCTGGACATTCTCGTCAATAGTGTCATAATAAAATCAGATGCCACAAATGCTTTAAACCAGGTCATATTATGAGAGATTGTGATTTCTTTGGGTGTGAAAAAGTGGCCCCGGTGGCCCAAAGTAATTGACAACCATAGAAAAAATCTGAAATGCAACATCAAGTTTAGAACAAGGTAACTTCTCCTCAGTCAGCTCAAGTTCTCCTAGTGATTGATAAGAATATCTCTACTATGATAGCCTTCCGGTTTTGGGCTCAGTTATCGATAGCTTACTTGCCATTGTTCAACCCAGCATTGATCACAATATCATGCCAGATGGGACTACACAAGGAAGGTTTATGGAGGCTTTGGATTGTTACCCCTCTATTGATTTAGATATTATTTCTTTGGGTAATAATCCCCTAGTAACGGTCAGATTGATTTGACTGCCAAGCAGGGCAAGAGCAATTTGGAATATTTGCCCCTTGTCGCCTCGTCTTCCCCTCATACTCTGTAGAATGGAATGCCAACCACGGTCCCTCCCTTTCCTCCACAGTCCCATCCTCCAGGCCAACCACATCGCACGCCCCTGGGTACACAACACTACTCGTTGCCAGTAGCCATCTCCACCCAGTCCATGCCGGCGTTTCCAGTAGACCCCACGCCATTTCTGCTTGGGCGCTACTCAGTGAATGAGGTCGCGGATCGTCCCCAAACTTGCCACTACCATATTAGTACTGCGATCGTCCCCAAGCATGAGGATGTTGTCATTGCAACAATCACTCCAGCGCCGCTTGCAGATATTCTTTTTGACCAGGTTTGGCTCTTTCTGAGGAATCTAATTGAGCAGAACCTTCAGTTCAATCTTGACATGGTTTAGAAGTGCCCCTGGGTCATGCGTATGTACATCTTGATTCCAATGCTGATCAAGATTGGTTGGACAATCAAAGTCCTCATTACTTTCAGAATCATCTAACCTCCTTCGCCAAGCACAATGAGGGGATTAATCATTGTAGCTTTACATACAACCATGAATGATGGCTTGCTCTACTTTCTTTTCCAGTAGATCTATGGGAACATCGTCACATTGAAGGGGCTATGAAGGATTTTGGTACTTTAGAGTCCTGGGACAAGGCAGCCAGTGATTACTCACGTGTTGTCATTAAGGTTTTAGTCACTGATCCGTTAAAGATACCACACAACTATGTAGTTTCAACAGGAGATAAGAACCAGGGGGTCTTGGTCTGTACCCATTGTGATTCTAGGGCATAATATGCTTGGTGGCCTACCAACAGATGAAAATCTTCCCCCAGATGGGGGCAATCCTCACCCTATGCCTCTGTTTCTTGCTCCCCCAAATGAACATCCTCCAAATGCAGTATTGGCCTGCCTCAGAAGAACAACCAGCCCAGAATGAGCAATATGAGCATCAACAGAATGACATTGCTCCAAACTTGCAGCAACACCTTAATTTAGCAGGGCAAAATATTCTAGGTGATTTCCTAGAGATTAATGATCTGATAGACGGTGCACACATGCTCAATGAGGAGGATCTCCAAGAGGTTCAAGCTCTGATCAATCCTGTGATCCATAACCATCTACCTATATAGCTTATCGCTCATGATGCTGGTATAGATCTGAAGATGCATGCGGTTGATGAGGACATGACTACCTTGGATACGACCAAAAATATTGCATACATGCATATTTGTCAGGTGATTTCTAGTGTCAACTATTCAATAATCTATTTATATTATCCAGAACAAAAATACTTCACACACTTTTGTGTTTTGTCTAATTGCAGGTGTATGGGACATTTGTACAATACACATATGAAGATAAGGGAAAAAGAGAAGTTTAGGTGATGTTCAAAAAGTACCTTCACGTCACTTTTGGGCCAAGAGAAGATAGAGTCCAAGTCTCTCACGTTCTGGATTCAGATTCGGACTGCACAGACATACTTGACTCAAAATGCCAAGAACTTTTTCATACGGACTCCGAATTGGGTGATTCTTTTTTTGTTGGAAAGTAGATTTCATCCTCTTTCCAAACCAATTGGAATCACCTTTAAATTCGTCTGGAGCGTTGAGATATGGATGAAACAATCTGACGCTGCAGCAGAATCCGAGTCAAACAACAAGTCCAAAGGTGTTGCATCACCTCCACTTGGGCCCATGAGCCTTGTACGACCTAGGGTTGGTTTTAGGCTGCCTTGGGACGTTTTGCCACCTCCTTGGCTGCCACCCCTTACTCCTATATAAGTAGATCCATCTAGTAGCTTTTTCCTTGGGATTTGTTTATTTAAAAGTTAGCCATGGCAACTTCGTGTACTTCGTTTATGTCCAACGACCAGACCAAGACCGCTTACGGATCCCCACCTTTATCAAAACTTCATCTATATTCGCAATATTCAGATTGCATTATCATATTCTTGCTTGTTCCTCGATTTCTTGCAGGAATAGACCTTCGTGGTCAGGTTGATTGTGCTGCGGCGTGGTCAATAACCTCTTAGAGTTGGTTTAGCGATTGCTAAGGCGCAACGTCGTGCACGTTTGTAGTCGGATCGTCAAAGTCGTCTCCACCAAATCGATAGGTATCATCTCATCGAAAGATCGGGACACCCTCGCCTCTATCAGCGGTGGAGGTGGCCATCAGTGATCTCACAGTTACCTTTATTTCTGACTCTGAAAATACTTCTAGTAGTTCTGTCAATGCTGAGTTGGTTGATTATCTAGCAAAGTTCAATGAGCACCATATGGTTGAAGTCCCAGTGCAACAGGCAGAGCATAATGTGATGAATCGGATTCACTTAGGTATGGTGCTGATTCAGCCTGAGATTGAGGATACAACCTAGCTTACAATGCCTATCATCATGGGCAGTTCAATGTGTTAAGCCACAAGGCAGGTGGAAGTGAAACATTGGTTCAGAATGCAGATGTCAGTAAGGAATTAGTTTCAACAAGTGGAACATTGGCTCAGACTACAGATGTCGGTATGGATTTAGTTTCACGTCCTAGTGACAAACCAATTGCTACAGATGAAAAGGACATAGCTGTTACTGCTCCACCTGTTGCTCACTGTGAAGAGAAGATCCATTTAGACAGTGAAAGACTTTCCCTCGCTCCAATCTTCTCTCGAGAAGGTGAAATGGCATGGAAAAAGTATTTTTTCCTTGCACCTCAAACTGCTCTCTTTGTAACAATGCCAATCTCTTGGGCTAATTTTTTCACTACAAAACCGATGCCACCTGATGATTTTACGTGGGCAAAAGGTATACTCAACTCCAAGCTATGACAGTTATTCCAGGAAGAAAATGCGGTTGGTTTGAGTGTTCAAGTTGTTGTTCCCAATACATGCCCCTCTAAAACACCACATGTTTGTTCTCTATTTATTGCTGGTCAAGAGGCCACCATGGGCTTCTCCTCTCCACAGGCATCTAGATCTTCACCTGGCAAAGCAGTAGAACACTTCAGCACATCTGCCCTACTTTTGAAAAGTAAGCAATGCAAGACCCCTAGTGGTACCAAAAGTAAGAAGAAGTGCAAGACTGGAGCATTTGGCCAAAGGTTACAAGGGTAAGACATGCTTTGATAAAAAGATCTTGCTTTTTCTGCTGATGCTCCTGCCATTAACAAGAAAGTGGTCAGCAACCTATATGGTAAGTTTGGTATGGCAGTGAGTAAACTTCCGGTGCAGAAGAAGCAGTAGATCTCCAGGAAGGATAATGATGATGCTAAAGCTAAGAAGAACACAAAGAAGAAGTGAGGCCCTATGAGAGGAAGAATTTACAGTTTCTATTTCCAGTAGATTTTGTACTGCAATGGCTTGGCCTTTTGCTTTTTAAACCATTATGTAATGTAGACTCTTTTGATCATTTCCAATCATGCACGAACATGTGGCTATTATTTATAGTATTTGTACCTAGTTGACATGGCCTAGTCCATCGCAGGCATCATTTGCTATTATTGTTGCTTAGGCCTAGTGCCTTTAGCCGCCTCATACTACACTAGTATCTCACCATGACAAAGCAAACTTGGAAAGTACTGAACTGGAACATCATAGGCCTGAATTCCCTAGATAAATGGATGCGCATTCAGAACAAGGTAACTGAAAGTAGCTGCTCTATGGTTTGTTTCCAGGAAACCAAGAAGGAGCACATTATCTAGCTTTCCTCAAGAAATTTTGCCCTGCTAGGTTTGACAGTTTTGCCTTTTTACCATCAATTGGAAGATCAGGTGGGCTTTTAACTGTCTGGTGTCCTCAATTTTCTCTGGAGAGGTGCTTTTCAAAATGATTATGCCCTGTGTCATGGAATTGTCACGGCAGATGTCCTAGTGTGAGGACTTAGTCGTGAGGCCAACGCATCTTTGTAGTAGCTTGAGAGGGGTTGAGCGGAATCGAGAGACGCAACATAAGACAAGGATTTAGACAGCTTCAGGCCCCGGGAAACATCATCCGGTAATAGCCCTACATGCAGTTTATGGCTAGTTCTCATTATGCTCATCAGAGAGTCGCCGCATAAGCCGGCTCCCCTTTAGTTGTGTCTAGCCCTAGAGATTGTTTCTTCTTGCCTGTCCCTCTTTGGGGAGCCCTGCCCCTCCTTATATAAGTTGAAGCGGCGGGTTACATGACTAGTCCTAGTAGGATTAGGATTACTCTATTACACGTGGTGATGAGGACATGACTACCTTGGATACGACCAAAAATATTGCATACATGCATATTTGTGAGGTGATTTCTAGTGTCAACTATTCAATAATCTATTTATATTATCCAGAACAAAAATACTTCACACACTTTTGTGTTTTGTCTAATTGCAGGTGTATGGGACATTTGTACAATCCACATATGAAGATAAGGGAAAAAGAGAAGTTTAGGTGATGTTCAAAAAGTACCTTCACGTCACTTTTGGGCCAAGAGAAGATGGAGTCCAAGTCTCTCACGTTCTGGATTCAGATTCAGACTTCACAGACATACCTGACTCAAAATGGCAAGAACCTTTTCATACGGACTCTGAATTGGGAGATTCTTTTTTTGTTGGAAAGTAGATTTCGTCCTATTTCCACTCCAATTGGATTCATCTTTAAATTCGTCCGGAGCATTGAGATATGGATGAAACAATCTGACGATGCAGCAGAATCCGAGTCAAACAACAAGTCCAAAGGTGTTGCATCACCTCCACTTGGGCCCATGAGCCTTGTACGACCTAGGGTTGGTTTTAGGCTGCCTTGGGACGTCCTCCCACCTCCTTGGCCGCCACCCCTTGCTCCTATATAAGTAGATCCACCTAGTAGCTTTTTCCTTGGGATTTGTTTAGTTAAAAGTTAGCCATTGCAACTTCGTGTACTTCGTTTGTGTCCAACGACCAGACCAAGACCGCTTACGGATTCCCACCATTATCAATACTTCATCCATATTTGCAATATTCAGATTGCTTTTATCATATTCTTGCTTGTTCTTCGATTGCATGCAGGAATAGACCTTCGTGGTCAGGTTGATCGTGCTCCGGCGTGGTCAATAACCACTCAGAGTTGGTTTAGCGATTGCTAAGGCGCAACGTCTTGCATGTTTGTAGTCGGATCATCAAAGTCGACTATACCAAATCGATAGTTATCATCTCATCGAAAGATCGGGACACCCCCGCCTCTATCAAGTGGTATCAGTTTTCAGGTTGCTCGGTGAGAATTTCCAGTCATCCCTAGATTAGATTTATTTTCTTACCTATTGTCCAAGAAAACCCCCCAAAAAAAGTTAGATCTATTCATCCTTTGTCCTAGCCAGTCCAAGCCCTTGCAAATTTCTTTTCATTGTTTGCATTATTGAATTATCGGCTGCATCGTCGTGTCGAGTTGCTGGTCTTAGTGTCTAGTTCATTTAGAGTTTCGAGTTCTGCTCACATTAGTCACGCCGCCGCTGCATAGTTATCCCTTCGGCTGTCCACCACCCATCCATCAATTTCCACCACGTGCTACCCATCGTTCATTGTCATAATCATAGTTGAGATCGTTCACATCTTCACTTGATCCAATCTGCATCTTATCTAGTTTGTTTTGGAAAGAGTGAGAGAAAGAAAAAAGACAGAGAAAAAAAGAGAGAAAAAAGTAAAAAAAAAGTCAGAGAAAAAAAGAGAAAGAAAAAGAAAAGAAGTGTGAGGAAAAAAAAGAGATAAGAAAAAAAACAAAATTCGGATCTATCTAGACTCAATCTCGTAGTTGAATTCGGATTGGAATCTGTTTTGCGCTCTGTTTAGTAAAACAGACATAACTTCCTCATACGAAGTCCGCTTTGGCTCCGCGAGTACTCAAATGAAAGCTAGCGACGAGCGGCATCTAAGTAGTTGCAGAGTCTTGTTCAATATTTGACACCTAAATAGGTCTTTTTGCCCTCCGAAGTTTGCGGACACAGCTTATTCCAGTTTTTCAGGCCACTTTTCGAATTCTTTGACTCCTCATATCAATTCGGAATTGAGTGATTCTTTTTGCATTGGAAAGCTTGAGCTAGTAGCATTCTTTGAAAAAAGTTATCAGAAAATTTGCTCAAACTTTTCAAGAGGAAAGTTGGAGAGAGAGTTGTTGTATATCCTTCTTGGCAGTTGTTTCACATCATTATCTTTACTGCTATTGTGATCTTCACTTATATCTTGCTGTCAGAGCTACTTCATATCCTTTATTGATGCTAGTTGTGCTACGCCGTGACCTTATTAGTGTTCTAGGCTCGCGTCTCTAGTCCGGTCTAGCCTAGGACCAGCACAGTACCGTCGTTGAGCGTTTATTCAACATTGCATCTTTGAATTGATTATGGCTAATCTTTTGCTACCATATATAGCCAACCCAGCTCCACATATTTCTACACCGTGTATACGTATGTTCCCCTGGCAATCACTTTACACAATCTTCAGAGTTATTTGACACCGCTGGTTGCCTGTCACCACCTGCCGCATGGTAAGAACTTGTAAGATATTGATATTTGCTTTACTGTGAGCACTTTACAACCACATCCTAGTAGTTCATAGGAACATTATTCTCGAATTTTGTTTCTTGTTTCTACTAATCATGACAGGTTCCGGAGACAGAAGTTCTTGGACGACGGACACATCATCACCATCACGAGAGTTGGGACAACACAGACAAGCACATGGTCAGGTTATCTCTTTACCGTCATTTGAGGGTAGATTTAATCCTGCTATTTATCTAGCTTCGGAGCTTGAAGTAGAACAAGTTTTTAGTCCCATGACTTTTCTGAACTTGAGCGAGTACGAGCTGCCACTAGAGCATTTACTGGTTTTGCTTCTGTTTGGTGGAGTGTGCATTGTAAGAAAAACATTGATAACCAACCCACAACTTGGAAAGATTTGAAAGATGTAATGAGGCAACAATTTTTCCCTCCTTACTATCGTCGTGAATTGCTTCGCAAATTTGAACAATTTAAACAAGGCAACAACACTGTTCATGCTTACTACCAAGAGTTCAAATCGTATATGCATCGTTGTGACATAGAAGAATCTAAGGATGATACAATGAATAATTTTTTTGGTGGTTTGAACCATGATATTCAGGCACGATTTTAGTATATTCCTCGTTGCATTACTGGTATGTATGTTCGTGCTTGTACCCTTGAGAGACAGTTACAGGAGGATGCATTGGGTGACTACAACAACTACTATTCTAGTTCATGCTCAACACTACCGCTTGGTTCCTCCACCGTTGCACCTACTAGAGCAGCAACACCTCAGATTGTGAGCGCGGCATCATCTCAAGAGTATGGTACATTGCCATCATCGTACCTACATCATCTACATCTTTGCGACAAGGTAACTGTAAAGGTATTGATGATATAACTTCACATGAGAATGATGCATGCCTAGTTAACTTAAATACATCATGTGTTGAGTTACCTGTTGATTTGAGCGCATCACCTATTTTAGAGAATCATATTACTGTCATGAATGCGTCATGTGATCAAACAACTGAAATACCAACAATTTTGAGTGCACCCAATGAATTAACTGTTGATGCAAAAGAACCAATGTTTAATCATTTTTATATGACCTCTAATCTTGGTGATGATTCTGTGTCAAATGACTTATTGCATGTTGGCTTATTTAAGCATGTTGTAGCATGTAAATTTTATGCAAGTAAGGTTTATTCACCAATATTGGGATGGTTTAATGATGAATATTGTCAATCTTTTCATATGAATAAGAGCTTCACTTATATGTGCAAACTGAGTTGCAATACTTTCATGCATTCTACTTCTTGTGATTATATTTTTGGCTTTATATTTTATTCACTATGAAAGTTACTCATGTATACATGTGTCATATGTGCAAGTTCCACGGGAAGTAAAAATTGATGACATATACATATACAACAAGTACACCTTATCTCTTTTGTTAGCCACATTTCAGATAAAGCAACGCCGAGGACAACTTTATTTTCAAGAAGGGGAGGATGATGAGGACATGACTACCTTGGGTACGACCAAAAATATTGAATACATGCATATTTGTAAGGTGATTTCTAGTGTCAACTATTCAATAATCTATTTATATTATCTAGAACAAAAATACTTCACACACTTTTGTGTTTTGTCTAATTGCAGGTGTATGAGACATTTGTACAATCCACATATGAAGATAAGGGAAAAAGAGAAGTTTAGGTGCTGTTCAAAAAGTACCTTCTTGTCACTTTTGGGCCAAGAGAAGATAGAGTCCAAGTCTCTCAAGTTCTGGATTCAGATTCGGACTGCACAGACATACCTGACTCAAAACGGCAAGAACTTTTTCATACGGACTCTGAATTGGGTGATTCTTTTTTTGTTGGAAGGTAGATTTTGTCCTCTTTCCACTCAAATTGGATTCACCTTCAAATTCGTCCGTAGCATTGAGATATGGACGAAACAATTTGACGCTGCAGCAGAATCCGAGTCAAACAACAAGTCCAAAGGTGTTGCATCACCTCCACTTGGGCCCATGAGCCTTGTACGACCTAGGGTTGGTTTTAGGCTGCCTTGGGACGTCCTCCCACCTCCTTGGCCGCCACCCCTTGCTCCTATATAAGTAGATCCACCTAGTAGCTTTTTCCTTGGGATTTGTTTAGTTAAAAGTTAGCCATTGCAACTTCGTGTACTTCGTTCGTGTCCAACGACCAGACCATGACCGCTTACGGATCCCCACCTTTATCAATACTTCATACATATTTGCAATATTCAGATTGCTTTTATCATATTCTTGCTTGTTCTTTGATTGCATGCAGGAATAAACCTTCGTGGTCACGTTGATCGTGCTCTGGCGTGGTCAATAACCACTCAGAGTTGGTTTAGCGATTGCTAAGGCGCAACGTCTTGCACGTTTGTAGTCATATCGTCAAAGTCGACTATACCAAATCGATAGTTATCATCTCATCGAAAGATTGGGACACCCCCGCCTCTATCACGTGGAGTCCTAGTCTTGCTTCCTTTATAAGGGAATACTCCTTATACTTTCTCTTAAGCCGGCCCACCAGAGTATAAGCTGGCCTGCTGGGCCTTGGGCGTTGTCGTCCGTCTGATCCGCCCGCCCGGTCTCCAGTGAGTCACAATCCTCATGCGGGTTGCCACTAAATTGCCAGGTCCGGGCAGGTTGCCAGTGAGTCGCCAAGCTCCAGCCAGGTCTCTGGTGAGTCGCCAAGTCCGGCCGGGTCATAATTCCGGCCGGGTCATACCGCAGGGTATATTTGATGTAGGGTGGAACCCTAGATGGCCGATCTTTCACGAAAGGAGCGGATCCCAACTAAGAACACGAAGAACGCGAGGGGAAAACGAGGGAAACACAAGAGAATCACTCAAACCAACAAGATTCGATTACACATGCGCTAGATCCAAGAACACAAAGAGATACACATGATCCAAAGTCAACAAAGGACGATACAAAGGTAACCGGGTGATGATGACATCAATACCATTGTTACACCCACAACCCCTGCTACTATACATACTGGACCGATTACTAGAGCTCGCGCACGCCAATTAAATTACCAGGTACTTTCGTTTCTTGGTAATGATTCTAATGTGCATGAGAATATGATGCTGCCTAAATTGGATACATTTGTTTTGCTTACAAATGAAGGGCCTAGCTTGGAGAAGGATGAACATTGGAGCAAGAACATGCATGGAGTTGATGGCATGCGCAAGGGGATCAAGAACGGAGTTACAAGTGATGATTTCAGGACTTTGAAGCCACCATAAGGAGTGCATTAAGCCTTGTACGAAATATACAAGATGCCACTTCATAAATTTCGTCTAGAGGCTATTCTAGGTGCTGCGTCACCATAATATTGGGCCAGGCCCATGTATTTTCGAAATACTTAAGTATAGGCTGTTTTTAGAGTCTGCATGTGTGGGAAACAAGAGTTAGGGTTGGTTTCGGACTCCTCTTCCAAGGGCCACGAAATTCCCCCCCTCTTCCTCCATATATACAGCCCTTAAGGCGTCGTTTAGACTTTGGGTTTTGTTTAGATTAAAAGTTCGCCATAGCTGCAACTTCGCGTACTTCGTTTGTGTTCAACGACCAGACCAAGGCGTCACAGAACCCCACCTTAATCAATAAAGCTTTCCTCTTATATTCGCAATATCCAGATTGCAATCTTAGTTTCTTGCTTGTTCTTCGTTTGCCTGCAGGAAACAGACCTTCGTGGTCAGGTTGATCATGCTCCGGCGTGTCAATAACCTCTCGGAGTTGGCTTAGCGATTGCTAAGGCGCGAAGTCCTCGCACGTTCGTAGTCGGATCGTTAAAGTCGACTTCCTTTGCCTCTATCAAGTGGTATCAGATATCCAGGTTGCTCGGTGAGATTTTACAGTTTTTCGTAGTTTAGATCGAGTCTGTTCTTCATACCTTTAGTCCACGAAAAAGCCAAAAAAAATAGGGTTAGTTCATCGCATCCGAACCAATCTGAGCCTTTGCATAATCTTTTCTGTATTTGCTTTGTTGAATTTGCGGTTGCATCGTCATGTCAAGTTACTGGTCCTAGCGTCTAGTCCTTTAGAGTTTCGAGTTCTGTTCACAGGTTGTCACGTCGTCGCTGCCATATATCACCACCGCATCATCATCATCGCTGCTGCCATATACCACCACCGCACCAACTTCATCACCTCTGCCATATACCACCACCACATATTCATCGCCAATCCAAGTCCATATACGCCACCACATATCCGCCGCCATCACGCCAATCCGAGTCCACCTGCAACATATATCCGCCACCAGTCCGAGTTCCACCAGATTCATCACCGCCACCAGTCCGAGTTCCACCAGATTCATCTCCGCCACCAGTCCTATTCCGAGTCCAGTATTTTGTTACTCTATTTTGGATTTCCAGATCATGCGATACTCCGAGTCGTGACAGAGAAGGACTCCCCAACTTCCGTGCTACCCGCAGAAGAAAAATAGTTACAGTTTCAAAAAAGAAACTAAGTCTGGAAAATTTTGGCTAGGTAGTATTTAGGACATTTGTAGACTTTTTCAAAAAAAAATTGTTGCGGAGCAAAAAAAAAGAGGAAAAAAGTGCAAAAAAGTGAAAAAAATAGAAAAAAAATTTAGAGTGTGCTCCTCCCTTGTTTACGTGCAGTGCCGTGATTTTGTTAGTGTTCTAGGCTCGCGTCTCTAGTACGGTCTAGCCTAGGACCAGCACAGTAGCGTCGTTGAGCGTTTATTCAACTTTGCATCTCTGAATTAATTATTGCTGACCCTTTTTGCTACCATATTATAAGCCTTCCTAGCTCCACATACATCTACGTCGTGCGTTTGACTCTCCCTGGAAATCACTCTATCCAAGCTTTGAGAGTTTTGACTACAATGGTTGCCGATCACCACCTGCTGCTGGGTAAGAACTGGTAAGAATTTGAGATTTGCTTGACGGATTTGTGACTGTCCACCACACCACTACCACAACCACTTCCTAGTAGTCTGTAGAATCATATTCTTGTGTGTTTCTATTGCTGCTAACCATGGCAGGATCACAAGCCGACGAGACTGACTGGGAGAACATAACAAACAAAGAGTTACATGATAAGTTTCAGCAAATGATGAGTGGACAGGTGGAAGATGTGCTAAACAGATTTGAAGAGGCCATGGAGAAGATAGATGGCATTGAGAAGGCGTTCGAAACAAAGCTCGATAACAAGTTTAATGAATTGCTCGCGCGTCTTCCTCCACCACCACCGGCTGCACCTAACACACCTCTACGACAGCAACAACGACTACCTCCACATCGCAAAACAGCCCTCCGCCGAGCGAGCCGTGTCCCTCTTCAGCCTGGCCAAGCTGCCGGTGCTGCTGTTGATACTTCTGTGGCTCCTGCTGCTGATGTGGAGGAGGATGATTATGTGTGAGATTACGAGGATGAGGTTGATCAACATCAGAACAACATGCAACCACCAGCACCACAACTACCAGGTCGTCCACATGCAAATAATGGCAATGTTAGGGCCCCCCTCAGGTACGAGATCATGACCATCTCCCAAAACTAAAATTGAATATTCCACCATTTGAGGGTAGATATGTTCCTGATATATATCTTACTTGGGAGTTAGAAACTGAACAACGATTTACATGTTTACAATATCCTGAGGAGAGACGTGTTCCTGCTGTTGTTTGTGCTTTCACTAGCTTTGCATGTGTTTGGTGGTCTGAACATTGTAGATTATATCCTGTTCCAGCTACTTGGGCTGCTTTGAAAACTGCTATGCGTACTCGTTGGGTTCCACCATATTATCAACGTGAATTACTTCGAAAATTGCAGCGCTTAAGACAACGAAAAAAATTCGGTAGAGGAATATTATCAGGAATTACAAACTGGCTTGATTAGATGTGGTATTGTTGAGGAGAATGAAGCTATGCTTGCACGTTTTCTGGGTGGATTAAATAGAGAGTTCAGACCATTCTAGACTATAAGGATTATAATAATATCACTCGTTTATTCGATCTTGCTTGTAAAGCTGAAAGCTCTATCTCACATATGAGCTAAAACAATGCTGACCCTAGAAGGAGGAAGGGGATGAAGTATATATAGTCTAGGGGGGCGAAGAGGTACATGGGCTTCGGCCCTTTACTGTGCGCAGACAGGCGGGGCCGGATGCCCGGGGTTTCAGGAGGGGCCAGATGTCCGGGCTGGGGCCGGATGTCCGGGTTGGCGGGGTAAGTTTCTGTGCTCTCTGGATAGGCGGGGCCGTATTTGCGGGCTGATGGCCGGATTTCTAGGGACTCGGGAGGAGCCGGATGTCCGGGGCACGGGGCCGGATGTCCGGGCCCTGTAGCTTTTCTGCGGCTGGACTGCTGCTGTCTTGTGCATCTCCAGGGGCCGGATGTCCGGGATCTTGGCCGGATTTCCGGGGCCTGGAAGGTGAACTTGTCCGTTCCCGTTGGTTCTCTTCATCCTTGGACTTGGCGGCTCGTCCGTCTTCACGTGCATCTTCGGTAGGTTCCTCTTGACACCTGATCATGCATAGCATATCGGGTTTAGGTAGTAGCCATGTCTCGAGTGGATCATTTGTGATATCACTAAGGAAAGAAGTCACCTCGTTCTCGAGAGCTCTAGCTCGTGCTCGTGTCATTGGCCCTCTTGGCTCTTGATGATACGATGGTAGGTCCATGGGGATGATCGTGGGATGCTTCGCATCATCTCCCCTCCCTTGGGAAAGATCCGACCTCGTATCGAAATCCTCATCACCATGGTATGGGGAGAGATCCTTGATGTTGAAGATGTCGCTCACGGAGTACTTGTCGCGTGGGATGTCGATCTTCTATGCGTTGTTGTTGTAGCGTGCAACCACCTTGAAGGGTCCATCCGCTCGTGGTAGTAGCTTGGACTTGCGTTCATTGGGGAAGCGATCCTTGCGAAGTTGTAGCCACACAAGATCTCCAACATGGAACATCATGGGTTGCTTGTTCGCGTTGAGCTTGGTCGCGAGTCGTTGTACTTGGCGCTCAATGGTGTTCCTTGTATCTTCATGCATCTTCTTGAGGAAGTTGACGCGTGCACTCGCATCCATGTTTGTGCGCTCTTGTAGCGGTAGAGGTAGGATGTCCAATGGTGACAATGGGTTGAAGCCATAGACGACCTCGAAGGGGGACTTGCCAGTAGTCGAATGTCTTGCACGATTGTAGGCGTACTCGGCGATTGGTAGGCACTCTTCCCACTCCTTGATGTTCTTCTTTATCAACACGCGTAGTAGGGTGGAGAGCGTTCGCTTGGTCACCTCCGTTTGGTCGTCGGTTTGTGGATGGTATGCCGAAGAGCAAAAGAGCTTGATTTCGAGCTTGGCGCACAAGGTCTTCCAAAAGTAACTCAAGAACTTGACGCCGCGGTCCGAGACAATCGTCTTCGGCACTCCATGAAGGCGCAAGATTTCCCTACAAAACAAATTTGCAACATGTGAAGCATCGTCTATCTTGTTGCAAGGAATGAAATGAGCCATTTTGGAGAAACAGTCCATGTCGCTGTACTAAAGTAGGGGTACCTTAGTATCCCGAACCTGTGCACGGGCAGTCGTAGCACCCCGCGGCAAGGCTTGCCAGGCGATCGCCAAGACTCTCCGTGGTCCCTTTTTGGGCCATCCAAGATAAAAGTATTTGAGCCAAGACCCCGACAGGAGGAGCCTGCCGGGAAGGCCACCCGAAGAGAGCAAGGCCTCGGCAAGAGGAGCTTGCCGGGACGACCGCTCGAAGCACAAGGCCCCGGCAGGAGGAGCTTGCCGGGAAGGCCGACCGAGGCATGACAAGATACTTGCTGCGACGCGCCCCGCGTCCCGGCAAGGACCGGTGAGCGACAAGCTCCCGGGCGCGACAAGGCACCAACCGCGGCAAGGCGTTTGCCGCGGCAAGTCACCACCCCGCACCTGCGCTCCAGCCCATCCACCCACGCGTCGCTCTGGGGCCATTCCAGGCGTACGTGGCGAGAGGCTGCGCAGCCAGGAGCATGCGGTGGCAAGGCAAAGCTGACAGAGTAGCCATCGTGGCAAACGGTGGCGCTCCTGACGGTCCACTTCCCTGCACCGTCTGGGCGATGCGGACGGGCATTTAATGCCCTTGTCCCCTGCCGTCAGAGTTAGGTATGATAGCACTATACAGCCACTGTGCAGGCAGCTGTACCCACTACAGCATTCTCCCATTTTTGCCCCCACCTGCGCTGCCACCTATGGGAAACCCCTTGAGCATATAAAAGGAGGCCCCATGCGCACGTAGGGAGGAGGGACATCCATCGCTACGCTCTCTCTCGCCAGCAGCTCGCGTGTACTGTAGCACCACACGCTCCCGAGCAAGAACACAATACAATCCACAAAGCAGCAGTAGGGTTTTACGCATCCTTGCGGCCCGAAGCTGGGTAAACCCCTTGTGTGCATCGCCTCGATCCGCTCTTCGCGCGACCTCCGCCCCCCGCCGAACCAAGAAAGGGGCTCGGTCCCCATAGGTGTTCGAGGAAGCCGATTTCTCCCGACATCTTTGGCGTGCCAGGTAGGGGGCGTCGAAGTTGTGCGAACCTGATCCGGCGTCTGCACGGGCTAGATCTCCTTCATCTTCATCGACATACCACCAAAGAAGAAGGTTACGGAGGTGGCTGGTCCGTCCGCGTCGGACCCACCACCCCTGGAGCAAGCGGGTGGTGGGGACGACACCGGCGGCGGAACGGGCGCCACCGAGCCAGCTCATGGTGCCACGGCATCTGAACATACGCCGACGCCTCTCGGCGCAGGTAAGCCCTGGCATGACCAGGCAGCCTCTCGCCCCATCCCATGGAGCGGGGACAGTTAGCCCCACGGATCTCGCATACGGGCCACCTCGAGTGCTCGCTCACGCTGAGCTCGAGCGAGAGCAGCTGCGACGAGTTGGAGTGCTGCTCCTCGAGGAGGACCGTCTTCAGGCCGCTGTGCGAGCTGCTCGCTACCAGCAAGCTTTGCGCTGCTTTTATAGCCGCAAAGTTAGTGCCAGAAGTTTCGATGAAGTGGGAAGGCCCTTACCGGGTGAAACAAGTCCCTAGGCCTGGCGCTGTCCACCTTGAGACCGAAGATACCACTCCGGTGAGCAACTCCTGGAACGTTTGGCATCTTCGTAAGTTTCGCCCGTAAGGCGCGGTCGTCGGACCCCGTCCGGCAACCACCCTTCTGTACAAAGTCTTGCCGCTGTTGCATGTGATCCTTTGTACAGAGCCAGGCGCAGACCCTGTGCGCAGATTGAGTTCTTATGCTCCGCACACCTTGTCGATCTCATGCTCTCTATCCTTTGCATGCATTGTATGACACTCTGTGCAGCACTGACCCCCGGTAAGCGACGGCGAGCCCCATGTTTCGCCTTACCGGAAAGCGAGCTTGCCGGGCAGCGAGCCACGGAAAAGCTAAGTTGCCAAAGTTTGAGCAATCGAGTTTTTAAAATTTTGGGGTTATCTTCCTCGAACGACCGTACTTTGTATGGAAAACCTGTGCGCGGAGGGACCGGCTCGTGGCTAGTTGCGCCCTTACTTCGTTTCGAGTCCGCTCAATGACTTGAGTATGCTACAACTAGAGTGGCATCCTTACTTTGTTTCGAGCTCGCTCGGCAGCTTAAGTGTGCTGCGACTGCAATCGCAACACTTACTTTGCTTTGAGCCTGCTCAACAATTTAAGTGAGCTGCAGCTAGCCGCGGCAAGGTTTCTTGCCGGTAATGGCGCCGCTGGCGGGCTGCTGGTGTCCCGCACTCAGAGCCCGCCGTAAGGCGGAGGCCTACGCCGACAAGTCCCCAAAAGCGTAGGGCAAAAACATACAAAGCGCGGAGTCAAGTAGAGGAAATAACAGTGCAATCACTACCTAAGATAAAGTTATATTACAAGATAAGCTTGTCGCGGCCCTAATGAATCGCTTTCATGACTTGGCCAGTAGCGACAAGAAAAGAAAAGGGGAGGCGGCCTAATCCACGCGGTCGCCCTTGATCCTTTTGATCCCAGCCACCTTCTCCACAATGGGCGCGACGAGGGCCCTGACCTCCTCAAGGTCAGCGTCTGCCGGCAGGGATTTGAGGACGTTGGTGAGCCTGATGCCGGGGTTGCGGAAGGCGATCTTCACCAACACCTTCTCGAGGGCTCCGGCGATGGCGTCGCGCGTCTCGCCGGCCAGCTGCTCTGGGATCGCGTTCCGGAGATGCTGATGGGCCGCCACCATGCCTTTGAAGAGCGAAGTGAGCTTGGCGCTGGGTGGGACGTTTTCACCAGAGGGATACTCGTGACCCTCCATCCCCAGCAGCGTCAGCTCCTTGTAGATGGAGGCGGCGATGTCCACGAGACCCTCGGTCCACTGCTCCACCGTCGCCCTGAATTCGTTCTGGGTGACCGCGGCGCTTTCCAACAATGCCTCATTGTTCGCGACCTCCTTCCGCAAAGCCACCTCTTGCTACTTGGCGCTGTCCAGCGCCTTGGACAGGGTGTCCAGCTTCAGCTCGAGATCGGCGTTGGAGTCCTTGGCGGCGTCGAGCTCCTTGATCTTCTCGGCGAAGCGGCCCTACAGCTCGCCAAGGGTGTGGGCACCCTTCTCGCGCTCCTGCTTGAGCGCGGCGAGCTCCTCACCGCTCGCCTTGAGGTCGGTGTCGAGCTGCGCCACCTTCGCCTCTAGTGCCTCCTTGGCGGTCTCGGCGGCCGCGACAGCATCTCGCGCCTCCTTGAGGGCTCCGCCGAGCGCTTGCTCGCGTGCGGCGACCTCCTCCTCGTGGCTGGCGAGGCTGGCTTTCTGCTGCGCCAGCTCGCCCTCCCGCGCGGCTAGCCCCGCGGCGGCAAGCCTTTGCTGCTCTTTAGCTTCCGCCTTCTCGAGGATGAAGGCCGTCCGCGCCTCGTCGAGCTGCCTTCGCTCCTCCGCCAAGGATCGGAGGGCCTCCTGGTTGAGCTCTCGGAGCTCCCCGGCGCGCTTCTCCATGTCCGCTCCCGCCTTCGCGAGAAGCGCTTCCCGGCGTTCCACCTGGGCTTGTCGGGCGCGGTAGAGTGACACCAGCTTCCGGAGCAGCCGCTCCTCCTCAGGCTCGCCGCCGCTGCTGCTTGGCGCGTCAACCAGCGTCAGCCCGGCGGAGGCGAGCACCTCTCCATCCAAGGTCTCCCCCTCGACGGGCGCCCTGGAAGTCGACTCCCAGGGGAGCTTGATGAAGATATCGTCGCCGGCCTTCAGGTAGGTGCCTAGCCGGGGCTCCTCGGGGCCCGACGCCGCTGCGGAGGTAGGGTCGGCGGTCGGCGCAGCGCCTAGCGCTCCTCCGACCTCAGGGCCGTCAGTACGATCGTCGCCCCCCTCGCCCGCGGCTGCTGCGGCAGCCTTGGCGGCCTCTTCGCCGGCCGGATCTTCAGCACCATCCGTCTCTCCGATGGCGGTCATGTCATCGGTATGGCCGCGCGCGTCCTCCTCGACGACGACCTCGGTCTCCATCGGGTCCGTGGCGGGCGGGTCTGAAGACCGAAAGAAGGGGAGAAGTCAAGCAACTATCCAAAGAAGAAGAACCCCAGGGGAGTTTCGAGGCAAGAAGGTTACCTGGGCCAGGGTCTGCAGTCACGGTCTCCGTCGCCAAGGGGCCGCCGGTGCCGTCCCTCGCCGGGGACTGCTCCCTCGCCGGAGACTGCTCCCTTGTCGGGGACTTCTCCCTCGCCGGGGACTGCTCCCTTGCCGGGGACCGCTTCCTTGTCGGGGATTCTTCCCTCGCCGGGGAACTCCCCCTTGGCGGTGTGGTTGTAGCGGGTGGCACACCAGGGGCGGTCTCCGGACGCTCCTGGTGGGGCTGCTCTGCTCCTACACAAATCGTCAGCCAGATGTCAAGAAAAACGAAGGGTACCCGGGCGCGCCCAAAGGCAGAAAGCAAGCCATATGCTTACGCTGGGGGCTGCTCAGAGGATCAGTTGGCGGCTCCGACACGGTCATCTCAGGCGCACCCCCTGCCGTCTCGGTGGGCTCATCGTCGAGAATGACCACCGGGACCTTGGCTCTCTTTGCCATCCTCTGGGCCAGAGTCCTGAAAAGGATCAAATTCGGAGGAAAGCAAATGAGGTGCGAGACACAACTACAAGGATTGAAGAAACACAAGAACAGAGGGGATCTTACTCCTCTCCCTCTTCCTCGTCGGAGCTAAGCGCGGAGAAGTCGAAGACTGGACCGCTTCTGGCGCGAGGAGGCGGAGGAGTAGGCTCCCTCGGCCGCTTGGCGGAGGCAGTGGTGGCGCTAGCCCGAGACGGCTCTGCCCCGGCCGCCGCCGTGGCGCGAGGGGCGACAGGAGCAGAAGCAGCGGCCTGCGAAGACCCCGCTCCTGCTGAAACAACGGAGCGCGTCACGCGGTGCTGCGGCTGCTGGCTCGCTTGCCGTACCACCTCTCCGGCCTTGCGGAGACGCCTCCGTGGTTGGGCCGGGGGCTCCGCTTGCGACGAGCTGCCCGAGGGTCGGGAGGAAGAGGCGTTAGCCTCCAGCAAGCCGCTCGTGCCCTTGGTGGACTCATCCGCCCCTGCGCCGTGCCCGGCAAGCTCTTCCTTGCCGGCAAACTTCGCCCGATCGGCAAGGCTTTCCGCCTCCGCTGCGTCCGCCTCCGCCAATGTGAAGCCAAATTCGCCCGCGGCCGCGGCTACCGCCGCCTCTTCCATCCTGGAGGCGATGCGCGCCAACTCCGCGTCCGTGGTGTCTCGGGTGAGGCCCCTCTGCTCGTCGGCGTCGACTGGCCTCTCCACCAAGTCGTCGAAGAACGCCCGCACGACATCGTCGGTGGGCTCCTGCCAAGTAGAGTCGATCCCGTGCGAGTCGCACAGCGGCATCATTGCAAGGATGCGGCTGAGAGACGAATTGTTGCACAACGGGACGACGCCTTGCGGCAGCCTGAACCATTCGGGGTGGTCGGGGTCGTGCTTGAACATCGCCCTGAGCGTCCCATCAAGCTCCAAGATGGTGAAATTGAAGTTGAGGCCAGGGCGCAGCCTCATGATGTCCGCCGCATTCTGGAACTCCCAGGCGGGCCTCCCCTTCTCCTGCAGGGGAGCGATGCGGCGGCGGAGGAAATCTGCGCCAACGGCGCCAACTGTGAGCCCGGCACGCCTGAGCCGCAGGATCCGGGTGATGGCAATCTGCAGCTTGTCATCGTCCGGAGCCACGTCGCTCCAATCCCTGCCGCGCACCACAGGAGTTTGGCGCACGACAGTGAATGGTTGCGGGTTCTCCTCGACGATCAGGCACCAGTCTGCTCTCCATTCCTCCCATTTGCTGCTGAGCTCTCCCTCCAGATAAGCATCCTTCTTGCCGAGCTTCGAGATCCAGGCAATCCCGCCGGAGAGGGGCTCTCCTCTCTCTACTCGAGGCGTGAAGAAGTGGCGGAAGAGAGCTACGTTTGGAAAGACTCCGACGAAATTTTCGCAAAGATGTGCGAAAATTGCCATGGTCAGGACAACATTGGGGGTGAAATCAAGGAGATGGAACCCGTAGGTGTTCATGATGTCGCAGAAAAATTCAGAGAAGGGCGGGCAGAGCCCGCAATAGAAGAACAGAGCAAAGAAGGGATACCTGGTCAGATACTCCTTCTGGGCAGCGGCGGGAAGAACCCTCGTGCGCGGGTGCGCTCGCGTCCCCGTCGACCAGAAGAGGTAGTATTCCTCCCTCAGGACCAACGCGTCGAGCTCAGGGGGGAAGGTCGCCTGCTCCTTTCGCAGCGCCTCGAGCCGCTGCGCCTCGGCCGACTTCACGGCCTTCCCTTTTCCCTTGTCGCCATTCGGGGCCATGGCGGAAGGAGGGAGGGAGGTCGACGGCGTCGGTAGCACTGGTGGCGGCGGAAGGGGGCGGAGCACTGCTTCTCTTGGGAAGTGGCGGAGGTTTTCGAGGAATCGCAACTGGCGGGTGGGCGGACCGCCCCTGTTTCCCCTGCTTATAAGGGGAGGAGGGGGGCGCTTCGCCTTTCCGAATAAACAAATCGCCTGCGACGTGACGCGCCCCTGCGGGGCTCAGCCCCGCGCACGCCGCCCACATCACGCACGCCTCTCCCCACGATGCCGCGTTCGACGCGTGCCGTTCGGGGAGGACGTGGTAGGCACAGAAGCAGATGCATCGTGACCCAGGCCACGCGTGCCCGTGCACTGTTTTGGGCCTAGCCCAACAGCGCTCGGCACCGTGTATGGCCCAGGCCGGGGGGCTCCTGTCGGTGTACTAAAGTAGGGGTACCTTAGTATCCCGAACCTGTGCACGGGCAGTCGTAGCACCCCGCGGCTAGGCTTGCCAGGCGATCGCCAAGACTCTCCGTGGTCCCTTTTTGGGCCATCCAAGAGCAAAGTATTTGAGACAAGACCCCGGCAGGAGGAGCCTGCCGGGAAGGCCACCCGAAGAGAGCAAGGCCCCGGCAAGAGGAGCTTGCCGGGACGACCGCTCGAAGCACAAGGCCTCGGCAGGAGGAGCTTGCCGGGAAGGCCGACCGAGGCACGACAAGATACTTGCTGCGACACGCCCCGCGTCCCGGCAAGGACCGGTGAGCGACAAGCTCCTGGGCGCGACAAGGCACCAACCGCGGCAAGGTGTTTGCCGCGGCAAGTCACCACCCCGCGCCTGCGCTCCAGCCCATCCACCCACGCGTCGCTCTGGGGCCATTCCAGGCGTACGTGGCGAGAGGCTTCGCAGCCAGGAGCATGCGGTGGCAAGGCAACGCTGACAGAGTAGCCATCGTGGCAAACGGTGGCGCTCCTGACGGTCCACTTCCCTGCACCGTCTGGGCGATGCGGACGGGCATTTAATGCCCTTGTCCCCTGCCGTCAGAGTTAGGTACGATAGCATTGTACAGCCACTGTGCAGGCAGCTGTACCCACTACAGCATTCTCCCATTTTTGCCCCACCTGCGCTGCCACCTGTGGGAAACCCCTTGAGCATATAAAAGGAGGCCCCATGCACACGTAGGGAGGAGGGACATCCATCGCTACGCTCTCTCTCGCCAGCAGCTCGCGTGTACTGTAGCACCACACGCTCCCGAGCAAGAACACAATACAATCCACAAAGCAGCAGTAGGGTTTTACGCATCCTTGCGGCCCGAAGCTGGGTAAACCCCTCGTGTGCATTGCCTCGATCCGCTCTTCGCGCGACCTCCGCCCCCCGCCGAACCAAGAAAGGGGCTCGGTCCCCATAGGTGTTCGAGGAAGCCGATTTCCCCCGACAGTCCACAACAACAAAAACGGAGTCCTTGCCATTTCGAGTTCTAGGCAAACCAAGCATAAAGTCCATGCTAATATCTTCCCATGGTTGATATGGAATTGGAAGTGGCATATAGAGGCCATGAGATTGGGCTTTAGACTTAGCCTTGCGACATGTCGAACATTGGTTGGTGAAGCGATTGACGACGTGATGCATCTTGGGCCAAACGTAGTTCTTGGAGAGCGTAGCAAATGTCTTGTCGCGACCAAAGTGTCCCATGAGTCCGCCTCCATGAGATTCCTGCAAAAGCAACAAACGAAAAGAGGACTCGGGAATGCAAAGTTTGTTAGCTCTCATAAGATATCCATCCTTGATGTAGTATTGATCCCAAGAAGTATGCGTCAAACACTTGGCATAAGGAATAGCAAATGTAGGATCATGCTCATACAAGTCTTTTATGTGCTCAAAACCAATGACATTCAACTCAAGTTGGGTGACAAGCATGCATATACGGGAAAGCGCGTCCGCCACAACATTTTCTTTACCCTTAATGTACTTGATTACATAAGGAAATGACTCAATAAATTCACTCCATTTAGCATGACGCTTGTTCAAATTAGTTTGACCCTTAAGGTATTTAAGCGAAGGTAATGTTCCCATTCACGCAAAACTCGCACTAAAGCATATACCTCTTTATCATAGATGGGGTAATTGAGTTGCGCTCCGGATAGTTTCTCACTAAAATATGCAATGGGGCACTTCTCTTGCGTTAACACGCCTCCTATGCCATTACCACTAGCATCGCAATGAATTTCGAAAGGTTTGTCAAAGTTGGGTAATGCAAGCACGGGAGCATGAGTAAGCAAATTCTTAAGCTCATTGAAAGCAATATCTTGCGATGTTCCCCAAACAAACGGTGCATTTTTCTTACTCAAAGCATGTAAAGGTGAAGCAATGGTGCTAAAATCCTTCACAAATCTACGGTAGAAACCGGCTAAACCAAGGAAACTATGCACTTGTTGCAAATTGGTTGGTTGGGGACAAGTTTTAATATCATTTATCTTAGATTCATCAACATGAACACCCTTAGAAGATACTACGAAACCCAAGAAAACAAGCTTATCAACACCAAATAGGTATTTTTCCATATTAGCATAAAGTTGCTCTTTTCGAAGAGTTTGTAGCACGGTGCGAAGGTGGGTGACATGATCTTTGAGGGATTTTCTAAACACAAGGATATCATCAAATTAGACAACAACATATTCAGCAATGTAAGGGCGAAACACGTAATGCATGAGACGCATGAAAGTACCGGGTGCTTCCAATAAACCCATAGGCATGACTAACCACTCATAAAGACCAAACTTTGTTTTGAAAGCGGTTTTCCATTCATCACCTTCTTGTATGCGGATATTATAGTAACCACTCTTAAGATCAATTTTGGAAAAGATAGTGGCACCACTAAGTTCATCAAGCATATCATCAAGGCATGTAATGGGGTACCTATATCGAACAGTGATAGCATTGATAGGTCTACAATCGGAGCACATGCGAAAGCTACCGTCTCGTTTTGGCACAAGAATGACCGGTACGGCACAAGGACTCAAACTTTCACGCACATGTCCATGGTCTATGAGATGCTTTACTTGCCTTTGAATTTCTTTGGTTTCTTCGGGGTTGACGCGGTATGGAGCTTTGTTTGGAAGTGGTGCTCCGGGGATGAGATCAATTCGGTGCTCAATGCCTCGTAGTGCAGGTAGACCCGGAGGTAGCTCATCAGGAAAGACATCTTGGAATTCCTGCAATAGAGAAGATAACACAAAAGGTAGATCGTGAGAGTTGTTAGTTTGTTGATGAGGACATCAATACCATTGTTACACCCACAGCCCCTACTGTTACATATACTGGACCACTTACTAGAGCTCGCACACGCCAATTAAATTACTAGGTACTTTCGTTTCTTGGTAATGATTCTAATGTTCATGAGAATATGATGCTCCCTAAATTGGATACATTTGTTTTGCTTACAAATGAAGGACCTAGCTTGGAGAAGGATGAACATTGGAGCAAGAACACGCATGGAGTTGATGGCATGCGCAAGGGGATCAAGAACGGAGTTACAAGTGTTGATTTCAGTACTTTGAAGCCACCATAAGGAGTAGCCTTGGACGAAATATACAAGATGCCACTTCATAATATTCGTCCATAGGCTATTCTAGGTGCTGCGTCACCTTATTATTGGGCCAGGCCCATGTAATTTCAAAATACTTAAGTATAGGCTATTTTTAGAGTCCGTATGTGTGGGGAAACAAGAGTTAGGGTTGGTTTCGGACCCGACCCTCAAGGGCCACGAAATTCCCTCCTCCTCCATATATACAGCCCTTAGGGCGTCGTTTAGACTTTGGGTTTTGTTTTGATTAAAAGTTCGCCATAGCTGCAACTTCGCGTACTTCATTTGTGTTCAACGACCAGACCAAGGCATCCCAGGACCCTACCTTCATTAATAAAGCTTTCCTCTTTTATTCGCAATATCCAGATTGCAATATCAGTTTCTTGCTTGTTCTTCGTTTGCTCGCAGGAAATAGACCCTCGTGGTCAGGTTGATTGAGCTCCGGCGTGGTCAATACCCCTCAGAAGTTGGTTTAGCGATTGCTAAGGCGCGATGTCTTCGCACGTTCGTAGTCGGATCGTCAAAGTCGACTCCCACAGAAAACGATTGCTATCTCATCGAAACATCGGGACACCTCTGCCTCTATCAAGTGGTATCAGATTTCCAGGTTGCTTGGTGAGATTTTATAGTTTTTCGTAGTTTAGATCGAGTCTGTTCTTCATACCTATAGTCCCCGAAAAAGCCAAAAAAATTTAGGGTTAGTTCATCTTATCCGAACCAATCTGAGCCTTTGCATAATCTTTTCTGTATTTTCTTTGTTGAATTTGCGGTTGCATCGTCGTGTCAAGTTGCTGGTCCTAGCGTCTAGTACTTTAGAGTTTCGAGTTCTGTTCACAAGTTGTCACGCCGCCGCCGCACCATTGTCATCACCGCTGCGATATACCACCATCATCATCACCGCTGCCATATACTACCATCGTCATCACCGCTACCATATACCACCATCTTCATCACCGCTGCCATATACCACCATCGTCATCACCGCTGCCATATACAACCATCGTCATCGCTGCTACCATATACCACATATCCACCGCCATCACACTAATCCGAGTCCACCTCCATCACAGATTCGCCACCAGTTCGTGTTCCATCGCCCTGCAAATATCCGCCACCAGTCCGAGTTTCCACCAGATTCATCTTCGCCACCCGTCCTAGTCCGAGTCCAGTAATTGTTGCTTTGTTCTTGATTTCCAGTTCACGCGATACTCCAAGTCGTGACAGAGTAGGACTCCCCAACATCCGAGCCATCCGCAGAAGAAAAATAGTTCCAGTTTAAAAAGAACTAAGTCTAGAAATTTTTGGCTAGGCAGTTTTTAGGCCATTTGTAGACTTTTTCGAAAAAAATTTGTTGCGGAGCAAAAAAAATTCAGAGTTTGCTCCTCCCTTGTTTACGTGCAGCGCCATGATTTTGTTAGTGTTCTAGGCTCGCGTCTCTAGTACAGTCTAGCCTAGGACCAGCACAGTACCGTCGTTGAGCGTTTATTCAACTTTGCATCTCTGAATTGATTATTGCTGACCCTTTTTGCTACCATATTATAAGCCTTCCTAGCTCCACATACATCTACGTCGTGCGTTTGACTCTCCCTGGTAATCGCTCTATCCAAGCTTTGAGAGTTTTGACTATGACGGTTGCCGATCACCGCCTGCTGCTGGGTAAGAACTGGTAAGAATTTGAGATTTGCTTGATGGATTTGTGACTGTTCACCACACCACCACCACCACTTCCTAGTAGTCTATAGAATCATATTCTTTTGTGTTTCTATTGCTGCTAACCATGGCAGGATCACAAGGCGACGAGACTGACTGGGAGAACATGACAAACAAAGCGTTACATGATAAGTTTCAGCAAATGATGAGTGGACAGGTGGAAGATGTGCTAAATAGATTTGAAGAGGCCATGGAGAAGATAGATGGCATTGAGAAGGCGTTCGAAACAAAGCTCGATAACAAGTTCAATGAATTGCTCGCGCGTCTACCACCACCACCACCGGCTGCACCTAACGCACCTCTACAACAGCAACAACGACTATCTGCACATCGCGAAGCAGCCCTCCGCCGAGCGACCCTTGTCCCTCATCAGCCTGGCCAAGCTGCCGGTGCTGCTGTTGATACTTCTGTGGCTCCTGCTGCTGATGTGGGGGAGGATGATTATGTGGGAGATTACGAGGATGAGGTTGATCAACATTAGAACTACGTGCAACCACCAGCACCACAACCACCAGGCCGTCCACATGCAAATAATGGCAATGTTAGGGCTCCCCCTCAGGTACGAGATCATGACCATCTCCCTAAACTAAAATTGAATATTCCACCATTTGAGGGTAGATATGTTCCTGATATATATCTTACTTGGGAGTTAGAAACTGAACAACGATTTACATGTTTACAATATCCTGAGGAGAGACGTGTTCCTGCTGCTGTTTGTGCTTTCACTAGTTTTGCATGTGTTTGGTGGTCTGAACATTGTAGATTATATCCTGTTCCAGCTACTTGGGCTGCTTTGAAAACTGCTATGCGTACTCGTTGGGTTCCACCATATTATCAACCGGAATTACTTCAAAAATTGCAGCGCTTAAGACAAGGAAAAAATTCGGTAGAAGAATATTATCAGGAATTACAAACTGGCTTGATTAGATGTGGTATTGTTGAGTAGAATGAAGCTATGCTTGCACGTTTTCTGGGTGGATTAAATAGAGAGATTCAGACCATTCTAGACTACAAGGATTATAATAATATCACTCGATTATTCCATCTTGCTTGTAAAGCTGAACGTGAAGTGCAGGATCGACAGGCATTGGCGCGGACTAACTTTTCTGCAGGTCGACCTTCATCATGGACACCACGTGCATCATCTACTTCCACACGTTCTGCTACACCGGCACCTCCGTCGGCTGCCACCTCCAACCGTGATACAGTAAAGCAGGCACAATCACCACTATGTGCCAAGAGCACACCTTCTGGGCCTGCAAAGAGCGCTTCTTCATCGATGGCATCAACAGGGAAAACACATGATATTATTTGTCGACGTTGCAAGGGTGGAGGTCATTATGCGAGAGAATGCCCATCTAAGCGTGTCATGATTGTTACTGAGGATGGTGGGTATGAGTACGCTAGTGACTATGATGAGCAGACTTTGGCTCTTATTACACATGAAGAAAACGGTGGAGATGATTCTAATCATGAGATGCAATACATGGCTGCTGAAGATGCTGACAGGTATGAATGTTTAGTTGCTCAACGTGTTTTGAGTGTGCAGGTTACACAAGCTGAGCAAAATCAGAGGCATAATTTGTTCCATACAAAGGGAGTTGTGAAGGAACGTTCTATTCGCGTCATCATAGATGGAGGGAGCTGCAACAACTTGGCTAGCATGGAGACGGTGGAGAAGCTATCTCTCACCACAAGACCACATCCACATCCTTACTACATCCAATGGTTCAACAACAGCGGCAAGGTTAAGGTAACACCAACACGTACTGTTCATGTGCATTTTAGTATCTCTACATATGCTGATTATGTTGATTGTGATGTGGTACCTATGCAAGCATATTCCTTATTACTTGGTAGACCATGGCAATTTGATAAAAATTCTGTACACCATGGTTGAAACAATCAGTATACTCTTGTTCATAAGGATAAAAATATTACTTTGCTTACTATGACTCCTGATTCCATTTTGAAAGATGATATTAATAGAGCTAATAAAGCAAAACAGGAGAAAAATAAGAGTGAAAATCAGATTGTGGCAAAAGAATTTGAGCAACAAATGAAGCCTAATAATAAACCATCTAGTGTTGCTTCTGAAATTAAATTGAAAAGCGCATGTTTACTTGCCACCAAATCTGATATTGATGAGCTAGATTCTAGCAAATCTATTTGCTATGCTTTTGAGTGCAAAGAGGCATTATTTTCATTTGAGGACGTGCCTTCCTCTTTGCCCCCTGCTGTCACTAACATTTTGCAGGAGTTCGCTGACGTCTTCCCACAAGACGTGCCACCGGGATTACCACCTATTCAAGGGATTGAGCATCAAATTGACTTAATTCCCGGTGCATCGCTACCCAACCATGCACCATACTGTACCAATCAAGAGGAGACGAAGGAGATTATGCGTCAAGTACAGGAGCTGCTCAACAAAGGTTATATACACGAATCTCTTAGTCCATGTGCTGTTCCTATTATACTAGTGCCTAAAAAGGATGGTACATCGCGTATGTGTGTTGATTGTAGAGGCATTAATAATATTACTATTCGTTATCGTCATCCTATTCCTAGGCTAGATGATATGCTTCATGAATTGAGTGGCTCTACAATATTCTCCAAAGTTGATTTGCGTAGTGGATACCATCAAATTCGTATGAAATTGGGAGATGAATGGAAACCAGCATTTAAAACTAAGTTTGGTTTATATGAGTGGTTAGTCATGCCTTTTGGGTTAACTAATGCACCTAGTACTTTCATGAGACTAATGAACGAAGTTTTACGTGCTTTCATTGGACGATTTGTGGTAGTCTATTTTGATGATATACTGATTTATAGCAAATCTTTGGAAGAACATCTGGAACATTTACGTGCTGTTTTCAATGCTCTACGTGATGCACGTTTGTTTGGTAACCTTGGGAAGTGCACCTTTTGCACCGACCGAGTGTCTTTTCTTGGCTATGTTGTTACTCCACACAGAATTGAAGTTGATAAAGCCAAGATTGAAGCTATTGAGAGTTGGCCGCAGCCCAAAACGGTCACACAAGTGAGGAGTTTTCTTGGACTCGCTGGTTTCTTTAGGCGTTTTGTGAGAGACTTTAGTACCATTGCTGCACCTCTCAATGAGCTTACAAAGAAGGATGTGCCTTTTGTTTGGGGTACCGCACATGAAGAAGCCTTCACGGTATTGAAAGATAAGTTGACACATGCTCCTTTACTTCAACTTCCTGACTTTAATAAGACTTTTGAGCTTGAATGTGATGCTAGTGGAATTGGATTAGGAGGTGTGTTATTACAAGATGGCAAACCTGTTGCATACTTTTCTGAAAAATTGAGTGGGCCTAGTCTGAACTATTCTACTTATGATAAAGAATTATATGCTCTTGTTTGGACTTTAGAGACATGGCAACATTATTTATGGCCCAAAGAATTTGTTATACATTCTGATCATGAATCTTTGAAACATATTAAAAGTCAAGCTAAACTGAATCGTAGACATGCTAAATGGGTTGAATTCATTGAGACTTTCCCTTATGTCATGAAACACAAGAAGGGTAAAGAAAATGTTATTGCTGATGCTTTGTCTCGTCGCTATACTATGCTTTCACAACTTGACTTCAAAATATTTGGTTTGGAGACCATCAAAGATCAATATGTGCATGATGCTGATTTTAAAGAAGTAATGCATAATTGTAAAGAAGGAAGAATATGGAACAAGTTCGTTTTTAATGATGGTTTTGTGTTCCGTGCTAACAAGCTATCCATTCCTGCTAGCTCTGTTCGTCTTTTGTTGTTGCAGGAGGCGCATGGAGGAGGATTAATGGGACACTTTGGCGTGAAGAAGACGAAGGACGTACTTGCTACACATTTCTTTTGGCCAAAGATGAGATGGGATGTTGAGCGTTTTGTTGCTCGCTGCACTACATGTCAAAAAGCTAAGTCACGACTCAATCCTCATGGTTTATATATGCCTTTGCCTGTGCCTAGTGTTCCTTGGGAGGATATATCTATGGACTTTGTCTTAGGTTTACCTCGAACAAAGAAGGGGAGGGATAGCATATTTGTTGTCGTGGATAGATTCTCGAAAATGGCACACTTTATACCATGTCATAAAAGCGATGATGCTGTTACTGTTGCTGATTTGTTCTTTCGTGAAATTATTCGCTTGCATGGTGTGCCAAATACTATTGTTTCAGACCGCGATATTAAATTTCTTAGCCACTTTTGGAGATGTTTATGGGCTAAGTTGGGGACTAAACTACTTTTTAGTACTACTTGTCACCCCCAAACTGATGGACAAACTGAAGTAGTCAATAGAACATTGTCTACTATGCTTAGGGCTGTTTTGAAGAATAATAAGAAAATGTGGGAAGAATGCTTGCCTCATATTGAATTTTCTTATAATCGTTCGTTGCATTCTACTACTAAGATGTGCCCTTTTGAAATTGTGTATGGTTTCCTACCTCGTGCTCCCATTGATTTGTTGCCTCTTCCATCTTCGGAGAAGGTTAATTTTGATGCTAAACAACGTGCTGGATTGATTAACGGGATCACATCATTAGGAGAATGATGTGATTGACATGACCCATTCGTTAGCTTAGCACCCGATCGTTTAGTATGTTGCTATTGCTTTCTTCATGACTTATACATGTTCCTATGACTATGAGATTATGCAACTCCCGTTTACCGGAGGAACACTTTGTGTGCTACCAAACGTCACAACATAACTGGGTGATTATAAAGGTGCTCTACAGGTGTCTCCAAAGGTACTTGTTGGGTTGGCGTATTTCGAGATTAGGATTTGTCACTCCGAATGTCGGAGAGGTATCTCTGGGCCCTTCTCGGTAATGCACATCATATAAGCCTTGCAAGCATTGCAACCAATGAGTTAGTTGCGGGATGATGTATTACGGAACGTGTAAAGAGACTTGCCGGTAATGAGATTGAACTAGGTATTGGATACCGACGATCGAATCTCGGGCAAGTAACATACCGATGACAAAGGGAACAACGTATGTTGTTATGCGGTCTGACCGATAAAGATCTTCGTAGAATGTGTAGGAGCCAATATGGGCATCCAGGTCCCGCTATTGGTTATTGACCAGAGAATTGTCCCGTAGGGTCTGCACGCTTAAGGTTACGATGACAGTTATTATGAGTTTATGCATTTTGATGTACCGAAGTTAGTTCGGAGTCCCGAATGAGATCACGGACATGACGAGGAGTCTCTGAATGGTCGAGACGTAAATATTGATATATTGGACGACTATATTCGGACATCGGAATAGTTCCGAGTGGTTTCGGATAAAACCGGAGTGCCGGAGGGGTTACCGGAACCCCCCGGGGAAGTAATGGGCCTTATTGGGCCCGAGGGGAGAGAGAGGGCTGCGGCCAGGAGGTGGCGCGTGCCCCCCCATGGGGAGTCCGAATTGGACAAGGAGGGGGGGGGGCGGCCCCCCTTTCCCTCTCCCTCTCCCTCTCTTTCCTTCCCCCTCTCTCTTCCTAGTTGGACTAGGAAAGGGGAGTCCTACTCCCACTAGGAGGAGGACTCCCTCTCCCTTTGGCGCGCCCCATAGGGCCGGCCGGCCTCCCCCCTTGCTCCTTTATATACGGGGGCAGGGGGCACCCTAGAACACACAAGTTGATCTTCGTGATCGTTCCTCAGCCGTGTGCTGTGCCCCCCTCCACCATATTCCACCTCGGTCATATTGTTGCAGTGCTTAGGCGAAGCCCTGCGTCGGTAGTTCATCAAGATCGTCACCACGCCGTCGTGCTGACGAAACTCTTCCCCGAGAGCTTTGCTGGATCGGAGCCCGGAGAACGTCATCGAGCTGTACGTGTGTCAAGAACTCGGAGGCGCCGGAGTAACGGCGCTTGGATCGGTCGGATCGGGAGGAGGACGTACGACTACTTCCTCTATGTTGTGTCAACGCTTCTGCTTCGGTCTACGATGGTACGTAGACAACACTCTCCCCTCTCGTCGCTATGCATCACCATGATCTTGCGTGTGCGTAGGAAAATTTTGAAATTACTACGTTCCCCAAAAGTGGCATCCGAGCCTAGGTTTTTATGGTTTGATGTTATATGCACGAGTAGAACACAAGTGAGTTGTGGACGATATAAGTCATACTGCCTACCAGCATGTCGTACTTTGGTTCGGCGGTATTGTTGGATGAAGCGGCCCGGACCGACATTACGCGTACGCTTACGCGAGACTGGTTCTACCGACGTGCTTTGCACATAGGTGGCTGGCGGGTGTCAGTTTCTCCAACTTTATTTGAACCGAGTATGGCTACGCCCGGTCCTTGCGAAGGTTAAAACGGAGTCTATTTGACAAACTACCGTTGTGGTTTTGATGCGTAGGTAAGAACGGTTCTTGCTAAGCCCGTAGCAGCCTCGTAAAACTTGCAACAACAAAGTAGAGGACGTCTAACTTGTTTTTGCAGGGCATGTTGTGATGTGATATGGTCAAGACGTGATGAGATATAAGTTGTTTTATAAGATGATCATGTTTTGTTGAAGTTATCGGCAATTGGCAAAAGCCTTATGGTTGTCTCTCTTGCATAAGATGCAAGCGCCAAATAATTGCATTACTTTATCGCTATGCGATAGCAATAGTTGCAAGAGCAATAGTTGGCGAGACGACCATGTGACGACACATTGATATAGATCAAGATGATGGAGATCATGGTGTCATGCCGGTGACGATGGAGATCATGTCGATGCTTTGAAGATGGAGATCAGAAACACAAGATGATGATGGCCATATCATGTCACATATTTTGATTGCATATGATGTTTATCTTTCATACATCTTATTTTGCTTAGTTCGACGGTAGCTTTATAAGTTGATCTCTCACTAAATTATCAAGAAGTGTTCTCCCTGTGTATGCACCGTTGCCAAAGTTCGTCGTGCCCAGACACCACGTGATGATCGGGTGTGATAAGCTCTACGTCCATCTACAACGGGTGCAAGCCAGTTTTGCACACGCAGAATACTCGGGTTATACTTGACGAGCCTAGCATATGCAGATATGGCCTCGGAACACGGAGACCGAAAGGTCAAGCGTGAATCATATAGTAGATATGATCAACATAATGATGTTCACCATTGAAGACTAATCCATTTCACGTGATGATCGGTTATGGTTTAGTTGATTTGGATCACGTGATCACTTAGAGGATTAGAGGGATGTCTATCTAAGTGGGAGTTCTTAAGTAATATGATTAATTGAACTTTAATTTATCATGAACTTAGTCCTGGTAGTATTAGCATATCTATGTTGTAGATCAATAGCTCGCGTTGTTGCTTCCCTGTGTTTATTTTGATATGTTCCTAGAGAAAATTGTGTTGAAAAGATGTTAGTAGCAATGATGCGGATTGGATCCGTGATCTGAGGTTGATCCTCATTGCTGCACAGAAGAATTATGTCCTTTATGCACCGCTAGGTGACAGACCTATTGCAGGAGCAGATGCAGACGTTATGAACGTTTGGACAGCTCAATATGATGACTACATGATAGTTTAGTGCACCATGCTTAACGGCTTAGAATCGGGACTTCAAAGACGTTTTGAACGTCATGGAGCATATGAGATGTTCCAGGAGTTGAAGTTAATATTTCAAGCAAATACCCGAGTTGAGAGATATGAAGTCTCCAACAAGTTCTATAGCTAAAAGATGGAGGAGAATCGCTCAACTAGTGAGCATGTACTCAGATTGTCTGGGTACTACAAACGCTTGAATCAAGTGGGAGTTAATCTTCCAGATAAGATAGTGATCGACAGAATTCTCTAGTCACCATCACCAAGTTAGTAGAACTTCGTGATGAACTATAATATGCAAGGGATAACGGAAACAATTCCAAAGCTCTTCGTGATGCTGAAATCGACGAAGGTAGAAATCAAGAAAAACATCAAGTGTTGATGGTTAACAAGACCACTAGTTTCAAGAAAAGGGCAAAGGGAAGAAGGGGAACTTCAATAAGAACGGCAAGCAAGTTGCTGCTCAAGTGAAGAAGCCCAAGTCTGGACCTAAGCCTGAGACTGAGTGCGTTTACTGCAAAGGGACTAGTCACTGGAAGCGGAACTGCCCCAAGTATTTGGCGGATAAGAAGGATGGCAAAGTGAACAAAGGTATATTAGATATACAGATTATTGATGCGTATTTTACTAGTGTTCATAGCAACCCCTCGGTATTTGATACTGGTTCAGTTGCTAAGAGTAGTAACTCGAAACGGGAGTTGCAAAATGAACAAAGATTAGTTAAGAGTGAAGTGACGATGTGTGTTGGAAGTGGTTCCAAGATTGATATGATCATCATCGCACACTCACTATACTTTCGGGATTAGTGTTGAACCTAAATAAGTGTTATTTGGTATTTGCGTTGAGCATAAATATGATTTGATCATGTTTATTGCAATACTGTTATTCATTTAAGTTAGAGAACAATTGTTGTTCTGCTTACGTGAATGGAACCTTCGATGGTCATACACCCAATGAAAATAGTTCGTTGGATCTCGATCGTAGTGATACACATATTCATAATATTGAAGCCAAAAGATGCAAAGTTAATAATGATAGTGCAACTTATTTGTGGCACTGCCGTTTAGGTCATATTGGTGTAAAGCGCATGAAGAAACTCCATGCTGATGGGTTTTTGGAATCACTTGATTATGAATCACTTGATGCTTGCGTACAATGCCTTATGGGCAAGATGACTAAAACTCCGTTCTCCGGAACAATGAAGCGAGAAACTGACTTATTGGAAATAATACATACTAATGTATGCAGTCCGATGAGTGTTAAGGCTCGCGGCAAGTATCATTATTTTTTGATCTTCACAGATGATTTGAGAAGATATGAGTATATCTACTTAATGAAACACTAGTCTGAAACATTTGAAAAGTTCAAAGAATTTCAGAGTGAAGTGGAGAATCATCGTAACAAAAATAAAAGTTTCTACGATATGATCGCAGAGGTAAAATATTTGAGTTACGAGTTTGGCCTTCAATTAAAACAATGTGGAATAGTTTCACAAACTCATGCCACCTGGAACACCACAGCATAATGGTGTGTCCGAACGTCATAACCGTACTTTATTGGATATAGTGCAATCTATGATGTTTCTTACCGATTTACCACTACTGTTTTGGGGTTATGCATTAGAGACAGCTGCATTCACGTTAAATAGGGCACCATCTAAATCCGTTGAGATGACACTATATGAACTGTGGTTTAGCAAGAAACCAAAGTTGTCGTTTCTAAAAGTTTGGGGTTGTGATGCTTATATGAAAAAGTTTCATCCTGATAAGCTCAAACCCAAATCAGAGAAATATGTCTTCATAGGATACCCAAAGGAAACTGTTGGGTACACCTTCTATCACAGATCCAAAGGCAAGACATTTGTTGCTAAGAATGGATCCTTTCTAGAGAAGGAGTTTCTCTCGAAAGAAGTGAGTGGGAGGAAAGTAGAACTTGATAAGGTAATTGTACCTTCTCCCTTATTGGAAAGTAGTTCATCACAGAAATCTGTTCTTGTGACCACTACACCAATTAGTGAGGAAGCTAATGATGATGATCATGTAACTTCAGATCAAGTTACTACCGAATCTCGTAGGTAAACCAGAGTGAGATCCGCACCAGAGTGGTACGGTAATCCTGTTCTGGAAGTCATGTTACTAGACCATGACGAACTTGCGAACTATGAGGAAGCGATGATGAGCCCAGATTCCGCGAAATGGTTTGAGGCCATGAAATCTGAGATATGATCCATGTATGAGAACAAAGTATGGACTTTGATGAATTTGCCCGATGATCGGCAAGCCATAGAAAATAAATGGATCTTCAAGAGGAAGACAGACGTTGATAGTAGTGTTACTATCTACCAAGCTAGAATTGTCGCAAATGGTTTTTCGACAAGTTCAAGGTGTTGACTACGATGAGAGTTTCTCACTCGTATCTATGCTTAAGTCTGTCCGAATCATGTTAGCAATTGCTGCATTTTATGAAATCTGGCAAATGGATAAACAAAACTGCATTCCTTAATGGATTTATTAAAGAAGAGTTGTATACGATGCAACTAGAAAGTTTTGTTGATCCTAAAGTTGTTAACAAAATATGCAAGCTCCAGCGATCCATCTATGGACTGGTGCAAGCATCTCGGAGTTGGAATACACGCTTTGATAAATTGATCAAAGCATATAGTTTTATACAGACTTACGGTGAAGCCTGTATTTACAAGAAAGTGAGTGGGAGCACTACAACATTTCTGATAAGTATATGTATGACATATTGTTGATCGGAAATAATGTAGAATTATTCTGCAAAGCATAAAGGAGTGTTTGAAAGGATTTTTTTGAAGAAGGACCTCGGTGAAGCTGCTTACATATTAAGCATCAAGATCTATAGAGATAGATCAAGACGCTTGATAAGTTTTCAATGAGTACATACCTTGACAAGTTTTTGAAGTAGTTCAAAATGGAACAGTCAAAGAAAGAGTTCTTGCGTGTGTTACAAGGTGTGAAATTGAGTAAGACTCAAAGCCCGACCACGACAGATAATAGAAAGAATGAAAGTCATTCCCTATGCCTCAGCCATAGATTCTATAAAGTATGCCATGCTATGTACCAGATCTATTGTATACCCTACACTTTGTTTAAGCGAGGGAGTACAATAGTGATCTAGGAAGTAGATCACTAGACATCGCTCGAAATTATCCTTAGTGAAATAAGGATATGTTTCTCGATTATGGACGTGACAAAAAGGTTCGTCGTAAAAGGTTACGTCGATACAAGTTTTCACAACTAATCTAGATGACTCTAAGTCTCAATCTAGATACATATTAAAGGTGGGAGCAATTAGCTAAAGTAGCTCCGTGCAGAGCATTGTAGACATAGAAAGTTGCAAAATACATACGGATCTGAATTTTGGCAGACCCGTTGACTAAGCTTCTCTCACAAGCAAAACATGATCACACCTTAGTACTCTTTGGGTGTTAATCACATAGCGATGTGAACTAGATTACTGACTCTAGTAAACCCTTTGGGTGTTGATCACATATCGATGTGAACTATGGGTGTTAATCACATGGTGATGTGAACTATTGCTGGTAAATCACATGGCGATGTGAACTATATTATTGACTCTAGTGCAAGTGGGAGACTGAAGGAAATATGCCCTAGAGGCAATAATAAAGTTATTATTTATTTCCTTATTTCATGATAAATGTTTATTATTCATGCTAGAATTGTATTAACCGGAAACATAATACATGTGTGAATACATAGACAAACAGAGTGTCACTAGTATGCCTCTACTTGACTAGCTCGTTAATCAAAGATGGTTAAGTTTCCTAGCCATAGACATGAGTTGTCATTTGATTAACGAGATCACATCATTAGGAGAATGATGTGATTGACATGACCCATTCGTTAGCTTAGCACCCGATCGTTTAGTATGTTGCTATTGCTTTCTTCATGACTTATACATGTTCCTATGACTATGAGATTATGCAACTCCCGTTTACCGAAGGAACACTTTGTGTGCTACCAAACGTCATAACGTAACTGGGTGATTATAAAGGTGCTCTACAGGTGTCTCCAAAGGTACTTGTTGGGTTGGCGTATTTCGAGATTAGGATTTGTCACTCCGAATGTCGGAGAGGTATCTCTGGGCCCTTCTCGGTAATGCACATCATATAAGCCTTGCAAGCATTGCAACCAATGAGTTAGTTGCGAGATGATGTATTACGGAACGAGTAAAGAGACTTGCAGGTAACGAGATTGAACTAGGTATTGGATACCGACGATCGAATCTCGGGCAAGTAACATACCGATGACAAAGGGAACAACGTATGTTGTTATGCGGTCTAACCGATAAAGATCTTCATAGAATGTGTAGGAGCCAATATGGGCATCCAGGTCCCACTATTGGTTATTGACCAGAGAATTGTCTCAGTCATGTCTACACTGTTCTCGAACCGTAGGGTCCGCACGCTTAAGGTTACGATGACAGTTATTATGAGTTTATGCATTTTGATGTACCGAAGTTAGTTCGGAGTCCCGGATGAGATCACGGACATGACGAGGAGTCTCGGAATGGTCGAGACGTAAAGATTGATATATTGGACGACTATATTCGGACATCGGAATGGTTCCGAGTGGTTTCGGATAAAACCGGAGTGCCGGAGGGGTTACCGGAACCCCCCGGGGAAGTAATGGGCCTTATTGGGCCCGAGGGGAGAGAGAGGGCTGCGGCCAGGAGGTGGCGCGCGCCCCCCCCATGGGGAGTCCGAATTGGACAAGGAGAGGGGGCGCGGCCCCCCTTTCCCTCTCCCTCTCCCTCTCTTTCCTTCCCCCTCTCTCTTCCTAGTTGGACTAGGAAAGGGGAGTCCTACTCCCACTAGGAGGAGGACTCCCCCTCCCTTTGGCGCGCCCCATAGGGCCGGCCGGCCTCCCCCCTTGCTCCTTTATATACGGGGGCAGGGGGCACCCTAGAACACACAAGTTGATCTTCGTGATCGTTCCTCAGCCGTGTGCGGTGCCCCCCTCCACCATATTCCACCTCGGTCATATTGTTGCAGTGCTTAGGCGAAGCCCTGCGTCGGTAGTTCATCAAGATCGTCGCCATGCTGTTGTGCTGATGAAACTCTTCCCCGAGAGCTTTGCTGGATCGGAGCCCGGAGAACGTCATCGAGCTGTACGTGTGTCAAGAACTCGGAGGCGCCGGAGTAACGGTGCTTGGATCGGTCAGATCGGGAGGAGGACGTACGACTACTTCCTCTACGTTGTGTCAACGCTTCCGCTTCGGTCTACGAGGGTACTTAGACAACACTCTCCCCTCTCGTTGCTATGCATCACCATGATCTTGCGTGTGCGTAGGAAAATTTTGAAATTACTACGTTCCCCAACATTTGTGTGGAAGATATGGCATCTTTGATCTTCGTCTTGTTGATGTTGAAGAGTCAAGACCTTGGAGACAACAAGAGCGGGACTTGAATCTTCGTCGCAAAAGACTTGATCATCTTCATCTTCGTTGTTCACTTGTCGGTGCATGGCCACTTGCTCAAGAGCTTCCATTTCTCCTTCACTCATGGAGTCGTAGGTTCCGTCGTCGTTGAGGATCATGGTGCGCTTGTTTGTGCACTCGAAGGACTTATGGCCTCGACCTCCGCATGTGAAGCATTTGACGGAACTTGTCTTGATGGTCTCATCGGTTGGGGTAGATGATGATGAAGCTTTGTTGAAGTTGCTTGTAGTAGGAGGACGACTTGAGCTTGTCGAAGCTTTCTTGTAACTCGACTTGTCGCCGTTGCTTGTAGAAGGCTTGGTTGAGGTAGAAGGTGTTGGAGTCGTCGAAGCTTGATTGTTGGAGAGGCCATAGGACTTGGATGAGAACTTAGCATACTTGAAGTCGTCTTGTACTTGTCGTTCCGCTTTGGTAGCTTGATGCACTAGCTCGATGAGGATCGAGTATGGTTGGAAGTCGGCAATCTTCTTGATAGGATGATTGAGTACATTCAAGAAACGTGCCATAGTTTGCTCATCATCTTCTTTGACATTGTCTCGTATCATGGCAATCTCCATTTCCTTGTAGTACTCTTCAACGCCCTTGGTTCCTTGCTTGAGTTGTTGGAGTTTCTTGAAGAGGTCGCGGTTGTAGTAGTTTGGCACGAATCGTGCTCTCATGACATCCTTCATTTGTGCCCAAGTGGTGCATCTTGTTGTTGTCGCGCTCGCTCCTCTTGTTCTTGTTGTCGTTGACGTTGCCGTTCTTGCGCTTGTGCGAATGCAGCTTCGTTTTGACGATGTCGATGCGCTTGAGAGTCGGTGTCGTGTAGAGGATTGTGGTTTGCTCGACAGTCTTGGCGCGTGGCACGACGAAGAGTATTCGATGTCGGTGTACTTGAACCAGAGATGGTGTCGTCGGAGTGTCGACTTGAGCGATTCCGTCTTGACGATGACGAAGTAGAAGAGCGGAGCAACAAAGCACGAATCTCGTCCATTCTTGCGTCATTCTCGATTTTGTGTTCGTCGAGCTTGTTGTCGAAGTAATCCCTTGTTCGTTGCTCAGATTGTCGTAGGTCGGTGGCGAGATTGTTGATGCGGTCGCCCAAAGCAAGTTGTTCTTGATGCAAAGCCCGTTGTGCACCAAATAGTTGGGTCTTGGTGACGTAGGAAGACATGTCGTCGTCTTGCTCCAAGAAGAGTGGGTTGGTAGAAGTACTTGGCCTATTCGTCATTCCAAATAAAGATATGTGAGTGGGAGACAAAGAAGAACCAATACCAAATGTACCTTGACCGAAGTTGAAAATGGATCAAAGATCACTTCAATGTGTATCAAGGAAATAGCACAATTGGTACCAATTCTTGTCGGCTCTCGCACCTACACAAGTAAAAGCTTATGGTGGATCTCGGTTAGGATGGTGGCACAAAATTTGATGCAATTGTAAGTGAGACTCAATAATGTTGGAAAAGATTCACAAATTTGCAAATGCAACAAGTAGACCAATAGCAAGATATGGTACATGGAAACGCACACGCAAATAGATAAGATGGGGTTGTGCAACCAAGGATGAGCCAAAATGTGGAATTCACCAAGATGATCTTGTTGCACAACACTAGAGAGATGCTAGCACTATTGCACAATAGGCAGATACGAACTTGTGCATAACCTACTAAGCAAAAATGCAATGACTTCTATCCCAAGTATGCTATATGTATGATGTTCCTATGCGTTGATCCAAGATGATCGAGTATGACAATCTTAATGTTGTATGATGCTATGGTTCTTCCTTATAAGCTCTTTGCTTATCTTTCGTCTTTTGCTTAAAAGCTTGTTTGGCTCTTTGATGTTTGAGCTCTTTTCTCATTCAATGCTTCACGAACCAAGATAGCAATTGTGTATGCGACAACAACTTTGTGACACAAGTGATGATACCAAGAGATGCAACACGATGATGGTATGTATGTTATGTGAAGTATGAACACTAATGTGCACAAGTCACGTTGCCGGAAATACTCAAAGGCTAGTCTCGATGGGTAAGTGACGCAAAAGTAAGGCTATGGGGTTATCAATGCAAAAGCAAGAGAGTATGGCGATATCACGATACCAAGGTGATATCCAAAGTGAAGTAGCCGTTCGTAGTAGTCCTTGGCGAAGATGAGCGGTGGTGATGTTGATGTCGAACCGTACCTAGATAGCCGAAACACGAAAGGACACGGAAACCACAACTCAAATTCTCAAAGAAAAATGGGGCAAAATTGTCCGAGTTGGTAGCGGGAAAGGCTATGGTGGTGCTATGCGGAAATGGTGGTGGTATGCGGAAGTGTATGTGGGCACCGGGACAAATTTTGGCAAAAGTTAGGTGGTAAACGAAGTGGTGGATGGAAGTGGCTGCTGCCAGGGGTCGGATATCCGGGCTGGAAGCCGGATGTCCGGGCTGGTCGGGTCGGATGTCCGGGCTCTGGATCCATGGACGAACTCGAAGATCACCGCGTGGAGAGGTTAAATCCGGGGCAAAATTCAAAAGATTTTGTGGATGGAAATTGGGGAAAAGGTGGGGGAATGCTAGATCTACCTGCAACACACGAAATCCGCATATCAAATCCAACAAAACTTCATCACACCAACAAATCACAAAAAACAATTGGGGCTATTTGATAGAGGCAGAGGTGTCCCGATGTTTCGATGAGATAGCACTCGTTTTCTGTGGGAGTCGACTTTGACGAACCGACTACGAACGTGCGAAGACGTCGCGTGATAAAGGCGAGGGTGTCCCGATCTTTCGATGAGATGATAACTATCGATTTGGTGGAGACGACTATGACGAACCGACTACAAACATGCACGATGTTGCGCCTTAGCAATCGCTAAACCAATCTCCTGAGGTTACTGACGATGCCGGAAGCACGGTCATCCTGACCACGAAGGTCTATTCCTGCAAGCAATCGAAGAACGAGGAAGAAGATGATAAAACAATCTGAATATTGCAAATATATATGAAGTATTGATAATGGTGGGGATCCGGAAGCGGTCTTGGTCTGGTCGTTGGACACAAACGAAGTACACGAAGTTGCAATGGCTAAGTTTTAACTAAACAAATCCCAAGCAAAAAGCTACTAGGTGGATCTACTTATATAGGAGCAAGGGGTGGCGGCCAAGGAGGTGGGAGGACGTCCCAAGGCAGCCTAAAACCAACCCTAGGTCGTACAAGGCTGAAGGGCCCAAGTGGAGGTGATGCAACACCTTTGGACTTGTTGTTTGACTCGGATTCTGCTGCAGCGTCAGATTGTTTCGTCCATATCTCAATGCTCCGGACGAATTTAAAGGTGAATCCAATTGGAGTGGAAAGAGAACGAAATCTACTTTCCAACAAAAAAAAGAATCACCCTGAGTCCGTATGAAAAAGTTCTTGCCGTTTTGAGTCAGGTATGTCTGTGCAGTCCGAATCTGAATCCAGAACGTGAGAGACTTGGACTCTATCTTCTCTTGGCCCAAAACTGACGTGAAGGGACTTTTTGAACAGCACCTAAACTTCTCTTTTTCCCTTATCTTCATATGTGGATTGTACAAATGTCCCACACACCTGCAATTAGACAAAACACAAAAGTGTATGAAGTATTTTTGTTCTGGATAATATAAATAGATTATTGAATAGTTGACACTAGAAATTACCTGACAAATATGCATGTATGCAATATTTTTGGTCGTATCCAAGGTAGTCATGTCCTCATCATCCTCCCCTTCTTGAAAATAAAGCCGTCCTTGGCGTTGCTTTATCTGAAATGTGGCTAACAAAAGAGACAAGGTGTACATGTTGTATATGTATATGTCATCAATTTTTACTTCCCGTGGAGTTTGCACATATGACACATGTATACATGAGTAACTTTCATAGTGAATAAAATATAAAGCCAAAATATTATCACAAGAAGTAGAAGGCATGAAAGTATTACAACTCAGTTTGCACATATAAGTGAAGCTCTTATTAATATGAAAAGATTGACAATATTCATCACTAAACCATCCCAATATTGGTGAATAAACCTCACTTGCATAAAATTTACATGCTACAACATGCTTAAATAAGCCAACATGCAATAAGTCATTTGACACAGAATCATCACCAAGATTAGAGGTCATATCAAAATGATTAAACATTGGTTCTTTTGCATCAACAGTTAATTCATTGGGTGCACTCAAAATTATTGGTATTTCAGTTGTTTGATCACATGACGCATTCATGACAGTAACATGATTCTCTAAAATAGGTGATGCGCTCTAATCAACAGGTAACTCAACACATAATGTATTCAAGTTAACTAGGCATGCATCATTCTCATGTGAAGTTATATCATCAATACCTTTACAGTTACCTTGTCGAAAAGATGTAGCTGATGTAGGTACGGATGATGGTAATGTACCATACTCTTGAGATGATGTCGCGCTCACTATCTGAGGTGTGGCTGCTCTAGTAGGTGCAACGGTGGAGGAACCAAGCAGTGGTGGTGAGCATGAACTAGAATAGTAGTTGTTGTAGTCACCCAATGCATCCTCCTGTAACTGTCTCTCAAAGGTACAAGCACGAACATACATACCAGTAATGCAACGAGGAATATACTGAAATCGTGCCTGAATATCATGGTTCAAACCACCAAAAAATCTATTCATTGTATCATCCTCAGATTCTTCTATGTCACAATGATGCATATAAGATTTGAACTCTTGGTAGTAAGCATGAACAGTGTTGTTGCCTTGTTTAAATTGTTCAAATTTGCGAAGCAATTCACGACGATAGTAAGGAGGGAAAAATTGTTGTCTCATTACATCTTTCAAATCTTTCCAAGTTGTGGGTTGGTTATCAATGTTTTTCTTACAATGTACACTCCACCAAACAGAAGTAAAACTAGTAAATGCTCTAGTGACAGCTCGTACTCGCTCAAGTTCAGAAAAGTCATGGTGACTAAAAACTTGTTCTATTTCAAGCTCCCAAGCTAGATAAATAGCAGGATTAAATCTACCCTCAAATGACGGTAAAGAGATAACCTGACCATGTGCTTGTGTGTGTTGTCCCAACTCTCGCGATGGTGATGATGTGTTTGTCGTCCAAGAACTTCTATCTCCGGAACCTGTCATGATTAGTAGAAACAAGAAACAAAATTCAAGAATAATGTTCCTATGAACTACTAGGATGTGGTTGTAAAGTGCTCACAGTAAAGCAAATATAAATATCTTACAAGTTCTTACCATGCGGCAGCTGCTGACAGGCAACCAGCGGTGTCAAATAACTCCGAAGATTGTGTAAAGCGATTGCCAGGGGAACGTACGTATACACGGTGTAGAAATATGTGGAGCTGGGTTGGCTATATATGGTAGCAAAAGATTAGCAATAATCAATTCAAAGATGCAATGTTGAATAAACGCTCAACGACGATACGGTGCTGGTCCTAGGCTAGACCGGACTAGAGACGCGAGCCTAGAACACTAATGAGGTCTCGGCGTAGCACAACTAGCATCAATGAAGCATACTAAGTAGCTCTGGACAACAAGATATAAGTGAAGATCACAATGGTAGTAAAGATAATGATGAAAAACAACTGCCAAGCAGGATATACAACAACTCTCTCTCCAACTTTCCTCTTGAAAAGTTTGAGCCAATTTTCTGATAACTTTTTTCAAAGAATGCTATTAACTCAAGCTTTCCAATGCAAAAAGAATCACTCAATTCCGAATTAATATGAGGAGTCAAATAATTCTAAAATTGGCCTTAAAAACTGGAATAAGCTATGTCCGCGAACTTCGGAGGGCAAAAAGACCTATTTAGAAGCCAATTTGAGGTGTCAAATAATGAACGAGCCTCTGCAACTATTTAGATGCAGCTCGTCGCTAGCTTTAATTCGAGTACTCGTGGAGCCAAAACGGACTTCGTATTAGGAAGTTATGCCCGTTTTACTTAACAGTGCACAAAACAGATTCCAATCTGAATTCAACTACGAGATTGAGTCTAGATAGATCCGGATTTTGTTTTTTTTTCTTCTCTCTTTTTTTTCCTCACACTTTTTTTTTCTTTCTGTCTTTTTTCTCTGATTTTTTTATTTTTTCTCTCTTTTTTTTCTCTGTCTTTTTTCTCTCCCTCTTTCCAAGACAAACTAGATAAGATGCAGATTGGATCAAGCGAAGATGTGAAGGACCTCAACTATGATTGTGACAATGAACTATGGGTAGCACGTGGTGAAAATTTATGGATGGTGTGGTGGACAGCGGAAGGGATAACGATGCAGCGGCGATGGGTAGCAAAGGTGTCCCGATGTTTCGATGAGATGGTGGCTATCGTTTTCTGTGGGAGTTGACCTTGACGATCCGACTACGAACGTGCGAGACGTCGCGCCTTAGCAATCGCTAAACCAACTTCCGAGGGTTATTGACCACGCCGGAGCACGATCAACCTGACCACAAGGGCCTGTTTCCTGCGAGCAAACGAAGAACAAGCAAGAAACTAAGATTGCAATCAGGATATTGCGAATATAAGAGGAAAGCTTTATTAATGAAGGTGGGGTTCTGTGACGCCTTGGTCTGGTCGTTGAACACAAACGAAGTACGCGAAGTTGCAACTATGGCGAACTTTTGATCTAAACAAAACCCAAAGTCTAAACGGTGCCCTAAGGGTTGTATATATGGAGGAAGAGGGGGGAATTTCGTGGCCCTTGGGGAAGGGGTCCGAAACCAACCCTATCTCTTGTTTCCCCACACATACGGACTCTAAAAACAACCTATACTTATGTATTTCGAAATTACATGGGCCTGGCCCAATAATAAGGTGACGCAGCACCTAGAATAGCCTCTGGACGAAGTTTATGAAGTGGCATCTTGTATATATCGTCCAAGGCTTCATGCACTCATTATGGTGGCTTCAATGTCCTGAAATCATCACTTGTAACTCCGTTCTTGTTCCCCTTGCGCATGGCATCAACTCCATGCTTGTTCTTGCTCCAATGTTCGTCCCTCTTATCCATGCCAGGCCCTTCATTTGTAAGCAAAACAAATGTATCCAATTTAGGCAGCATCATATTCTCATGAACATTAGAATCATTACCAAGAAACGAAAGTACCTGATAATTTAATTGGCGTGCGCGAGCTCTAGTAATTCGTCCAGTATATGTAGTAGAAGGGGCTGTGGGTGTAACAATGGTATTGATGTCCTCATCATCCTCCCCTTCTTGAAATGAAGTCGTCCTCGACGGAAGCTCATCTTCCTCACCCAAATAAGGCTTCAAATCTGCAATGTTAAAAGTGGGACTAACCCCAAAATCTGTAGGCAGCTCAAGTTTATATGCATTATCATTTATTTTCTCTAACACCTTAAAAGGACCATCAGCACGTAGCATGAGCTTTTATTTGCGCAAATTAGGAAACCTATCCTTACGCAAATGTAACTAAACAAGATCTCCAGATGCAAAGACAACATGTTTTCTACCCTTATCTCCAGCAAGTTTATATTTAACATTCATACGCTCAATGTTGTCCTTAGTTAACTCATGCATTTTTTAGATCAATTTAGCACAATGTTTAGCATCAAAATTAACCTTCTCCGAAGATGGAAGAGGCAACAAATCAATGGGTGCACGAGGTAGGAAACCATACACAATTTCAAAAGGGCACATCTTAGTAGTAGAATGCAACGAACGATTATAAGCAAATTCAATATGAGGCAAGTATTCTTCCCACATTTTCTTATTATTCTTCAAAACAGCCCTAAGCATAGTAGACAATGTTCTATTGACTACTTCAATTTGACCATCCGTTTGGGGGTGACAAGTAGTACTAAAAAGCAGTTTAGTCCCCAACTTAGCCCATAAACATCTCCAAAAGTGGCTAAGAAATTTAGTATCACGATCTGAAACAATAGTATTTGGCACACCATGCAAGCGAATAATTTCATGAAAGAACAAATCAACAACATTAACAACATCGTCGCTTTTATGACATGGTATGAAGTGTGCCATTTTCGAGAATCCATCCACGACAACAAATATGCTATCCCTCCCCTTCTTTGTTCGAGGTAAACCTAAAACAAAGTCCATAGATATATCCTCCCAAGGAACACTAGGTACAGGCAAAGGCATATATAAACCAAGAGATTGAGTCGTGACTTAGCTTTTTGACATGTAGTGCAGCGAGCAACAAAATGCTCAACGTCCCGTCTCATCTTTAGCCAAAAGAAATGTGTAGCAAGTACGTCCTCCATCTTCTTCACGCCAAAGTGTCCCATTAATCCTCCTCCATGCGCCTCCTGCAACAACAAAAGACGAACAGAGCTAGCTGGAATGCATAGGTTGTTAGCACGGAACACAAAGCCATCATTAATAACGAACTTGTGCCATATTCTTCCTTCTTTACAATTCTGCATTACATCTTTAAAATCAGCATCATGCACATATTGATCTTTGATGGTCTCCAAACCAAATATTTTGAAGTCAAGTTGTGAAAGCATAGTATAGTGACGAGACAAAGCGTCAGCAATAACATTTTCTTTACCCTTCTTGTGTTTAATGACATAAGGGAAAGTCTCAATGAATTCAACCCATTTAGCATGTCTACGATTCAGTTTAGCTTGACTTTTAATATGTTTCGGAGATTCATGGTCAGAATGTATAACAAATTCTTTGGGCCATAAATAATGTTGCCATGTTTCTAAAGTCTGAACAAGAGTATATAATTCCTTATCATATGTAGAATAATTCAGACTAGGCCCACTCAATTTTTCAGAAAAGTATGCAACAGGTTTGCCATCTTGTAATAACACACCTCCTAATCCAATTCCACTAGCATCACATTCAAGCTCAAAAGTCTTATTAAAATCAGGAAGTTGGAGTAAAGGAGCATGTGACAACTTATCTTTCAATACCGTGAAGGCTTCTTCCTGTGCGGTGCCCCAAACAAACGGCACATCCTTCTTTGTAAGCTCACTGAGAGGTGCGGCAATGGTGCTGAAATCTCTCACAAAACGCCTATAGAAACCAGCGAGGCCAAGGAAACTCCTCACTTGTGTGACGTTTTGGGTTGCGGCCAACTCTCAATAGCTTCAATCTTGGCTTTATCAACTTCAATTCCCTGTGGAGTAACAACATAGCCAAGAAAAGATACTCGGTCGGTGCAAAAGGTGCACTTCCCAAGGTTACCAAACAAACGTGCATCACGTAGAGCAATAAAAACAACACATAAATGTTCCAAATGTTCTTCCAAATATTTGTTATAAATCAGTATATCATCAAAATAGACCACCACAAATCGTCCAATGAAAGCACGTAAAACTTTGTTCATTAGTCTCAAGAAAGTACTAGGCGCATTAGTTAACCCAAAAGACATGACTAACCACTCATATAAACCAAACTTAGTTTTAAATGTTGTTTTCCATTCATCTCCCAATTTCATACGAATTTGATGGTATCCACTATGCAAATCAACTTTGGAGAATATTGTAGAGCCACTCAATTCATAAGCATATCATCTAGCCTAGGAATAGGATGACGATAACGAATAGTAATATTATTAATGCCTCTACAATCAACACACATATGCGACGTACCATCCTTTTTAGGCACTAGTATAATAGGAACAACACAAGGACTAAGAGATTCGCTTATATAACCTTTGTCGAGCAGCTCCTGTACTTGACGCATAATCTCCTTCGTCTCCACGGGATTGGTACAGTATGGTGCACGGTTGGGTAGCGATGCACTGGGAATTAAGTCAATTTGATGCTCAATCCCTCAAATTTGTGGTAATCCCGGTGGTACGTCTTGTGGAAAGCCGTTAGCGAACTCCTGCAAAATGTTAGTGACAGCAGGGGGCAAAGAGGAAGGCACGTCCTCGAATGAAAATAATGCCTCTTTGCACACAAAAGCATAGCAAACAGATTTGCTAAAATCTAGCTCATCAATATCAGATTTGGTGGCAAGTAAACATGCACTTTTCAATTTAATTTCAGAAGAGTAGATGGTTTATTATTAGTCTTCATTTTTTGCTCAAATTATTTTGCCACAATCTGATTTTCACTCTTATTTTTCTCCTGTTTTGCTTTATTAGCTCTATTAATATCATCTTTCAAAATGGAATCACGACTCATAGGAAGCAAAGTAATATTTTTATCCTTATGAACAAGAGTATACTGACTGTTTCTACCATGGTGTACAATTTTTTTATCAAATTGCCATGGTCTACCAAGTAATAAGGAACATGCTTGCATAGGTACCTGATGTAGGGTGGAACCCTAGATGGCCGATCTTTCACGAAAGGAGCGGATCCCTACGAAGAACGTGATGAACACGAGGGGAAACACGAGAGGAACACGAGAGAAATCACTCAACCAACAAGAGTAGATCACACATGCGCTAGATCGATGAACACAAAGGTAAGATACAAGATCCAAAGTCAACAGCGGACGATACAAACGGTAACCGGTTCTTCTCCTGAGGAGGTCTTGATGGGGGCCGCCCAAGAGGGGGTCTTGATGATATATCCTGCAGGATCTTCTCCTAGATGGAGGTATTGGCCTCCATAAGGAGTACTAGTCTCTCTCTCTCTCAAGAGTAGAGTGGTACAAGGAGCAAAGCTCTCTATCAAATGAGGTATCACTTTGCTAACCCTAGAAAGGAGGTGGAAGTGGTCTATTTATAGTCTAAGCCACGAAGGGGTAAGTGGGAGAGGGATACAAGGCCAAAGGCCTGCAGCTGCGCACAGGCAGGTACTGGTCGTCCGGTGGGTACCGGTCGTCCGCTGGCTCAGGAGGGACCGGTCATCCGCTAGTCGTCGGACGTCCGCTGAAACTGTTCTGTGAAGGGACACCGGTCGTCCGGTATCTTCGGACTTCCATTAATATTACCGGTCGTCCGCTGGGGGCCGGACGTCCGCTCGCTGGGAGGTGCTATAGCTGGCGTTGGCTCGGCCTTCTGGCTGGTGCGGCTTCCAGGCGTTGGACGTTCGGTCCCGACCGGTCGTCCGGTGGCTGTAACATGTAGCAGCTCCGTTTCTTTCGTCTTCTCTTCCATGCTTCCCTCGCGGATGGTGTAGGTGTTCCTTGGCACTTGCACTCCTCCTCGTCGTCCGTAGCATTTCGACAATACCTATGCATGCACACGAGAGGGGTGTCAAGTAGTATACCATCCTCGAAGGGGTCAAGTGAGCACGTGTAAAGGAGATGATTCACCTTTGTGTATGTGAAGTAGAGGTCGCACGTGTCACTTTACAAACGGACTCTTGACATGGTGATGTCCGTAGGATGCTCCGCATCATCTCCCCTCCCTTGGGAAAGATCCGACCTTGGATCGAAAACCAAATCATCATGGGAAAGAGATGGCTTCGCTGTGTAGAAGTGGACGTTCACCAAGTACTCATCATCTTCAAGCTCACAATGGGCACTCTCCAATGTCGCACCGTCACGTGATTCCTTCAAAAGGAGCAAAGACAACACACACTTGGAAAAACAAATGTGGTTAGCATTAGTGCATAACCAAGCATTCAAGTGGTGATTCACCGAAAAAGTATCATGATCATGCAAAGCATATGGTTTGACAAAGGATTGTGACATGGCATGTAAGCACATAATTTGAGCACAAGCAAAGATATCTTGGGGAGAAGCATGTAAATGTGAGGTAGTGATGCAAATATGAGTGACAAGAGAATAAGCATCTACCTCAAGTTCATATCAAGCATGGGCAAAGCTCTCAATGAAAGGTCTATGGTAGGCATAGGAATCATTCACAACACCTAAGAAGATGAGATGTCTAAACACATGGGTTAAGTGCAAGACAATCCAAGCATAATGTGCATAGGGTGTAGTGAACATAGTGTGGCACTCAACACAACAGAAAGAGCAATTATTCATCATGTGTGAGGCAATCAAGTCAATCATGTGACAAGCAATGGGACATGGCATATGTGAAGTGATAACATTGTTGCAACCAAACATATGAGAAGAGCAAATAATCCAAGAATTGGATGCAACACACAAGGCATATATATCATGATACATGGAATGGTTAAAATGACAAGTCGAAGCAAGATCTCTAACAAGTGTGCAATCAAGTGATCCAAGATGAACGATAAGTCTCATGGGGAAAGCAACACAAGTAGTATGATCCATAACATCCATGATCATGGTTTGGGGGTTCGCAAAAGAGATGGATATCATCGTGAAAGCGTGTCCTTGTGCGTCCTTCACAATGCCGAAGTACAAGCAAGTGCGATGTAGAATGGTCGTGGTAGAAGATGGTTCACTCTCAAGAGCTCGAATGGTCAACTCACGTGAAGTGGAAGTCGACACAAAGTCCAAGTATCCTACACATGCACACAACAAAACAAAGAACGTATGCGCATGGTAGATAAACACATCATCCATCATGATGGTTCTCTTCTTTTGCACATAACCATTAGAAGCATAAGTGCATGAATAATATGATGCAACAATGGCAATATTCATGGTACTAGGTATATGGTGCAAAGATGTAAGACAAGCATGCTTCACAAGAAATATGTCAAAATCTCCAAATATATGTGAGAATGCTATGGGGGCAAACTCATAAGCAAGGCTAATATCATTGTTGCACTCAATACATTTCAAATCATCTAGAATGAGGGAGGCAACATATGGAGAGATATGACAAGAAGCATGTATATGGTTGTCATCAACCGCATGAAAGGGGCAAGTATGAATCATCGGTGATGCAACAAGGAAAGCAATCATGGTAATCAAGTCATGTGAGCAAAGAATAGACATAGGCAATGTACATGACATTCGCAAGCACGAACACAAATCAAAATCATAGTATCATCATAGGCATGGGGCACAAAGCAATCATGGCAATAACAAAAAATATCTCCACCACACTTGCAAATACTCATACAAGTACTAGAATCAATCATCATGTGTAATGCAAAGCATGGGTCACAAATGCATGGCAAAGGCATAGGAATGGCCATATCATGAAAAGTGAACATGGCAAGATGGGCAAAGGATATATAATGGACAACAACCCATAACCATGTGAGGGACATGTAGAAGAGATGCGCGAAGTTTTTGCGCGAAGAGAGCGGTGGGAAGGGCAATCCATGGGATCCCAAGTCATCATTGCTCTCTAGAGCTCGTTTTGTCAACTCATGGGATTGTGAAGTTGACAAGTATTCATGGGGACCTACACAACAAATACACAAACGAAAGAAATTCTCTGTGTGGTAAATGTACACATCATCCATCATGATGTGTATGTGCACGTGTGAGTTAGCACAAGATAAGCATCGCTCAAAGAAATTTGATGCATGGTATAAGAACATGTCATCCATCATGAAAGAATAGTTATTGTGTATGACACGATGGGGATGCAAATTGAGCATAGAAGTATATGGCATATCAATAGCATGTTTATTCATGGGAAGCATATTGTGCACACAAGTATTGGGATCATGCAATGGATAGGATGAATCAAAATCTCCTAAAATGTATGAGGAAACTATGGGGGTCTCCTCATGAGCAATATCGGAAACATGATATGAAGAATATGGGCAACACCCAAAACGATGCATATCCGAAGCTAGGTAGTCATGGCATGGCATATGAAATAAATGATGCAAAGGGAGCATATCAATATCATCACAAGAAAAACAAATGCCAATAACCATGGGCTTGTCATCTATGCCATAAGTGCAAATTGGGTTCATTTTAATGGCATATGCATAGTCACTTCAAGGAGATTGCAAATATGACATATGGGTGATCTCATTCATAGCATATGACAAGTCAAGCGGATTGTCAAACATGATGTGACCTAGAGAATTATCACATGATATCCTATGGAGCATAGCATCACAACGAGGCAACTCAACATGCTCATCATCATATTCATCATAAATTGGTAAGTCAAGACATGAGGAAGTCGCACTAGCATGAAGCATGGAAATAGGTGTGATACGGGGTTGCCCAATCTTCACGGAGAGTCTGCTCTATGTTGCGAATCAACGCCACCTGAAGGGTATGAAGGAAACCCTCGATCCCAACCAACAACGCTGTTGCGTAAAGGATATGATAGAGGCAACGGTGTCCCGATGTTTCGATGAGATGGTGGCTATCGTTTTCTGTGGGAGTCGACCTTGACGATCCGACTACGAACGTGCGAGACGTCACGCCTTAGCAATCGCTAAACCAACTTCCGAGGGTTATTGACCACGCCGGAGCACGATCAACCTGACCACGAGGGCCTATTTCCTGCGAGCAAACGAAGAACAAGCAAGAAACTAAGATTGCAATCTGGATATTGCGAATATAAGAGGAAAGCTGATAGAGGCGAGGGTGTCCCTATCTTTCGATGAGGTTATAACTATCGATTTGGTGGAGATGACCTTGACGATCCGACTACAAACATGCACGACGTTGCGCCATAGCAATCGCTAAACCAACCCCGAGAGGTTATTGACCACGCCGCAGCACAATCAACCTGACCACGAAGGTCTATTCCTACAAGCAATCGAAGAACGAGCAAGAATATGATAAAGCAATCTGAATATTGCGAATATATATGAAGTATTAATAATGGCGGGGATCCGTAAGCGGTCTTGGTCTAGTCGTTGGACACAAACGAAGTACACGAAGTTGCAATGGCTAACTTTTAACTAAACAAATCCCCCCGCAAAAAGCTACTAGGTGGATCTACTTATATAGGAGCAAGGGGTGGCGGCTAAGGAGGTGGGAGGACGTCCCAAGGCAGCCTAAAACCAACCCTAGGTCTTACAAGGCTCATGTGCCCAAGTGGAGGTGATGTAACACCTTTGGACTTGTTGTTTGACTCGGATTCTACTGCAACGTCAGATTGTTTCGTCCATATCTCAATGCTCCGGATGAATTTAAAGGTGAATCCAATTGGAGTGGAAAGAGAACGAAATCTACTTTCCAACAAAAAAAGAATCACCCAATTCGGAGTCCGTATGAAAAAGTTCTTGCCGTTTTGAGTCAGGTATGTCTGTGCAGTCCGAATCTGAATCCAGAACGTGAGAGACTTGGACTCTATCTTCTCTTGGCCCAAAAGTGACGTGAAGAGACTTTTTGAACAGCACCTAAACTTCTCCTTTTCCCTTATCTTCATATGTGGATTGTACAAATGTCCCGTACACCTGCAATTAGACAAAACACAAAAGTGTGTGAAGTATTTTTGTTCTGGATAATATAAATATATTATTGAATAGTTGACAGTAGAAATCACGTGACAAATATACAAGATTTGCTTGATGGATTTGTGGCTGTCCACCACACCACCACCACCACTTCCTAGTAGTATGTAGAATCATATTCTTGTGTGTTTCTATTGCTGCTAACCATGGCAGGATCACAAGCCGACGAGACTGACTGGGAGAACATGACAAACAAAGCGTTACATGATAAGTTTCAACAAATGATGAGTGGACAGGTGGAAGATGTGCTAAATAGATTTGAAGAGGCCATGGAGAAGATAGATGGCATTGAGAAGGCGTTCGAAACAAAGCTCGATAACAAGTTCAATGAATTGCTCGCGCGTCTACCACCACCACCACCACCGGCTGCACCTAACGCACCTCTACCACAGCAACAACGACTACCTCCACATCGCGAAACAGCCCTCCGCCGAGTGACCCGTGTCCCTCTTCAGCCTGGCCAAGCTGCTGGTGCTGCTGTTGATACTTCTGTGGCTCCTGCTGTTGATGTGGGGGAGGATGATTATGTGGGAGATTACGAGGATGAGGTTGATCAACATCAGAACTACGTGCAACCACCAGCACCACAACCACCAGGTCGTCCACATGCAAATAATGGCAATGTTAGGGCTCCCCCTCAGGTACGAGATCATGACCATCTCCCTAAACTGAAATTGAATATTCCACCATTTGAGGGTAGATATGTTCCTGATATATATCTTACTTGGGAGTTAGAAACTGAACAACGATTTACATGTTTACAATATCCTGAGGAGAGACGTGTTCCTGCTGCTGTTCGTGCTTTCACTAGCTTTCCATGTGTTTGGTGGTCTGAACATTGTAGATTATATCCTGTTCCGGCTACTTGGGCTGCTTTGAAAACTGCTATGCGTACTCGTTGGGTTCCACCATATTATCAACGTGAATTACTTCGAAAATTGCAGCGCTTAAGACAAGGAAAAAATTTAGTATAAGAATATTATCAGGAATTACAAACTGGCTTGATTAGATGTGGTATTGTTGAGGAGAATGAAGCTATGCTTGCACGTTTTCTGGGTGGATTAAATAGAGAGTTTCAGACCATTCTAGACTATAAGGATTATAATAATATCACTCGTTTATTCCATCTTGCTTGTAAAGCTGAACGTGAAGTGCAGGATCGACAGGCATTGGCGCGAACTAACTTTTCTGCAGGTCAACCTTCATCATGGACACCACGTGCATCATCTACTTCCACACGTTCTGCTACACCGGCACCTCCGTCGGCTTCCACCTCCAACCGTGATACAGTAAAGCAGGCACAATCACCACTATCTGCCAAGAGCACACTTTCTGGGCCTACAAAGAGCTCTTATTCATCCATGGCATCAACAGGGCAAACACATGATATTATATGTCGATGTTGCAAGGGTGGAGGTCATTATGCGAGAGAATGCCCATCTAAGCGTGTGATGATTGTTACTGAGGATGGTGGGTATGAGTCCGCTAGTGACTATGATGAGGAGACTTTGGCTCTTATTACACATGAAGAACACGGTGGAGATGATTCTGATCATGAGACGCAATACATGGCTGCTAAAGATGCTGACAGGTATGAATGTTTAGTTGCTCAACGTGTTTTGAGTGTGCAGGTTACACAAGCAGAACAAAATCAGAGGCATAATTTGTTCCATACAAAGGGAGTTGTGAAGGAACGTTCTATTCGCGTCATCATAGATGGAGGGAGCTGCAACAACTTGGCTAGCATGGAGATGGTGGAGAAGCTATCTCTCACCACAAGACCACATCCACATCCTTACTACATCCAATGGTTTAACAACAGCGGCAAGGTTAAGGTAACACGTACTGTTCGTGTGCATTTTAGTATCTCTACATATGCTGATTATGTTGATTGCGATGTGGTACCTATGCAAGCATGTTCCTTATTACTTGGTAGACCATGGCAATTTGATAAAAATTATGTACACCATGGTAGAAACAATCAGTATACTCTTGTTCATAAGGATAAAAATATTACTTTGCTTCCTATGACTCCTGATTCCATTTTGAAAGATGATATTAATAGAGCTAATAAAGCAAAACGGGAGAAAAATAAGAGTGAAAATCAGATTGTGGCAAAAGAATTTAAGCAACAAATGAAGCCTAGTAATAAACCATCTAGTGTTGCTTCTGAAATTAAATTGAAAAGTGCATGTTTACTTGCCACCAAATCTGATATTGATGAGCTAGATTCTAGCAAATCTGTTTGCTATGCTTTTGTGTGCAAAGAGGCATTATTTTCATTCAAGGCCGTGCCTTCCTCTTTGCCCCCTGCTGTCACTAACATTTTGCAGGAGTTCGCTGACGTCTTCCCACAAGACGTGCCACCGGGATTACCACCTATTCGAGGGATTGAGCATCAAATTGACTTAATTCCCGGTGCATCGCTACCCAACCGTGCACCATACCGTACCAATCCAGAAGAGATGAAGGAGATTATGTGTCAAGTACAGGAGCTGCTCAACAAAGGTTATATACGCGAATCTCTTAGCCCTTGTGCTATTCCTATTATACTAGTGCCTAAAAAGGATGGTACATCACGTATGTGTGTTGATTGTAGAGGTATTAATAATATTACTATTCGTTATCGTCATCCTATTCCTAGGCTAGATGATATGCTTGATGAATTGCGTGGCTCTACAATATTCTCCAAAGTTGATTTGCGTAGTGGATACCATCAATTCGTATGAAATTGGGAGATGAATGGAAACCAGCATTTAAAACTAAGTTTGGTTTATATGAGTGGTTAGTCATGCCTTTTGGGTTAACTAATGCACCTAGTACTTTCATGAGACTAATGAACGAAGTTTTACGTGCTTTCATTGGACGATTTGTGGTAGTCTATTTTGATGATATACTGATTTATAGCAAATCTTTGGAAGAACATTTGGAACATTTACGTGATGTTTTCATTGCTCTACGTGATGCACGTTTGTTTGGTAACCTTGGGAAGTGCACCTTTTGCACCGACCGAGTGTATTTTCTTGGCTATGTTGTTACTCCACATGGAATTGAAGTTGATAAAGCCAAGATTGAAGCTATTGAGAGTTGGCCGCAGCCCAAAACGGTCACACAAGTGAGGAGTTTTCTTGGACTCGCTGGTTTCTATAGGCGTTCTGTGAGAGACTTTAGCACCATTGCTGCACCTCTCAATGAGCTTACAAAGAAGGATGTGCCTTTTGTTTGGGGTACCGCACAGGAAGAAGCCTTCACGGTATTGAAAGATAAGTTGACACATGCTCCTTTACTTCAACTTCCTGACTTTAATAAGACTTTTGAGCTTGAATGTGATGCTAGTGGAATTGGATTTGGAGGTGTGTTATTACAAGATGGCAAACCTGTTGCATACTTTTCTGAAAAATTGAGTGGGCCTAGTCAGAACTACTCTACTTATGATAAAGAATTATATGCTCTTGTTCGGACTTTAGAGACATGGCATCATTATTTATGGCCCAATGGGTTATACATTCTGATCTTGAATCTTTGAAACATATTAAAAGTCAAGCTAAACTGAATCATAGACATGCTAAATGGGTTGAATTCATTGAGACTTTCCCTTATGTCATGAAACACAAGAAGGGTAAAGAAAATGTTATTGCTGATGCTTTGTCTCATCGCTATACGATGCTTTCACAACTTGACTTCAAAATATTTGGTTTGGAGACCATCAAAGATCAATTTGTGCATGATGCTGATTTTAAAGAAGTAATGCAGATTTGTAAAGAAGGAAGAACATGGAACAAGTTCATTGTTAATGATGGTTTTGTGTTCCGTGCTAACAAGCTATGCATTCCAGCTAGCTCTGTTCGTCTTTTGTTGTTGCAGGAGGCGCATGGAGGAGGATTAATGGGACACTTTGGCGTGAAGAAGACGGAGGACGTACTTGCTACACATTTCTTTTGGCCAAAGATGAGACGTGATGTTGAGCATTTTGTTGCTCGCTGCACTACATGTCAAAAAGCTAAGTCACGACTCAATCCTCATGGTTTATATATGCCTTTGCCTGTGCCTAGTGTTCCTTGGGAGGATATATCTATGGACTTTGTTTTAGGTTTACCTCGAACAAAGAAGGGGAGGGATAGCATATTTGTTGTCGTGGATAGATTCTCGAAAATGGCACACTTTATACCATGTCATAAAAGCGATGATGCTGTTAATGTTGCTGATTTGTTCTTTCGGGAAATTATTCGCTTGCATGGTGTGCCAAATACTATTGTCTCAGATCGTGATACTAAATTCCTTAGGCACTTTTGGAGATGTTTATGGGCTAAGTTGGGGACTAAACTGCTTTTTAGTACTACTTGTCACCCCCAAACTGATGGACAAACTGAAGTAGTCAATAGAACATTGTCTACTATGCTTAGGGCTGTTTTGAAGAATAATAAGAAAATGTGGGAAGAATTCTTGCCTCATATTGAATTTGCTTATAATCGTTCATTGCATTCTACTACTAAGATGTGCCCTTTTGAAATTGTGTATGGTTTCCTACCGCGTGCACCCATTGATTTGTTGCCTCTTCCATCTTCGGAGAAGGTTAATTTTGATGCTAAACAACGTGCTGAATTGATCTTAAAAATGCATGAGTTAACTAAGGAAAACATTGAGCGTATGAATGTTAAATATAAACTTGCTGGAGATAAGGGTAGAAAACATGTTGTCTTTGCACCTAGAGATCTTGTTTGGTTACATTTGCGTAAGGATAGGTTTCCTAATTTGCGCAAATCAAAGCTAATGCCACGTGCTGATGGTCCATTTAAGGTGTTAGAGAAAATAAATGATAATGCATATAAACTTGAGCTGCCTGTAGATTTTGGGGTTAGTCCCACTTTTAACATTGCAGATTTGAAGCCTTATTTGGGTGAGGAAGATGAGCTTCCGTCGAGGACGACTTCATTTCAAGAAGGGGAGGATGATGAGGACATCAATACCATTGTTACACCCACAGCCCCTACTGTTACATATAATGGACCGTTTACTAGAGCTCGCGCACGCCGATTAAATTACCAGGTACTTTCGTTTCTTGGTAATGATTCTAATGTTCATGAGAATATGATGCTGCCTAAATTGGATACATTTGTTTTGCTTACAAATGAAGGGCCTAGCTTGGAGAAGGGTGAACATTGGAGCAAGAACAAGCATGGAGTTGATCGCATGCGTAAGGGGAACAAGAACGGAGTTACAAGTGATGATTTCAGGACTTTGAAGCCACCATAAGGAGTGAATGAAGCCTTGGACGAAATATACAAGATGCCACTTCATAAATTTCGTCCAGAGGCTATTCTAGGTGCTGCGTCACCTTATTATGCTGAAATCGTGCCTGAATATCATGGTTCAAACCACCAAAAAATCTATTCATTGTATCATCCTCAGATTCTTCTATGTCACAATGATGCATATAAGATTTGAACTCTTGGTAGTAAGCATGAACAGTGTTGTTGCCTTGTTTAAATTGTTCAAATTTGCGAAGCAATTCACGATGATAGTACGGAGGGAAACATTGTTGTCTCATTACATCTTTCAAATCTTTCCAAGTTGTGGGTTGGTTATCAATGTTTTTCTTACAATGCACACTCCACCAAACACAAGCAAAACCAGTAAATGCTCTAGTGACAGCTCGTACTCGCTCAAGTTCAGAAAAGTCATGGTGACTAAAAACTTGTTCTACTTCAAGCTCCCAAGCTAGATAAATAACAGGATTAAATCTACCCTCAAATGATGGTAAAGAGATAACCTGACCATGTGCTTGTGTGTGTTGTCCCAACTCTCATGATGGTGATGATGTGTCCGTCGTCCACGAACTTCTGTCTCCGGAACCTGTCATGATTAGTAGAAACAAGAAAAAAAATTCGAGAATAATGTTCCGATGAACTACTAGGATGTGGTTGTAAAGTTCTCATAGTAAAGCAAATATCAATATCTTACAAGTTCTTACCATGCGGCAGGTGGTGACAGGCAACCAGCGGTGTCAAATAACTCTGAAGATTGTGTAAAGCGATTGCCAGGGGAACATACGTATACACTGTATAGAAATATGTGGAGCTGGGTTGGCTATATATGGTAGCAAAAGATTAGCAATAATCAATTCAAAGATGCAATGTTGAATAAACGCTCAACGACGGTACTATGCTGGTCCTAGGCTAGACCGGACTAGAGACGCGAGCCTAGAACACTAATAAGGTCATGGCGTAGCACAACTAGCATCAATAAAGGATATTAAGTAGCTCTGGATATCAAGATATAAGTGAAGATCACAATAGCAGTAAAGATAATGATGTGAAATAACTGCCAAGAAGGATATACAACAATTCTCTCTCCAACTTTCCTGTTGAAAAGTTTGAGCAAATTTTATGATAACTTTTTTCAAAGAATGCTACTAGCTCAAGCTTTCGAATGCAAAAAGAATCACTCAATTCTGAATTGATATGAGGAGTCAAAGAATTCGAAAACTGGCCTGAAAAACTGGAATAAGCTGTGTCCGCGAACTTCGGAGGGCAAAAAGACCTATTTAGAACACGATTTTGAGGTGTCAAATATTGAACAAGCCTCTGCAACTACTTAGATGCGACTCGTTGCTAGCTTTCATTTGAGTACTCGCGGAGCCAAAACGGACTTCGTATGAGGAAGTTATGTCTGTTTTACTGAACAGTGCGCAAACCAGATTCCAATCCGAATTCAACTACGAGATTGAGTCTAGATTGATCCGAATTTTGTTTTTTTTCTTCTCTATTTTTTTACTCACACTTTTTTCTTTTGTTTCTCTCTTTTTTTCTTTTTTTCTTTTCTCTCTCTCTTTTTCTCTCTCTCTTTTTTGTCCCTCTTTCCAAGACAAACTAGATAAGATGCAGATTGGATCAAATGAAGATGTGAACGACCTCAACTATGATTGTGACAATGAACTATGGGTCGCACATGGTGGAAATTGATGGATGGTGTGGTGGACAGTGGAAGGGATAACGATGCAGCGACGACGTGACTAATGTGAACAGAACTCGAAACTCTAAACGAACTAGACAGTAAGACCAGGAACTCGACACGATGATGCAACCGATAATGCAATAATGCAAACAATGAAAAGAAAATTGCAAAGGCTCAGACTGGCTTGGACAAAAAGGATGAATAGATCTAACTTTTTTGTTTCTTTTTCTTGGACAATAGGTAAGAAAATAAATCTAATCTAGGGGAAACTGGAAATTCTCACCGAGCAACCTGGAAACTAATACCACTTGATAGAGGCGAGGGTGTCCCAATCTTTCGATGAGATGATAACAATCGATTTGGTGGAGACGACTTTGATGATCCGACTACAAACATGCACGACGTTGCGCCTTAGCAATCGCTAAACCAACCCCGAGAGGTTATTGACCACGCCGCAACACAATCAACCTGACCACGAAGGTCTATTCCTGCAAGCAATCAAAGAACAAGCAAGAATATGATAAAGCAATCTAAATATTGCGAATATATATGAAGTATTGATAATGGTGGGGATCCGTAAGCGGTCTTGGTCTGGTCGTTGGACACAAACGAAGTACACGAAGTTGCAATGGCTAACTTTTAACTAAACAAATCCCAAGGAAAAAGCTACTAGGTGGATCTACTTATATAGGAGCAAGGGGTGGCGGCCAAGGAGGTGGGAGGACGTCCCAAGGCAGCCTAAAACCAACCCTAGGTCGTACAAGGCTCATGGGCCCAAGTGGAGGTGATGCAACACCTTTGGACTTGTTGTTTGACTCGGATTCTGCTGCAGCGTCAGATTGTTTCGTCCATATCTCAATGATCCGGACGAATTTAAAGGTGAATCTAATGGGTGTGGAAATAGGACGAAATCTACTTTCCAACAAAAAAAGAATCACCCAATTCGGAGTCCGTATGAAAAAGTTCTTGCCGTTTTGAGTCAGGTATGTCTGTGCAGTCCGAATCTGAATCCAGAACGTGAGAGACTTGGACTCTATCTTCTCTTGGCCCAAAAGTGACGTGAAGGGACTTTTTGAATAGCACCTAAACTTCTCTTTTCCCCTTATCTTCATATGTGGATTGTACAAATGTCCCATACACCTGCAATTAGACAAAACACAAAAGTGTGTGAAGTATTTTTGTTCTGGATAATATAAATATATTATTGAATAGTTGACAGTAGAAATCACCTGAAAAATATGCATGTATGCAATATTTTTGGTCGTATCCAAGGTATTCATGTCCTCATCAAAAAATTTATTAATGAAGGTGGGGTTCTGTGACGCCTTGGTCATGTCGTTGAACACAAACGAAGTACGTGAAGTTGCAGCTATGGCGAACTTTTGATCTAATCAAAACCCAAGGAAAAAACTACTAGATGGATCTACTTATATAGGAGTAAGGGCGGCGGACAAGGAGGTGGGAGGACGTCCCAAGGTAGCCTAAAACCAACCCTAGGTCGTACAAGGCTCATGGGCCCAAGTGGAGGTGATGCAACACCTTCGGACTTGTTGTTTGACTCAGATTCTGCTGTAGCGTCAGATTGTTTCATCCATATCTCAACGCTCCGGACGAATTTAAATGTGATTCTAATTGGTTTGGAAAGAGAATTAAATCTACTTTCCAACAAAAAAAGAATCACCCAATTCGGAGTCCGTATGAAAAAGTTCTTGCCGTTTTGAGTCAGGTATGTCTGTGCAGTCCGAATCTGAATCCAGAACATGAGAGTCTTGGACTCTATCTTCTCTTGGCCCAAAAGTGACGTGAGAGGACTTTTTGAACAGAACTTAAACTTCTCCTTTTCCCCTATCTTCATATGTGGATTGTACAAATGTCCCATACACCTGCAATTAGACAAAACACAAAATTATGTGAAGTATTTTTGTTCTGGATAATATAAATAGATTATTGAATAGTTGACACTAGAAATCACCTGACAAATATGCATGTATGCAATATTTTTGGTCATATCCAAGGTAGTCATGTCCTCATCATCCTCCCCTTCTTGAAAATAAAGCCGTCCTCGGCGTTGCTTTATCTGAAATGTGGTTAACAAAAGAGACAAGGTGTACATGTTGTATATGTATATGTCATCAATTTTTACTTCCCGTGGAATTTGCACATATGACACATGTATACATGAGTAACTTTCATAGTGAATAAAATATAAAGCCAAAATATTATCACAAGAGTAGAAGGCATGAAAGTATTGCAACTCAGTTTGCACATATAAGTGAAGCTCTTATTCATATGAAAAGATTGACAATATTCATCATTAAACCATCCCAATATTGGTGAATAAACCTTACTTGCATCAAATTTACATGCTACAACATGCTTAAATAAGCCAACATGCAATAAGTCATTTGACACAGAATCATCACCAAGATTAGAGGTCATATCAAAATGATTAAACATTGGTTCTTGATGCGGAGCATCCTATGGACATCACCATGTCAAGAGTCCATTCGGTGAGTGACACGTGCGACATCTACTTCACATACACAAAGGTGAATCATCTCCTTTACACATGCTCACTTGACCTCTTCGAGGATGGTATACTACTTGACACTCCACTCGTGTGCATGCATAGGTATTATCGGAACACTACGGACGACGAGGAGGAGTGCAAGCGCCAAGGAACAACTACACCATCCGCGAGGGAAGCATGGAAGATAAGGAGGAACAAGACCCAGGACGAGCGGTACTACTGCCCACACCAAGCGGTACTACCGCTAGAGGCCCCCGAGCGGCACTACCGCAGAACTTCTGCTCTACTGCCGCTCAACCCGACAAACTCCTGTGCTCGAGCGACCCGGGTCCGGTACTACCGCCCGGTCCAAGCGGCACTACCGCTTGCAAGCGGTACTACCGCTCTGCCTGTGCGCAGCCGCGGGCCTTTGGCCTTGTATCCCCCCTCTCACTTACCCCTTCGTGGCTTGGACTATAAATAGACCACCTCCCCTTCCTTTCTAGGGTTAGCAAAGTAGTAGCTCATTAGAGATAGAGCTTTGCTCATCCATATCGGATCTACTCCATGAGAGAGAGACCGCGGCCCCTCTACGGAGAAGATCCACCTTGGATTCAAGACCTCCATGTGAGCATGTGAGAAGATCCTCCGGGATATCAATACCTCAACTCCTACAAGGATTGGGATGAACGCTACCTTGTATATTTCCCTTTGTTGTTCATGTACCTTGTGGATCTTGTGTGTTTGATTGTCTAGTGGATGTGTGATTGGACTTGTTCTTGAGTGTTTCCCCTTGTGTTTTCTCTCCGTTCTTCCCCGTGTTCGTCGTGTTCTTCGAGGGATCTCGCTCTTTTCGTGAAAGATCGGCCATCTAGGGTTCCACCCTACATCATCTTGGATCAGAGCTTAGGTTTATCACGATTTCGGAGCCTCCCCGTTGTGCTTTCTAGCCTAATTTTGTTGTGTTCTTCCCCAATTTCGAAAATCCCCACCAAAAATAGCCCCAATTTTTTTTGTGATTTGTTGGTGTGATGAAGTTTTGTTGGATTTGATCCATGGATTTGCTTGGTTTCGAGTGGATCTAGCATCTCCCCAAGTTTCCCCACTTTCCATCCACGAAATCTCTCCAATTTTGACCCCGAAATCATCCATTTCCGCCCCAAAATCGCGCCCCGATCCGGATTTGCGAAAAAACCCGACACGAGCGGTACTACCGCCCATCCCAAGCGGTACTACCGCTTACAAGCGGTACTACCGCCCTTCCCAGCGGTACTACCGCCCCTCCCAGTTTCAGCGTTCTGAGTTTCACCGTTTTGTCCATAACTTTCACATCCGGAGTCCGATTTTCGCGTTCTTTAGCTCGTTGAGTAGCTATTGACATCCACTATCCCTCTAGATAGGTTTCACCAACATTTGAATCCATCAAATTTTTGGAACTTTGGCATCTTTGCCTAGGGCTTCCACCACATCCTCCGCATAACCACCACCGACTTCCGCAACCTAACCAATTTTGTTCCCCATCACATTTGAGGTTGTTTGAGTTGTGATTTGAGTCTACTAAGGTGTTTAGGCTACTTATGGACGGTTGCTTCTTCATCAACCACCACCATAACTTCCGCATAGACTTACCGAACACACACTTCCGCCATCCCAACCTAACCCAATTTTGTTTGTGTTGTGAGTTGTGTCTCCTAAGGTGTTTCGGCTACTTAGGGACTGTGCTTCCAACTCCGACACCTTGTATAGTCACCCTCGATTTCCGCATTGCGTCTCAAAACCCCATCATTGCATTGAGGCAATCCCATTGAGCTTCCGCAACCACCACCACATTCCCGCTACCACCATTTGACTTTTGTCCTTGAGATTTTGAGTTGTGGTTTTTCCGTTTCCTAAGGTGTTTCGGCTACTTAGGGATGAGTCTCCATCATCTTGGTATCTACATCAAGAACACCACCACTTATCATCGCAACGGACGGTAACCTCGACGACACCATTGTATATTTCCCTTGCACATTGCATTGATAACCCCTAGCCCATTTTGCGTCACTTACCTATCGAGACTAGTCATTTGAGTATTGCCCGACAACGTTACTTGTGCACATTACTGTTCTACACCTCCCATTGCATACATACCATATCATACTGGTATCATATCATCCCTTGTGTCACAAGATTGTTCCCGCATATACACAATTGCTATCTTGGTTTGTGCATTTCGCAAAGTGGCCATACATACAAAAAAGAGAGAGAATAAAGCTTTTAAGCAAAAGATAAGAGCAAAGAGCTTGTAAGCAAGTGCCATAGCATTATACCACATTGCATATAAGATTGTCATATCCGATCATCTTGGATCATCTTGAGAGAAACACCGGGAACCATACATACATAGCATATTTGGGATAGAAAGTTTATCCATTTTGCATATCATAGGTTGTGCACAAGTGTCGTATCCGCCTATAGAGCAATCGTGCTAGCGTCTCTCTTGAGTTGTGCAACACGAGCGTTTTCCGTGGACTCCACATTTTGTGCTCATTCCTTGGTTGCACGACCCCATCTATCTATCCGTGTGCCATTCTTTGCTATTGGTCTACTTGTTTCACTTGCGAATTTGTGAATCTCTTTCCACATTATTGACTCTTGCTAACATTTTGCATTAAATTTTTGTGCCATATCCTCACCGAGCTACACCATAAGCTTTAGTTTGTAGGTGTGAGTGAACAAGTCCGGTACCAATTCCACTATTCTTTCATCTCACATTGAGTGAAACGAGATATATCCTCAACTTTGGGAAAACGTAACTTGGTATTGTTTATCTCATTTCCTACTCACCTCTACTCGAGTCTTGTGATGGATAGGCAAGGCATTTCACCCTCGGTCTACAACAACAACGACGAGTTCGATGCCACGAACAATTCCAACGAAACCAAGATGCAAGCTCAAATGGAGGAGATCAAAGCCCTCATCAAGTCCTACAAGCGATCTTCCTCATCTTCGAGAAGATGCTCAAGAGCACATTCTTCCGAGCTACCATCTCCGGCAAGCTCACATCGGCATCGACACCATCACCACCAAGAACGTGAGGGTCAAGAGCTCAACACCAACAACCGCTCAACGACTTCACCATCTCCCTTGGCATCTTCGCCAAGCGACTTCAAGGCATCTTCGCCTTCGCATATACGACATCTTCGCCAACAAGCACCTCAAGACTACGCTCAAGAGAAGCTCCCCAAGCTCAAGTCTGCGACCTCCATGAGCTACTACGACCTCGACACCGACCATGAGATTCCTTTCTATGGGACTCTAGAACCCGAGGAGAATCTCGAGTGGGAGCGTTTGATGGACGACTACCTCAAGCTACATCAAGTTCCTCCCGAAGATCAAGTGAAGTGCGCCACAAGAAACTTCCACGACTACGCATCCACATGGTGGTTTCACACACCTTAGGAGAGCTACGACATGAGTTGGCCCAAGACGAAGAGAGTTTTGCGGCGAGAGTTTGTGCCTCCAACCTACACGGAACAACTTCTACGCCAATTGGAGAACACCACCCAAGGATCCAAGTCCATCGACGAGTACTTCAAGGAGATGAAGATTGCCTTGCGACGAGCCGGCGTGGACGACCCCATGTCAATGAAGTTCCACTTCATGATGGGATTGAACAACGACATCTCCAAGACTATCTTCCTCGAGAACTACAAGTCCCTCGACGACAACTACATTGGTGCTCTCAAGGCGGAACAAGAACTCATGAAGGCCAAGGCTTCTCCACCCCAAGAACACTTCTCGAAGACCAAACTCAAAGACGACGAGCATGAGGCTAGTACCACCAAGATGTCCAAGCCCGATGAGCTCCAAGACGATGCTCCCAAGTTCTACTTCACCGCCATCCCTCTTTGTGGCATTGATGATGCCGAGTCCTCCACGACTCTTTTTCAAGATGGTGCGGTGACAAGTACGACTACGGAGACCTTCAAGGACCACGCTTTGGAGGCGAGCGACTTGGTGACGAGCAAGGATGATGCTTCCATCTTAGGAGGCGAGAGCGATGATGTGCCATCTTTGGGATTCATCCACGGCGACGGTGACGCAATGATCGAGCATGGGATATTCCCTTCGGTCATGGAGGAGAGAGATGATGTGCCATCTTCGGCCTTCATCCATGGTGACAACGACGAGATGGTTGAGCATGGGATTTTCCCTTCGACCACGGCGACGTATGGTGACTTGAGTGACTTGTGCCACCATATTGAGAGTGAGAGTGACTTCACCACTAGCCACATATGTGATGAGTTGCCCCAATTCCCATGTGAGGAGAGCCACAACCCCCACCACTTGAGTGAGATGAGTGACTCCACCATACATGAGATTGAGTGCACCTACATTGAGGGAGTGAGTGAGCCACCACATAGAGAGAGTGAGGCCACTATGATTTCTAACGACTTAACCTCTACCTCTATTGTGTCTTCTCATTTGGTGCTAGGTCCCATATATGATGACGCGCCGATTTGCGAGGACTATGTCCTTCCTTTGGACAAGACGATGGACATGGTGGAATATGATGCACCCCCACATGGTTCCATCAAGTTGATGATGATGACCACCATTTGGTCTTTGCCACCTCACCTACACCACTTGAGTGGAATGAACAAGGTAACATAGGTGAATGTGATGCTCTAGTCCCACTAGTGGACATTCTCGACATTGATTGGTTGCATGATGTTGATCAACCTATTACCATGCTTCATTCTAGTATGATTTCCCCATGCGATGATTTGCCCATTTATGATGAGTATGATGATTGCCATGTGGAGTCTATTGGTTGTGATGCCATGTTACATAGGATTTCTTGTGACAATTCTTTAGGTCACATCATGTTTGACAACCCATTTGACTTGTCATATGCTATGCATGAGATCAATCATATGTCATATTTGCAATCTCATCTTAGTGACTATGCATATGCCATTAAAATTAACCCAATTTGCACATATGGCATAGATGACAAGCCCATGGTTATTGGCATTTGTCTCTCTTGTGATGATATTGATATGCTCCCTTTGCATCATTTATCTCATATGCCATGCCATGACTACCTAGCTTCGGATATGCATTGTTTCGGATGTTGTACATTTTCTCCATATGATATTTCCAATATTGCTCATGAGGAGACCCCCATAGTTTCCTCATACATGTTAGGAGATTTTGATTCATCCTATCCATTGCATGATCCCAATACTTGTGTGCACAATATGCTTCCCATGAATAAACATGCTATTGATGTGCCATATACTTCTATGATAAATTTGCATCCCCATCGTGCCATACACAATAACTATTCTTTCATGATGGATGACATGTTCCTATACCATGCATCAAATTTCTTTGAGCGATGCTTATCTTGTGCTAACACTCACTTGCACATACACATCATGATGGATGATGTGTACATTTACCACGCGCACAATTTCTTTGGTTTGTGTCTCTTTTGTGTAGGTACCCATGAATACTTGTCAACCTCGCAATCCCACGAGTTGACAAAACGAGCTCTAGAGAGCAACGATGATTTGGGATCCGATGGATTACCTTTCCCACCGCTCACTTCGCGCAAAAACTTCGCGCATTTCTTCTACATGACCCTCACATGGTTATGGGTTGTTGTCCATTATATATCCTTTGCCCATCTTGCCATGTTCACTTTGCATGATATGCCCATTCCTATGCCTTTGCCATGCATTTGTGACCCATGCTTTGCATTACACATGATGATTGATTCTAGTACTTGTATGTGTATTTGCAAGCGTGGTGGAGATATTGTTTGTTATTGCCATGATTGCTTTGTGCCCCATGCCTATGATGATACTATGATCTTGATTTGTGTTCGTGCTTGCGATATGTCATGTACATTGCCTATGCCCATTCCTTGCTCACATGACATGATTGCCATGATTTCCTCTAGTGTGTTGCATCTTCGCTCCACTAGCTTGCACGACTTGATTACTATGCTTGCTTATGTTGTATCACCAATGATTTATACTTGCTCACTTCATGCGGTTGATGACAACTATTTCCATGCTTTGCACATGATTGTTATTGCTTCTTGTCATTTATCTCCATGTGTTGCCTCTCTCATGCTAGATGATTTGCCATGTATTGAGTGCAACAATGCCCTTAGTCTTGATAATGAGTTTGCCCCCATAGCATTCTCACATATAATTGGAGATTTTGACATATTCCTTTTGAAGCATGCTTGTCTTACCTCTTTGCACCATACACCTCGTGCCATGAATATAGCCATTGTTGCATCATATTATTCATGCACTTGTGCTTCTAATGGTTATGTGCAAAAGAAGAGAACCATCATGATGGATGATGTGTTTATCTACCATGCGCATACGTTCTTTGTTTTGTGTGCATGTGTAGGATACTTGGACTTTGTGTCGACTTCCACGTCACGTGAGTTGACCATTCGAGCTCTTGAGAGCGAACCACCTTCTACCACAACGATTCTACATCGCACTTGCTTGTGCTTCGGCATTGTGAAGGACGCACAAGGACACACTTTCACGGTGATATCCTTCTCTTTTGAGAACCCCCAAACCATGATCATGAATATTATGGATCATACTACTCGTGTTGCTTTCCCCATGAGACTTATTGTTCATCTTGGATCACTTGATTGCACACTTGTTAGAGATCTTGCTTCAACTTGTCATTTTAACCATTCCATGCATCATGATATATATGCCTTGTGTGTTGCATCCAATTCTTGGATTATTTGCTCCTTTCATATGTTTGGTTGCAACAATGTCATCACTTCACATATGCCATGTCCCTTTGCTTGTCACATGATTGACTTGATTGCCTCACACATGATGAACAATTGCTCTTTCTATTGTGTTGAGTGCCACACTATGTTCACTACACCCTATGCACATTATGCTTGGATTGTCTTGCACTTGACACATGTGTTTAGACACTTCATTTTATTTGGTGTTGTGAATGATTCATATGCCTACCATAGACCTTTCATTGAGCAATTTGTGAATGCTTGCTATGAACTTGAGGTAGATACTTATTCTCTTGACACACATATTTGCATATCTACCTCTCATTTACATGCTTGTCCCCATGATATCCTTGCTTGTGCTCGATTGATATACTTACATGCCATGTCTCAATCCTTTGTCACACCATATGCTTTGCATGATGACGACACTTGTTTGGTGAATCACCTCTTGAATGCTTGGTTTTGCACTAACGCTAACCACATTTGTTTTTCCAAGTGTTTGTTGTTTTTGCTCCTTTTGAAGGAATCACTACACGGTGCGACATTGGAGAGTGCACATTTCGAACTTCAAGATGACAAGTACTTGGTGAACGTCCACTTCTACACGGCGAAGCCATCTCTTTCCCATGGTGATTTGGTTTCCGATCCGAGGTCGGATATTTCCCAAGGGAGGGGAGATGATGCGGAGCATCCTATGGACATCACCATGTCAAGAGTCCGTTCGGCGAGTGACACGTGCGACATCTACTTCACATACACAAAGGTGAATCATCTCCTTTACACGTGCTCACTTGACCTCTTCGAGGATGGTATACTACTTGACACTCCACTCGTGTGCATGCATAGGTATTGTCGGAACACTACAGACGACGAGGAGGAGTGCAAGCGCCAAGGAACAACTACACCATCCACGAGGGAAGCATGGAAGAGAAGGAGGAAGAAGACCCAGGACGAGCGGTACTACTGCCCACACCAAGCGGTACTACCGCTAGAGGCCCCCGAGCGGCACCACCGCCGAACTTCTTCTCTACTGCCGCTCAACCCGACAAACTCCTGTGCTCGAGCGACCCGGGTCCGGTACTACCGCCCGGTCCAAGCGACACTACCGCTTGCAAGCGGTACTACCGCCCTCCCAAGCGGTACTACCGCTCTGCCTGTGCGCAGCCACGGGCCTTTGGCCTTGTATCCCCCCTCTCACTTACCCCTTCGTGGCTTAGACTATAAATAGACCACCTCCCCCTCCTTTCTAGGGTTAGCAAAGTAGTAGCTCATTAGAGATAGAGCTTTGCTCATCCATATCGGATCTACTCCACGAGAGAGAGACCGCGGCCCCTCTACGAAGAAGATCCACCTTGGATTCAAGACCTCCATGTGAGCATGTGAGAAGATCCTCCGGGATATCAAGACCTCAACTCCTCCAAGGATTGGGATGAACGCTACCTTGTATCTTTCCCTTTGTTGTTCATGTACCTTGTGGATCTTGTGTGTTTGATTGTCTAGTGGATGTGTGATTGGACTTGGCCATCTAGGGTTCCACCCTACATCAGTTCTTTTGCATCAACAGTTAATTCATTGGGTGCACTCAAAATTGTTGGTATTTCAGTTGTTTGATCACATGACGCATTCATGACAGTAACATGATTCTCTAAAATAGGTGATGCGCTAAAATCAACAAGTAATTCAACACATAATGTATTCAAGTTAACTGGGCATGCATCATTCTCATGTGAAGTTATATCATCAATACCTTTACAGTTACCTTGTCGCAAAGATGTAGCTGATGTAGGTACGGATGATGGCAATGTACCATACTCTTGAGATGATGTCGCACTCACAATCTGAGGTGTGGCTGCTCTAGTAGGTGCAACGGTGGAGGAACCAAGCGGTGGTGGTGAGCATGAACTAGAATAGTAGTTGTTGTAGTCACCCAATGCATCCTCCTGTAACTGTCTCTCAAAGATACAAGCACGAACATACATACCAGTAATGCAACGAGGAATATACTGAAATCGTGCCTGAATATCATGGTTCAAACCACCAAAAAATCTATTCATTGTATCATCCTCAGATTCTTCTATGTCACAATGATGCATCTAAGATTTGAACTCTTGGTAGTAAGCATGAACAGTGTTGTTGCCTTGTTTAAATTGTTCAAATTTGCGAAGCAATTCACGATGATAGTACGGAGGGAAACATTGTTGTCTCATTACATCTTTCAAATCTTTCCAAGTTGTGGGTTGGTTATCAATGTTTTTCTTACAATGCACACTCCACCAAACAGAAGCAAAACCAATAAATGCTCTAGTGACAGTTCGTATTCGCTCAAGTTCAGAAAAGTCATGGTGACTAAAAACTTGTTCTACTTCAAGCTCCCAAGCTAGATAAATAACAGGATTAAATCTACCCTCAAATGACGGTAAAGAGATAACCTGACCATGTGCTTGTGTGTGTTGTCCCAACTCTCGTGATGGTGATGATGTGTCCGTCGTCCAAAAACTTCTGTCTCCGGAACCTGTCATGATTAGTAGAAACAAGAAACAAAATTCGAGAATAATGTTCCTATGAACTACTAGGATGTGGTTGTAAAGTGGTCACAGTAAAGCAAATATCAATATCTTACAAGTTCTTACCATGCGGCAGGTGGTGACAGGCAACCAGCGGTGTCAAATAACTCTGAAGATTGTGTAAAGCGATTGCCAGGTGAACATATGTATACACTATATAAAAATATGTGGAGCTGGGTTGGCTATATATGGTAGCAAAAGATTAGCAATAATCAATTCAAAGATGCAATGTTGAATAAACGCTCAACGACGGTACTGTGCTGGTCCTAGGCTAGACCGGACTAGAGACGCGAGCCTAGAACACTAATAAGGTCACGGCGTAGCACAACTAGCATCAATAAAGGATATGAAGTAGCTCTGGACAGCAAGATATAAGTGAAGATCACAATAGCAGTGAAGATCACAATATAGAAGTAAAGATAATGATGTGAAACAACTGCCAAGAAGGGTATACAACAACTCTCTCTCCAACTTTCCTCTTGAAAAGTTTGAGCAAATTTTCTGATAACTTTTTTCAAAGAATGCTACTAGCTCAAGCTTTCGAATGCAAAAAGAATCACTCAATTCCGAATTGATATGAGGAGTCAAAGAATTCGAAAACTGGCCTGAAAAACTGGAATAAGATGTGTCCGCGAACTTCGGAGGGCAAAAAGACCTATTTAGAACACGATTTTGAGGTGTCAAATATTGAACAAGCCTCTGCAACTACTTAGATGCGACTCGTTGCTAGCTTTCATTTGAGTACTCGCGGAGCCAAAACGGACTTCGTATGAGGAAGTTATGTCTGTTTTACTGAACAGTGCGCAAAACAGATTCCAATCCGAATTCAACTACGAGATTGAGTCTAGATTGATCCAAATTTTGTTTTTTTTCTTCTCTATTTTTTTTCCTCACACTTTTTTTATTTTCCTTTCTCTCTTTTTTTCTCTGACTTTTTTTTCTTTTTTGTTTTCTGTCTTTTTTTCTCTCCCTCTTTCCAAGACAAACTAGATAAGATGCAGATTGGATCAAGCGAAGATGTGAACGACCTCAACTATGATTGTGACAATGAACTATGGGTAGCACGAGGTGAAAATTGATGGATGGTGTGGTGAACAGCGGAAGGGATAACGATGCAGTGGCGACGTGATTAATGTGAACAAAACTCGAAACTCTAAACGAACTAGACACTAAGACCAGCAACTCGACACGACGATGCAACCGATAATTCAATAATACAAACAATGAAAAGAAAATTGCAAAGGCTCTGACTGGCTTGGACAAAAGGATGAATAGATCTAACTTTTTTGTGGCTTTTTCTTGGACAATAGGTAAGAAAATAAATCTAATCTAGGGAAAACTGGAAATTCTCACCGAGCAACCTGAAAACTGATACCATTTGATAGAGGCAACGGTGTCCCGATGTTTCGATGAGATGGTGGCTATCGTTTTCTGTGGGAGTCGACCTTGACGATCCGACTACGAACGTGCGAGACGTCGCGCCTTAGCAATCACTAAACCAACTTACGAGGGTTATTGACCACGCCGGAGCACGATCAACCTGACCACGAGGGCCTGTTTCCTGCGAGCAAACGAAGAACAAGCAAGAAACTAAGATTGCAATCTGGATATTGCGAATATAAGAGGAAATCTTTATTAATGAAGGTGGGGTTCTGTGACGCCTTGGTCTGGTCGTTGAACACAAACGAAGTACGTGAAGTTGCAGCTATGGCAAACTTTTGATCTAAACAAAACCCAAGGAAAAAAAATACTAGATGGATCTGCTTATGTAGGAGTAAGGGGTGGCGACCAAGGAGGTGAGAGGACGTCCCAAGGCAGCCTAAAACCAACCCTAGGTCATACAAGGCTCATGGGCCCAAGTGGAGGTGATGCAACACCTTTGGACTTGTTGTTTGACTCGGATTCTGCTGCAGCGTCAGATTGTTTCGTCCATATCTCAACGTTCCGGACGAATTTAAATGTGATTCCAATTGGTTTGGAAAGAGGATGAAATCTACTTTCCAACAAAAAAAGAATCACCCAATTTGGAGTCCGTTTGAAAAAGTTCTTGACGTTTTGAGTCAGGTATGTCTGTGCAGTCCGAATCTGAATCCAGAACGTGAGAGACTTGGACTCTATCTTCTCTTGGCCCAAAAGTGACGTGAGAAGACTTTTTGAACAGAACTTAAACATCTCCTTTTCCCCTATCTTCATATGTGGATTTTATAAATGTCCCATACACCTGCAATTAGACAAAACACAAAAGTATGTGAAGTATTTTTGTTCTGTATAATATAAATAGATTATTGAATAGTTGACACTAGAAATAACCTGACAAATATGCATGTATGAAATATTTTTGTTCGTATCCAAGGTAGTCATGTCCTCATCGGGATAACTAGTGCAACTTGACAAGACCAAAGCTAACTATTGCAAATGCAACAACCAGCGACAAGTATTCGCCCAACCACACTCTTAGTTCCAATCCACGCAACCACGCACGAAGTTGGAAGCACGAACTGGTCGCCGCCTCAACGGCTGCTGTTGTAAAATAACAAAGTGAGTTTACGCTCTCACAAGGCAAGATTACAAGAGCTAAGGAGGAAGTGAACTCTCAAACAATATTCTGGTTGCACTTAGCTAACCTATGCTGAAATCAAATTGCCAAAGAGTTGTGGCTGAAGTGGGGGAAGGGGCATTTATACTAGGAACAACCCTCCTAGTTTAGGTGTGAAACCAGGCCAAAAGAGGGGCTCAAAGTCGTGCTAACCAGCTGGTCAAGGGAGCAAACTCATGGAGCCTCGCGCAGCAATTAATGCCCTGGACAGCTTGCATTGGAACTCTCATATCCTTTGACTCAGGACTCCAAATGATGCACCGTTTGATTTTCCTGAAAGTAGACTTCATATGCTCTCCATTTTGTACTCCCACACATGCTGGATGCTCATATATTTGCGTTGCATGATTCAGCAAGTTCTGGGACGAATTCTGGAACTGCACATGCAACAATAGAGTGTTGAGATGGCTTGCTATTCTTCCTTGTGGTGTAACTAGTTGTCCTTGTCACCAAAACAAGGCTTTCATCAGAGTTGAAACTTGTTCTCTTTAAACTTGTTGAATGGGCTCCAAAACTTGGTTCTTCATGTGCTGAATGTTGTTGGTTGTCCTCGACATTGTACCTAAGTAAAATCAGCACACGAGATTTAGGCAGTATAAAGTTCTCATGGTCATTTGAATTATGATAAGCTAGGAGCGCGTTCACCTCCTATGCTATTTGTTTGGCACAGCTCCTTGTCATGGGACCCAAATAGATCTTCTTTGTAGAAGCTTCACTTGATGGCTAAGATTTATCATCAGGAGAAGATGATAAACGAGGTGAACCTGGGATGTCCTCATCATCCTCCCCGTCTTCAAAAGGAGTCGTCCTCGACTCTTGACCCTCTTGATCGAAGCATGGAAATAAATCAACAACGTTGAAAGTTGGACTCACAACATAGTCTTCAGGAAGCTCGATTTTGTAAGCATTGTCATTGATCTTGGCCAAGACTTTGAATGGTCCATCTCCACGAGGCATTATCTTGGATTTGCGCTTCTCTGGGAACCAATCTTTGCGCAAATGTATCCAAACCAGATCTCCGGGCTCAAAAGTTACCTTCTTGCGATTTTTGTCTGCCTTAGCAGCACACTTGGAAGCCTTCATGTTACATCTCTCTTGCAATGGAAGTGGCAGCAAGTCAATTGGTGCAAGTGGTTTGAATCCATATACCACCTCAAACGGGCACATGTTTGTGGTAGAGTGAACTGCCCGATTGTAAGCAAACTCCGCGTGCGGCAAACACTCTTCCCACTCCTTCAAATTCTTCTTGATCATTGTACGCAGCAAGGCTGAGAGTGTGCGGTTCACTACCTCTGTTTGCCCATCAGTTTGGGGGTGACACGTTGTTGAAAACAGCAACTTGGTTCCTAATTTTGCCCACAATGTTTTCCAAAAGTAGCTCATGAACTTCACATCTCGATCTGAAACAATAGTCCTTGGCATTCCATGCAAGCGAACAACTTCCCTGGAAAAAAAATCAGCAACATGTGAAGCATCGTCGTTCTTGTGGCACGGAATGAAGTGTGCCATTTTTTAGAACCTATCAACCACAACAAAAATTGAATCCCTCCCCCTCTTAGTCCTAGGCAGTCCTAAAACAAAATCCATGCTAATATCTTCCCAAGGAGCATTTGGAACAGGTAGGGGAGTATATAAACCATGGGGGTTCAGTTTAGACTTAGCTTTGTGGCATATGATGCATCGCTGCACAAATCTCTCAACGTCCTTCCTCATCTTTGGCCAATAAAAGTGATCGGCCAACAGCTCATAAGTTTTCTCACAACCAAAGTGTCCCATTAATCCTCCTGCATGTGATTCCTGCAACAACAAAGGCCTAACCGACGAATCTGGAACACACAACTTGTTAGCCCTAAAAAGGAACCCATCATGCACATGGTACTTATCCCAACCTTTCCCATCTTTACATTTTGCATATGGTTCTGAAAATATATGACCAGTGCAATATAGTTCTTTCAAGCTCTCAAGTCCTGGTACCTTCACTTCTAATTGTGTCAGAAGAACATGCCTACGGGACAAAGCATCGGCAACCATGTTTTCCTTTCCTTTCTTATACTTCACAATATATGGGAAAGTTTCAATGAATTCTACCCATTTATCATGCCTACGATTCAGTCTAGCTTGGCCTTTCAAATGTTTCAAGGCCTCATGATCAGAATGTACAATAAACTCTTTAGGCCATAAGTAGTGTTGCCAAGTTTCAAACACTCTAGCCAAGGCATACAACTTGGTATGGGGTGAAACCCGAGACGGTCAATCTTTCATGAAAGGAGCGGATCCCTACGATGAACACGAAGAACACAAGGGGAAAACGAGGGGAAACACGAGAAAAACACTCAACCAACAAGAAATAGATCACACATATGCTAGATCGATGAACACAAAGAGATACACGATGATCCAAGGTCAACAAAGGACGATACAAAGTAACCGGTTCTTCTCCGATAGGAGGTCTTGATGGGGGTCTTCTCCGTGAGGAGGTCTTGAATCCAATGATCTTCTCCAAAGAGGGGCCGCAGTCTCTCTCGAGGAGGAGATCCGCATGGATGAGCGAAGCTCTATCTCACATATGAGCTAAACCAACGCTAACCCTAACTAGGAGGAGGGGGAGGAGTATATATAGTGCTAGTACAAGTTGTGGCGAATTGGAGGGGTACATGGGCCCTTGGCCCGTTCACTGTGCGCAGACAGGCGTCGTGTCGATGTACTAGAGTAGGGGTACCCTAGTATCCCGAACTTGTGCACGGGCAGTCGCAGCGTCCCGCGGCAAGGCTTGCCAGGTGACCGCCAAGGCCCTCTATGGTTCCTTTAGAGCCATTCAAGAACAAACTATTTAAGCCAAAGAGACAAGTCCCCGGCAAGAGGAGCTTGCCGGGAAGGCCACTCAAGGCACAAGACCCCGGCAAGAGGAGCTTGCCGGGAAGGCCAACCAAGGCATCTCAAGGAACTTGCTGCGACGCGCCACGCGTCCCGGCAGGACCCGGTGAGCGACAAGCTCCCAGACGCGGCAAGACAACGACCGCGGCAAGGCATTTTCCGCGGCAAGCCACCACTCTGTACCTGCGCTCCAGCACACCCACCTACGTGTCGCTTTGGGACCCTTCCAGGCGTACATGGCGGGAGGCTGTGCAGCCAGGGGAACACTGTGGCATGCGGCACTGACAAGATCGCCATCATGGCGAGTGGTGGCGCCCCTGACGGTCCCTTTTCTGCACCGTCTGGGCGACATAGATAGGCATTTAATGCCTTTGTCCCCTGCCGTCGGGGTTAGGTATGATTCAGTGTGTAGGTAGCTGTACCTACCGCATCACCTTTCCATTTTTGCCCTTGCCTACGTTGCCACCTGTTGGAGACCCCTTGAGCATATAAAAGGAGGCCCATGCACAACGTAGAGGAGGATGGCCCCCAGAAGGACGAACAGTAGAACACTCCCGCTCGGTCTCGTTAGCTGCTGGTGTGTACTGTAGCACTTCGCGCTCCCGAGCAAGAACTCAATACAATCTACAAAGCAGCAGTAGGAGTATTATCTCGCCGGAGAGCTCTGAAGCTGGGTAAAAACCCCTCGTGTGCTTCGCCTCGATCCGCTCTTTGCGCGGCCTCCGCCCCCCGCCGAACCGAGAAGGGGCTCCGTCCCCATAGGTGCTCGAGGAGCCAGAATCCCCGGCATCTTTGGCGCACCAGGTAGGGGGCATCGAAGCTGTGTGAACCCAATCCGGCGTTCGCACGAGCTAGATCTTCATTTACTTCATCGGCATGCCGCCGAAGAAGAAGGCTTCGGAGGCGGCTGCTCCGTCCGCGTCGAACCCACCGCCGCCGGAGCAAACGACTGGTCGGGAAGACGCCGTCAGAAGAATGGGCGTTGACGAAGGAGCCCACGGTGCCGCCAGGTCCAAGGACAAGGCTGCGCTGCCCGCCGGCGGTGTAGCAGGCTCCCACGACGACCGGGAGTCCGCGGATGCTCCGCGCCCATCCCAGGAAGCACGAGAGCGGCAGCGTCGTGGTACTCACGGTACCATACGCTCGCTGGACCCGAATCGAGCTGGCGGATCTCGAGATGCTCAAGGCCAGCATCCACGCCAACGTGCTGGCGCGAGCAAGGCACGGTCGCCTGGACGGAATACTGCTCCTTCTAACATCGTTGGAAGTCCGAGCATATCCCGCTCCTCGCACCATTCGCCACCGCTACCCGCCACTCCAGCAGAAGCTTTGGCGCGAGCTCAACTGCTCCTAGACTTCCCTCCAACGCCCGACAAGATCGACGACTGGAGGGCCACCATTCAGAGCCTCATCGGCTTCGCCAACGGCGACACTCCGCGGCAGCCAACCACATCGCAGCCGCGGCAAGCCAGCCAGGTGCGAGCCGATGGCGACAAGACCGGTGGGGGTGCGACCACCGTGCACTCCCCGCCCCGAGGGCCAAGATCGCCGACTCGCCGGGTCCACCACGACAGCAACTCCACCGCTTCATCAGATCCGCGAACTCATCGCGATCAACGCCACGTTCTTCACGAACGGCAGCAAGAAGACGCTCGTACCCGCATCGAGCGCCGAAGAGAAACACGGCGTCAATCAGACCGGCGCGCTGGGCCCACTATCGACATGCATGCGCCAGGGGAACCAGGCGACCTGTCCTACGCGGTAGGTTGCCCTGCGTTTACTCGTGAGCTGCGGCAAGTCCAGTGGCCCAGCACGAAGAATTTCAAGCCAGACGTACCCGAGAAGTACGACGGCAGGTTGCATCCGTCGGAGTTCCTCAGCATCTACACCATCGCGGTGCAGGATGCCGGGGGGCGAGGCGACAAGATCCTTGCCAACTACTTCCCGCTGGTGCTCAAGCCCAACGTCAGATCCTGGCTCATGCACTTGCCGGAAAACTCCATATCTTCCTGGGCAGACCTGTGCCATCAGTTTGTTGGCGCCTTTACAGGCGGCCACAAACCTCATGGCCAGGAGAGTGACCTTCACTTGCTTGCCCAGAAAGAAGGAGAGCCCTTGCGCAAGTACATCCAGAGATTCAGCCAAGTGCAACGCAACATCCCAGATGTCCACCCTGCCGCGGTCATCAGCGCGTTCCACCAGAACGTGCGTAACTGCAGGATGCTGGAGGAGATGGCGATGTGCAAGATCAGAGACGTCAGCGAGCTGTATGCTCTGGCCGACAGATGTGCACGTGCTGAGGAAGGGAGGAAACTCCCCGGAGAAAATACAGGAGCTGGAGGATCTGACAGCGACGATAATGCCCCGGCAAATAAAAACCGGTGGCGGAACAACAGGAAGAGAAAAGGCAAAGATGTGCTAGTTGTTGAGCAGTCCGGCAACGACGGTGGCGCCAAGAAAGCCAAAGATGGTAGCTCCGGCAAGGAGGTTGCCACATGCGCCAACTGCCAGGCTGTGGTAGCCGCTGACAAGCAGGACGGCACCAACAAATAGTACTGCAAGATCCACCGCACCAAGGGCCATGACCTCAAGAGCTGCAAGAAGGTCGAGCAGCTTGTCGAGCTGCAAAAGGCCGAGTATGAGCGACGCGACAAGGAGAAGGCCCAAGGAGGTGCTGGAGGATCCGGTACGAAGCGCACCGGCCGGGGAGGACGCCGCGGCAAGGCCAATCAGCGGCAAGGAGACAGGCCTCCCCGCGGCCGCGACAAAGATGAAGATGACGAAGACGAAGACATGGATGATGACGAGACCAGCGAGCAGGAGTTTCAGAAAGCTACAGAGGTCTTGTGCGTTGACGGTGGTGCTTCTCTGCATACTTCACACCGCCAAATCAAGCAGTGGGTGCGGGAAGTCAATGCGGCAGAACCACCCATCGAGTCACGCAAGCTTTTGAAATGGTCCAGCACGCCTATCATCTTTGGTGTTGAGGACCACCCTGATCGCGCAACTGCGGTCGGGTGTTTGCCGATGTTGGTTTCACCAGCTATCCGCAACCTCAAGGTCACTAAGATGCTAGTTGACGGCGGGGCCGGCTTGAACCTGATCTCCTCCGCTGTGCTCCGAAAACTCCAAGTCCCTGACAGCGAGCTCGAAGAGACCGGCACGTTCCAAGGAATCAACCCGGGAAGGAGCAAGCCGAAGGGGAAGATCACGCTGCCGGTGACATTTGGCAGCGAGCCGAACTTCAGGACTGAGAGGATCACTTTTGACGTTGCCGATTTTCCATTGCCTTACAATGGAATTCTCGGCCGTCCAACGCTCGCCAAGTTCATGGCGGCCTCTCACTACGCGTACAACATGCTGAAGATGCCAGGCCCGATAAGTGTCATCTCTGTCCATGGCGACAAGAAAGATGCTCTTATCTGTGCCAACAAGATTTACCGGGAAGCAGCAGCCGCGGCGGATCGCGAGTCACTTGCCGCTGAAGCTCCCGGGGGGAAGAAGAGGACCAAGTCCGGCAAGAGTTCTGAAGCCCACTCCGGCAAGCGCACCTCTTCGGAGTGCTGCGCTACCGTTGAGGACGCACCATCGAGCTCCACCGGCAAGTGTAAGAAGACGATGGCAGCTCCGCCAGCGACCAAGAAGGTGTCCGCCAAGGAGGACGGCGCTGGTGGTACTTTCACCATCAGTGCCACTCTCGACCCTAAATAGGAAAGCGCGCTCGTTGCTTTCCTGCGGGCGAATGTTGATGTGTTTGCGTGGCAACCGTCTGACATCCCCGGTGTTCCCAGGAAAGTAATTGAGCACCACATTGCCGTCTGTCCTCATGCGCGGCCCGTCAAGCAAAAAGTCAGGAAACAAGCAGTGGAGCGCCAAGAATTCATCGCAGAAGAGATCAAGAAGTTCGAAGCAGCAGGCCTTGTCAGAGGAGTGCTCCATCCGACGTGGTTGGCCAATCCTATAGTCGTGCGCAAAGCAAACGGGAAATGGAGGCTTTGTATCGACTTCACCGATGTTAATAAAGCTTGTCCCAAAGATCCATTTCCCCTGCCGCGCATCGACCAGATGTGACTTGCTTTCATTTCTTGATGCATACTCAGGATATCATCAGATCTTCATGGCAGAAGAGGATGAGGAGAAAACCGCATTCATCACTCCATGTGGCACGTACTATTTCGTACGGATGCCTTTCGGTTTGAAGAATGCTGGTTCAACATTTGCAAGGGTAGTCCATACCGCTTTTGAACCGCAAATACACAGAAATGTGGAAGCCTACATGGATGATATAGTGGTCAAGAGCAGAGACAAAGCAACTCTGATTCAAGATCTAGAAGAGACTTTTGCAAATCTGCACAAGATCAGCCTCAAGCTCAACCCCGAGAAGTGCGTGTTTGGAGTCCCTTCCGGCAAGCTTCTCGGGTTCTTCGTGTCTCAGAGAGGAATTGAAGCCAATCCCGACAAGATCAAGGCCATTGAGCAGATTGAAGCACCGAAGCGCGTCAAGGATGTGCAGAAACTTGCCGGCTGCGTGGCGGCTCTCAGCAGGTTTATCTCTCAGTCTGCTGAGCGTGCCCTGCCATTTTTCAAAATCTTGAAAAAGGCAGGTCCAATGAAATGGACTCCGTAAGCGGAGGCTGCGCTGCAGGACTTGAAGAGATACCTGTCCTCCACTCCAATACTTGTCGCACCTAAGCCACAAGAGAAGTTGCTGTTGTATCTGGCGGCAACCAATCAAGTGGTTAGTGCTGCGCTAGTAGCGGAGAGGGAGGCTGATGATGAGCCAGCGACCGCGGCAAGCACGTCCAGCGACAAGCAGGGGGCTTCCCCGACAAGCTCTGGTCCCGACAAAGATGGATCTGCGCAAATGAGCGAAGGAACACAGCAGAAGAAAATGGTGCAGCGCCCAGTCTACTTTGTCAGTTCCCTTCTGCAGGGGGCTAGGTCAAGGTACTCTGGTGTGCAGAAATTGCTTTTCGGCCTTCTCATGGCCTCGAGAAAGCTGCGCCATTACTTCCAAGCACATGAGATCACAGTTGTCACTCGCTTTCCGCTGAAGAGGATACTGCAGAATCCAGAAGCAACATGCAGGATTGTTGAGTGGGCACTGGAACTGTCAAGCTTTGGCCTCAAGTTTGAGAGCACTTCAACTATCCAGAGCAGAGCATTGGCAGAATTCATAGCAGAGTGGACGCCAACACCAGACGAAGAAATTCCAGAGACGAGCATCCCCGTCAAGGAAGCAAGCAAAGAGTGGCTGATGTACTTTGATGGTGCTTTCTCGCTGCAAGGCGCTGGTGCTGGCGTGCTGCATGTCGCACCCACCGGAGAGCACCTCAAGTACATGGTCCAGATGCACTTTCCCAAGGAGCAAGCAACAAACAATACTGCAGAGTATGAGGGATTGCTTGCCGGTCTCAGGATCGCGGCGAACCTTGGGATCAAGCAGCTCATTGTCAGGGGTGACTCGCAGCTTGTCGTCCGCCAAGTGAACAAGAATTATCAGAGTCCGTTGATGGAAGCTTACGTTGACGAAGTGAGGAAGCTAGAAGAGCGCTTTGTCGGCCTACAGATGGAACATGTTCCAAGAGCTCAAAACGACATTGCTGACGGCCTGTCAAAGTGCGCAGCACTTAAGTTACCTGTGGAACCAGGGATCTTTGTGCTCAAGCTGACTCAACCGTCTGTGACGCCATCAACTCGACAGAGCAAGAAGAGGAAGTTGATTTCTGGTGACTATCTTCCGGCAGAGCTTCCCGAAGCCGCCGCCAAGAAGGTCCCCAAGATCAACGCCAAGAGTGCTGAGGAGCAGTCTGCTCCGACAAGCCCCAGGGTTTGTTTCGTTGTAGCAGACGCTCCCGACAAGTTTTGCTCCGGCAAGCTTGCAGGGGAACGTCAAGCTCCGGCTGAGCCGCAGGCTCTCGCCGTAGAAGCGGATGTTCCCGCAGCACCAGATATGCCTTTAGTCCTTGCTGTCGAGCCCCAAGCTCCAGCATGGGCACATCAGATCGTCCGTTTCCTCCAGACAGGAGAACTTCCCGAAGAGCCAGAAGAAGCGGAAAGAGTAGCCCGACAGTCAAGTATGTACCAGTTTGTCGACAACACACTGTACAGAAGAAGACTCAATGGAGTGAAATTGAAGTGTATTCCCCGGGAAGATGGACAGAAGCTGTTGGCAGAGCTACATGGAGGCATTTGTGGTCACCACATTGGCGCAAGAGCGCTTGCCAGCAAAGCTTTCCGGCAAGGTTTCTTTTGGCCGACAGCCCTCCAGGATGCAACTGCACAAGTAACCAAGTGTGAAGCGTGCCAGTTCCATTCCAAGAAGATACACCAGCCAGCTCAAGCTCTCCAAACGATCCCTTTATCCTGGCCATTTTTGGTCTGGGGGCTCGACATCCTCGGCCCCTTCCCCCGAGCAGTCGGGGGCTTTGAGTACTTGTACGTCGCAATCGACAAGTTCACAAAGTGGCCGGAAGTGGAACCAGTGAGGAAGGTGACAGCACAATCAACAGTCAAGTTCTTCAGGTCGATTGTTTGCCGCTTCGGGATCCCTAACCGGATCATCACCGACAACGGTACGCAATTCACGAGCCGCACCTTCATGCAGTATGTCCAAGATCTTGGCGCCAAGGTCTGCTTTGCTTCTGTTGCTCACCCCAGGAGCAACGGTCAAGCGGAGAGGGCAAATGCTGAAGTGCTGCGTGGGCTCAAGACCAGGACTTTCGACAGGCTGCACAAGTGCGGAAGAAACTGGATTGAGGAGCTGCCGGTGGTTCTTTGGTCGATCAGGACGACGCTAAATCGAGCCACTGGCCAGACACCTTTCGCTCTAGTCTATGGAGCAGAGGCAGTTATCCCCACGGAACTCGTATACGGGTCACCTCGAGTGCTCGCTTATGATGAGCTTGAGCAAGAGCAGCTGCGGCAAGATGACGCGCTGCTCCTTGAGGAAGTTCGTCTTCAGGCTGCTGTGCGAGCTGCTCGCTACCAGCAAGCTTTGCGCCGCTACCATAGCCGCAAAGTCAAAGCCAGAAGTCTCGAGGAAGGCGACCTTGTTCTTCGGCGCGTTCATTCCGCCAAGAATTCCAACAAGTTGACGCCGAAGTGGGAAGGCCCTTATCGGGTGAAACGAGTCACTAGGCCTGGCGCTGTCCGCCTTGAGACCGAAGATGGCATTCCGGTGAGCAACTCCTGGAACATCGAGCATCTTGGTAAGTTTTACCCGTAAGGCGCGGTTGTCGGACCCTGTCTGGCAACCACCATTTTGTACAAGTCTTGCCACTGTTGCATGTAATCCTTTGTACAAAGCCAGGCGCAGACCCTGAGCTAAGATAAAGCGCTGGCGCCCTGAGTTTTAGCATGCATGCTGAGTCGAGTCTCGTCCTTGGTTAGGGTTGACAGTGCTTAGTTGCGGCTAACCCCTAACTTAGAGGTCGTGTGTGCGTCCCATTGTCGTTCTTTTCATTTCCCTTGGTTCGCAGGGCTCGCATATCCTGACCAGACCACTTGAGGACGAAAAGGAGAAGAAGGACGGACCAACATCTAGACCCCGGCAAGCCAGCGTTGCCGGGGGGCTGCAAGACCCCGGCAAGCCAGTGTTGCCGGGGGCTACAAGTACAAAGATTAACCCACGGCGAACCAGAGTTGCCGGGGGCTGCAATCTCAGATAAGTTTTTCATCCCTTATCATGCATTCTCTTATGGACTGAGGTATGCGAAACCTCATTTCTTCCTAAAAGCTACCGTGCTCCCTTAACTCTAGGCCCTGGGGCTCGTTCCCGGGGCCAGATTTGGTCGTAGTCACGGCAGCAAAGGGACGAAATGAGGAGCCTGAACCCGCCTCCTCCCTGCCTCTGCCAAAAGCGTGAGAAAGGTCGAGCGACGTGGGAAGACGGTAGGGCCTGCTGCCGGGGAAAAAGTGTCTATCTTTAAGATATTAAGGATTTGCTCCTTGGCGTGGGTTCCACCCACAAGACAAGTGACCCGGCAAGCATCCCCTTTTCATTAAAGAGCATTCCACTCAGGTACAGTTCATAAGAGAATGAAAAACATGAATAATGGGATTACAAGCTTTAAATGCAACTAAGGCCCGAGGGCTTACAAATTAAAAAGAGATAAGGTGCCTGTAATCCTTTTCTTGTTCCTATCTTCAGGAGGTAGGGCAAGGAGGCGAAAAGGGCAAAAGGGGCGCCTAGGCGAGCTACGGGTGGCAGAAGACACCAAGAGAACGTCTCGGTGGTCGTCCAGAGGCTGGATGGTGATGGCGGCGCCGGAAGAGGGCTCGAAGACGAGGCGGCAGGACGTCAGCACGCTGTCGAGGGCGTCGTGCCCTCGTACTCCGAGTTGACGGCCTTGCCGCCTGCCCTCTTCCTCTTCCGCAGCCTTCCTACGCCAGCCGCCCAAGGAGACGGCCCCGAGAAGCTCGAGGAGCCGACGACGCGGATGATGGGGTCGCCGGTGCCACGCGGAGCGGCGCCCGACACCTAGTCGGACCCGTCATCCTGCCGCCCGCCACCCTCGTCATCGCTGTCGCTGTCTTCCTCGTCACTCCCGCCCGAGGAGGAGTCTTCGCTATCGGAGGAGCTCTCCACGCAGCACCTTGCCCGAGTCCCGAAGCACCCGAAGACCTTGACGGAGAGGAGACCGCCCTCCATCAGCTTAAAATGGAGGGTGGGCCCCGCCGTCAAGCTGTGGATGCGGGTGAACGTCTTCCACCCTCGTCCAAGATACATCACATTAGGGGCCGGGAAATCAACGCGGACTCGCGTACCGCTGATTCCGCAGCCCCTCATGTGCAACCTTAGTGTCTCGGGCGGATCCAGCTCCATCTCGCTCGCAAATGGAGTCGGGAGACGGAGACGACGATGAGGCGGCCGACGCAGCCTGACGAAGAACTCGCAAGGGTCGTCCCTGATATGGTCCGCCACGGGAAGAGGAACCGCTGGCAGAGGCGAGGCCGGCGAGCTGCCCCGTCCACCTCTTCCCCGAGTGCCTCGGCCTCGCCCTCGACCTCGCCCGCGGCCTCGCCCCCTCCCTCTTCCCCTTGCGGCTGGCTCTACCACCACGAGTGCGGGAGAGGGAGGGACGCGCTGTCTAGCGGCGACCCTCGTCGCCACCGTTGAAGGACCAGGGTTCCCTTTCTCCATGGCGAATGAGAGAGAGGGGAGCAGAAGCTGAAGGAAGGAGGAGATAAAAGAATGCGGGCTTCCGTCCCCCCCATCCCGCTCCTTATAAAGGAGCGGGGTGGGGGCTCGGCCGCCCCGCTCAGCCAATCAAGACACGGAAGGAGCAGGGAACTGGGCCCGACCCTCTGCCTCGACCCGTGACGGCCCGGTTTCCCGCCTCCACCGTTCGCCACTCCAAGCGCATGGAGGCCGCGTGGCAGGCGTACAGAGCTGAGGCGACGGATGAGGCGAACTCTCCCCCACCCCGTGATCGTGGGGAGTGGACGCCTCGAAGACCACGCCTCCACGCCTCCCTCCGTTTATGGGGAAGATACGAACCGCCAGGAGGCGGGCGTTTCACTTTCACGAATAAAGAACCACCCACGACCTCTCCCACGACACCGCAATCGACGCGTGCCGTTCGGGGAGGGCGCGGTGGGTGCGTAGCAAGGTACGACGTGACCCAGGCCGCGCGTGCCCGTGCCATATTTTGGGCCTGGCCCAACAGTGCTCGGCACCGTGTATGGCCCAGGCCCGGGGGCTCCTGTCGGTGTACTAGAGTAGGGGTACCCTAGTATCCCGAACTTGTGCACGGGCAGTCGCAGCGTCCCGCGGCAAGGCGCGGCACGGGCAGGCCCGGGGGTTCCTTGAGAGCCATTCAAGAACAAAGTATTTAAGCCAAAGAGACAAGTCCCCGGCAAGAGGAGCTTGCTGGGAAGGCCACTCAAGGAACAAGACCCCGGCAAGAGGAGCTTGCCGGGAAGGCCAACCAAGGCATCTCAAGGAACTTGCCGCGACGCACCACACGTCCCGGCAGGACCCGGTGAGCGACAAGCTCCAAGACGCGGCAAGAAAACGGCCGCGGCAAGCCACCACTCTATACCTGCGCTCCAGCACACCCACCTACGTGTCGCTCTGGGACCCTTCCAGGCGTACGTGGCGGGAGGCTGTGCAGCCATGGGTACACTGTAGCATGCGGCGCAGACAAGATCGCCATCGTGGCGAGCGGTGGCGCCCCTGACGGTCCCTTTTCTGCACCGTCTGGGCGACGTAGATAGGCATTTAATGCCTTTGTCCCCTGCCGTCAGGGTTAGGTATGATTCACTGTGTAGGTAGCTGTACCTACCGCAACACCTTTCCATTTTTGCCCTTGCCGACGTTGCCACCTGTTGGAGACCCCTTGAGCATATAAAAGGAGGCCCATGCACAACATAGAGGAGGATGGCCCCCAGAAGGACGAAGAGTAGAACACTCCCGCTCGGTCTCGTTAGCTGCTGGTGTGTACTGTAGCACTCCGCGCTCCCGAGCAAGAACTCAATACAATCCACAAAGCAACAGTAGGAGTATTATCTCTCCGGAGAGCTCCGAAGCTGGGTAAAAACCCCTCGTGTGCTTCGCCTCGATCCGCTCTTTGCGCGGCCTCCGCCCCCCGCCGAACCGAGAAGGGGCTCCGTCCCCATAGGTGCTCGAGGAGCCAGAATCCCCGGCACGCCGGATGTCCGGGCTGGGGGGCCGGATGTCCGGGCGTTCGCGGGAGGCCGGATGTCCGGGGCACGGGCCGGATGTCCGGGCTGGCGTGGCCGGTCGCGGAGCTCTCTGGATAGCGGGGTCCGGATGTCCGGGCTGTGGGCCGGATGTCTGGGGCTTCGTGGGAGGCCGGATGTCCGGGCTGGAGGCCGGATGTTCGGGCTGAATGGGTCAACCTACGGGTGGCCCTTGGCATTGGTGCCGGATATCCGGGCTGGGGGGTCGGATGTCCGGGCTTGCGGGAGTGGCCGGATGTCCGGGGCCTGGCCGGATGTCCGGGCCCTGTAGCAGCTTGCCCTTCTTCCTTCTCCTTCCTTTGCTTCCGCGCACGCTTGGCCTAGTTCCTTGGGCTCTCCATGGTCTCCTCAGGTGTACCTGAGTATGCACAAGGTCCGCGCTTGAAGTAGCATCCATGTATTACATGCGGAAAGGGAAGATTCGGAAAGGAGCGAGTTCACCTTAGGTCCAATGGCGTTGGCTTGAGTGTACATGGGGATGATCGTCGGATGCTCCGCATCATCTCCCCTCCCTTGGGAAAGATCCGACATCGGATCGAAAACCTCATCACCATGGAAACGGTTGTCGTGGACGAACTTGTAGTTGGACGAAGCGGGAGACATGGCGCAATCCAAGTACTCCAAGGTGTCTCCGGAGTGGTACACATGCAAAAAGAGCAAACACAAGCGACACTCGGAAATACAATGGTTAGCGCACACAAAGTGTCCATCAAGTAAGTATGAGTTCGTCCGAAGGAATTGTTCATGAAAAGGCTTGAGAAGCTTATCCAAATGATGTAAAATGACATGTAAAGCAGTCATGGGAGCAAAAGCATTCATTGTGCACACAAATGTGTCATGAATATGGTTAATGCAACCACGGTGCAAAATGATATCATAGTGAGAAGGTTTATCAAGAGCATGAATATGGCAATGGATGCGCAATATGATTATGTTATCATGCAATTGATGGTAGGCAATATGATCACGATTTATGAATATGCCATCAAGAAAGATCACAACAAATTTGCTAAGGAAATGCACAAGATCATATATCATGGATGACATTGAAATACAAGATGCAACAAGGCAATCACAATGTGTGTCAATCCATGCATAGGGTGCAAACTTGTGGTGAGTATGATATGTCCATCGAGCATGACATGTATGAGCACAATCAACAAATATGAATGTGTGGGTGCAATGTGTCAAAGGAGTGTTGATGTACCAATGCTCGATGTCGTGGCATGAGTGGAGGTTCGAAGGTGCATCCAATAAGTCCGAGCGCTCCTCAATGTAAAGGTCCATAGAGCCAATCTTCAATGTCGGTCCTCCATCCAATAGATGTATCATGTAGACAAGAAGAAGGAAACAACAATGAAAGAATGACCCGTCCAATATGCATATATGAGGATGGCTGAAAGGGAAGGAGGTCACCTTTAGGTGTTTCTCAAGGATGATGGAGTTGCACATCTTGTATGCCTTCACATAACCAATATGTCTCATGATGGTACCTCCTTTTGAATCCTTCAAAATTAAAGAACATGACAAACACTTGGAAAAACAAATGCGGTTAGTGCAAATGCAAGACCTATCATTCGAGGGGTGAGATACCCAACAAGTGTTTGCATCATTCTTATCATAAGAAAGGACAAGGTGTGGTATGGTATGAAAGCATATGATGCAACTACAACCAAAGACAATAGGCTTAAACAAGGAAGCATGCATCACAAGTAATATGTCCAAGTCTCCACGATCAATAAGCATAGCATGGGTGCACTCACTACAATGGCATATGAGAGGTGCAACTAATGGAGACAAGAGACAAAGATCAAGATATATCATGTGAGAGGCATGAACATATATGTCATCAACCCAAGAAAGCGAGTAATGGAACATGGGTGATGCAACAAAGCAAGCAATCATAGAGATCAAGTCAAGCAAGCTAGTAGTGCGATGATTCAACGTACTAGAAGGAATCATGGCAAACATGTCATGTGTGCAAATAGTGGGCATATAAAATGCACATGACATTCCACAAGCATAAAGGCAAGATATGAGGAAAATAGCATCAATAGCATGGGGCACATGATAAACATGGCAATAGCAACAAAGATCTCCACCAAGCATGCAAATACACATAGGAGTAGCATAATGGTGAATCGTGGGTAGATGCAAGCAAGGGTCACAATTGCATGTCAAAATCATAGAAAGAGGCATAGCATGCAAAGTGAACACGGGAAAATGGACATAACATAACAAGTGATATATAGCCCAAAGCCGTGCGATAGCCAAGTAAAAGAGATGCGCGTAGTCCTTGCGCGAAGGGAACGGTGGTAAGGATAGTCCACGGGATCCCAAATCATCGTTGCTCTCAAGAGCTCGTTTTGTCAACTCGTGGGATTGCGAGTTTGACATGTATTCATGGGTACCTACACAAAAGAGACACAAACGAAAGAAATTGTGTGTGTGGTAAATGTACACATCATCCATCATGATGTGTATGTGCGAGTGAGTGTTAGCACAAGATAAGCATCGCTCAAAGAAATTTGATGCATGGTACAAGAACATGTCATCCATCATGAAAGAATAGTTATTGTGTATGGCATGATGGGGATGCAAATTTAGCATAGAAGTATATGGCACATCAATAGCATGTTTATTCATGGGAAACATATGGTGCACGTAATTATGGAAATCATGCAAAGTATGGAATGCATCAAAATCTCCTAATATGTATGAGGAAACTATGGGGGTCTCCTCATGAGCATTAATGGAAACATCACATGGAGAATATTGACAATATCCAAAACAATGCATATTTGGAGCAATGTGATCATGGCATGGCATAGTAGATGAATTGCACAAATCATGTAAAGGAAGCATGGCAATATCATCACAAGAAAAACAAATGCCAATAACCATGGGCTTGCCATCTATGCCATAAGTGCAAATTGGGTTAATTTTAATGGCATATGCATAGTCACTATGAAGAGATTGCAAATATGACATATTGTTGATCTCATGCATAGCATATGACAAGTCAAGCGGATTGTCAAACATGATGTGACCTAAAGAATTGTCACAAGAAATCCTATGTAACGTGGCATCACAACTAATAGACTCCACATGAGAATCATCATATTCATCATAAATTGGTAAGTCATGACATGAAGAAGTCGCACTAGCATGAAGCATGGGAATAGGTGGATCAACATCATGCAACCAATCATTGTCAAGAATGTCCACTAGTGGGACTAGAGTATCACCTTCACCTATGATACCTTGTTCATTCCACTCATGTGGTGTAGGTGAGGTGGTGAAGACCAAATGGTGGTCATCTTCATCGTGATGGAACCATGTGGGGTGTGCATCATATTCCACCATGGCCATCGTCTTGTCCAAAGGAAGGACATAGTCGTCGTGAATCGGCGCGTCATCATATATGGGACCTAGCACCAAATGAGAAGACACAATAGAGGTAGAGGTTAAGTCGTTAGAAATCGAAGTGGCCTCACTCTCTCTATGTGGTGGTTCACTCACTCCCTCAAGGTAGGTGCACTCAAAGTCACATATGGTGGAGTCACTCATCTCACTCAAGTGGCGGGGGTTGTGGCTCTCCTCACATGGGAATTGGGGCAACACATCACATATGTGGCTAGTGGTGAAGTCACTCTCACTCTCAATATGGTGGGACAAGTCACTCAAGTCATCATACGTCGCCGTGGTCGAAGGGAAAATCCCATGCTCAACCATCTCGTCGTTGTCACCATGGATGAAGGCCGAAGATGGCACATCATCGCTCTCGCCTCCTAAGATGGAAGCATCATCCTTGCTCGTCACCAAGTCGCTCGCCTCCAAAGCTTGGTCCTTGAAGGTCTCCGTAGTCGTACTCGTCGCCGCACCATCTTGAAAAAGAGTCATGGAGGACTCGGCATCATCAATGCCACAAAGAGGGATGGCGATGAAGTCAAACTTGGGAGCATCGTCTTGGAGCTCATCGGGCTTGGACATCTTGGTGGTACTAGCCTCATGCTCGTCGTCTTTGAGTTTGGTCTTCGAGAAGTGTGCTTGGGATGGAGAAGCCTTGGCCTTCATGAGTTCTTGTTCTGCCTTGAGAGCACCAATGTAGTTTTCGTCGAGGGACTTGTAGTTCTCGAGGAAGATAGTCTTGGAGATGTCGTTGTTCAATCCCATCATGAAGTGGAACTTCATTGACATGGGGTCGTCCATGCCGGCTCGTCGCAAGGCTTTCTTCATCTCCTTGAAGTACTCGTCGATGGACTTGGATCCTTGGATGGTGTTCTCCAATTGGCGTAGAAGTTGTTCCATGTAGGTTGGAGGCACAAAATCTCGCCGCAACGCTCTCTTCGTCTTAGGCCAACTCATATCGTAGCTCTCCGAATGTGTGTGAAGCCACCATGTCAAGGCGTAGTCGTGGAAGTTTCTTGTGGCACACTTAACTTGATCTTCGGGAGGAACTTGATGTAGCTTGAGGTAGTCGTCCATCAAACGCTCCCACTTGAGATACTCCTCGGGTTCTGGAGTCCCATAGAAAGGAATCTCGTGGTCGGTGTCGAGGTCGTAGTAGCTCGTGGAGGTCGCGGACTTGAGCTTGGGGAGCTTCTCTTGAGCGTAGTCTTGACGTGCTTGTTGGTGAAGATGCCGTATATCCAAAGGCGAAGATGCCTTGAAGTCGCTTGGCGAAGATGCCAAGGGAGATGGTGAAGTCGTTGAGCGGTTGTTGGTGTTGAGCTCTTGACCTTCACGTTCGTGGTGGTGATGGTGTCGATGCCGATGTGATCTTGCCGGAGATGGTAGCTTGGAAGCATGTGCTCTTGGGCGTCTTCTCGAAGATGAGGAAGATCGCTTGTAGGACTTGATGAGGGCTTTGATCTCTTCCATTTGAGCGTTCATTTTGGCTTCGTTGGAGTTGTTCGTGGCATAGAACTCGTTGTTGTTGTTGTAGACCGAGGGTGAAATGCCTTGCCTATCCATCACAAGACTCGAGCAAATATGAGTGGGAGAAAGAGAAGAACTTATACCAAATGTACCTTGACCGATGTTGAAGATGGATCAATGATCATTCAATGTGTAACAAGGAAATAGCATAATTGGTATCAATTCTTGTCGTTTTCTCACACCTACACAAATAAGGCTTACGGTGGAGCTCGCTGAGGATAGTGGCACAAAAATTTCATGCAAAATGTTAGCAAGAGTCAATAATGCTGAAAGAGATTCATAAATTCGCAAGTGAAACAAGGAGACCAATAGCAAAGAATGGCACACGGAAACACACACACGGATAGATAGATGGGGTCGTGCAACCAAGGAATGAGCACAAAATGTGGAGTCCACGGAAAACGCTCGTGTTGCACAACTCAAGAGAGACGCTAGCACGATTGCTCTATAGGCAGATACGACACTTGTGCACAACCTATGATATGCAAAATGGATAAATTTCTATCCCAAGTATGGTATATATTTATGGTTCTCGGTGTTTCTCTCAAGATGATCCAAGATGATCGGATATGACAACCTTATATGCAATGTGGTATGATGCTATGGCACTTGCTTACAAGCTTCTTTGCTCTTCTCTTTTGCTTAAAAGCTTATTCTATTTTTTGTATGTATGGCCACTTTGCGAAATGCACAAACCAAGATAGCAATTGTGTATATGCGGGAACAAACTTGTGACACAAGGGATGATATGATTCCAATATGATATGGTTTGTATGCAATGGGAGGTATGATCACTAATGTGCACAAGTAACGTTGCCAGCAATACTCAAATGGCTAGTCTCGATAGGTAAGTGACGCAAAATGGGCTAGGGGTTATCAATGCAATTGCAAGGGGAATATACAATGGTGTCGTCGAGGCTACCGTCCTTGGCGATGATGAGTGGCAGTGTTCTTGATGTAAATACGAAGATGATGGAGACTTGTCCCTAAGTAGCCGAAACACCTTAGGAAACAGAAAAACCACAACTCAAGATCTCAAGGACAAATGTCAAATGGTGGTAGTGGGAATGCGGTGGTGGTTTTGCGGAAGCTCAATGGGATTGCCGAAATGTAATGATGGGTTATGGAGTATGCAATGCAAAAGTCGAGGGTGAGGTGGATGGACTATACATGGTATCGGAGTTGGAAGCACGGTCCCTAAGTAGCCGAAACACCTTAGGAGACACAACTCACAACAAAAACAAAATTGGGTTAAGTTGGGTTGGCGGGAGTGTATGGTGGGTGAGCCTATGCGGAAGTTATGGTGGTGGAGGTTGATGAAGATGGAACCGTCCCTAAGTAGCCTAAATACCTTAGGAGACTCTAATCACAACTCAAACAACTACTAATGCTATAAGAAATGAAATGGGTTAGGTTGCGGAAGTCGGTGGTGGTTATGCGGATGTTGTGGTGGAAGCCCTAGGCAAAGATGCCAAAGTTGTCAAAATTTGATGGAGTCAAATGGTGATGGTAGTATTTTTATGGGATGGGGGATGTCAATAGCTTCAAAACGAGCTAAAGAACGTTAAAAACGGACTCCGGATGAATTAGTTATGGGCAAAACGGTGAAACGGGAAAAGCTGAAATCCCAGGGGTCGGACATCCGGGCTCGGAGCCGGATATCCGGGACCTGATGTCCAGAAACTTGCGCGATTTTGCGCTCCAGGAGCGGGATGTCCGGGCTAATGGCCGGATTTCCGGGCTGGCCGGATGTCCGGGGCTCGGGCCGGATGTCCGGGCTCCAAATCCGAGGTTGAACTCGAGGAACTCGATTTGGGGGCGGAAATTGATGATTTCAAGGATAAAATTGGAGAGATTTTGTGGATGGAAAGTGAGGAAACTTGAGGAAATGCTAGATCCACTCGAAACCAAGCAAATCCATGGATCAAAATCAACAAAACATCATCAAACCAACAAATCACAAAAAAAATTGGGGCTATTTTTGGTGGGGATTTTCGAAATTGGGGAAGAACACAACAAAATTAGGCTAGAAAACACAACGGGGAGGCTCCAAATCGTGATCAACGTGGCTCATGATACCAAGATGATACGTGGTGAAACCCGAGACGGTCGATCTTTCACGAAAGGAGCGGATCCCTACGATGAACACAAATAACACAAGGGGAAAACGAGGGGAAACACGAGAAAAATACTCAACCAACAAGAAATAGATCACACATATGCTAGATCGATGAACACAAAGAGATGCACGATGATCCAAGGTCAACAAAGGACGATACAAAGTAACCGGTTCTTCTCCGATAGGAGGTCTTGATGGGGGTCTTCTCCGTGAGGAGGTTTGAATCCAATGATCTTCTCCGAAGAGGGGCCGCAGTCTCTCTCGAGGAGGAGATCCGTATGGATGAGCGAAGCTCTATCTCACATATGAGCTAAACCAACGCTAACCCTAACTAGGAGGAGGGGGAGGAGTATATATAGTGCTAGTACAAGTTGGGGCGAGTTGGAGGGGTACATGGGCCCTTGGCCCGTTCACTGTGCGCAGACAAGCGCCGGATGTCCGGGCTGGGGGGCCGGATGTCCGGGCGTTCGCGGGAGGCCGGATGTCCGGGCACGGGCCGGATGTCCGGGCTGGCGTGGCCGGTCGCGGAGCTCTCTGGATAGCGGGGTCCGGATGTCCGGGCTGGGGGCCGGATGTCCGGGGCTTCGTGGGAGGCCGGATGTTCGGGCTGAATGGGTCAACCTACGGGTGGCCCTTGGCGTTGGTGCCGGATATCCGGGCTGGGGGGCCCGATGTCCGGGCTTGCGGGAGTGGCCGGATGTCCGGGCCCTGTAGCAGCTTGCCCTTCTTCCTTCTCCTTCCTTTGCTTCTGCGCACGCTTGGCCTAGGTCCTTGGGCTCTCCATGGTCTCCTCGGGTGTACCTGAGTATGCACAAGGTCCGCGCTTGAAGTAGCATCCAAGTCTTACATGCGGAAAGGGAAGATTCGGAAAGGAGCGAGTTCACCTTAGGTCCAATGGCGTAGGCTCGAGTGTACATGGGGATGATTGTCGGATGCTCCGCATCACAACTCCTTATCATAAACAGAATAATTCAATTGTGCACCACTCAGCTTCTCACTAAAATATGCTATTGGTTTTCGTTCTTGCATTAACACACCACCAATACCTATTCCACTAGCGTCACATTCTATCTCAAAAGTTTTAGTGAAATCAGGTAGAATCAGCAAAGGTGCTTTAGTTAATTGTTTCTTAAGCTCAAGAAATGCTTCTTCTTGTGGTGCACCCCATTTAAAGGGAATTCCTTTCTTGGTCAATTCATTCAAAGGTGCAGCAATTGTACTAAAATCTTTCACAAACCTCCGGTAGAAACAAGCAAGGCCATGTAAACTTCTCACCTGGCTTACATTCATTGGAGTTGGCCAATTCTTGATTGCTTCCACCTTAGATTCATCCACTTCAATTCCCTGTCCTGAAACGACACAGCCAAGAAAAACAACCTTGTTTGTGCAAAAGGAGCACTTCTCAATGTTAGCATATAGTTTTTCTGTCCTTAGCACATTCAGCACTTGTTTTAGATGTTCAATATGTTCCTCAATGGATCTGCTATAGATTAGGATGTCATCAAAGTACACAACAACAAATTTTCCAATGTAAGCTCTCAAAACATGGTTCATCAATCTCATGAATGTACTTGGTGCATTAGTTAATCCAAAAGGCATGACTAACCACTCATACAACCCAAATTTTGTTTTAAAAGCAGTTTTCCATTCATCTCCTTCTTTCATCCTAATCTGATGGTATCCACTCCTCAAATCAATTTTAGAGAAAACAGTAGAGCCACTCAATTCATCAAGCATATCATCTAACCTAGGAATAGGATGACGATACCTAATAGTTATAATATTGATAGGCCTACAATCCATTACCAATCGCCATGTGTCATCTTTCTTGGGCACCAAAATCACAGGTACAGCACAAGGACTTAAGCTTTCACGCACATAACCTTTATCTAAAAGTTCTTGTACCTGCCTTTGTATCTCCTTTGTTTCTTCAGGATTGGTGAGGAGAGGTCGATTCGGAAGTGATGCTCCTGGAATGAAGTGATGAGGACATCAAACCATTGTTACACCCACAACCCCTACTGTTACATATGATGGACCAATTACTAGAGCTCGCGCACGTCAATTAAATTACCAGGTGTTGGGGATATTACTGTTGGGCGTAAACCGGCCTAAGTGGGCCGGGTTGACTTCATCAGTAGTCTAAAGGTGCTAAAGCCCAGAGGCTAGACAAAGTCCCAAGGCCGTAGTCGGTTCAGTATCTGTCGCCGTAAACCGGCGTGTATATAAACTTGTATTATAAGTTAGGAATAGGGAGAGACCAACCCGGATACAAATATAAACCGGAGATTGGGACTCTATGAACCGACGGGTGTCGCCCGTGTATATAAGGGGACAACCTGATAGCGGTTCAGGACAGACAAGAATAACTCGAGGCCTAGGCGAAGCTTGTTTGCTCCCTAGTCATCGAAACCCCATCAATTCCATCACAAACTAGACGTAGGCTTTTACCTTCATCAAAGGGGCCGAACTAGTATAAACTCCCTGTGTCCCTTGTCCGCTTTAACCCCTTTGAGTTAACCCGTTGCGATGGCTCCACGACTAAGTCCTTTCGCTAGGACATCTGCCGTGACAAACCCACGACAGTTGGCGCCCACCGTGGGGCTATCGCACGATGGTTTCAAGTTCTTGGAGGGCCGCTTTGAAGGACTCGAAGGATACGCCGTGGGACGGATGACCAAGAGTCGTCGCAGCAAGATCTATATCGACGACGCAGGCTGGGTCCCCGAGGCCGGCTCAATTGAGTACGGGTACCGGGTCCCCTTTGGTGGCATACATGTCTTCATCGGCAAGATCGGTGAACCAGGCCCTGAGCTGGACACCTGCACCGACCTCGTCGAGACAGCTCAGCGTGCACGACCTGCCCGGGTTAAACCGGCCGTGAAGCATGCCTTCGTGGGAGTCATCCATGGAGGAAGCTATGAGGACGGATCAGGATCTGGTGGTGAAACCGTCGTTTACTCTGGCGACGAGTCATCTACCGGAGAGACTGAGTCATTGTATCAGCTAGAAGATGGCCGGATTGGGGGGTGTTCCGATGGCGACAGTTTTCCGGACTCCTCTGATCTGCCCAACCGGGTTGGAATATTCATGGCCGGTACACAAGCAGCGCCTCACTCATCGACGACCGCGGCAATGATTTCCGGTTCAGCAGCAGCAACGGCTGCCGGAGCAGGAGGCTCGGTGCGCCTGCCGGCTCAAGTGTTATCAGATCTATTCGACGCATTGGCTGCGCTCATGGCGGAGGCTAATCCGGTGGATCAGGATGCTCATAACGCGGAGATCGCAAAGGTGAGACAGCAGATTACCCAGGCCAAAGCGGATCTAGCAGCAGAAGAGGTCAGGATAACCGCGGAACGGGCCGCTTTAGATGCCAAGCTTATAAACTCATGCTGGACCAGAACGCCTCACAGGAAGTCATGAGGAGGAAATACCGATCTCGGTTACCCTCAGTTTTTGAAGGAAGGAACCTTTTCAACACCCTTGAAGCGGGAATCAATAATCCGCCGGTAGTAAACCGGGCGGAGGCTCCTGCGGCAGGAGCACCGGTTCAGCCCCGTTTAATAGATCTGCCTCGTCATAATGCTGGTGTACCGCAAGCCGTGCCTACACCTCCGGGTCACTATTCCAATCCGATGGATAACCTCGTTGCAGCTGCGGCACGGCTAGAGGCTATTCCGGTTGAAGGTGATTCATTACAGGCGATCGAAATGCGCCGGGTTAAGGATCTCCTTAGGACGGCTTTGATCCAACAGGAAGCATATTCATACAGCCGTGACCGGATTCATTCTACCCCACGTCCGGCCCAGAGTTATAGCAGGCGTATGGAGGAACCAGCTGTGTCAAGTAACGCGCGGCGTGAAGCACCCCGTGGCAACAATCCGGCTCCCGATGCCCAGGAGGTGGTAGACCGGGCCCGAGCGCGCAGGGAAGCTGAGGTAGCAGCGCAGTATCAGACTCATCAGTTCACGCCGGTTCGTCCCATCACTTCGGTTGAACCGGGGCTCACGTCTAGCGCTTTGGGAGTGCCTTGTCTTGTCCCCGCTTTACGCAATGTGCGCCTACCCAAGGATTTTAAGGGCCCGCGCAAGGTCCCGAACTACACGGCGGATCAACCCCCAGAGACGTGGGTGGAGAGTTATGAGATGGCCATGGAGATGCTTGATGTTGATGAGGCGGCGTGTGCAAAATATTTTACCATGATGCTTGAAGGGCAGCCCACACTTGGTTAAAAAGCCTGCCGCCCAATTCTATCAGTTCATGGGCCCAGCTGAGAGACCGGTTCATCAATAATTTCAAAGACACGTGTAAGCAGCCCATGTCAATAGTGGATTTAGCTGCCTGTGTCCAGGAGGAAGGAGAATCAACGACTCATTGGGTTCGCAGGGTCTCACGAGTTCTGCATTCTTCAGACCGCATCAATGCGGACACTGCAGTTATAACCTTGGAAGGCAATTGCCGGTTTGGACCTTTGAAGCTGAAGTTAGGACGAATGAAACGCCAGTGTACTGACATGGGAACCCTCATGGGCGCTTTGGTAAAATACGCTGATTCTGATAGTACCAAGGATCCTGAGTCTGATGATGAAAAGACAGGCAAGGGAAAGAAGAACGGCAACTTCAGGGGTCAGCACCATCAACCAGCAGGAAACGGTGGTGGAGGCAAGCGTAAAGCGGATGGCAACATGGATTTTGTGGCCAATACTAACGTGCAGAACGGAGGCCAGTGACGGAAGGGCAAAAACCGTAGTGGAGGGCCTAGTCCTAATCCGGAACGCCTGAACTATCTGCTAAACCAGCCCTGTCCAAAGCATGGAACAAGGGAGGAACCGGCAAACCACCTTTGGAAAGATTGTTATATCATGCAAGAATTCAAGAATTCCAATGCCTTCCTTTATGACCCCGACTCTGGTGGTGGTTCTGGATCTGGACCGAGTCATGGTGGTGGAAATTCCAGTTCAGGATTTAATGGTAACCCGAGCGGGCATAACAACCAGCATAATCAGAATAGCCAGGGTGGTAACAATCAGCAATAGCAGCAGTTGGGTTACCAGAGCAATCCAAAGCAGCTAAATAGTGGGCAGTATCATGTATTCACCACTAGCTTGGACAAGCGGGATAGGAAGGTCCAGAAGCGGGCGGTTAATTCTGTTGAACCGGCCGTGCCCCGGTATCAGCGCTGGTCAGAGCAACCAATCATATGGAGTAGAGAGGATCACCCTCCCCGGGTTGACAATCCGGGTCAGCTGGCTTTAGTGGTGGCACCTCAGGTTGGAGGTTATAAGTTCACCAAGGTACTCATGGATGGAGGTAGCAGCATTAACATCCTGTACTATGAGACTTTTCGTCGAATGGGGCCAATAGATAAGGAACTCCGGCCTTCAAATACGGTTTTTCATGGTGTGGTACCTGGCAAGTCAGCATACCCCATTGGAAAGATAGCATTAGAAGTAGCTTTCGGAGATGATCACGATTCCCGGTCTGAGACGCTGACATTCGAGGTGGTGAAAATCAAAAGCCCGTATCACGCCCTGTTCGGTAGACCGGCCTATGCGAAATTCATGGCACGACCCTGTTATGTCTACTTGCAACTCAAGATACCAGGTCATAAGGGGACCATCACGGTTCACGGAAGCCGCAAGATCGCTTTGGAATGCGAAGAAGGAGATGTAGCTTACGCAGAGTCGGTTTGTAGAACCGAGGAACTCAAGTATTACAAAGACAATGTTGATCCGACGGATATGACTCCTTTAAAGAAGCCTACTATGGAGCATGATCCGACTCTGAAGTTTACGTCAGCCGCTGAGACTAAGCTTGTTGACTTCATACCTGGCGATTCGTCCAAGCAGTTCAGTATCAGTGCCAATCTGGATCCGAAATAGGAAAGCGCGCTCATCGAGTTCATCCGTGAGAATCGGGACATCTTCGCGTGGAAACCTTCTGACATGCCTGGTGTACCGAGACGACTCGCTGAGCACACTCTTAACATGGATCCTAAATACAAACCGGTGAAACAGTTCCTCCGCCGGTTCAACGAGGAGAGGCGAAAAGCTATTGGAGAAGAGGTGGCCAGGCTCTTAGCAGGTGGCTTCATTGTTGAAGTTTTCCACCCTGAGTGGCTTGCTAATCCGGTGCTAGTCCTTAAGAAAAACGGCACCTGGCGCATGTGTGTAGATTATACTGATCTTAATAAAGCCTGTCCCGCAGATCCTTTTGCCCTCCCCCATATTGATCAGATCATTGATGCTACGGCGGGTTGCGAGCGTTTATGTTTCCTGGATGCTTATTCCGGTTATCATCAGATCAAAATGGCAGTTAAGGACCAGGAGAAGACGGCGTTTATAACTCCTTTTGGAGCCTTCTGCTATGTGTCTATGCCTTTTGGGCTCAAAAGTGCCCAGGCAACTTATCAACGGTGTGTGCAAAATTGTCTCCACAGTCAGATTGGCCGTAATGTGCATGCTTATGTGGATGATATCGTTGTTAAGTCAAGGAAGAAGGAGACTTTGGTCGATGACTTGAAGGAAACCTTTGATAACCTAAGGACATACAAGATGATGCTCAATCCGGCCAAATGTGTTTTCGGTGTACCAGCAGGCAAGTTATTGGGGTTTCTAGTGTCTAACAGAGGAATTGAGGCTAATTCGGAGAAGATCACGGCTATCACTTCTCTGGCTAAACCGAAATGTATTAATGATGTTCAATGTTTGGCTAGCCGAATTGCCGCGTTGAGCCGGTTTATCAGTCGCCTTGGTGAAAAAGCGATCCCGCTATATCAGATGTTGAAGAAAACAGATCAGTTCGCCTGGAGTCCTGCCGCGGATCAGGCATTGGAGGATTTAAAGCGGCAATTGGCCAATCCGCCTGTACTTGCCGCCCCCGTTGACAAGGAACCATTATTGCTGTACGTCGCTGCCAATGCTCGTGCGGTCAGTGTAGCTATAGTGGTGGAGCGGAAGGAGGCGGGCAAAGAGTACCCGGTTCAGCGTCTGGTTTACTATATCAGTGAAGTGCTTATTGAGTCCAAACAAAGATATCCGCATTGGCAGAAGCTGGTATACGGAGTTTTCATGGCAAGCCGGAAGCTGAAGCAATATTTCCAAGGGCATCCTATCACAGTGGTCAGCTCTTCCCCTTTGGGTGATATCATCCAGAACCGGGAAGCAACAGGTCGGATTGCCAAGTGGGCTATAGAGCTTGGGCCACACGGTTTGAAATACGTGCCTCGGACAGCAGTGAAGTCCCAAGCACTTGTCGATTTTATTAACGACTGGACAGAGCTTCAGGCCCCTGAAGAGAAGCCGGATCACACATATTGGACCATCCATTTTGACGGATCACGGCAATTGGAGGGCTCGGGGGCTGGAGTCATAATAACTTCCCCACGAGGTGACAAGTTTTGTTATGTTCTCCGCTTAATGTTCCCTTGTACTAACAATGCAGCTGAGTATGAAACCTTGCTCCATGGTCTCCGGATGGCTAAAGAGATGAACTTAAGCCGGGTTAAGTGCTTCGGCGACTCGGACCTAGTAGCTCAACAAGTGTCTGGTACTTGGGATTCTAAGGACCCACTCATGGCGGCATATCGTCGTGAGGTTGATGCTGTTGCTGGTCATTTCAAGGGTTATCAGGTGGACCACGTGGACCGTCGGAAAAATGAAGTGGCGGACACTTTGAGCCGGCTAGGCTCACAGCGTAAACCGGTCCCGCCTAATGTCTTTCTCGACATACTACACAACCCATCGGTTCAGCTACCTGGAGAAGCAGATTTGGCTGTTCCTGATCTGGAGGCTCAGTTGGTGGCGGCACTCCACGTCATTCCGGATTGGACACTTCCTTACCTGGCGTACATGAACCGGGACGAGTTACCAGAGGATGAGACTCTGGCCAGACAAATAATACGGCGGTCCAAGTCCATGACAATCATCAATGGCGAGTTGCATCATTGCAGTGTATCAGGAGCATTTCAACGCTGTGTGTCTCCTGAGGAAGGCTGTGAAATTTTGCGTGAGATCCATGAAGGGGATTGTGGTCACCACGCCGGTTCAAAGTCTTTGGTGGCTAAGGCATTTCGCCACGGTTTCTATTGGCTGACTGCCCATGCTGATGCGGAGGATCTGGTCAGGCGATGTGATGGTTGCCAAAAATTCTCAAAACGCGCTCATGTTCCGGCTCAAGAATTGAGGATGATCCCAATTACTTGGTCGTTTGCAACCTGGGGGCTGGATATGGTTGGGCCTTTCAAAAGGTCCAAAGACAAGAAGACCCACCTCCTGGTGGCGGTTGGTAAATTTACAAAATGGGTGGAGGCAGAGCCCGTTAGCAAGTGTGATGCAGCCACTGCGGTTCAGTTCATCAAAAAAGTGATTTTCCGGTTTGGCTTTCCGCACAGTATCATCACAGATAATGGTACCAATCTATCTAAGGGTGCCATGAGAGAGTTCTGCGAACGAGAGCACATCCGCCTTGACGTTTCATCAGTGGCACACCCGCAGTCCAATGGTCAAGCAGAAAGAGCTAATCAGGAGATCTTGAGAGGCATCAAACCACGGCTTATGGTTCCCTTGCAAAGGACGCCGGGTTGTTGGGTCGAAGAGTTGCCCTCTGTGTTATGGAGTATCAATACCACGCCCAACAGATCAACTGGATACACGCCGTTCTTCATGGTTTATGGGGCAGAGGCGGTTCTCCCTAGTGATATCCGTCACGATTCACCTCGGGTTGCGGCTTATGTTGAAGCAGATAACAAGACAGCTCGACAAGACGCTTTAGACCGGTTGGATGAAGAGCGAGACACAGCAGCTGCCCGCTCAGCGATTTACCAACAAGATCTTCGTCGCTATCACAGTCGTCGGGTCAGAACCAGAACCTTTCAAGAAGGAGATTTGGTGCTTCGACTCATTCAAGATCAAACCGATATGCATAAATTATCTCCGCCTTGGGAAGGACCGTTCGTGGTCAACAAAAATCTGCACAACGGGTCATACTATCTGATTGATATTCGAGAGCATAAGGACTCACGTAAGTCAGAGGAGGAGACCAGCAGGCCATGGAACATAGCTCATCTTCGGCCTTACTATACTTGAGCCATTGGCTCCGCTTATGTACATATATGACAATGTATATATTATCAATACAATAAACCGGATCCTCAGCTAAAGCGGGGTATCTGTTCGTTTCTATCATGTGTGGTTACACGGAGTTGTTCTGTTTTAAAACGACCTCCGGTTTACCCCTTGCAAATATTATCAATATCACTTGGGGGCTCGGTCATGTCTGAACCGATGCAATACCCTTTGATAGGCGAAAGCCACCAGATCACTTGGGGGCTCGGTCATGTCCGAACCGATGCAACACCTCTTGATCGGCGAAAGCCACCAGATCACTTGGGGACACGGTCAAGTCTGAACCGGTCACGCCTCTTGGTCGGCCTACAGGCCTTAGAGTCACTTGGGGGCTTGGTCGAACCCGAACCATTGCCATGCCACTTGGCCGGCGTAATGCCACGAGTCATTTGGGGACCTGGCCGACTAGCACCATAGCTACACCTTTGGGGAGCTTGGTTGCATCTGACCATGGTAACACCATCTGATCGGCTCAGTAAAGCCTCTCTTTTTGCAAAAAGTTTTATCATTGCTTTTGCTTTAAATAGCTTTTCTTAAGGAGTTGCTATTTTATCTTAGTTGCGTTTTTTAAACCGACAGTGCTTTGTACCGGTTCAAACAGCCAAATTGGCGGAACACGGTCCATTTTTAAACCGACGATTATTTGCCCGGTTTGATTTTTTCTGTTCACATCCTTTTTTGGAGTAACAAAAGGCTATTATGATCAAAGCACGGTTTACACAGTAAGCCGGCGTTATATATACAGGAGCTGCTTTCTCCCATGACGGTTTAGGGTTATCAAACCCCCGTTTCAAGATTGGCTACACGCCTACTTCGTGCCCAATAAATGGCAGGTATTTCGTATCACAAAAATTGATTATATTTGCAAGTCTCCTGGCGTATCTACATAAAGATTCATAAACCGGATGGCGGTACAACCGCCCTGGTAGTTTAAGATTTTATGATTGCAGGAGATATAAGTTGGCAATATTGACCCTCCAAATAAAGGTATCAGCATAGATGCACGAAGGCATCTCAGGAAGCAAAAAGTATTGTCTATCCTATTACAAGGCGGCTTGGAGCCCAAATGAGATCATTGTTTTCTTGACAAGATATAACAAGGAAGCTCGATAAAGCTGCCTTCGGTTTACGCCTGCTGGCCACCCCGGTTTAATTGTTCTGGATCATCCTGCGCCTCTTCAGCTTCCTCGTCTCTACCCAGCGGCTGGAAGTCAACAGTGGTCCAGTCGATTCCCATTAATGCTTGAAAGACAGCCTCTTCATGGATCAGTGAAGACGGTTCAATATCAGGGGCGTAAGTATGCTTACGGATTGGAGGAATCAGGTTTTCCGCTTCAGGGATTGGTGCAGCCACTCTTTTGTTCTGGTCATTATACTGAGCTTGATAATGCGACAAATTTGCTTCCTCTACCAATTGGCAGGCCAGAGGGCGCACCGCCCGGCTTATCTCTCTTAAATCCTCTTCGCTGAATTCTGAGCCATCCTCCTTCAAGCTGGGATAGCCTCGAGCCGCTTCAACCGGATCAAAATCGGGCACCCATGCTTTGGCCCGGATTAAGGCATTAATGGCTCCGGTTCAAGCAGCGGACTTTTTTAGCTCATCAATCCGAGCAGGGAGCATTGACAGTCTCTTCAGCGTATCTTGGATCAAAGTAGGTGCTGGATTATTGTGTGACGCAGTAGAGATAATCCACTGCGCTCCAGTATACAGCTGTTCGATTAAGGTGTAGGCGGCTTTCAGTTTCATCCGCACATCCGACCCCAAGTGGTTAATGCGAGTGCTTGTAACATGATCAGCAGTTTACAAACCGGGCTGTTTACAAGAGGATCACGGTTATTATGCAAGTCGCAAGAAGCTTACCAAAGATGGCGGCAGTCATGGCGTGCACTTGTCGCTTTACGCTGGTTAATTCATCAGTTACCGGTTTTAGGGCAGCCTCCGCATTTTCAATCTTCTTGGTTAAAGCGGCCTTTTCTGTGGCCCAGTTAGCCCGTTCCTTCTTGAAGTCCTCCTTCAGCTGCTCCATGCTACTTAAAGTGCTGGTTAGCTCTTCCTTTGCCTTGGAGGTTTCAGCTTGTTGGGTTTTCAAATTCTCTTGAAGGTCGGCAACTTGGTTTTCTTTGGCCCTTACTTCAACCTGCATTCCGACAGTTATACGGTTTAACAACAAACATGAACAATGAAGTACCAACCACATAACAAGTTATGCGCTTTGTACTTGGGGGCTAATGCGTATTTGATCTATAGCTATCAGTTAGTTGTCAAAGTCCCAAGCTCAATACAAATATTCAACTTGGCACTTGGGGGCTAATGGCTATTTGCTCTGATAAGTTTCTGATGCCATGGTATGAAGATTAAAGTTTTGGTTTCACTACATCAAGTTAAACCGACCCTTGGGGGCTATATCAAGGAATTTTGAAGCATGGAATTTTTTATGTCAAGACCCGATTCAACTATGATAGGTTGAACCGGCCCTTGGGGGCTACAATGGTGATAAGCAGGAACAAATTCATGGAAGTTACCTCAAGCTTCTCTTTCATCAGCTTTACCAGATTAGCTTCATAATCACGGCTAGTATACAGCCGGTTCAAGTATCCAGAATGCACATCTTGGGCGCCCAGAGCAGTGTATGTTGCCAGATCAACATCCCATTTGCCTTTGCTCATGGCAGAAATTTCTTCTTTGGCAGTATGCTTGGCTAAGGCGACGGGATACCCCGGTTCAGAACGACTAATGCCAGTGATTATGACTTCATCATCCTTAGACTCGCCGGTTTGAACCGGCGTAGTTGGTTTATCGGCAGGTCTGGAAGGGCTGGTGGTTTTCTCAATCCGGATGGGACTGGCTGGCTGGTCAGCAGGACCGGAGGTGTTAACAAAACCTTCGTCAGCAGTAACAACTTCATCTCGTACTAGCGGGTCATTAACCACATCTTCATGGATGACCGCCTCAATGTTTGGGGTAGCATCCGGTTCAGGAGCAGCGTCTTCTTCAGCTGCCTTATCCAGGCGAGCTTTCTTACTTGGCCTCGGTTTGGCCCTAAAAAGAAGCAGCAAAATCAAAGACAGTACATGTTGAAAACTACAAAAATCAACAACGTTATGATAAGTGCAAGCTTACCGAAGCACGGTTTTAAGTGGAGGCAACTGGGTGCCAGTTGACTCGCCATAAGAGGAGTGCGAGGTGACCTGATAATCGGAGTCAGATGGATTAAGCGGTTGACGAAAACAGCCCGCTTTAGGACGAATACTGACAAGCAAATTAGAGACCTCTGAATGACATCTCCGAACCGGATTGTTCGGTAAACCGGCGGAGGTAACTACCTGACCGCTGTGTCGAGTTGTGCGGCGCACCTCATGCAGTTGGGTCTTCATAAGAAAGTTGGGATCCAAATAAGCAAGGGGATGAGAAAATTTAACTTTGCGGTTTGCCTGACGGATTTTATGTGAAGGCGGAAGGCTTGAGTCAGAGGAAAGAACAATTACCTCTACATCGTCAGCATGGCTAGCTTCGGCATCATCCTGACAAATATCATCATCAATAAGGTGTACAAAAAGTAAACTGAGGGAATCAAGTTCTGCCTCAAGGTCCGGATTACCCACATCATCATCAGCGGGCGGATCAGAGGAAGCGGTGGTTCTCCTTTTATGAGCAGACTTCTTAACAACCTTGGTCTTAGGCCGGACTGGTCTGTCCAGTTTATCGGTTTTCTCTTGTAGGATTTTCTTGCTCCAAAACGGATCATTACCCTGCATCAAACAGATGTCAGTATCAGTAATAGACAAGTACAAAGGCATTTACAAAGAAAAATGCAGACTTACGGCTGGTGATTTGTTGGTGGCGCAAAAAGGAAGCAGGCCGGTACGAGCGCAGATGTGCTCCAGTTCGTTCAAAATTTTCCTTACAGCTTCTGTGACTTCTTCATCAGTAAGCTGGATGTTTACATGCCGCAGCGGATCGTCAACACTGCCTGTATATTCACACATCAAACCAGAGCGTCGGCTAAGGGGCAGTATACTCCAGGATATCCAACAACGGGCAAGATCAACTCCAGTTAAACCGTTGGCTAGGAAAGCTCTGAGCTTGGACAATTGAGGAGCGTATTTACTCCTCTCTTTGCCAGTTAACCTCTGAGGAAAGGGGTGAGTGTTGCTAAGCCGTTCCGGACAGAGACCAGGCAATGGATTCTCTTCGGCAGGGGAGGTATCTTTGCAATAGAACCAGGAATTATTCCACTCTTGGGGATGACTGTGCAATTTTGGATGAGGATAAGTGACTTCTTTCCTTTTTTGAATTGCCATACCACCCAGTTCCATATTGGGGCCGTCATTAAACTCTGTGCGGCGGTTCAAGTGAAAGAAGTCTCGGAATAGTTCCACTGTGGGTTCCTCTTGGAAGTACGCTTCGCAAAGCACTTGGAAGTGGCATATATTAGTGACAGAGTTGGGATCGATATCTTGTGGGCGCAGTTGGAAATTGGCTAAGACATCCCGATAAAACTTTGAACCGGGCGGGCTAAAGCCCCGGGCCAGGTGATCCGCAAAAACAACAACCTCTCCCTCTTCAGGGGCGGGAGGACATTCTGTGCCTGGGACTCTCAAGTGGACGGTGTTTTTACTGCTTAAAGCGCCAGTGAGAACTAAGTTGTTCAGATGTGTTTCCGTAACACGGGAAGGAACCCAGTTGCATTCATATATTTGCTTGGCCATGAGGAAATCTACAAGACAAGCAGTTCCGGTTCAAGTATATGTTTGAATTAAACCGGAGGCATATCTACTTAAACCGAAGACAGTCCTATCTAAACCGGAGTTATGCAAGGTGGCAACGTCTGGCGGTTCAAACAGGGGGACTAATGATATATACTGGTCCTTTACATTTTCTATGCCAAAGTTAAACCGCCGGATCTGAGCATTGAAAGCAATTGAGGGTGTATAAATACAGAAACAGGTTTCACAAGACTTCTCTACAGCGATGGATCTAAAGCCAGTCCAGAAAAAGGAAAATATTTGAAAGCTTAAGGCGGAACAATATTGGTTCAAAGAGCAGAAAGGTTATTTGGATCTATGAACTGAAACATGAATCTACAAGATGAATGCTAAAAGCCCATTGGTAACTCACAGAAGGGTTTCCTTGGATCTATACAGAGGTATGAGGAGAAATACGAACAGTAAGCAAGAACACGGCAAGAACATGAAACCCTAGTATGGATCCGGATGGGTAAAAACAGAGATCTTACCGGAGCTGGGGGAGATGCGGAAGGACGCCGCGGTTTTCTGGTACGATCAGGTCGATGCAGCGGCCCAAGACGATGCAGAGATCAGCAGCGGCGGCGGAGCTCCGAGGCTGGCGGCGCGGAGAAGACGAAGAGAAAGGGGATGAAGGAGAGAAAAGAAATGACCCTTCGGCCCTATTTATGAAGCAAAGGACATGTGTCAGGCGCGCGAATCCAGGAGCCACAATTTTCGGAGTTGTCGCCTCGATTAGTGCGGATCTATTAAACAAAGAAGGCGTTATAAAGGCTAGTTTCAGGATGACGTCATGCCGGTTTACAGCAACCAAAGAAGATGACGACACGACGGTTCAACAGATACAGGAAGATGATAAAGACAAATATTTTGGCTAAGGATTGACATGAACCTGTTCAAATCAATTTGGGGCCTAATGTTGGGGATATTACTGCTGGGCGTAAACCGGCCTAAGTGGGCCGGGTTGACTTCATCAGTAGTCTAAAGGTGCTAAAGCCCAGAGGCTAGACAAAGGCCCAAGGCCGTAGTCGGTTAAGTATCTGTCGCTGTAAACCGGCGTGTATATAAACTTGTATTATAAGTTAGGAATAGGGAGAGACCAACCCGGATACGAATATAAACCGGAGATTGGGACTCTATGAACCGACGGGTGTCGCCCGTGTATATAAGGGGACAACCCGATAGCGGTTCAGGACAGACAAGAATAACTCGAGGCCTAGGCGAAGCTTGTTTGCTCCCTAGTCATCGAAACCCCATCAATTCCATCACAAACTAGACGTAGGCTTTTACCTTCATCGAAGGGGCCGAACTAGTATAAACTCCCTGTGTCCCTTGTCCGCTTTAACCCCTTCGAGTTAACCCGTTGCGATGGCTCCACGACTAAGTCCTTTCGCTAGGACATCTGCCGTGACAAACTCACGACACCAGGTACTTTCGTTTCTTGGTAATGATTCTAATGTTCATGAGAATATGATGCCGCCTAAATTGGATACATTTGTTTTGCTTACAAATGAAGGGCCTAGCTTGGAGAAGGATGAACATTGGAGCAAGAACAAGCATGGAGTTGGTGGCATGCGCAAGGGGAACAAGAACGGAGTTGCAAGTGATGATTTCAGGACTCTGAAGCCACCATAAGGAGTGAATGAAGCCTTGGAAAAAATATACAAGATGCCACTTCATAAATTTCGTCCAGAGGCTATTCTAGGTGTTGCGTCACCTTATTATTGGGCTAGGCCCATGTAATTTCAAAATACTTAAGTATAGGCTGTTTTTAGAGTCCGTATGTGTGGGGAAACAAGAGTTAGGGTTGGTTTCGGACCCCTTCCTCAAGGGCCACGAATCCCCCCCCTCTTCCTCCATATATACAGCCCTTAGGGCGTTGTTTAGACTTTGGGTTTTGTTTAGATCAAAAGTTTGCCATAGCTGCAACTTCGCGTACTTCGTTTGTGTTCAACGACCAGACCAAGGCGTCACAGAACCCCACCTTCATTAATAAAGCTTTCCTCTTATATTTGCAATATCCAGATTGCAATCTTAGTTTCTTTCTTGTTCTTCGTTTGCTCGCAGGAAACAGGCCCTCGTGGTGAGGTTGATCGTGCTCCGGCGTGGTCAATAACCCTCGGAAGTTGGTTTAGTGATTGCTAAGGCGCGACGTCTCGCACGTTCGTAGTCGGATCGTCAAGGTCGACTCCCACAGAAACGATAGCCACCATCTCATCGAAACATCGGGACACTTTTGCCTCTATCAAGTCGTATCAGATTTTCAGGTTGCTCGGTGAGATTTTACAGTTTTTCGTAGTTTAGATCGAGTCTGTTTTTCATACCTATAGTCCACGAAAAAGCCAAAAAAAAATAGGGTTAGTTCATCCTATCCGAACCAATCTGAGCCTTTGCATAATCTTTTCTGTATTTGCTTTGTTGAATTTGCGGTTGCATCGTCGTGTCAAGTTGCTGGTCTTAGCGTCTAGTCTTTTAGAGTTTCGAGTTTTGGTCATATTAGTCACGCCGCCGCCGCACCATCATCATTGTCCCTGCCATCTTCCACCACCGCTTATCCGCCACCGCTCCGAGTCCATATACCACCACCGATCCGTATCCATATACCACCACCGGAACGATTCCATATACGACCACCGATCCGTATCCATATACCACCATCACTTCGAGTCCATCTCATATTAGGTTTGCTTTCGAGATCCATCTGTTGCCAGATTCGTGTTTCCTTGTTTGAGTAGGTTTGGGATTCCATCAATCTTTTGCCGTCCGTAGAAGAGGTTGGTTTCCAAAAAAAAAAATCTGGCTATCCTATTTAGGCCCAAAATTTTCCAAAAAATTTTCTGGCTGATAGAGGCGAGGGTGTCCCGATCTTTCGATGAGATGATAACTATCGATTTGGTGGAGACGACTTTGGCGATCCGACTACAAACGTGCACGACGTTGCGCCTTAGCAATCACTAAACCAACTCCGAGAGGTTATTGACCACGCTAGGAGCACAATCAACCTGACCACGAAGGTCTATTCCTGCAAGCAATCGAAGAACAAGCAAGAATATGATAAAGCAATCTGAATATTCGAATATATATGAAGTATTGATAATGGTGGGGATCCGTAAGCGGTCTTGGTCTGGTCGTTAGACACAAACGAAGTACACGAAGTTGCAATGGCTAACTTTTAACTAAACAAATCCCAAGGAAAAAGCTACTAGATGGATCTACTTATATAGGAGCAAGGGGTGGCGGCCAAGAAGGTGGGAGGACGTCCCAAGGCTATTCTAGGTGCTGCGTCACCTTATTATGCTGAAATCGTGCCTGAATATCATGGTTCAAACCGCCAAAAAAATCTATTCATTGTATCATCCTCAGATTCTTCTACGTCACAATGATGCATATAAGATTTGAACTCTTGGTAGTAAGCATGAACAGTGTTGTTGCCTTGTTTAAATTGTTCAAATTTGCGAAGCAATTCACGACGATAGTAAGGAGGGAAAAATTGTTGTCTCATTACATCTTTCAAATCTTTCCAAGTTGTGGTTTGGTTATCAATGTTTTTCTTACAATGCACACTCCACCAAACAGAAGCAAAACCAGTAAATGCTCTAGTGACAGCTCGTACTCGCTCAAGTTCAGAAAAGTCATGGTGACTAAAAACTTGTTCTACTTCAAGCTCCCAAGCTAGATAAATAGCAGGATTAAATCTACCCTCAAATGACGGTAAAGAGATAACCTGACCATGTGCTTGTGTGTGTTGTCCCAACTCTCGTGATGGTGATGATGTGTCCGTCGTCCAAGCACTTCTGTCTACAGAACCTGTCATGATTAGTAGAAACAAGAAACAAAATTCGAGAATAATGTTCCTATGAACTACTAGGATGTGGTTGTAAAGTGCTCACAGTAAAGCAAATATCAATATCTTACAAGTTCTTACCATGCGGTAGGTGGTGACAGGCAACCAGCGGTGTCAAATAACTCTAAAGATTGTGTAAAGCGATTGCCAGGGGAACGTACGTATACACGGTGTAGAAATATGTGGAGCTGGGTTGGCTATATATGGTAGCAAAAGATTAGCAATAATCAATTCAAAGATGCAATGTTGAAGAAACGTTCAACGACGGTACTGTGCTGGTCCTAGGCTAGACCGGACTAGAGACGCGAGCCTAGAACACTAATGAGGTCACGGCGTAGCAAAAATAGCATCAATGAAGTATAGTAAGTAGCTCTGGACAACAAGATGTAAGTGAAGATCACAACGGCAGTAAAGATAATGATGAAAAACAACTGCCAAGCAGGATATACAACAACTCTCTCTCCAACTTTCCTCTTGAAAAGTTTGAGCCAATTTTCTGATAACTTTTTTCAAAGAATGCTACTAACTCAAGCTTTTCAATGCAAAAAGAATCACTCAATTCCGAATTGATATGAGGAGTCAAATAATTCTAAAATTGGCATGAAAAACTAGAATAAGCTGTGTCCGCGAACTTCGGAGGGCAGAACGACCTATTTAGAAGCCGATTTTGAGGTGCTAAATATTGAACTAGCTTCTGCAACTATTTAGATGCGGATCGTCGCTAGCTTTAATTTGAGTACTCGTGGAGCCAAAACGGACTTCGTATGAGGAAGTTATGCCTGTTTGACTGAACAGTGCACAAAACAGAATCCAATCCGAATTCAACTACGAGATTGAGTCTAGATAGATCCAAATTTTGTTTTTTTTCTTATTTTTTTCCTCACACTTTTTTCTTTCCCTTTCTCTCTTTTTTTTCTATGACTTTTTTTTCTTTTTTGTTCTCTGTCTTTTCTCTTCCTCTTTCCAAGACAAACTTGATAAGATACAGATTGGATCAAGCGAAGATGTGAACGACCTCAACTATGATTGTGACAATGAACTATGGGTAGCACGAGGTGAAAATTGATGGATGGTGTGGTGAACAGCGGAAGGGATAACGATGCAGCGGGGACGTGACTAATGTGAACAGAACTCGAAACTCTAAACGAACTAGATACTAAGACCAGCAACTCGACACGACGATGCAACCGATAATTCAATAATGCAAACAATGAAAAGAAAATTGCAAAGGCTCAGACTGGCTTGGACAAAAGGATGAATAGATCTAACTTTTTTGTGGCTTTTTCTTGGACAATAGGTAAGAAAATAAATCTAATTTAGGGGAAACTGGAAATTCTCACCGAGCAACCTGAAAACTGATACCACTTGATAGAGGCGAGGGTGTACCGATCTTTCAATGAGATGATAACTTTCGATTTGGTGGAGACGACTTTGGCGATCCGACTACAAACGTGCACGACGTTGCGCCTTAGCAATCACTAAACCAACTCCGAGAGGTTACTGACCACGCCGGAGCACAATCAACCTGACCACGAAGGTCTATTCCTGCAAGCAATCGAAGAACAAGCAAGAATATGATAAAGCAATCTGAATATTGCGAATATATATGAAGTATTGATAATGGTGGGGATCCGTAAGCGGTCTTGGTCTGGTCGTTGGACACAAACGAAGTACACGAAGTTGCAATGGCTAACTTTTAACTAAACAAATCCCAAGGAAAAAGCTACTAGGTGGATCTACTTATATAGGAGCAAGGGGTGGCGGCCAAGGAGGTGGGAGGACGTCCCAAGGCAGCCTAAAACCAACCCTAGGTCGTACAAGGCTCATGGGCCCAAGTGGAGGTGATGCAACACCTTTGGACTTGTAGTTTGGCTCGGATTCTGCTGCAGCGTCAGATTGTTTCGTCAATAACTCAACGCTCCGGATGAATTTTAGGGTGAATCCAATTGGCCTGGAAAGAGCACGAAATCTACTTTCCAACAAAAAAGAATCACCCAATTCGGAGTCCGTATGAAAGAGTTCTTGCCGTTTTGAGTCAGGTATGTCTGTGCAGTCCGAATCTGAATCCAGTGAGAGACTTGGACTCTATCTTCTCTTGGCCCAAAAGTGACGTGAGAAGACTTTTTGAACAGAACTTAAAATTCTCCTTTTCCCCTTATCTTCATATGTGGATTGTACAAATGTCCCATACACCTGAAATTAGACAAAACACAAAAGTGTGTGAAGTATTTTTGTTCGGAGTAATATAAATAGATTATTGAATAGTTGACACTAGAAATCACCTGACAAATATGCATGTATGCAATATTTTTGGTCGTATCCAAGGTAGTCATGTCCTCATCACTGGCTATCCTATTTAGTCCGGAAACCACCCTCCGTTTAGGCCCAAAATTTTCCAAAAACGCACTTGACAAAAAAAATTCTGGCTATCCTATTTTTAGGTGTTTCTTAGCCTTTTGAGACAGTCGCCGTTATTGAAAGTTTTTTTGAGCCGTTTCCAGTTTTTGGGTCTGGGCAGTCGAAAAAAAAAATTCGCAAAAATTTCATGTCTATCCTGTCAGTTTGACCTGGGAAGAGTTTTGAGACACTCGCCATTATAGTGATTTTTCGCAAAAAAAAAGAGGAGCGCAAAAAAAAGAGCGAAAAAAATTTCCAGAGTGTGCTTTTCCCTTGTTTTCGTGCAGCGCCGTGATTTTGTTAGTGTTCTAGGCTCGCGTCTCTAGCACGGTCTAGCCTAGGACCAGCACAGTACCGTCGTTGAGCGTTTATTCAACTTTGCATCTCTGAATTGATTATTGCTGACCTTTTTGCTACCATACTTGTCGTGGGTTTGTCACGGCAGATCTCCTAGCCAAAGGGCTTAGTCGTGGAGCCATCACAACGGGTTAACTCGAAGGGGTTAACGCGGACACAGGGACGCAGAGAGTATATACTAGTTCGGCCCCTTCGATGAAGGTAAAAGCCTATGTCTAGTTTGTGGTGGAATTGATGAAATCTCGATGACTAGGGAGCAAACAAGCTTCGCCTAGGCCTCGAGTTGTCGTTCTCTGTTCCTGAACCGCTGTCGGGTCGTCCCCTTATATACACGGGTGACGTCCGTCAGTTCACAGAGTCCCAATCTCCGGTTTATACTCGTACCCGAGTTGGTCTCTTTCTTTCCCTATCTTATAGTACAAGTTTATACAAGCCGGTTTATGGCTACAGATACTAAACCGACTACGGCCTTGGGCCCTTACAAGTTTACCGGGCTTTAACATCCTTGAGCTACTGTTGAAGTTAATCCGGCCCAAGCAGGCCGGTTTACGCCCAGTAGTGATATCCCCAACATTAGGCCCCAGATTGATTTGAATGAGTTCATGTCAATCCTTAGCAGAAATCTTCACATTCAGTATCTTCCCTTAATCGCTAAACCGCCATGTCGTCATCTTCTTTGGTTGCTGTAAACCGGCATGACTTCATCATGAAACTGGCTTTTATGATGCCTTCTTTGTTTAACAGATCCGCGATAATCGAGGCGACAGCTCCACTTCCGAAATTTGTGGCTCCTAGATTCGCGCGCCTGACACATGCTTTTTTACCTCATAAATAGGGCCGAAGGGTCATTTCCTTTTCCCCTTCACCCCTTTCCTCTTCGTCTTCTCCGCGTCGCCGACTCCGGAGCTCCGCCGCCGTCGCTGACTTTCGCATCATCCTAGGCCGCTGCATCAACCTGACCGTACCAGAGAACTGCGGCTTCCTTTCGCATCTCTCCGAGCTCTGGTAAGATCTCCGTCCTCTCCATCTAGATCTGTTTTTAGGGTTCCTGTGTTCCTCGCGTTCTTCGTCCGCCTCAAACTTCGGCTGAGATGCCTCTTCAGATGATCCCATATCCTTTGCTCCGTACAGCGGTAGTTTCCCGCATCTGTTTTTACTGCAGTATAACTGGACCGTAGTTCTGATCCATAACTTTCCCTTGCTGCTCTTGCATAACTTCTGTTAAATCATGAATATTTATCCTTTTTATGAAATCACCTCAGATCCAATGCTAAAATGAGATTGTGTGAAATCTGTTTCTGCACGCTTGTTCCTTTATAATTCCCAATGTTTCGCGGTTTTAGATCTAGCGGTTTAACCTAGAAGAGGATTACCAAATTAGTACATACCATTAGTCCCCTTGTTAAACCGCCAGTAATACCTTGATGAACCGCACCGCTTTACCAATGTTGGTTTATGATTGACTTCCTCCGGTTTAACATGGATAATATCAACATGTAACCTGTGCACAACACAATCTTGAACCGGAATCATTTTCCTTCTGTAGACTTCCTCATGGCTAAACAAGTGTACGAGTGCAACTGGGCTCCTTCTCGGGTCACGGAAACACAACTGAACAATCTGGTCCTGACCGGCGTTTTAAGCAGCAGAAAAACCATTCACTGGAGGGTCCCAGGCAAAGAGTGTCCCCCTACACCTCGACACGGAGAAGTTGTAGTCTTTGCAGATCACTTAGCCCGCGGTTTTAACCCGCCCGGTTCAAAGTTTTACCGTGATGTTTTGGCCAACTTCCAACTCCATCCGCAAGATATCGGCCCTAATTCTGTTACCAACATATGCCACTTCCAAGTGCTCTGCGAGGTATTCTTCCAAGAGGAACCCACAGTGGAGCTGTTCCGAGATTGCTTTCACTTAAACCATCGTACAGAATTCCCTGACGGTTCCAACATGGAGCTGGGTGGTGTGGCAATCCAAAAGAGGAAAGAGGTCACTTACCCTCATGCGAAACTGCATAGTCATCCCCAAGAGTGGAACAACTCCTGGTTTTATTGTAAATACACCTCCCCGGATAATGAAAATATCTTGCCCGGTTTTTGCCCAGAACGGCTCAGCAACACACATCCTTTTCCTCAGCGGCTGACTGGCAAAGAGAGGATGAAATACGCTCCTCAGCTGTCCAAACTCCGAGCTTTTATGGCTAACGGTTTAACAGGAGTCGATCTTGCTCGTTGCTGGATATCTTGGAGTATACTGCCGCTCAGTCAACGCTCCGGTTAAATGTGCGAGTATACAGGCAGCGTTGATGATCCGTTGCGCCACGTAAACATCCAGCTTACTGATGAAGAGGTCACCGAAGCTGTAAAGAAAATTCTGAATGAACCGAAACACGTCTGTGCCCGAACCGGCCTTCTTCCCTTCTGTGCCACCAATAAACCGCCAGCGGTAAACCGAACTTCCTTCTCACCGAGTCTGATACTATTGTACATGCTTATGACTGATACTGATATCTGTTGGTGCAGGGTGATGATCCGTTTTGGAGCAAAAAGCTCCCGCAAGGAAAGGCGGATAAACCGGAGAAACCAATCCGGCCTAAGACAAGGGTCGTCAAAAAGTCTGCTCATAAAAGGAAGACTACAGCCTCCTCTGATCCACCTACTGATGATGATGTGGGTAATCCGGACTTTGAAGCTGAACTTGATTCTCTCGGTTTACTGTTTATGCAACTTATTGATGATACAATTTGCCAGGATGGTGCTGAAGCTAGCCACGCTGACGATGTTGAGGTAATTACTCTTTCTTCTGATTCAAGCCTTCCGCCTTCGCACAAAATCCGTCAGGCAAACCGCAAAGTTAAATTTTCCCATCCTCTTGCTTACTTGGTTCCCAACTTTCTTATGAAGACCCGTCAGCATGAGGTGCGTCGTATAACTCGACACAGCGGCCAGAAAGTTACCTCCGCCGGTTTACCGAACAGTCCGGTTCGGAGACGTCATTCAGAGGTCTCTAATTTGCTTGTCAGTATTTGTCCTAAAGCGGGCTGTTTTCGTCAACCGCTTAATCCGTCTGACTCTGATTATCAGGTCACCTCGCACTCATCTTCCGGTGAGTCAACTGGCACTCAGCTACCTCCACTCAAAACCGTGCTTGGGTAAGCTTTTGCCTTTACCATCAAGTTGGTGATTTTTGTAACCTTCCATATATACTATCTTTAATTTTGCTGCTTCTTTCAGGGCCAAACCGAGGCCAAGTAAAAAAGCTCGCCAGGATAAGGCAGCTGAAGGAGATGCTGCTCCTGAACCGGATGCTACCCCAAATGTTGAAGCGATCATCCATGAAGATTAGTTGATGACCCACCAGTAAGAGATGAAGTTGTTCTTCCTGAAAAAAATTATGTGAACCCCTCCGGTCCTGCTGACCAACCAGCCAGTCCAATCCGGATTGAGAAAACTATCAGCCCCTCCAAGCCTGCTGATAAACTGACTATGCCAGTTCAGACCGACGAGCTTAAGGATGATGAAGTCGTAATTACTGGCATAGGTCGTACCGAACCGGGAAACCCCATCGCTTTAGCCAAGCATACTGCTAAAGAAGAATTCTCCGCCCTGAGCAAAGGAAAATGGGATGTTGATCTGGCAACATATTCTACTCTCAGTGCTCAAGACATTCACTCTGGTTACTTAAACCGGCTCTATACTAGCCGTGATTATGAAGCCAATCTGGTAAAGATGATGAAGGAAAAACTTGAGGTAATTTCCACACATTTGTTCCTATTTCTTGCCGCTGTAGCCCCCAAGGGTCGGTTCAACTTGTAGTATAATTGAATCGGGACTTTTAATACCATCCATAAGACCGTCAGATCAAATGGCCATTAGCCCCCAAGTGCCGAGTTGGAATACTTGTATTCAGCTTGGGACTTTTAATAATTAACTGGTAGCTGTAGATCAATTAGGCATTAGCCCCCAAGTACAAAGCGCCTAACTTGTTATGTGGTTGGTACTTCCTTTGTTAAACCGTATAACTGTCGGTCTGTAGGCTGAACTGAAAGTTAAAGAGAACCAAGTCGCCAACCTTCAAGAGAATATAAAATCCCAACAAGCAGAAACTTCCAAGGCCAAGGAGGAATTAATCAGCGCTTTAGGCAGTATGGAGCAACTGAAGGAAGGTTATAAGAAGGAACGGGCTGACTGGGCCATAGAAAAAGCCGCTTTAACCAAAAACATTGAAGATGCAGAAGCTGCCCTCAAACCGTTAGCCGATGAATTAACCAGCGTGAAACGACAAGTGCACGCAATGACTGCCGCCATCTTTGGTAAGCTTCCTGTGACTTTTGTAATAATCTTGATTCTCCTATAAATAGCTCGGTTTGTAAACTGCTGATTGTTTTATAGGCACCCGCATTCATCACTTGGGGTCGGATGTGCGGATGAAACTGAAAGCCGTCTATACTTTAGTCGAGCAGCTGTATACTGGTGTGCAGCGGATCATCACCACTACGTCCCATAACAATCCAGCACCCACATTGATCCAGGATACACTGAGGAGATTGTCCATGCTCCCTGCTCGGATTGAGGAGTTGAAAAAGTCTGCTGCTCGAACCGGAGCCATTAATGCCTTAATCCGGGCCAAAGCATGGGTGCCCGATTTTGATCCCGTTGAAGCGGCTCAAGGCTATCCTAGCTTGAAGGAGGATGGCTCCGAATTTGATGAAGAAGAGTTAAGAAAGATAAACCGGGCAGTGCGCCCTCTGGCCTGCCAGTTGGTAGAAGAAGCAAACTTGTCACATTATCAATCCCAGTATGATGACCAGAACAAACGAGTGGCTGCACCAATCCCTGAAGCGGAACTTAATTCCTCCAATCCGTAAGCACACTTACGCCCCTGATCTTGAACCGTCTTCACTGATACATGAAGAGGCTGTCTTTCAAGCTTTAATGGGGATCGACTGGACCACTGTTGACTTCCAGCCGCTGGATAGGGAGGAGGAAGCTGACGTGGCGTGGGATGATCCAGAACCATCAAACCGGGATGGCACGCAGGCGTGAACCGAGGGCAGCCTTAATTAGCTTCCGTGCTATATCTTGTGAGGAAAAACAATTGTCTTATTGAGGCACCATGTTGCTTTGTAATAGGATAGATCGTACTTGTGTTTTGTGAGATGCCTTCGTGCATCGGTACTGAAACCTTCATTTGGAAAATCTTCCTTGCCAATTTATATCTCCTGCAATCACAAAATTTTAAACTGCCATGTAATGGGCATGAAGTAGGCGTTTTTAGCCAATCTTGAGACGGGGGCTTGACAGCCCTAAACCGTCGGAGGAGAAAACAGCTCCTTTTTTATCATGATATCCTTGTTGCTCCCAAAAAGGACGTTTCTCAAAAGAAATCAAACCGATCAAACAAACTCCGGCTTAAAAAAGAGACCGTGTTCTGCCAGATTGGCTGTACGAACCGGCACAAAATACCGTCGGTTTAAAAAACGCAACAAAGATAAAATAGCAATTCCTTAAGAAAGGCTATTAAAGCAAAACCAATGGCGACAACTCGTTATAAAAGAAAGGCTCTAATGAGCTGGTCAGATGGTATTACCATGGTCAGACGCAACCAGGCTCCCCGAAGGCGTAGCAATGGTGCCAGTCAGCCAGGTCCCCAAAAGACTCGTGGCATTACGCCGGGCCAGTGGCATGACATTGGTTCGGGTTCGACCAAGCCCCCAAGTGACTCTAAGGCCTGTAGGCCGACCAAGAGGCGTGACCGGTTCAGACTTGACCGTGTCCCCAAGTGATCTGGTGGCTTTCGCCGATCAAGAGGCATTGCATCGGTTGGGACACGACCGAGCCCCCAAATGATCTGGTGGCTTTCGCCTATCAAAAGGCATTGCATCGGTTCAAATATGACCGAGCCCCCAAGTGATATTGATAAACTTTGCAAGGGGTAAACCGGAGGTCGTTTTACAACAAACAACTCCATGTAACCACACATGATATAAAAGAACAGATACCCCGCTTTAGCCGAGGATCCGGTTTATTATAATATATACATTGTCATAATATGTACATAAGCAGAGCCCATGGCTCAAGTATAATAAGGCCGAAGATGAGCTATATTCCACGGCCTGTTGGTCTCCTGCTCTGATTTGTGTGAGTCTTTGTGCTCTCGAACATCGACCAGGTAGTATGACCCGTTGTGCAGATTCTTGCTGACCACGAAAGGCCCTTCCCAAGGCAGAGACAACTTATGCCTCTCAGTTTGATCTTGAATAAGTCGAAGCACCAAATCTCCTTCTTGAAAGGTTCTGGTCCTGACCCGACGACTGTGATAGAGACGAAGATCCTGTTGGTAGATCGCCGAGCGGGCAGCTGCTATGTCTCGCTCTTCATCCAGCCGGTCCAAAGCGTCCTGTCGAGCCGTATCATTATCCGCTTCAACGTAAGCCGCAACACGAGGTGAATCGTGACGGATGTCACTAGGGAGAACTGCCTCCGCCCCATAAACCATGAAGAACGGCGTGTACCCAGTGGACCTGTTAGGCGTGGTGTTGATGCTCCATAACACAGAGGGCAACTCTTCGACCCAACAACTCGGGGTCCTCTGCAAAGGAACCATAAGCCGGGGTTTGATGCCTCTCAAGATCTCCTGATTAGCTCTTTCTGCTTGACCATTGGACTGTGGGTGTGCCACCGATGAAACATCAAGGCGGATGTGCTCTCGTTCGCAGAACTCCTTCATGGCACCTTTAGATAAATTGGTACCATTATCTGTGATGATACTGTGTGGAAAACCAAACCGGAAAATCACCCTTTTGATGAACTGAACCGCGGTGGCCGCATCACACTTGCTAACGGGCTCTGCCTCTATCCACTTTGTAAATTTGTCAACCGCCACCAGGAGGTGGGTCTTCTTGTCCTTGGATCTTTTGAAAGGCCCGACCATATCCAGCCCCCAGGTTGCAAACGGCCAAGTAATTGGAATCATCCTCAATTCTTGAGACGGAACATGAGCGCGTCTTGAGAATTTTTGGCAACCATCACATCGTCTGACCAGATCTTCCGCATCAGCATGGGCAGTCAACCAATAGAAACCGTGACGAAATGCCTTCGCCACTAAAGATTTTGAACCGGCGTGGTGACCACAATCTCCTTCGTGGATTTCACGCAAAATTTCACGGCCCTCCTCAGGAGATACACACCGTTGAAATGCTCCTGTTACACTGCGATGATGCAGCTCGCCGTTTTCAATTACCATGGATTTGGACCGCCGTACTATTTGTCTGGCCAGAGTCTCGTCCTCTGGCAACTCGCCTCGGTTCATGTACGCCAGGTAGGGTAGCGTCCAATCCGGAATGACGTGCAGCACCGCCACCAACTGAGCCTCCGGGTCAGGAATCGCCAAATCCGCCTCCCCAGGTAGTTGAACCGATGGGTTGTAAAGCACATCGAGGAACACATTAGGCGGTACCGGTTTACGCTGTGAACCCAGCCGGCTTAAAGCGTCTGCCGCCTCGTTCTTTCGTCGGTCCACGTGGTCCACCTGATACCCCTTGAAGTGACCTGCGACCACATCAACCTCACGACGATATGCAGCCATGAGTGGATCTTTAGAATCCCATGTACCAAACACCTGTTGGGCCACCAGATCCGAGTCTCCGAAGCACTTAACCCGGCTTAAATTCATCTCCTTAGCCATCTGGAGACCGTGAAGCAAGGCTTCGTACTCTGCTGCATTGTTAGTACAAGGGAACATTAAACGGAGAACATAACAAAACTTGTCACCTTGTGGGGAAGTTAATATGACTCAAGCCCCCGAGCCCTCCAATTGACGTGATCCATCAAAATGAATGGTCCAATATGTGTGATCCGGCTTCTCTTCAGGGACTTGCAACTCCGTCCAATCATTGATGAAGTCAACAAGTGCCTGAGACTTTATCGCAGTGCGAGGCACGTATTTTAAATCGTGCGGTCCAAGCTCAATAGCCCATTTGGCAATCCGACCAGTTGCTTCTCGGTTTTGGATGATATCACCCAAGGGAGCAGAGCTGACCACTGTGATGGGATGCCCTTGGAAATATTGCTTCAACTTCCGGCTCGCCATAAAAACTCCGTATACCAGCTTCTGCCAATGCGGATATCTCTGTTTGGATTCAATAAGCACCTCGCTGATATAGTAAACCGGACGCTGAACCGGGTACTCTTTGCCCTCCTCCTTTCTCTCCACCACAATAGCCACACTAACTGCCCGAGCATTAGCAGCTACATATAGCAGCAATGGTTCCCTATCGATGGGAGCGGCGAGCACGGGCAGATTGGCCAGCTGCCGCTTTAAGTCCTCCAATGCCTGATTCGCAGCAGAATTCCAGACGAACCGATCCGTCTTCTTACACATTTGATACAAAGGAATCGCTTTTTCCCCGAGGCGGCTGATAAACCGACTTAGCGCAGGGATCCGACCCGCGAGGTGTTGAACATCGTTAATACACTTCGGTTTAGCCAAAGAGGTGATAGCCGTGATCTTCTCCGGATTAGCCTCAATTCCCCTATGGGACACCAGAAAACCCAATAACTTGCCAGCTGGTACACCAAAGACACATTTGGCCGGATTGAGCATCATCTTGTACGTCCTGAGGTTATTAAAGGTCTCTTTCAAATCATCGACCAAAGTCTCCTTCTTCCTTGACTTGACCACAATATCATCCACATAGGCATGCACATTACGACCAATCTGTTTGTGGAGACAATTTTGCACACACCGTTCATAAGTCGCCTGGGCACTCTTGAGGCCAAAAGGCATAGACACATAGCAGAAGGCTCCAAACGGAGTTATGAACGCCTTCTTCTCCTGGTCCTTAACTGCCATTTTAATCTGATGATAGCCGGAGTATGCATCCAAGAAACATAAGCGCTCGCAACCCGCCGTAGCATCAATGATTTGATCAATACGGGGGAGGGCGAAAGGATCCGCAGGGCAGGCCTTATTAAGATCCGTATAATCCACACACATGCGCCAGGTGCCGTTTTTCTTAAGGACCAGCACCGGATTAACAAGCCACTCAGGGTGAAAAACTTCAACGATGAAGTCAGCTGCCAATAGCCTGGCCACCTCTTCTCCAATAGCTTTTCTCCTCTCCTCATTGAACCGGTGGAGGAACTGTTTCACCGGTCTGTATTTAGGATCCACATTAAGGGTGTGCTCAGCGAGTTGCCTCGGTACACCTGGCATGTCAGAAGGCTTCCATGCAAAGATGTCCCGATTCTCACGGATGAACTCGATGAGCGCGTCTTCCTATTTCGGATCCAGATTGGCACTGATGCTGAACTGCTTCGACGAATCGCCAGGTACGAAGTCAACAAGCTTGGTCTCAGCCGCCGATGTGAATTTCAGGGTCGGATCATGCTCGGTAGTAGGCTTCTTTAAAGGAGTCATATCCGTCGGATCAATGTTGTCTTTATAGTACTTGAGCTCCTCGGTAGCACAAACCGACTCCGCATACGCGGCATCTCCTTCCTCGCACTCCAAAGCGATCTTACGGCTTCCGTGAATCGTGATGGTCCCCTTATGACCCGGCATCTTGAGCTATAAATACACATAGCAGGGCCGTGCCATGAACTTGGCATAGGCTGGTCGGCCAAACAGGGCATGGTACGGGCTTTGGATTTTCACTACCTCAAACATCAGTGTCTCTGATCGGGAATCGTGATCATCTCCAGAGACTACTTCCAAGGCTATTTTGCCCACGGGGTATGCTGAATTGCCTGGCACCACACCATGGAAAACCGTGTTTGAAGGACGGAGGTCCTTATCCTTTAGCCCCATGCGTTGAAAGGTCTCATAGTATAAGATATTAATACTGCTACCCCCGTCAATGAGTACCTTGGTGAACTTATAGCCTCCCACCTGAGGCGCCACCACCAAAGCCAGCTGACCCGGATTATCAACCCGGGGAGGGTGATCCTCTCTACTCCATACAATTGGCTGCTCTGACCAGCGTAGATACCGTGGCACAGCCGGTTCAACAGAGTTAACCGCCCGCTTCTGGACCTTTCGGTCCTGCTTGTCCAAGCTGGTGGTAAACACATGATATTGTCCACTGTTTAACTGCTTTGGATTACTCTGGTAACCCGACTGCTGCTGTTGCTGACTGTTTTGATTATGCTGATTGCCATGTCCGCTCGGATTACCGTTAAGCCCTGAACCGGGATTTCCTCCACCATGACTCGGCCCGGATCCTGAACCGCCAACGGAGCTGGGGTCATACCGAAAAGCATTGGAGCTCTTAAACTCTTGCATGATATAACAATCCTTCCAAAGGTGGTTTGCTGGCTCCTCTCTGGTCCTATGCTTTGGACAAGGCTGATTCAACAGATAATTTAAGCGCTCCGGATTGGGTCCAGGTCCGCCATTGCGGTTTTTGCCTCTACGTCGTCGGCCTCTGTCCTGCGCATTAGTGTTAGCCAAATAATCCGTGTTGCCATCTGCCTTACGCTTGCCACCACCACCGTTTCCTGCCGAGTTATGCTGCTGACCTCTGGGGTTGCCGTTCTTCCTTCCCTTCCCTGTCTTTTCATCATCAGACTCGGGATCCTTGGTACTATCGGAATCAGCATACTTTACCAGAGCAGTCATGAGCGTTCCCATGTCAGTACAATGGCGCTTCATCCGTCCTAATTTCAGCTTTAAAGGCCCAAACCGGCAATTGCCTTCCAGGGTTACAACCGCGATGTCCGCATTGATATGATCTGATGAATGCAGGATCTTTGAGACCCGGCGCACCCAATGAGTTGTTGACTCTCCTTCCTCCTGGACACAAGCCGCTAAATCCACCACCGATATGGGTTGCTTGCACGTGTCTTTAAAATTGCTTATGAACCGGGCTCGCAACTGTGCCCATGAACCGATAGAATTGGGCGGCAAGCTTTTTAACCAGGTACGGGCTGTCCCTTCAAGCATCATGATGAAATATTTTGCGTATGCCGCATCATCCACGTCCAGCATCTCCATGGCCATCTCATAACTCTCCACCCACGATTCTGGGGGTTGATGCGCCGTATAATTCGGCACCTTGCGCGGGCCTTTGAAATCCTTGGGCAGGCGCACATTGCGGAGGGCTGGGACGAGGCAAGGCACTCCTATAGCGCTAGAAGTGAGCCCCGGTTCAACTGAAGTGGTGGGACGAAACGGTGTGATCTGATGAGTCTGATGCGGTCCTGCTAACTCAGCTTCCCTACGTGCCCGGGCCCGGTCTACCACCTCCTGGGCGTCAGGGGCCGGATTGTTGCCGTGGGGAGCCCTACGCCGTGCATTACTTGATTCGGCCGGTTCTTCCATATCTCTACTGTAACTCCAGCCCGGACGCGGGGTGGAGTGAATCCATTCGCGGCTATATGAATACGCTTCCTGCTGAACCAATGCTGTTCTGAGGAGCTCCTTAACCCGGCGTGTCTCTATCGCTTGCAGTGAATCTCCCTCGACCGGAATAGCTTCCAACCGTGCCGCCGCTGCAACAAGGTTGTCCAGCGGATTAGAATAGTGATCCGGAGGGGTATGCACAACCCGTGGCTCTCCCGGGTTATGACGGGGCAGATCTATTACACGAGGCTGAACCGGCGCGCCCATCCTGGGCGCCTCCGCCCGGTTTACCACCGGTTGGTTACTGGTCCCTGCTCCAGGGGTATTGAAAAGATCCCTTCCTTCAAAGACCGAGGGCAAGCGAGATCGGAACTTTCTCCTCATGACTTCCTGCGAAGCATTCTGATCCAGCATAAGTTTATAGGCTTGCGCGTCCAAAGCGGCCCGCTCCGCGGTCAACCTGACCTCCTCAGCTGCCAGATCCGCCTTGGCCTGGTTAATCTATTCTCTCACCTTTGCAATCTCTGCATTATGAGCATCCTGATCCGTCGGATTAGCCTCTGCCATGAGCGCAGCCAACGCGTCGAACAGATCGGATAACACTTGAGCTGGTGGGCGCACAGAGCCTCCTGCTCCGGCAGCCGTTGCCGCCGCTGAACCGGAAACTATTGCTGCGGCCGTAGATGACTGAGGTGCTGCCTGGGTACCGGCCATGAATATACCGACCCGGCTAGGCAGATCAGAGGGGTCCGGAATACTGTCCCCATCGGAACAGCCCCCAATCCGACCATCTTGTACTTGATACAAGGACTCAGTTTCCCCGGTTGACGACTCGTCGCCGGAATAAACGACGGTTTCGCCACCAGATCCTGATCCGTCCTCATAGTTCCCTCCATGGATGACTCCCACAAAGGCCCACTTCACAGCTGGCTTAACCTGGGCAGGTCGCGCACGCTGAGCTGTTTCGATGAGGTCGGTGAAGGTGTCCAGCTCAGGGCCCGGTTCACCGATTTTACCGATGAAGACGTGTATACCGCCAAAGGGGACCCGGTACCCGTACTCAATTGAGCCGGCCTCGGGGCCCCAGCCTGCGTCGTCGATGTAGATCTTGCCGCGACGACTCTTGGTCATCCGGCCCACGGCGTATCCCTCGAGTCCTTCAAAGCGGCCCTCCAAGAACTTGAAACCATCGTGCGATAGCCCCACGGTGGGCGCCAACTGTCGTGGGTTTGTCACGGCAGATGTCCTAGCCAAAGGACTTAGTCGTGGAGCCATCACAACAGGTTAACTCGAAGGGGTTAAAGCGGACACAGGGACGCAGAGAGTTTATACTAGTTCGGCCCCTTCGATGAAGGTAAAAGGCTACGTCTAGTTTGTGGTGGAATTGATGAAATCTTGATGACTAGGGAGCAAACAAGCTTCGCCTAGGCCTCGAGTTGTCGTTCTCTGTTCCTGAACCGCTGTCGGGTCGTCCCCTTATATACACGGGTGACGCCCGTCGGTTCACAGAGTCCCAATCTCCGGTTTATACTCGTACCCGGGTTGGTCTCTTTCTTTCCCTATCTTATAGTACAAGTTTATACAAGCCGGTTTATGGCTACAGATACTAAACCGACTACGGCCTTGGGCCCTTACAAGTTTACCAGGCTTTAACATCCTTGAGCTACTGTTGAAGTTAATCCGGCCCAAGCAGGCCGGTTTACGCCCAGTAGTGATATCCCCAACAATACTATAAGCCTTTCCAGCTCCACATACATCTACGTCGTGCGTTTGACTCTCCCTGGCAATCGCTCTATCCAAGCTTTGAGAGTTTTGACTACAACGGTTGCCGATCACCGCCTGCTGCTGGGTAAGAACTGGTAAGAATTTGAGATTTGCTTGACGGATTTGTGACTGTCCACCACACCACCACCACCACTTCCTAGTAGTCTGTAGAATCATGTTCTTGTGTGTTTCTATTGCTGCTAACCATGGCAGGATCACAAGCTGACGAGACTGACTGGTAGAACATGACAAACAAAGCGTTACATGATAAGTTTCAGCAAATGATGAGTGGACAGGTGGAAGATGTGCTAAATAGATTTGAAGAGGCCATGGAGAAGATAGATCGCATTGAGAAGGTGTTCGAAACAAAGCTCGATAACAAGTTTAATGAATTCCTCGCGCGTCTACCACCACCACCACCGGCTGCACCTAACACACCTCTACAATAGCAACAGCGACTACCTCCACATCGCGACACAGCTCTCCGCCGAGCGACCCATGTCCCTCTTCATCCTGGCCAAGCTGCTGGTGCTGCTGTTGATACTTCTGTGGCTCCTGCTGCTGATGTGGAGGAGGATGATTATGTGGGAGATTACGAGGATGAGGTTGATCAACATCAGAACTACGTGCAACCACCAGCACCACAACCACCAGGTCGTCCACATGCAAATAATGGCAATGTTAGGGCTCCCCCTCAGGTACGAGATCATGACCATCTCCCTAAACTGAAATTGAATATTCCACCATTTGAGGGTAGATATGTTCCTGATATATATCTTACTTGGGAGTTAGAAACTGAACAACGATTTACATGTTTACAATATCCTGAGGAGAGACGTGTTCCTGCTGTTGTTTGTGCTTTCACTAGCTTTGCATGTGTTTGGTGGTCTGAATATTGTAGATTATATCCTGTTCCAGCTACTTGGGCTGCTTTGAAAACTGCTATGCATACTCGTTGGGTTCCACCATATTATCAACGTGAATTACTTCAAACATTGCAGCGCTTAAGACAAGGAAGATAATTGGTAGAAGAATATTATCAGGAATTACAAACTGGCTTGATTAGATGTGGTATCGTTGAGGAGAATGAAGCTATGCTTGCACGTTTTCTGGGTGGATTAAATAGAGAGATTCAGACCATTCTAGACTATAAGGATTATAATAATATCACTCGTTTATTCCATCTTGCTTGTAAATCTGAACGTGAAGTGCAGGATCGACAGGCATTGGCGCGAACTAACTTTTCTGCAGGTCGACCTTCATCGTGGACACAACGTGCATCATCTACTTCCACACGTTCTGCTACACCGGCACCTCCGTCAGCTGCCACCTCCAACCGTGATACAACAAAGCAGGCACAAGCACCACTATCTGCCAAGAGCACACCTGCCAGGCCTGCACAGAGCTCTGCTTCTTCCATGGCATCTACAGGGCACACAAGTGATATTATTTGTCGTCGTTGTAAGGGAAGAGGACATTTTGCGCGAGAATGCACATCTCAGCGTGTGATGATTGCTACTGAGGATGGTGGGTATGAGTCCGCTAGTGACTATGATGAGGAGACTTTGGCTCTTCTTACACATGAAGAACACGGTGGAGATGATTCTGATCATGAGACGCAATACATGGCTGCTGAAGATGCTGACAGGTATGAATGTTTAGTTGCTCAACGTGTTTTGAGTGTGCAGGTCACGCAAGCTGAGCAAAATCAGAGGCATAATTTGTTCCATACAAAGGGAGTTGTGAAGGAACGTTCTGTTCGTGTCATCATAGATGGAGGGAGCTGCAACAACTTGGCTAGCATGGAGATGGTGGAGAAGCTATCTCTCACCACAAGACCACATCCATATCCTTACTACATCCAATGGTTCAACAACAGCGGCAAGGTTAAGGTAACACGTACTGTTCGTGTGCATTTTAGTATCTCTACATATGCTGATTATGTTGATTCTGATGTGGTACCTATGCAAGCATGTTCCTTATTACTTGGTAGACCATGGCAATTTGATAAAAATTCTGTACACCATGGTAGAAACAATCAGTATACTCTTGTTCATAAGGACAAAAATATTACTTTGCTTCCTATGACTCATGATTCCATTTTGAAAGATGATATTAATCGAGCTAATAAAGCAAAACAGGAGCAAAATAAGAGTGAAAATCAAATTGTGGCAAAAGAATTTGAGCAACAAATGAAGCCTAATAATAAACCATCTAGTGTTGCTTCTGAAATTAAATTGAAAAGTGCATGTTTATTTGCCACCAAATCTGATATTGATGATCTAGATGTTAGCAAATCTGTTTGCTATGCTTTTGTGTGCAAAGAGGCATTATTTTCATTCGAGGACGTGCCTTCCTCTTTGCCCCCTGCTGTCACAAACATTTTGCAGGAGTTCGCTGACGTCTTCCCACAAGACGTGCCACCGGGATTACCACCTATTCGAGGGATTGAGCATCAAATTGACTTAATTCCCGGTGCATCATTACCCAACCGCGCACCATACCGTACCAATCCAGAGGAGACGAAGGAGATTATATGTCAAGTACAAGAGCTACTCGACAAAGGTTATATACGCGAATCCCTTTGTCCTTGTGTTGTTCCTATTATTCTAGTGCCAAAAAAGGATGGTACCTCGCGTATGTGTGTTGATTGTAGAGGCATTAATAATATTACTATTCGTTATCGTCATCCTATTCCTAGGCTAGATGATATGCTTGATGAATTGAGTGGCTCTACAATATTCTCCAAAGTTGATTTGCGTAGTGGATACCATCAAATTCGTATGAAATTGGGAGATGAATGGAAAACAACTTTTAAAACTAAGTTTGGTTTATATGAGTGGTTAGTCATGCCTTTTGGGTTAACTAATGCACCTAGTACTTTCATGAGACTAATGAATGAAGTTTTACGTGCTTTCATTGGACGATTTGTGGTAGTCTATTTTGATGATATACTGATTTATAGCAAATCTTTGGAAGAACATTTGGAACATTTACATGCTGTTTTTAATGCTCTACGTGATGCATGTTTGTTTGGTAACCTTGGGAAGTGCACCTTTTGCATCGACCGAGTATCTTTTCTTGGCTATGTTGTTACTCCACAGGGAATTGAAGTTGATAAAGCCAAGATTGAAGCTATTGAGAGTTGGCCGCAGCCCAAAACGGCCACACAAGTGAGGAGTTTTCTTGGACTCACTGGTTTCTATAGGCGTTTTGTGAGAGACTTTAGCACCATTGCTGCACCTCTCAATGAGCTTACAAAGAAGGATGTGCCTTTTGTTTGGGGTACCGCACAGGAAGAAGCCTTCACGGTATTGAAAGATAAGTTGACACATGCTCCTTTACTCCAACTTCCTGATTTTAATAAGACTTTTGAGCTTGAATGTGATGCTAGTGGAATTGGATTAGGAGGTGTGTTATTACAAGATGGCAAACCTGTTGCATACTTTTCTGAAAAATTGAGTGGGCCTAGGCTGAACTATTCTACTTATGATAAGGAATTATATGCTCTTGTTCGGACTTTAGAGACATGGCAACATTATTTATGGCCCAAAGAATTTGTTATACATACTGATCATGAATCTTTGAAACATATTAAAAGTCACGCTAAACTGAATCGTAGACATGCTAAATGGGTTGAATTCATTGAGACTTTCCCTTATGTCATCAAACACAAGAAGGGTAAAGAAAATGTTATTGTTGATGCTTTGTCTCGTCGCTATACTATGCTTTCACAACTTGACTTCAAAATATTTGGTTTGGAGACCATCAAAGATCAATATGTGCATGATGCTGATTTTAAAGAAGTAATGCAGAATTGTAAAGAAGGAAGAACATGGAACAAGTTCGTTGTTAATGATGGTTTTGTGTTCCGCGCTAACAAGCTATGCATTCCTGCTAGCTCTGTTCGTCTTTTGTTGTTGCAGGAGGCGCATGGAGGAGGATTAATGGGACACTTTGGCGTGAAGAAGACGGAGGACGTACTTGCTACACATTTCTTTTGGCCAAAGATGAGACGGGATGTTGAGCGTTTGGTTGCTCGCTGCACTACATGTCAAAAAGCTAAGTCACAACTCAATCCTCATGGTTTATATATGCCTTTGCCTGTGCCTAGTGTTCCTTGGGAGGATATATCTATGGACTTTGTTTTAGGTTTACCTCGAACAAAGAAGGGGAGGGATAGCATATTTGTTGTCGTGGATAGATTCTAAAAAATGGCACACTTTATACCATGTCATAAAAGCGACGATGCTGTTAATGTTGCTGATTTGTTCTTTTGTGAAATTATTCGCTTGCATGGTGTGCCAAATACAATTGTTTCAGATCGTGATACTAAATTTCTTAGCCACTTTTGCAGATGTTTATGGGCTAAGTTGGGGACTAAACTGCTTTTCAGTACTACTTGTCACCCCCAAACTGATGGACAAACTGAAGTAGTCAATAGAACATTGTCTACTATGCTTAGGGCTGTTTTGAAGAATAATAAGAAAATGTGGGAAGAATGCTTGCCTCATATTGAATTTGCTTATAATCGTTCATTGCATTCTACTACTAAGATGTGCCCTTTTGAAATTATGTATGGTTTCCTACCTCGTGCACCTATTGATTTGTTGCCTCTTCCATCTTCGGAGAAGGTTAATTTTGATGCTAAACAACGTGCTGATTTGATCTTAAAGATGCATGAGTAACTAAGGAAAATATTGAGCGCATGAATGCTAAATATAAACTTGTTGGAGATAAGGGTAGAAAACGTGTTGTCTTTGCACCTGGAGATCTTGTTTGGTTACATTTGTGTAAGGATAGGTTTCCTAATTTGCGCAAGTCAAAGCTAATACCACGTGCTGATGGTCCTTTTAAGGTGTTAGAAAAAAAATAAATGATAATGCATATAAACTTGTGTTGCCTGCAGATTTTGGGGTTAGTCCCAGTTTTAACATTGCAGATTTGAAGCCTTATTTGGGTGAGGAAGATGAGCTTCCGTCGAGGACGACTTCATTTCAAGAAGGGGAGGATGATGAGGACATCAATACCATTGTTACACCCATAGCCCCTACTGTTACATATGATGGACCAATTACTAGAGCTCGCGCATGTCAATTAAATTACCAGGTACTTTCGTTTCTTGGTAATGATTCTAATGTTCATGAGAATATGATGCTGCCTAAATTGGATACATTTGTTTTGCTTACAAATGAAGGGCCTAGCTTGGAGAAGGATGAACATTGGAGCAAGATCAAGCATGGAGTTGATGGCATGCGCAAGGGGAACAAGAACGGAGTTACAAGTGATGATTTCAGGACTCTGAAGCCGCCATAAGGAGTGAATGAAGCCTTGGACGAAATATACAAGATGCCGCGTCATAAATTTCGTCCAGAGGCTATTCTAGGTGCTGCGTCACCTTATTATTGGGCCAGGCCCATGTAATTTCGAAATACTTAAGTATAGGCTATTCTTAGAGTCCGTATGTGTGGGGAACCAAGAGTTAGGGTTGGTTTCGGACCCCTTCCTCAAGGGCCACGAAATCCCCCCCCTCTTCCTCCATATATACAACCCTTAGGGCGTCGTTTAGACTCTGGGTTTTGTTTAGATCAAAAGTTCGCCATAGCTGCAACTTCGCGTACTTCGTTTGTGTTCAACGACCAGACCAAGGCGTCACAGAACCCCACCTTCATTAATAAAGCTTTCCTCTTATATTTGCAATATCCAGATTGCAATCTTAGTTTCTTGCTTGTTCTTCGTTTGCTCGTAGGAAACAAGCGCTCGTGGTCAGGTTGATCGTGCTCCGGCGTGGTCAATAACCCTTGGAAGTTGGTTTAGCGATTGCTAAGGCGCGATGTCTCGCACGTTCGTAGTCGGATCGTCAAGGTCGACTCCCACAGAAACGATAGCCACCATCTCATCGAAACATCGGGACACCTTTGCCTCTATCATGAGGTCTATCTGTTGTTCTATGCCACGCAAGGGAGGTAGACCAGCGGGTACTTCCTCCGGAAAAACATCCTTGAATTCCTGCAAGACATCACAAATAACACTAGGGAGACATGTTAAGTCGTTAGCTGAAAGCAAAGCATCTTTGTACACAAGTACAACGACCACTTGATTTGGGTTAAGCCTCACATCTCTCAGTTCTGATTTGGTGGCTAACATTACTAAGTTCTCTCGCTCTCTTTCATTCTTCTCTCTCAGATTTGGCTTGTGGCACTCACTCACCGATTTGTGGATCTCTCTCTCGCTCTTTTTCTCTCCCTCTTTCTTACTCACTATTTTTACTTCAGAAACTTTCTGCAAGTGCTCAGCCATGATTTGTTGGGGTGTCATGGGTCTAAGCACCAAGTCCTTTCCTCTCCACTTGATGGTGTATTGATTGGTTCTGCCACAATGTTGAGCTGAATGATCATATTGCCATGGTCTGCCCAACAACAAGTGACACACCTTCATTGGCACCACATCACACTCAACGGTGTCATTATAATCTCCAATCTTAAATTGCACCTGTACCATGTGTGTGATCTTAATCTCTCCACATTCACTCAACCATTGTATATGATATGGATGAGGGTGTTGTAGCAGCTTCAACCCAAGCTTGTCACACATTTCTTTGCTTGCAAGATTGTGACAACTTCCACCATCAACAATTACCTTGCATACCTTGTCTTGCACTTTGGCTCTTGTTTGAAACAGATTGTGTCATTGTCCATTCTTAGCTTCTTTGATCCGCACACTCAAAACTTTAGTGACAACAAGAGAGGCACCTTGCTCATAATCACAATAGGTTTGCTCATCACCATCTGAACCATCACCATCTTCAGTGTCTTCTTCAGGTTCACTACAAGACTCATATTCTCCATTCTCGGTGATCAGCATGGTATGCTTGTTGGGACAATCCTTCTTCATGTGGCCACGTCCCTTACATGTAAAGCACTCTATCTCACTAGTTTTCCCCATGGAGCCAATGGAGGATGAACTAGGAGCTGCAAATTTGCTCTTCTCCTTCGAATTTGATGCATCATTTCTGCTCGTGGCTGCACGTGCATGGGGCTGATTTCCACCACCAGAACTAGTCATAATACATCGATCAACCTTGAATTGAGGTATAAACTTACTCCCACTTGATGTAGCTCGAGCTGTGAAGGACGTAGTTCTCTTTTGCTTCAAGTCTTCTTGTAATTGACGTTCAGCCTTAGAAGCAAGATGTACCAGCTCTACTACATTATGATATGGCTGCAAATCAACCACTCGTTTAACATTAGGATTCAGCCCATAGAGGAACCTTGCCATGGACTGCTCCTCATCTTCATGTATGTTGGCTCTTATCATTGCCTTCTCCATCTCCTTATGATACTCCTCAACTGATAACTTTCCTTGCCTCAAATTCTGGAGCTTATCAAAGATGTCATGTCTATAATGCCTTGGGACAAATCTTGCCCTCATCTCTCTTTTCATTTCAATCCATGTAGCAACAGCAGGCTCTCCTTCTTCTTCTTGCTGAATCTGAACTTGCTCCCACCAAATTAGAGCATAGTCTTCAAACTCAAGTGAGGCCATTGCTAATTTCTTCTCTTCAGAGTAGTTGTGCATGCGGAAAATCTTGTCAACCTTCAATTCCCATGTGAGATAACTTTCTGGATCAGATCCACCATCAAACTTGGGCATGGTAAATTTCAACTTTCCAAACCTCTCCTCCTCCTGCCGTCCACGACCATAGTTTCTACGATGATGAAATCTGTCATTCTGGTGCATGCCTTCTTCATCTTCGTCAAACTCATCTCCACTACCTTCATGGTGCAGATTTGCTCTTCGGTGGCCTCCTCTATGACCACGACCAGCAGCAGCTTCATGATGACCACGTCCATTACCATGATCATTTCCACGTCCGGTGATGAGGACATCAATACCATTGTTACACCCACAGCCCCTACTGTTACATGTAATGGACCAATTACTAGAGCTCGCGCACGCCAATTAAATTACCAGGTACTTTCGTTTCTTGGTAATGATTCTAATGTTCATGAGAATATGATGCTGCCTAAATTGGATACGTTTGTTTTGCTTACAAATGAAGGGCCTAGCTTGGAGAAGGGTGAACATTGGAGCAAGAACAAGCATGGAGTTGATGGCATGCGCAAGGGGAACAAGAACGGAGTTACAAGTGATGATTTCAGGACTTTGAAGCCACCATAAGGAGTGAATGAAGCCTTGGACGAAATATACAAGATGCCACTTCATAAATTTTGTCCAGAGGCTATTCTAGGTCCTACGTCACCTTATTATTGGGCCAGGCCCATGTAATTTCGAAATACTTAAGTATAGGATGTTTTTAGAGTCCGTATGTGTGGGGAATCAAGAGATAGGGTTGGTTTCGGACCCCTTCCCCAAGGGCCACGAAATTTCCCCCTCTTCCTCCATATATACAACCCTTAGGGCACCGTTTAGACTTTGGGTTTTGTTTAGATTAAAAGTTCGCCATAGCTGCAACTTCGCGTACTTCGTTTGTGTTCAACGACCAGACAAAGGCGTCACAGAACCCCACCTTGATCAATAAAGCTTTCCTCTTATATTCACAATATCCAGATTGCAATCTTCGTTTGCCTACAGGAAACAGACCTTCGTGGTCAGGTTGATCGTGCTCCGACGTGGTCAATAACCTCTCGGAGTTGGTTTAGTGATTGCTAAGGCGAGACGTCCTCGCACATTCGTAGTCGGATCGTCAAAGTCAACTTCTTCCAAAACGATAACCACCATCTCATCGAAAGACCGGACACCTTTGCCTCTATCAAGTGGTATCAGATTTTCAGGTTGCTCGGTGAGATTTTATAGTTTTTCGTAGTTTCGATCTAGTCTGTTCTTCATACCTACAGTCCATGAAAAAGCCACAAAAAAAATTAGGGTTAGTTCATCATATCCGAACCAATCTGAGCCTTTGCATAATCTTTTTAGGGTTTTTGCTTTGTTGAATTTGCGGTTGCATCGTCGTGTCAAGTTGCTGGTCTTAGAGTCTAGTCTTTTAGAGTTTCGAGTTCTGGTCATAAGTTGTCACGCCACCGCCGCACCATCATCATCGCCTTGCCATATACCACCACCAATCCGTATCCATATATCACCACCGCTACCATATACCACCACCGCTACCATATCTTACCATCATATATCCACCACCAATCCGAGTTCTTTTCATATTAGGTTTATTTTCGTGATCCATCTAGTTTTCGTTTTGTGTTTCCTTGCCTGAGTAGGTCTCGGGAAAAAAAAGAAAAAAAAAGAAAAAAGAAAAAAAGAGTCTGGAGACACCCGGGGCAGTTTTTAGGCCAAAATTTCGGCGACCGAAAATATTTTTTTCCTATCCTATTTTTAGGTTGTTCCGAGTCTTTTGAGACACTCACTATCATAGTGATTTTTGGTCGCACTTTTTCGTCGTCGCTGCTCTGATTTCTGGAAAAAAAATTGTCAAAAAATTACGTACCCATCCTGTTAGTGTGACCTGGGAAGAGTTTTGAGACACTCGCCATTATAGTGATTTTTCGCAAAAAAAAGAGGAGCGCAAAAAAAAGAGCGAAAAAAATCCAGAGTGTGCTTTTCCCTTGTTTCCGTGCAGCGCCGTGATTTTGATAGTGTTCTAGGGTCGCGTCTCTAGCACGGTCTAGCCTAGGACCAGCACAGCATCGTCGTTGAGCGTTTATTCAACTTTGCATCTCTGAATTGATTATTGCTGACCTTTTTGCTACCATACTATAAGCCTTCCCAGCTCCACATACATCTACGCCGTGCGTTTGACTCTCCCTGGTAATCGCTCTATCCAAGCTTTTGAGAGTTTTGACTACAACGGTTGCCGATCACCGCCTGCTGCTGGGTAAGAACTGGTAAGAATTTGAGATTTGCTTGACGGATTTGTGACTGTTCACCACACCACCGCCACCACTTCCTAGTAGTCTGTAGAATCATATTCTTGTGTGTTTCTATTGCTGCTAACCCTGGCAGGATCACAAGCCGACGAGACTGACTGGGAGAACATGACAAACAAAGCGTTACATGATAAGTTTCAGCAAATGATGAGTGGACAGCTGGAAGATGTGCTAAATAGATTTGAAGAGGCCATGGAGAAGATAGATGGCATTGAGAAGGTGTTCGAAACAAAGCTTGATAACAAGTTCAATAAAGTGCTCGCGCTTCTACCACCACCACCACCGGCTGCACCTAACGCACCTCTACAACAGCAACAACGACTACCTCCACATCGCGAAATAGCCCTATGCCAAGCGACCCGTGTCCCTCTTCAGCCTGGCCAAGCTGCTGGTGCTGCTGTTGATACTTCTGTGGCTCCTGCTGCTGATGTGGGGGAGGATGATTATGTTGGAGATTACGAGGATGAGGTTGATCAACATCAGAACTACATGCAACCACCAGCACCACAACCACCAGGTCGTCCACATGCAAATAATGGCAATGTTAGGGCTCCCTCTTAGGTACGAGATCATGACCATCTCCCTAAACTGAAATTGAATATTCCACCATTTGAGGGTAGATATGTTCCTGATATATATCTTACTTGGGAGTTAGAAACTAAACAACGATTTACATGTTTACAATATCCTGAGGAGAGACGTGTTCCTGCTGCTGTTTGTGCTTTCACTAGCTTTGCATGTGTTTGGTGGTCTGAACGTTGTAGATTATATCCTGTTCCAGCTACTTGGGCTGCTTTGAAAACTGCTATGCGTACTCGTTGGGTTCCACCATATTATCAACGTGAATTATTTCAAAAATTGCAGCGCTTAAGACAAGGAAAAAATTCTGTAGAAGAATATTATCAGGAATTACAAACTGGCTTGATTAGATGTGGTATTGTTGAGGAGAATGAAGCTATGCTTGCACGTTTTCTGGGTGGATTAAATAGAGAGATTCAGACCATTCTAGACTATAAGGATTATAATAATATCACTCGTTTATTCCATCTTGCTTGTAAAGCTGAACGTGAAGTGCAGGATCGACAGGCATTGGCACGAACAAACTTTTCTGCAGGTCGACCTTCATCATGGACACCACGTGCATCATCTACTTCCACACGTTCTGCTACACCGGCACCTCAGTCGGCAGCCACCTCCAACCGTGATACAGTAAAGCAGGCACAATCACCACTATCTGCCAAGAGCACACCTTCTGGGCCTGCAAAGAGCTCTTCTTCATCCATGGCATCAACAGGGCAAACAGATGATATTATTTGTCGACGTTGCAAGGGTGGAGGTCATTATGCGAGAGAATGCCCATCTAAGCATGTGATGATTGTTACTGAGGATGGTGGGTATGAGTCCGCTAGTGACTATGATGAGGAGACTTTGGCTCTTATTACACATGAAGAACACGATGGAGATGATTCTGATCATGAGACGCAATACATGGCTGCTGAAGATGCTGACAGGTATGAATGTTTAGTTGCTCAACGTGTTTTGAGTGTGCAGGTTACACAAGTTGAGCAAAATCAGAGGCATAATTTGTTCAATACAAAGGGAGTTGTGAAGGAATGTTCTATTCGCGTCATCATAGATGGAGGGAGCTGCAACAACTTGGCTAGCATGGAGATGGTGGAGAAGCTATCTCTCACCACAAGACCACATCCACATCCTTACTACATCCAATGGTTCAACAACAGCGGCAAGGTTAAGGTAACACGTACTGTTCGTGTGCATTTTAGTATCTCTACATATGCTGATTATGTTGATTGTGATGTGGTACCTATGCAAGCATGTTCCTTATTACTTGGTAGACCATGGCAATTTGATAAAAAATCTGTACACCATGGTAGAAACAATCAGTATACTCTTGTTCATAAGGATAAAAATATTACTTTGCTTCCTATGACTCCTGATTCCATTTTGAAAGATGATATTAATAGAGCTAATAAAACAACACAGGAGAAACATAAGAGTGAAAATCAGATTGTGGCAAAAGAATTTGAGCAACAAATGAAGCCTAATAATAAACCATCTAGTGTTCTTCTGAAATTAAATTGAAAAGTGCATGTTTACATGCCACCAAATCTGATATTGATGAGCTAGATTCTAGCAAATCTATTTGCTATGCTTTTGTGTGCAAAGAGGCATTATTTTCATTCGAGGACGTGCCCTCCTCTTTGCCCCCTGCTGTCACTAACATTTTGCAGGAGTTCGCTGACGTCTTCCCACAAGACGTGCCACCGGGATTACCACCTATTCGAGGGATTGAGCATCAAATTGACTTAATTCCCGGTGCATCGCTGCCCAACCGTGCACCATACCGTACCAATCCATAGGAGACGAAGGAGATTATGCGTCAAGTACAGAGCTGCTTGACAAAGGTTATATACGCGAATCTCTTAGTCCTTGTGTTGTTCCTATTATACTAGTGCCTAAAAATGATGATACGTCGCGTATGTGTGTTGATTGTAGAGGCATTAATAATATTACTATTCGTTATCGTCATCCTATTCCTAGGCTAGATGATATGCTTGATGAATTGAGTGGCTCTACAATATTCTCCAAAGTTGATTTGCGTAGTGGATACCATCAAATTCGTATGAAATTGGGAGATGAATGTAAAACAGCATTTAAAACTAAGTTTGGTTTATATGAGTGGTTAGTAATGCCTTTTGGGTTAACTAATGCACCTAGTACTTTCATGAGACTAATGAACGAAGTTTTACGTGCTTTCATTGGACGATTTGTGGTAGTCTATTTTGATGATATACTGATTTATAGCAAATCTTTGGAAGAACATTTGGAACATTTATGTGCTGTTTTTAATGCTCTACGTGATGCACGTTTGTTTGGTAACCTTGGGAAGTGCACCTTTTGCACCGACCGAGTATCTTTTCTTGGCTATGTTGTTACTCCACAGGGAATTGAAGTTGATAAAGCCAAGATTGAAGCTATTGAGAGTTGGACGCAGCCCAAAACGGTCACACAAGTGAGAAGTTTCCTTGGACTCGCTGGTTTCTATAGGCGTTTTGTGAGAGATTTTAGCACCATTACTGCACCTCTCAATGAGCTTACAAAGCAGGATGTGCCTTTTGTTTGGGGTACCGCACAGGAAGAAGCCTTCACGGTATTGAAAGATAAGTTGACACATGCTCCTTTACTCCAACTTCCTGACTTTAATAAGACTTTTGAGCTTGAATGTGATGCTAGTGGAATTGGATTAGGAGGTGTGTTATTACAAGATGGCAAACCTGTTGCATACTTTTCTAAAAAACTGAGTGGGCCTAGTCTGAACTATTCTACTTATGATAAAGAATTATATGCTCTTGTTCGGACTTTGGAAACATGGCAACATTATTTATGGCCCAAAGAATTTGTTATACATTCTGATCATGAATCTTTGAAACGCATTAGAAGTCAAGCAAAACTGAACCGTAGACATGCTAAATGTGTTGAATTCATTGAGACTTTCCCTTATGTCATTAAACACAAGAAGGGTAAAGAAAATGTTATTGCTGATGCATTGTCTCGTCGTTATACTATGCTTTCACAACTTGACTTTAAAATATTTGGTTTAGAGACCATCAAAGATCAATATGTGCATGATGCTGAATTTAAAGATGTATTGCAGAATTGTAAAGAAGGTAGAACATGGAACAAGTTCGTCATTAATGATGGATTTGTGTTTCGTTCTAACAAGCTATGCATTCCAGCTAGCTCCGTCCGTCTTTTGTTGTTGCAGGAGGCACATGGAGGAGGACTAATGGGACACTTTGGCGTGGAGAAGACGGAGGATATACTTGCTACATATTTCTTTTGGCCAAAGATGAGACGGGATGTTGAGCGTTTTGTTGCTCGCTGCACTACATGTCAAAAAGCTAAGTGACGACTCAATCCTCATGGTTTATATATGCCTTTGCCTGTACCTAGTGTTCCTTGGGATGATATTATATCTATGGACTTTGTTTTAGGTTTACCTCGAACAAAGAAGGGGAGGGATAGCAAATTTGTTGTCATGGATAGATTCTCGAAAATGGCACACTTTATACCATGTCATAAAAGCGATGATGCTGTTAATGTTGCTGATTTGTTCTTTCTTGAAATTATTCGCTTACATAGTGTGCCAAATACTATTGTTTCAGATCGTGATACTAAATTTCTTAGCCACTTTTGGAGATGTTTATGGGCTAGGTTGGGGACTAAACTGCTTTTTAGTACTACTTGTCACCCCCAAACTGATGGACAAACTGAAGTAGTCAATAGAACATTGTCTACTATGCTTAGGGCTGTTTTGAAGAATAATAAGAAAATGTGGGAAGAAAGCTTGCCTCATATTGAATTTGCTTATAATCGTTCGTTGCATTCTACTACTAAGATGTGCCCTTTTGAAATTGTGTATGGTTTCCTACCTCGTGCACCCATTGATTTGTTGCCTCTTCCATCTTCGGAGAAGGTTAATTTTGATGCTAAACAACGTGCTGAATTGATCTTAAAAATGCATGAGTTAACTAAGGAAAACATTGAGCGTATGATTCTTAAATATAAACTTGCTGGAGATAAGGGTAGAAAACATGTTGTCTTTGCACCTGGAGATCTTGTTTGGTTACATTTGCGTAAGGATAGGTTTCCTAATTTGCGCAAATCAAAGCTAATGCCGCGTGCTGATGGTCCATTTAAGGTGTTAGAGAAAATAAATGATAATGCATATAAACTTGAGCTGCCTGCAGATTTTGGGGTTAGTCCCACTTTTAACATTGCAGATTTGAAGCCTTATTTGTGTGAGGAAGATGAGCTTCCGTCGAGGACGACTTCAATTCAAGAAGGGGAGGATGATGAGGACATCAATACCATTGTTACACCCACAGCCCCTACTGTTACATATACTGGACCAATTACTAGATCTCGCGCACGCCAATTAAATTTCCAGGTACTTTCGTTTCTTGGTAATGATTCTAATGTTCATGAGAATATGATACTGCCTAAATTGGATACATTTGTTTTGCTTACAAATGAAGGGCCTAGCTTGGAGAAGGATGAACATTGGAGCAAGAACACGCATGGAGTTGATGGCATGCGCAAGGGGATCAGGAACGGAGTTACAAGTGATGATTTCAGGACTTTGAAGCCACCATAAGGAGTGCATGAAGCCTTGGACGAAATATACAAGATGCCACTTCATAATATTTGTCCATAGGCTATTCTAGGTGCTGCATCACCTTATTATTGGGCCAGGCCCATGTAATTTACAAATACTTAAGTATAGGCTGTTTTTCGAGTCCGTATGTGTGGGGAAACAAGAGTTACGGTTGGTTTCGGACACCTCCCTCAAGGGCCATGAAATTCCCTCCTCTTCCATCATATATACAGCCCTTAGGGCGTCGTTTAGACTTTGGGTTTTGTATAGATTAAAAGTTCGCCATAGCTGCAACTTCGCGTACTTCGTTTGTGTTCAACGACCAGACCAAGGCGTCACAGAACCCCACCTTGATCAATAAAGCTTTCCTCTTATATTCGCAATATCCAGATTGCAATCTTAGTTTCTTGCTTGTTCTTCATTTGCCTGTAGGAAACAGACCTTCGTGGTCTGGTTGATCGTGCTCCGGCGTGGTCAATAACCTCTCGGAGTTGGTTTAGCAATCGCTAAGGCGCGACGTCCTCGCACATTCGTAGCCGGATCACCAAATCGACTTCCTCCAAAACGATAGCCACCATCTCATCGAAAGACGGGACACCTTTGCCTCTATCAACTTGACTTCAAAATATTTGGTTTGGTGACCATCAAAGATGTGACGCCCTCGATTCAATCGTACACTAATCATACACGCAAATGTGTACGATCAAGATCAAGGACTCACGGGAAGATATCACAACACAACTCTAGACACAAAATAAAATAATACAAGCTTTATGTTACAAGCCAGGGGCCTCGAGGGCTCGAATACATAAGCTCGAAAACACAAGAGTCAGCAGAAGCAACAATATCTGAGTACAGACATAAGTTAGACAAGTTTGCCTTAAAAAGGCTAGCACAAAAGCAACATCGATCGAAAAGGCAAGGCCTCCTGCCTGGGAGCCTCCTAACTACTCCTGGTCTTCAGCGGTCTCCACGTAGTAGTAGGCATCGGCGGTGGCATCTGGCTGCTGGGCTCCTAACGTAGATGTAAAGTAGTAGTAGTGTTATCAACCTCGGCTAGAGATCCTTTCTTGACTCCCTGCGAGAAAGCAATCCCAGAGCCATACTATCCAATTATCATCACAATCCATTTCTCATCACAAGTCCAATTCTCATCTCAGGTCTCCAGTTCTAGTTGTATCGATCGGGATACAACTCCAAGTGCCCGTTACCGTAGGACAGGCTATCAATAGATGTTTTCTTCCCTACAGGGGTGCACCAACTTACCCACCACGCTCGCTTAACTCCGGCGAGACACACCTTCCTGGGTCATGCCCGGCCTCGGCCAAACAATACGCCGCAACCCGACCTAGGCTTAATAGATAGGTCAGCACGCCGGACTAAACCTATGCCCCCAGGGGTCATGGGCCATCTCCCCGGAAACTCCTGCACGTTGCGTACGCGGCCGGTGAGCACACCTAGCTACCTTCCTAAAAAGGCAGGAGCTTACCAGTCCAACCCGGCGCGCGCCACTAAGTCGCTGACGTCTATTAAGCTTCGGCTGATGCATATGACGCAGAACGCCCATACTATGCCCACGTGATGGTTAGTGCTATCAGGCCAGGGGCCCCTCGGATCAAATATCCAAATCGTAGTGGATTAGGAACACGCGGTAACAAGCAGAGACTCACGAAAGATGTGACCCCGTTGCCCCATCTCGAGGACTTGTGGCAAGTGCTAGGAATGCCCGGCCACGCCTCATAATTATCTCGTGGGCACCCTGCAGGTCAACCCGTCTCCACATTAGTCACAATTAAGCTCGTGCGGGTACCCCTCAGGGTCGACCCGTCTTTAGTAACATGGTTCAGTGTAAAGTCATAGTAACTATAGTAACTGTGTGTCCAGACATCAAGGGGAAAACCCGAGGAATCACCCCCGATGAATTCCACTAGATGTAATCATCAAGGTGAACGTAAGAGGAATCACCCCCGAGGTTCACACTTGAGGGGTTGCACGACAGAGTCGTATCGAAAGTGGTTAAGGTGGAAATCACCCTCGATGACCACGACTGAATGACTACACTATAGGGTTAACATCAGAAGTGCTGAAGAGGTTCACCCTCGGTACTTGATAGTAACCCAGTAGTGTCGAGCAACTAAGGGGAAGTGATGTGCGGTGTCGGGGCCTGGTCTTCGATCACGTAGATCGAGTCGTCGATGATGAAGCAGGGGCAACAAGGGCAAGTGGGGGTCACTGATGGATCACTAGCCAACCTATACTAAGCAGTTTAGGATAAGCAGGTAGGTAACAACAACATGTTACAATAAATAGGCTATGCATCAGAATAGGAGCAAACAATAACTGAAGCAAAATCTAATGCAAGCATAATAGAATGGAATAGGCGATATCGGGATGATCAAAGGGGGGGGCTTGCCTGGTTGCTCCGACGAGAAGGAGGCGTCGTCGGTGACGTAGTCGATCACAGGGGCATCAGCATCGTCACGGGGTCTACCGAAGAGAAGAGGGGGGAGAAACAGTAAATACATAGCAAGCAAGTGCATAACAGGACAACAGGCGGAGCTAGACGTGTTCTAACGCGGTGCTACACGATACCGGCGAAGGGGGAAGTCAACCGGGAATGTTTTCCCGGTTCTGGACCTGTGTTAGACAGATGACCGGAGGGGGAAAGTTCCATGCTCAGCATACTAGGGGCATGTGACAGATGAACGGACCATGTATTCGGATTCGTTGGATTTTTATGAGCAACTTTCATGTAGAATACATTTTCATCCGATCTACGGTTTATTTTCTATGAATTTTCAAAGTTTTAATCATTTTCTGAAATTCGTGAAAATTGGCTAAGTCTGAGGATTGCATCTGTTTTTTAAAACATCACTTAGCTGTTTTTCGGAGGCTATAGCTGTTGATATGTATATCCTATGATCTCGTGCCTTATAACAATTATGAGCATTTTCCTACGATCTACATGTTAGTATCACTTTTATCCATATTAGAGTTCATTAGCTTGATCATCAACAGCTCTAAAGTAGCTATAAAACTAAAGCTATTTCTCTGTTCTTCACTTAACAGAACGTTGAACTTTGTGATTTTCGTAGGAATTAATCCACGCATCGGAACGATTTGGTCCAGTGGGATAAATGAAGTTCGTCAAGTATACTCTCTGCCCAAAATATTTTTATCCACATAAGAACTTGTTTTGTGAATGTTTATTGGCTGTCAAAGGGGCTACTCAATGTGAATTTGCCGAAGCTACCTGCAGCTACAGTAACTGAATGTTACTGTAGCTAGCAGTCAGTAGGAGCGGCAGCAGAAGGTAGAGTGCAGCAGCATGCACGCGCACACAGGGGCGCCGACGGCTGAAGCCAGCAGCGCCAACAGCACAGACGCGGGCGCGCACGCACGCGCGGGCTGGGGGTTGGGTGTGGCGCGGCCGGCGAGGAACGGGCAAGCACGGCGCGATGCCGGGCACCGGCGCGGCCGAGCGCAGCGGCGGCGGAGCAGCGTAGCAGCATGCAAAGATGCAGCAGGCTGGGGGAAGTAGCGTCGGGCATGGTAGTGCGGGCGCGCGGCGCATGCAGTGGCTCCTCGGGGGCGACGGCAAGCGGCAGTGGCAGCGTCGGGCGACAGCATCAGTATGCAGAGCAGCAGCGGCAGCACAAGCAAGCGGCGGAGGCACAAGCAGCAGTAGCAGCAGGTGGAAGGGGGCGAGCGGGCAGAGGCCATGGGCGAGGGCACGCACGCACGCCGAACACGGCCGGAGCGCGAGGCAGACACGATGAGGCGCGGGGAGCATGACCACGATGTGACTCGCGCGAGCTCGCGAAAGCTCAGGCGCGGGACGGGGTGTACGGGAACACGGCGAGCGGAGCCCGCGGCGGCGGTCATCGACGCGGATGGTGGCGGGCGTCTTAGAGAGATTACGGGAGAGGGAGGACATGTGGTGCTCACCGGGGAGGCTCACGATGGCCCGGTGGGGGGCTTAGTAGCAGCAGTGGGCGCCGACGTTGGAGAAGACGGCGGCGAGCCGAGGAAGAAGACGATCCGGGGCGGCAGCGTTGGCGGTCCCCGACGTCTTGGGGCTCGTCGGGGAGGCGTAGTCGACACCGGCGGAGCGAGGGGGCATAGTGGTGCAGCGTGGGGGCGGACGGTGGTCGTCGGCGACGACGACGAAGGCGCTCGGGGCGAGCGGATCTAAAGGGGGAAGGAGGTGGATCTGGGGGAGGAGAGGCAAGTGGAGGGGAGGCAATGAGGCCGAGGGGGCTGCAGGAGGTGGCATCCTTATCTTCCCCGGCGGAAACGGCGAGGTGGTCGGGGACGACCGACGGGCACGCCTCGGTTGGCTTCCCCTGTAGCGATCTGGAAGGCGACCGGGTGGGGGTTGGGCTGGGCCGGCCTGGGCTCGTCCCTCTGGCCTAAGGCCAGGGGCAGGGGATTTTTCTTTTCTTTCTTTACAATTTTTGTTTTTTTTATTTAATCTGTATTGCATTTTTTAAGTACCAAATGAGTTTTGTTTTGAACAAAACTTGGCACATAAAACTAACACAATACCTAGAGATGGAACAAAAAGTTTGGGGCCAAAAGGAGTTGCCTAATCAATTTTAGAAATTGAAAAGTCCAATTTAAATGCTGCTGGAACACTGAATTAATTCCCATGGGCATGTTTGGAATTCAGAAGAGGTTGGTTTCAACATGACAGTGATCAGGGTAATTTATACGATAAGGTGAACATTTTAGTTTGACTGCTCAAAGAAAATAATTTATTTGACTTATTTTAAATTTGAAAAAGGCTTGATTTTTGGACAAGTGGCAAGCTGCATAGTAATCACGATGACATGGCCACCATTACGGGGAGATTACTGTAGCATGATTCTCGGGGTGTTACAAATCTCCTCCACTACAGGAAATCTCGTCCCGAGATTTAAGTGATGGAGTAAGGTGGAAAAGACTCGGGAAGGACCAAGCTCAACACAAGATACGTACCTGGGGGCTATCTCGGTGAACATGGCATAGAGGCATCTCTCGAGTTGAAACTTAATAAAACATCGAGAGCAAAGTATGAAGGTACAATAGGAAGTTTCAACCGAATGGACAAACGAATGATACCTGGACGGAGTGAGAGAAAGGGGTTCAGAGCATCGGGAATAGATCTCTCGGAAGGTGGCTCGTGACATGATAAGAAGCCAAATGCAAGAATATTTCGGAATCAAAGATATACAGGAGAGTCAGGTTTCGATCGTGTGGATTTGTGGGTTATGGGACCACCATGTGGGTTAAAAGCAGGAAGGCGCTAACATTTTGCACGGTCATGATAGCAAGGCAGGTTAGAGGATAGCTTGTCGGTTATGTTGGCAACAGCGTTGGTACCAAGGGCGAGGGACGAAGAGAACCATTTTCCTGCTCGTAAGAAGAGGCGGACCAATAGGCAAAGTTCTCGTCCATCGGTGGTTACCGAAATGTCATCAACAATAGTAACAGGGTCTTACTGCCAGAGTTGTACATCGAGGTGCTAACTTAAGTAGGGACTTATCTCTGCTCAGACGAGTTAGATTACATGAAAGATGAAACAAACAATGGGAAGGAAAATGCGATTATTATGATAATCAGTCCAATGGAAAGGAAAGATGTTTATACCCAAGTATTAGAGTATAACTTTCCCAAGGAAAGGCAGAGCATGATAGGACTCCAAGTATTAACCCGTTTAGACAAAGGGGCAAGGAATTTATGAGGTTTACCCATATAATGGTGTTTGGATAATTGATCAAGAACAGTTAGCATTGCGCTCCCAATGTTCTTGTTAATGATCGGAGTACCACACACATGCTTCGGGGTAGTGTTGACATGGTCATCAGGGAAAGGTCAGACTTCGGGTACACAAAGGATCCATCGGAAACAACTTAGAAAATAAGTCATACAGTTTCAGCAAGGAAAGGATGAGGGTGTGGCCGACGGGCTCAGCAACAATCCATCAACATGTCAAAAAGGATGTATTACCAAAATTATATGAACAAGTTTGTGTTGGGGAAGGCAAGAATGTTGTCGATGATAGCATAAATCATCGAGGGGCAAGGATTGTATTTATCATCATGAATTCGATTGATATCCTAGAAGAGCTCAGAATGTTGATGATGATCATGACACATTTGTCGAGAGATTTCATGAAGATGTAATCGATCGGCGATGACATCAAGTCAAAGGAATGATGAAATGAAAGGTTATTGGAACCACGAGTACGACACAAACTCGAAATTAAGCTTGCTATTCAAAACAAAATGATATGACGAGGAAAATTGATGTAGGCTTAGCTCGTCATCGAAAATTGTGCTCCGGGAAGAAGGATCAGGTAGCACAGTTAAAATTTATCACGATAATGATATAGCCGAGCGGACTAGGAATGACTTGAAGGATTATTAAACTCATAAGCAACGACAATTACTTAGAGTTGTTGAATTGGAGTGCGGGATCGATTCTCTTATTAGTGTTCCCGAGTGACTGATAACTCAGAACCTGGGGAAAAATCTGAAATCGATGAGAAGTAATACTAGATGAATATTCATAGGAAGCAACTCAGTTATTTGATATTCTCGAGATACCAGGGGTAATACTCGAAGGTCGACCATATTAGAGTTTGGACATGTGTATTGATATGCAGAAGGCAAGCACTTCAACTTGTCCGAGAAAGGGGATCAAGGAAGACAATCTTGGTTGGAACCACGATTGCAAAGGCCAAAATCACAGGTACAGGATCAAATTATACCAAGGGAATAATTATTGTTACGAGAAGCTTCCATGATAAGATCTACATCGTTTCCATGGGCATTAACACAAACATTCAAGGTCGACTCCCACTTTTTCAATGCATAACCTTTCATTCACTCCTCGTTTTTGAAGAAATTGTAGTGCTGAAGATTTATCTAGTGAAGCACCCGAAGAGTATCACTCGCATAACTTTTGAGTTCACACGAATTAGGAAAAGCATAGGTTCAACCCATCGGGACATTTTCATGAAGCTATACAACACAGTAACAGGAGCGACGGGTACACGCTCGAAAGCAAAGGGCTGGCAATATGGAGTAGATGATACAATTCTCCAGAGGCATTTTGTATCATGGGAAAGTCATCAGTAATTTAAAATATGAAGGAGCTGCTAGATATTAATCCACCAAAAGATCAGGTGGTCTGCAAAGGATCTGTTGTGAATATCGGTACTCAACCAGAAGAAGAAGAAGGGATGCAAAGGAATCGGTTTATGGAAACATCTGAATAATCCGATGCTTGGGTACAATGATTTCAAGACGAAGGATCAGAAGCAAAGGCTCTAATAAAAAGATGAGTAAGTTGTATATACTTAGACGTGCACCCGATCAAATCTTCATTGGGCAAGAACCAGCTCATATCCGCAGCGATGTCGGAGCCGGAAAGGAAATTTACAAGGATTAATTGATGATTGCGAGTATTCGCTCACACGTTGAATCCATAGGAACATAATGTCAATCACAAAGAATCTCGCATATGGGAAAAGATCGGATAGTATTTCCATGTATTTTGAAAAGTATTTGAACAACTGGGGATGAGCGAACCCTGGTTAAGTGAATTATCCATAGTGCAAAAGAAGCTGCAAAGCAGAAGACACAAAGGATTCTCGGAACAACGGAGAGTCCTAGTGGTATCTTGTAACAACAGGAGCAACTAGGGATGAAGGTAGAAGAAGCAAGGATGTTATTCAGTGGGATTATCGGTGGTCAGGAACTGCAAGGCAGTTGGCACAGGGTCTCGAGAAACATCGAGGAGTATCTGCAGAATCTTTTGGCGAAGCAAGCGATCATCGATAATATCGGGGCTCTCCGGGAGGAAGTGGGTACGAGAACCTAATGTCAGAGTTAGTAAAATGTTTAACCCGGATAGACGAGAGATCAGAGTCCCAGAGTATAGACGAGGAGTAAAAGATCCTAATATCACCCAATGGCGACGCGGGCCCGCAAGCCACACAACCATGTTAGTAAAAGTTTTTCAATGACGAGACTCACCTTCGGCCAAGGAGTTGGAAAGGGAGCTACCTACAGGCAGTCGGCTCTAATACCAACTTGTGACGCCCTCGATTCAATCGTACACTAATCATGCACGCAAATGTGTACGATCAAGATCAAGGACTCACGGGAAGATATCACAACACAACTCTAGACACAAAATAAAATAATACAAGCTTTATGTTACAAGCCAGGGGCCTCGAGGGCTCGAATACATAAGCTCGAAAACACAAGAGTCAGCGGAAGCAACAATATCTGAGTACAGACATAAGTTAGACAAGTTTGCCTTAAAAAGGCTAGCACAAAAGCAACATCGATCGAAAAGGCAAGGCGTCCTGCCTGGGAGCCTCCTAACTACTCCTGGTCTTCAGCGGTCTCCACGTAGTAGTAGGCATCGGCGGTGGTATCTGGCTCCTGGGCTCCGACATCTGGTTGCATCAACCGGAAAGAAGAAGAAAGGGGGGAAAAGGGGAAGCAAAGCAACCGTGAGTACTCATCCAAAGTACTCGCAAGCAAGGATCTACACTACATATGCAACATTATCAAAGGAAGGCTGTATATGTGGACGGGGCTGCAGAAATGCCAGAATAGAGAGAAGGCCTAGTCCTACCGAAGACTAACGTCTTATGGAAACCACCATCTTGCAGCAACAGGAGGGAGTAGAGTAGCTTAATGTAAAGTAGTAGTAGTGTTATCAACCTCGGCCAGAGATCCTTTCTTGACTCCCTGCGAGAAAGCAATCCCAGAGCCATACTATCCAGTTATCATCACAATCCATTTCTCATCACAAGTCCAATTCTCATCTCAAGTCTCCAGTTCTAGTTGTATCGACCGGGATACAACTCCAAGTGTCCGTTACCGAAGGACAGGCTATCGATAGATGTTTTCTTCCCTACAGGGGTGCACCAACTTACCCACCACGCTCGCTTAACTCCGGCCGGACACACCTTCCTGGGTCATGCCCGGCCTCGGCCAAACAATACGCCGCAACCCGACCTAGGCTTAATAGAGAGGTCAGCACGCCGGACTAAACCTATGCCCCCAGGGGTCATGGGCCATCTCCCCAGAAACTCCTGCACGTTGCGTACGCGGCCGGTGAGCACACCTAGCTACCTCCCTAAAAAGGCAGGAGCTTACCAGTCCAACCCGGCGCGCGCCACTCAGTCGTTGATGTCTATTAAGCTTCGGCTGATGCATATGACGCAGAACTCCCATACTATGCCCACGTGATGGTTAGTGCTATCAGGCCAGAGGCCCCTCAAATAAAATATCCAAATCGTAGTGGATTAGGAACGCGCGGTAACAAGCAGAGACTCACGAAAGATGTGACCCCGTTGCCCCGTGTCGAGGACTTGTGGCAAGGGCTAGGAATGCTCGGCCACGCCTCGTAATTATCTTGTGGGCACTCTCCAGGTCAACCCGTCTCCACATCAGTCGCAATTAAGCTCGCGCGGGTACCCCTCAGGGTTGACCCGTCTTTAGTAACATGGTTCAGTGTAAAGTCATAGTAACCATAGTAACTGTGTGTCCAGACATCAAGGGGAAAACCCGAGGAATCACCCCCGATGAATTCCACTAGATGTAATCATCAAGGTGAACGTAAGAGGAATCACCCCCGAGGTTCACACTTGAGGGGTTGCACGAAGAGTCGTATCGAAAGTGGTTAAGGTGGAAATCACCCTCGATGACCACGACCGAATGACTACACTATAGGGTTAACATTAGAAGTGCTGAAGAGGTTCACCCTCGGTACTTGATAGTAACCCAGTAGTGTCGAGCAACTAAGGGGAAGTGATGTGCGGTGTCGGGGCCTGGTCTTCGATCATGTAGATCGAGTCGTCGATAATGAAGCAGGGGCAACAAGGGCAAGTGGGGGTCACTGATGGATCACTAGCCAACCTATACTAAGCAGTTTAGGATAAGCAGGTAGGTAACAACAACATGTTACAATAAACAGGCTATGCATCAGAATAGGAGCAAACAATAACTGAAGCAAAATCTAATGCAAGCATAATAGAATGGAATAGGCGATATCGGAATGATCAAAGGGGGGGGCTTGCCTGGTTGCTCAGACGAGAAGGAGGCGTCGTCGGTGACGTAGTCGATCACAGGGGCATCAGCATCGTCATGGGGTCTACCGAAGAGAAGAGGGGGGAGAAACAGTAAATACATAGCAAGCAAGTGCATAACAGGACAACAAGCGGAGCTAGACGTGTTCTAACGCGGCGCTACACGATACCAGCGAAGGGGGAAGTCAACCGGGAATGTTTTCCCGGTTCTGGACCTGTGTTAGACAGATGACCGGAGGGGGAAAGTTCCATGCTCAGCATGCTAGGGGCATGTGACAGATGAACGGACTATGTATTCGGATTCGTTGGATTTTTCTGAGCAACTTTCATGTAGAATACATTTTCATCCGATCTACGGTTTATTTTCTATGAATTTTCAAAGTTTTAATCATTTTCTGAAATTCCTGAAAATTGGCTAAGTCTGAGGATTGCATCAGTTTTTTAAAACACCACTTAGCTCTTTTTCGGAGGCTATAGCTGTTGATATGTATATCCTATGATCGCGTGCCTTATAACAATTATGAGCATTTTCCTACGATCTACATGTTAGTATCACTTTTATCCATATTAGAGTTCATTAACTTGATCATCAACAGCTCTAAAGTAGCTATAAAACTAAAGCTATTTCTTTGTTCTTCACTTAACAGAACGTTGAACTTTGTGATTTTCGTAGGAATTAATCCACGCATCGGAACGATTTGGTCCAGTGGAATAAAATGAAGTTCGTCAAGTATACTCTCGGCCCAAAATATTTTTATCCACATAAGAACTTGTTTTGTGAATGTTTATTGGCTGTCAAAGGGGCTACTCAATGTGAATTTGCCGAAGCTAGCTTCAGCTACAGTAACTGAATGTTACTGTAGCTAGCAGTCAGTAGGAGCGGCAGCAGAAGGTAGAGTGCAGCAGCATGCACGCGCACACAGGGGCGCCGACGGCTGAAGCCAGCAGCGCCAGCAGCACAGACGCGGGCGCGCACACACGCGCTGGCTGGGCGTTGGGTGTGGCGCGGCCGGCGAGGAACGGGAAAGCACGGCGCGATGACGGGCGTCGGCGCGGCCGAGCGCAGCGGCGCCGGAGCAGCGTAGCAGCGTGCAGAGATGCAGCAGGCTGGGGGAAGCAGCGTCGGGCACGGCAGTGCGGGCGCGCGGCGCATGCAGTGGCTCCTCGGGGGCGACGGCAAGCGGCAGTGGCAGCGTCAGGCTACAGCATCAGTATGCAGAGCAGCAGCGGCAGCACAAGCAAGCGGCGGAGGCACAAGCAGCAGTAGCAGCAGGTGGAAGGGGCGAGCGGGCAGAGGCCATGGGCGAGGGTATGCACGCACGCCGAACACGGCCGAAGCGCGAGGCAGACGCGGTGAGGCGCGGGGAGCACGACCACGATGTGACTCGCGCGAGCTCGCGAAAGCTCAGGCGCGGGACGGGATGTACGGGGACACGGCGAGCGGAGCCCGCGGCGGGGGTCGTCGACGCGGATGGTGGCGGGCGTCCTAGAGAGATTACGGGAGAGGGAGGACATGTGGTGCTCACCGGGGAGGCTCACGATGGCCCGGTGGGGGGCTTAGTAGCAGCAGTGGGCGCCGACGTTGGAGAAGACGGCGGCGAGCCTAGGAAGAAGACGATCCGGGGCGGCAGCGTTGGCGGTCCGCGACGTCTTGGGGCTCGTCGGGGAGGCGTAGTCGACACCGGCGGAGCGAGGGGGCATAGTGGCGCAGCGTGGGGGCGGACGGTGGTCGTCGGCGACGACGACGAAGGCGCTCGGGGCGAGCGGATCTAAAGGGGGAAGGAGGTGGATCTGGGGGAGGAGAGGCAAGTGGAGGGGAGGCAATGAGGCCGAGGGGGCTGCAGGAGGTGGCATCCTTATCTTCCCCCGGCGGAAACGGCGAGGTGGTCTTGGACGACCGACGGGTGCGCCTCGGTCGGCTTCCCCTGTAGCGATCTGGAAGGCGACCGAGTGGGGGTTGGGCTGGGCCGGCCTGGGCCCGTCCCTCTGGCCTAAGGCCAGGGGCAGGGGTTTTTTCTTTTCTTTCTTTACAATTTTTGTTTTTTTATTTAATCTGTATTGCATTTTTTTAAGTACCAAATGAGTTTTGTTTTGAACAAAACTTGGCACATAAAACTAACACAATACCTAGAGATGGAACAAAAAGTTTGGGGTCAAAAGGAGTTGCCTAATCAATTTTAGAAATTGAAAAGGCCAATTTAAATGCTGCTGGAACACTGAATTAATTCCCATGGGCATTTTTGGAATTCAGAAGAGGTTGGTTTCAACATGACAGTGATTAGGGTAATTTATACGATAAGGTGAACATTTTAGTTTGACTGCTCAAAGAAAATAATTTATTTGACTTATTTTAAATTTGAAAAGGCTTGATTTTTGGACAAGTGGCAAGCTGCATAGTAATCACGATGACATGGCCACCATTACGGGGAGATTACTGTAGCATGATTCTTGGGGTCTTACAAAAGATCAATATGTGCATGATGCTGATTTTAAAGAAGTAATGCAGAATTGTAAAGAAGGAAGAACATAGAACAAGTTCGTTGTTAATGATGGTTTTGTGTTCCGTGCTAACAAGCTATGCATTCCTGCTAGCTCTTTTCGTCTTTTGTTGTTGCAGGAGGCGCATGGAGGAGGATTAATGGGACACTTTGGCGTGAAGAAGACGGAGGACGTACTTGCTACACATTTCTTTTGGCCAAAGATCAGACGTGGTGTTGAGCGTTTTGTTGCTCGCTGCACTACATGTCGAAAAGCTAAGTCACGACTCAATCCTCATGGTTTATATATGCCTTTGCTTGTGCCTAGTGTTCCTTGGAAGGATATATCTATGGACTTTGTTTTAGGTTTACCTCGAACAAAGAAGGGGAGGGATAGCATATTTGTTGTCATGGATAGATTCTCGAAAGTGGCACACTTTATACCATGTCATAAAAGCGATGATGTTGTTAATGTTGCTGATTTGTTCTTTCGGGAAATTATTCGCTTGCATTGTGTGCCAAATACTATTGTCTCAAATCGTGATACTAAATTCCTTAGCCACTTTTGGAGATGTTTATGGGCTAAGTTGGGGACTAAACTGCTTTTTAGTACTACTTGTCACCCCCAAACTGATGGACAAACTGAAGTAATCAATAGAACTTTGTCTACTATGCTTAGGGCTGTTTTGAAGAATAATAAGAAAATGTGGGAAGAATGCTTGCCTCATATTGAATTTGCTTATAATCGTTCATTGCATTCTACTACTAAGATGTGCCCTTTTGAAATTGTGTATGGTTTCCTACCTCGTGCACCCATTGATTTGTTGCCTCTTCCATCTTCGGAGAAGGTTAATTTTGATGCTAAACAACGTGCTGAATTGATCTTAAAAATGCATGAGTTAACTAAGGAAAACATTGAGCGTATGAATGTTAAATATAAACTTGCTGGAGATAAGGGTAGAAAACATGTTGTCTTTGCACCTGGAGATCTTGTTTGGTTACATTTGCGTAAGGATATGTTTCCTAATTTGCGCAAATCAAAGCTAATGCCACGTGCTGATGGTCCATTTAAGGTGTTAGAGAAAATAAATGATAATGCATATAAACTTGAGCTGCCTGCAGATTTTGGGGTTAGTCCCACTTTTAACATTGCAGATTTGAAGCCTTATTTGGGTGAGGAAGATGAGCTTCCGTCGAGGACGACTTCGTTTCAAGAAGGGGAGGATGATGAGGACATCAATACCATTGTTACACCCACAGCCCCTACTGTTACATATAATGGACCAATTACTAGAGCTCGCGCACGCCAATTAAATTTCCTGGTACTTTTGTTTCTTGGTAATGATTCTAATGTTCATGAGAATATGATGCTGCCTAAATTGGATACATTTGTTTTGCTTACAAATGAAGGGCCTAGCTTGGAGAAGGGTGAACATTGGAGCAAGAACAAGCATGGAGTTGATGGCATGCGCAAGGGGACCAAGAACGGAGTTACAAGTGATGATTTCAGGACTTTGAAGCCACCATAAGGAGTGAATGAAACCTTGGACGAAATATACACGATGACACTTCATAAATTTCGTCCAGAGGCTATTCTAGGTGCTGCGTCACCTTATTATTGGGCCAGGCCCATGTAATTTCGAAATACTTAAGTATAGGTTGTTTTTAGAGTCCGTATGTGTGGGGAAACAAGAGATAGGGTTGGTTTCGGACCCCTTCCCCAAGGGCCACGAAATTTCCCCCTCTTCCTCCATATATACAGCCCATAGGGCACCGTTTAGACTTTGGGTTTTGTTTAGATTAATAGTTCGCCATAGCTGCAACTTCGCGTACTTCGTTTGTGTTCAACGACCAGACCAAGGCGTCACAGAACCCCACCTTGATCAATAAAGCTTTCCTCTTATATTCGCAATATCCAGATTGCAATCTTAGTTTCTTGCTTGTTCTTCGTTTGCCTGCAGGAAGCAGACCTTCGTGGTCAGGTTGATCGTGCTCCGGCATGGTCAATAACCTCTCGGAGTTGGTTTAGTGATTGCTAAGGCGCGACGTCCTCGCACGTTCGTAGTCAGATCGTCAAAGTCGACTTCTTCCAAAACGATAACCACCATCTCATCGAAAGACGGGACAACTTTGCCTCTATCATCCGGGACCGGGAGGTCTCATGGCATGGGGAGCAGGATCACGGTTTCTTCTAGCTTGTGCATTGGAAGCAGCACCTTCCCCATTAGTTACATTTTGTTCTTCACCATGGACACTTGCATCTTCTCGATTCTGACGAAGCTCTCGCACAATATCAGCAACAATACCAGTCCTCATGGCTGCCATGTTCTGAGTGAGTTGCTCATCAACATTACCCATAAGTTGCTGCAAATCTCTTGACAACTTGTCTTGCTTCTCTTCAATTGGGTCAAGGCTGTTTCTAAACTCTCGGCGTAGATGATCACGTAATGCGTTGAAGTGAAACCGTGTGACGGGCTGATTGAGGTGCCCATTTCCTTCAACATCATACTCGTTTTCTTCACCTGCCATGGTTAGTTCTCCTAAAGCCCTATAGTACTAGAAGCATATATGTGGATAACAACTCAAGCTCACCTCACTTACCAACCGAAGCTCATGTAACTTCCAATTGAGAGCAGAATCAAGCTCAACCGTGGTGTCGGTGGTTGGTATACAAAGAGTGATAATCAAGCGAATACAAGTCTAGGGTTGCACATGCGGGGCTGTTTGGTGGAGTTTGGGTGGGGTATATATGTAGCAAAAGAGGCACTAATCTGCAATCTAGATATTGTTGAACCAAGTAATCATCCACACAGGATTCTAAGGCACTTAGTTGCTGAATGAGATATACGTGAGGTACATGCAACTCTCGCCAAGGAATCAGATTTGCGGCAAGCAAGGATTGAAGACTTTGCACACTTGACACGTTTCAGCTCACAACACAAACATGGATATCTCAAGATATAAGTGAAGAACAGTCCCAAGTTTTCTCTCTTTTGCTTCTTGCACACACTTTCTTTCTTTGGGCAGATCTCTTTTTTTGCCTCTTTTTTTTATCTTTTTTTGACAAACTTTCAACAAGGGACTTGGATGTGAACACACACTTTGGGGGAATCACGAAAATCACAATATATGAAGTCAACCAACAAGAACATGCAGCTGAAACTTTGGCAGCAAACACACACGATCTGATCTGATTTTACTGGGTGGAAAAGATGACGGGAATCAGATCTAACAAGGATGAATGGAGAGCACACAGTGTGAGCTTTTCAAAATGCACAAAAACACTCAAAATGGACTCCGGATGACAAAGATATGAATGATTTGGTGTAGGATGCAGATCTGAAATCTGTGCACGAAAATGAACACAAACACACAAGATTGGATGGGGGGAAACTCAGCAACTAAAAACAAATATCTGGTGGACAAGAACTTGATAAAACTCACCAAATAACAGATTAAAGGCTGCAAAGGGCTAGGTAAAGGGATTTTTTTGTGGGGCTATTTTCTGGACTTTTAGGATGAACAAGAACACGAACTAAACTAGGGATACAAGATCCTACCGTGTCAACCGAAGCTCTGATACCAAGATGATACGGGGTTGCCCAATCTTCACGGAGGATCTGCTCTATGTTGCGAATCAACGCCACCTGAAGGGTACGAAGGAAACCCTCGATCCCAACCAACAACGTTGTCGGGTAAAGGATAACTAGTGCAACCTGACAAGACCGAAGCTAACTATTGCAAATGCAACAACCAGTGACAAGTATTCGCCCAACCACACTCTTAGTTCCAATCCACGCAACCACGCACGAAGTTGGAAGCACAAACTGGTCGCCGCCTCAACGGCTGCTGTTGTAAAATCACAAAGTGAGTTTACCCTCTCACAAGGCAAGATTACAAGAGCTAAGGAGGAAGTGAACTCTCAAACAATATTCTGGTTGCACTTAGCTAACCTATGCTGAAATCAAATTGCCAAAGAGTTGTGGCTGAAGTGGGGGAAGGGGCATTTATACTAGGAACAACCCTCCTAGTTTAGGTGTGAAACCAGGCCAAAAGAGGGGCTCAAATTCGTGCTAACCAGCTGGTCAAGGGAGCAAACTCATGGAGCCTCGCGCAGCAATTAATGCCCTGGACAGCTTGCATTGGAACTCTCATATCCTTTGACTCAGGACTCCAAATGATGCACCGTTTGATTTTCCTGAAAGTACACTTCATATGCTCTCCATTTTGTACTCCCACACATGCTGCATGCGCATATATTTGTGTTGCATGATTCAGCAAGTTCTGGGACGAATTCTGGAACTGCACATGCAACAATAGAGTGTTGAGATGGCTTGCTATTCTTCCTTGCGGTGTAACTAGTTGTCCTTGTCACCAAAACAAGGCTTTCATCAGAGTTGAAACTTGTTCTCTTTAAACTTGTTGAATGGGCTCAAAAACTTGGTTCTTCATGTGCTGAATGTTGTTGGTTGTCCTCGACATTGTACCTAAGTAAAATCAGCACACGAGATTTAGGCAGTATAAAGTTCTCATGGTCATTTGAATTATGATAAGCTAGGAGCGCGTTCACCTCTTGTGCTATTTGTTTGGCACGGCTCCTTGTCATGGGACCCAAATAGATCTTCTTTGTAGAAGCTTCACTTGATGGCTGAGATTTATCATCAAAAGAAGATGATAAACGAGGTGAACCTGGGATGTCCTCTTCAAGGTGGATCAAAATCATGCAAGCAATCAATGTCAAGAATGTCCACTAGTGGGACAAGAGCATCACCGTCACCTATATTACTGTTGTCATTCCACTCAAGTGGTGTAGGTGAGGTTGGAAAGACCAAATGGTGGTCATCTTCATCTTGATGGAACCATGTGGGGGTGCATCATATTCCACCATGGCCATCGTCTTGTCCAAAGGGAGGACGAAGTCGTCGCGAATTGGCGCGTCATCATATATGGGACTTAGCACCAAATGAGAAGACACAATATAGGTAGAGGTTAAGTCATTAGAAATCGAAGTGGCCTCACTCTCTCTATGTGGTGGCTCACTCACTCCCTCAAGGTAGGTGCGCTCAATCTCACGTATGGTTGAGTCACTCATCTCACTCAAGTGGTGGGGTTTGTGGCTCTCCTCACATGGAAATTGGGGTAACACATCATATATGGGGCAAGTGGTGAAGTCACTCTCACTCTCAATATGGTGGCACAAGTCACTCAAGTCATCATACGTCACTGTGGTCGAAGGGAAAATCCCATGCTCAACCATTTCGAGATCGTCGCCGTGGACGAAGGCCGAAGATGGCACATAATCCCTCTTGCCTCCTAAGATGGAAGCATCATCCTTGCTCGCCACCTTGTCGCTCACCTCCAAAGCTTGGTCCTTGAAGGTCTCCGTAGTCGTACTCGTCGCCGCACCGTCTTGAAAAAGAGTCGAAGTAGACTCGGCATTATCAATGCCACAAAGAGGGATGGCGGTAGAGTCGAACTTGGGAGCATCTTCTTGGAGCTCATCGGGCTTGGACATCTTGGTGGTACTAGCCTCATGCTCGTCGTCTTTGAGTTTGGTCTTTGAGAAGTGTGCTTGGGGTGGAGAAGTCCTGGCCTTTATGAGTTCTTGTTCCGCCTTGAGAGCACCCATGTAGTTATCGTCGATGGACTTGTAGTTCTCGAGGAAGATAGTCTTGGGGATGTGGTTGTTCAATCCCATCATGAAGTGGAACTTCATTGACATGGGGTCGTCCACTCCGGCTCCTCGCAAGGCCTTCTTCATCTCCTTGAAGTACTCGTCGATGGACTTGGATCCTTGGTTGGTGTGCTCCAATTGGCGTAGAAGTTGTTCCGTGTAGGTTGGAGGCACAAACTCTCGCCGCAAAGCTTTCTTCGTCTTGGGCCAACTCATGTCATAGATCTCCGAAGGTGTGTGAAGCCACCATGTCGAGGCGTAGTCATGGAAGTTTCTTGTGGCGCACTTCACTTGATTTTCGGGAGGAACTTGATGTAGCTTGAGGTAGTCGTCCATCAAATGCTCCCACTCGAGATACTCCTCGGGTTCTAGAGTCCCATAGAAAGGAATCTCATGGTCGGTGTCGAAGTCGTAGTAGCTCGTGGAGGTCGCGGACTTGAGCTTGGGGAGCTTATCTTGAGCATAGTCTTGAGGTGCTTGTTGGCGAAGATGTCGTATGTCCATAGGCGAAGATGCCTTGAAGTCACTTGGCGAAGATGCCAAGGGAGATGGTGAAGTCGTTGAGCGGTTGTTGGTGTTGAGATCTTGACCTTCACGTATTTGCTGATGATGGTGTCAATGCCGATGTGATCTTGCCAGAGATGGTAGCTCGGAAGCATGTGTACTTGAGCGTCTTCTCGAAGATGAGGAAGATCTCTTGTAGGACTTGATGAGTGCTTTGATCTCCTCCATTTGAGCTTGCATCTTGGCGTCGGTGTAGTGGTTCTTGGCATTGAACTCGTCGTTGTTGTAGACCGAAGGTGAAATGCCTTGCCTATCCATCACAAGACTCGAGCAAATATGAGTTGGAGAAAGAGAAGAACTTATACCAAATGTACCTTGACCGATGTTGAAGATGGATCAATGATCACTCAATGTGTAACAAGGAAATAGCACAATTGGTATCAATTCTTGTCGGTTTCTCACACCTACACAAATAAGGCTTATGGTGGAGCTTGGTGAGGATAGTGGCACAAAAATTTGATGTAAAATGTTAGCAAGAGTCAATAATGTTGAAAGAGAATCACAGATTCGCAAGTGAAACAAGTAGACCAATAGCAATGAAGAATGGCACACGAAAACGCACACACGGATAGATAAATGGGGTCGTGCAACCAAGGAGTGAGCACAAAATGTGGAGTCCACGGAAAACGCTCGTGTTGCACAACTCAAGAGAGACGCTAGCACGATTGCTCAATAGGCGGATACGACACTTGTGCACAACCTATGATATGCAAAATGGATAAACTTTCTATCCCAAGTATGCTATGTATGTATGGTTCCCGGTGTTTCTCTCAATATGATCCAAGATGATCGAATATGACAATCTTATATGCAATGTGGTATGATGCTATGGCACTTGCTTACAAGCTCTTTGCTCTTTCTCTTTTGCTTAAAAGCTTATTTTTTTGTATGTATGGCCACTTTGTGAAATGCACAAACCAAGATAGCAATTGTGTATATGCGGGAACAATCTTTGTGACACAAGAGATGATATGATACCAATATGATATGGTATGTATGCAATGGAAGGGGTAGATCACTAATGTGCACAACGTTGCCAGGCAATACTCAAATGCTAGTCTCGATAGGCAAGTGACGCAAAATGGGCTAGGGGTTATCAATGCAATTGCAAGGGGAAAGTACAATGATGTCGTCGAGGTTACCGTCTGTTGCGATGATGAGTGGCGGTGTTCTTGATGTAGATACCAAGATGATGGAGACTCGTCCCTAAGTAGCCGAAACACCTTAGGAAACGGAAAAACCACAACTCAAAATCTCAAGGACAAAAGTTAATTGGTGGTAGCGGGAATGCTGTGGTGGTTGCGAAAGCTCAGTGGGATTGCAGAAATGCAATGGTGGTTTTGGAGTACGCAATGCGGAAGTGGGGTGTAAGGTGGTGAACTATACACGGTGTCGGAATTGGAAGCTCGGTCCCTAAGTAGCCTAAACACCTTAGGAGACACAACTCACAACACAAACAAAATTGGGTTAAGTTGGGGTGGAAGTGTATGGTTGGTAAGCCTATGCGAAAGTGACGGTGGTGGTTGATGAAGAAGCAACCGTCCCTAAGTAGCTGAAACACCTTAGGAGGCTCGAATCACAACTCAAACAACCATGGGGGACAAAATTGGTTAGGATGCGGAAGTCGGTGGTGGTGTAGCGGATGATGTGGTGGAAGCCCTAGGCAAAGATGCCAAAGTTCCAAAAATTTGATGGAGTAAAATGATGTTGGTGGTATTTTTGTGGGAAGGGGGATGTCAAGAGCTTCAAAACGAGCTAAAGAACGTCAAAATCGGAGTTCGGATGAATTAGTTATGGACAAAACAAAAATCAGCCGAAAGTGATATCTACAGGTAACAGACGTCCGCTAATGGACGGATGTCCGGTGGCCGGACGTCCGGTGAGCTCGGAAATCCGCTAATTACAGATCGGGTTAGGGGTTCCGATCGTCCGGTAAGGTCGGACGTTCGGTCGTTCCTGCGGCTCCGGACGTCCAGTAAAGTGACGGTCGTCCGGTGGTTCGGGGTCAACGCAAGATGCGAGTTTCGAGACGTGATTTTGGGCGGAATTTTGGGATTTTGGGGGCAAAATTGAAAAGATTTCATGGATGAAAGATGGGGTAACTTGGGGAAATGCTAGATCCACTCGAAACCAAGCAAATCCATGGATCAAAATCAACAAAACTTCATCATACCAACAAATCACAAAAAAATTTGGGGCTATTTTTGGTGGGGAGTTGGAAATTGGGGAAGAACACAACAAAATTAGGCTAGAAAACACAACGAGGAGGCTCTGAAATCGTGATCAACATGACTCTGATACCAAGATGATGTAGGGTGGAACCCTAGATGGCCGATCTTTCACTAAAGGAGCGGATCCCTACGAAGAACGTGATGAATACGAGGGGAAACACGAGGGAAACACGAGAGGAACACGAGAGAAATCACTCAACCAACAAGAATAGATCACACATGCACTAGATCGATGAACACAAAGGTAAGATACAAGATCCAAAGTCAACAACGGACGATACAAACGGTAACCGGTTCTTCTCCGTGAGGAGGTCTTGATGGGGGCCGCCCAAGAGGGGGTCTTGATGACATATCCCGCAGGATCTTCTCCTAGATGGAGGTCTTGGCCTCCATAAGGAGTAGTAGTCTCTCTCTCTCTCAAGAGTAGAGTGGTACAAGGAGCAAAGCTCTCTATCAAATGAGCTATCACTTTGCTAACCCTAGAAAGGAGGTGGAGGTGGTCTATTTATAGTCTAAGCCACGAAGGGGTAAGTGGGAGAGGGATACAAGGCCAAAGGCCCGCAGCTGCGCACAGGCAGGTACTGCTCGTCCGGTGGGTACCGGTCGTCCGGTGGCTCAGGAGGGACCGGTCGTCCGCTAGTCGTCGGACATCCGCTGAAACTGTTCTGTGAAGGGACACTGGCCGCCCGGTATCTTCGGACTTCCGTTAATATTACCGGTCGTCCGCTGGGGGCCGGACGTCCGCTCGCTGGGAGGTGCTGTAGCTGGGTTGGCTGGGCCTTCTGGCTGGTGTGGCTTCCAGGCGTAGGACGTCCGGTCCCGACCGGTCGTCCGGTGGCTGTAGCATGTAGCAGCTCCGTTTCTTTCGTCTTCTCTTCCATGCTTCCCTCGCGGATGGTGTAGGTGTTCCTTGGCGCTTGCACTCCTCCTCGTCGTCCGTAGCGTTCCAACAATACCTATGCATGCACACGAGAGGGGTGTCAAGTAGTATACCATCCTCGAAGGGGTTAAGTGAGCACGTGTAAAGGAGATGATTCACCTTTGTGTATGTGAAGTAGAGGTCGCACGTGTCACTTGCCAAATGGACTATTGACATGGTGATGTACGTAGGATGCTCCGCATCAGTACCACATCACAATCAACATAATTAGCATATGTAGAGATACTAAAATGCACACGAACAGTACGTGTTACCTTAACCTTGCCGCTGTTGTTGAACCATTGGATGTAGTAAGGATGTGGATGTGGTCTTGTGGTGAGAGATAGCTTCTCCACCATCTCGATGCTAGCCAAGTTGTTGCAGCTCCCTCCATCTATGATGACGCGAATAGAACGTTCCTTCACAACTCCCTTGGTATGGAACAAATTATGCCTCTGATTTTGCTCAGCTTGTGTAACTTGCACACTCAAAACACGTTGAGCAACTAAACATTCATACCTGTCAGCATCTTCAGCAGCCATGTATTGTGTCTCATGATCAGAATCATCTCCACCGTGTTCTTCATGTGTAAGAAGAGCCAAAGTCTCCTCATCATAGTCACTAGCGGACTCATACCCACCATCCTCAGTAGCAATCATCACACACTGAGATTTGCATTCTCTCGCAAAATGTCCTCTTCCCTTACAACGACAACAATTAATATCACTTGTGTGCCCTGTAGACGACATGGAAGAAGAGCTCTGTGCAGGCCCGACAGGTGTGCTCTTGGCAGATAGTGGTGGTTGTGTGATAGAGGCAAAGGTGTCCCGTCTTTCGATGAGATGGTGGTTATCGTTTTGGACGAAGTCGACTTTGATAATCCAACTACGAACATGCGAGGACGTCGTGCCTTAGCAATCGCTAAACCAACTCCGAGAGGTTATTGACCACGCCGAAGCACGATCAACCTGTCCATGAAGGTTTGTTTCCTGCAGGCAAATAAAGAACAAGCAAGAAACTAAGATTTGCAATCTGGATATTGCGAATATAAGAGGAAAGATTTATTGATCAAGGTGGGGTTCTGTGATGCCTTGGTCTGGTCGTTGAACACAAACGAAGTACACGAAGTTGCAGCTATGGCAAACTTTTAATCTAAACAAAACCCAAAGTCTAAACGGTGCCCTAAGAGCTGTATATATGGAGGAAGAGGGGGGAATTTCGTGGCCCTTGGGGAAGGGGTACGAAACCAACCCTATCTCTTGTTTTCCCACACATACGGACTCTAAAAACAGCCTATACTTATGTATTTCGAAATTACATGGGCCTGGCCCAATAATAAGGTGATGCAGCACCTAGAGTAGCCTTTGGACGAAGTTTATCAAGTGGCATCTTGTATATTTTGTCCAAGGCTTCATGCACTTGTAACTCCGTTCTTGTTCCCCTTGCGCATGCCATCAACTCCATGCTTATTCGTGCTCCAATGTTCATCCCTCTTATACATGCCAGGCCCTTCATTTGTAATCAAAACAAATGTATCCAATTTAGGCAGCATCATATTCTCATGAACATTGGAATCATTACCAAGAAACGAAAGTACCTGATAATTTAATTGGCGTGCGCGAGCTCTAGTAATTGGTCCAGTATATGTAGTAGTAGGGGCTGTGGGTGTAACAATGGTATTGATGTCCTCATCATCCTCCCCTTCTTGAAATGAAGTCATCCTCGACGGAAGCTCATCTTCCTCACCCAAATAAGGCTTAAAATCTGCAATGTTAAAAGTGGGACTAACCCCAAAACTGCAGGCAGCTTAAGTTTATATGCATTATCATTTATTTTCTCTAACACCTTAAATGGACCATCAGCACGTGGCATTAGCTTTGATTTGCGCAAATTAGGAAACCTATCCTTACGCAAATGTAACCAAACAAGATCTCCAGGTGCAAAGACAACATGTTTTCTACCCTTATCTCCAGCAAGTTTATATTTAGCATTCATACGCTCAATGTTGTCCTTAGTTAACTCATGCATTTTTAAGATCAATTCAGCACATTGTTTAGCATCAAAATTAACCTTCTCCGAAGATGGAAGAGGCAACAAATCAATGGGTGCATGAGCTAGGAAACCATACACAATTTCAAAAGGGCACATCTTAGTAGTAGAATGCGACGAACGATTATAAGCAAATTCAATATGAGGCAAGGATTCTTCCCACATTTTCTTATTATTCTTCAAAACAGCCCTAAGGATAGTAGACAATGTTCTATTGACTACTTCAGTTTGACCATTCGTTTGGGGGTGACAAGTAGTACTGAAAAGCAGTTTAGTCCCCAACTTAGCCCATAAACATCTCCAAAAGTGGCTAAGAAATTTAGAATCACGATCTGAAACAATAGTATTTGGCACACCATGCAAGCGAATAATTTCACGAGAGAACAAATCAGCAACATTAACAACATCATCTCTTTTATGACATGGTATAAATTGTGCCATTTTCGAGAATCTATCCACGACAACAAATATGCTATCCCTCCCCTTCTTTGTTCTAGGTAAACCTAAAACAAAGTCCATAGATGTATCCTCCCAAGGAACACTAGGTACAGACAAAGGCATATATAAACCATGAGGATTGAGTGGTGACTTAGCTTTTTGACATGTAGTGCAGCGAGCAACAAAACGCTCAACATCCCGTCTCATCTTTGGCCAAAAGAAATGTGTAGCAAGTATATCCTCCGTCTTCTTCACGCCAAAGTGTCCCATTAATCCTCCTCCATGCGCCTCTTGCAACAACAAAAGACGAACAGAGCTAGCATGAATGCATAGCTTGTTAGCACGGTACACAAAGCCATCATTAATAACGAACTTGTTCCATGTTCTTCTTTCTTCACAATTCGGCATTACATCTTTAAAATCAGCATCATGCACATACTGATCTTTGATGGTCTCCAAACCAAATATTTTTGAAGTCAAGTTGTGAAAGCATAGTATAGCGACGAGACAAAGCATCAGTAATAACATTTTCTTTACCCTTCTTGTGTTTAATGACATAAGGGAAAGTGTCAATGAATTCAACCCATTTAGCATGTCTACGATTCAGTTTAGCTTCACTTTTAATATGTTTCAAAGATTCATGATCAGAATGTATAACAAATTCTTTGGGCCATAAATAATGTTCCCATGTCTCTAAAGTCCGAACAAGAGCATATAATTCTTTATCATAAGTAGAATAGTTCATACTAGGCCCACTCAATTTTTCAGAAAAGTATGCAACAAGTTTGCCATCTTGTAATAACACACCTCCTAATCCAATTCCACTAGCATCAAATTCGAGCTCAAAAGTCTTATTAAAGTCAATAAGTTGGAGTAAAGGAGCATGTGTCAACTTATCTTTCAATACTGTGAAGGCTTCTTCCTGTGCGGTACCCCAAACAAAAGGCACATCCTTCTTTGTAAGCTCATTGAGAGGTGCAGCAATGGTGCTAAAATCTCTCACAAAACGCCTATAGAAACCAGCGAGTCCAAGAAAACTCCTCACTTGTGTGACCGTATTAGGCTGCGGCCAACTCTCAATAGCTTTAATCTTGGCTTTATCAACTTCAATTCCCTGTGGAGTAGCAACATAGCCAAGAAAAGATACTCGGTCGGTGCAAAAGGTGCACTTCCCAAGGTTACCAAACAAACGTGCATAACGTCGAGCATTAAAAACATCACATAAATGTTCCAAATGTTCTTCCAAAGATTTGATATAAATCAGTATATCATCAAAATAGACTACCACAAATCGTCCAATGAAAGCACGTAAAACTTCGTTCATTAGTCTCATGAAAGTAATAGGCGCATTAGTTAACCCAAAAGGCATGACTAACCACTCATATAAACCAAACTTAGTTTTAAATGTTGTTTTCCATTCATCTCCCAATTTCATACGAATTTGGTGGTATCCACTACGCAAATCAAATTTGGAGAATATTGTAGAGCCACTCAATTCATCAAGCATATCATCTAGCCTAGGAATAGGATGACGATAACGAATAGTAATATTATTAATGCCTCTACAATCAACACACATGCGCGATGTACCATCCTTTTGAGGCACTAGTATAATAGGAACAGCACAAGGACTAAGAGATTCGCGTATATAACCTTTGTCGAGCTACTCCTGTACTTGACGCATAATCTCCTTCATCTCCTTTGGATTGGTACGGTATGGTGCATGGTTGAGTAGCGAAGCACCGTGAATTAAGTCAATTTGATGCTCAATCCCTCGAATAGGTGGTAATCCCGGTGGCACGTCTTGTGGGAATACCTCAGCGAACTCCTGCAAAATGTTAGTGACAGCAGGGGCAAAGAGGAAGGCATGTCCTCGAATGAAAATAATGCCTCTTTGCACACAAAAGCATAGCAAACAGATTTGCTAGAATGTAGCTCATCAATATCAGATTTGGTGGCAAGTAAACATGCACTTTTCAATTTAATTTCAGAAGAACACTAGATGGTTTATTATTAGGCTTCATTTGTTGCTCAAATTCTTTTGCCACAATCTGATTTTCACTCTTATTTTTCTCCTATTTTTCTTTATTAGCTCTATTAATATCATCTTTCAAAATGGAATCAGGAGTCATAGGAAGCAAAGTAATATTTTTGTCCTTATGAACAAGAGTATACTGATTGTTTCTACCATGGTGTACAGAATTTTTATCAAATTGCCATGGTCTACCAAGTAATAAGGAACATGCTTGCATAGGTACCACATCACAATCAACATAATCAACATATGTAGATATACTAAAATGCACACGAACAGTACGTGTTACCTTAACCTTGCCGCTGTTGTTGAACCATTGGATGTAGTAAGGATGTGGATGTGGTCTTGTGGTGAGAGATAGCTTCTCCACCATCTCCATGCTAGCCAACTTGTTGCAGCTTCCTCCATCTATGATGACGCGAATAGAACGTTCCTTCACAACTCCCTTTGTATGGAACAAATTATGCCTCTGATTTTGCTCAGCTTGTGTAACCTGCACACTCAAAACACATTGAGCAACTAAACATTCATACCTGTTCGCATCTTCAGCAGCCATGTATTGCGTCTCATGATCAGAATCATCTCCACCGTGTTCTTCATGTGTAATAAGAGCCAAAGTCTCCTCATCATAGTCACTAGCGGACTCATACCCACCATCCGCAGTAACAATCATCACACGCTTAGATGTCATTCTCTCGCATAATGACCTCCACCCTTTCAACGCCGACAAATAATATCATGTGTTTGCCCTGTTGATGCCATGGATGAAGAAGAGCTCTTTGCAGGCCCAGAAGGTGTGCTCTTGGCAGATAGTGGTGATTGTGCCTGCTTTACTGTATCACGGTTGGAGGTGGCAGCCGACGGAGGTGCCGGTGTTGCAGAACGTGTGGAAGTAGATGATGCACGTGGTGTCCATGATGAAGGTCGACCTGCAGAAAAGTTAGTTCGCGCCAATGCCTGTCGATCCTGCACTTCACGTTCAGCTTTACAAGCAAGATGGAATAAACGAGTGATATTATTATAATCCTTATAGTCTAGAATGGTCTGAATCTCTCTATTTAATCCACCCAGAAAACGTGCAAGCATAGCTTCATTCTCCTCAACAATACCACATCTAATCAAGCCAGTTTGTAAATCCTGATAATATTCTTCTACCAAATTTTTTCCTTGTCTTAAGCGCTGCAATTTTTGAAGTAATTCACGTTGATAATAAGGTGGAACCCAAGGAGTACGCATAGCAGTTTTCAAAGCAGCCCAAGTAGCTGGAACAGGATATAATCTACAACGTTCAGACCACCAAACACATGCAAAGCTAGTGAAAGCACAAACAGCAGCAGGAACACGTCTCTCCTCAGGATATTGTAAACATGTAAATCGTTGTTCAGTTTCTAACTCCCAAGTAAGATATATATCAGGAACATATCTACCCTCAAATGGTGGAATATTCAATTTCAGTTTAGGGAGATGGTCATGATCTCGTACCTAAGAGGGAGCCCTAACATTGCCATTATTTGCATGTGGACGACCTGGTGGTTGTGGTGCTGGTGGTTGCACGTAGTTCTGATGTTGATCAACCTCATCCTCGTAATCTCCCACATAATCATCCTCCCCCACATCAGCAGCAGGAGCCACAGAAGTATCAACAGCAGCACCAGCAGCTTGGCCAGGCTGAAGAGGGACACGGGTCGCTCGGCGGAGGGCTGTTTCGCGATGTGGAGGTAGTCGTTGTTGTTGTAGAGGTGTGTTAGGTGCAGCCGGTGGTGGTGGTAGACGTGCGAGCAATTCATTAAACTTGTTATCGAGCTTTGTTTCGAACGCCTTCTCAATGCCATCTATCTTCTCCATGGCCTCTTCAAATCTATTTAGCACATCTTCCACCTGTCCACTCATCATTTGTTGAAACTTATCATGTAACGCTTTGTTTGTCATGTTCTCCCAGTCAGTCTCGTCGGCTTGTGATCCTGCCATGGTTAGCAGCAATAGAAACACACAATAATATGATTCGACAGACTACTAGGAAGTGGTGGTGGTGGTGTGGTGGACAGTCACAAATTTGTCAAGCAAATCTCAAATTCTTACCAGTTCTTACCAGCAGCAGGCGGTGAACGACAACCGTTGTAGTCAAAACTCTCAAAAGCTTGGATAGAGCGATTGCCAGGGAGAGTCAAAGCACGGCGTAGATGTATGTGGAGCTGGGAAGGCTTATAGTATGGTAGCAAAAAGGTCAGCAATAATCAATTTAGAGATGCAAAGTTGAATAAACGCTCAACGATGGTACTGTGCTGGTCCTAGGCTAGACCGTGCTAGAGACGCGAGCCTAGAACACTAACAAAATCACGGCGCTGCACGGAAACAAGGGAAAAGCACACTCTGGGAATTTTGTTTTTCGCTCTGTTTTTTGTTTTTGCGCTCTTTTTGTTTTTTTTGCGCTCCTCTTTTTTTTGTGGAAAATCACTATAATGGCGAGTGTCTCAAAACTCTTCCCAGGTCAAACTGACAAGATTGGTACGAAATTTTTTTGACAATTTTTTTTCGGAAATCAGGGCAGCGACGACGAAAAAGTGCGACCAAAAATCACTATGATGGCGAGTGTCTCAAAAGACTCAGAACAGCCTAAAAATAGGATAGGAAAAAAATATTTTCAGCCGCCGAAATTTTGGCCTAAAAACTGCCCAGGGGTCTCCGATTTTTTTTCCCGAGACCTACGCAGGCAAGGAAACACGAATTGGAATTTAGATCGATCTCGAAAACAAACCTAATATGATTAGAACTCAGATTGGTGGTGGATATATGGTGGTGGTATATGGCAGCGGTGGTGGTATATGGTAGCGGTGGTGGTATATGGATACGGATTCAAAGCGGTGGCGGATAAGCAATGGTGGTAGATGGCAAGGCGATGATGATGGTGCGGCGGCAACGTGACAACTTATGACCAGAACTCGGAACTCTAAACGACTAGACTCTAAGACCAGCAACTTGACACGACGATGCAACCGCAAATTCAACAAAGAAAAAACCTTAAAAAGATTATGCAAAGGCTTAGATTGGTTCGGATATGAGGAACTAACCCTAATTTTTTTGTGGGTTTTTCGTGGACGTTAGGTATGAAGAACAGACTCGATCTAATCTACGAAAAACTGTAAAATCTCACCGAGCAACCTGGAAATCTGATACCACTTGATAGAGACAGAGCTGTCCCGATGTTTCGATGAGATAGCAATCGTTTTCTGTGGGAGTCGACTTTGACGATCCGACTACGAACGTGAGAAGACGTCGCGCCTTAGCAATCGCTAAAGCAACTTCCGAGGGTTATTGACCACGCCGGAGCACGATCAACCTGACCACGAGGGTCTATTTCCTACGAGCAAACGAAGAACAAGCAAGAAACTAAGATTGCAATCTGGATATTGCGAATAAAAGAGGAAATCTTTATTAATGAAGGTGGGGTTCTGTGACGCCTTGGTCTGGTCGTTGAACACAAACGAAGTACGTGAAGTTGCAGCTATAGTGAACTTTTAATCTAAACAAAACCCAAAGTCTAAACGACGCCCTAAGGGCTGTATATATGGAGGAAGAGGAGGGAATTTCGTGGCCCTTTAGGGTGGGGTCTGAAACCAACCCTAACTCTTGTTTCCCCACACATACGGACTCTAAAAATAGCCTATACTTAACTATTTCGAAATTACATGGGCCTGGCCCAATAATAAGGTGACGCAAGACCTAGAATAGCCTATGGACGAATATTATGAAGTGGCATCTTGTATACTTCGTCCAAGGCTTCATGCAATCCTTATGGTGGCTTCAAAGTCCTGAAATCATCACTTGTAACTCCGTTCTTGATCCCCTTGCGCATGCCATTAACTCCATGCGTGTTCTTGCTCCAATGTTCATCCTTCTCCAAGATAGGCCCTTCATTTGTAAGCAAAACAAATGTATCCAATTTAGGCAGTATCATATTCTCATGAACATTAGAATCATTACCAAGAAACAAAAATACCTGGTAATTTAATTGGCGTGCACGAGCTCTAGTAATTGGTCCAGTATATGTAACAGTAGGGGTTGTGGGTGTAACAATGGTATTGATGTCCTCATCACTGTAGGTATGAAGAATAGACTCGATCTAAACTACGAAAAACTGTAAAATCTCACCGAGCAACCTGGAAATCTGATACCACTTGATAGAGACAAAGGTGTCCCGATGTTTCGATGAGATGGTGGCTATCGTTTTCTGTGGGAGTCTTCCTTGACGATCCGACTACGAATGTGCGAGACGTCGCGCCTTAGCAATCGCTAAACCAACTTCCGAGGGTTATTGACCACGCCGGAGCACGATCAGCCTGACCACGAGGGCATGTTTCCTGCGAGCAAATGAAGAACAAGCAAGAAACTAAGATTGCAATCCGGATCTTGCGAATATAAGAGGAAAGCTTTATTAATGATGGTGGGGTTCTGTGACGCCTTGGTCTGGTCGTTGAACACAAACGAAGTATGCGAAGTTGCAGCTATGGCGAACTTTTGATCTAAACAAAACCCAAAGTCTAAACGACGCCCTAAGGGCTGTATATATGGAGGAAGAGGAGGGAATTTCATGGCCCTTGAGGGCGGGGTCCGAAACCAACCCTAACTCTTGTTTCCCCACACATACGGACTCTAAAATCAGCCTATACTTATGTATTTCGAAATTACATGGGTCTGGCCCAATAATAAGGTGACGCAGCACCTAGAATAGCCTCTGGACGAAGTTTATGGAGTGGCATCTTGTATATTTCGTCCAAGGCTTCATGCACTCATTATGGTGGCTTCAAAGTCCTGAAATCATCACTTGTAACTCCGTTCTTGTTCCCCTTGCGCATGCCATCAACTCCATGCTTGTTCTTGCTCCAATGTTCATCCCTCTTATCGATGCCAGGCCCTTCATTTGTAAGCAAAACAAATGTATCCACTTTAGGCTGCATCATATTCTCATGAACATTAGAATCTTTACCAAGAAATTAAAGTACCTGATAATTTAATTGGCGTGCGCGAACTCTAGTAATTGGTCCAGTATATGTAGTAGTAGGGGCTGTGGGTGTAATAATGGTATTGATGTCCTCATCAGCTTCATACTCAAATCGCTCATGTTGGTTTCTCATAGAGAAATATTGTGAAGAATAATCCACTTGAGTCGGTTTCCAAAGCACCGGCTTAAAAATATTGGTCTTGAAATACTCATTTGATATTCAACCGATTTGAAGATGAATACTTGCCGGTTTAATATTACCAAAATTGCCGGTTTGTAAATATTGATAGCACCGAGTCATAGTTGTTGTCGACGCCGGGTAATGATTGTTGCAGACACCGGGTCATAATGATTAGTGACGCCGGGTCAATCTGGTTTGCTCAAAAACTGAGATTTTGAAAATATTTCTCCTTATATCCGTGTTACCTGTAGCCCCCAAGTTTTGAAAGAGCAAAGTGATGATATAAGACTTGCTTCAATATAAATATTGCCACTTTGAAGAAATCCATGTTGTTCATCTCAATCACTAGTCAAGACTGAGTATTCCTCATATGTAGCCCCCAAGTGCCGGGTTGTCATGCTTGCAGCAACCTGGGACCCATAAAAGCTTCAACCAGTGTAGCCCCCAAGGGCCGAGTCATTATGCAATAACGAGTAGGGACTTTGTAAATATGATCATGTAAACTATAACAACAACGTGTAGCCTCCAAGGGCCGGCTCAGTAAAATAATACTGAGCTGGGACTTTATACATACTTCATTGAAAATAACATCATATGACTTAACTCCCATCATGGGGCTTGAACCCACGTCCACAAGGTTAAGAGCTTTGTGCTTTACCAACTGAGCAGTGGACCCTTCAATATAATGGATTAAGACTTGTGTACCTTGAATTGTTGACAAGAGCAATTGGTAGCCTCCAAGGGCCGGCTCAGTATAATGTGATGAGTCGGGTCTTCAATAAGGTGAGCAAAAAATGACTTTACATTAGCCCCCAAGTGCCATGGTGCATGCTGACAGTGACATGGGACTTGTATATTTTATGTAATCTCAACTTGAATAATGTAGCCCCCAAGTGCCGGGTCATAAGCCTGCAGTGACTCGGGACTATTCCTTTCCATTGTAGAATAAATCATATCCATTGATAAAATAATAGCCATTGCGCTAAAGCGACTTTGAAAACCTCAATGATAATATTGGTTATTGATAACCAAAAATAAAATCCAGCCATGTTGGCTATTCAAAATTTGAATAATATAATCCGGTATGAAAACCTCAATCATTCAATATCATCATGACAATCCAGCCAAGTTTAAATCCGGAGACAAGATGTGAATACCTTATCGGTTGACAAGTAAATCCGGAGTTTAAATACTCGGCGACTCTTGGCCGATGGCGACTTAATGCACATTCATGGTAAGCCGGAATTGTAATAACCCGATGGCTTATAGCCTTTGAGAAAATCCAGAATGGATACCCCTTTTGAAACATCAAGTTTGATGATGATCTTGAACTTAATATAAGTCATAGTTCTGCAAATCCTGCACAGAGTTTAAACAACATATGTCAATGGCGAATTAATGTCAAAAGCCAGGGCCGGCTTAAACATAATCATGTATAATCAATATTATACTATGATATTGAATCATACTGTCGGCTTATGATACATGTGCAGTAAGGGTGATAACCCAATCTTTAGAAGCCAAAACTTCCAAATGTTTATGACTGTCATATACTGGCGACTTATCGTCCAAAGTCAAGCTGGGTTAAATAGAAAACACTCATATATGCTTCAGATATGATCAAAAAAGTCTCAAGACAAACCCAAAAGACTTTTTAAAAAACTTAAGTCAAACAAAGATAAAACTTTGAGGCTTCTAATTCGAATACGATCGGTAAGCTGGACCAAAGGGGTTAAGCTAGGATTCGAATACAATCATGTAGCCCCCAGTGGCTTTGGCGTTGCGCCGATCAAGAGGGTACCGGCAGCTATGTTCTCTTTGGTTCGAATACGACCTATGTTTGAACAGGAAGCCCCCAAATGACCTTGAGAGTTTTTTAACGACTCTGATTCGAATACGATCAAAGTCGGACCCAAGAGGGGTTAAGCTATGATTCGAATATGATCAAGAAGCCCCCTAGTGGGTTTGGCATTGTGCCGATCAAGAGGGTACCGACAGCTATGTTCTCTTTGGTTCAGATACGACCTATGTTTGAGCAGGAAGCCCCCAAATGACCATGTGAGCTGTGCTCAAGGGGCACCTATGTTTGAACTATGCTTTTGCAACATACTCTCTTTGGTCCCTTTAACCTGGGTAGTAAGCCCCCAAGTTTATTGTAAGCATGGCGTATAAGCCGGATGAAGAGGGATATTCACAACCATGCTTAATGAGCAGGAAGCCACCAAGTGATCAATAACATGATAAGCCAAAAAGGCAGGATAACCCATGTTTGAACCGCGCATTATGGCAGCAAATTCTCTTTGGCAACCTTTAATTTTTCTGAGAACTCGAACTTGCGAGAGACGAATTCTTTTTGAACCGGAATTTCAAACCGGATATTGAGAGCTTTAAAGCTTTGTGAGACACAGAGTTACCTTGAGCCGGATTTTAAACCGGGATCTTTATTTTGAGCCGGAAATTTTCTGACAGCCTTTAAATTTTCATTAATATAATAGTAGCCTCCGGGACAATGCTATCTTTCCCTCCAATGACCTGGGGTTCTTGAATCTCACAATAATTTTTCTAAGTCATATCATCGTAGCCCCCGAGTCTTAAGACGACTCAATGAGTTAACTTGAGATTCTCCACAGCTGACCGTGATATAGACCGGTTTGAGTCCTGCATGGGAGAACTTGCAAGCCAAAGTAATTACTCTTTTAAAGAAAGCAATATGTAATATAAAAAATATACTGGATGGATTTCACCTGATACGACAAGCCAGTAATTATCCACCGCGGAGTTGATGATCACCTTGGTGAAGGTGAAATCAATCACGGCTGAGTCGGCCATTGTAATGCCCTGGATCCGATGCGCCAGGTGTCTTCCAGTTATTCGCTGTCATTGCCATGTCGTTTGCTTGCATGTTGCATTTTGCCATGTCATCATGTGCATTGCATTGCATACGTGTTCGTCTCATGCATCCGAGCATTTTCCCCGTTGTCCGTTTTGCAATCCGACACTCCTATGTCCTCCGGCGTCCCCCTTTTGTCTCTGGTTGTGAGCGGGTGTTAAACTTTCTCCGAATGGATCAAGATTTGCCAAGCGGCCTTGGTACACCACCGGTAGACCGCCTGACAAGTTTCGTGCCATTTGGAGTTCGTTTGATACTCCAACGGTTACCGGGGAACCGTAAAAACCCTCTTTGTGTTGCAGCCCAACACCCCTCCAAAGTGGCCCACAACCCATCCAAACCCCCTCCATCCTCTCGGACATTCGATCACGGTCGTGTGGCCGAATACCACACCTCATTTGGACTCTCCTAACTCCCTCTACCTATATATTTGCACCTCCCTCCGAATTTTCAGGTCCAAACCCTAGCCAACCTCCCCCTCCGCGCGCCGGACATGTCCATCCCGCCGCTGGACCTGTCCGCCACGTCGCCCCGGCCAATCGTGGAGCACCACGTCACCCTGCCGCCGCTCTCCTTCAACCCCGCGCCGCCACCTGTCCCCGCATCGCATCCGCGCCGCCGCGGCCCGCCAGGCCCGTCGCGGGTCCGCGCGAGCCCGCAGGAGCCGCCGCCGCTCACCGGCGTCTTCCCCGCCGCTCGCCCGACTCCTCCTCGCCGCTCCCCGCGCCGCCCGCGTGCTCTTCCGCCGTCCCGCACCAAGCGCCGCCGCCGACTGCCCGAAGCCGCGCCGCCGCGCCGGAGCTCGGCTTCGCCCGGCGCCGTGCGCTGTACCCCGCCACCCGGGGTCGTGTCCCCGACCTTCCCCCGCCCGGATCCGGCGCCCCCTCGCCGGTGAGCTCCACCGCGCTCCGGCCAGCGTCCTCCTTCCTCTCCGGCGACCTCCGGCGATCCTCGAAGTCTGTGCCGAAACCTAGATATGTTTTCGGAGGGTGAGATCTCACCAAGTCCCGAGATCCCTAACATTTTATGCCTCTAATCGTTGCACCATAACTCCTCATCCGCAGCTCCGTTTTGTGCGTGCCATATGTCAAAGTTTTCAACATGAGATGCTCTTCTTTTTGTTCCATTGTGCCATGTTTTTTTGAGTTCATCTTGATGCCCTAATCCTCATTGTAAGAGTGTTATGTGATGTTGTCTGCTATAGTTTAACAGAACATACTCATTTGTCATTTTTTCATCTTTTTGTGTGATTTTCTTTTGAGCATGAAGTCTACATGTGTTATGAGATACAACATGACGTCTTTGCTGTGGTGAAATCCACTCTTAATGATATGCCATGTGTTGATTGTTACGAGCTTGCAAAGTAGCCTCCATGATGTTGCTGATTTCAGTGACTTGGAATTTCACTGTCTTTGTTCTGCTGTTATTTTCATGCCATGTATTCATGTTGCTACAGTGAGACCCATGCCTCTTTTCAGTATGTACAGTAAGGATGTTTTGGACATATGGTTATGCTCTATCCATCCATACCCCTGATTGCATTTATAGAGTGATCTAGCATGTCATAAACTTGCTCTACTTTTGCTACACAATGTTCCTGGCAGATTGTTTACATGTTGATCTATTTTGCCATGGTTCTTGTTAGAGATCCAAGCATCATATGAACTTGCTATTGCCATTTTTAGCTTCATGATTATGTCTTCTTGATGATGCTATGCTTATCTTGTCATTCAATGCCTTGTGATGAGTGAATCGAGCTCGCAAAGTTGCCTTCATGCTGCTGTTTATGCCATGCTCTGTTTTTTTGTCTCATGATCAGTAAGGGAACTTTTGTCTGAATCTGTAACGAAACTTGCTATGTTTACATGGCTGCCATCATATCTTCTGTGCATTTTTGTCTCATGATCAGTAAGGGACTTTTGTTCAATGCAATTAGTAGATTTACCCCATGCCTTTGGTTGCCATGATAATTTCCTATACCATGTTGTTTGATAGCTCTGAACATTGCAACCTTATATTATTTCTGCCATGTCCATGTTGTAGATCTTGTGTGCCTTTGTCTCATGATCAGTCTGTGAAACTGTTATTATTTGCAATCTTGCCATGTCCTTTTGAGCATGTTCTAGTGAGATCTGGAGATAGCTCAGTGTTCATGTTTTATAATGCTGTACCTGTACATCATGCCCATGCCTTTAGTTTTCATGTTGTGGTGCTGTAACATGTAGTTCTGATGCTTGCAATATATCTAGTTGCTGTTTTGGACAGCATGCCCTTTAAACTTGTATTATGTGTATGTGTTGAACCGTTGCTCCGTTTTGAGTGTGCTCTACATGAAACTTGCTTAGTTTTGCATGTAGTTTTATGTTACCTTGTTGCATCCATGTTTTGAGTGTGTTTGCTTGATGTTTGAATGCTTTTTGCGTCAATGCCATGTTTAACTTGTTTTGTTCATATCTTCTAGGCCGTAGCTCCGAATTAAACGAACTTTATATGTAACTTGATTAGAATTTCCTGTAGATCATTGGTGCATCTTAACTTGCTGTTTAACAATTTGAACATAAGGTTTATTCAGATCTGGAACAATTTCGAAATTTGCATATGAGGACTTACTGGAATTGTCCTATGTTGTTTCCGGCCTCATTTAAACTTGCTTTGATGTGTTGCTCTTGTATGCATCATCTCTTGCCATGAGTAGCCTCATGTAGCCTTGTCATGCATAATACTTGGTTGAGCATCATTGCCTTGTTCATGTGTGGCGTGTTTACCATGTTGTGTGCTTCTTCTCGATAATTCCCGTTTCGTTGCGATCGTGAGGATTCGTTCGACTATGCTTGGTTCGTCTTCGTGGATTCATCTTTTTCATGAACTCGTTCTTCTTCCTAGCGGGATTTCAGGAAAGATGACCGTCACCTTGGATCTCATTACTATCATTGCTATGCTAGGTTATTCGTTCTATCGCTTTGCCGCGTTACATACCACTTGCTTATCAAGCCTCGCAAACTGCCATGAACCTCTAACCTTTGTCACCATTCCTAGCAAACCGTTGTTTGTATATGCTACCGTGTTTTGCTCAACCCCTCTTATAGCGTTGCTAGTTGCAGGTGAAGATGAAGATTGCTCCATGTTGGATTATGTTTATGTTGGTATATCACAATATCTCTTATTTAATTAATGCATCTATATACTTGGTAAAGGGTGGAAGGCTCGGCCTTATGCCTGGTGTTTTGTTCCACTCTTGCCACCCTAGTTTCCGTCATATCGGTATTATGTTCCCAGATTTTGCGTCCCTAACGCGGTTGGGTGATTTATGGGACCCCCTTGACAGTTCGCTTTGAATAAAACTACTCCCGCAAGGCCCAACCTTGGTTTTACCATTTGCCTCACCACCACCTACTTTTCCCTCGAGAGTCGCGCTCTCGAGGATCATATTTATTTTAGCCCCCCCGGGCCAATGCTTCTCTAAGTGTTGGCCCGAAACGAGTAGACTGCGGGGCCACCTAGGGGAAACTTCAGGGCTGGTTTTACTCGTAGGATGTCTCATCCGGTGTTGCCCTGAGAACAAGATATGTGCAGCTCCTATCAGGATTGTCGACACATCGGGTGGCTTTGCTGGTCTTGTTTTACCATTGTCGAAATGTCTTGTAACCGGGATTCCAAGACTGATCGGGTCTTCCCTGGAGAAGGAATATCCTTCGTTGATCATGAGAGCTTATCATGGGCTAAGTTGGGACACCCCTGCAGGGTTTGAACTTTCGAAAGCCATGCCCGCGATTATGTGGCAGATGGGAATTTGTTGATATCCGTTTGTAGTAAACTTAAAGTAAACTCTTCTAAAATACACCAACCGTGTGCATAACCGTGATTGTCTCTTTTTGGGGCCGTTCGAGAGGAGAACACGGTTTTTGGGTTATGGTTGACGTAAGTAGGAGTTCAGGATCACTTCTTGATCATTACTAGTTGACGTCCGCTTGTTCAGCTCCTCTTCTCGCTCTTGTTACGTAAGTTAGCCACCATACTTTGCTTAGCCGCTGCTGCAACCTCACCACTTTACCCCTCCCTTACCCATTAAGCTTTTCTACTCTTGATACCCATGGTAATGGGATTGCTGAGTCCTCGTGGCTCACAGATTACTACACCAACCGTTGCAGGTACAGGTTATCCAATGATCATGACGCGAGAGTGATGTTTACTTGTGTTGGAGTTCTTCTTCTTCTTCGTCGATCTTGGGATAGGTTCCTGGTCGGCAGCCTGGGCTAGCAGGGTGGTCATTGTTTGAGTTTCTGTTTCTGTTTCATCCGTAGTCGGATGTTGATCTTATGTATGATGTATTGGTGTATTCATGTGACATTGTATGTCTTGGATGTATCCCCAACTATTATGTAATGGTTTGATGTAATGATATCCCTCTTGCAAAAGCGTCTTCAAGATGCGCTTCTATCCTTGGTGGGACCTTCGAGTTCCATTAGGATAGGGTCGCATCTTGGGCGTGACAGCCATGGGAGCAGGTAGATGAGCCGACCACGGTGTTGTAAGCTGGTGCGGACGGGCGAATCAATCACAGACGCGATAAGCCGCGCAGACGGGCGAGTCAACCACGTCATGTTGATGTAGCAGGGTGACATCTTGCGCAGGACGAGCGCTAGTGCAAAAATAATGCTGGCGCATGCCCCTTCGTAACACCCTTGCAATGAATAATCATCCTACGAAAAAATATCACAGACCAGAGTAATTGTTTCTCAAACAATGTAATATATGCTGACAAAATATATAGAAAGGATAGCACCTGGTATTTTTTGTCGGATGAACACGAATGCTGCCACTGGATATTGTTGGATGTAATCCAGGCGAAGCATCATATGGTGATTCATTGCTTTGCACCCAAAATACGAGCTGGTTGCCCTTGTTCCTCACGTGATGATGTACCAAAGGTGTTTTATATTGTGTGCCGTGGAGCGCTTAGCACTATTTGACACATCAATTGTATTCTGCTCGGGACATGTGCTAATCCCCTTCGACTCTTATGCATATGAATAATTTTTTGCTTTGACCCCTTGACTGTATGAGGACCTGCTGGAGTCGTTGCTATGTTGGCTTTATACCAATGAAGGAAGGAGGTAAAGCCGGTCTGTGCGCCGACTTGAACTGGCGTTTCAAGGTTGCGGTGACGCGGCGACTCAGAAGCAGGACAACAGCAAGCGGGTTACGGTAGTGTGGCCGCAGGTTACGGCAGTTTCGGTGACTCCAGGCACGGTAGAGGAAGCAATTGATGGAAGTAGAAGCGGCCACTGCTGAGGCCAGCTCGAAGGCGACGCTGGGTCATGGGTGAAGACCAGTGGCGACTTGGTGCGAGCATCGAGTCAATAGGTCAAAGGCTCATTTTGGAGGTGATTAAAACAGACCGCGCTGATTATGGCGGCCGAGGGCACAGCTGGTGCGTAGGCGCGGTGATGGCAGCCTTGAGCGGAGCAAGGCGTAGTGATCGTCTCACGGGCGGAGGCCGCGGTGGTTCAGCGCTCAAGAGACACCGCAATGCGAGAGCAGCAGGACGCGTTCGTCAGTGCGAGGGATAGTGGCGGGCTAGCTGGGCGGATGAAGAGGTGCGCCGGCGGCCCACGGAGGAGATAAGGTGGCGGCTCAACAGCAGCCGACGGGTTGGAGGCCGTGGCCCGGCCGACACGGAGTAGCGTGATTTGGGCGCTTGGTGGCGAAAACGAGCCCGGAGTCCTCCTCCGAGTCGTGCTTGTGCTGACGAAACAACGAGGCAGAGATGGCAGGGTAGCTCGACACGTGATGGCGGAGATGGCATGGCCAACAAGACGCTAAAAGGCGGAAGCGGCTTGTCAGCAGTGTGGCAAACCATGGCAGTGGCTTGACGGCGCCGACGGCTTGCTAACCATGGCGGGTGGAAGCAACGTCGTGTCGGTTTGACCCGGAGGCAGCGGAGGCGAGAGCGCGGAGGCCAGCAGGGCGGCTCAACGCCGCAGGAGTGAGGTCCGCGTGGGGCAGCTCAGCAGAAAGTTCGTCGAGTAACAACAACGGCCTACAGCGGCTCAGGAAGAGGTTGCGGTGAAGGGAGTCACGGTAGGGACCGGTGGTTTAGGACGTGCGCGAGGCCGAAGTAGTGGCGAAGACGCGGCATCAGGTCAACTCGGAGGCAGGGCGGCCAGCGACTCAAGGCGCAGCAGCCCGGAGGTGAGGCGTGACGCGGCTGTGTTGGCATGGACGCCGCGCGGGGGCCCCCGCGGCCCAGCGACGACAAGACAGACCCGCCCTGGGCGAGAAGGCCACGGCGACTCAGCGGGGTAGCGGCCGGACACCATCCACAACAGAAGCAGCTCATGATGCGGTGGCGACTCGGCGATCCGGTAGAGGCGGAGGCGTCAAACGGAAACGCGGCAACTGGCGGCCTGAAGCAAAAAACCCGGCAGAGGTTGCTTGCGAAGGAGCAGAAACAGAGGCGGCTCAACCACTGAGGTGCGTCGGCAGAGACCAGCAGCTCGGGGCCATGGCAAAGGCGGCCCGGAAAACGAAAGCTTGAACGCGCGGTAACCCGATGGAGACAAACGGCGGCTCAAAATGACGACTTGGAGAGAGGCCGCAATGGCGGCTCGTGGCCGGCTCAAGGCCACAATGGCCTGGCAGCTCACCGAAAGGGTGAGACGGCGGCGGAGATACAAGGCGCTGGGCGGCCCAATGAGGCGGCTTAGGCAGGCAGCGGCTCGGCTCCGCTGCGTCTGAGGGGGAGCTACTGGCGGCGCGGTTGGAGAGGCGCCGGCAAGACGAACGATGAGACGACGACACCCGGCCCAGAGGCGATGTGAGGCCGTGGCTGGTCGGCGAAAGCGATGGCGTGGCCGGCTTCGACGAGGTTGGAACGAGGGAGGCGCCCGATTCAGTGGCGGCAACTCAGGGCCAGCAGAGCGGCGCATCCGACGGAGAAGGCTAGCGGAGCGAGCCGCGGCGACGGGTTGAATCAGGTCGCAAGAAATCAACTCCCATGGCAGCTCAGTAAACAGGCGTGGAGGCGATGCGGCGACTTTGGCAGAGGATCGAATCCACGTCCGCTTTCCGTGTCGTGGTCGGCTTGATCGACTCTCGTCCGTGTCCTCCTTCCAGTCGTGGTTGGTTTGACTCCTTGGTTGATGTTTTGACTACAAGAATTGCTATCTGTCAATCCGGATTGGATCCTTCATCATGTGATCCCTTTTTTTATTCCTCCCTAGCTTCACGTGGGAGTGGATGCCAAGTCTCCTCTAGCATAGTCTTATCTTGACGCAGCGTACGGCTGCTCAGGGCGATGTTGGCGTCGCAGAATCGTTCGAGTCCGTGTTTACACCTGGGTCCTTCTCCAGGTCGTGGCCGATTTGAAAAAACCTGTCCGAGTCGTGTTGAGTTTTGACCTTTGCGTTTTGGCTGCGCGCGTCCGGATCTGAACGCCAGTGTTGCTTCCTGATGAATAGTAGTACTAGTCGATTGATCTTGACGGGGGTAGTTGGCATGTCTTTGATCTCCTCCTGGAGTAAACAGTAGCTTCGATTGACGGTGTAGCAACCTGACCTTAAACGGTCAAGTCTCTGTGCTTAAGTGTCATCCCTGAATCGGTATGCTGACACGCACAGTACTCGAGGATTTATAACAGAGGTAAATCACATGTATAAAAGAACGTAAATATTATTACCTCAATCCAAATAGCGGAAGTAACAAGTTTGTGGATTCCCATCAACACCAATGGCAAAGTTGAGTGTAGAAATCGTAACCCTAACGTATCACATACTCGTCGTAAGAAAATCCTGCAACATGAGACGTTGCAGCCACAAAGGGTCAATACATTGAATGTACTGGCAAATTCACACCATAGAGAAATGATGAATAATGGCTATCACTACATGCATATATGGATGGTGGAAAAGATCTATGGTTATAAGGTTTTGCGAAAAGCTAATTTTTCCCTACTGCAAAGGAATACATTTTATTTAACTACAAAGTTGGTTGAACATATTGAGATGGTAAACCCCCTCTCAATCCCAATTAAAAGTAATCATTAACAACCCAACAATTTAATTATAGAGTGATGAGATCAACATGATAATCCAAGAACCAGATACTCAAGATTGTTCATAACTGGGGACACGACTAATCATGATTAGTTTGTACACTCTGCAGAGGTTTGCGCACTTTTCCCCACAAGACTCGATCTCCTCCGTTGGATTTCTCGCACTACATGGTGTTTAAGAAACGGATGACCGAGACACAGTCTTTCAGAAGCCTTAGCACCTTACGATGGGTAGACAGTACCACCTACATCCCCTACATCTGCTAGTCTACCACTATAAGAGTTCACACGACTTAATCAACTATGCTAGAGCCCATAATAGCTTGTGGCTGCACACAGAAGTTTCTAGCATGAATAATCTTATGATCCCCTTGAGCCTAGGTGGCAGTCCATAGGAGAATCACATGGTACCCCGGGATTTCCAAAAATACAGGCAATCACTGGAATTCCCCAGATGCCTCAATCCACGCAGATGTGTATTTAGGTTGCCACCTTAAGTTGAACCATTAATTAACAATCTCGCATCTGTCATGGATACTCTCAACCCCAATCCACGTCTACGAGCATAGCATAGCAGTATAAGCATAACATAGAAGTAACTCCCAGGGTTTGATAATAAACAGGTGAATAGGTACTACCTCATCTACTACTTCCCAATACCCACATGTTAACAATCATACTCATCCAATGTTTGAGGGTTGATCTAATGCAATAAAACTGGGTAGTAAAGAGGTATGATCAAAGTGTTACTTGCCTGTACTATTGGTGAAGATGATTCGCACTCAAAACTATTGATAGTTCTACTCGTCATACTCCGGTCATCTATCGTGAGCAAGCAATAGTAACCATACATAAACAATCAATCAAAAGATCGGAAAGAACGAAGAAGACAATTCAGAAAACTTCAAAACCAAGCAAATAACTCTTGCAAAGTAGAACAATTTCTAACAATACCAAAATTATGTGAATTTGGCCTTATCATAAAGTGTAGGTCAAGAGCTTTGAAAAGCAAAAAGAATCAACTAAAACAGAGTTATAAAACTCAAGTTATGATCAAACGAACTTCAAATACAATTCTATTTCAATACCAATTTTAAAACTTTCAAAAACAGGTTTAAGTTGTTTTACTGGAAAGAGGGGATCGTCACGAAGAAGTGGGCGTTGGTTTCATCGAATTCCGACTAACGAGCAAAAAGTTATGAGTGTTGCAAGATCAGGGACTAATCTGTAAAAAACGCGAATAGATCCCTGACGAGAAAAAGAATTTTTTTTAACGGGCCGGCGGAACCAGGCGGCGAACGACGGGGCGACAGGCGGCGCTGGGAGGCGACGATGAGGGAAAAAGGCCGGGGGGGCTATATAAATGGGCAGGGGAGTCCCGACTTGGAGGAGGGTCCAAGGCGACGAGGCGGGCTGGAAGCGGACTCTAGCCGGAGTCGGTCGCGGATTTTTTTATAGAAAAAAATTATAAAGACAAAAATAGTAATACTTTTATATAGCGTATTATATATCAAAATTTTTAGAAAAAGATTTCCTATAACGTGAACATTTTTCTAACGTCAAATAAAATCCACAAAAATTCAGATAATTCAAAGAGTACTACTGCCCTACTGAAATCCAATAAAAATCATTTTGAAAATACCAAAATGATTTCAAATTTATTTATCTCCAATTTTCTGATGCAGGGAATCATTTTACCCTAATTTCCATATATTTTATTTTTGGAGAAAAATAATTTGAATAATACTCAAATAACTCCAAATTGAAAATAATTTCAAAAGGACTTTGAATTTGATCCTTTTAAACTCCCAACTCATATTTCATATGTTTTGAAGAAGTCATTTTATCTTCTCTCATGAAAATCATTGAGTTGCATAAAATTTCTGAGTTGGAAATATGTCCAAATGAAATTCAAATATTTTCAAAAACCCTTTTCATTTATTCAAATGGAAGAAGTCATGTCATCTTCTCTCCAGTGTTTTGTGTTTGAAAAGAATTTGAATTCACGGAGATCAAAAAGCAAAAATGAAAGTTTGGGAAAGTCCTTTTATTCCCTCTCAATTATCTTTCAAAAAGTTTCAATTTTACTCACTTTCAGTCAATCAATCACACAACAATCAAACAAGAAATCAAAACTATCTATTTATTATAACATTCTAAAATTTAGAATTTTGGGATGTTACAAACCTACCACCCTTAAAATGAATCTCGTCCTCGAGATTCGAAGAGGCTAGAAAGAAATTGGATAGGTTTGGGGTCTTCTCAAAATCCATCGATCATCTCCGGGGTCTCAGGTGCTACCACCCTTAGAAGCATTGTTACGGTTCCAACAAAACTCATATTCTCCATCCTCATTGTTGGCAGTGTCGATCTTCTAAGATCTTTAGGATAATTCCTTCTCGGGGCTCTTCCGGTAGTGGCTTAACCTTTTCCTCAATTCTTCTGTCCTTTTCATCTTAGTACGGTCCTTCTGTGATCGGGTCTTCTTAGCTGATGGGTCTAAACAAATATCGATATCTCATGGCGGTCATCCAATTATGGTTTCTCCTACAGGAAAATGGGTCTGGGTTGATCCTCACCGTATAACCTACGGTTGGCAACAGCTGCCTTGTACAAGGGAAAAATACTTATACCATTGTAAGGTTTAAACAAGGTTCAATATCGTCGTCTCTCTACTATAGGTAAGTCACTCAGATTTACCATCCCATATAGCAAGGCAAATAATAAGAGTAAGTCGGTATGGTGATCAATCCATCCCGCAGCCAAATCATTACCTTGTATATGGTTTAGTGAATCTCGCAGTCTAACACTCGTTCATCCTCACAAGCATTGCAGAATTTCTCTTGTCGATGAACTAGGTTCGGATAAATCCATTGATTCTGCAAGTCAGAAAAACATCTGTTGTTCCTTCACAACTCTCAAGTTTTGCGTTACTCCTATAAGATCATCTGTCGATAAAGGCACAACTTCTACCAGGGTTTTCCTTCAGCAAGAGTGTGCTTGCTTCTTGGCAGGTCCTGGGGCCTGTGGGTTATGACCCATCTGATGAGGACATCAATACCATTGTTACACCCATAGCCCCTACTGTTACATATAATGGACCAATTATTAGAGCTCGCGCACGCCAATTAAATTACCAGGTACTTTTGTTTCTTGGTAATGATTCTAATGTTCATGAGAATATGATGCTGCCTAAATTGGATACATTTGTTTTGCTTACAAATGAAGGGCCTAGCTTGGAGAAGGATGAACATTGGAGCAAGAACAAGCATGGAGTTGATGGCATGCGCAAGGGGAACAAGAACGGAGTTACAAGTGATGATTTCAGGACTTTGAAGCCACCATAAGGAGTGAATGAAGCGTTGGACGAAATATACAAGATGCCACTTCATAAATTTCGTCCAAAGGCTATTCTAGGTGCTGCGTCACCTTATTATTGGGCCAGGCCCATGTAATTTTGAAATACATAAGTATAGGCTGTTTTTAGAGTCCATATGTGTGGGGAAACAAGAGATATGGTTGGTTTCGGACCCCTTCTCCAAGGGCCACGAAATTTCCCCCTCTTCCTCCATATATACAGCCCTGAGGGCACCGTTTAGACTTTGGGTTTTGTTTAAATTAAATGTTTGCCATAGCTGCGACTTCGCGTACTTCGTTTGTGTTCAACGACCAGACCAAGGCATCACAGAACCCGACCTTGATCAATAAAGCTTTCCTCTTATATTCGCAATATCCAGATTGCAATCTTAGTTTATTGCTTGTTCTTCGTTTGCCTGCAGGAAACAGACCTTCGTGGTCAGGTTAATCGTGCTCCGGCGTGGTCAATAACCTCTCGGAGTTGGTTTAGCGATTGCTAAGGCGCGACGTCCTCACACGTTCATAGTCGGATCGTCAAAGTCGACTTCGTCCAAAACGATAACCACCATCTCATTGAAAGACGGGACACCTTTGCCTCTATCACCATCTCATCACTTGAAATCCTTGAACTCATCACGGGGCAACTGATCATTATTCCAACATCCAGCTTCCTAGCATTCTTTAATCCATCCAATTGTATCGTCTGTCTTCCTTCTATTTGTAACAAACTCATACGTGATTACTCAAACTCATCATGGACTTCCTTTATATCTAATAGTACTTCATCCCTTCATATTCTTGGGATATCCCACATATCGAGATAAAAATCCTACTTATTTTGTCCGAAATCCACTCCGTGGAATATCATTATCTCTTCCAGGGGTCAAGGGTTCTCACAGGGTACTACAACCCTTAAAATGCTCCAATCTTCCATAGACCATATTTCTCATATCCTTGAAAATGGTCAAAAAATTTCTCCATAGAGTAACAACACATATAATCCAATCAGTACCAATGATGCTAACTTTATTGTTTCTCCAACGATTACAATCCCCAGCACTTCCATTACATGCCTCAACTCAACACCTCACTATAAAGGAAAATGTTCTAACTACTACTATTATATTCCCCACAATCTCAGCTATTTAGCACAAGCCTCCTTCTCTTTGGGACAATCCCTGGCAAAGTGCCCTGCTTCATTACAACAGAAACATACTACTTCTGACAAGTCTTGTGGTTTCCTTATGATTACATAGCCTCTTTGGGTCCTCAGCTTCCTTTTTGGGCAATTGCTGAAGTAGTGCCCTGACTCCTTGCACCTATAACAGGTGATATGACTCAGATCCTTCCTGGTATCCAATCTACTTCACTTTCTGGACTTTTCCGTTCCAATCAGGGCTTCTATTTCCTGTGGGTCATACTCTACTTCCTCCGTCGGGAATTCTACTAGATTCCCGTTCATACAATTCTGGGAGATGTGTCCTCCTTCTCCACATGAATAGCAAGACTTGGTGCAAGATCTAATTGGTTCTTCTTTAGGTGTGTCCTCCAACTCTTTCTTCAACACTGGTTCTTCCAGAACTTTCATGAGGGCTCCTTTCATTGCTTCTTTCTTCTTCTGGATGGTTCTTTGTACCATGGGGTAAATGTGACACTGAGCAGGGTAGTGGGTAGTCCCTTCACACAAGAAACAAGTGATCTGCCTAGTTGGGCATTCTTTAGCTGGGTGACTTCCTTCGCAATTATGGCATTCATCCTTGTGTTCTTTATGGTTGTGTCCTATTTCTCCACAAAGCTTGCATGCACAAGGTTTCTTCATATCATTTCCATAAGGCTTCAACTTCTGGGACACAAGCCGAGACTTTAGCGAAGTCTACTTAAATTCCTTCCAAGTGGTCACTCCTTGCCATCCATTTATGGTTTGGTTCATCCTCCACCAAGTAGCAGAACCTCTTTCAAAGTACTGAAGAGCATGCTGGGTCATATCCTTTCCGACTATAGGGTTATTCTCCATGTGATCCTCCATGTTTTGAATCCATCGGTCCGTCTCCAATTGACTCGTCAGTCCAGAAAATATGGGTTCATCTCCATTCATCCTCTATTGGGTCCATGGCTTTGGGGTGGGATAAGAGAGTTAGAGAGGGATGCACACAATACAAACAAAAGTTTGGAAAAGACAGATTTTATCTTGTGGATGTCGGGAAAACATCAAACAAATGACAGCTCACAAACGTCACATCTAACATAAGTGTATAACAGGAGTTTGGTCTACTAAAAGGTCAATAAATCTTCAACGTCATCAAACTCTTCAAGCCTTGCTCATATCTCTAATGGCTTCTTCCGATCATGCTTGTCCTTCTCAAGTTCTTTTACTAGATCCTCTCTGTTGACGCGAAGTCTCTTGTGGCGTCCTTTAATATTTCTGGAGTTGCGTTCCAAACTTCTGGGTTTCATCAACCTCGACATGAACCATGGTCCTACTGTCCTTCAGTTCCTATCGAATCTCTGGTATCGCGAGGTTTTACTCCTCCAGCTTGGCTACTTTCAACTTCTGGGTCCTAAGTTCTTCACGAAATACTTCCTTCTCAAATACGGCTTCCTGCAAATCCATCTTAACTTCCTTGATGTAATACTCCAGACCTTGGTGATACACCAGCTAAGGTTAAAACTTCGTCTTTAGCTGATAGATGCTCCATGAGCCTTCTACCATCCAATCCTTCTGAAGAAATGCATGCTTATCTGAGCACGGTGACAATAGCATAAGCGGGCGATAACATCATGGATATCTGTGTTTCTGCTCTTGTCATTACCATGAGCTATCATTCCATAGTTGATATCTCCTCCATTAGGGTTTTCTTGACAAAAAACTTTGAGTTCTAATGCTCCATGTTCCGGTCTTTCTCCGATACACCTTGATCTCGGGTATTGGTAGCTTCCATAGTCTGCCAAGTTCCATAAGGGTAACCTTTCTTGTTTATACCAATCTGGAAACTCTTTAAAGCCTTCAAATTCTCCTCGTCTTCGGAGTCTTCAACCGTTGTGATTCCAATTATTCCAATGCTCGGTAAAATACTCTTCATTCCAAAGTCGTCTTAGTTGTCCGATATCTTGTACTCCTTGAGTGCTCTCATCAGTTGATTCCTCATGTGATCAAAAGGGGAAAAGGGGGTATGGTCTCACTAAAAGGGAATTTTTGAATAAGCTCAGAAGAGTGGAGAGGAGAGGAGAGATAAAAGATCTTTTTTGTGAAAATAAAGTTATACAGAAATCTTTCCTATGGGATTGCCAGTTTCTAGGGGTCAACATGTGCTATGATACCATCTTGTAGCGACCTGACCTCAAACGGTCAAGTCTCTGTGCTTAAGTGTCATCCCTGGATCGGTATGCTGACACGCACAATACTCGAGGATTTATAACAGAGGTAATCACATGTATAAAATAACGTAAATATTTTTACCTCAATACAAATAGCGGAAGTAACAAGGTTGTGGATTCCCATCAACACCAACGGCAAAGTTGAGTGTAGAAATCGTAACCCTAACGTATCACTTACTCGTCATAAGAAAATCCTGCAACATGGGACGTTGCAGCCACAAAGGATCAGTACATTGAATGTACTCGCAAATTCACACCATAGAGAAATGATGAACAATGGCTATCACTACATGCATATATGCCTGGTGGAAAAGCTCTATAGTTATAAGGTTTTGCGAAAAGCCAATTTTTCCCTACTGCAAAGGAATACATTTTATTAAACTACAAAGTTGGTTGAAAAATATTGAGAAGGTAAACCCCCTCTCAATCCCAATCAAAAGTAATAATTAACAACGCAACAATTTAATTATAGAGTGATGAGATCAACATGATAATCCAAGAACCAGATACTCAAGATTGTCCATAACAGGGGACACAGCTAATCATGATTAGTTTGTACACTCTGCAGAGGTTTGCGCACTTTTCCCCACAGGACTCGATCTCCTCTGTTGGATTTCTCTCACTACATAGTGTTTGAGAAAAGGATGACCGAGACACAGTCTTTCAGAAGCGTTAGCACCTTACGATGGGTAGACAGTACCACCTAGATCCCCTACATCTGCTAGTCTGCCACTTTAAGAGTTCACACGACTTAATCAACTATGCTAGAGCCCATAATAGCTTGTGGCTGCACATGGAAGTTTCTAGCATGAATAATCTTATGATCCCTTTGAGCCTGGGTGGCAGTCCATAGGAGAATCACACGGTACCCCGGGATTTCCAAAAATACAGGCAATCATTGGAATTCCCTAGGTGCCTCAATCCACCCAGATGTGTATTTAAGTTGCCACCTTAAGTTGAACCATTAATTAACAATCTCACATCTGTCATGGATACTCTCAACCCCAATCCACGTCTATGAGCATAGCATAGCAGTATAAGCATAACGTAGAAGTAACTCCCAGGGTTTGATAATAAACAGGTGAATAGGTACTACCTCATCTACTACTTCCCAATACCCACATGTTAACAATCCTACTCATGCAATGTTTGAGGGTTGATCTAATGCAATAAAACTGGGTAGTAAAGAGGTATGATTAAAGTGTTACTTGCCTGTACTGTTGATGAAGATGATTCGCACTCAAAACTCTTGATAGTTCTACTCATCACACTTCGGTCAATCTATCGTAAGCAAGCAATAGTAACCACACATAAGCAATCACTCAAAAGATCGGAAAGAACGAAGAAGACAATTCGGAAAACTTCAAAACCAAGCAAATAACTCTTGCTACGTAGAACAATTTCTAACAATACCAAAATTATATGAATTTGGCCTTATCAGAAAGTGTAGCTCAAGAGCTTCGAAAAGTAAAAAGAATCAACTAGAACGGAGTTATAAACTGAAGTTATAATCAAACGAAGTTCAAATACAAATATATTTGAATTCAAATTTTAAAACTTTCAAAAATAGCTTTAAGTTGTTTTACTGGAAAGAGGGGATCGTAACAAAGAAGTGGACGTTGGTTTCATCGAATTCCGACTAACAAGCAAAAAATTATGAGCATTGCAAAATAAGGGACTAATCTGTAAAAACCGCGAATTGATTCCTGTCGGGGGATATCGGCCTCCACGAGCACCTATGGGGACGGAGTCCCTTGTCGGTTCGGCGGGGGGCGGAGGTTGCACAAAGAGCAGATCGAGGCGACACACACACACACAACGATTTTACCCAGCTTCGGGCCGCACGGATGCGTAAAACCCTACTGCTGCATGTCTGGTTGATTCGGGTTCTTGCTCTGGAGCGCAAGAAGCTACAGTAAGTTGGAGCTGGACGTAGATGAGGGTCTACTGGGTGTCCTCCCCTCCTCCTTTTCTCTCCGGTCTCCTCGGGTTCCCCTTCCCCTCTACGTGCGCATGGGCCTCCTTTTATACGCTAAGGGGTTTCCCACAGGTAGCGACGTAGGTGAGGGTAAAAATGGCAAGGAACTGTGCGAATAGTGGCCGCACAGTGCTATCGCACCGAACTCTGACGGCGGGGGACAAAGGCATTAAATGCCCGTCTGGATCGCCTGAACAGTGCCGAGGCGGACCGTTAGGGACGCCACCACTTGCCACGGGGGCGACTCCGCCAACGTCGCATGCCATGCGCGCGCCCCAGGTTGCGCGGCGCCCCGCCACGTGTCTCCGGGGAAGCTCCAGAGTGACGCGTGGGCAGGTGAGCTGGAGCGCATGCCTGAGGTGGTGGTTTGCCACGGCAAGTGGCTTGCCGCGGTGGTTGTCTTGCCGCACCTGAGAGCTTGCCGCTCGTCAGGCCTTGCCGAGGCGCGCGGAGCGCCGCGGCGGGCTTCTCTTGGTGTGCCTTGGCTCGGCCGTCCCGGCGAGCTCCCCCCGCTGGGGCCTTGGTGCTTCGGCTTAGTCGTCCCGGCAAGCTCCTCTTGCCGGGGCCTTGTCGCTTTGGCCCGGCAAGCTCATCTTGCCGGACCTCGCCTTCTTGGCCCGACAAGCTCCTCTTGCCGGGGCTTGGTCTTCTCGGCTCGTCACTTGGCCTCCGTCCGGCCCAGAAAGGGCCGTGGAGACTCTTGTCGCTCCCCTGGCAAGCCTTGCCGCGGGACGCTACTACCGCCCGTGCACAAGTTCGGGGTACTAAGGTACCCCTACTTTAGTACACCGACAGGAGCCCCCGGGTCTGGGCCATACACGGTGCCGAGCGTTGTTGGGCCAGGCCCTAACAGTGCACGGGCACGCGTGGCCTGGGTTGCGCTGCTCCTTAACTCCGTGCTCGTCGCGCCCTCCCCAAGTGGCGCGTGCTTATCGCGGTGTCGTGGGGGGGCGATGCGTGCGAGGCGTGCGTGACGTGGGTGGCGTGCGCGGGGCTTGAGGCCCGCAGGCATGCGTCACGTCGGGCACGACCTCTTTTATCTGGAAAGGCGGAACGTCTGCCCCCGCTCCTTCCCCCCTTTATAAGCGGAGGGGAATAGGGGCAGCTCGCCATTCCGCCGGTTGCTGTTCCTCGAAAATCTCCGCCACTTCCTCCTCACTAGAGAAAGCAGCGATTCGCCTTCGCAGCCCCCGGCGCCGCCCACGCCGACAACTCCCCCTCCCCGTTTCTGCCATGGCCCCGAAGAGAGACAAGGCGAAGGGGAAGGCCATGAAGTCGGCCGAGGCGCTGCGGCTGGAAGCACTTCAGAAGGAGACGGCGACGTTCCCCCTCAGCTCGATGCGCTGAGGCTGAAGAACGGGTACCGCCTCTTCTGGTCGACGGCGACGCAAGCTCATCCGCGCACGCGAGTTCTTCCCACCATCGCCCAGAAGCTGTACCCGACCGGGTACCCTTTCTTCGCCGTGTTCTTCTATTGCGGGCTCTTCCCGCCTTTTTCCGAGTTCTTCTGCGACATCATGCACACCTACAACCTCCACCTCCTTGACTTCACCCCCAACGCCGTTCTGACAATGGCGGTTTTCGCACACCTTTGCGAGAACTTTGTCGGAGTCCGCCCCAACGTAGCCCTCTTCCGGCACTTCTTTACTCCCCGGGTGGAGAAAGGAGAGCCGCTGTCCGGCGGAGTCGCCTGGATCTCCAGGACCGGCAAGAAAGAGGTCTACTTGGAGGGGGAACTCCGTGGCAGATGGGAGGAGTGGAGGGCCGAGTGGTGCCTGATCGTCGAGGAGAATCCACCGCCGTTTACCGCCGTGCGGCGAACTCCAGTGGTACGCGGCCGTGACTGGAGCGACCTAGCCCCGGACGACGCCAAGCTGAAGATTGCCGCCAGCCGAATCCTGCGCCTCAGGTTTGCCGGGCTCACCGTCGGCGCCGTCGGCGCGGATTTCCTTCGCCGGCGTATCGCCCCCCTACAGGAGAGGGGGAAGCCGGCTTGGGAATTCCAGAACGCGGCGGACATCATGAGGCTGCGCCCGGGCCTTAACTACAACTTCACCGTTCTGGAGCTCGTCGGAGTGTTGAAGGAGTTGTTCAAGTACGACTCCGAGCACCCAGAATGGTTCAGGTTGCCGCCGGGCGTCGCCCCCCTGTGCAACAATTCGGCGCTCAGCCGTATCCTCGCGATGATGCCGTTGTGCGGCTCGCACGGGATCGACGCGGCCTGGCAGGAGCCGGCGGACGACGTCGTGCAGGCCTTCTTCGACAACTTGGAGGAGGTGCCGGTCGACCCCGACGAGAAGAGGGGCCTCACGCGGGACACCACCCCCGAGGAGCTGGCCTACATCGCCTCCAGGATGGAGGAGGCGGCGGCTGCCGCGGCCGCGGGCGAGTCTGGCTTCACCCTGGCCGAAGCAGACGCGGCGGAGGCGGAGAGCCTCGCCGACCAAATGGAGCTCGCCGGCGCGGAGGAACCAGCCGGGCACGGTGGCGCGGGCGAGCCCGCTCAGGACGCGAGCGGCTTGCCGGAGGCTGACGCGCCCTCCTCTCAGCTCCCGGGCAGCTCGTCGCAGGCAGAGCCCCCTGCCCAGACGAGGAGGCGTCTCCGCAGGGCCGGGGAGGTGGTGCGGCAGGTCGACCAGCAACCGCAGCCCCGCGTGACGCGCGCCTCTGAAGCAGCGGGAGCGGGGTCCTCATGGGTCACGGCTTCTGCTCCTGCCGCTCCCCGTACCGCAGCGGCAACGGGGGCGGGTCGTCCACCGTCCCCGCCAAGCGGCCCCGGGAACCCACTCCCCTCTCTCCTGGCGCCTGGAGCAATCCGGTTTTTGACTATTCCGCGCTTAGTTCCGACGACGAAGAGGAGGACGGAGAGTAAGTTCCTGGTAGAGCTTGTATCTTCTTGATTTTTGTTGCTTCGTCTTGTTTCGCTGCCCACTCACCCTTCCCCGAAACCGCTCCCTTTCAGGAGCCTGGCCTAGAGGAGGGCGAAGAGGGCCAAGGTCCCGCTGGTCGTCCTTGAGGGCGAATCTCCCCCGGCAACTGGGGAGGTGCCGGGGGCGACCTTGCCGGACTTGACAGCGGGTCCGCAAGGCAGCCCACAGCGCAGCCTCCAAGGTGAGTGCACGGCTAGTTCCTGCCGTTTGGCGCGCGCGTGAGCTTCCCTTCTCTTTGTGGTTGACATGTGGCTGTTGTTGTTGTCGTTGGGTAGGAGCAGAGCAGCCCCAGCAGGCGACCCCGGGGGGCACTCCTGCCGCGCCGTCCGCGTTGACCACCCCCCTAGGGAGAAATCTCCGGCAAGGGAGGAGCCCCCGGCAGGGGAGACCTCCCTGGCAATGGGGGAGCCCCCGGCAAGGAAGACCTCTCCGGCAAGGGAGGGATCTCCGGCGAGGGACGCGGCCAGCGATCTCCCGGCAGCGGAGGCCGCGGCCACGGACCCTGCCACCGGTAAGCCCCCCCCCCCCCGCACGGAAATCTGTCCCTGGTTATCTTTCCTTATGAGCCTTTTCGTCGGCTGCTCGGTTGACTCTTCTCCCCTCTTCCGGCCATCAGACCCGCCCACCGCGGACCCGATGGAGACCGAGGTCGTCGTCGAGGAGGGCGCGCGTGGCGACGCCGATGACGTCGTCGTCATCGAGGAGGCGGACGGCACCGGCGACCCCTCGGGCGGCGGGGAGGCCGAAGCCACCAAGGCCGCTGCGGGGGCAGACGACGAGGGGACCGGCGACCGTGCCGACGACCCCGGGGAGGCAGGGGCGTCAAGCACTCCGCCGTCCGGCGATCCCGCTGCTGCCGCCGCGTCGGGCCTCGAGGAGCCCCCGGCGCGTGCGTACCTGAAGGCCGGCGATGGCGTCTTCTTCAGGCTCCCCTGGGAGCATAGCTCCAGGGCGCCGGTCGAGGGGGAGGCCTTGGACGGAGAAGTGCTCGCCTCCGTCGGGCTGACAGTGGTCGACGCGCCGAGCACCAGCAGCGGCGAGCCCGAGGAGGAGCGGCTGCTCCGGAAGCTTGTGTCGCTCTACCGCGTCCGGCAGGCTAAGGTGGAGCGCCAGGAGGCGCTCGTCGCGAGGGCCAGCGCGGACATGGAGAAGCGCGCCGGGGAGCTCCGGGAGCTCAACCAGGAGGCTCTCCGGTCCTTGGCGGAGTAGCGGAGGCTGCTCGACGAGGCGCGGACGGCCTTTCTCCTCGAGAAGGCAGAGGCCAAAGAGCAGCAGAGGCTTGCCGCTGCGGGGCTATCCGCGCGGGAAAGCGAACTGGTGCAACAGAAGGCCAGCCTCGCCAGCCACGAGGAGGAGGTTGCCGCGCACGAGCAGGCGCTTGGCGGGGCCCTGCGGGAAGCGCAGGACGCTGCCGCGGCCGCCGAGGTCGCCAAGGGGGAGCTGGAGACGAGGGTGGCGCAGCTCGCCAGCGACCTCAAGGCGAGCGGCGAAGAGCTTGCCGCGCTCAAACAGGAGCGCGAGAAGGGCGCTCACACCCTTGGCGAGCTGCAGGGCCGCTTCGCCGAGAAGGTCCAGGAGCTCGACGCCGCCAAGGACTCCAAGGCTGACCTCGAGCTGAAGCTGGACACCCTGGCCAAGGCGCTGGAGAGCGCCAAGGGGCAGGAAGCGACCTTGCGGAAGGAGGTTGCCGGCAACGAGGAGCTGTTGAAGCGTGCCGCCGTTACCCAGAACGCCTTCCAGGAGACGGTGGAGCGGTGGACCGAAGGCCTCGTCGACATCGCCACCACCATCGACAAGGAGCTGAAGCTGCTGGGGATGGAGGGCCACGAGTACCCCTCCGGCGAGAACGTCCCGCCGAGCGCCAAGCTCACTTCCTTCTTCAAGGGCTTGGTAGGGGTGCTCCAGCATCTCCGAGAAAAGATCCCGGAGCAGCTGGCCGAGGAGACGCGGGAAGATGTCTCCGGGGCCCTCGAGAGGGTGCTGGTGAAGATCGTCTTCCGCAACCCCACCATCAGGCTTACCAATATCCTCAGGCACCTGCCGAAAGACGCCGACCTGACGGAGATCAAGGCCCTCATCACCCCCATTGTGGAAAGGGTGTCCGGGATCAGGCGGGTCGAGGGCGACCGCGCGGATTAGGCCGCCCACCTCTTTCTTTTCTTCTCTTGTCGCTGCTGAGCATGCCATAGAAACAGCTGATTAGAACAGCGGCAAGTCATTTCGAAATATAACTTTTATCTTAGGCAGTTCATTGCGCTGTTATCTCCCTCGTTCGACCTTGTGCTTCGTACGTTCGCGCCCTACGCTTCCAGGAACTTGTCGGCGCAAGCCTCCGCCTTGCCACGGGTGCCGAGTGCGGGACATCGGCAACCCGCTGACGGAGCCTCCACCGGCAAGAAACCTTGCCGCGGCTGGCGCAACTCACTTAAATGTTGAGCAGGCTCAGGGCGAGGTAAGCGTGGCGACTGCAGTCGCGGCACACTCAAGCTGCCGAGCGAGCTCGAAACAAGTAAGGACGCCACTCGAGATGTAGCACACTTAAGTCGTTGAGCGGACTCAAAACGAAATAAGGGCGCAACCAGCCACGAGCCGGCCCCTCCGCGCACAGGTTTCCCATACGAAGCTCGGTCGTTCGAGGAAGATAACTTAAAGATAAAAAGGAGCTTAATTGCTCAAACTTTGGCAACTTAGCTTTTCTGTTGTTCGCCGTCCGGCAAGGCGCAGCTTCCTCGGGCGACGCCCAGCCTATCCTGTCATCCCCCTACTCGAGGTAAGGGAATAATGAAGGCTTGGGGCTTCGCGGCCCGCCATCGCTTGCCGGAGTCGAGTGCTGCACAATCGTGTCAAATAATGCATGCGCCAAGTGGAGAGGCGCGAAATCGACAAGATGTGCGGGGCACATAAGCTATGCTTGGGATCTGCGCCCGTTTCTGTACCAAGGATTACATGCAACTGCGGCAAGACTTGGACAGAGAGAGGGTGGCCGACGGAACGGATTCCGACGGTCGCGCTGGCAAGGTTCCTCCCATGGTCGGCGTCGACTCGTTTGGATCTTGGTGGCCTGGGCTTGTCGAAGAACGAGATCGCCTTTCCCGCAACTTCCGGCGCTAACTTCTGCGGCTACGGGAGCGGCGCAGAGTTTGCTGGGGGCGAGAAACTCGCTCAGCGGCCGGAAGGCGGTCCTCCTCGAGGAGCAGCTGCTCTTGCCCGGACTCTGCGTGAGTGGGTACTCGAGGAGGGCCGTGCACGAGTCCGTAGGGAGGAGTGCCTCCGCTCCACGGGTTGGAGCGGAAAGGTACCTGGCCATACCTGAGCTCACCTGTGGTCGCCAAATCTGGTTCGCACAACCTCGACGCACCCCCTACCTGGTGCACCAAAGATGTCGGGGGATATCGGCCTCCACGAGCACCTATGGGGACGGAGCCCCTTGTCGGTTCGGCGGGGGGAGGAGGTTGCACAAAGAGCAGATCGAGGCGACACACACACACAACGATTTTACCCAGCTTCGGGCCGCATGGATGCGTAAAACCCTACTGCTGCATGTCTGGTTGATTCGGGTTCTTGCTCTGGAGCGCAAGAAGCTACAGTAAGTTGGAGCTGGACGTAGATGAGGGTCTACTGGGTGTCCTCCCCTCCTCCTTTTCTCTCCGGTCTCCTCGGGTTCCCCTTCCCCTCTACGTGCGCATGGGGCTCCTTTTATACGCTAAGGGGTTTCCCACATGTAGCGACGCAGGTGAGGGTAAAAATGGCAAGGAACTGTGCGAATAGTGGCCGCACAGTGCTATCGCACCTAACTCTGACGGCGGGGGACAAAGGCATTAAATGCCCGTCTGGATCGCCTGAACAGTGCCGAGGCGGACCGTTAGGGACGCCACCGCTTGCCACGGGGGCGACTCCGCCAACGTCGCATGCCATGCGCGCGCCCCAGGTTGCGCGGCACCCCGCCACGTGTTTCCGAGGAAGCTCCAGAGTGACGCGTGGGCAGGTGAGCTGGAGCGCATGCCTGAGGTGGTGGTTTGTCGCGGCAAGTGGCTTGCCGCGGTGGTTGTCTTGCCGCACCTGAGAGCTTGCCGCTCATCAGGCCTTGCCGAGGCGCGCGGAGCGCCGCGGCGGGCTTCTCTTGGTGTGCCTTGGCTCGGCCGTCCCGGCGAGCTCCCCCCGCCGGGGCCTTGGTGCTTCGGCTTAGTCGTCCCGGCAAGCTCCTCTTGCCGGGGCCTTGTCGCTTTGGCCCGGCAAGCTCCTCTTGCCGGACCTCGCCTTCTTGGCCCGGCAAGCTCCTCTTGCCGGGGCTTGGTCTTCTCGGCTCGATCACTTGGCCTCCGTCCGGCCCAGAAAGGGCCGTGGAGACTCTTGTCGCTCCCCTGGCAAGCATTGCTGCGGGACGCTACTTCCGCCCGTGCACAAGTTCGGGGTACTAAGGTACCCCTACTTTAGTACACCGACAATCCCTGACGAGAAAAAGAATTTTTTTTAAACGGGCCGGCGGATCGGGCGTACCAGGCGGCGAACGACGGGGCGACAGGCGGCGCTGGGAGGCGACGACGAGGGAAAAAGGCCGGGGGAGTGGGCGCTATATAAAGGGGCAGGGGAAGCCCGACTTGGCGGAGGGTCCAAGGCGGCGAGGCGGGCTCGAAGCGGACTCTAGCCGGAGTCGGTCGCGGATTTTTTTTACAGAAAAAAAATTATAAAGACAAAAATAGTAATACTTTTATATAGCGTATTATATATCAAAATTTTCAGAAAAAGATTTCCTACAATGTGAACATTTTTCTAACGTCAAATAAAATCCAAAAAAATTCAGATAATTCAAAGAGTGCTACTGCCCTACTTAAATCCAATAAAAATCATTTTAAAAATACCAAAATGATTTCAATTTATTTATCTCCAATTCTCTGATGTAGGGAATCATTTTACCCTAATTTCCATATATTTTATTTTTGGAGAAAAATAATTTGAATAATACTCAAATACCTCCAAATTGAAAATAATTTCAAAAGGACTTTGAATTTGATCCTTTTAAACTCCCAACTCATATTTCATATGTTTTGAAGAAGTCATTTTATCTTCTCGCGTGAAAATCATTGAGTTGCATAAAGTTTCTGAGTTGGAAATATTTCCAAATGAAATTCAAATATTTTGAAAAACCCTTTTCATTTCTTTAAATGGAAGAAGTCATGTCATCTTCTCTCTAGGATTTTGTGTTTGAAAAGAATTTGAATTCACGGAGATTAAAAAGCAAAAATGAATGTTTGGGAAAGTCCTTTTATTCCCTCTCATTTATCTTTCAAAAAGTTTCACTTTCACTCACTTTCAGTCAATCAATCACACAACAATCAAACAAGAAATCAAAACTATCTATTTATTATAAAATTCCAAAATTTAGATTTTTTGGTTGTTACAAACCTACCACCCTTAAAATGAATCTCGTCCTCGAGATTCGGAGAGGCTATAAAGAAATATGTTAGGTTTGGGGTCTTCTCAAAATCCATCGATCATCTCTGTGGTCTCGGGTGCTACCACTCTTAGAAGCATTGTTACGGTTCCATGAAAACTCATAATCTCCATCCTCAATGTTGGCAGTGTCGATCTTCTAAGATCGTTAGGATAATTCCTTCTCGGGGCTCTTCCGGTAGTGGCTTAACCTTTTCCTCAATTCTTCTGTCCTTTTCATCTTGGTACGGTCCTTGATGAGGACATCAATACCATTGTTACACCCACAGCCCCTACTGTTACATATACTGGACCAATTACTAGAGCTCGCGCACGCCAATTAAATTACCAGGTACTTTCGTTTCTTGGTAATGATTCTAATGTTCATGAGAATATGATACTGCCTAAATTGGTTACATTTGTTTTGCTTACAAATGAAGGGCCTAGCTTGGAGAAGGATGAACATTGGAGCAAGAACACGCATGGAGTTGATGGCATGCGCAAGGGGAACAAGAACGGAGTTACAAGTGTTGATTTCAGGACTTTGAAGCCACCATAAAGAGTGCATGAAGCCTTGGACGAAATATACAAGATGCCACTTCATAATATTCGTCCATAGGCTATTCTAGGTGCTGCGTCACCTTATTATTGGGCCAGGCCCATGTAATTTTGAAATACTTAAGTATAGGCTGTTTTTAGAGTCCGTATGTGTGGGGTAACAAGAGTTCGGGTTGGTTTCGGACCCCTCCCTCAAGGGCCACGAAATTCCCTCCTCTTCCTCCATATATATAGCCCTTAGGGCGTCGTTTAGACTTTGGGTTTTGTTTAGATTGAAAGTTCGCCATAGCTGCAACTTCGCGTACTTCGTTTGTGTTCAACGACCAGACCAAGGCGTCACAGAACCCCACCTTGATCAATAAAGCTTTCCTCCTATATTCACAATATCCAGATTGCAATCTTAGTTTCTTGCTTGTTCTTCGTTTGCCTGCAGGAAACAGACCTTCGTGGTCAGGTTGATCGTGCTCCGGCGTGGTCAATAACCTCTCGGAGTTGGTTTAGCGATTGCTAAGGCGTGACGTCCTCGCACGTTCGTAGTCGGATCATCAAAGTCGACTTCCTCCAAAACGATAGCCACCATCTCATCGAAAGATGGGACACCTTTGCCTCTATCAGTCCTTCTGTGATCGGGTCTTCTTAGCTGATGGGTCTGGCGCCAATACTAAACAACTATCGATATCTCATGGCGGTCATCCAATTATGGTTTCTCCTGCAGGAAAATGGGTCTGGGTTGATCCTCACCGTATAACCTATGGTTGGCAACAGCTGCCTTGTACAAGGGAAAATACTTATACCATTCTAAGGTTTAAACAAGGTTTAATATCGTCGTCTCTCTACTATAGGTAAGTCACGCAGATTTACCATCCATATAGCAAGGCGAATAATAAGAGTAAGTCGGTATGGTGATCAATCCATCCCGCACCCAAATCATTACCTTGTATATGGTTTAGCGAATCTCGCAGTCTAACACTCGGTCATCCTCACAAGCGTTGTAGAATTTCTCTTGTCGACGAACTAGGTTCGGATAAATCCATTGATTCTGCAAGCCAAACAAACATCTATCATTCCTTCACAACTCTCAAGTTTTGCGTTACTCCTATAAGATCGTCTGTCGATAAAGGCATAACTTCTACTAGGGTTTTCCTTCAGCAAGAGTGTGCTTGCTTCTTGGCAGGTCCTGGGGCCTGTGGGTTATGACCCATCTCATCACTTGAAATCCTTGAACTCATCATGGGGCAACTCATCATTATTCCAACATCCAGCTTCCTAGCATTCTTAAATCCGTCCAATTGTACCGTCTCTCTTCCTTCTATTTGTACCAAACTCATACGTGATTACTCAAGCTCATCATGGAGTTACAATTGCTCCATATTTCCAACATCAGACTTCCTTTATATCCAATAGTACTTCATCCCTTCATATTCTTGGGACATTGATGAGGACATCAATACGATTATTACACCCACAGCCCCTACTGTTACATATACTGGACCAATTACTAGAGCTCGCGCACGCTAATTAAATTACCAGGTACTTTCGTTTCTTGGTAATGATTCTAATGTTCATGAGAATATGATACTTCCTAAATTGGATACATTTGTTTTGCTTACAAATGAAGGGCCTAGCTTGGAGAAGGATGAACATTGGAGCAAGAACACACATGGAGTTGATGGCATGCGCAAGGGGATCAAGAACGGAGTTACAAGTGATGATTTCAGGACTTTGAAGCCACCATAAGGAGTGCATGAAGCCTTGGATGAAATATACAAGATGCCACTTCATAATATTCGTCCATAGGCTATTCTAGGTGCTGCATCACCTTATTATTGGGCCAGGCCCATGTAGTTTCGAAATACTTAAGTATAGGCTATTTTTAGAGTCCGTATGTGTGGGGAAACAAGAGTTAGGGTTGGTTTCGGACCCCACCCTCAAGGGCCACGAAATTCCCTCCTCTTCCTCCATATATACAGCCCTTAGGGCGTCGTTTAGACTTTGGGTTTTGTTTAGATTAAAAGTTCGCCATATCTGCAACTTCGCATACTTCGTTTGTGTTCAACGACCAGACCAAGGCGTCACAGAACCCCCACCTTGATCAATAAATCGTTCCTCTTATATTCGCAATATCCAGATTGCAATCTTAGTTTCTTGCTTGTTCTTCGTTTGCCTGCAGGAAACAGACCTTCGTGGTCAGGTTGATCATGCTCCGGCGTGGTCAATAACCTCTCGGAGTTGGTTTAGCGATTGCTAAGGCGCGACGTCCTCGCACGTTCGTAGTCGGATCGTCAAAGTCGACTTCCTCCAAAGCGATAGCCACCATCTCATCGAAAGACGGGACACCTTTGCCTCTATCAAGTGGTATCAGATTTCCAGGTTGCTCGGTGAGATTTTACAGTTTTTCGTAGTTTAGATCGAGTCTGTTCTTCATACCTATAGTCCACGAAAAAGCCAAAAAAATTAGGGTTAGTTCATACCATCCGAACCAATCTGAGCCTTTGCGTAATCTTTTCTGTATTTGCTTTGTTGAATTTGCGGTTGCATCGTCGTGTCAAGTTGCTGGTCTTAGCGTCTAGTCCTTTAGAGTTTCGAGTTCTGTTCACAGGTTGTCACGTTGCCGCTGCCATATATCACCACCGCATCATCATCATCGCTGCTGCCATATACCACCACCGCACCAACTTCATCACCGCTGCCATATACCACCACCACATATTCATCGCCAATCCGAGTCCATATATGCCACCACATATCCGCCGCCATCACGCCAATCCGAGTCCACCTACAACATATATCCGCCACCAGTCTGAGTTCCACCCGATTCATCACAGCCACCAGTCCGAGTTCCACCAGATTCATCTCCGCCACCAGTCCTATTCCGAGTCCAGTATTTTGTTACTCTGTTTTAGATTTCCAGATCACGCCATACTCCGAGTCGTGACAGAGAAGGACTCCCCAAATTCCATGCTACCCGCAGAAGAAAAATAGTTCCAGTTTAAAAAAAAACTAAGTCTGGAAAATTCTGGCTAGGCAGTTTTTAGGACATTTGTAGACTTTTTCGAAAAAAATTTGTTGCGGAGCAAAAAAAAAAGAGGGAAAAAGTGCAAAAAAAGGAAAAAAATTCAGAGTGTGCTCCTCCCTTGTTTACGTGCAGCGCCGTGATTTTGTTAGTGTTCTAGGCTCGCGTCCCTAGTACGGTCTAGCCTAGGACCAGCACAGTACCGTCGTTGAGCGTTTATTCACCTTTGCATCTCTGAATTGATTATTGCTGACCCTTTTTGCTACCATATTATAAGCCTTCCTAGCTCCACATACAGCTACGTCGTGCGTTTGACTCTCCCTGGCAATCGCTTTATCAAAGCTTTGAGAGCTTTGACTACAACGGTTGCCGATCACCGCCTGCTGCTGGGTAAGAACTGGTAAGAATTTGAGATTTGCTTGACGGATTTGTGACTGTCCACCACACCACCACCACCACTTCCTAGTAGTTTTTTGAATCATATTCTTGTGTGTTTCTATTGCTGCTAACCATGGCAGGATCACAAGCCGACGAGACTGACTGGGAGAACATGACAAACAAAGAGTTACATGATAAGTTTCAGCAAATGATGAGTGGACAGGTGGAAGATGTGCTAAATAGATTTGAAGAGGCCATGGAGAAGATAGATGGCATTGAGAAAGCGTTCGAAACAAAGCTCGATAACAAGTTTAATTAATTGCTCGCGCATCTTCCACCACCACCACCGGCTGCACCTAACGCACCTCTACCACAGCAACAACGACTACCTCCACATCGTGAAACAACCCTCCACCAAGTGAGCCGTGTCCCTCTTCAGCCTGGCCAAGCTGCTGGTGCTGCTGTTGATACTTCTGTGGCTCCTGCTGCTGATGTGGAGGAGGATGATTATGTGGGAGATTACGAGGATGAGGTTGATCAACATCAGAACTACGTGCAACCACCAGCACCACAACCACCAGGTCGCCCACATGCAAATAATGGCAATGTTAGGGCTCCCCCTTAGGTACGAGATCCTGACCATCTCCCTAAACTGAAATTGAATATTCCACCATTTGATGGTAGATATGTTCTTGATATATATCTTACTTGGGAGTTAGAAACTGAACAACGATTTACATGTTTACAATATCCTGAGGAGAGACGTGTTCCTGCTGCTGTTTGTGCTTTCACTAGCTTTGCATGTGTTTGGTGGTCTGAACATTGTAGATTATATCCTCTTCCAGCTACTTGGGCTGCTTTGAAAACTGCTATGCGTACTCGTTGGGTTCCACCATATGTCGGTGTACTAAAGTAGGGGTACCTTAGTACCCCGAACTTGTGCACGGGCAGTAGTAGCGTCCCGCGGCAAGGCTTGCCAGGGGAGCGACAAGAGTCTCCACGACCCTTTTTGGGCCGGACGAAGGCCAAGTGATCGAGCCTAGAAGACCAAGCCCCGGCAAGAGGAGCTTGCCGGGCTAAGCAGGCGAGGTCCGGCAAGAGGAGCTTGCCGGGCCAAGGCGACAAGGCCCCGGCAAGAGGAGCTTGCCGGGACGACTAAGCCGAAGCACCAAGGCCCCGGCGGGAGGAGCTCGCCGGGACGACCAAGCCAAGGCACCCCAAGAGAAGCCCGCCGCGGCGCGCCGCGCGCCCCGGCAAGGCCTGACGAGCGGCAAGCTCTCAGGTGCGGCAAGGCAACTACCGCGGCAAGCCACTTCCCGCGGCAAACCACCACCTCAGGCCTGCGCTCCAGCTCACCTGCCCACGCGTCGCTCTGGGGCTTCCCCGGAGGCACGTGGCGGGGCGCCGCGCAACCTGAGACGCGCGGTGGCATGCGACATTGGTAGAGTCGCCCCCGTGGCAAGCGGAGGCGCCCCTAACGGTCCGCCTCAGCACTGTTCAGGCGATCCATACGGGCATTTAATGCCTTTGTCCCCCGCCGTCAAAGTTAGGTGCGATAGCACTGTGCGACCCCTGCTCGCACAGTTCCTTACCATTTTTACCCTCACCTGCGTCGCTACCTGTGGGAAACCCCTTAGCATATAAAAGGAGGCCCATGCGCACGTAGAGGGGGATCCAGACCCCGGGGATCGAACCCTAGAGAGGAGGAACAGAAAACCAGGAGGACGCTCAGTAGACCCTCGCCTACGTCCAGCTCCAACTACTGTAGCTTCTTGCACTCCAGAGCAAGAACTCTAATCAACCAGACAAGCAACAGTAGGGTTTTACACATCCATGCGGCCCGAAGCTGGGTAAAATCGTCGTGTGAGTGTGTCGCCTCGATCTGCTCTTTGTGCAACCTTTGCCCCCGCCGAACCGACAAGGGGCTCCGTCCCCATAGGTGCTCGTGGAGGCAGATTCCCCCGACACCATATTATCAATGTGAATTACTTCAAAAATTACAGCGCTTAAGACAAGGGAAAAATTCAGTAGAAGAATATTATCAGGAATTACTAACTGGCTTGATTAGATGTGGTATTGTTGAGGAGAATGAAGCTATGCTTGCATGTTTTCTGGGTGGATTAAATAGAGAGATTCAGACCATTCTAGACTATAAGGATTATAATAATATCACTCGTTTATTCCATCTTGCTTGTAAAGCTGAACGTGAAGTGCAGGATTGACAGGCATTGGCACGAACTAACTTTTCTGCAGGTCGACCTTCATCATGGACACCACGTGCATCATCTACTTCCACACATTCTGCTACACCGGCACCTCCGTCGGCTGCCACCTCCAACCGTGATACAAGAAAGCAGGCACAATCACCACTATCTGCCAAGAGCACACCTTCTGGGCCTACAAAGAGCTCTTCTTCATCCATGGCATCAACAGGGCAAACACATGATATTATTTGTCGATGTTGCAAGGGTGGAGGTCATTATGCGAGAGAATGCCCATCTAAGCGTGTGATGATTGTTACTGAGGATGGTGGGTATGAGTCTGCTAGTGACTATGATGAGGAGACTTTGTCTCTTATTACACATGAAGAACACGATGGAGATGATTCTAATCATGAGACGCAATACATGGCTACTGAAGATGCTGACAGGTATGAATGTTTAGTTGCTCAACGTGTTTTGAGTGTGCAGGTTACACAAGCTGAGCAAAATCAGAGGCATAATTTGTTCCATACAAAGGGAGTTGTGAAGGAACGTTCTATTCGCGTCATCATAGATGGAGGGAGCTGCAACGACTTGGCTAGCATGGAGATGGTGGAGAAGCTATCTCTCACCACAAGACCACATCCACATCCTTACTACATCCAATGGTTCAACAACAACGGCAAGGTTAAGGTAACACATACTATTCATGTGCTTTTTAGTATCTCTACATATGCTGATTATGTGGATTGTGATGTGGTACCTATGCAAGCATGTTCCTTATTACTTGGTAGACCATGGCAATTTGATAAAAATTCTGTACACCATGGTAGAAACAATCAATATACTCTTGTTCATAAGGATAAAAATATTACTTTGCTTCCTATGACTCCTGATTCCATTTTGAAAGATGATATTAATAGAGCTAATAAAGCAAAACAGGAGAAACATAAGAGTGAAAATCAGATTGTGGCAAAAGAATTTGAGCAACAAATGAAGCCTAATAATAAACCATCTAGTGTTGCTTCTGAAATTAAATTGAAAAGTGCATGTTTACTTGCCACCAAATCTGATATTGATGAGCCAAATTCTAGCAAATCTGTTTGCTATGCTTTTGTGTGCAAAGAGGCATTATTTTCATTCGAGGACGTGCCTTCCTCTTTGCCCCCTGCTGTCACTAACATTTTGCAGGAGTTCGCTGACGTCTTCCCACAAGACGTGCCACCGGGATTACCACCTATTCGAGGGATTGAGCATCAAATTGACTTAATTCCTGGTGCATCGCTACCCAACCGTGCACCATACCGTACCAATCCAGAGGAGACGAAGGAGATTATGCGTCAAGTACAGGAGCTGCTCGACAAAGGTTATATACGCGAATCTCTTAGTCCTTGTGTTGTTCCTATTATACTAGTGCCTAAAAAGGAGGGTACGTCGCGTATGTGTGTTTATTGTAGAGGCATTAATAATATTACTATTCGTTATCGTCATCCTATTCCTAGGCTAGTGATATGCTTGATGAATTGAGTGGCTCTACAATATTCTCCAAAGTTGATTTGCGTAGTGGATACCATCAAATTCATATGAAATTGGGAGATAAATGGGAAACAGCATTTAAAACTAAGTTTGGTTTATATGAGTGGTTAGTCATGCCTTTTGGGTTAACTAATGCACCTAGTACTTTCATGAGACTAATGAATGAAGTTTTACGTGCTTTCATTGGACGATTTGTGGTAGTCTATTTTGATGATATACTGATTTATAGCAAATCTTTGGAAGAACATTTGGAACATTTACGTGTTATTTTTAATGCTCTACGCGATGCACGTTTGTTTGGTAACCTTGGGAAGTGCACCTTTTTCATTGACTGAGTGTCTTTTCTTGGCTATGTTGTTACTCCACAGGGAATTGAAGTTGATAAAGCCAAGATTGAAGCTATTGAGAGTTGGCCGCAGCCCAAAACGGTCACACAAGTGAGGAGTTTTCTTGGACTCGCTGGTTTCTATAGGCGTTTTGTGAGAGACTTTATCACCATTGCTGCACCTCTCAATGAGCTTACAAACAAGGATGTGCCTTTTGTTTGGGGTACCGCACAGGAAGAAGCCTTCACGGTATTGAAAGATAAGTTGACACATGCTCCTTTACTTCAACTTCCTGACTTTAATAAGACTTTTGAGCTTGAATGTGATGCTAGTGGAATTGGATTAGGAGGTGTGTTATTACAAGATGGCAAACCTGTTGCATACTTTTCTGAAATATTGAGTGGGCCTAGTCCGAACTATTCTACTTATGATAAAGAATTATATGCTCTTGTTCGGACTTTAGAGACAAGGCAACATTATTTATGGCCCAAAGAATTTGTTATACATTCTGATCATGAATCTTTGAAACATATTAAAAGTCAAGCTAAACTGAATCGTATACATGCTAAATGGGTTGAATTCATTAAGACTTTCCCTTATGTCATTAAACACAAGAAGGGTAAAGAAAATGTTATTGCTGATGCTTTGTTCGTTGCTATACTATGCTTTCACAACTTGACTTCAAAATATTTGGTTTGGAGACCATCAAAGACCAATATGTGCATGATGCTGATTTTAAAGAAGTAATGCAGAATTGTAAAGAAGGAAGAACATGGAACAAGTTCGTTGTTAATGATGGTTTTGTGTTCCGTGCTAACAAGCTATGCATTCCTGCTAGCACTGTCTGTCTTTTGTTGTTGTAGGAAGCGCATGGAGGAGGATTAATGGGACACTTTGGCGTGAAGAATACGGAGGACGTACTTGCTACACATTTCTTTTGGCCAAAGATGAGACGGGATGTTGAGCGTTTTGTTGCTCGCTGCACTACATGTAAAAAAGCTAAGTCATGACTCAATCCTCATGGTTTATATATGCCTTTGCCTGTGCCTAGTGTTCCTTGGGAGGATATATCTATGGACTTTGTTTTAGGTTTACCTCAAACAAAGAAGGGGAGGGATAGCATATTTGTTGTCGTGGATAGATTCTCGAAAATGGCACACTTTATACCATGCCATAAAAGCGATGATGCTGTTAATGTTGCTGATTTGTTCTTTCGTGAAATTATTCGCTTGCATGGTGTGCCAAATACTATTGTTTCAGACCATGATACTAAATTTCTTAGCCACTTTTGGAGATGTTTATGGGCTAAGTTGGGGACTAAACTGCTTTTTAGTACTACTTGTCACCCCCAAACTAATGGACAAACTGAAGTAGTCAATAGAACATTGTCTACTATGCTTAGGGCTGTTTTGAAGAATAATAAGAAAATGTGGGAAGAATGCTTGCCTCATATTGAATTTGCTTATAATCGTTCATTGCATTCTACTACTAAGATGTGCCCTTTTGAAATTGTGTATGGTTTCCTAACTCGTGCACCCATTGATTTGTTGCCTCTTCCATCTTCGGAGAAGGTTAATTTTGATGCTAAAGAACGTGCTGAATTGATTTTAAAAATGCATGAGTTAACTAAGGAAAACATAGAGCGTATGAATGCTAAATATAAACTTGCTGGAGATAAGGGTAGAAAACATGTTGTCTTTGCACCTGGAGATCTTATTTGGTTACATTTGCGTAAGGATAGGTTTCCTAATTTGCGCAAATCAAAGCTAATGCCACGTGCTGATGGTCCATTTAAAGTGTTAGAGAAAATAAATGATAATGCATATAAACTTGAGCTGCCTGCAGATTTTGGGGTTAATCCCACTTTTAACATTGCAGATTTGAAGCCTTATTTGGGTGAGGAAGATGAGCTTCCGTCGAGGACGACTTCATTTGAAGAAGGGGAGGATGATGAGGACATCAAAACCATTGTTACACCCACAACACCTGCTGCTATACATACTGGACCAATTACTAGAGCTCGCGCACGCCAATTGAATTATCAGGTACTTTCGTTTCTTGGTAACGATTCCAATGTTCATGAGAATATGATGCTGCGTAAATTGGATACATTTGTTTTGCTTACAAATGAAGGGCCTACCATGGACAAGAAAGATGAACCTTGGAGCAAGTCCAAGCATGGAGATGTTGGCATGCGCAAGGGGAACAAGAACGGAGTTACAAGAGATGATTCCAGGACATTGAAGCCACCATAATGAGTGCATGAGGCCTTGGACGAAATATACAAGATGCCACGTCATAATATTCTTTCATAGGCTATTCTAGGTGCTGAGTCACCTTATTATTGGGCCAGGCCCATGTAATTTCGAAATACTTAAGTGTAAGTTGTTTTTAGAGTCCGTATGTGTGGGGAAACAAGAGTTAGGGTTGGTTTCGGACCCCTCCCACAAGGGCCACAAAATTCCCTCCTCTTCCTCCATATATACAGCCCTTAGGGCGTCGTTTAGACTTTGGGTTTATTTTAGATCAAAAGTTCTCCATAGCTGCAACTTCGCGTACTTCGTTTGTGTTCAACAACCAGACCAAGGCATCACAGAACCCCACCTTGATCAATAAAGCTTTCCTCTTATATTCGCAATATCCAAATTGCAATCTTAGTTTCTTGCTTGTTCATCATTTGCCTGCAGGAAACAGACCTTCGTGGTCAGGTTGATCGTGCTCCGGCGTGGTCAATAACCTCTCGGAGTTGGTTTAGCGATTGCTAAGGCGCGACGCCCTCGCACGTTTGTAGTCGGATCGTCAAAGTCGAATTCCTCCAAAATGATAGCCACCATCTCATCGAAAGATGGGACACTTTTGCCTCTATCAGTTGAGATATGGACGAAACAATCTGACGCTGCAGCAGAATACGAGTCAAACAACAAGTCCAAAGGTGTTGCATCACCTCCACTTGGGCCCATGAGCCTTGTACGACCTAGGGTTGGTTTTAGGCTGCCTTGGGACGTCCTCCCACCTCCTTGGCCGCCACCCCTTACTCCTATATAAGTAGATCCATCTAGTAGATTTTTCCTTGGGATTTGTTTAGTTAAAAGCTAGCCATTGCAACTTCGTGTACTTCGTTTGTGTCCGACGACCAGACCAAGACCGCTTACGATCCCCACCTTTATCAACACTTCATCTATATTCGCAATATTCAGATTGCATTATCATATTCTTGCTTGTTCTTCGATTGTTTGCAGGAATAGACCTTCGTGGTCAGGTTGATTGTGCTGCGGCGTGGTCAATAACCTCTCAGAGTTGGTTTAGCCATTGCTAAGGCGCAACGTCGTGCACGTTTGTAGTCGGATCATCAAAGTCGTCTCCACCAAATCGATAGTTATCATCTCATCGAAAGATCGGGACACCCCCGCTTCTATCAAGTGGTATCAGTTTTCAGGTTGTTCGGTGGGAATTTTTAGTTATCCCTAGATTAGATTTATTTTCTTACCTATTGTCCAAGAAAAAGCCACACAAAAAAGTTAGATCTGTTCATCCTTTGTCCAAGCCAGTCTGAGCCTTTGCATAATCTTTTTAGTGTTTTGCTTTGTTGAATTTGGGGTTACATCGTCGTGTTGAGTTGCTGGTCTTAGTGTCTAGTCCTTTAGAGTTTCGAGTTCTGTTCACAGTTTGTCACGCCACCGCCACACCATCTTCATTGTCGTTGCCATATACCACCACCGCGTCATTATTGCATCCGCTGTCCACCACCGCCATCCATCAATTTCCACCACGTACCCCCCATCATTCATTGTCATAATCATACTTGAGGTCGTTCGCGTCATCACTAGATCCAATCTGCATCTTATCTAGCTTGTTTGTTAAAAAAAGAGAAAGAAAAAAAGAAAAAAGGTGAGAAAAAACAGAAAAAGAGGAAAAAAAGTGAAAAAAAATTCCGTGAAAAAGGAGAAAAAAAGATATTCAGAGTGTGCTCTGCCTTTCTTATGCGTCGCGCCGTGATTTTTTTAGTGTTCTAGGCTCGCGTCTCTAGCACGGTCTAGCCTAGGACCAGCACAGTATCGTCGTTGAGCGTTTATTCAACATTGCATCTCTGAATTGATTATTGCTGATCTTTTGCTACCATATATTTGGCCTTCCAAGCTCCACATATTTCTACACCGTGTATACATACGCTCACCTGGCAATCGCTTTACTCAATCTTCAGAGTTATTTGACACCGTTGGTTGCCGGTCACCACCTGCTGCATGGTAAGAACTTGTAAGACTTTGATATTTTCTATACTATGATTGTTTTACCACCACATCCTAGTAGTTCATAGGAACATTATTCTCAGATTTTGTTTCTTGTTTTTCTACTAAATATGGCAGGTTCCAGAGTCAGTTGGGCTTCATCAATCGTGGGAGACGTGCCACCAGCTCCGAAAATACAACCACCATCACAAGAGGTGCAAAGACATAAGAATACGCACAATCAGGTTTTTGTTTCCATGCCACCTTTTAATGGTCGTTTTAAGCCTGATTTATATATTGAATGGGAGTTCTAAATAAATGTTATATTTGCTTCCCATGATTTTTCAGAACGTAAAAAAGTTAAGCTTGCGGTTGGTTCTTTCACTAGTTTTGCTACTGTTTGGTGGAGTGAACATTGTCGGTTATACCCTGATTATGGACCTACTACTTGGGATGATTTAAAACTTGTCATGAGAGATAGATTCGTCGATGTTTATTATACTCGTGGCATGATTAAAAAACTACAACATTTAAAACAAGGTAGTGACACTGTAAGAAAATATTATGATGATTTACAAACTACCTTGTTGCATTCCTTTTTAGAGGAAAGTGAAGAAGATTTTATGGATAGATTTTGGGGAGGATTAAACCGTGATATTCGGGAGATACTAATTCATGAAGAATGTTATCCTATGGTCTATTTGTTTCATCTTGCTTGCAAAGCTGAACAGGAAATAAAGAGGCGTGATGCCCACAAGACAAACAAGCATAAGGTGCACATCCAAGGAGTTGAGACGGTCCTTCCTTCTACCACTGCGCCTACTATGACAACAACATCCGTTGTTGTGAGCACTGCATCAGCTCCATATTATGACCCGTCACTGCCGAGAGTTCCAACATCGTCTGAGTTGATAACACGAGGTAATGACAAAGGTACTGATGTTCTAACTTCGCATGCGAATGATGAATGCCTTGTCGATTTAAATACACCATGTGATGCTCTAGCCACTACATTGATCACACCACCTATTTTAGATGATTATGCTGATGATTTGACTTTGCCATGTGATCAAACAACTGCAATATCAAGAATTTTGAGTGCACCCATTGAATTAACCGTTGATGTGAAAGAACCATGTAAATCAGGCACTAAAACAAATTTGGATCAACTACGTTTGAAAATAATTGTGCCAATGTTTAATCATTTTGATATGACCTCTAATCTTGATAATGATTTTGTGTTGAATGACTTGTTGCATGTTTTCTTATTACAACATGTTGTAGCATGTAATTCTGAAACTATTAAAGTTTATTCACCAATGTTGGGATGGTTTAATGATGAACTTTGTCAATCTTCTGATATGAATAAGAGTTTCACTTATATGTGCAAACTGAGTTGCAATATTTTCATGCCTTCTACTTCTTGTGATAATATTTTGGCTTCATATTTTATGAACTTTGAAATTTACTCATGTATACATTTGTCATATGTGCAAAAACTAAGGGAAATAAAAATGGATGACATATACATATACAACATGTACACCTTGTCTCTTTTGTTAGCCACATTTCAGATTAAGCAACGCCGAGGACGGCTTTATTTTCAAGAAGGGGAGGATGATGAGGACATGACTACCTTGGATACGACCAAAAATATTGCATACATGCATATTTGTCAGGTGATTTCTTGTGTCAACTATTCAATAATCTATTTATATTATCCAGAACAAAAATACTTCACACACTTTTGTGGTTTGTCTAATTGTAGGTGTATGGGACATTTGTATAATCCACATATGAAGATAGGGGAAAAAGGAGAAGTTTAAGTTCTGTTCAAAAAGTCCTCTCACGTCACTTTTGGGACAAGAGAAGATAGAGTCCAAGTCTCTCACGTTCTGGATTCAGATTCGGACTCCACAGACATACCTGACTCAAAACGCCAAGAACTTTTTCATACGGACTCCGAATTGGTGATTCTTTTTTTGTTGGAAAGTAGATTTCTTCCTCTTTCCAAACCAATTAGAATCACCTTTAAATTCGTCCGGAGCGTTGAGATATGGATGAAACAATCTGACGCTACAGCAGAATCCGAGTCAAACAACAAGTCCAAAGGTGTTGCATCACCTCCACTTGGGCCCATGAGCCTTGTACGACCTAGGGTTGGTTTTAGGCTGCCTTGGGACGTCCTCCCACCTCCTTGGCCGCCACCCCTTACTCCTATATAAGTAGATCCATCTAGTAGCTTTTTCCTTGGGATTTGTTTAGTTAAAAGTTAGCCATTGCAACTTCGTGTACTTCGTTTGTGTCCAACGACCAGACCAAGATCGCTTACGATCCCCACCTTTATCAACACTTCATCTATATTCGCAATATTCAGATTGCATTATCATATTCTTGCTTGTTCTTCGACTGCTTGCAGGAATAGACCTTCGTGGTCAGATTGATTGTGCTGCGGCGTGGTCAATAACCTCTCAGAGTTGGTTTAGCGATTGCTAAGGCGCAATGTCGTGCACGTTTGTAGTCGGATCGTCAAAGTCGTCTCCACAAAATCGATAGTTATCATCTCATCGAAAGATTGGGACACCCCCGCTTCTATCACACTTACTCGTGGTAAGAAAATCCTGCAACATGATACGTTGCAGCCACAAAGGGTCAGTACATTGAATGTACTGGCAAATTCACACCATAGAGAAATGATGAACAATGGCTATCACTACATGCATATATGGCTGGTGGAAAAGCACTATGGTTATAAGGTTTTCCGAAAAGCCAATTTTTCCCTACTGCAAAGGAATACATTCTATTTAACTACAAAGTTGTTGAAAAATATTGAGAAGGTAAACCCCCTCTCAATCCCAATTAAAAGTAATCATTAACAACCCAACAATTTAATTATAGAGTGACGAGATCAACATGATAATCCAAGAACCAGATACTCAAGATTGTCCACAACCGGGGACACGGCTAATCATGATTAGTTTGTACACTCTGCAGAGGTTTGCGCACTTTTCCCCACAAGACTCGATCTCCTCCGTTGGATTTCTCGCACTACATGTTCGAGAAACGGATGACCGAGACACAGCCTTTCAGAAGCATTAGCACCTTATGATGGGTAGACAGTACCACCAACATCCCCTACATCTGCTAGTCTACCACTTTAAGAGTTCACACGACTTAATCAACTATGCTAGAGCCCATAATATCTTATGGCTTCACACAGAAGTTTCTAGCATGAATAATCTTAGGATCCCTTTGAGCCTGGGTGGCAGTCCATAGGAGAATCACACGGCACCCCGGGATTTCCAAAAATACAAGCAATCACTGGAATTCCCTAGGTGCCTCAATCCACCCAGATGTGTATTTAAGTTGCCACCTTAAGTTGAACCATTAATTAACAATCTCACATCTGTCATGGATACTCTCAACCCCAAGCTACATCTACGAGCATAGCATAGCAGTATAAGCATAACGTAGAAGTAACTCCCAGGGTTTGATAATAAATAGGTGAATAGGTACTACCTCATCTACTACTTCCCAATACCCACATGTTTACAATCCTACTCATGCCATGTTTGAGGGTTGATCTAATGCAATAAAACTGGGTACTAAAGAGGTATGATCAAAGTGTTACTTGCCTGTACTGTTGATGAAGATGATTCGCACTCAAAACTCTTGATAGTTCTACTCGTCACACTCCAGTCAATCTATTGTAAGCAAGCAATAGTAACCACACATAAGCAATCACTCAAGAGATCGGAAAGAACGAAGAAGACAATTCAGAGAACATCAAAACCAAGCAAATAACTCTTGCAACATAGAACAATTTCTAACAGTACCAAAATTATGTGAATTTGGCCTTATCAGAAATTGTAGGTCAAGAGCTTCGAAAAGCAAAAAGAATCAACTAAAACGGAGTTAGAAAACTCAAGTTACGATCAAACCAAATTTCAAATACAAATATATTTGAATTCAAATTTTAAAACTTTCAAAAACAGGTTTAAGTTGTTTTAATAGAAAGAGGGGATCGTAATGAAGAAGTGGGCGTTGGTTTCATCGAATTCCGACAAAAGAGCTAAAAGTTATGAGCGTTGCAAGATGAGGGACTAATGTGTAAAAAATGCGAATAGATCCCTAACGAGAAAAATAATTTTTTAACGGGCCGGCGGATCGGGCGTACCAGGCGGCGAACAATGGGGTGACAGGCGGCGCTGGGAGGTGACGATGAGGGAAAAAGGCCGGGGGGGCTATATAAAGGGGCAGGGGAGGCCCGACTTGGAGGAGGGTCCAAGGCGGCGAGGCGGGCTGGAAGCGGACTCTAGCCGGAGTCGATCGCGAATTTTTTTGTAGAAAAGAATTATAAACAACAATAGTAATACTTTTATATAGCATATTATATATCAAAATTTTCAGAAAAAGGTTTCCTACAACGTGAACATTTTTCTAACGTTAAATAAAATCCACAAAAATTCAAATAATTCAAAGAGTGCTACTGCCCTACTAAAATCCAATAAAAATCATTTTAAAAATACAAAAATGATTTCAAATTTATTTATCTCCAATTTTTTGATGTAGGGAATCATTTTACCCTAATTTTCATATATTTTATTTTTGGAGAAAAATAATTTGAATAATACTCAAATAACTCTAAATTGAAAATAATTTCAAAAGGACTTTGAATTTGATCCTTTTAAACTCCCAACTCATATTTCATATGTTTTGAAGAAGTCATTTTATCTTCTCTCGTGAAAATCATTGAGTTGCATAAAGTTTTTGAGTTGTAAATATTTCCAAATGAAATTCAAGTATTTTCAAAACCCCTTTTCATTTATTTAAATGGAAGAAGTCATGTGATCTTCTCTCTAGGGTTTTGTGTTTGAAAAGAATTTGAATTCACGGAGATCAAAAAGCAAAAATGAAAGTTTGGGAAATTCCTTTTATTCCCTCTCATTTATCTTTCAAAAAGTTTCAATTTCACTCACTTTCAGTCAACCAATCACACAACAATCAAACAAGAAATCAAAACTATCTATTTAATATAACATTCCAAAATTTAGAATTTTGGGATGTTACATATGGCCTCTGGACTTGCAGGGTGTCCAAGCGGTCTTGGTGATGATTAATTTACGCAAAGGGAAATTGATATAGGCAAAGGTGTCATGTCTTTTGATGAGATGGTGGCTATCATTTTGGAGGAAGTCGACTTTGACGATCCGACTACGAACGTGCGAGGACGTAGCGCCTTAGCAATCGCTAAACCAACTCCGAGAGGTTATTGACCACACCGGAGCACGATCAACCTGATCACGAAGGTCTGTTTGCTGCAGGCAAACGAAGAGCAAGCAAGAAACTAAGATTGCAATCTGGATATTGCGAATATAGGAGGAAAGCATTATTGATCAAGGTGGGGTTCTGTGACGCCTTTGTCTGGTCGTTGAACACAAACGAAGTACGCAAAGTTGCAGCTATGGGGAACTTTTAATCTAAACAAAACCCAAAGTCTAAACGATGCCCTATGGGATGTATATATGGAGGAAGAGGGGGGGAATTTCGTGGCCCTTGGAGGAGGGGTCCGAAACCCACCCTAACTCTTGTTTCCCCGCACATGCATACTCTAAAAACTGCCTATATTGAATTATTTCGAAATTACATGGGCCTGGCCCAAAAATAAAGTGACGCAGCACCTAGAATAGCCTCTAGACGAAAATTTATGAAGTGGCATCTTGTATATTTCGTCCAAGGCTTCATGCACTCATTATGGTGGCTTCAAAGTCCTGAAATCATCACTTGAAACTCAGTTCTTGTCTCCCTTGCGCATGCCATCAACTCCATGCTTGTTCTTGCTCCAATGTTCATCCTTCTCCAAGCTAGGCCCTTCATTTGTAAGCAAAACAAATGTATCCAATTTAGGCAGCATCATATTCTCATGAACATTAGAATCATTACTAAGAAACAAAAGTACCTGGTAATTTGATTGGCGAGCTCTAGTAATCGGTCCAGTATGTATAGTAGCAGGGGTTGTGGGCTTAACAATGGTACTGATGTCCTCATCATCCTCCCCTTCTTGAAATGAAGTCGTCCTAGACGGAAGCTCAAATTCCTCACCCAAATAAGGCTTCAAATCTGCAATGTTAAAAGTGGGACTAACCCCAAAATCTGCAGGCAGCTCAAGTTTATATGCATTATCATTTATTTTCTCTAACACCTTAAAAGGACCATCAACATGTGGCATTAGCTTTGATTTGCGTAAATTAGGAAACCTATCCTTACACAAATGTAACCAAACAAGATCTCCAGGTGCAAAGACAACATGTTTTCTACCCTTATTTCCAGCAAGTTTATATTTAGCATTCATACGCTGAATGTTTTCCTTAGTTAACTAATGTATTTTCAAGATCAATTCAGCACGTTGTTTAGCATCAAAATTAACCTTCTCCGAAGATGGAAGAGGCAACAAATCAATGGGTGCACGAGGTAGGAAACCATACACAATTTCAAAAGGGCACATCTTAGTAGTAGAATGCAATGAACGATTATAAGAAAACTCAATATGAGGCAAGCATTCTGATAGGGGCAAAGGTGTCCCATCTTTCGATGAGATGGTGGCTATCGTTTTGGAGGAAGTCGACTTTGACGATCCGACTACGAACGTGCGAGGCGTCGCGCCTTAGCAATCACTAAACCAACTCCGAGAAGTTATTGACCACGCCGGAGCACGATCAACCTGACCACGAAGGTCTGTTTCCGGCAGGCAAACGAAGAACAAGCAAGAAACTAATATTGCAATCTGGATATTGCGAATATAAGAGGAAAGGTTTATTGATCAGGGTGGGGTTCTGTGACGCCTTTGTCTGGTCGTTGAACACAAACGAAGTACACGAAGTTGCTGCAATGCGAACATTTAATCTAAACAAAACCCAAAGTCTAAACGACGCCCGAAGGGCTGTATATATGGAGAAAGAGGAGGGAATTTCGTGGCCCTTGAGGGAGGGGTCCGAAACCAACCCTAACTCTTGTTTCCCCACACATACGGACTCTAAAAACAGCCTATACTTAAGTATTTCGAAATTACATGGGCCCGGCCCAATAATAAGGTGACGCAGCACCTAGAATAGCCTATGGACAAATATTATGAAGTGGCATCCTGTATATTTTGTCCAAGGCTTCATGCACTCATTATGGTGGCTTCAAAGTCCTGGAATCATCACTTGTAACTCCGTTCTTGTTCCCCTTGCGCATGCCAACATCTCCATGCTTGAACTTGCTCCAAGGTTCATCTTTCTTGTCCATGGTAGGCCCTTCATTTGTAAACAAAACAAATGTATCCAATTTAGGCAGCATCGTATTCTCATGAACATTCCAATCGTTACCAAGAAACGAAAGTACGTGATAATTCAATTGGCGTGCGCGAGCTCTAGTAATTGGTCCAGTATGTATAGCAGCAGGGGCTGTGGGTCTAACAATGGTATTGATGTCCTCATCATCCTCCCCTTCCTGAAATGAAGTCGCCCTCGACGGAAGCTCATCTTCCTCACCCAAATAAGGCTTCAAATCTACAATGTTAAAAGTGGGACTAACCCCAAAATTTGCAGGCAGCTCAAGTTTATATGCATTATCATTTATTTTCTCTAACACCTTAAATGGACCATCAACACGTGGCATTAGCTTTGATTTGCGCAAATTAGGAAACCTATCCTTACGCAAATGTAACCAAACAAGATCTCCAGGTGCAAAGACAACATGTTTTCTACGCTTTTCTCCAGCAACTTTATATTTAGCATTCATACGCTCAATGTTTTCCTTAGTTAACTCATGCATATTAAAATCAATTCAGCACGTTCTTTAGCATCAAAATTAACCTTCTCCGAAGATGGAAGAGGCAACAAATCAATGGGCGCACGAGGTAGGAAACCACACACAATTTCAAAAGGGCACATCTTACTAGTAGAATGCAACAAACAATTACAAGAAAATTCAATATGAGGCAAGCATTCTTCCCACATTTTCTTATTATTCTTCAAAACAGCCCTAAGCATAGTAGACAATGTTCTATTGACTACTTCAGTTTGTCCATCAGTTTGGGGTGACAAGTAGTACTAAAAAGCAGTTTAGTCCCCAACTTAGAACATAAACATCTCCAAAAGTGGCTAAGAATTTTAGTATCACGATCTGAAACAATAGTATTTGGCACACCATGCAAGCGAATAATTTCACGAAAGAACAAATCAGCAACATTAACAGCATCATTGCTTTGATGACATGGTATAAAGTGTGCCATTTTCGAGAATCTATCCACAACAACAAATATGATATCCCTAACCTTCTTTGTTCGAGGTAAACCCAAAACAAAGTCCATAGATATATCCTCCCAAGGAACACTAGGCACAGGCAAAGGCATATATAAACCATGAGGATTGAGTTGTGACTTAGCTTTTTGACATGTAGTGCAGCGAGCAACAAAACGCTCAACATCCCATCTCATCTTTGGCCAAAAGAAATGTGTAGCAAGTAAGTCCTCCGTCTTCTTCACGCCAAAGTGTCCCATTAATCCTCCTCCATGCACCTCCTGCAACAACAAAAGACGAACAGAGCTAGCAGGAATGCATAGCTTGTTAGCATGGAACACAAAACCATCATTAACAACGAACTTGTTCCATGTTCTTCCTTCTTTACAATTCTGCATTACTTCTTTAAAATCAACATCATGCACATATTGATCTTTGATGGTATCCAAACCAAATATGTTGAAGTCAAGTTGTGAACGCATAGTATAGCGACGAGACAAAGCATCAGCAATAACATTTTCTTTACCCTTCTTGTGTTTAATGACATAAGGGAAAGTCTCAATGAATTCAACCCATTTAGCATGTCTAAGATTCAGTTTAGCTTGACTTTTAATATGTTTCAAAGATTCATGATCAGAATGTATAACAAATTCTTTGGGCCATAAATAATGTTGCCATGTCTCTAAAGTCCGAACAAGAGCATATAATTCTTTATCATAAGTAGAATAGTTCAGACTAGGCCCACTCAATTTTTCAGAAAAGTATGCAGCAGGTTTGCCATCTTGTAATAACACACCTCCAAATCCAATTCCACTAGCATCACATTCAAGCTCAAAAGTCTTACTAAAGTCAGGAAGTTGAAGTAAAGGAGCATGTGTCAACTTATCTTTCAATATCGTGAAGGCTTCTTCCTGTGCGGTACCCCAAACAAAAGGCACATCCTTCTTTGTAAGCTCATTGAGAGGTGCTGCAATGGTGCTAAAGTCTCTCACAAAACGCCTATAGAAACCAGCGAGTCCAAGAAAACTCCTCACTTGTGTGACCGTTTTGGGCTGTGACCAACTCTCAATAGCTTCAATCTTGGCTTTATCAACGTCAATTCCCTATGGACTAACAACATAGCCAAGAAAAGACACTTGGTCGGTGCAAAAGGTGCACTTCCCAAGGTTACCAAACAAACGTGCATCACGTAGAGCATTAAAAACAGCACGTAAATGTTCCAAATGTTCTTCCAAAGATTTGCTATAAATTAGTATATCATCAAAATATACTACCACAAATCGTCCAATGAAAGCACGTAAAACTTCGTTCATTAGTCTCATGAAAGTACTAGGTGCATTAGTTAACCGAAAAGGCATGACTAACCACTCATATAAACCAAACTTAGTTTTAAATGTTGTTTTCCATTCATCTCCCAATTTCATACGAATTTGATGGTATTCACTACGCAAATCAACTTTGGAGAATATTGTAGAGCCACTCAATTCATCAAGCATATCATCTAGCCTAGGAATAGGATGACGAAAACGAATAGTAATATTATTAATGCCTCTACAATCAACACACATACGCGATGTACCATCCTTTTTAGGCACTAGTATAATAGGAACAACACAAGGACTAAGAGATTCGCGTATATAACCTTTGTTGAGAAACTCCTGTACTTGACGCATAATATCCTTCGTCCCCTCTGGATTGGTACGGTATGGTGCACGGTTGGGTAGCGATGCACCGGGAATTAAGTCAATTTGATGCTCAATCCCTCGAATAGGTGGTAATCCCGGTGGCACATCTTGTGGGAAGTGGTCAGCGAACTCCTGCAAAATGTTAGTGACAGCAGGGGGCAAAGAGGAAGGCACGTCCTCGAGTGAGAATAATGCCTCTTTGCACACAAAAGCATAGCAAATAGATTTGCTAGAATTTAGCTCATCAATATCAGATTTGGTGGCAAGTAAACATGCACTTTTCAATTTTATTTCAGAAGCAACACTAGATGGTTTATTATTAGGCTTCATTTGTTGCTCAAATTCTTTTGCCACAATCTAATTTTCAATCTTATTTTTCTCCTGTTTTGCTTTATTAGCTCTATTAATATCATCTTTCAAAATGGAATCAGGAGTCATAGGAAGCAAAGTAATATTTTTATCCTTATGAACAAGAGTATACTGATTGTTTCTACCATGCTGTACAGAATTTTTATCAAATTGCCATGGTCTACCAAGTAATAAGGAACATGCTTGCATAGGTACCGCATCACAATCAACATAATCAGCATATGTAGAGATACTAAAATGCACACGAACATTACGTGTAACCTTAACCTTGCCGCTGTTGTTGAACCATTGGATGTAGTAAGGATGTGGATGTGGTCTTGTGGTGAGAGATAGCTTCTCCACCATCTCCATGCTAGCCAAGTTGTTGCAGCTCCCTCCATCTATGATGACGCGAATAGAACGTTCCTTCACAACTCCCTTTGTATGGAACAAATTATGCCTCTGATTTTGCTCAGCTTGTGTCACCTGCACACTCAAAACACGTTGAGCAACTAAACATTCATACCTGTCAGCATCTTCAGCAGCCATGTATTGCGTCTCATGATCAGAATCATCTCCACCGTGTTCTTCATGTCTAATAAGGGCCAAAGTCTCCTCATCATAGTCACTTAGCGGACTCATACCCACCATCCTCAGTAACAATCATCACACGCTTAGATGGGCATTCTCTCGCATAATGACCTCCACCCTTGCAACATCGACAAATAATATCATGTGTTTGCCCTGTTGATGCCATGGATGAAGAAGAGCTCTTTGTAGGCCCAGAAGGTGTGGTCTTGGCAGAGAGTGGTGATTGTGTCTGCTTTACTGTATCACGGTTGGAGGTGGCAGCCGACGGAGGTGCCGGTGTTGCAGAACATGTGGAAGTAGATGATGCACGTGGTGTCCATGATGAAGGTCGACCTATAGAAAAGTTAGTTCGCGCCAATGCCTGTCGATCCTGCACTTCACGTTCAGCTTTACAAGCAAGATGGAATAAACGAGTGATATTATTATAATCCTTATAGTCTAGAATGGTCTGAATCTCTCTATTTAATCCACCCAGAAAACGTGCAAGCATAGCTTCATTCTCCTCAACAATACCACATCTAATCAAGCCAGTTTGTAATTCCTGATAATATTCTTCTACCAAATTTTTTCCTTGTCTTAGGCGCTGCAATTTTTGAAGTAATTCACGTTGATAATATGGTGGAAGCCAACGAGTACGCATAGCAGTTTTCAAAGCAGCCCAAGTAGCTGGAACAGGATATAATCTACAATGTTCAGACCACCAAACACATGCAAAGCTAGTGTAAGCACAAACATCAGCAGGAACATGTCTATCCTTAGGATATTGTAAACATGTAAATCATTGTTCAGTCTCTAACTCCCAAGTAAGATATATATCAGGAACATATCTACCCTCAAATGGTGGAATATTCAATTTCAGTTTGGGGAGATGGTCATGATCTCGTACCCTGAGGGGGAGCCCTAACCTTGCCATTATTTGCATGTGGACGACCTGGTGGTTGTGGTGCTGGTGGTTGCACGTAGTTCTGATGTTGATCAACCTCATCCTCGTAATCTCCCACATAATCATCCTCCCCCACATCAGCAGCAGGAGCCACAGAAGTATCAACAACAGCACCAGTAGCTTGGCTAGGCTGAACAGGGACACGGGTCGCTCGGCGGAGGGCTGTTTCGCGATGTGGAGGTAGTCGTTGTTGCTGTTGTAGAGGTGCGTTAGGTGCAGCCGGTGGTGGTGGTGGTAGACGCGCGAGCAATTCATTGAACTTGTTATCAAGCTTTGTTTCGAACGCCTTCTCAATGCCATCTATCTTCTCTATGGCCTCTTCAAATCTATTTAGCACATCTTCCACCTGTCCACTCATCATTTGCTGAAACTTATCATGTAACGCTTTGTTTGTCATGTTCTCCCAGTCAGTCTCGTCGGCTTGTGATCCTGCCATGGTTAGCAGCAATAGAAACACACAAGAATATGATTCTACAGACTATTAGGAAGTGGTGGTGGTGGTGTGGTGAACAGTCACAAATCCGTCAAGCAAATCTCAAATTCTTACCAGTTCTTACCCAGCAGCAGGCGGTGATCGGCAACCGTCGTAGTCAAAACTCTCAAAGCTTGGATAGAGCGATTACCAGGGAGAGTCAAACGCACGACGTAGATGTGTGTGGAGCTAGGAAGGCTTATAATATGGTAGCAAAAAGGGTCAGCAATAATCAATTCAGAGATGCAAAGTTGAATAAACGCTCAACGACGGTGCTGTGCTGGTCCTAGGCTAGACCGTACTAGAGACGCGAGCCTAGAACACTAACAAAATCACGGTGCTGCACGTAAACAAGGGAGGAGCACACTCTAAAAAAAATTCACTTTTTTTTGCACTTTTTTTCTCTTTTTTTTGCTCCACAACATATTTTTTTCGAAAAAGTCTACAAATGGCCTAAAAACTGCCTAGCCAGAATTTTCCAGACTTACTTTTTTTTAATCTGGAACTATTTTTCTTCTGCGGATGGCTCGGATGTTGGGGAGTCCTACTCTGTCACGACTTGGAGTATCGCATGATCTGGAAATCAAGAACAAAGCAACAATTACTGGACTCGGACTAGGACGGTTGGCGAAGATGAATCTGGTGGAAACTCGGACTGGTGGCGGATATTTGCAGGGCGATGGAACACGAACTGGTGGCGAATCTGTGATGGAGGTGGACTCGGATTAGTGTGATGGCGGTGGATATGTGGTATATGGTAGCAGCGATGACGATGGTGGTATATGGCAGCGGTGATGACGATGGTGGTATATGGCAGCGGTGATGATGATGGTGGTATATGGCAGCGGTGATGACGATGGTAGTATATGGCAGCGGTGATGATGATGGTGGTATATGGCAGCGGTGATGACAATGGTGCGGCGGCGGCGTGACAACTTGTGAACAGAACTCGAAACTCTAAAGTACTAGACGCTAGGACCAGCAACTTGACACGACGATGCAACCGCAAATTCAACAAAGCAAATATAGAAAAGATTATGCAAACGCTCATATTGGTTCGGATAAGATGAACTAACTCTAAACTTTTTTTTGGCTTTTTCATGGACTATAGGTATGAAGAACAGACTCGATCTAAACTACGAAAAACTGTAAAATCTCACCGAGCAACCTGGAAATCTGATACCACTTGATAGAGGCAAAGGTGTCCCGTCTTTCCATGAGATGGTGGCTATCGTTTTGGAGGAAGTCGACTTTGACGATCCGACTACGAACGTGCGAGGACGTCGCGCCTTAGCAATCGCTAAACCAACTCCGAGAGGTTATTGACCACGCCGGAGCACGATCAACCTGACCACGAAGGTCTGTTGCCTGCAGGCAAACGAAGAACAAGCAAGAAACTAAGATTGCAATCTGGATATTGCGAATATAAGAGGAAAGCTTTATTGATCAAGGTGGGGTTCTGTGACGCCTTGGTCTGGTCGTTGAACACAAACGAAGTACACGAAGTTGCTGCAATGCGAACATTTAATCTAAACAAAACCCAAAGTCTAAACGACGCCCGAAGGGCTGTATATATGGAGGAAGAGGAGGGAATTTCGTGGCCCTTGAGGGAGGGGTCCGAAACCAACCCTAACTCTTGTTTCCCCACACATACGGACTCTAAAAACAGCCTATACTTAAGTATTTCGAAATTACATGGACCTGGCCCAATAATAAGGTGACGCAGCACCTAGATTAGCCTATGGACGAATATTATGAAGAGGCATCTTGTATATTTCGTCCAAGGCCTCATGCACTCATTATGGTGGCTTCAAAGTCCTGGAATCATCACTTGTAACTCCGTTCTTGTTCCCCTTGCGCATGCCAACATCTCCATGCTTGGACTTGCTCCAAGGTTCATCTTTCTTGTCCATGGTAGGCGCTTCATTTGTAAGCAAAAGAAATGTATCCAATTTAGGTAGCATCATATTCTCATGAACATTGGAATCGTTTCCAAGAAACGAAAGTACCTGATAATTCAATTGGCATGCGCGAGCTCTAGTAATTGGTCCAGTATGTATAGCAGCAGGGGCTGTGGGTGTAACAATGGTATTGATGTCCTCATCAGGCCCCATGGTGGGTACCAACTATCGTGGAATTGTCACGGCAGATGTCCTAGTGTGAGGACTTAGTCGTGAGGCCAACGCATCTTTGTAGTAGCTTGAGAGGCGTTGAGCAGAATCGAGAGACACAACATTAGACAAGGATTTAGACAGCTTCGGGCCCCGGGAAACATCATCCGGTAATAGCCCTACATGATGTTTGTGTCTAGATCTCATTATGCTCATCAGGGAGTCGCCGCATAAGCCGGCTCCCCTTTAGTTGTGTCTATCCCTAGAGATTGTTTCTTCTTCCCTGTCCCTCTTTGGGGAGCCCTGCACCTCCTTATATAAGTTGAAGGGGCGGGTTACATGACTAGTCCCAGTAGGATTAGGATTACTCTATTACACGTGGAGTCCTAGTCTTGCTTCCTTTATAAGTGAATATTCCTTATACTTTCTCTTAAGCCGGCCCGCCAGAGTATAAGCCTGACTGCTGGGCCTTGGGCCTTGTCGTTCGTCTGATCCGCCCACCGGGTCTCCAGTGAGTCACAATCCTCAAGCGGGTTGCCTGTAAATCGCCAGGTCCGGGCGGGTTGCCAGTGAGTCGCCAAGCTCCAGCTAGGTCTCTGGTGAGTCGCCAAGTCCGGCCGGGTCATAATTCCGGCCGGGTCGTACCGCGAGGTATATCCCCGACACCCTGTTAGTGGGCCTTCAGTCAACTAGATGTGGCTCATGCTGGACTTTAACTAACATTTATGCCCCATGTCAGGATGATAAGAAATTAGATTTTTTGAACTGTCTTGATGACATTCAAATTCCAGATGATGCAGACTGGTTACTAGTTGGGGGTTATAACCTCATTAGGAGTTCTGATGATAGAAGCAAGTCTAGAGGCAATATCAAGGAGATGTTATTATTCAATGCAGTCATTAGTAAGCATGGACTGGTGCACATACCTCTCAAGGGTAGAGCTTTTACCTGGAGTAATATGCAAATGGATCCCCTTCTACGAAAGATTGGATTGGTTTTTCACTTGACCTGCATGGACTCTTTCATATCCAAACACCATAGCCCTTCCACTACCCATGACCACATCTGATCATGTCCCATGTGTTATCAGTATTTAGACAACAATGCCAAGGGGGGATCTTTTCAGGTTTAAAAGCAGATGGCTGGAACATGACCAATTCCTACCACTTGTAGAGTCTGTCTGGACACAAATCACTCATTTTGGTGATGCCGCCAAGGGGATAAATGCAAAGATGAAGGTGCTCAGGAAAAGTCGCAAAGCCTAGGCAAAGACCCTATCCAATTTAAAACAAGATATATCAGATATCAATGCCTTGATTGCCATGCTAGATGCCCGTAAAAATCACAGAGTTTTGTGTGATATGGAATTTACTCTTAGGATTGATCTCAAAACCATCTGCTGACTTTATTAAAGCAACAGGAAATTATTGGCAGCTGATAACTCACAAGTATAGGGGATCAATTGTAGCTTTCTCGGTAAATAAGAGTGTCCAACCCAACGAGGGATAAAGGTAGAACTTATATTCTCTTCAACTTCTATCGACCACTGATACAACTCTACACACAATTGATGTTTGCTTTACCTAGAACAAGAATAAAACTACTTTGTAGGTGATGCGGAGCATCCTACGGACATCACCATGTCAAGAGTCCATTTGGCAAGTGACACGTGCGACATCTACTTCACATACATAAAGGTGAATCATCTCCTTTACACGTGTTCACTCGACCCTCTCGACGATGGTATACTACTTGACACTCCCCCCGTGTGCATGCATAGGTATTGTCGGAGCTTCACGGATGTCGAGGAGGAGTGCAAGCGCCAAGGAACGACTACACCGTCCTTGAGGGAAGCGTGGAAAAGAAGATGGAAGAAAGGAGAAGAAGGCGGAGCGGCTGCTGAGCTGGAGCCGGACATCCGGACGCCGAGCCAGATCATCCGGGCCCAGCCGGATCATCCGGGCCGACCCCCGGATCGTCCGGATAACTACGCCGAAGACACCCGAAGGCTTCACCTGAAGCCGGATCATCCAGGACTCCATCCGGATCATCCGGATCCCCGACGCCCGGATCATCCGGGACCCCGTACGGATCATCCGGCCTTGCCTGCGCGCATGACTCAGGCCGAGGCCCATGTACCCATTCAGCCCCCTCACTTACCCCTTCGTGGCTTAGACTATAAATACACCTCCTCCACCTCCTTTCTAGGGTTAGCAAAGTGATAGCTCATTTGATAGAGAGCTTTGCTCCTTGTACCACTCTACTCTTGAGAGAGAGAGAGAGAGACTACTACTCCTTATGGAGGCCAAGACCTCCATCTAGGAGAAGATCCTGCGGGATATATGATCAAGACCCCCTTCTTGGGCGGCCCCCTTCAAGAACTCCTCATGGAGATGAACTTTACCTTGTATCTTTCCCTTTCTTGTTCATGTACCTTGTGGATCTTGTGTGTTTCATTGTCTAGTGGATGTGTGATTGGATTTGTTCTTGAGTGTTTCCCCTTGTGATTTCTCTCCGTTCTTCCCCGTTTTCGTTGTGTTCTTCGAGGGATCTCGCCCCTTTTGTGAAAGATCGGCCGTCTAGGGTTCCACCCTACATCATTTTGGTATCATGAGCCACGTTGATCACGATTTCGGAGCCTCCCCCATCTTTTTCTAGCCTTGTTTTGCTTGATTTCGTCCCAAATTCGAAAATCCCCACCAAAAAATAGCCCCCAAATTTTTTGTGATTTGTTGGTTTTGATGATGTTTTGTTGATTTTGATCCATGGATTTGCTTGGTTTCGAGTGGATCTAGCATCTCCCCAAGTTTCCCCACCTTCCATCCACGAAATCTCCTCAAATTTGCCCGAAAATACCCCTTTTTCGCCCAAAAATTTCGTCCCCGAGAGGAAATCCTGAGCAGTTTGACTTGCCCGGATCATCCGGACCTTCTCCCGAATCATCCGGACACCTCCCGGATCAGCTGGACCCTCTCCCGGACGTCCGGACACCTAGACAACAGAACTGGCCTTGACGAACCCGGATCATCCGGCCAAACACCAGGATCATCCGGACGAAGCCCGGATCATCCGGACCTCCTCCCGGATGTCCGGCTAACCCTGACACTGACTCGGCTGAATTCTTGTTTTGGCCATAACTAATTCATCCGAACTCCGTTTTTGACGTTCTTTAGCTCGTTTTGAAGCTCTTGACATCCCCCTTTCCCACAAAAATACCGCCAACATCATTTGACTCCATGAAATGTTCTGAATTTTGGCATCTTTGCCTAGGGCCACCACCATATCATCCGCATTAGCACCGTCGACTTCCGCAACCTTACCCATTTTGTTCCCCACCGCATATGTGGTTGCTTCGAGTCTCCTAAGGTGTTTCGGCTACTTAGGGACGATTGCTTCTTCATCAACCACCACCACCACTTCCGCATAGGCTTGCCCACCATACACTTCCACCCCAACTTAACCCAATTTTGTTTGTGTCGTGAGTTGTGTCTCCTAAGGTGTTTCGGCTACTTAGGGACCGCTCTTTCAACTCCGACACCGTGTATAGTCCACCACCATAACCTCCACCCCCACATTGCCTACTCGCATAACCCATCATTGCATTTCCGCAACCACCACCGCATTTCCGCTACTACCATTTGACATTTGTCATTTGAGATTTTGAGTTCGCAGTTTTTCCGTTTCCTAAGGTGTTTCGGCTACTTAGGGACGAGCCTCCATGATCTTGGTATCTACATCAAGAACACCGCCACTCATCATCGCAAAGGACGGTAACCTCGACGACACCATTGTATATTCCCCTTGCAATTGCATTGATAACCCCTAGCCCATTTTGCGTTACTTGCCTATCGAGACTAGCCATTTGAGTATTGTCGGGCAACGTTACTTGTGCACATTAGTGATCCATCCTTCCATTGCATACATACCATATCGTCTTGGTATCATATCATCCCTTGTTTCGCAAGATTGTTCCCGCATATACACAATTGCTATCTTGGTTTGTGCATTTCGCATTGTGGCCATATCAAAAAAGAAAAAGAAAAAAAAGAATAAGCTTTTAAGCAAAAAGAGAGAGCAAAGAAGTTTGTAAGCAAGTGCCATAGCATCATACCACATTGTATAAGATTGTCATATCCGATCATCTTGGATCACACAACTGGAACACCATACATAATAGCATACTTGGGATAGAAAGTTGATATATCTTTGCATCTTATAGGTTGTGCACAAGTGTCGTATCCGCCTATTGAGCAATCGTGCTAGCGTCTCTCTTGAGTTGTGCAACACGAGCGTTTTCCGTGGATTCCACATTTTGTGCTCATTCCTTGGTTGCATGACCCCATTTATCTATCCATGTGTGCGTTTCCGTGTGCCATTCATTGCTATTGGTCTACTTGTTTCACTTGCGAATTTGTGAATCTCTTTCAACATTATTGACGCTTGCTAACATTTTGCATTAAATTTTTGTGCCACTATCCTCACCGAGCTACTCCATAAGCTTTAGTTTGTAGGTGTGAGTGAACAAGTCCGGTACCAATTCCACTATTCTTTCATCTCACATTGAGTGAAACGGGATACATCCTCAACTTTGGAAAAAGGTAACTTGGTATTGTTTATCTCATTTCCTACTCACCTCTACTCGAGTCTTGTGATGGATAGGCAAGGCATTTCACCTTCGGTCTACAAAACCAATGACGAGTTAGATGCCACAAACAATTCCAACGACGCCAAGATGCAAGCTCAAATGGAGGAGATCAAAGCCCTCATCATGTCCTACAAGAGATCTTCCTCATCTTCGAGAATACGCTCTAGTGCACATGCTTCCAAGCTACCATCTCCGGCAAGATCACATCAGCATCGACACCAACACCGACAAGAACGTGAAGGTCAAGAGCTCAACACCAACAACCGCTCAACGACTTCACCATCACCCTTGGCATCTTCGCCAAGCGACTTCACGACATCTTTGCCTATGGACATACGACATCTTCGCCAACAAGCACCTCAAGACTACGCTCAAGAGAAGCTCCCCAAGCTCAAGTCCGCAACTTCCATGAGCTACTATGACCTCGACATCGACCATGCGATTCCTTTCTATGGGACTGAAGAACCCGAGGAGTATCTCGAGTGGGAGTGCCTCATGGATGACTACCTCAAGCTACATCAAGTTCCCCCCGAAGATCAAGTGAAGTGCGCCACAAGAAACTTCCACGACTACGCCTCGACATGGTGGCTTCACACACCTTCGGAGACCCACGACATGAGTTGGCCCAAGACAAAGAGAGCTTTGCGGTGAGATTTTGTGCCCCCAACCTACACGGAACAACTTCTACGCCAATTGGAGAACACCACCCAAGGATCGAAGTCCATCGACGCATACTTCAAGGAGATGAAGAATGCCTTGCGATGAGCCGGCGTGGACGACCCCATTTCGATGAAGTTCCACTTCATGATGGGATTGCACAACGACATCTCCAAGACTATCTTCCTCGAGAACTACAAGTCCCTCGACGACAACTACATTCGTGCTCTCAAGGCGGAACAAGAACTCATGAAGTCCAAGGCCTCTCCACCCCAAGCTCACTTCGCGACGACCAAGCTCCATGAGAACGAGCATGAGGATAGTACCACCAAGATGTCCAAGCCCGATGAGCTCCAAGACGACGCTCCCAAGTTCGACTTCATCGCCATCCCTCTTTGTGGCATTGATGATGCCGAGTCCTCCACGACTTTTTCAAGACGATGCAGCGACGAGTACGACTACGGAGACCTTCAAGGACCAAGCTTTGGAGGCGTGTGACATGGTGACGAGCATGGATGTTGCTTCCATCTTAGGAGGCGAGAGCGATGATGTGCCATCTTCGGCCTTCATCCATGGCGACAGCGATGAGACGGTTGAGTATTTCACCTCGACCACCGCGACGTATGATGACTTGAGTGACTTTAGCCACCATATTGAGAGTGAGAGTGACTTCACCACTAGCCACATATATGATGTGTTGCAAAAATTCCCATGTGAGGAGAGCCACAACCCCCACAACTTGAGTGAGATGAGTGACTCCACCATACGTGAGATTGAGTGCACCTATTTTGAGGAAGTGAGTGAACCACCATATAAAGAGAGTGTGATAGTTGATAGGGCATGTGAGGCCACTTCGATTTCAAACGACTTAACCTCTACCTCTATTTTGTCTTCTCATTTGGTGCTAGGTCCCATATATGATGACGCGCCAATTCACGACGACTTCGTCCTCTCTTTGGACAAGACGATGGCCATGGTGGAATATGATGCACCCCACACATGGTTCCATCAAGATGAAGATGACCACTTGATGTACGGTGGAACCCTAGATGGCCGATCTTTCACGAAAGGAGCGGATCCCAACTAAGAACATGAAGAACACGAGGGGAAAACGAGGGGAAACACAAGAGAATCACTCAAACCAACAAGATTCGATTACACATGCGCTAGATCCAAGAACACAAAGAGATACACATGATCCAAGGTCAACAACGGACGATACAAAGGTAACCGGTTCTTCTCCTAGAAGGAGGTCTTGATGGGGCCACCCAAGAGGGGGTCTTGAATCCAAGTTGATCTTCTCCGAAGAGGGGTCACAGTCTCTCTTGAGGAGGAGATCCGTATAGATGAGCAAAGCTATATCTCACATATGAGCTAAAACAATGCTAACCCTAGAAAGAGGAAGGGGATGAAGTATATATAGTCTAGGGGGCGAAGAGGTACATGGGCTTTGGCCCTTTACTGTGCGTAGACAGGCGGAGCCGGATGTCCGGGCGTCTGGCCAGATGTCCGGGGCTTCAGGAGGGGCCGGATGTCCGGGCTGGGGGCCGGATGTCCGGGCTGACGGCGATAACTTTTGTAGGTTCTGGTGCGGGGTGCCGGATTTCCGGGTGATTGGCCGGATTTCCGGGCTCGGGCCGGATGTCTGGGCCCTGTAGACTTGGGCAGCTTGGCTGTTGCTGAGGTAGACGATCCAGGGGCCGGATGTCCGGGGCCTGGGGGTGAACTTGCCCTTTTCCGTTGGTTCTCTTCATCCATGGACTTGGCTTCTTGTCCGTCTTCACGTGCATTCTCGAGAGGTTCCTCTTGACACCTGATCATGCATAGCATATCGGACTTAGGTAGTAGCCATGTCTCGAGTGGGTCATATGTGATATCACTAAGGAAAGAAGTCACCTCGTTCTTGAGAGCTCTAGCTCGTGCTCGTGTCATAGGCCCTCTTGGCTCTGGATGAGACGATGGTAGGTCTATGGGAATGATCATGGGATGCTCTGCATCATCTCCCCTCCCTTGGGAAAGATCCGACCTCGGATCAAAATCCTCATCACCATGGTACGGGGAGAGATCCTTGATGTTGCAGATGTCGCTCACGGATTACTTGTCGCGTGGGATGTCGATCTTGTATGCGTTGTTGTTGTAGCACGCAAGCACCTTGAAGGGTCCATCCGCTCGTGGTAGTAGCTTGGACTTGCGTTCATTGGGGAAGCGATCCTTGCGAAGGTGTAGCCACACAAGATCTCCAACATGGAGCATCATGGGTTGCTTGTTGACGTTGAGCTTGGTCGCGAGTTGTTGTACTTGGCGCTCGATGGTGTTCCTTGTATCTTCATGCATCTTCTTGAGGAAGTTGACTCATGCACTCGCGTCCATGTTTGTGCGCTCTTGTAGCAGTAGAGGTAGGATGTCCAATGGTGACAATTGGTTGAAACCATAGACGACCTCGAAGGGGGACTTGCCGGTAGTCGAATGTCTTGCACGATTGTAGGCGTACTCGGCGATAGGTAGGCACTCTTCCCACTCCTTGATGTTCTTCTTTATCAACACGCGTAGTAGGGTTGAGAGCGTACGGTTGGTCACCTCCGTTTGGCCGTCGGTTTGTGGATGGCATGCTGAAGAGAACAAGAGCTTGATTCCGAGCTTGGCGCACAAGGTCTTCCAAAAGTAACTCAAGAACTTGACGTCGCGGTCCGAGACAATCGTCTTAGGCACTCCATGCAGGCGCAAGATTTCCATACAAAACAAATTTGCAACATGTGAAGCATCGTCTATCTTGTTGCAAGGAATGAAATGAGCCATTTTGGAGAAACGGTCCACAACAACAAAAATGGAATCCTTGACATTTTGAGTTCTAGGCAAACCAAGCACAAAGTCCATGCTAATATCTTCCCATGGTTGATATGGAATTGGAAGTGGCATATAGAGGCCATGAGATTGGGCTTTAGACTTAGCTTTGCGACATGTAGAACATCGGTTGGTGAAGCGTTTGACATCACGAAACATCTTGGCCCAAAAGTAGTTCATCGAGAGCGTAGCAAATGTCTTGTCGCGTCCAAAGTGTCCCATGAGTCCGCCTCCATGAGATTCCTGCAAAAGCAATAAACGAAAAGAGGACTCGGGAATGCAAAGTTTGTTAGCTCTCGTAAGATATCCATCTTTGATGTAGTATCGATCCCAAGAAGTATGCGTCAAACACTTGGCATAAGGAATAGCAAATTGATAGAAGCAAAGGCGTCCCGTCTTTCGATGAGATGGTGGCTATCGTTTTGGAGGAAGTCGACTTTGCCGATCCGACTACGAACGTGCGAGGACGTCGCGCCTTAGCAATCGCTAAACAAACTCCGAGAGGTTATTGACCACGCCGGAGCCCGATCAACCTGACCACGAAGGTCTGTTTCCTGCAGGCAAACGAAGAACAAGCAAGAAACTAAGATTGCTATCTAGATATTGCGAATATAAGAGGAAAGCTTTAATGATCAAGGTGGGGTTCCAACGCCTTTGTCTGGTCGTTGAACACAAACGAAGTACGCGAAGTTGCAGCTATGGCGAACTTTTAATCTAAACAAAACCCAAAGTCTAAACGGTGCCCTAAGGGCTGTATATATGGAGGAAGAGGGGGAAATTTCGTGGCCCTTGGGGAAGGGGTCCGAAACCAACCATATCTGTTGTTTCCCAACTCATACGGACTCTAAAAACAGCCTATACGTATGTATTTCGAAATTACATGGGCCTGGGCCAATAATAAGGTGACGCAGCACCTAGAATAGCCTCTGGAAGAAATTTATGAAGTGGCATCTTGTATATTTCGTCCAAGGCTTCATTCACTCCTTATGGTGGCTTCAAAGTCCTGAAATCAACACTTGTAACTCCGTTCTTGTTCCCCTTGTGCATGCCATCAACTCCGTGCTTGTTCTTGCTCCAATGTTCATCCTTCTCCAAGCTAGGCCCTTCATTTGTAAGAAAAACAAATGTATCCAATTTAGGCAACATCATATTCTCATGAACATTGCAATCATTACCAAGAAATGAAAGTACCTGGTAATTTAATTGGCGTGCACGAGCTCTAGTAATTGGTCCATTATATGTAATAGTAGGGGCTGTGGGTGTAACAATGGTATTGATGTCCTCATCATCCTCCCCTTCTTGAAATGAAGTCATCCTCGACGGAAACTCATCTTCCTCGCCCAAATAAGACTTCAAATCTGCAATGTTAAAAGTGGGACTAACCCCAAAATCTGCAGGCAGCTCAAGTTTATATGCATTATCATTTATTTTCTCTAAGACCTTAAAAGGACCATCAGCACATGGCATTAGCTTTCAGTTGCGCAAATTAGGAAACCTATCCTTACGCAAATGTAACCAAACAAGATCTCCAGGTGCAAAGACAACATGTTTTCTACCCTTATCTCCAGCAAGCTTATATTTAGCATTCATACGCTCAATGTTTTCCTTAGTTAACTCATGCATTTTTAAGATCAATTCAGCACGTTGTTTAGCATCAAAATTAACTTTCTCTGAAGATTGAAGAGGCAACAAATCAATGAGTGCACGAGGTAGGAAACCATACACAATTTCAAAAGGGCACATCTTTGTAGTAGAATGCAATGAACGATTATAAGCAAATTCAATATGAGGCAAGCATTCTTCCCACATTTTCTTATTATTCTTCAAAACAGCCCTAAGCATAGTAGACAATGTTTGATTGACAAGTAGTACTAAAAAGCAGTTTAGTCCCCAACTTAGCCCATAAACATCTCCAAAAGTGGCTAAAGAATTTAGTATCACGATCTGAAACAACAGTATTTGGCACACCATGCAAGCGAATAATTTCCCGAAAAAACAAATCAGCAACATTAACAGCATCATCGCTTTTATGACATGGTATAAAGTGTGCCATTTTCGAGAATCTATCCACGACAACAAATATGCTATCCCTCCCCTTCTTTGTTCGAGGTAAACCTAAAACAAAGTCCATAGATATATCTTCCGAAGGAACACTAAATACAGGCAAAGGCATATATAAACCATGAGGATTGAGTCGTGACTTAGCTTTTTGACATGTAGTGCAGCGAGCAACAAAACGCTCAACATCCCGTCTCATCTTTGGCCAAAAGAAATGTGTAGCAAGTACGTCCTCCGTCTTCTTCATGCCAAAGTGTCCCATTAGTCCTCCTCCATGCGCCTCCTGCAACAACAAAAGACGAACAAAGCTAGAAGGAATGCATAGCTTGTTAGCACGGATCACAAAGCCATCATTAACAACGAACTTGCTCCATGTTCTTCCTTCTTTCCAATTCTGCATTACATCTTTAGAATCCGCATCATGCACATATTGATCTTTGATGGTCTCCAAACCAAATATTTTGAAGTCAAGTTGTGAAAGCATAGTATAGCGACGAGACAAAGCATCAGCAATAACATTTTCTTTACCCTTCTTGTGTTTACTGACATAAGGGAAAGTCTCAATAAATTCAACCCATTTAGCATGTCTACGATTCAGGTTAGCTTGACTTTTAATATGTTTCAAAGATTCATGATCAGAATGTATAACCAATTCTTTGAGCCATAAGTAATGTTGCCATGTCTCTAAAGTCCGAACAAGAGCATATAATTCTTTATCATAAGTAGAATAGTTCAGACTAGGCCCACTCAATTTTTCAGAAAAGTATGCAACAGGTTTGCCATCTTGCAATAACACACCTAATCCAATTCCACTAGCATCACATTCAAGCTCCAAAGTCTTATTAAAATAAGGAAGTTGGAGTAAAGGAGCATGTGTCAACTTATCTTTCAATACCGTGAAGGCTTCTTCCTGTGCGGTACCCCAAACAAAAGGCACATCCTTCTTTGTAAGCTCATTGAGAGGTGCAACAATGGTGCTAAAATCTCTCACAAAACGCATACAGAAACCAGCGAGTCCAAGAAAACTCCTCACTTGTGTGACCGTTTTGGGCTGCGGCCAACTCTCAATGCTTCAATCTTGGCTTTGTCAACTTCAATTCCCTGTGGAGTAACAACATAGCCAAGAAAAGATACTCGGTCGGTGCAAAAGGTGCACTTCACAAGGTTACCAAACAAATGTGCGTCACGTAGAGCATTAAAAACAACACGTAAATGTTCCAAATGTTCTTCCAAAGATTTGCTATAAATCAATCTGATTTTCACTCTTATTTTTCTCCTGTTTTGCATTATTAGCTCTATGAATATCATCTTTCAAAATGGAATCAGGAGTCATAGGAAGCAAAGTAATATTCGTATCCTCATGAACAAGAGTATAATGATTGTTTCTACCATGGTGTACAGAATTTTTATCAAATTGCCATGGTCTACCAAGTAAGAAGGAACATGCTTGCATAGGTACCACATCACAATCAACATAATCAGCATATGTAGAGATAATAAATGCACCCGAACAGTACGTGTTACCTTAACCTTGCCGCTGTTTTTGAACCATTTGATGTAGTAAGGATATGGATGTGGTCTTGTGGTGAGATATAGCTTCTCCACCATCTCCATGCTAGCCAAGTTGTTGCAGCTTCCTCCATCTATGATGACGCGAACAGAACGTTCCTTCACAACCCCCTTTGTATGGAACAAATTATGCCTCTGATTTTGCTCAGCTTGCGTGACCTGCACACTCAAAACACATTGATCAACAAAACATTCATACCTGTCAGCATCTTCAGCAGCCACGTATTGCGTCTCATGATCAGAATCATCTCCACCGTGTTCTTCATGTGTAATAAGAGCCAAAGTCTCCTCATCATAGTCACTAGCGGACTCATACCCACCATCCTCAGTAGCAATCATCACACGCTTAGATGGGCATTCTCTCGCATAATGACCTCCACCCTTGCAACGTCGACAAATAATATCATGTGTTTTCCCTGTTGATGCCATGGATGAAGAAGACCTCTTTGCTTGCCCATAAGGTGTGCTCTTGGCAGATAGTGGTGATTGTGCCTGCTTTATTGTATCACGGTTGGAGGTGGCAGCTGACGGAGGTGCTGGTGTAGCACAATGTGTGGAAGGAGATGATGCATGTGGTGTCCATGATGAAGGTCGACCTGCAAAAAAGTTAGTTCACACCAATGCCTGTCGATCCTGCACTTTACGTTCAGCTTTACAAGCAAGATGGAATAAACGAGTGATATTATTATAATCCTTATTGTCTAGAATGGTCTGAATCTCTCTATTTAATCCACCCAGAAAACGTGCAAGCATAGCTTCATTCTCCTCAACAATACCACATCTAATCAAGCCAGTTTGTAATTCCTGATAATATTCTTCTACCGAATTTTTTCCTTGTCTTAAGCGCTGCAATTTTTGAAGTAATTCACGTTGATAATATGGTGGAACCCAACGAGTAGGCATAGCAGTTTTCAAAGCAGCCCAAGTAGCTGGAACAGGATATAATCTACAATGCTCAGACCACCAAACACATGCAAAGCTAGTGAAAGCACAAACAGCAGCAGGAACACGTCTCTCCTCGGGATATTGTAAACATGTAAATTGTTGTTCAGTTTCTAACTCCCAAGTAAGATATATATCGGGAACATATGATAGAGGAAAAGGTGTCCCGTCTTTCGATGAGATGGTGGCTATCGTTTGGAGGAAGTCGACTTTGACGACCCGACTACGAACGTGCGAGGACGTCGCGCCTTAGCAATCGCTGAACCAACTCCGAGAGGTTATTGACCACGCCGGAGCACGATCAACCTGACCACGAAGGTCTGTTTCCTGCAAGCAAACGAAGAACAAACAAGAAACTAAGATTCCAATCTAGATATTGCGAATATAAGTCTGTCCGAATCATGTTAGCAATTGTCGCATTTTATGAAATCCGGCAAATGGATAAACAAAACTACATTCCTTAATGGATTTATTAAAGAAAGAGTTGTATACGATGCAACTAGAAGGTTTTGTTGATCCTGAAGGTGTTAACAAAATATGCAAAGATCCAGCGATCCATCTATGGACTAGTACAAGCATCTCGGAGTTGGAATACACGCTTTGACAAGTTGATCAAAGCATATAGTATATACAGACTTACGGTGAAGCCTGTATTTACAAGAAAGTGAGTGGGAGCACTACAACATTTCTGATAAATATATGTGAATGACATATTGTTAATTGGAAATAATGTAGAATTATTTTGTAAAGCATAAAGGAGTGTTTGAAAGGAGTTTTTTCAAAGAAAGACCTCGGTGAAGCTGCTTACATATTGAGTATCAAGATCTATAGAGATAGATCAAGACGCTTGATAAGTGTATTCAATAAGTACATACCTTGACAAGATTTTGAAGTAGTTCAAAATGTAACAGTCAAAGAAAGAGTTCTTGCCTGTGTTACAAGGTGTGAAATTGAGTAAGACTCAAAACCCGACCACGGCAAAAGATAGAAAGAGAATGAAAGTCATTTCCTAAGCCTCAGCCATAGATTCTATAAAGTATGCCATGCTATGTACCAGATCTATTGTATACCCTACACTGTGTTAAGCAAGGGAGTACAATAGTGATCTAGGAAGTAGATCACTGGACATCGGTCAAAATTATCCTTAGTAAAATAAGGATATGTTTCTCGATTATGGATGTGACAAAAAGGTTCGTCGTAAAAGGTTACGTCGATGCAAGTTTTGACACTAATCTAGATGACTCTAAGTCTCAATCTAGATACATATTGAAAGTGGGAGCAATTAGCTAAAGTAGCTCCGTGCAGAGCATTGTAGACATAGAAAATTGCAAAATACATAACAGATCTGAATGTGGCAGACCCGTTGACTAAACTTCTCTCACAAGCAAAACATGATCACACCGTAGTACTCTTTGGGTGTTAATCACATAGCGATGTGAACTAGATTACTGAATCTAGTAAACCTGGGTGTTGGTCACATATCGATGTGAACTATGGGTGTTAATCACATGGTGATGTGAACTATTGCTATTAAATCACATGGCGATGTGAACTAGATTATTGACTCTAGTGCAAGTGGGAGACTGAAGGAAATATGCCCTAGAGGCAATAATAAAGTTATTATTTATTTCCTTCCATGTCATGATAAATGTTTAATATTCATGCTAGAATTGTATTAACTGGAAACATAATACATGTGTGGATACATAGACAAACAGAGTGTCACTAGTATGCCTCTACCTGACTAGCTCGTTAATCAAAGATGGTTATGTTTCCTAACGATGAACAAAGAGTTGTTATTTGATTAACGAGGTCACATCATTAGTTGAATGATCTGATTGACATGACCCATTCCATTAGCTTAGCACCCGATCGTTTAGTATGTTGCTATTGCTTTTATCCATGACTTATACATGTTCCTATGACTATGAGATTATGCAACTCCCGTTTACCGTAGGAACACTTTGTGTGCTACCAAACGTCACAACGTAACTGGGTGATTATAAAGGAGTACTACAGGTGTCACCAAAGGTAGATGTTGGGTTGGCGTATTTCGAGATTAGGATTTGTCACTCCGATTGTCGGAGAGGTATCTCTGGGCCCTCTCGGTAATGCACATCACTTAAAGCCTTGCAAGCATTGCAACTAATGAGTTAGTTGCGGGATGATGTATTACGGAACGAGTAAAGAGACTTGCCGGTAACGAGATTGAACTAGGTATTGGATACCGACGATCGAATCTCGGGCAAGTAACATACCGATGGACAAATGGAACAACGTATGTTGTTATGCGGTCTGACCGATAAAGATCTTCGCAGAATATGTAGGAGCCAATATGGGCATCCAGGTCCCGCTATTGGTTATTGACAGGAGACGTATCTCGGTCATGTCTACATTGTTCTCGAACCGTAGGGTCCGCACGCTTAAGGTTTCGATGACAGTTATATTATGACTTTATGAGTTTTGATGTACCGAAGGAGTTCGGAGTCCCGGATGAGATCGGGGACATGACGAGGAGTCTCGAAATGGTCGAGACGTAAAGATCGATATATTGGACGACTATATTCGGACATCGGAAAGGTTCTGAGTGATCCGGGTATTTTCGGGAGTATCGGGGAGTTACGGGATTACGGGAGAAGTAATGGGCCTTGATGGGCTTTAGTGGGAAGAAGAAAAAAGGCTGCTGCGCCCCCCCTCTCCTCTAGTCCGAATTGGACTAGGGAAAAGGGGGCCGGCCACCTTTCCTTCTCCTCCTATTCCTTCTCCCTTCCTCCCCTCTTGGTGGACTCCTACTAGGACTTGGAGACCTAGTAGGACTCCACACCCTGGCGCGCCAAACCCTAGGCCGGCCACCCCCTCCCTTGCTCCTTTATATACGGGGGCAGGGGCACCCCATGACACACAATTGATCAACGTGATCGTTCCTTAGCCGTGTGCGGTGCCCCCCTCCACCATATTCCACCTCGGTCATATTGTCGCGGTGCTTAGGCGAAGCCCTGCGTCGGTAGTACATCAAGATCGTCACCACGCCGTCGTGCTGACGGAACTCTTCCCCGACGCTTTGCTGGATCGGAGCCCGGGGATCGTCATCGAGCTGAACGTGTGCCAAGAACTCGGAGGTGCCGGAGTAACGGTGCTGTGATCGGTTGGATCGCGAGGAGAACGTATGACTACTTCCTCTACGTTGTGTCAACGCTTCCGCTTCGGTCTACGAGGGTACGTAGACTACACTCTCCCCTCTCGTTGCTATGCATCACCATGATCTTGCGTGTGCGTAGGAATTTTTTTGAAATTACTACGTTCCCCAACAGTGGCATCCGAGCCTAGGTTTTTATGGTTTGATGTTATGCACGAGTAGAACACAAGTGAGTTGTGGACGATATAAGTCATACTGCCTACCAGCATGTCATACTTTGGTTCGGCGGTATTGTTGGACGAGACGATCCGGACCAACCTTACGCGTACTCTTACGCGAGACCGGTTCCCTCGACGTGCTTTGCACATAGATGGCTTGCGGAAGACTGTCTCTCCAACTTTAGTTGAACCAAGTGTGGCTACGCCCGGTCCTTGAGACGGTTAAAACGGAGTCTATTTGACAAACTATCGTTGTGGTTTTGATGCGTAGGTAAGATGAGTTCTTTCTTAAGCCCGTAGCAGCCACGTAAAACTTGCAACAACAAAGTAGAGGACGTCTAACTTGTTTTTGCAGGGCATGTTGTGATGTGATATGGTCAAGACATGATGCTAAATTTTATTGTATGAGATGATCATGTTTTGTAAACCAAGTTATCGGCAACTGGCAGGAGCCATATGGTTGTCGCTTTATTGTATGCAATGCAATCGCGATGTAATGCTTTACTTTATTACTAAGCGGTAGTGATAGTCGTGGAAGCATAAGATTGGCGAGACGACAACGATGCTACGATGGTGATCAAGGTGTCGCGCCGGTGACGATGGTGATCATGACGGTGCTTCAAAGATGGAGATCACAAGCATAAGATGATGATGGCCATATCATATCACTTATATTGATTGCATGTGATGTTTATCTTTTATGCATCTTATCTTGCTTTGATTGACGGTAGCATTATAAGATGATCTCTCACTAATTATCAAGAAGTGTTCTCCCTGAGTATGCACCGTTGCGAAAGTTCTTCGTGCTGAGACACCACGTGATGATCGGGTGTGATAGGTTCTACGTTCAAATACACCGGGTGCAAAACAGTTGCACACACAGAATACTCAGGTTATACTTGAAGAGCTATGCATATAAGATATGACCTCGGAACACGGAGACCGAAAGGTCGAGCGTGAATCATATAGTAGATATGATCAACATAATGATGTTCACCATTGAAACTACTCCATCTCACGTGATGATCGGACATGGTTTAGTTGATTTGGATCACGTGATCACTTAGAGGATTAGAGAGATGTCTATCTAAGTGGGAGTTCTTAAGTAATATGATTAATTGAACTTTAATTTATCATGAACTTAGTCCTGGTAGTATTAGCATATCTATGTTGTAGATCAATAGCTCGCGTTGTTGCTTCCCTGTGTTTATTTTGATATGTTCCTAGAGAAAATTGTGTTGAAAAATGTTAGTAGCAATGATGCGGATTGGATCCGTGATCTGAGGTTTATTCTCATTGCTGCACAGAAGAATTATGTCCTTGATGCACCGCTAGGTGACGGACCTATTGCAGGAGGAGATGCAGACATTATGAACGTTTTGCTAGCTCAATATGATGACTACTTAATAGTTTAGTGCACCATGCTTAACTGCTTAGAATCAGGACTTCAAAGACGTTTTGAACGTCATGGAGCATATGAGATGTTCCAGGAGTTGAAGTTAATATTTCAAGCAAATACCCGAGTTGAGAGATATGAAGTCTCCAACAAGTTCTATAGCTAAAAGATGGAGGAGAATCGCTCAACTAGTGAGCATGTGCTCAGATTGTCTGGGTACTACAATCGCTTGAATCAAGTGGGAGTTAATCTTCCAGATAAGATAGTGATTGACAGAATTCTCTAGTCACCATCACCAAGTTAGTAGAACTTCGTGATGAACTATAATATGCAAGGGATAACGGAAAATATTCCCAAGCTCTTCGCGATGCTAAAATCGGCGTAGGTAGAAATCAAAGAAAAACATCAAGTGTTGATGGTTGACAAGATCACTAGTTTCAAGAAAAGGGCAAAAGGAAAGAAGGGGAACTTCAAGAATAACGGCAAGCAAGTTGCTGCTCAAGTGAAAAAGCCCAAGTCTGGTCCTAAGCCTGAGACTAAGTGCTTCTACTGCAAAGGGACTGGTCACTGGAAGCGGAACTACCCCAAGTGATTGGCGGATAAGAAGGATGGCAAAGTGAACATAAGTATATTTGATATACATGTTATTGATGTGTACTTTACTAGTGTTCATAGCAACCCCTTAGTATTTGGTACTAGTTCAAGTTGCTAAGATTAGTAACTCGAAACGGGAGTTGCAGAATGAACAAAGACTAGTTAAAGGGCAAGGTGACGATGTGTGTTGGAAGTGGTTCCAAGATTGATATGATCATCATCACACACTCCCTATACTTTCGGGATTAGTGTTGAAACTAAATAAGTGTTATTTGGTGTTTGCGTTGAGCATGAATATGATTTGATCATGTTAATTGCAATACAGTTATTCATTTAAGTTAGAGAACAATTGTTGTTCTGTTTACATGAATAAAACCTTCTATGGTCATACACACCAACGAAATTGGTTTGTTGGATCTCGATCGTAGTGATACACATATTCATAATATTGAAGCCAAAAAGATGCAAAGTTAATAATGATAGTGCAACTTATTTATGGCACTGCCGTTTAGGTCATATTGGTGTAAAGCGCATGAAGAAACTCCATGCTGATGGGATTTTGGAATCACTTGATGCTTGCGAACCATGCCTCTTGGGCAAGATGACTAAAACACCGTTCTTCGGAACAATGGAGCAAGCAAAAGATTTGTTGGAAATCATACATACTGATGTATATGGTCCGATGAATGTTAAGGCTCGCGACAAGTATCATTATTTTCTAACCTTCACAGATGATTTGAGCAGATATGGGTATATCTACTTGATGAAACATAAGTCTGAAACGTTTGAAAAGTTTAAAGAAATTTTAGAGTGAAGTGAAAATCATCGTGACAAGAAAATAAGGTTTCTACGATCTGATCGCGGAGACAAATATTTGAGTTACGAGTTTGGTCTTCAATTAAAACAATGTGGAATAGTTTCACAAATTCATGCCACCAGGAACACCACAGCATAATGGTGTGTCCGAACGTCATAACCGTACTTTATTGGATATAGTACAATCTATGATGTCTCTTACCGATCTACCACTATCGTTTTTGGGGTTATGCATTAAAGACAGCTGCATTCACATTAAAAGGGGCACCATCTAAAGTCCGTTGAGACGACACAAAATAAACTGTGGTTTGGCAAGAAACCAAAGTTGTCGTTTCTTAAAGTTTGGGGTTACGATGCTTATGTGAAAAAGTTTCATCCTGATAAGCTCAAACCCAAATCGGAGAAATGTGTCTTCATAGGTACCCAAAGGAGACTGTTGGGTACACCTTCTATCACAGATCCGAAGGCAAGATATTCGTTGCTGAGAATGGATCCTTTCTAGAGAAGGAGATTCTCTCGAAAGAAGTGAGTGGGAGGAAAGTAGAAAACTTGATAAGGTAATTGTACCTTCTCCCTTATTGGAAAGTAGTTCATCACAGAAATCTGTTCTTGTGACTACTACACCAATTAGTAAGGAAGCTAATGATGATGATCATGTAACTTCAAGATCAAGTTACTACCGAATCTCGTAAGTAAACTAGAGTGAGATCCGCACCAGAGTGGTACGGTAATCCTGTTCTGGAAGTCATGTTACTAGACCATGACGAACTTGCGAACTATGAGGAAGCGATGATGAGCCCAGATTCCGCGAAATGGTTAGAGGCCATGAAATCTGAGATATGATCCATGTATGAGAACAAAGTATGGACTTTGATGGATTTGCCCGATGATCGGCAAGCCAAAGAAAATAAATGGATCTTGAAGAGGAAGACGGACACTGATAGTAGTGTTACTATCTACAAAGCTAGAATTGTCGCAAAAAGGTTTTCGACAAGTTCAAGGTGTTGACTACGATGAGAGTTTCTCACTCGTGTCTATGCTTAAGTCTGTCCGAATCATGTTAGCAATTGCCGCATTTTATGAAATCCGGCAAATGGATAAACAAAACTACATTCCTTAATGGATTTATTAAAGAAAGAGTTGTATACGATGCAACTAGAAGGTTTTGTCGATCCTGAAGGTGTTAACAAAATATGCAAAGCTCCAGCGATCCATCTATGGACTGGTACAAGCATCTCGGAGTTGGAATACACGCTTTGACAAGTTGATCAAAGCATATAGTATATATAGACTTACGGTGAAGCCTGTATTTACAAGAAAGTGAGTGGGAGCACTACAGCATTTCTGATAAATATATGTGAATGACATATTGTTAATTGGAAATAATGTAGAATTATTCTGTAAAGCATAAAGGAGTGTTTGAAAGGAGTTTTTTCAAAGAAAGACCTCGGTGAAGCTGCTTACATATTGAGTATCAAGATCTATAGAGATAGATCAAGACGCTTGATAAGTGTATTCAATAAGTACATACCTTGACAAGATTTTGAAGTAGTTCAAAATGTAACAGTCAAAGAAAGAGTTCTTGCCTGTGTTACAAGGTGTGAAATTGAGTAAGACTCAAAACCCGACCACGGCAAAAGATAGAAAGAGAATGAAAGTCATTTCCTATGCCTCAGCCATAGATTCTATAAAGTATGCCATGCTATGTACCAGATCTATTGTATACCCTACACTGTGTTAAGCAAGGGAGTACAATAGTGATCTAGGAAGTAGATCACTGGACATCGGTCAAAATTATCCTTAGTAAAATAAGGATATGTTTCTCGATTATGGATGTGACAAAAAGGTTCGTCGTAAAAGGTTACGTCGATGCAAGTTTTGACACTAATCTAGATGACTCTAAGTCTCAATCTAGATACATATTGAAAGTGGGAGCAATTAGCTAAAGTAGCTCCGTGCAGAGCATTGTAGACATAGAAAATTGCAAAATACATAACGGATCTGAATGTGGCAGACCCGTTGACTAAACTTCTCTCACAAGCAAAACATGATCACACCGTAGTACTCTTTGGGTGTTAATCACATAGCGATGTGAACTAGATTACTGAATCTAGTAAACCCTTTGGGTGTTGGTCACATATCGATGTGAACTATGGGTGTTAATCACATGGTGATGTGAACTATTGCTATTAAATCACATGGTGATGTGAACTAGATTATTGACTCTAGTGCAAGTGGGAGACTGAAGGAAATATGCCCTAGAGGCAATAATAAAGTTATTATTTATTTCCTTCCATGTCATGATAAATGTTTATTATTCATGCTAGAATTGTATTAACTGGAAACATAATACATGTGTGGATACATAGACAAACAGAGTGTCACTAGTATGCCTCTACCTGACTAGCTCGTTAATCAAAGATGGTTATGTTTCCTAACCATGAACAAAGAGTTGTTATTTGATTAACGAGGTCACATCATTAGTTGAATGATCTGATTGACATGACCCATTCCATTAGCTTAGCACCCGATCGTTTAGTATGTTGCTATTGCTTTTATCCATGACTTATACATGTTCCTATGACTATGAGATTATGCAACTCCCGTTTACCGTAGGAACACTTTGTGTGCTACCAAACGTCACAACGTAACTGGGTGATTATAAAGGAGTACTACAGGTGTCACCAAAGGTAGATGTTGGGTTGGCGTATTTCGAGATTAGGATTTGTCACTCCGATTGTCGGAGAGGTATCTCTTGGCCCTCTCGGTAATGCACATCACTTAAAGTCTTGCAAGCATTGCAACTAATGAGTTAGTTGCGGGATGATGTATTACGGAACGAGTAAAGAGACTTGCCGGTAACGAGATTGAACTAGGTATTGGATACCGACGATCGAATCTCGGGCAAGTAACATACCGATGGACAAATGGAACAACGTATGTTGTTATGCGATCTGACCGATAAAGATCTTCGCAGAATATGTAGGAGCCAATATGGGCATCCAGGTCCCGCTATTGGTTATTGACAGGAGACGTATCTCGGTCATGTCTACATTGTTCTCGAACCGTAGGGTCCGCACGCTTAAGGTTTCGATGACAGTTATATTATGACTTTATGAGTTTTGATGTACCGAAGGAGTTCGGAGTCCCGGATGAGATCGGGGACATGACGAGGAGTCTCGAAATGGTCGAGACGTAAAGATCGATATATTGGACGACTATATTCGGACATCGGAAAGGTTCTGAGTGATCCGGGTATTTTCGGGAGTATCGGGGAGTTACGGGATTACGGGAGAAGTAATGGGCCTTGATGGGCTTTAGTGGGAAGAGGAAAAAAGGCTGCTGCGCCCCCCTCTCCTCTAGTCCGAATTGGACTAGGGAAAAGGGGGCCGGCCACCTTTCCTTCTCCTCCTATTCCTTCTCCCTTCCTCCCCTCTTGGTGGACTCCTACTAGGACTTGGAGACCTAGTAGGACTCCACACCCTGGCGCGCCAAACCCTAGGCCGGCCACCCCCTCCCTTGCTCCTTTATATACGGGGGCAGGGGGCACCCCATGACACACAATTGATCAACGTGATCGTTCCTTAGCCGTGTGCGGTGCCCCCCTCCACCATATTCCACCTCGGTCATATTGTCGCGGTGCTTAGGCGAACCCCTGCGTCGATAGTACATCAAGATCATCACCACGCCGTCGTGCTGACGGAACTCTTCCCCGACGCTTTGCTGGATCGGAGCCCGGGGATCGTCATCGAGCTGAACGTGTGCCAAGAACTCGGAGGTGCCGGAGTAACGGTGCTGTGATCGGTTGGATCGCGAGGAGAACGTACGACTACTTCCTCTATGTTGTGTCAACGCTTCCGCTTCGGTCTACGAGGGTACGTAGACAACACTCTCCCCTCTCGTTGCTATGCATCACCATGATCTTGCGTGTGCGTAGGAATTTTTTTGAAATTACTACGTTCCCCAACAGTTTTCTACCCTTATCTCCAGCAAGTTTATATTTAGCATTCATATGCTCAATGTTTTCCTTAGCTAACTCATGCATTTTTAAAATCAATTCAGAACGTTCTTTAGCATCAAAATTAACCTTCTCCGAAGATGGAAGAGGCAACAAATCAATAGGTGCACGAGGTAGGAAACCATACACAATTTCAAAAGGGCACATCTTAGAAGTAGAATGCAATGAACGATTATAAGCAAATTCAATATGAGGCAAGCATTCTTCCCACATTTTCTTATTATTCTTCAAAACATCCCTAAGCATAGTAGACAATGTTCTATTGACTACTTCAGTTTGTCCATCAGTTTGGGGGTGACAAGTAGTACTAAAAAGCAGTTTAGTCCCCAACTTAGCCCATAAACATCTCCAAAAGTGGCTAAGAAATTTAGTATCACGATCTGAAACAATAGTATTTGGCACACCATGCAAGCGAATAATTTCACGAAAGAACAAATTAGCAACATTAACAGCATCATCGCTTTTATGACATGGTATAAAGTGTGCCATTTTCGAGAATCTATCCACGACAAAAAATATGATATCCCTCCCCTTCTTTGTTTGAGGTAAACCTAAAACAAAGTCCATAGATATATCCTCCCAAGGAACACTAGGCACAGGCAAAGGCATATATAAACCATGAGGATTGAGTCGTGACTTAGCTTTTTGACATGTAGTGCAGCGAGCAACAAAACGCTCAACATCCCGTCTCATCTTTGGCCGAAAGAAATGTGTAGCAAGTATATCCTCCGTCTTCTTCACGCCAAAGTGTCCCATTAGTCCTCCTCCATGCGCCTCCTGCAACAACAAAAGACGAACGGAGCTAGCTGGAATGCATAGCTTGTTAGCACAAAACACAAATCCATCGTTAACGACGAACTTGTTCCATGTTCTACCTTCTTTACAATTATGCAATACATCTTTAAATTCAGCATCATGCACATATTGATCCTTGATGGTCTCCAAACCAAATATTTTAAAATCAAGTTGTGAAAGCATAGTATAACGACGAGACAATGCATCAGCAATAACATTTTCTTTACCCTTCTTGTGTTTAATGACATAAGGGAAAGTCTCAATGAATTCAACCCATTTAGCATGTCTACGGTTCAGTTTTGCTTGACTTTTAATGTGTTTCAAAGATTCATGATCAGAATGTATAACAAACTCTTTGGGCCATGCCATGTTTCTAAAGTCCGAACAAGAGCATATAATTCTTTATCATAAGTAGAATAGTTCAGACTAGGCCCACTCAATTTTTCAGAAAAGTATGCAACAGGTTTGCCATCGTGTAATACCACACCTCCTAATCCAATTCCACTAGCATCACATTCAAGCTCAAAAGTCTTATTAAAATGAGGAAGTTGGAGTAAAGGAGCATGTGTCAACTTATATTTCAATACCGTGAAGGCTTCTTCCTGTGCGGTACCCCAAACAAAAGCACATCCTTCTTTGTAACCTCATTGAGAGGTGCAGCAATGGTGCTAAAATCTCTCACAAAACGCCTATAGAAACCTGCGAGTCCAAGAAAACTCCTCACTTGTGTGACCGTTTTGGGCTGCGGCCAACTCTCAATAGCTTCAATCTTGGCTTTATCAACTTCAATTCCCTGTGGAGTAACAACATAGCCAAGAAAAGATACTCGGTCGGTGCAAAAGGTGCACTTCCCAAGGTTACCGAACAAACGTGCATCACGTAGAGCATTAAAAACAGCACATAAATGTTCCAAATGTTCTTCCAAAGATATGCTATAAATCAGTATATCATCAAAATAGACTACCACAAATCGTCCAATGAAAGCATGTAAAACTTCGTTCATTAGTCTCATGAAAGTACTAGGTGCATTAGTTAACCCAAAAGGCATGACTAACCACTCATATAAACCAAACTTAGTTTTAAATGCTGTTTTCCATTCATCTCCCAATTTCATACGAATTTGATGGTATCCACTACGCAAATCAACTTTGGAGAATATTGTAGAGCCACTCAATTCATCAAGCATATCATCTAGCCTAGGAATAGGATGACGATAATGAATAGTAATATTATTGATGCCTCTACAATCAACACACATACGCGACGTACCATCCTTTTTAGGCACTAGTATAATAGGAACAACACAAGGACTAAGAGATTCGCGTATATAACCTTTGTCGAGAAGCTCCTGTACTTGACGCATAATCTCCTTCGTCTCCTCTGGATTGGTACGGTATGGTGCACGGTTGGGTAGCGATGCACCGGGAATTAAGTCAATTTGATGCTCAATCCCTCGAATAGGTGGTAATCCCGGTGGCACGTCTTGTGGGAAGACGTCAGCGAACTCCTGCAAAATGTTAGTGACAGCAGGGGGCAAAGAGGAAGGCACGTCCTCGAATGAGACTAATGCCTCTTTGCACACAAAAGCATAGCAAACAGATTTGCTAGAATCTAGCTCATCAATATCAGATTTGGTGGCAAGTAAGCATGCACTTTTCAGTTTAATTTTAGAAGCAACATTAGATGGTTTATTATTAGCCTTCATTTGTTGCTCAAATTCTTTTGCCACAATCTGATTTTCACTCTTATCTTTCTCCTGTTTTGCCTTATTAGCTCTATTAATATCATCTTTCAAAATGGAATCAGGAGTCATACGAAGCAAAGTAATATTTTTATCCTTATGAACAAGAGTATACTGATTGTTTCTACCATGGTGTACAGAATTTTTATCAAATTGCCATGGTCTACCAAGTAATAAGGAACATGCTTGCATAGGTACCACATCACAATCAACATAATCAGCATATGTAGAGATACTAAAATGCACACGAACAGTACGTGTTACCTTAACCTTGCCGCTGTTGTTGAACCATTGGATGTAGTAAGGATGTGGATGTGGTCTTGTGGTGAGAGAAAGCTTCTCCACCATCTCCATGCTAGCCAAGTTGTTGCAGCTCCCTCCATCTATGATGACGCGAATAGAACGTTCCTTCACAACTCCCTTTGTATGGAACAAATTATGCCTCTGATTTTTCTCAGCTTGTGTAACCTGCACACTCAAAACATGTTGAGCAACTAAACATTCATACCTGTCAGCATCTTCAGCAGCCATGTATTGTGTCTCATGATCAGAATCATCTCCACCGTGTTCTTCATGTGTAATAAGAGCTAAAGTCTCCTCATCATAGTCACTAGCAGACTCATACCCACCATCCTCAGTAACAATCATCACATGCTTAGATGGACATTCTCTCGCATAATGACCTCCACCCTTGCAACGTCGACAAATAATATCATGTGTTTGCCCTGTTGAATCCATGGATGAAGAAGAGCTCTTTGCAGGCCCAGAAGGTGTGCTCTTGGCAGGTAGTGGTGATTGTGCCTGCTTTATTTTATCACGGTTGGAGGTGGCAGCTGACGGAGGTGCCGGTGTAGCAGAACGTGTGGAAGTAGATGATGCACGTGGTGTCCATGATGAAGGTCGACCAACAGAAAAGTTAGTTCGCGCCAATGCCTGTCGATCCTGCACTTCACGTTCAGCTTTACAAGCAAGATGGAATAAACGAGTGATATTATTATAATCCTTATAGTCTAGAATGGTCTGAATCTCTCTATTTAATCCACCTAGAAAACGTGCAAGCATAGCTTCATTCTCCTCAACAATACCACATCTAATCAAGCCAGTTTGTAATTCCTGATAATATTCTTCTACATAATTTGTTCCTTGTCTTAAGCGCTGCAATTTTTGAAGTAATTCACGTTGATAATATGGTGGAACCCAACGAGTACACATAGCAGTTTACAAAGCAGCCCAAGTAGCTGGAACAGGATATAATCTACAATGTTCAGACCACCAAACACATGCAAAGCTAGTGAAAGCACAAACAGCAGCAGGAACACGTCTCTCCTCAGGATATTGTAAACATGTAAATCGTTGTTCAGTTTCTAACTCCCAAGTAAGATATATATCAGGAACATATCTACCCTCAAATGGTGGAATATTCAATTTCAGTTTAGGGAGATGGTCATGATCTCATACCTGAGGGGGAGCCCTAACGTTGCCATTATTTGCATGTGGACGACCTGGTGGTTGTGGTGCTGGTGGTTGCACGTAGTTCTAATTTTGATCAACCTCATCCTCGTAATATCCCACATAATCATCCTCCTCCGCATCAGCACCAGGAGCCACAGAAGTATCAACAGCAGCACCAACAGGTTGGCCAAGCGCAAGAGGAACATGGGTCGCTCGGCGGAGGGCTATTTCGCGATGTGGAGGTAGTCGCCGTCGTCGTCGTCGTCGTCGTCGTCGTCGTCGTCGTTGTGGTTGTTGTTGTTGTTGTTGTTGTTGTTGTTGTTGTTGTTGTTGTTGTTGTTGTTGTTGTTGTTGTTGTTGTTGTTGTTGTTGTTGTTGTTGTTGTTGTTGTTGTTGTTGTTGTTGTTGTTGTTGTTGTTGTTGTTGTTGTTGTTGTTGTTGTTGTTGTTGTTGTTGTTGTTGTTGTTGTTGTTGTTGTTGTTGTTGTTGTTGTTGTTGTTGTTGTTGTTGTTGTTGTTGTTGTTGTTGTTGTTGTTGTTGTTGTTGTTGTTGTTGTTGTTGTTGTTGTTGTTGTTGTTGTTGTTGTTGTTGTTGTTGTTGTTGTTGTTGTTGTTGTTGTTGTTGTTGTTGTTGTTGTTGTTGTTGTTGTTGTTGTTGTTGTTGTTGTTGTTGTTGTTGTTGTTGTTGTTGTTGTTGTTGTTGTTGTTGTTGTTGTTGTTGTTGTTGTTGTTGTTGTTGTTGTTGTTGTTGTTGTTGTTGTTGTTGTTGTTGTTGTTGTTGTTGTTGTTGTTGTTGTTGTTGTTGTTGTTGTTGTTGTTGTTGTTGTTGTTGTTGTTGTTGTTGTTGTTGTTGTTGTTGTTGTTGTTGTTGTTGTTGTTGTTGTTGTTGTTGTTGTTGTTGTTGTTGTTGTTGTTGTTGTTGTTGTTGTTGTTGTTGTTGTTGTTGTTGTTGTTGTTGTTGTTGTTGTTGTTGTTGTTGTTGTTGTTGTTGTTGTTGTTGTTGTTGTTGTTGTTGTTGTTGTTGTTGTTGTTGTTGTTGTTGTTGTTGTTGTTGTTGTTGTTGTTGTTGTTGTTGTTGTTGTTGTTGTTGTTGTTGTTGTTGTTGTTGTTGTTGTTGTTGTTGTTGTTGTTGTTGTTGTTGTTGTTGTTGTTGTTGTTGTTGTTGTTGTTGTTGTTGTTGTTGTTGTTGTTGTTGTTGTTGTTGTTGTTGTTGTTGTTGCTGTTGTTGTTGCTGTTGTTGTTGTTGTTGTTGTAGAGGTGCGTTAGGTGCACCCGGTGGTGGAAGACGCGTGAGCAATTCATTAAACTTGTTATCGAGCTTTGTTTCGAACGTCTTCTCCATGCCATCTATCTTCTCCAGGGCCTCTTCAAATCTGTTTAGCACATCTTGCACCTGTCCACTCATCATTTGATGAAACTTATCATGAAGCTCCTTGTTCGTCAAGTTCTCCCAGTCAGTCTCGTCGGCTTGTGATCCTGGCATGGTTAGCAGCAATAGAAACAAACAAGAATATGATCCTACAGACTACTAACAAGTGGTGGTGGTGGCGGGTGTCACAAATCCGTCAAGCAAATCTCAAATTCTTACCAGTTCTTACCAAACAGCAGGCGGTGATCGGCAACCGTTGTAGTCAAAACTCTCAAAAGCTTGGATAGAGCGATTGCCAGGGAAAGTCAAACGCACGACGTAGATGTATGTGGAGCTGGGAAGGCTTATAGTATGGTAGCAAAAAGGGTCAGCAATAATCAATTCAGAGATGCAAAGTTGAATAAACACTCAACGACGGTACTGTGCTGGTCCAAGGCTAGACCGTGCTAGAGACGCGAGCCTAGAATACTAACAAAATCACGGCGCCGCACGGAAACAAGGAAAAAGCACACTCTGGAAAAAAATTCGCTCTGTTTTTTTTGGGCTCCTCTTTTTTTTGCAAAAAATCACTATAATGGCGATTGTCTCAAAACTCTTCCCAGGTAAAACTAACAGGATGGGTACGAATTTTTTTGTGACAATTTTTCCAGAAATCAGGGCAGCGACGACGAAAAAGTGCGACAAAAAATCACTATGATGGCGAGTGTTTCAAAAGACTCAGAACAGCCTAAAAATAGGATAGGGAAAAAATATTTTCAGTCGCCGAAATTTTGGCCGATTTTTTTTTCCCGAGACCTACTCAGGCAAGGAAACACAAAACGAAAACTAGATGGATCATGAAAACAAACCTAATATGAAAAGAACTGGGATTGGTGGTGGATATATGATGGTAAGATATGGCAGCGGTGGTGGATATGGATACGGATTGGTGGTGGTATATGGATACGGATCGGTGGTGGTATATAGATACGGATTGGTGGTGGTATATGGATACTGATTGGCGGTGGCGGATAAGCAGTGGTGGTAGATGGCAAGGCGATGATGATCGTGTGGCGGCGGCGTGACAACTAATGACCAGAACTCGAAACTCTAAAAGACTAGACTCTAAGACCAGCAACTTGACACGATGATGCAACCGCAAATTCAACAAAGCAAAAACCCTAAAAAGATTATGCAAAGGCTCAGATTGGTTCGGATATGATGAACTAACCCTAATTTTTTTTGTGGCTTTTTCGTGGACTCTAGGTATGAAGAACAGACTCGATCTAATCTACGAAAAACTGTAAAATCTCACTGAGCAACCTGGAAATCTGATACCACTTGATTGAGGCAAAGGTGTCCCGTCTTTCGATGAGATGGTGGCTATCGTTTGGAGGAAGTCGACTTTGACGATCCGACTACGAACGTGCGAGGACGTCGCACCTTAGCAATCGCTAAACCAACTCCGAGAGGTTATTGACCACGCCGGAGCACGATCAACCTGACCACGAAGGTCTGTTTCCTGCAGGCAAACGAAGAACAAGCAAGAAAGTAAGATTGCAATCTGGATATTGCGAATATAAGAGGAAAGCTTTATTGATCAAGGTGGGGTTCTGTGACGCCTTGGTCTGGTCGTTGAACACAAACGAAGTACGCGAAGTTGCAGCTATGGCGAACTTTTAGTCTAAACAAAACCCGAAGTCTAAACGGTGCCCTAAGGGCTGTATATATGGAGGAAGAGGGGGGGGGGGAATTTCGTGGCCCTTGGGGAAGGGGTCCGAAACCAACCCTATCTCTTGTTTCCCCATACATACGGACTCTAAAAACAACCTATACTTATGTATTTCGAAATTACATGGGCCTGGCCCAATAATAAGGTGACGCAGCACCTAGAATAGCCTCTGGACGAAGTTTATGAAGTGGCATCTTGTATATTTCGTCCAAGGCTTCATGCACTCATTATGGTGGCTTCAATGTCCTGCAATCATCACCTGTAACTCCGTTCTTGTTTCACTTGCGCATGCCATCAACTCCATGCTTGTTCTTGCTCCAATGTTCATCCCTCTTATCCATGCCAGGCCCTTCATTTGTAAGCAAAACAAATGTATCCGATTTAGGCAGCATCATATTCTCATGAACATTAGAATCATTACCAAGAAACGAAAGTAGTTGATAATTTAATTGGCGTGCGCGAGCTCTAGTAATTGGTCCAGTATATGTAGTATTACGGGTTGTGGGTGTAACAATGGTATTGATGTCCTCATCAACATATCTACCCTCAAATGGTGGAATATTCAATTTCAGTTTAGGGAGATGGTCATGATCTCGTACCTGAGGGGGAGCCCTAACATTGCCATTATTTGCATGTGGACGACCTGGTGGTTGTGGTGCTGGTGGTTGCACATAGTTCTGATGTTGATCAACCTCATCCTCGTAATCTCCCACATAATCATCCTCCTCCACATCAGCAGTAGGAGCCACAGAAGTATCAACAGCAGCACCAGCAGCTTGGCCAGGCTAAAGAGGGACACGGCTCGCTCGACGGAGGGCTGTTTCGCGACTTGGAGGTAGTCAATGTTGTGGTTGTAGATGTACGTTAGGTGCTGCCGGTGGTGGTGGTGGAAGACACGCGAGTAATTCATTAAACTTGTTATCGAGCTTTCTTTCGAATGCCTTCTCAATGCTATCTATCTTCTCCATGGCCTCTTCAAATCTATTTAGCACATCTTCCACCTGTCCACTCATCATTTGCTGAAACTTATCATGTAACTCTTTGTTTGTCATGTTCTCCCAGTCAGTCTCGTCGGTTTGTGATCCTGCCATGGTTAGCAGCAATAGAAACACACAAGAATATGATTCTACAGACTACTAGGAAGTGGTGGTGGTGGTGTGATGGACAGTCACAAATCCGTCAAGCAAATCTCAAATTCTTACCAGTTCTTACCCAACAGCAGGCGGTGATCGGCAACCGTCGTAGTCAAAACTCTCAAAGCTTGGATAGAGCGATTACCAGGGGCAGTCAAACGCACGACGTAGATGTATGTGGAGCTAGGAAGGTTTATAATATGGTAGGAAAAAGGGTCAGCAATAATCAATTCAGAGATGCAAAGTTGAATAAACGCTCAACGACGGTACTGTACTAGAGACGCGAGCCTAGAACACTAACAAAATCACGGCACTGCACGTAAACAAGGGAGGAGCACACTCTGAATTTTTTTAATTTTTTTTCACTTTTTTTGCACTTTTTTTTGCTCCGCCACAATTTTTTTTTCGAAAAAGTCTACAAATGTCCTAAAAACTGCCTAGCCAGAATTTTCCAGACTTGGAGTATGGTGTGATCTGGAAATCCAAAATGGAGTAACAAAATACTGTACTCAGAATAGGACTGGTGGCGGAGATGAATCTGGTGGAACTCGAAGTGGTGGCGGAGATGAATCTGGTGGAACTCGGGCTGGTGGCGGATATATGTTGCAGGTGTACTTGGATTGGCATGATGGCGGCGGATATGTGGTGGCGTATATGGACTCGGATTGGCAGTGAATATGTGGTGGTGGTATATGGCAGCTTTCATGATGATGATGCGGTGGTGATATATGGCAGCGGCGACGTGACAACCTGTGAACAGAACTCAAAACTCTAAAGGACTAGACGCTAAGATCAGCAACTTGACACGACGATGCAACCTTCAAATTCAACAAAGAAAATACAGAAAAGATTATGCAAAGGCTCAGATTGGTTCGTATAAGATGAACTAACCCTAAAATTTTTTTTGGCTTTTTCGTGGACTATAGGTATGAAGAACATACTCGATCTAAACTACGAAAAACAGTAAAATCTCACCGAGCAACCTGGCAATCTGATACCACTTGATAGAGGCAAAGGTTCCCGTCTTTCGATGAGATGGTGGCTATCGTTTTGGAGGAAGTCGACTTTGACGATCCGACTACGAACGTGCGAGGACGTCGCGCCTTAGCAATCGCTAAACCAACTCCGAGTGGTTATTGACCACGCCGGAGCCCGATCAACCTGACCACGAAGGTCTGTTTCCTACAGGCAAACGAAGAACAAGCAAGAAACTAAGATTGCAATCTAGATATTGCGAATATAAGAGGAAAGCTTTATTGATCAAGGTGTGGTTCTGTAACGCCTTTGTCTGGTCATTGAAAACAAACGAAGTACGCGAAGTTGCAGCTATGGCGAACTTTTAATCTAAACAAAACCCAAAGTCTTAACATTGGTTCTTTTGCATCAACAATTAATTCATTGGGTGCACTCAAAATTGTTGGTATTTCAGTTGCTTGATCACATGACGCATTCATGACAGTAACATGATTCTCTAAAATAGGTGATACGCTCAAATCAATAGGTAACTCAACACATAATGTATTCAAGTTAACTAGGCATGCGTCATTCTCATGTGAAGTTATATCATCAGTACCTTTACAGTTACCTTGTCGCAAAGATGTAGCTGATGTAGGTACGGATGATGGCAATGTACCATACTCTTGAGAAGATGTCGCGCTCACAATTTGAGGTGTGGTTGCTCTAGTAGGTGCAACGGTGGAGGAACCAAGCGGTGGTGGTGAGCATGAACTAGAATAGTAGTTGTTGTAGTCACCCAATGCATCCTCCTGTAACTGTATCTCAAAGGTACAAGCACGAACATACATACCAGTAATGCAACGAGGAATATACTGAAATCGTGCCTGAATATCATGGTTCAAACCACCAAAAAATCTATTCATTGTATCATCCTCAGATTCTTCTATGTCACAATGATGCATATAAGATTTGAACTCTTGGTAGTAAGCATGAACAGTGTTATTGCCTTTTTTTAATTGTTTCAATTTGCGAAGCAATTCACGACGATAGTAAGGAGGAAAAAATTGTTGTCTCATTACAGATTTCAAAACTTTCCAAGTTGTGGGTTGGTTATCAATGTTTTTCTTACAATGTACACTCCACCAAACAGAAGCAAAACCAGTAAATGCTCTAGTGGTAGCTCGTTGTCGCTCAAGTTCAGAAAAGTCATGGTGACTAAAAACTTGTTCTACTTCAAGCTCCCAAGCTAGATAAATAGCAGGATTAAATCTACCCTCAAATGACGGTAAAGAGATAACCTGACCATGTGCTTGTGTGTGTTGTCCTAACTCTCGTGATGGTGATGATGTGTCCGTCATCCAAGAACTTCTGTCTCTGGAACCTGTCATGATTAGTAGAAACAAGAAACAAAATTCTAGAATAATGTTCCTATGAACTACTAGGATGTGGTTGTAAAGTGCTCACAGTAAAGCAAATATCAATATCTTACAAGTTCTTACCATGCGGCAGGTGGTGACAGGCAACCAGCGGTGTCAAATAACTCTGAAGATTGTGTAAAGCGATTGCCAGGTGAGCGTATGTATACACGGTGTAGAAATATGTGGAGCTTGGAAGGCCAAATATATGGTAGCAAAAGATCAGCAATAATCAATTTAGAGATGCAATGTTGAATAAACGCTCAACGACGGTACTGTGCTGGTCCTAGGCTAGACCGTGCTAGAGACGCAAGCCTAGAACACTAAAAAAATCATGGCACGACGCGTAACAAAGGCGGAGCACACCCTGAATATCTTTTTTTCTCCTTTTTTCACGGAATTTTTTTCACTTTTTTTTCTCTTTTTTCCCTTTTTTTTTTCTTTTTTTTTCTCTCACTTTTTTTTCTTTTTTTGTTTCTCTTTTTTTCACAAACAAGCTAGATAAGATGCAGATTGGATCTAGTGATGACGCGAACGACCTCAAGTATGATTATGACAATGAATGATGGGGAGTACGTGGTGGAAATTGATAGATGGCGGTGGTGGACAGCGGATGCAATAATGACGCGGTGGTGGTATATGGCAACGACAATGAAGATGGTGCGGCGGTGGCGTGACAAACTGTGAACAGAACTCGAAACTCTAAAGTACTAGACACTAAGACCAGCAACTTGACACGACGATGTAACCGCAAATTCAACAAAGCAAAACACTAAAAAGATTATGCAAAGGCTCAGACTGGCTTGGATAAAGGATGAACAGATCTAACTTTTTTGTGTGGCTTTTTCTTGGACAATAGGTAAGAAAATAAATCTAATCTAGGGATAACTGGAAATTCTCACCGAGCAACCTGAAAACTGATACCACTTGATAGAGGCGAGGGTCCCGATCTTTCGATGAGATGATAACTATCGATTTGGTGGAGACGACTTTGACGATCCGACTATAAACGTGCACGACGTTGCGCCTTAGCAATCGCTAAACCAGCTCCGAGAGGTTACTGACGATGCTGGAAGCACGATCAGCCTGACCACGAAGGTCTATTCCTGCAAGCAATCGAAGAACAAGCAAGAATATGATAAAGCAATCTGAATATTGCGAGTATATATGAAGTATTGATGAAAGTGGGGTTTCATAAGCGGTCTTAGTCTGGTCGTTGGACACAAACAAAGTACACGAAGTTGCAACGATGGCTAACTTTTAACTAAATAAAACCCAAGGAAAAAGCTACTAGGTGGATCTACTTATATAGGAGCAAGGGGTGGCGGCCAAGGAGGTGGGAGGATGTCCCAAGGCAGCCTAAAACAGAGCCTAGGTCGTACAAGGCTCATGGGCCCAAGTGGAGGTGATGCAACACCTTTGGACTTGTTGTTTGACTCGGATTCTGTATAGCGTCAGATTGTTTCGTCCATATCTCAATGCTCCGGACGAATTTAAAGGTGAATCCAATTGGAGTGGAAAGAGAACGAAATCTACTTTCCAACAAAAAAAGAATCACCCAATTCGGAGTCCGTATGAAAAAGTTCTTGCCGTTTTGAGTCAGGTATGTCTGTGCAGTCCGAATCTGAATCCAGAACGTGAAAGACTTCGACTCTATCTTCTCTTGGCCCAAAAGTGACGTGAAGGGACTTTTTTAACATCACCTATATTTATCTTTTTCCCTTATATTCATATGTGGATTGTACAAATGTCCCATACACCTGCAATTAGACAAAACACAAAAGTGTGTGAAGTATTTTGTTCTGGATAATATAAATAGATTATTGAATAGTTAACACTAGAAATCACCTGACAAATATGCATGTATGCAATATTTTTGGTCGTATCCAAGGTAGTCATGTCCTCATCACTACTTATATAGGAGCAAGGGGTGGCGGCCAAGGAGGTGGGAGGACGTCCCAAGGCATCCTAACACCTACCCTAGGTGATACAAGGCTCATGGGCCCAAGTGGAGGTGATGCAACACCTTTGGACTTGTTGTTTGACTCGGATTCTGCTGCAGCGTCAGATTGTTTCGTCCATATCTCAATGCTCCGGACGAATTTAAAGGTGAATCCAATTGGAGTGGAAAGAGGACGAAATCTACTGTCCAACAAAAAAAGAATCACCCAATTCGGAGTCCGTATGAAAAAGTTCTTGCCGTTTTGAGTCAGGTATGTCTGTGCAGTCCGAATCTGAATCCAGAACGTGAAAGACTTCGACTCTATCTTCTCTTGGCCCAAAAGTGACGTGAAGGGACTTTTTGAACATCACCTATACTTATCTTTTTCCCTTATCTTCATATGTGGATTGTACAAATGTTCCATACACCTGCAATTAGACAAAACACAAAAGTGTGTGAAGTATTTTTGTTCTGGATAATATAAATAGATTATTGAATAGTTAACACTAGAAATCACCTGACAAATATGCATGTATGCAATATTTTTGGTCGTATCCAAGGTAGTCATGTCCTCATCACTACTTATATAGGAGCAAGGGGTGGCGGCCAAGGAGGTGGGAGGACGTCCCAAGGCAGCCTAACACCTACCCTAGGTCATACAAGGCTCATGGGCCCAAGTGGAGGTGATGCATCACCTTTGGACTTGTTGTTTGACTCAGATTCTGCTGCAGCGTCAGATTGTTTCGTCCATATCTCAATGCTCCGGGCGAATTTAAAGGTGAATCCAATTGGAGTGGAAAGAGGATGAAATCTACTGTCCAACAAAAAAAGAATCACCCAATTCGGAGTCCGTATGAAAAAGTTCTTGCAGTTTTGAGTCAGATATGTCTGTGCAGTCCGAATCTAAATCCAGAACGTGAGAGACTTGGACTCTATCTTCTCTTGGCCCAAAAGTGACGTGAAGGGACTTTTTGAACAACACATAAACTTCTCTTTTTCCCTTATCTTCATATGTGGATTGTACAAATGTCCCATACACCTGCAATTAGACAAAACACAAAAGTGTGAAGTATTTTTGTTCTGGATAATATAAATAGATTATTGAATAGTTGACACTAGAAATCACCTGACAAATATGCATGTATGCAATATTTTTGGTCGTATCCAAGGTAGTCATGTCCTCATCATCCTCCCCTTCTTGAAAATGAAGCCGTCCTCGGCGTTGCTTTATCTGAAATGTGGCTAACAAAAGAGACAAGGTGTACATGTTGTATATGTATATGTCATCAATTATTACTTCCCGTGGAATTTGCACATATGACACATGTATACATGAGTAAGTTTCATAGTGAATAAAATATAAAGCCAAAATATTATCACAAGAAGTAGAAGGCATGAAAGTATTGCAACTCAGTTTGCACATATAAGTGAAGCTCTTATTCATATGAAAAGATTGGCAATATTCATCATTAAACCATCCCAATATTGGTGAATAAACCTTACTTGCATCAAATTTACATGCTACAACATGCTTAAATAAGCCAATATGCAATAAGTCATTTGACACAGTGTCATCACCAAGATTAGAGGTCATATCAAAATGATTAAACATTGGTTCTTTTGCATCAACAGTTAATTCATTGGGTGCACTCAAAATTGTTGGTATTTCAGTTGCTTGATCACATGACGCATTCATGACAGTAACATGATTCTCTAAAATAGGTGATGCGCTCAAATCAACAGGTAACTCAACACATAATGTATTCAAGTTAACTAGGCATGCATCATTCTCATGTGAAGTTATATCATCAATACCTTTACAGTTACCTTGTCGCAAAGATGTAGATGATGTAGGTACGGATGATGGCAATGTACCATACTCTTGAGATGATGTCGCGCTCATAATCTGAGGTGTGGCTACTCTAGTAGGTGCAACGGTGGAGGAACCAAACGGTGGTGGTGAGCATGAACTAGAATAGTAGTTGTTGTAGTCACCCAATGTATCCTCCTGTAACTGTCTCTCAAAGGTACAAGCACGAACATACATACCAGTAATGCAACGAGGAATATACTGAAATCGTGCTTGAATATCATGGTTCAAACCACCAAAGAATCTATTCATTGTATCATCTTCAGATTCTTCTATGTCACAATGATGCATATAAGATTTGAACTCTTGGTAGTAAGCATGAACAGTGTTGTTGCCTTGTTTAAATTGTTCAAATTTGCGAAGCAATTCACGACGATAGTAAGGAGGGAAAAATTGTTGTCTCATTACATCTTTCAAATCTTTCCAAGTTGTGGGTTGGTTATCAATGTTTTTCTTACAATGCACACTTCACCAAACAGAAGCAAAACCAGTAAATGCTCTAGTGGCATCTCGTACTCGCTCAAGTTCAGAAAAGTCATGGTGACTAAAAACTTGTTCTACTTCAAGCTCCCAAGCTAGATAAATAGCAGGATTAAATCTACCCTCAAATGACGGTAAAGAGATGACCTGACCACGTGCTTGTGTGTGTTGTCCCAACTCTCGTGATGGTGATGATGTGTCCGTCGTCCAAGAACTTCTGTCTTCGGAACCTGTCATGATTAGTAGAAACAAGAAACAAAATTCGAGAATAATGTTCCTATGAACTACTAGGATGTGGTTGTAAAGTGCTCACAGTAAAGCAAATATCAATATCTTACAAGTTCTTACCATGCGGCAGGTGGTGACAGGCAAACAGCGGTGTCAAATAACTCTGAAGATTGTGTAAAGCGATTGCCAGGGGAACGTACGTATACACGGTGTAGAAATATGTGGAGATGGGCTTGTTGGGGATATTACTACTGGGCCTAAACCGGCCTATCTGGGCCGGGTTAATTTCATCAATAGCTCAAGAATGTTAAAGCCCAAGAGGCTATGTAAAGGCCCGAGGCCGTAGTCGGTTTAACGTCTGTAGCCGTAAACCGGCCTGTGTACGACTTGTATTGTAAGTTAGGAATAAGCAAGAGACCAACCCGGGTACGAGTATAAACCGGAGATTGGGACTCTATGAACCGACGTCCGTCACCCGTGTATATAAGGGGGCGACCCGATATCGGTTCAGGGGGGGAACCAACAACTCGAAGCCTAGGAGAAGCGATTGCTCCCTAGTCGTCGAGACTTCATCAATTCCAACACCAACTAGACGTAGGCTTTTACCTTCATCGAAGGGGCCGAACTAGTATAATTCTCTGTGTCCTTGTGTCCGCTTTAACCCCTCCGAGTTAACCCGTTGCGATGGCTCCACGACTAAGTCCTTTGGATAGGACATCTGCCGTGACAAACCCACGACAGTTGGCGCCCACCGTGGGGCTATCGCACGATGGTTTCAAATTCTTGGAGGGCCGCTTTGAAGGACTCAAGGGATATGCCGTGGGCCGGATGACCAAGAGTCGCCGCGGTAAGGTTTACATCGACGATGAAGGCTGGGGCCCCGAGGCCGGCTCAGTTGAGTACGGGTACCGGGTCCCCTTTGGCAGTATACAGGTTTTCATCGGCAAGATTGGTGAACCGGGCCCTGAGCTGGACACCTGCACCAACCTCATCGAGACAGCTCAGTGTGCGCGACCTGCTCGGGTTAAGCCAGCCGTAAAGCGTGCCTTTGTGGGAGTCATCCACGGAGGAAATTATGAGGACAGATCAGAATCTGGTGGCGAAACCGTCGTTTGTTCCGGCGATGAGTCGTCAACCGGGGAAACTGAGTCCCTGTATGAAGTGCATGATGGTCGGATTGGGGGCTGTTCCGACGGCAACAGTATTCTGGACCCCTCCGATCTGCCTAGCCGGGTCGGCATATTCATGGCCGGCACCCAAGCAGCGCCTCATTCATCGACGGCCGCAGCAATGGTTTCCGGTTCAACGGCTGCCGGAGCAGGAGGTTTTGTGCGCCCACCGGTTCAAGTATTATCCGATCTGTTCGACGCACTGGCGGCGCTCTTGACAGAGGCTAATCCGGCGGATCGGGATGCTCATAACGCAGAGATTGCAAAGGTGAGAGAACAGATTAGCCAGACCAAGGCGGATCTGGCGACCGGGGAGGTCAGGATGACTGCGGAACGGGCCGCTTTGGACGCACAAGCCTATAAGTTCATGCTGGATCAGAACGCTTCGCAGGAGGTCATGAGGAGGAAATATCGGTCCCGCCTGCCACCGGTTTTTGAAGGAAGGGATCTTTTCAATACTCCTGGAGCAGGGACCAGTAATCAACCAGTGGTAAACCGAGCAGAGGCGCCCGGGACAAGCGCGCCGGTTCAGCCCCGCATAATAGATCTTCCCCGTTATAACCCGGAGCCACGGATTGTGACCACACCCCCGGATCACTACTCCAACCCGCTGGATAATCTTGTTGCTGCGGCAGCGCGTCTAGAGGCTATTCCGGTCGAGGGAGATTCGTTACAGGCAATAGAGACGCGCCGGGTCAAGGAGCTCCTCAGAACGACGCTGGTCCAACAGGAGGCGTATTCATACAGCCGTGAGCGGATTCATTCTACTCCACGTCCAACCCGGAGTTATAGCAGGCACATGGAAGAACAAGCTGAGTCCAGCAATGCACGGCATGGAGTGCCCCGCGGCAACAATCCGGCTCCTGATGCTCAGGAGTTGGTAGACCGGGCCCGTGCACGCAGAGAAGCCGAATTGGCAGCACATCAGACCCGCCAGCTTACGCCGGTTCGTCCCACCACTTCGGTCGAGCCAGGGCTTGCTTCTAGCGCTTTGGGGGTGCCTTGCCTTATACCTGCTTTGCGCAATGTGCGCCTGCCTAAGGACTTCAAGGGGCCGCGCAAGGTACCAAATTATACAGCAGATCAACCCCCGGAGGCATGGGTGGAGAGTTACGAGATGGCCATGGAGATGCTTGACGTAGATGAAGCTGCATGTGCAAAATATTTCACTACGATGCTTGAAGGAACGGCCCGCACTTGGTTAAAAAGCCTGCCGCCCAATACCATCGGTTCATGGGCTCAATTGCGAGCTCGGTTTATCAGTAATTTCAAAGATACGTGCAGGCAGCCCATGTCGATAGTGGACTTAGCCGCCTGTGTCCAAGCGGAAGGAGAGTCAACCACTCATTGGGTGCGCCGCGTTTCGCAAATCTTGCATTCATCAGACCGCATCAATGCTGACACTGCAGTTGTAACTTTGGAAAGCAATTGCCGGTTTGGGCCCTTGAAATTGAAATTAGGATGAATGAAGCGCCATTGCACTGACATAGGGACTCTCATGGATGCTTTGGTAAAGTATGCTGATTCTGATAGTACCAATGATCCCGAGTCTGATGATGAAAAGGCAGGGAAGGGAAAGAAGAACGGCAACTCCAGAGGACAGCAGCATCACCCAGGGAGCAGCATCGGAGGCAAGCGTAAAGCAGATGGTTCCATGGATTTTGTGGCTAACACCAATGTGCAGAACAGGGGCCGGCAGCGTAGGGGCAAAGGCCGCGGTGGCGGACCCAGCCCCAATCCAGAGCGCTTAAATAGTTTGTTGAATCAGCCCTGCCCAAAGCATGGGACGACGGAGGAACCAACAAACCACCTGTGGAAGGATTGTTACATCATGCGAGAGTTCAAGAATTCCAACGCCTTCCGGTATGATCACAATCCTGGTGGCGGTTTAGGATCCGGGCCAAGCCACGGTGGAGGAAACTCCGGTTCAGGGTTTAATGGTAATCCGAGCGGGAATAGCAATCCAGGCGGACATGGTAATCAACATAACCAAAATGGTCAAGGGGGCTATAATCAGCAGCAGTCGGGGTACCAGAGCAATCCGAAGCAGCTAAACAGTGGGCAATATCATGTATTCACCACTAGCTTGGACAAGCGAGACCAGAAGGTCTGGAAGAGGGCAGTTAACTCTGTTGAACCGGCCGTGCCCCGGTACCTACGATGGTCAGAGCAGCCGATCATCTGGAGTAGAGAGGATCACCCACCTCGGGTGGATAGTCCGGGTCAGCTGACTTTAGTGGTGGCGCCTCAGGTAGGAGGTTATAAGTTCACCAAGGTGCTCATGGATGGGGGTAGCAGTATTAACATCCTATACTATGAGACCTTTCGACATATGGGGCTCAAGGATAAGGATTTACGGCCTTCAAACACGGTTTTTCATGGCGTGGTGCCAGGCAAGTCTGCGTACCCCGTGGGCAAGATAGCATTGGAGGTGGCTTTCGGAGATGATCACGATTCCCGATCAGAAACACTGACTTTTGAGGTGGTGAAGATTCAAAGCCCGTACCATGCCCTGTTTGGTCGGCCGGCTTATGCCAAATTCATGGCACGACCCTATTATGTATATCTGCAGCTCAAGATGCCGGGCTACAAGGGAACCATCACGGTTCACGGGAGTCGCAGGATCGCTTTGGAGTGTGAAGAAGGAGATGCCGCTTATGCCGAATCGGTTTGTGCTACTGAGGAGCTCAAATACTACAAAGATAATGTTGATCCGACGGATATGACTCCTTTAAAGAAGCCCACCACAGAGCATGATCCGGCTTTAAAATTCACATCAGCCGCGGAGACCAAGCTTGTTGATTTCATGGCTGGTGATTCATCCAAGCAATTCAGCATCAGTACCAATCTGGATCCAAAATAGGAAAGCGCGCTCATCGAGTTCCTCCGTGAGAATCGGGACATCTTCGCATGGAAACCTTCTGACATGCCAGGTGTACCGAGGTGACTCGCTGAGCACACCCTTAATGTGGATCCTAAATACAAACCGGTGAAACAGTTCCTCCGTCGGTTCAACGAGGAGAGAAGAAAGGCTATTGGAGAAGAGGTGGCCAGGCTCTTAGCAGCTGGCTTCATCGTTGAAGTTTTTCATCTTGAATGGCTTGCTAATCCGGTGCTGGTCCTTAAGAAAAACGACACTTGGCGCATGTGTGTGGACTATACAGATCTTAATAAGGCCTGCCCTGCAGATCCTTTTGCCCTCCCCCGTATTGATCAAATCATTGATGCTACGGCGGGTTGCGAGCGTTTATGTTTTCTGGATGCATACTCCGGTTATCATCAGATTAAGATGGCGGTTAAGGACCAGGAGAAGACGGCGTTCATTACTCCCTTTGGAGCCTTCTGCTATGTATCTATGCCTTTCGGGCTCAAAAGTGCCCAGGCAACTTATCAATGATGTGTGCAAAATTGTCTCCACAAGCAGATTGGCCGTAATGTGCACGCCTATGTGGATGATATTGTGGTCAAGTCAAGGAAGAAGGAAACGTTGGTCGATGATTTGAAGGAGACCTTTGATAACTTAAGGACATACAAGATGATGCTCAATCCGGCCAAATGTGTCTTTGGTGTACCAGCTGGCAAGCTATTGGGTTTCCTGGTGTCCAACAGGGGAATTGAGGCTAATCCGGAAAAAATTACGGCTATCACCTCTCTAGCTAAACCGAAATGCATCAATGACGTCCAACGTCTGGCAGGCCGAATTGCTGCGTTGAGCCGGTTTATCAGCCGCCTCGGAGAGAAAGCAATTCCTCTGTATCAAATGTTGAAAAAGACGGATCAGTTCGTCTGGAATTCTGCCGCTGATCAGGCGTTCGAGGATTTAAAGCGACAGTTGGTCAATCCGCCTGTACTCGCTGCTCCCACTGATAAGGAACCATTGCTGTTGTATGTAGCTGCTAACGCTCGCGCGGTCAGTGTGGCTATTGTGGTAGAGCGGAAGGAGGCAGGCAAAGAATACCCGGTTCAGCGTCCGGTTTATTATATCAGCGAGGTGCTTATTGAATCCAAACAACGATATCCGCATTGGCAAAAGCTAGTATATGGAGTTTTTATGGCAAGTCGGAAGCTGAAACAGTATTTCCAAGGCCACCCTATCACGGTGGTCAGTTCTGCTCCTTTGGGTGATATCATCCAGAACCGAGAAGCGACTGGTCGGATTGCCAAGTGGGCTATTGAGCTTGGACCGCACGGTTTAAAATATGTGCCTCGCACTGCGATAAAGTCTCAGGCATTGGTGGATTTCATCAATGATTGACCGGAGTTGCAAGTCCCTGAAGAGAAGCCGGATCACACTTACTGGACCATTCATTTTGACGGATCACGTCAATTGGAAGGATCGGGGGCTGGAGTCATATTAACTTCCCCACGAGGTGATAAATTTTGTTATGTGCTCCGTTTAATGTTCCCTTGTACTAACAATGCAGCAGAATATGAGGCCTTGCTCCATGGCCTCCGGATGGATAAGGAGATGAATTTAAGCCGGGTTAAGTGCTTTGGCGACTCTGATTTGGTGGCCCACCAGGTGTCTGGTACATGGGATTCTAAAGATCCACTCATGTCTGCTTATCGTCGTGAGGTTGATGTGGTCGCAGGTCACTTCAAAGGTTATCAGGTGGACCATGTGGACCGACGAAAGAACGAGGCGGCAGACGCTTTAAGTCGGCTAGGTTCACAGCGTAAACCGGTACCACCTAATGTATTCCTTGATGTGCTTTACAACCCGTCGGTTCAACTGCCTGGCGAAGCAGATTTGGCGGTTCCTGACCCAGAGGCTCAATTGGTGGCGGCATTACATGTCATCCCGGATTGGACGCTTCCTTACCTGGCGTACATGAACCGAGGGGAGTTGCCAGAGGATGAGACTCTGTCCAGACAGATAGTACGGCGGTCCAAGTCCATGGTAGTTGAAAACGGCGAACTACATCGTCGCAGTGTGACAGGAGCGTTTCAACGGTGCGTATCTCCCGAGGAAGGCCGTGAAATTTTGCGTGAGATCCATGAAGGAGATTGTGGTCACCACGCCGGTTCAAAGTCTTTAGTGGCAAAAGCTTTTCGTCACGGTTTCTATTGGCTGACTGCTCATGCTGATGCGGAGGATCTGGTCAGGCGGTGTGATGGTTGTCAAAAATTCTCAAGGCGCGCTCACGTTCCGGCTCAAGAATTGAGGATGATTCCAATTACTTGGCCGTTTGCAACCTGGGGGCTGGACATGGTTGGGCCTTTCAAAAGGTCCAAGGACAAGAAGACCCACCTTCTGGTGGCGGTGGACAAATTTACAAAGTGGGTAGAGGCAGAGCCCGTTAGCAAGTGTGATGCGGCCACCGCGGTTCGGTTCATCAAAAAAGTGATTTTCCGGTTTGGTTTTCCACACAGTATCATCACAGACAATGGTACCAATTTATCTAAAGGTGCCATGAAAGAGTTCTGTGAACGAGAGCACATCCGCCTTGATGTGTCATCAGTAGCGCACCCACAGTCCAATGGTCAAGCAGAAAGAGCTAATCAGGAGATCTTGAGAGGCATCAAACCCAGGCTTATGGTTCCTTTGCAGCGGACGCCGGGTTGTTGGGTCGAAGAGTTACCCTCTGTGTTGTGGAGCATCAACACCACGCCTAACAGTTCAACTGGGTATACGCCGTTCTTCATGGTTTATGGGGCAGAGGCAGTTCTTCCTAGCGACATCCGTCACGATTCACCTCGTGTGGCGGCTTACGTTGAAGCAGACAACAAAAGTTCTAGACAGGACGCTTTGGACCGGCTAGATGAAGAGCGAGACATAGCAGCTGCCCGCTCAGCGATCTACCAATAGGATCTTCGTCGCTATCACAGTCGTCGGATCAGGACCAGAACCTTTCAAGAGGGAGATTTGGTGCTTCGACTTATTCAAGATCAAACCGAGATGCATAAATTGTCTCCACCTTGGGAAGGGCCTTTCGTGGTTAGCAAGAATCTACACAATGGTTCATACTACCTAATAGATGTTCGAGAGCACAAAGACTCACGCAAATTAGGACAAGAAACCGACAGGCCATGGAATATAGCTCATCTTCGGCCTTACTATACTTGAGCCATGGGCTCTGCTTAAGTATATATCATGACTATGTATATATTATAACAAACCGGATCCTCCACTAAAGCGGGGTATCTGTTCTTTTATATCATGTGTGGTTACACGGGGTTGTCTTTAAGCAACATCCGGTTTACCCCTGGCAAGTCTTAACAAGATCACTTGAGGCTTCCTGTTCAAACATAGGTCGTATTCGAACCAAAGAGAACATAGCTATACTTATGAGGTCATTTGGGGGCTCGGTCGTGTCCGAACCGATGCAATACCTCTTGGTCGGCGAAAGCCACCAGAGTCATTTGGGGGCTCGGTCGTGTCCGAACTGATGCAATACCTCTTGGCCGGCGAAAGCCACCAGAATCATTTGGGGACACGGTCATGTCTGAACCGGTCACGCCTCTTGATCGGCCTACGGGCCTTAGAGTCATTTGGGGGCTTGGTCGAACCCGAACCATAGCAATGCCACTTGGCCGGCGTAATGCCACGCGTCATTTTGGGGTCCTGGCTGACTGGCACCATCGCTACACCTTCCGGGGGCTCGGTTGCGTCTGACCATGGTAATTCCATCTGACCAAGCTCAATAGAGCTCTTCTTTTGCAAAAGGTTTTTGTCACCATTGATGGTTTATTGCCTTTCTCTTAAACCGACAATATTTTACACCGGTTCTACATAGCCAATTTGGCGGAACACGACCTTTCTTTTTTCAACAATCTGAGATTGTTGTTTTGGTTTGAGTTTTTCTGCTAAACATCCTTTTTCGAGCAACAAAAGATTGTTATCAACAAAGGACGGTAAACCGGTGTTATATACACAGGAGCTTGGTTCTCCCACGACGGTTTAAAAGATATCAACTACCGTTTTAACATTGGCCACAAACGCCTATTTCATGCCTACTATATGGCAGTTATTTTGTATCACAAATAGTTTGATCATACTTGCAAGTTTCCTTGCTTATTTACATACAGATTCACAAGCCGGATGATGGTACAACCGCCCTGGTAGTTTAAAATTTTGTGATTGCAGGAGATACAAGATGGCAAAAATAATTCTTCAAAGGAGAATATTAGTACTGAATGCGCGAAGGCATCTCATAAAGCATAAAGTACGGTCTATCCTATTACAAGGCAACATGGTGCCTAAATAAGATGATTGTTTCGTGACAAAGTATCAAAAGGAAACCAATTAAAGCTACCCTCGGTTCACGCCTGTGTGTCATCCCGGTTTGATGATTCTGGATCATCCTGCGCCGCTTCCGCTTCCTCCTCCCTATCCAGCGGCTGGAGGTCAACAGTGGTCCAATCAATACCCATTAAAGCTTGAAAGACAGCTTCCTCATGTATCAGGGACGACGGTTCAATATCAGGGGCATAGGTGTGTTTCCGGATGGGAGGAATTAAGTTTTCCGCTTCAGGGATTGGCGCTGCTACCCGTTTGTTCTGGTTATTATACTGGGGTTGATAATGAGACAAGTTTGCCTCTTCTACCAATTGACAGGCCAGAGGGCGCACTGCCCGGTTTATCTTTCTTAATTCTTCTTCATCGAACTCGGAGCCGTCCTCCTTTAAGCTAGGATAACCTTGAGCCGCTTCAACGGGATCAAAATCAGGCACCCATGCTTTGGCCCGGATTAAGGCATTAATGGCTCCGGTTCGAGCAGCGGATCTTTTTAACTCTTCAATCCGAGCGGGCAGCATCGACAACCTCTTCAGCGTGTCCTGGATCAACGTGGGCGCCGGATTGTTGTGTGAAGCAGTAGTGATAACCCGCTGTGCGCCGGTGTACAGCTGCTCGACTAAAGTATAGGCCGCTTTCAGCTTCATAAGCACATCTGATCCCAGGTGGTTGATGCGAGTGCCTGTAATACGATCAGCAGGTCATAAACCAAGCTGTTTTATAGAAGAATCAGGATTATTACACAAGTAACGCGAGGCTTACCAAAGATGGCGGTAGTCATTGTGTGCACCTGTCGCTTCACGCTGGTCAATTTGTCTGTTACCGGTTTAAGGGCAGATTCTGCATTTTCAATCTTTTTGGTTAAAGCGGCCTTTTCTATGACCCAGTCAGCCCGCTCCTTCTGAAAACCTTCCTTCAATTGTTCCAGTCTGCCTAAAGCGCTGGTTAGTTCCTCTTTGGCTTTGGAAGCTTCTGCTTGCTGGGATTTTATATTCTCTTGAAGATTGGCAATTTGGCTTTCTTTAACCTTCAGTTCAGTCTGCAGTCCGACAGATGTACGGTTTAAACAAAGGAAGTACCAAGCACATAAAAAGTTAGGTACTTTGTACTTGGGGGCTAATGCATATTTGATCTCAAGTTATCAGTTAATTATCAAAGTCCCAAGCACAATACAAGTATTCAGCTCGGCACTTGGGGGCTAATGGCTATTTGTTCTAATGGTATTTCGGATGCTATGGTATGATGATTACAAGTGTTGATTCAATTATGATAAAGTTAAACCGACCCTTGGGGGCTACGGTGATAAGAAGCAGGAGTGAGGGCATGGAAGTTACCTCGAATTTGTCTTTGATCATCTTCACGAGATTGGCTTCATAGTCACGGCTAGTATATAGCCGGTTTAAGTAGCCAGAATGAATGTCCTGAGCACCAAGGGTGGAGTACGTTGCCAGATCAACATCCCATTTTCCTTTACTTAAAGCAGAAATTTCTTCTTTAGCAGTGTGCTTGGCTAAAGCGACGGGATTTCCCGGTTCAGTACAACCTATGCCAGTAATCACGACTTCATCATCTTTGTGGTCGCCGGTCGGGACTGGCACGGTCGGTTTTTCGGCAGGCTTTGAGGAACTAATGGTTTTTTCAGCACGAATTGGACTGGCTGGTTGATCCGTTGGGCCGGAGGGGTTAACAGAGCCTTCTTCGGGAACAACGACTTCATCCTGGACTGATGGGTCATCAATTACATCTTCAGGGATAGTCGCTTCAACATTCGGGACAGTATCTGGTTCAGGAGGAGTGTTTTCTTCTCCTGTTTTGTCTTGGCGAGCTTTTTTGCTCGGCCTTGGTTTAGCTCTGAAAGAAGCAGCAAAGTTAAGGACAACATATGTTGAAGATTATAACAATGGACAACCTGACGAGAAAAACAAGGTTTACCCTAGCACGGTTTTGAGTGGAGGCAGCTGAGTACCAGTTGACTCGCCAGAGGATGAGTGCGAGGTGACCTAATAATCGGAGTCAGACGGATTAAGTGCTTGACGAAAGCAGCCCGCTTTAGGACAAAATTTGACAAGCAAATTAGAGACCTCTGAACGACGTCTCCGAACCGGACTGGTCAGTAAACCGGCGGAGGTAACTACCTGACCGCTGTGTCGGGTTGTACGACGCACCTCGTGCTGACGGGTCTTCATAAGAAAGTGGGGATCCAAGTAAGCAAGAGGATGGGAAAATTTAACTTTGCGGTTCGCCTGACGGATTTTTTGGGAAGGCAGAAGGCTTGAATAAGAAGAAATAGTAATTACCTCTGCATCATCAGCATGGCTCGCTTCGGCATCATCCTGACAAATTGCATCGTCAATAAACTGCACAAACAATAAACCGAGGGAGTCAAGTTTAGCTTCAAAACCCGGATTACCCACCTCATCATCGGCAGGATCGGAAGAGGCCGTGGTTTTCCTCTTGTGAGCAGACTTTTTGACGACTCTCATCTTAGGCCGGGTCGGTTTCTCCGGTTTATCCGCCTTTCCTTGAGGGAGTTTTTTGCTCCAAAACGGGTCATCACCCTGCATCAACAGATATTAGAATCAATCATACGCACACAAGATAACATCAGACTTAATGAGAAGAAATTTTGATTTACCGCTGGTGGTTTATTGATGGCGCAGAAGGGACGAAGGCCAGTTCGTGCACAGACGCGTTCCGGTTCATTTAGAATCTTCTTTACGGTTTCGGTGACCTCTTCATCCATAAGCTGGATGTTTACATGACGTAACGGATCATCAACACTGCCTGTGTATTCGCACATAAAACCAGAGCGTTGACTGAGTGGCAGTATACTCCAAGATATCCAGCAACGAGCGAGGTCGACTCCTGTTAAACCGTTGGCCATGAAGGCTCTGAGTTTGGACAGTTGGGGAGCGTAATTACTCCTCTCTTTAGCAGTCAACCTCTGAGGAAAGGGGTGAGTGTTGCTGAGCCGTTCTGGACGAAAACCGGGCAGGATATTCTCGTTCTCTGGGGAGGTGTCTTTATAGTAAAACCAAGAGTTATTCCACTCTTGGGGGTGACTATGCAGTTTCGCATGAGGGTAAGTGACCTCTTTCCTCTTCTGGATTGACACGCCACCCAGTTCCATGTTGGAGCCATCAGTAAATTATGTGCGGCGGTTTAAGTGAAAGCAATCTCGGAACAACTCAACTGTAGGTTCCTCTTGAAAGAACACCTCACAGAGCACTTGGAAGTGGCATATGTTAGTGACAGAATTGGGACCAATATCTTGTGGATGGAGTTGGAAATTAGCCAAAACGTCGCGATAAAATTTTGAACCGGGCGGGTTGAAACCGCGGGATAAGTGATCCGCGAACACAACGACTTCTCCATCTCGGGGTGTAGGGGGGCACTCTTTGCCTGGCACCCTCCAATGAATCGCGTTTTTGCTGCTCAAAGAACCGGTCAGGACCAGATTATTCAGTTGAGTTTCCGTGACCCGGGAAGGAGCCCAGTTGCACTCATACACTTGCTTAGCCATGGGGAAGTCTACAAAATGAAAATGATTCCGGTTCAGGACTTATGTTCTGCACAGATTTTTGTCATGTCGATGCTATCAATGTTAAACCGGAAGAAATCAATTACAATCTGACATTGGTAAAGCGGTGCGGTCTATCAAAGGATTACTGGCGGTTCAACAAGGGGACTAATGGTATGTACCGATTTGGTGATCTTCTACAACAAGGCTAAACCGCTGGATCTAAGACCGTGGAACAGTTGGAAATGCAAAAGAGCAGGTGTGCGGAAACAGGTTTCACATTGTCTCAGTGTGATATTGGATCTGAGGCGATCTCATACAAGGGGTAAAAACTCATGAGTTTTTGAAGATTGTGCAAGAACAGCAAGGTCAAACTGTAGATCAGATCTACGGTCTAGGTATATTACCCTGAAAACAGAGGTGGAAAACTGCTACTGAACGGAGCAAAAGTCGCGGGGTCATCTGAAGGTATATCCCAGTTTAAATGCGAAGAACGTGAGGAACGCGAAGAACGCGAAGAACTCGAGGAACGGGAAGAACACAGTAAACCCTAGAGGCGGATCTGAGTTGAGAAGGTGGGGATCTCACCGGAGCTCCGAGGGGTGCGGAAGAACGCTGCAGTTTTTCTGGTCCAGTCAGGTTGATGCAGCGGCCCGAGGTGATGCATAGGTCAGCGACAGCGGCGAAGCTTCGAGGCTGGCGGCACGGAGAAGACGAAGAGGAAAGGGATGAAGGGGAGAAAGAAATGACCTCTCACCCCTATTTATAAGGCAAGGCATGTGTGTCGGGCGCGCGAATCCAGGAGCCACGGGTTTCGGAAGCAGAGCTGTCGCCTTGATTATTGCGAATTGGTTAAGCAAAGAAGGCGCCATAAAAGCTAGCTTCATGGTGATGTCATGCCGGTTTACGACCACTAGAGAAAATGACGACATATCGGTTTAGCAATGAAGGGAAGATGCTGAATATGAAGGTTTATGCTAGGGGTTGACATGAAATCATTCAAATCAACCTGGGGCCTAATGTTGGGGATATTACTACTGGGCCTAAACCGGCCTATCTGGGCCGGGTTAATTTCATCAATAGCTCAAGAATGTTAAAGCCCAAGAGGCTATGTAAAGGCCCGAGGCCGTAGTCATTTTAACGTCTGTAGCCGTAAACCGGCCTGTGTACGACTTGTATTGTAAGTTAGGAATAAGCAAGAGACCAACCCGGGTACGAGTATAAACCGGAGATTGGGACTCTATGAACCGACGGGCGTCACCCGTGTATATAAGGGGGCGACCCGATATCGGTTCAAGGGGGGGAACCAACAACTCGAAGCCTAGGAGAAGCGATTGCTCCCTAGTCGTCGAGACTTCATCAATTCCAACACCAACTAGACGTAGGCTTTTACCTTCATCGAAGGGGCCGAACTAGTATAATTCTCTGTGTCCTTGTGTCCGCTTTAACCCATCCGAGTTAACCCGTTGTGATGGCTCCACGACTAAGTCCTTTGGATAGGACATCTGCCGTGACAAACCCACGACAGGGCTGGCTATATATGGTAGCAAAAGATTAGCAATAATCAATTCAAAGTTCGCGAACTTTGAAGGGCAAAAAGACTTATTTAGAAGCCGATTTTGAGGTGCCAAATATTGAAATAGCTTCTAAAATTATTTAGATGCGGCCCATCGCTAGCTTTCGTTTGAGTACTCGCGGAGCCAAAACGGACTTCGTATGAGGAAGTTATGCCTGTTTTACTGAACAGTGCACAAAACAGATTTCAATCCGAATTCAACTACGAGATTGAGTTTAGATAGATCCGAATTTTCTTTTTTTTCTTCTCTTTTTTTTCTCACACTTTTTTCTTTTTCGTTCTCTCTTTTTTTTCTCTAACTTTTTTCTTTTTTCTCTCTCTTTTTTTTCTCTCTTTTTTTTCTCTGTCTTTTTTTCTCTCCCTCTTTCCAAGACAAACTACATAAGAGGCAGATTGGATCAAGCGAAGATGTGAACGACCTCAACTATGATTGTGACAATAAACTATGGGTAACATGTGGTGGAAATTGATGGATGATGTGGTGGACAGCGGAAGGGATAACGATGCAGCGGCGACGTGACTAATGTGAACATAACTCGAAACTCTAAACAAACTAGACACTAAGACCAACAACTCGACACGGAGATGCAACCGATAATTCAATAATGCAAACAATGAAAAGAAAATTGCAAAGGCTCAGACTGGCTTGGACAAAAAGGATGAGTAGATCTAACTTTTTTGTGGCTTTTTCTTGGACAATAGGTAAGAAAATAAATCTAATCTAGGGGAAACTGGAAATTCTCTCCGAGCAACCTGAAAACTGATACCACTTGATAGAGGCGAGGGTGTCCCGATCTTTCGATGAGATGATAACTATCAATTTGGTGGAGACGACTTTGATAATCCGACTACAAACATGCACGACGTTGCGCCTTAGCAATCGCTAAGACAACTCCGAGAGGTTATTGACCACGCCGGAAGCACGATCAACCTGGCCACGAAGGTCTATCCCTGCAAGCAATCGAAGAACAAGCAAAAATATGATAATGCAATCTGAATATTGCGAATATAAATGAAGTATTGATAAAGGTGGGGATCCGTAAGCGGTCTTGGTCTGGTCGTTGGACACAAACGAAGTACACGAAGTTGCAAAGGCTAACTTTTAACTAAACAAATCCCAAGGAAAAAGCTACTTGGTGGATCTACTCATATAGGAGCAAGGGGTGGCGGCCAAGGAGGTGGGAGGACGTCCCAAGGCAGCCTAACACAAACCCTAGGTCGTAAAAGGCTCATGGGCCCAAGTGGAGGTGATGCAACACCTTTGGACTTATTGTTTGACTCGGATTCTGCTGCAGAGTCAGATTGTTTCATCCATATCTCAATGCTCCGGCCGAATTTAAAGGTGAATCCAATTGGAGTGGAAAGAGGACAAAATCTACTGCCCAACAAAAAAATAATCACCCAATTCGGAGTCCGTGTGAAAAAGTTCTTGCCGTTTTGAGTCAGGTATGTTTGTGCAGTCCGAATCTGAATCCAGAACGTGAGAGACTTGGACTCTATCTTCTCTTGGCCCAAAAGTGACGTGAAGGGACTTTTTGAACAGCAGATAAACTTCTCTTTTTCCCTTACCGTCATATGTGGATTGTACAAATGTCCCATACACCTGCAATTAGACAAAACACAAAAGTGTGTGAAGTATTTTTGTTCTGGATAATATAAATAGATTATTGAATAGTTGACACTAGAAATCACCTGACAAATATGCATGTATGCAATATTTTTGGTCGTATCCAAGGTAGTCATGTCCTCATCATTCCCCACTCATACGGATTCTAAAAACAGCCTATACTTATGTATTTCGAAATTACATGGGCCTGGCCCAATAATAAGGTGACGCAGCACCTAGTATAGCCTCTGGACAAAATTTATGAAGTGGCATCTTGTATATTTCGTCCAAGGCTTCATTCACTCCTTATGGTGGCTTCAAAGTCCTGAAATCATCACTTGTAACTCCGTTCTTGTTCCCCTTGCGCATGCCATCAACTCCATGCTTGTTCTTGCTCCAATGTTCATCCTTCTCGAAGCTAGGCCCTTCATTTGTAAGCAAAACAAATGTATCCAATTTAGGCAACATCACATTCTCATGAACATTAGAATCATTACCAAGAAACGAAAGTACCTGGTAATTTAGTTGGCGTGCGCGAGCTCTAGTAATTGGTCCATTATATGTAACAGTAGGGGTTGTGGCGCTCATCACAAATGGGGTGACAAGCATGCATAAACTCAAGTAGGATCATGCTCATACATCACAAATGTAGGGGTGACAAGCATGCATAAACTCAAGTAGGGGTTGTGGGTGTAACAATGGTATTGATGTCCTCATCACAAATGTAGGATCATGCTCATACAGGTCTTTTATGTGCTCAAAACCAATGGCATTAAACTCAAGTTGGGTGACAAGCATGCATATACGGGAAAGCGCATCCGCCACAACATTTTCTTTTCCTTTAATGTACTTAATGCCATAAGGAAATGACTCAATAAATTCACTCCACTTAGCATGATGCTTGTTCAACTTAGTTTGACCCTTAAGATATTTAAGTGTTTCATAGTCGGTATGGATGATGAACTCATGAGGGCGAAGGTAATGTTCCCATTCACGCAAAACTTGCACTAAAGCATATAGCTCTTTGTCATAGATGGGATAATTTAGTTGCACTCCGGAGAGTTTCTCACTAAAGTATGCAATGGGGCGCTTCTCTTGCGTTAACACACCTCCTATGCCGTTACCACTAGCATCGCAATGAATTTCAAAGGTTTGTCAAAGTTTGGTAGTGCAAGCACGGGAGCATGAGTAAGCAAATTCTTAAGCTCATTGAAAGCGATATCTTGGGATGTTCCCCAAACAAACGGTGCATTTTTCTTATTCAAAGCATGCAAAGGTGAAGCAATGGTGCTAAAATCCTTCACAAATCTACGGTAGAAACCGGCTAAACCAAGAAAACTACGCACTTGTTGCAAATTGGTTGGTTGGGGCCAAGTTTTAATAGCATTGATCTTAGATTCATCAACATGAACACCCTTGGAAGATACTACGAAACCCAAGAAAACAAGCTTATCAACACCAAATAGGCATTTTTCCATATTAGCATAAAGTTGCTCTTTTCGAAGAGTTTGTAGCACGGTGCGAAGGTGGGTGACATGCTCTTTGAGAGATTTGCTAAACACAAGGATATCATCAAAGTAGACAACAACAAATTCACCAATGTAAGGGCGAAACACGTAATGCATAAGACGCATGAAAGTACCGGGTGCTTTCGATAAACCCATAGGCATGACTAACCACTCATATAGACCAAACTTTGTTTTGAAAGCGGTTTTCCATTCGTCACCCTATTGTATGCGGATTTGATAGTAACCACTCTTAAGATCAATTTTGGAAAAGATAGTGGCACCACTAAGTTCATCAAGCATATCATCAAGGCGTGGAATGGGGTACCTATAACGAACGGTGATAGCATTGACAGGTCTACAATCATAGCACATGTGAAAGCTACCGTCTCGTTTTGGCACAACAATGACCGGTACGACACAAGGACTCAAACTTTCACGCACATGTCCATGGTCTATGAGATGCTTTACTTGCCTTTGTATTTCCTTGGTTTCTTCGGGATTGACGCGGTAGGGAGCTTTGTTTGGAAGCGGTGCTCCGGGGATGAGGTCGATTCGGTGCTCAATGCCTCGTAGTGGAGGTAGACCCGGAGGTAGCTCATCGGGGAAGACATCTTGGAATTCCTGCAATAAAAAAGATAACACCAAAGGTAGATCGTGAGAGTTGTTAGTTTCTGGTGCCTCGTCCTTGCACAATAGGACATAGTGTAGGACACTTGATGGGTTCTCACACACTCCTCTCATCTCACGTTTGGTGGCAAAGAGAACTATGTTTTTCTTGTCGCTCATCGTGGAGGCACTCAATTTGGGTTTGTGGCGCTCACTCTCTTTTTGGTGGTTCGCTCTCCCACTATTCTCTCCATGATGGGTGGCTTGCTTGTCGGCGAGCAGTTGGCTTGGAGACATAGGACGTAGCACAAACTCCTTCCCTTTCATCTTGAAGCTATAGTGATTCCTACGCCCATTGTGAATGACACCTCGGTCAAATTACCATGGCCGTCCAAGAAGGAGGTGGCAAACGGTGATCGGTAGGACATCACATTCCAAAGATTCTTCATAGGCGCCGATCTTGAAAGAGACTTGTACCCTATGCTCGACTTGTATGGTGTCGTTGTCGCTTAGCCATTGAACCTTGTAGGGGTGAGGGTGCTTCATCTTGACCAATTGGATCTTGGAGCATAGTTCTTCACTTGCTAAGTTGTGGCAACTACCTCCATCGATGATGACCTTGACGGAACGTCCATTGATGCCGGCCTTTGTTTGGAAGAAATGGCATCTTTGATTTTCGTCTTGTTGATGTTGACGAGTCAAGACCTTGGAGACAACAAGAGCGGGACTTGAATCTTCATCGCAGAAGACTTGATCATCTTCATCTTCATTGTTCACTTGTCGGTGCATGGCCACTTGCTCAAGAGCTTCCATTTCTCCTTCACTCATGGATCATGGTGCGCTTGTTTGTGCACCCGAAGGACTTATGGCCTCGACCTCCGCATGTGAAGCATTTGATGGAACTTGTCTTGATGGTCTCATCGGTTGGAGTAGATGATGATGAAGCTTTCTTGAAGTTGCTTGTAGTAGGAGGACGACTTGAACTTGTCGAAGCTTTCTTGTAACTTGACTTGTCGCCGTTGCTTGTAGATGGCTTGGTTGAGGTAGAAGGTGTTGGAGTCGTCGAAGCTTGATTGTTGGAGAGGCCATAGGACTTGGATGCAAACTTGGCATACTTGAAGTTGTCTTGTACTTGCCGTTCCACTTTGGTGGCTTGATGCACTAGCTCGATGAGGTTCGAGTATGGTTGGAAGTCGGCAATCTTCTTGATAGGATGATTGAGTCCATTCAAGAAACGTGCCCTAGTTTGCTCATCATCTTCTTTGACATTGGCTCGTATCATGGCAATCTCCATTTCCTTGTAGTACTCTTCAACGCTCTTGGTTCCTTGCTTGAGTTGTTGAATTTCCTTGAAGAGGTCGCAGTTGTAGTAGTTTGGCACGAATCGTGCTCTCATGACATCCTTCATTTGTGCCCAAGTGGTGATGGGTGGTTCACCTCTTGTTGCTCGGCGCTCAATGACTTGTTCCCACCAAATGAGGACGTAGTCTTGGAATTCAAGGGATGCCATTGCGATCTTCTTCTCTTCGTCGTAGTTGTGCAAGCGGAAGATTTTGTCAACCTTCAATGCCCACGAGATGTACTCTTCGGGGTCATTGCTTCCATTGAACATGGGCATGGTGAACTTTAGCTTGCCATATCATTGCTCTTCATTGTGTTGTGGTCGGGGATGATTACGCCCATGTCGTTGAGGGTTGACATTGTCATGGTGCTCTTGGCGAAGATGGTTGTTTTCCTCATGTTGCTGTTGGTGAGGCGGATTGTCGACCTCGTGTTGCTCTTGGCGAGGGCGGGGTCCATTGTCTTCTTTCTCTCGATGGACTTGACATTCTTGTCTCGCTTGAGGGGGAGCTTGTCGATCTTGACGAGGAGCTTGTTGATCTTGACGAGGAGCTTGTCGATGCACACGTGCTTGGTAAAGCCTTTCTTGAACTTCGTCGCACAGTGCTTCGTGATGTAGACGGACTTGTCGGCCTCGATTGGCTACGGAACGACCTGAGTCATGAAGGGCACGTTGCGCTTCAAGTGCTTGAGCTTCATGTAGTTGTTGTTCTTGGCATTCCGCCTCGGCGTCTTGTGCATCTTGATGTTGTCGCGCTCGCTCCTCTTGTTCTTGTTGTCGTTGACGTTGCCGTTCTTGTGCTTGTGCGAATGCGGCTTGGTTTTGACGATGTCGATGTTCTTGAGAGTCGGTGTCGTGTAGAGGATTGCAGTTAGCTTGACGGTCTTGGCACGCGGCACGACGAAGAGTATTTGATGTCAGCGTACTTGAACCGAAGATGGTGTCGTAGGAGTGTCGACTTGAGCGGCTCCGTCTTGATGATGATGAAGTTGTAGACGAGCGGACCATCATGGTTCAAATATCTTCTTTGAGGGAACTCATGGATGTGTCGAAGTAGTCCCTTGTACGTTGCTCGGATTGTCGTAGGTCGGTGACGAGGTTGTCGATGCGGTCGCCCAAAGCAAGTTGTTCTTGATGCAAAGCCCGATGTGCACCAAATAGTTGAGTCTTGCTGGCGTAGGAAGACATGTCGTCGTCTTGCTCCAAGAAGAGTGGGTTGGTAGAAGTACTTGGCCTATCCATCATTCCAAACAAAGATATGTGAGTGGGAGACAAAGAAGAAACAATACCAAATATACCTTGACCGAAGTTGAAAATGGATCAAAGATCACTTCAATGTGTATCAAGGAAATAGCACAATTGGTACCAATTCTTGTCGGTTCTCGCACCTACACAAGTAAAAGCTTATGGTGGAGCTCGGTTAGGATGGTGGCACAAAATTTGATGCAATTGTAAGTGAGACTCAATAATGTTGGAAAAGATTTGCAAATTTGCAAATGCAAAAAGTAGACCAATAGCAAGATATGGTACACGGAAACACACACGCAAATAGATAAGATGGGGTTATGCAACCAAGGCTGAGCCAAAATGTGGAATTCACGAAGATGCTCTTGTTGCACAACACTAGAGAGACGCTAGCACGATTGCACAATAGGCGGATACGAACTTGTGCACAACCTACTAAGCAAAAATGCAACGACTTCTATCCCAAGTATGCTATATGTATGATGTTCCTATGCGTTGATCCAAGATGATCGAGTATGACAATCTTAATGTTGTATGATGCTATGGTTCTTTCTTATAAGCTCTTTGCTTATCTTTCCTCTTTGGCTTAAAAGCTTGTTTGGCTCTTTGATGTTTGAGCTCTTTTCTCATGCAATGCTTCATGAACCAAGATAACAATTGTGTATGCGACAACAACCTTGTGACATAAGTGATGATACCAATAGATGCAACACGATGATGGTATGTATGTTATGGGAAGTATGAACACTAATGTGCACAAGTCACGTTGCCGGCAATACTCAAAGGCTAGTCTCGATGGGTAAGTGACGCAAAAGTAAGGCTATGGGGTTATCAATGCAAATGCAAGAGAGTATGATGATATCACGATACCAAGGTGATACCACGGTGAGGTTGATACCAAAGTGATGTAGCCGTTCATAGTAGTCCTTGGCGAAGATGAGCGGTGGTGATGTTGATGCCGAACCGTACCTAGATAGCCGAAACACAAAAGGACACGGAAACCACAACCCAAATTCTCAAAGCAAAATGGGTCAAAATTGTCGGAGTTGGTAGCGAGAAAGGCTATGGTGGAGCTATGCAGAAATGGTGGTGGTATGCGGAAGTGTATGTGGGCAGCGGGACAAATTTTGGTGAAAGTTAGGCGGTAAACGGATTGGTGGATGGAAGTGGCTGCTGCCGGGGGCCAGATATCCGGGCTGGAAGCCGGATGTCCGGGGTGCCGGATGTCTAGGCTGGTCGGGCCGGATGTCCGGGCTCTGGATCCGTGGACAAACTCGAAGAACACCGCGTGGAGAGGTCAAATCCGGGGCAAAATTTGGCAGATTTTGTGGATGGAAATAGGGGAAATGGTGGGTTGATGCTAGATCTACCTGCGACACACGAAATCCGCGGATCAAATCCAACAAAACTTCATCACACCAACAAATTACAAAAAAAATTGGGGCCATTTTTGTGGGGCAATTTTCGGATTAGGACGAAAAACAACAAAATCAAGCTAGAAAACAAAGAGAGGGGGCTCTGAAATCGTGATCAACGTGGCTCATGATACCAAGATGATGTAGGGTGGAACCCTAGATGGCCGATCTTTCATGAAAGGAGCGGATCCCAACTAAGAACACGAAGAACACGAGGGGAAACACAAGAGAATCACTCAAACCAACAAGATTCATTACACATGCGCTAGATCCAAGAACACAAAGAGATACACATGATCCAAGGTCAACAACGGACGATACAAAGGTAACCGGTTCTTCTCCTAGAAGGAGGTCTTGATGGTGCCACCCAAGAGGGGGTCTTGAATCCAAGTTGATCTTCTCCGAAGAGGGGCCGTAGTCTCTCTTGAGAAGGAGATCCGTATGGATGAGCAAAGCTGATGCGGAGCATCCTATGGACATCACCATGTCAAGAGTCTGTTCGGCGAGTGACACGTGCGACATCAGCTTCACATACACAAAGGTGAATCATCTCCTTTACACGTGCTCACTTGACCCCTTCGAGGATGGTATACTACTTGACACTCCACTCGTGTGCATGCATAGGTATTGTCGGAACACTACAGACAACGAGGAGGAGTGCGAGCGCCAAGGAAAAACTACACCATCCGCGAGGGAAGCCTGGAAGCGACGACGCAAGAAGACAGAGCTGCTGAACCTACAGCGGCCGGACATCCGGGCCAGAGGCCGGACATCCGGCGTGATAGAGGCGAGGGTGTCCCGATCTTTCGATGAGATGATAACTATCGATTTGGTGGAGACGACTTTGACGATCCGACTAGAAACATGCACGACGTTGCGCCTTAGCAATCGCTAAACCAACTCCGAGAGGTTATTGACCACGCCGCAGCACAATCAACCTGACCACGAAGGTCTATTCCTGCAAGCAATCAAAGAACAAGCAAAATTATGATAATGCAATATTAATATTGCCAATATAGATGAAGTGTTGATAAAGGTGGGGATCCGGAAGCGTTCTTGGTCTGGTCGTTGGACACAAACGAAGTACACGAAGTTGCAATGGCTAACTTTTATCTAAACAAATCCCAAGGAAAAAGATACTAGGTGGATCTACTTATATAAGAGCAAGGGGTGGTGACCAAGGAGGTGGGAGGACGTCCCAAGGCAGACTAACACCAACCGTAGGTCGCACAAGGCTCATGGGCCTAAGTGGAGGTGATGCAACACCTTTGGACTTGTTGTTTGACTCGGATTCTGCTGTAGCGTCAGATTGTTTCATCCATATCTCAATGCTCCGGACGAATATAAAGGTGAATCCAATTGGAGTGGAAATAGGACGAAATCTACTTTCCAACAAAAAAAGAATCACCCAATTCGGAGTCCGTATGAAAGAGTTCTTGCCGTTTTGAGTCAGATATGTCTGTGCAGTCCGAATCTGAATCCAGAACGTGAGAGACTTGGACTCTATCTTCTCTTGGCCCAAAAGTGACGAGAAGGGACTTTTTAAACAGCACATAAACTTCTCTTTTTCCCTTATCTTCATATGTGGATTGTACAAATGTCCCATACACTTGCAATTAGACAAAACACAAAAGTGTGTGAAGTACTTTTGTTCTGGATAATATAAATAGATTATTGAATAGTTGACACTAGAAATCACCTGAAAAATATGCATGTATGCAATATTTTTGGTCGTATCCAAGGTAGTCATGTCCTCATCATCCTCCCCTTCTTGAAAATAAAGCCATCCTCGGCGTTGCTTTATCTGAAATGTGGCTAACAAAAGAGACAAGATGTACATGTTGTATATGTATATGTCATCAATTTTTACTTCCCATGGAATTTGCACATATGACACATGTATACATGAGTAAGTTTCATAGTGAATAAAATATAAAGCCAAAATATTATCACAAGAAGTAGAAGGCATGAAAGTATTGCAACTCATTTTGCACATATAAGTGAAGCTCTTATTCATATGAAAAGATTGACAATATTCATCATTAAACCATCCCAATATTGGTGAATAAACCTTACTTGCATCAAATTTACATGCTACAACATGCTTAAATAAGCCAACATGCAATAAGTCAATTGACATAGAGTCATCACCAAGATTAGAGTTCATATCAAAATGATTAAACATTGGTTCTTTTGCATCAACAGTTAATTCATTGGGTGCACTCAAAATTGTTGGTATTTCAGTTGCTTGATCACATGACGCATTCATGACAGTAACATGATTCTCTAAAATAAGTGATGCACTCAAATCAATAGGTAACTCAACAGATAATGTATTCAAGTTAACTAGGCATGCATCATTCTCACGTGAAGTTATATCATCAATACCTTTATAGTTACCTTGTCGCAAAGATGTAGCTGATGTAGGTATGGATGATGGCAATGTACCATACTCTTGAGATGATGTCGCGCTCATAATTTTAGGTGTGGCTGCTCTAGTAGGTGCAACGGTGGAGGAACCAAGCGGCGGTGGTGAGCATGAACTAGAATAGTAGTTTTTGTAGTTACCCAATGCACCCTCCTGTAACTGTCTCTCAAAGGTACAAGCACGAACATACATACCAGGAATGCAACGAGGAATATACTAAAATCGTGCCTGAATATCATGGTTCAAACCACCAAAAAATCTATTCATTGTATCATCCTCAGATTCTTCTATGTCACAATGATGCATATAAGATTTGAACTCTTGGTAGTAAGCATGAACAGTGTTGTTGCCTTGTTTAAATTGTTCAAATTTGCGAAGCAATTCACGACGATAGTAAGGAGGGAAAAATTGTTGTCTCATTACATCTTTCAAATCTTTCCAAGTTGTGGGTTGGTTATCAATGTTTTTCTTACAATGCACACTCCACCAAACAGAAGCAAAACCAGTAAATGCTCTAGTGACAGCTCGTACTCGCTCAAGTTCAGAAAAGTCATGGTGACTAAAAACTTGTTCTACTTCAAGCTCCCAAGCTAGATAAATAGCAGGATTAAATCTACCCTCAAATGACGGTAAAGAGATGACCTGACCACGTGCTTGTGTGTGTTGTCCCAACTCTCGTGATGGTGATGATGTGTCCGTCGTCCAAGAACTTCCGTCTCCGGAATCCGTCATGATTAGTAGAAACAAGAAACAAAATTCGAGAATAATGTTCCTATGAACTACTAGGATGTGGTTGTAAAGTGCTCGCAGTAAAGCAAATATCAATATCTTACAAGTTCATACCATGCGGCAGGTGGTGACAGGCAACCAGCGGTGTCAAATAACTCTGAAGATTGTGTAAAGCTATTGCCAGGGGAACATACGTATACACGGTGTAGAAATATGTGGAGCTGGATTGGCTATATATGGTAGCAAAAGATTAGCAATAATCAATTCAAAGATGCAATGTTGAATAAACGCTCAACGACGGTACTGTGCTGGTCCTAAGCTAGACTAGACTAGAAATGCGAGACTAGAACACTAATGAGGTCACGACGTAGCACAACTAGCATCAATGAAGAATACTAAGTAGCTCTGGACAGGAAGATATAAGTGATAAGTGAAGATCACAACGGCAGTAAAGATAATGATGAAAAACAACTGCCAAGTAGGATATACAACAACTCTCTCTCCAACTTTCCTCTTGAAAAGTTTGAGCCAATTTTCTGATAACTTTTTTCAAAGAATGCTACTAACTCAAGCTCTCCAATGCAAAAAGAAACACTCAATTCCGAATTGATATGAGGAGTCAAAGAATTCTAAAACTGGCCTGAAAAACTGGAATAAGATGTGTCCGCAAACTTCGAAGAGCAAAAAGACCTATTTAGAAGCTGATATGGAGGTGTCAAATATTGAACTACCTCTCCAACTATTTAGATGCGTCTCGTTGCTAGCTTTCATTTGAGTACTCGTGGAGCCAAAACGGACTTCGTATGAGGAAGTTATGCATGTTTTACTGAGCAGTGCACAAAACAAATTCCAATCCGAATTCAACTACGAGATTGAGTCTAGATAGATCCGAATTTTGTTTTTTTTCTTCTCTCTTTTTTTCTCACACTTTTTTCTTTTTCCTTTTCTTTCTCTTTTTTTCTCTGACTTTTTTCTTTCTTTATCTCTCTTTTTTTCTGTCTTTTTTTCTCTCCCTCTTTCCAAGACAAACTAGATAAGATGCAGATTGTATGAAGCGAAGATGTGAACGACATCAACTATGATTGTGACAATGAACTATGGGTAACATGTGGTGGAAATTGATGGATGATGTGGTGGACAGCGGAAGGGATAACGATGCAGCGACGCCGTGACTAATGTGAACAGAACTCGAAACTCTAAACAAACTAGACACCAAGACCAGCAACTCGACACGGTGATGCAACCGATAATTCAATAATGCAAACAATGAAAAGAAAATTGCAAAGGCTCGGACTAGCTTGGACAAAAAGGATGAATAGATCTAACTTTTTTGTGGCTTTTTCTTGGACGATAGGTAAGAAAATAAATCTAATCTAGGGGAAACTGGAAATTCTCACCGAGCAACCTGAAAACTGATAAACACTTGATAGAGGCAACTGTGTCCCGTCTTTCGATGAGATGGTGGGTATTGTTTTGGAGGAAGTCGACTTTGACGATCCGACTACGAACGTGCGAGGACGTCGCGCCTTAGCAATCGCTAAACCAACTCCGAGAGGTTATTGACCACGCCGGAGCACGATCAACCTGACCACGAAGGTCTGTTTCCTGCAGGCAAACGAAGAACAAGCAAGAAACTAAGATTGCAATCTAGATGTTGCGAATATAAGAGGAAAGCTTTACTGATCAAGGTGGGGTTCTGTGACGCCTTGGTCTGGTCGTTGAACACAAACGAAGTACGCGAAGTTGCAGCTATGCCGAACTTTTAATCTAAACAAAACCCAAGGAAAAAGCTACTAGGTGGATCTACTTATATAGGAGCAAGGGGTGGCGGCCAAGGAGGTGGGAGGACATCCCAAGGCATCCTAACACCAACCCTAGGTCGTAAAAGGCTCATGGGCCCAAGTGGAGGTGATGCAACACCTTTGGACTTGTTGTTTGACTCGGATTCTGTTGCAGCGTCAGATTGTTTCATCCATATCTCAATGCTCCGGATGAATTTAAAGGTGAATCCAATGGGAGTGGAAAGAGGACGAAATCTACTTTCCAACAAAAAAAGAATCACCCAATTCGGAGTCCGTATGAAAAAGTTCTTGCCGTTTTGAGTCAGGTATGTCTGTGCAGTCCGAATCTGAATCCAGAACGTGAGAGACTTGGACTCTATTTTCTCTTGGCCCATAATTGATGCGAAGGGACTTTTTAAACAGCACATAAACTTCTCTTTTTCCCTTATATTCATATGTGGATTGAACAAATGTCCCATACACCTGCAATTAGACAAAACACAAAAGTGTGTGAAGTATTTTTGTTCTTGATAATATAAATAGATTATTGAATAGTTGACACTAGAAATCACATGACAAATATGCATGTATGCAATATTTTTGGTCGTATCCAAGGTAGTCATGTCCTCATCACGGCGCCTGTGCAGCTACCAAGGAGCTAAACCAACAGACGGCCAAAAGCATAAGCGGCCGGACATCCGGCGCCAGCCCCGGACATCCGGCGCCTCGCCAAAGCCCGAACATCCGGCCCTTCCCCTGGAAATCCGGCATCGACGACAGAACGCACCCGAAGTTTGGCCACTTCAGCCCGGACATCCGGCCCGAGCCCCGGACATCCGGCACCTCGCGTAGCCCCGGACATCCGGCCCCCAGCCCAGACATCCGGCGCCTGCCTGCGCGCAGCCGCAGGCCAGAGGCCCATGTATCTCTCTTTCCCACTTACCCCTTCGTGGCTTAGACTATATATACTACTCCCCCTCCTCCTAGTTAGGGTTAGCATTGGTTTAACTCATATGTGAGATAGAGCTTTGCTCATCCATACGGATCTCCTCCTCGAGAGAGACTGCGGCCCCTCTCCGGAGAAGATCAACTTGGATTCAAAACCACCTTTTGGGTGGCCCCATCAAGACCTCCTTCTAGGAGAAGAACCGGTTACCTTTGTATCATCCATTGTTGACTTTGGATCTTGTATCTTACCTTTGTGTTCATCAATCTAGCGCATGTGTGATCTATTCTTGTTGGTTGAGTGATTTCTCTCGTGTTTCCCTCGTGTTTCCTCTCGTGTTTATCGCGTTCTTCGTAGGGATCCGCTCCTTTCGTGAAAGATCGGCCATCTAGCGTTCCACCCTACATCATCTTGGATCAGAGCTTAGGTTGATCACGATTTCGGAGCCTCCCCGTTGTGTTTTCTAGCCTAGTTTTGTTGATTTTGTCCTAAATTCGAAAAATCCCCATCAAAAATAGCCCCAAATTTTTTTGGGATTTGTTGGTTTGATGATGTTTTATTGGATTTGATCCATGGATTTGCTTTGTTACTAGTGGATCTAGCATTCCCCCAAGTTTCCCCACTTTCCATCCACGAAATCTTCACAATTTTGCCCCCGAAATCTTCAATTTCCGCCCCAAAATCGAGTTCCTCGAGTCCATCCTCGGATTTGGAGCCCGGACATCCGGCTCGAGCCCCGGACATCCGGCCACCCCGGAAATCCGGACATTAGCCCGGACATCCGGCTCCTGGAGCGCATTTTCGCGCAAGTTTCTGGACATCAGGTCCCGGATATCCAGCCCCGACCTCGGATGTCCGACCCCTATGATTTCACCTTTTCCCGTTTCACCGTTTTGTGCATAACTTATTCATCCGGAGTCCGTTTTTGACGTTCTTTAGCTCGTTTTGAAGCTATTGACATCCCCCATCCCACAAAAATACTACCATAACCATTTGAATCCATCAAAATTTTGGAACTTTGGCATCTTTGCCTAGGGCTTCCACCACATCCTTCGCATAACCACCACCGACTTCCGCAACCTAACCCAATTTGTTCCCTATAGCATTAGTGGTTGTTTGAGTTGCGATTCGAGTCTCCTAAGGTGTTTTGGCTACTTAGGGACGATTGCTTCTTCATCAACCACCACCATAACTTCCGCATAGGCTTACACACCATACACTCCCGCCAACCCAACTTAACCTAATTTTGTTTGTGTTGTGAGTTGTGTCTCCTAAGGTGTTTCGGATACTTAGGGACCGTGCTTCCAACTCCCACACCGTGTATAGTTCACCACCTTACCCTCGACTTCCGCATTGCGTCTCATAACCCATCATTGCATTCTCGCAATCTCATTGAGCTTCCGCAAAACCACCACCGCATCCCACTACCATCATTTGACATTTGACATTTGAGATTTTGAGTTCGTGGTTTTTCCATTTCCTAAGGTGTTTCGGCTACTTAGGGACGAGTCTCCATCAAGATAACCACCACGGACTGCAACCTCCATATCATCTCGGTATCGTGGTATCCCTCCATTGTATATTCCCTTGCAATTGCATTGATAACCCCTAGCCCATTTTGCGTGACTTGCCTATCGAGACTAGCCATTTGAGTATTGCCGGCAACGTTACTTGTGCACATTAGTGATCTACACCTCCCATTGCATACATACCATATCATATTGGTATCATATCATCTCTTGTGTCACAAAGATTGTTCCCGCATATACACAATTGCTATTTTGGTTTGTGCATTTGGTAGAGGCAAAGGTGTCCCGATGTTTCGATGAGATGGTGGCTATCGTTTTCTGTGGGAGTCGACCTTGACGATCTGACTACGAACGTGCGCGACGTCGCGCCTTAGCAACCGCTAAACCAACTTCCGAGGGTTATTGACCACGCCGGGGCACAATCAACCTGACCACGAGGGCCTGTTTCCTGCGAGCAGACAAAGAACAAGCAAGAAACTAAGATTGCAATCTGGATACTGCGAATATAAGTGGAAAGCTTTATTAATGAAGGTGGGGTTCTGTGATGCCTTGGTCCGGTCGTTGAACACAAACGAAGTACGCGAAGTTGCGGCTATGGCGAACTTTTGATCTAAACAAAACCCAAAGTCTAAACAACGCCCTAAGGGCTGTATATATGGAGGAAGAGGCGGGAATTTCGTGGCCCTTGAGGGTGTGGTCCGAAACCAACCCTAACTCTTGTTTCCCCACACATACGGACTCTAAAAATAGCCTATACTTAAGTATTTCGGAATTACATGGGCCTGGCCCAATAATAAGGTGACGCAGCACCTAGAATAGCCTATGGACGAATATTATGAAGTGGCATCTTGTATATTTCGTCCAAGGCTTCCTGCACTCCTTATGGTGGCTTCAAAGTCCTGAAATCATCACTTGTAACTCCGTTCTTGATCCCCTTGCGCATGCCATCAACTCCATGCGTGTTTTGCTCCAATGTTCATCCTTCTCCAAGCTAGGCCCTTCATTTGTAAGCAAAACAAATGTATCCAATTTAGGCAGTATCTTATTCTCATGAACATTAGAATCATTACCAAGAAACAAAAGTACCTGGTAATTTAATTGGCGTGCGCGAGCTCTAGTAATTGGTCCAGTATATGTAACAGTAGGGGCTGTGGGTGTAACAATGGTATTGATGTCCTCATCATCCTCCCCTTCTTGAAATGAAGTCGTCCTCGACGGAAGCTCATCTTCCTCACCCAAATAAGGCTTCAAATCTGCAATGTTAAAAGTGGGACTAACCCCAAAATCTGCAGGCAGCTCAAGTTTATATGCATTATCATTTATTTTCTCTAACACCTTAAATGGACCATCAGCACGTGGCATTAGCTTTGATTTGCGCAAATGTAACCAAACAAGATCTCCAGGTGCAAAGACAACATGTTTTCTACCCTTATCTCTAGCAAGTTTATATTTAACATTCATACGCTCAATGTTTTCCTTAGTTAACTCATGCATTTTTAAGATCAATTCAGCACGTTGTTTAGCATCAAAATTAACCTTCTCCGAAGATGGAAGAGGCAACAAATCAATGGGTGCACGAGGTAGGAAACCATACACAATTTCAAAAGGGCACAGCTTAGTAGTAGAATGCAACGAACGATTATAAGCAAATTCAATATGAGGTAAGCATTCTTCCCACATTTTCTTATTATTCTTCAAAACAACCCTAAGCATAGTAGACAATGTTCTATTGACTACTTCAGTTTGTCCATCAGTTTGGGGGTGACAAGTAGTACTAAAAAGCAGTTTAGTCCCCAACTTAGCCCATAAACATCTCCAAAAGTGGCTAAGAAATTTAGTATCATGGTCTGAAACAATAGTATTTGGCACACCATGCAAGCGAATAATTTCATGAAAGAACAAATCAGCAACATTAACAGCATCATCGCTTTTATGACATGGTACGAAGTGTGCCATTTTCGAGAATCTATCCACGACAACAAATATGCTATCCCTCCCCTTCTTTGTTCGAGGTAAACCTAAAACAAAGTCCATAGATATATCCTCCCAAGGAACACTAGGCACAGGCAAAGGCATATATAAACCATGAGGATTGAGTCGTGACTTAGCTTTTTGACATGTAGTGCAGCGAGCAACAAAACACTCAACATCCCGTCTCATCTTTGGAGAAAAGAAATGTGTAGCAAGTACGTCCTCCGTCTTCTTCACGCCAAAGTGTCCCATTAATCCTCCTCCATGCGCCTCCTGCAACAACAATAGACGAACAGAGCTAGCTGGAATGCATAGCTTGTTAGCACGAAACACAAAACCATCATTAACAACGAACTTGTTCCATGTTCTTCCTTCTTTACAATTTTGCAGTACTTCTTTAAAATCAGCATCATGCACATATTGATCTTTGATGGTCTCCAAACCAAATATTTTGAAGTCAAGTTGTTAAAGCATAGTATAGCGATGAGACAAAGCATCAGCAATAACATTTTCTTTACCCTTCTTGTGTTTAATGACATAAGGGGAAGTCTCAATGAATTCAACCCATTTAGAATGTCTATGATTCAGTTTAGCTTGACTTTTAATATGTTTCAAAGATTCATGATCAGAATGTATAACAAATTCTTTGGGCCATAAATAATGTTGCCATGTCTCTAAGTCCGAACAAGAGCATATAATTCTTTATCATAAGTAGAATAGTTCAGACTAGGCCCACTCAATTTTTCAGAAAAGTATGCAACAGGTTTGCCATCTTGTAATAACACACCTCCTAATCCAATTCCACTAGCATCACATTCAAGCTCAAACGTCTTATTTAAGTCAGGAAGTTGAAGTAAAGGAGCATGTGTCAACTTATCTTTCAATACCGTGAAGGCTTCTTCCTGTGCGGTACCCCAAACAAAAGGCACATCCTTCTTTGTAAGCTCATTGAGAGGTGCAGCAATGGTGCTAAAATCTCTCAAAAACGCCTATAGAAACCAGCGAGACCAAGAAAACTCCTCACTTGTGTGACCGCTTTGGGCTGCGGCCAACTCTCAATAGCTTCAATCTTGGCTTTATCAACTTCAATTCCCTGTGGAGGAACAACATAGCCAAGAAAAGATACTCGGTCGGTGCAAAAGGTGCACTTCCCAAGGTTACCAAACAAACGTGCATCACGTAGAGCATTAAAAATAGCACGTAAATGTTCCAAATATTCTTCCAAAGATTTGCTATAAATCAGTATATCATCAAAATAAACTACCACAAATCGTCCAATGAAAGCACGTAAAACTTCGTTCATTAGTCTCATGAAAGTACTAGGTGCATTAGTTAACCCAAAAGGCATGACTAACCACTCATATAAACCAATCTTAGTTTTAAATGCTATTTTCCATTCATCTCCCAATTTCATACGAATTTGATGGTATCCACTACGCAAATGAACTTTGGAGAATATTGTAGAGCCAATCAATTCATCAAGCATATCATCTAGCCTAGGAATAGGATGACGATAACGAATAGTAATATTATTAATGCCTCTACAATCAACACACATATGTGATGTACCATCCTTTTTAGGCACTAGTATAATAGGAACAACACAAGGACTAAGAGATTCGCGTATATAACCTTTGTCGAGCAGCTCCTGTACTTGACGCATAATCTCCTTCGTCTCCTCTGGATTGGTACGGTATGGTGCACGGTTGGGTAGCGAAGCACCGTGAATTAAGTCAGTTTGATGCTCAATCCCTCGAATAGGTGGTAATCCCGGTGGCACGTCTTGTGGGAAGACGTCAGCGAACTCCTGCAAAATGTTAGTGACAGCAGGGGGCAAAGAGGAAGGCACGTCCTCAAATGAAAATAATGTCTCTTTGCACACAAAAGCATAGAAAACAGATTTGCTAGAATCTAGCTCATCAATATCAGATTTGGTGGCAAGTAAACAGGCACTTTTCAATTTAATTTCAGAAGCAACACTAGATGGTTTATTTCTAGGCTTCATTTGTTGCTCAAATTCTTTTGCCACAATCTGATTTTCACTCTTATTTTTCTCCTGTTTTGCTTTATTAGCTCTATTAATATCATCTTTCAAAATGGAATCAGGAGTCATAGGAAGCAAAGTAATATTTTTATCCTTATGAACAAGAGTATACTGATTGTTTCTACCATGGTGTACAGAATTTTTATCAAATTGACATGGTCTACCAAGTAATAAGGAACATGCTTGCATAGGTACCACATCACAATCAACATAATCAGCATATGTAGAGATACTAAAATGCACACGAACAGTACGTGTTACCTTAACCTTGCCGCTGTTGTTGAACCATTGGATGTAGTAAGGATGTGGATGTGGTCTTGTGGTGAGAGATAGCTTCTCCACCATCTCCATGCTAGACAAGTTGTTGCAGCTCCCTCCATCTATGATGACACGAATAGAACGTTCCTTCACAACTCCCTTTGTATGGAACAAATTATGCCTCTGATTTTTCTCAGCTTGTGTAACTTGCACACTCAAAACACGTTGAGCAACTAAACATTCATACCTGTCAGCATCTTCAGCAGCCATGTATTGCGTCTCATGATCAGAATCATCTCCACCGTGTTCTTCATGTGTAATAGGAGCCAAAGTCTCCTCATCATAGTCACTAGCGGACTCATACCCACCATCCTCAGTAACAATCATCACACGCTTAGATGGGCATTATCTCGCATAATGACCTCCACCCTTGCAACGTTGACAAATAATATCATGTGTTTGCCCTGTTGATGCCATGGATGAAGAAGAGCTCTTTGCGGGCCCAGAAGGTGTGCTCTTGGCAGATAGTGGTGATTGTGCCTGCTTTATTGTATCACGGTTGGAGGTGGCAGCCGACGGAGGTGCCGGTGTAGCAGAACGTGTGGAAGTAGATGACGCACGTGGTGTCCATGATGAAGGTCGACCCGCAGAAAAGTTAGTTCGCGCCAATGCCTGTCGATCCTGCACTTCACGTTCAGCTTTACAAGCAAGATGGAATAAACGAGTGATATTATTATAATACTTATAGTCTAGAATGGTCTGAATCTCTCTATTTAATCCACCCAGAAAACGTGCAAGCATAGCTTCATTCTCCTCAACAATACGACATCTAATCAAGCCAGTTTGTAATTCCTGATAATATTCTTCTACAGAATTTTTTCCTTGTCTTAAGCGCTGTAATTTTTGAAGTAATTCAGGTTGATAATATGGTGGGGACCCACGGGCAGTTTTTAGGCCAAAATTTCGGCGACCGAGAATATTTTTCTCTATCCTATTTTTAGGCTGTTCTGAGTCTTTTGAGACACTCGCCATCATAGTGATTTTTGGTCGCACTTTTTCGTCGCCGCTGCCCTGATTTCCGAAAAAATAAAATTGTTAAAAAAATTTCGTACCCATCCTGTCAGTTTGACCTGGGAAGAGTTTTGAGACACTCGCCATTATAGTGTTTTTCGCAAAAAAAAGAGGAGCGCAAAAAAAAAGAGCGCAAAAAAAGAGCGATTTTTTTTTCCAGAGTGTGCTTTTCCGTTCTTTCCGTGCAGCGCCGTGATTTTGTTAGTGTTCTAGGCTCGCGTCTCTAGCACGGTCTAGCCTAGGACCAGCACAGTACCGTCGTTGAGCGTTTATTCAACTTTGCATCTCTGAATTGATTATTTCTGACCCTTTTTGCTACCATATTATAAGCCTTCCCAGCTCCACATACATCTACATCGTGAGTTTGACTCTCCCTGATAATCGCTCTATCCAAGCTTTGAGAGTTTTGACTACATCGGTTGCCGATCACCGCCTGCTGCTAGGTAAGAACTGGTAAGAATTTGAGATTTGCTTGACGGATTTGTGACTGTCCACCACACCAACACCACCACTTCCTAGTAGTCTGTCGAATCATATTCTTGTGTGTTTCTATTGCTGCTAACCATGGCAGGATCACAAGCCGACGAGACTGACTGGGAGAACATGACAAACAAAGCTTTACATGATAAGTTTCAACAAATGATGAGTGGACAGGTGGAAGATGTGCTAAATAGATTTGAAGAGGCCATGGAGAAGATAGATGGCATTGAGAAGGCGTTCGAAACAAAGCTCGATAACAAGTTTAATGAATTGCTCGCGCGTCTACCACCACCACCGGCTGCACCTAACGCACCTCTACAACAACAACAACGGCTACCTCCACATCGTGAAACAGCCCTCCGCCGAGCGACCCGTGTCCCTATTCAGCCTGGCCAAGATGCTCGTGCTGCTGTTGATACTTCTGTGGCTCTTGCTGCTGATGTGGGGGAGGATGATTATGTGGGAGATTACGAGGATGAGGTTGATCAACATTAGAACTACGTGCAACCACCAGCACCACAACCACCAGATCGTCCGCATGCAAATAATGGCAATGTTAGGGCTCCCCCTCAGGTACGAGATCATGACCATCTCCCTAAACTGAAATTGAATATTCCACCATTTGAGGGTAGATATGTTCGTGATATATATCTTACTTGGGAGTTTGAAACGGAACAACGGTTTACATGTTTACAATATCCTGAGGAGAGACGTGTTCCTGCTGCTGTTTGTGCTTTCACTAGTTTTGCATGTGTTTGGTGGTCTGAACATTGTAGATTATATCCTGTTCCAGCTACTTGGGCTGCTTTGAAAACTGCTATGCGTACTCGTTGGGTTCCACCATATTATCAACCGGAATTACTTCAAAAATTGCAGCGCTTAAGACAAGGAAAAAATTCGGTAGAAGAATATTATCAGGAATTACAAACTGGCTTGATTAGATGTGGTATTGTTGAGGAGAATGAAGCTATGCTTGCACGTTTTCTGGGTGGATTAAATAGAGAGATTCAGACCATTCTAGACTACAAGGATTATAATAATATCACTCGATTATTCCATCTTGCTTGTAAAGCTGAACGTGAAGTGCAGGATCGACAGGCATTGGCGCGGACTAACTTTTCTGCAGGTCGACCTTCATCATGGACACCACGTGCATCATCTACTTCCACACGTTCTACTACACCGGCACCTCCGTCGGCTGCCACCTCCAACCGTGATACAAGAAAGCAGGCACAACCACCACTATCTTTCAAGAGCACACCTGCTGGGCCTACACAGAGCTCTTCTTCTTCCATGGCGTCAACAGGGCACACAAGTGATATTATTTGTCGTCGTTGTAAGGGAAGAGGACATTTTGCGAGAGAATGCCAATCTCAGCGTGTGATGATTGCTACTTGATGAGGACATGACTACCTTGGATACGACCAAAACTATTGCATACATGCATATTTGTCAGGTGATTTCTAGTGTCAACTATTCAATAATCTATTTATATTATCCAGAACAAAAATACTTCACACACTTTTGTGTTTTGTCTAATTGCAGGTGTATGGGACATTTGTACAATACACATATGAAGATAAGGGAAAAAGAGAAGTTTAGCTGCTGTTCAAAAAGTCCCTTCACGTCACCTTTGGGCCAAGAGAAGATAGAGTCCAAGTCTCTCACGTTCTGGATTCAGATTCGGACTGCACAAACATACCTTACTCAAAACGGCAAAAACTTTTTGATACGGACTCCAAATTGGGTGATTCTTTTTTTTTGTTGGGAAGTAGATTTCGTCCTCTTTCCACTCCATTTGGATTCACCTTTAATTTCGTCGGGAGCATTGAGATATGGACGAAACAATCTGACGCTGCAGTAGAATCCGAGTCAAACAACAAGTCCAAAGGTGTTGCATCACCTCCACTTGGGCCCATGAGCCTTGTACGACCTAGGGTTGGTTTTAGGCTGCCTTGGGACGTCCTCCCACCTCCTTAGCCGCCACCCCTTGCTCCTATATAAGTAGATCCACCTAGTAGCTATTTCCTTAGGATTTGTTTACTTAAAAGTTAGCCAACGCAACTTCGTGTACTTCGTTTGTGTCCAACGACCAGACCAAGACCATTTTCGGATCCCCACCATTATCAATACTTCAACCATATTCGCAATATTCAGATTGCTTTATCATATTCTTGCATGTTCTTCGATTGCTTGCAGGAATAGACCTTCATGGTCAGGCTGATCGTGCTTACAGCATCGTCAGTAACCTCGGGGGATTGGTTTAGATATTGCTAAGGCGCAACGTCGTGCACGTTTGTAGTCGGATCGTCAAACTCGTCTCCACCAAATCGATAGTTATCATCTCATGAAAGATCGGGACACCCTCGCCTCTATCAAGTGGTATCAGTTTTCAGGTTGCTCGGTGAGAATTTCCAGTTTCCCCTAGATTAGATTTATTTTATTACCTATTGTCCAAGAAAAAGCCCCAAAAAAGTTAGATATATTCATCCTTTTGTCCAAGCCAGTCTGAGCCTCTGCAATTTTCTTTTCATTGTTTGCATTATTGAATTATCGGTTGCATCGTCGTGTCGATTTGCTGGTCTTAGTGTCTAGTTCGTTTAGAGTTTCGAGTTCTGTTCACATTAGTCACGTCGCCGCAGCATCGTTATCCCTTCCGCTGTTCACCACACCATCCATCAATTTTCACCTCGTGCTACCCATAGTTCATTGTCACAATCATAGTTGAGGTCGTTCACATCTTCGCTTGATCCAATCTACATCTTATCTAGTTTGTCTTGGAAAGAGGGAGAGAAAAAAAAGACAGAGAACAAAAAAAGAAAAAAAAAGTCAGAGAAAAAAAAGAGAGAAAGGAAAAGAAAAAAAAGTGTGAGGAAAAAAAGAACAAAAAAAACAAAATTCGGATTGGATTCTGTTTTATGCACTGTTCTGTCAAACAGGCATAACTTTCTCATACAAAGTCTGTTTTGGCTTCACGAGTACTCCAATTAAAGCTAGCGACGAGCCGCATCTGAATAGTTGCAGAAGCTAGTTCAATATTTGGCACCTCAAAATCGGCTTCTAAATAGGTCTTTTTGCCCTCCGAAGTTCGCGGACACAGCTTATTCTAGTTTTTCAGGCCAGTTTTAGAATTCTTTGACTCCTCATATCAATTCGGAATTGAGTTATTTTTTTTGCATTGGAAAGCTTGAGTTAGTAGCATTCTTTTAAAAAAGTTATCAAAAAATTGGCTCAAACTTTTCAAGAGTAAAAGTTGGAGAGAGAGTTGTTGTATATCCTGCTTGGCAGTTGTTTTTCATCATTATCTTTACTGCCGTTGTGATCTTCACTTATATCTTGCTGTCAAGAGCTACTTACTATACTTCATTGATGCTAGTTGTGCTACGCCGTGACGTCATTAGTGTTCTAGGCTCGCGTCTCTAGTCCGGTCTAGCCTAGGACCAGCACAGTACCGTCGTTGAGCGTTTATTCAACATTGCATCTTTGAATTGATTATTGCTGATATTTTGCTACCATATATTTGGCCTTCCAAGCTCCACATATTTCTACACCGTGTATACATACGCTCACCTGGCAATCGCTTTACTCAATCTTCAGAGTTATTTGACACCGTTGGTTGCCGGTCACCACTTGCTGCATGGTAAGAACTTGTAAGACTTTGATATTTGCCACCACATCCTAGTAGTTCATAGGAACATTATTCTCGGATTTTGTTTCTTGTTTTTCTACTAAATATGGCAGGTTCTAGAGTCAGTTGGGCTTCATCAATCGTGGGAGACGTGCCACCAGCTCCGAAAATACAACCACCGTCACAAGAGGTGCAAAGGCATAAGAATATGCACAATCAGGTTTTTGTTTCCATGCCACCTTTTAATGGTCGCTTTAAGCCTGATTTATATATTGGATGGGAGTTCAGAATAAATGTTATATTTGCTTCCCATGATTTTTCGGAACGTAAAAAAGTTAAGCTTTGCGGGTGGTTCTTTCACTAGTTTTGCTACTGTTTGATGGAGTGAACATTGTCGGTTATACCCTGAATATGTACCTACTACTTGGGAAGATTTAAAACTTGTCATGAGAGATAGATTCGTCGATGTTTATTATACTCGTGGCATGATTAGAAAACTACAACATTTAAAACAAGGTAGTGACACTGTAAGAAAATATTATGATGATTTACAAACTACCTTGTTGCATTCCTTTTTAGAGGAAAGTGAAGAAGATTTTATGGATAGATTTTGGGGAGGATTAAACCGTGATATTCAGGAGATACTAATTCATGAAGAATGTTATCCTATGGACCATTTGTTTCATCTTGCATGCAAAGCTGAACAGGAAATAAAGAGGCGTGATGCCCACAAGACAAACCAGCATAAGGTGCACATCCAAGGAGTTGAGATGGTCCTTCCTTCTACCACTGTGCCTACTATGACAACAACATCCGTTGTTGTGAGCACTGCATCAGCTCCATATTATGACCCGTCACTGCCGAGAGTTCCAACATCATCTGAGTTGATAACACGAGGTAATGACGAAGGTACCGTTCTTCTAACTTCGCATGCGAATGATGAATGCCTTGTCGATTTAAATACACCATGTGATGCTCTAGCCACTACATTGATCATACCACCTATTTTAGATGATTATGCTGATGATTTGACTTTGCCATGTGATCAAACAACTGCAATATCAAGAATTTTGAGTGCACCCATTGAATTAACCGTTGATGTGAAAGAACCATGTGAATCAGACACTAAAACAAATTTGGATCAACTACGTTTGAAAATAATTGTGCCAATGATTAATCATTTTGATATGACCTCTAATCTTGGTGATGATTCTGTGTCAAATGACTTATTGCATGTTGGCTTATTTAAGCATGTTGTAGCATGTAAATTTTATGCAAGTAAGGTTTATTCACCAATATTGGGATGGTTTAATGATGAATATTGTCAATCTTTTCATATGAATAAGAGCTTCACTTATATGTGCAAACTGAGTTGCAATACTTTCATACCTTCTACTTCTTGTGATAATATTTTGGCTTTATATTTTATTCACTATGAAAGTTACTCATGTATACATGTGTCATATGTGCAAATTCCACAGAAAGTAAAAATTGATGACATATACATATACAACATGTACACCTTCTCTCTTTTGTTAGCCACATTTCAGATAAAGCAACGCCGAGGACGGCTTTATTTTCAAGAAGGTGAGGATGATGAGGACATGACTACCTTGGATACGACCAAAAATATTGCATACATGCATATTTGTCAGGTGATTTCTAGTGTCAACTATTCAATAATCTATTTATATTATCCAGAACAAAAATACTTCACACACTTTTGTGTTTTGTCTAATTGCAGGTGTATGGGACATTTGTACAATCCACATATGAAGATAAGGGAAAAAAAGAAGTTTAGCTGCTGTTCAAAAAGTCCCTTCACATCACTTTTGGGCCAAGAGAAGATAGAGTCCAAGTTTCTCACGTTCTGGATTCAGATTCGGACTGCACAGACATACCTGACTCAAAACGGCAAGAACTTTTTCATATGGACTCCGAATTGGGTGATTCTTTTTTTTGTTGGAAAGTAGATTTCGTCCTCTTTCCACTCCATTTGGATTCACCTTTAAATTCGTCCGGAGCATTGAGATATGGACGAAACAAATTGACGCTGCAGCAGAATCCGAGTCAAACAACAAGTTCAAAGGTGTTGCATCACCTCCACTTGGGCCCATGAGCCTTGTACGACCTAGGGTTGGCTTTAGGCTGCCTTGGGACGTCCTCCCACCTCCTTGGCCGCCACCCCTTGCTCCTATATAAGTAGATCCACCTAGTAGCTATTTCCTTGGGATTTGTTTAGTTAAAAGTTAGCCAACGCAACTTCGTGTACTTCGTTTGTGTCCAACGACCAGACCAAGACCGCTTTCGGATCCCCACCATTATCAATACTTCATCCATATTCGCAATATTCAGATTGCTTTATCATATTCTTGCATGTTCTTCGATTGCTTGCAGGAATAGACCTTCGTGGTCAGGCTGATCGTGCTTCCAGCATCGTCAGTAACCTCGAGAGATTGGTTTAGCGATTGCTAAGGCGCAACGTCGTGCACGTTTGTAGTCGGATCGTCAAAGTCGTCTCCACCAAATCGATAGTTATCATCCCATCGAAAGACCAGGACACCCTCGCCTCTATCACTACTAAGGATGGTGGGTATGAGTCCGCTAGTGACTATGATGAGGAGACTTTGGCTCTTATTACACATGAAGAAGACGGTGGAGATGATTCTGATCATGAGACGTAATACATGGCTGCTGAAGATGCTGACAGGTATGAATGTTTAGTTGCTCAACGTGTTTTGAGTGTGCAGGTTACACAAGCTGAGCAAAATCAGAGGCATAATTTGTTCCATACAAAGGGAGTTGTGAAGGAACGTTCTATTCGCGTCATCATAGATGGAGGGAGCTGCAACAACTTGGCTAGCATGGATATGGTGGTGAAGCTTTCTCTCACCACAATACCACATGCACATCCTTACTACATCCAATGGTTCAACAACAGCGGCAAGGTTAAGGTAACACGTACCGTTCGTGTGCATTTTAGTATCTCTACATATGCTGATTATGTTGATTGTGATGTGGTACCTATGCAAGCATGTTCCTTATTACTTGGTAGACCATGGCAATTTGATAAAAATTCTGTACACCATGGTAGAAACAATCAATATACTCTTGTTCATAAGGATAAAAATATTACTTTGCTTCCTATGACTCCTGATTCCATTTTGAAAGATGATATTAATAGAGCTAATAAAGCAAAACAGGAGAAAAATAAGAGTGAAAATCAGATTGTGGCAAAAGAATTTGAGCAACAAATGAAGCCTAATAATAAACCATCTAATGTTGTTTCTGAAATTAAACTGAAAAGTGCATGTTTACTTGCCACCAAATCTGATATTGATGAGCTAGATTCTAGCAAATCTGTTTGCTATGCTTTTGTGTGCAAAGAGGCATTATTTTCATTCGAGGACGTGCCCTCCTCTTTGCCCTCTGCTGTCACTAACATTTTGCAGGAGTTCGCTGACGTCTTCCCACAAGACGTGCCATCGGGATTACCACCTATTCGCGGTGCATCGCTACCCAACCCCAGAGGAGATGAAGGAGATTATGCGTCAAGTCCAGGAGCTGCACGACAAAGATTATATACGCGAATCTCTTAGTCCTTGTGCTGTTCCTATTATACTCGTGCCTAAAAAGGATGGTACATCGCTTATGTGTGTTGATTGTACAGGCATTAATAATATTACAATTCGTTATCGTCATCCTATTCCTGGGCTAGATGATATGCTTGATGAATTAAGTGGCTCTACAATTTTCTCCAAAGTTGATTTGCGTAGTGGATACCATCAAATTCGTATGAAATTGGGAGATGAATGGAAAACAGCATTTAAAACTAAGTTTGGTTTATATGAGTGGTTAGTCATGCCTTTTGGGTTAACTAATGCACCTAGTACTTTCATGAGACTAATGAATGAAGTTTTACGTGCTTTCATTGGACGATTTGTGGTAGTCTATTTTGATGATATACTGATCTATAGCAAATCTTCGGAAGAACATTTGGAACATTTACGTGCTGTTTTTAATGCTCTACGTGATGCACTGTCGGTGTACTAGAGTAGGGGTACCCTAGTATCCCAAACTTGTGCACGGGCAGTCGCAGCATCCCGCGGCAAGGCTTGCCAGGTGACCGCCAAAGCCCTCTATGGCCCCTTTTTGGGCCATTCAAGAATAAAGTATTTAAGCCAAGGAGACAAGTCCCCGGCAAGAGGAGCTTGTCGGGAAGGCCACTCAAGGCACGAGACCCCGGCAAGAGGAGCTTGCCGGGAAGGCCAACCAAGGCATATCAAGGAACTTGCCGCGACGCGCCACGCGTCCCGGCAGGACCCGGCGAGCGACAAGCTCCCGGACGCGGCAAGACAACTGCCGCGGCAAGGCATTTTGCCGCGGCAAGCAACCACTCTGTACCTGCGCTCCAGCGCACCCACCTACGTGTCGCTCTGGGACCCTTCCAGGCGTACGTGGCGGGCGGCTGTGCAGCTAGGGGTACACTGTGGCATGCGGCGTTGACAAGATCCCCATCGTGGCAAGCGGTGGCGCCCCTGACGGTCCCTTTTCTGCACTGACTGGGCGACATAGATAGGCATTTAATGCCCTTGTCTCCTGCCATCAGGGTTAGGTATGATTCACTTTGTAGGTAGTTGTACCTACTACAGCACCTTTCCATTTTTGCCCCTGCCTACGTTGCCACCTGTTGGAGACCCCTTGAGCATATAAAAGGAGGCCCATGCACAACGTAGGGGGGATGGCCCCCAGAAGGACGAACAGTAGAACACTCACGCTCGGTCTCGTTAGCTGCTGGTGTGTACTGTAGCACTCAGCGCTCCCGAGCAAGAACTCAATACAATCCACAAAGCAGCAGTAGGAGTATTATCTCTCCAGAGAGCTCCGAAGATGGGTAAAACCCCTCGCGTGCCTCGCCTCGATCCGCTCTTTGCGCGACCTCCGCCCCCCGCCGAACCGAGAAGGGGCTCCGTCCCCATAGGTGTTCGAGGAGCCAGAATCCCCGGCATCTTTGGCGCGCCAGGTAGGGGGCGTCGAGGTTGTGTGAACCCGATCCGGCGTTCGCATGAGCTAGATCTTCATTGACTTCATCGACATGCCGCCGAAGAAGAAGGCTTCGGAGGCGGCTGCTCCGTCCGCGTCGAACCCACCGCCGCCGGAGCAAACGGCTGGTGGGGAAGACGCCGGCGGAAGAACAGGCGTCGACGAAGAAGCCCACGGTGCCACCAGGTCCAAGGACAAGGCTGCGCTGCCCGTCGGCAGTGTAGCAGGCTCCCACGACGACTGGGCGTCGATGGATGCTCCGCGCCCATCTCAGGAAGCGTGGGACCGGCAGCGTCGTGGTACTCACGGTACCATACGTTCGCTGGACCCAAATCGAGTTGGCGGATCTCGATATGCTCAAGGCCAGCATGCATGCCAATGTGCTGGCGCAAGCGAGGCACGGTCGCCTGGACGGAATACTACTCATTCTAACGTCGTTGGAAGTCCGAGCATATCCCGCTCCTCGCACCGTTCGCCACCGCTACCCGCCACTCCAGCAGAAGCTTTGGCGCGAGCTCAACTGCTCCTAGACTTCCCTCCAACGCCAGACAAGATCGACGACTGGAGGGCCAACATTCAGAGCCTCATCAGCTTCGCCAACGGCGACACTCCGCGGCAGGCAACCACATCGCAGCCGCGGCAAGCCAGCCAGGTGCGAGCCGATGGCGACAAGACCGGTGGGGGTGCGACCACCGTGCACTCCCCGCTCCGAAGGCCAAGATCGCCGACTCGCCAGGTCCACCGCGACAGCGACTCCACCGCTTCATCAGATCCGCAAACTCGTCGCGATAAGCGCCACGTTCTTCACGAACGGCAGCAAGAAGACGCTCGTACCCGCATCGAGCGCCGAAGAGAAACGCGGCGTCAATCAGACCGGCGCGCTGGGCCCACTGTCGACATGCATGCGCCAGGGGAACCAGGCGACCTACCGTACGCGGTAGGTTGCCCTGCGTTTACTCGTGAGCTGCGGCAAGTCCAGTGGCCCAGCACGAAGAATTTCAAGCCAGACGTACCAGAGAAGTACGACGGCTGGTTGCATCCGTCGGAGTTCCTCAGCACCTACACCATCGCGGTGCAGGCTCCCGGGGGGCGAGACGACAAGATCCTTGCCAACTACTTCCCGCTAGTGCTCAAGCCCAACGTCAGATCCTCGCTCATGCACTTGCCGGAAAACTCCATATCTTCCTGGGCAGACCTGTGCCATCAGTTTGTCGGCGCCTTTACAGGCGGCCACAAACCTCATGGCCAGGAGAGTGACCTTCACTTGCTTGCCCAGAAAGAAGGAGAGCCCTTGCGCAAGTACATCCAGAGATTCAGCCAAGTGCAACGAAACATCCCAGATGTCCACCCTGCCGCGGTCATCAGCGCGTTCCATCAGAACGTGCGTAACCGCAGGATGCGGGAGGAGATGGCGATGTGCAAGATCAGAGACGTCAGCGAGCTGTATGCTCTGGCCGACAGGTGTGCACGTGCTGAGGAAGGGAGGAAACTCCCCGGAGAGAATGCAGGAACGGGAGGATCTGACAGCGAGGATGCTGCGCCGGCAAATAAAAACCGGCGGCGGAACAACAGGAAGAGGAAAGGCAAAGATGTGCTAGTTGTTGAGCAGTCCGGCAACGACGGTGGCGCCAAGAAAGCCAAAGATGGTAGCTCCGGCAAGGAGGTTGCCGCATGCGCCAACTGCCAGGCTGTGGCGGCCGCCGACAAGCAGGACGGCACCAACAAACAGTACTGCAAGATCCACCGCACCAAGGGCCATGACCTCCAGAGCTGCAAGAAGGTCGAGGAGCTTGTCGAGCTGCAAAAGGCCGAGTACGAGCGACGCGACAAGGAGAAAGCCGAAGCAGGTGCTGGAGGATCCGGTACGAAGCGCACCGGCCGGGGAGGGCGCTGCGGCAAGGCCAATCAGCGGCAAGGAGACAGGCCTTCCCGCGGCCGCGACAAAGATGAAGACGACGACGACGAAGACATGGATGATGACGAGACCAGCGAGCAGGAGTTTCAGAAAGCTACAGAGGTCTTGTGCATTGACGGTGGTGCTTCTCTGCATACTTCACACCGCCAACTCAAGCAGTGGGTGTGGGAAGTCAATGCGGCAGAACCACCCATCGAGTCACGCAAGCTTCTGAAATGGTCCAACACGCCTATCATCTTTGATATTGAGGACCACCCTGATCGCACAACTGCGGTCGGGTGCTTGCCAATGTTGATCTCACCAACTATCCGGAACCTCAAGGTCACTAAGATGCTAGTTGACGGCGGGGCCGGCTTGAACCTGATCTCCTCCGCTGTGCTCCGGAAACTCCAAGTCCCTGACAGTGAGATCGAAGAGACCGGCACATTCCAAGGAATCAACCCGTGAAGGAGCAAGCCGAAGGGGAAGATCACGCTGCCGGTGACATTTGGCAGCAAGCAGAACTTCAGGACCGAGAGGATCACTTTTGACGTTGCCGATTTTCCATTGCCTTACAATGGAATTCTCGGCCGTCCAGCGCTCGCCAAGTTCATGGCGGCCTCTCATTACGCGTACAACATGCTGAAGATGCCAGGCCCGATAAGTGTCATCTCTGTCCCTGGCGACAAGAAAGATGCTCTTGTCTGTGCCGACAAGATCTACCGAGAAGCAGCAGCCGCAATGGATCGCGAGACACTTGCCGCTGAAGCTCCCGGGGGGAAGAAGAAGACCAAGTCCGGCAAGAGTTCTGATGCCCACTCCGGCAAGCGCACCTCTTCGGAGTGCTGTGCTACCGTCGAGGACGCACCATCGAGCTCCACCGGCAAGTGTAAGAAGACGATGGCAGCTTCGCCAGCGACCAAGAAGGTGTCCGCCAAGGAGGACGACACTGGTGGTACTTTCACCATCAACGCCACTCTCGGCCCTAAATAGGAAAGCGCGCTTGTTGCTTTCCTGCGGGCAAATGTCGATGTGTTTGCGTGGCAACCGTCTGACATCCCCGGCGTTCCCAGGCAAGTAATTGATCACCACCTTGCCGTCTGTCCTCACGCGCGGCCCGTCAAGCAGAAAGTCAGGAAACAAGCAGTGGAGCGCCAAGAATTCATCGCAGAAGAGATCAAGAAGTTGGAAGCAGCACGCCTTGTCAGAGGAGTGCTCCATCCTACGTGGTTGGCCAATCCTGTAGTCGTGCGCAAGGCAAATGGGAAGTGGAGGCTTTGTATCGACTTCACCGATGTTAACAAAGCTTGTCCCAAAGATCCATTTCCCTTGCCGCGCATTGACCAGGTTGTTGACTCCACGGCTGGATGTGACTTGCTTTCATTTCTTGATGCATACTCAGGATACCATCAGATCTTCATGGCAGAAGAGGATGAGGAGAAAACCGCATTCATCACTCCATGTGGCACGTACTGTTTTGTACGGATGCCTTTCGGGTTGAAGAATGCTGGTTCAACATTTGCAAGGGTAGTCCATACTGCTTTTGAGCCACAAATACACTGAAATGTAGAAGCCTACATGGATGATATAGTGGTCAAGAGCAGGGACAAAGCAACTCTGATTCAAGATCTAGAAGAGACTTTTGCAAATCTGCGCAAGATCAGCCTCAAGCTCAACCCCGAGAAGTGCGTGTTTGGAGTCCCTTCCGGCAAGCTTCTCGGTTCTTCGTGTCTCAGAGGGGAATTGAAGCCAATCCCGACAAGATCAAGGCCATTGAGCAGATTGAAGCACCGAAGCGCGTCAAGGATGTGTGGAAACTTGCCGGCTGCATGGCGGCTCTCAGCAGGTTTATCTCTAAGTCTGCTGAGCGCGCCCTGCCGTTTTTCAAAATCTTGAAAAAGGCAGGTCCAATGAAATGGACTCCGGAAGCGGAGGCTGCGCTGCAGGACTTAAAGAGATACCTCTCCTCCACTCCAATACTTGTCGCACCTAAACCACAAGAGAAGTTGCTGCTATATCTGGCGGCAACCAATCAAGTGGTTAGTGCTGCGTTAGTAGCGGAGAGGGAGGCTGATGATGAGCCAGCGACCACGGCAAGCACATGCAGCGACAAGCAGGGGGCTTCTCCGACAAGCTCTGGTCCCGACAAAGATGGATCTGCGTAGATGTGCGAAGGGATACAGCAGAAGAAAATGGTGCAGCGCCCAGTCTACTTTGTCAGTTCCCTTCTGCAGGGGGCTAGGTCAAGGTACTCTGGTGTGCAGAAATTGCTTTTCGGCCTTTTCATGGCCTCGAGAAAGCTGCGCCATTACTTCCAAGCACATGAGATCACAGTTGTCACTCGCTTTCCGCTGAAGAGGATACTGCAGAATCCCGAGGCAACAGGCAGGATTGTTGAGTGGGTACTAGAACTGTCAAGCTTTGGCCTCAAGTTTGAGAGCACTTCAACTATCCAAAGCAGAGCATTGGCAGAATTCATAGCAGAATGGACGCCAACACCAGACGAAGAAATTCCAGAGACGAGCATCCCCGTCAAGGAAGCAAACAAAGAGTGGCTGATGTACTTTGATGGTGCTTTCTCGCTGCAAGGCGCCGGTGCTAGCGTGCTGCTTGTCGCACCCACCGGAGAGCACCTCAAGTACGTGGTCCAGATGCACTTTCCCAAGGAGCAAGCAACAAACAATACTGCAGAGTATGAAGGATTGCTCCCCGGTCTCAGGATCGCAGCAGACCTTGGGATCAAGCAGCTCATTGTCAGGGGTGACTCGCAGCTTGTCGTCCGCCAAGTAAACAAGGATTATCAGAGTCCATTGATGGAAGCTTATGTTGATGAGGTGAGAAAGCTAGAAGAGCTCTTTGTCGGCCTACAGATGGAACATGTTCCAAGAGCTCAGAACGACATTGCTGACGGCCTATCAAAGTGCGCAGCACTTAAGTTACCTGTGGAACCAGGGATCTTTGTGCTCAAGCTGACTCAACCATCTGTGACACCATCAGCTGGAAAGAGCAAGAAGAGGAAATTGATTTCTAATGACTATCTTCCGGCAGAACTTCCCGAAGCCGCCGCTAAGAAGGTCCCCAAGATCAACGCCAAGCGTGCTGAGGAGCAGTATGCTCCGACAAGCCCCAGGGTTTGTTTCGTTGTAGCAGACGCTCCCGACAAGTTTTGCTCCGGCAAGCTTGCCGGGGAACGTCAAGCTCCGGCTGAGCCGCAGGTTCTCGCTGTAGAAGCAGATGTTCCCGCAGCAGCAGATATGCCTTTAGTCCTTGTTGTCGAGCCACAAGCTCCAGCATGGGCACAGCAGATCGTCCGTTTCCTCCAGACAGGAGAACTTCCCGAAGAGCCAGAAGAAGCGGGAAGAGTAGCCCGGCAGTCAAGTATGTACCAGTTCGTCGACAACGCACTATACAGAAGAAGACTCAACAGAGTGAAATTGAAGTGTATTCACCGGAAGATGGACAGAAGCTGTTGGCAGAGATACATGGAGGCATATGTGGTCACCACATTGGCGCCAGAGCACTTGCCGGCAAGGCTTTCCGGCAAGGTTTCTTTTGGCCGACAGCCCTCCAAGATGCAACTGCACAAGTAACCAAGTGTGAAGCGTGCCAGTTCCATTCCAAGCAGATACACCAGCCAGCTCAAGCTCTCCAGACGATCCCTTTATCCTGGCCATTTTCGGTCTGGGGGCTCGACATCCTCGGCCCCTTCCCCCGAGCAGTCGGGGGCTTTGAGTACTTGTACGTCGCAATCGACAAGTTCACAAAGTGGCCGGAAGTGGAACCAGTGAGGAAGGTGACAACACAGTCAGCAGTCAAGTTCTTCAGGTCGATTGTTTGCTGCTTCGGAATCCCTAACAGGATCATCACCGACAACGGTACGCAATTCACGAGCCGCACCTTCATGCAATACGTCCAAGATCTTGGCGCCAAGGTCTGCTTCGCTTCTGTTGCTCACCTCAGGAGCAACGGTCAAGCGGAGAGGGCAAATGCTGAAGTGCTGCGTGGGCTCAAGACCAGGACTTTCGACAGGCTGCACAAGTGCGGAAGAAACTGGATTGAGGAGCTGCCGGTGGTTCTTTGGTCGATCAGGACAACGCCAAATCGAGCCACTGGCCAGACACCTTTCGCTCTAGTTTATGGAGCAGAGGCAGTTATCCCCACGGAACTCGTAAACGGGTCACCTCGAGTGCTCGCTTATGATGAGCTTGAGCAAGAGCAGCTGCGACAAGATGACGCGCTGCTCCTTGAGGAAGACCGTCTTCAGGCTGCTGTGCGAGCTGCTCACTACTAGCAAGCTTTGCGCCGCTACCATAGCCACAAAGTTAACGCCAGAAGTCTCGAGGAAGGCGACCTTGTTCTTCGGCGCGTTCATTCCGCCAAGAATTCCAACAAATTGACGCCGAAATGTGAAGGCCCTTATCGGGTGAAACGAGTCACTAGGCCTGGTGCTGTTCGCCTTGAGACCGAAGATGGCATTCCGGTGAGCAACTCCTGGAACATCGAGCATCTTCGTAAGTTTTACCCGTAAGGCGCGGTTGTCGGACCCTGTCCGGCAACCACCTTTTTGTACAAGTCTTGCCGCTGTTGCATGTAATCCTTTGTACAAAGCCAGGCGCAGACCCTGTGCATAAATAAAGCTCACGTGCTCTGCACACCTTGTCAATTTCATGCTCTTTTGCATGAATTATCTGACACTTTGTGCAGCGAACACACCCGGTAAGCAATAACGAGCCATAAGGCTCCATATCATTATTTCCTCTACTTTCTTTTTTCTCAAGGAAATGAAGGCTCCTTCGCCCACAAGTTTGCCGGGGGGAAAGGGGAAGATAATGGTATGGACCAGTCGTCGTTCGAGAAAGTTTCGCCTTGCCGGGAAGCAAACAACAGAAAAGCTAAGTGCCAAAGTTTGAGCAATCAGATTTTTTAATTTTAAGTTATTTTCCTTGAACGACCATGCTTTGTATGGAAAACCTGTGCGCGAAGGAGCTGGCTCGTGGCTAGTTGTGTCCTTACTTTGTTTCGAGTTCGCTCAACAGTTTAAGTGTGCTGCGACTAGAGTCGCATCCTTACTTTGTTTCGAGCCCGCTCAACAACTTAAGCGAGCTGAGACTAGTTACGACAAGGTTTCTTGTCGGCAACGGCACTGCCAGCAGGCTGCTGGCGTCCCGCACTCAGCGCTCGCGGCAAAAGTGCCTACGCCGGCAAGTTCCCTAAGAGCATAGGGCAAAAACATACAAAGGAAGGAGTCAAGTAAAGGAAATAACATTGCAATCACTACCCAAAATAAAGTCATATATTGCAAGATAGCTTGTCGCGGCTCTAATAGACCGCTTTCATAACATGATTAGCAGCGACTAGAAAAGAAGAAAACGGGCGGCCTAGTCCACACAATCGCCCTCAACCCTCTTGATCCTGCTCACCTTGTCCACAATGGGTGCGACAAGGTCCTTGAGCGCCTCCAGATCAGCTTCCGCCGGCAGGGATTTGAGGACATTGGTGAGGTTGAGGCCCGGATTGCGGAAGGCTACCTTCACCAACACCTTCTGAAGAGCTCCCGCGCAGATCTTGCGCGACTCGTCGGCCAGCTGCTTTGGGATCCTTTCCAGGAGTCGCTGGAGGGCTGTCGCCATGCCTTTGAAGAACAGAGTGAGCTTGGCGCTGGATGGGAGGGTCTCATCGGAGGGATACCCGAGATCCCCCATCCCCAGCTGCGTCAGCTCCTTGTCGATGTATGCGGCAGCATTCACAAGACCCTCCGTCCACTACTCCACAATCTCTCTAAAATCATTCTGGGTGGCGGCAATGCTCTCCAGCAGCGCCTTGTCAGCCTTGATCTCCTTCTTCAGGGACGCCTCCTGCTCCCTGGCGCCGTCCAGCGTCTTGGTCAAGGCAGCCAGCTTCAGCTCAAGATCGGCGTTGGAATCCTTGGCGGCGCTAAGCTCCTTGATCTTCTCGGCGAGACGACCCTGGAGCTCACCAAAAGTGTAGGCGTCCTTATCGCGCTCATGCTTGAGCGCGGCAAGCGCTTCACCGCTCGCCTTAAGATCAGCCTCCAGCTGCGCCACCTTCGTCTCCAGCTCCTTCTTGGCGGCCTCGGCAGCTGCGGCGGCGTCCTTTGTTTCCTTGAGAGCTCCGGTGAGTGTTTGCTCGCGTGCAGCAAGCTCCTCTTCGTGGCTGTTCAGGCTGGCTTTCAGCTGCACCAATTCGCCCTCCCGCGCAGATATCTCCTCGGCGGCAAGCCGCTGTTGCTCTGCAACTTCTGCCTTCTCGAGGATGAAGGCCTTCTGTGCCTCATCAAGCTGCACACGCTCCGCCGCCAGCGACTGGAGAGCTGCCTGGTTGAGACCCCGGAGCTCCTCCGCGCGCTTCTCCATGTCCACCCCCGCCTTCGCGACAAGCGCTTCGCGGGACTCCAGTTTGGCTTGTCGAGCGCGGTAGAGCGACACCAGCTTACGCACCAGTCGCTCTTCCTCAGGATCGTCGGTGCTACTGCCTGGCGCGTCGACCAGCATCAGCCCAGCGGAGGTGAACACCTCCACATCAAAGCTTTCTCCTTCGACCGGCGCCCTGGACGTTGACGCCCAGGGGAGGTTGATGAAGACGCCATCGCCGACCTTCAAGTAGACGCCTGGCTGGGGCTCTTCAGAGCCTGGCGCTGCGGCAGCGGCGGCAGGATCGGCGGTCGGTGTAGCGCCTGTTGCTCCTGCGGCCTCAGGGTCATCAGTACGATCGCCGGACCCCTCGTCGGCTGCTGCGGCGGCAGCCCTGGCGGCCTCTTCACCGGCGGGATCATCAGCGCCGGCCGCTTCTTCGGTGGCGGCGGCATCGTCAACAGCGACCTCGGTCTCCATTGGCTCCACAGTAGATGGATCTGACGGCTGGAAAAGGAAGAAAAGTCAAGCAAATACAAAAACAGAAGAACCCAAGGGAAGTTTAGAAGCAAGGAGTACTTGTACCAGGCTCGGTAGTTGGGATCTCCGCTGCCGGGGGGTCGCTAGTACTGTCCCTTGCCGGAGACTTCTCCCTTGCCGGGGAGCTCTCCCTCGTCGGAGACTTCTCCCTTGCCGGGGAGCTCTCCCTTGTCGGAGACTTCTCCCTTGCCGGGGAACTCTCCCTTGCCGGAGTATTCTCATTTGCCGGAGAACCCTCCCTTGGCGGCGTAGTCGAAGCAGATGGCATGTCAGGGGCGGCGTCGGGACGCTCCTGGTGGGTCTGCTCTGCTCCTACACAAGCCAACAGTCAGATATCAGCAAGCAAAGAGTATCCATGCACGCCTAACAGCGGGAAGTAAACCATATACTTACGCTGGGGGCTGCGCTGGGGGCTGCTCTGAAGAACAGCTATCGGGTCCGGCAAGTTTGTCTCGGGCGCACCCCCTGCTGGCACGGTGGGATCATCCTCGATGACAATCACCGGGACCTTGGCTCTCTTTGCCATTCTCTGGGACAGAGCCCTAAAAAGGAATAAGTTCAGAGTGAAGCAAATGAGATACAAGACAAGACAACAAGTATTGAAGACATACAAGTACAACTAGAATCTTACTCTTCTTCTTCCTCGTCAGAGCTGAGCGCGGAGAAGTCAAAGCCTGGCCCGCCTCCGGCGCGAGGAGGCGGAGGAGTAAGATCCCTTGGCCGCTTGCCGGGAGCTGGAGCGGCGGATCGGGAGGACCCCGCTCAAGTTGCCGCTGCAGCGTGAGGTGCATCCGCGGCAACAGAACTTGCCGCGGTGGAGCATGTCGTGCGGCGCGGCGGGGGTTGACTCGTCCGCCGCTCCGCTACGTCCCCGGCCTTGCGAAGACGCCTTCTTTGTGGAGCCAGGAGCTCTGCTTGTGGAGCCGGGGGATCTGCTTGAGGAGCCGGGGGATCTGCTTGCGGCAAGCTGTCCGAAGATGAAGAGGAAGAGGAGCCGACCTCCAACGAGCCGCTCGTATCCTCGGCGGGCCCGCTCAGCACGACGTCATGCCCGGCGGACCTCTTATCGCCGGCAAGCTCCTCTCGGTCAACAAGGCTTGCCGCCTCTGCTGCATCTGCCTCCTCCACGGTGAACCCAAACTCGCCCGCAGCTGCGGCTGCCGCCGCCTCCTCCCGCCTGGTGGCGATGCGCTTGAGCTCATCTTTGGTAGTGTCCCGGGTGAGGCCCCTCTTCTCATCGGCGTCGACCAGCACTTCTATCAAGTTATTGAAGAACGCCCGCACGACATCATCTGCAGGCTCTATCAAGGCTGGATCAATTCCGTGCGAGTCGCACAGCGGCATCATTGCACAGATGCGGTCGAGCACGGAGTGGTTGCACAGCGGAACGACACCCCTCGGCAACCTGAACACTTCGGGGTGCTATGGGTCGTGCTTGAACAGCTCCTGGAGCATCGCGTTGAGCTCCAGGACAGTGAAGTTGAAGTTGAGGCCCGGCCGCAACCTCATGATATCCGCCGCATTCTGGAACTCCCAGGCGGGTCTCCTCCTCTTCTGCAGGGGGGCGATGCGGCGGGGGAGGAAATCTGCGCCAACCGCTCCTACAGTAAGCCCGGCAGGCCTGAGGCGTAGGATCCGGGTGACGGCAATCTTTAGTCTGTCGTCTTCCGGGGCCAGGCTACTACAATCACTGCCGCGCACTACTGGAGTTTCGCGCAGAGCAGTAAACGGCTGCGGGTTCTCCTCGACAATCAGGCACGAGTCCGCCCTCCACTCCTCCCACTTGCTGCGGAACTCTCCATCAAGATAAGCATCCATCTTGCCGGCTTTCAAGATCCAGGCGATTCCGCCACATAAAGGCTCTCCTTTCTCAAGCCGAGGCGAAAAGAAATGGCGGAAAAGGGCTACGTTTGGACGGATTCCGACAAAGTTTTCGCAGAGATGTGCGAAAACTGCCATGGTCAGGACAGCATTGGGGATGAAGTCAAGGAGGTGGAGCCCGTAGGTGTTCATGATGTCACAAAAGAATTCAGAAAAGGGGGGGGGGGCAGAGCCCGCAGTAGAAGAACAAGGCGAAGAAGGGATACCGAGTGGGATACTTATCCCAAGCAGTGGCTGGGAGTACCTTCGTGCGCGGATGCGCTCGCGTCCCCGTCGACCAGAAGAGGTAGAAGTCCTCCTTCAACTCTGCTGCCTCGAGCCTCAGAGGGAAGATTGCCCGCTCCTTTCGCAGCGCCGCGAGCCGCTGCGCCTCGGCTGACTTCGCCTTCTCGGCTTTCGGAGCCATGGCGGGAATGGTGAGGGAGGACGACGACATTGGTGGTGCTGGTGGCGATGGGGGCGGGGCGCTACTCTCCTTCGGCTTTGAGAAGAAGGGGAGTGGCGGAGATTGTAACACCCCGGATGTAACTTGCCATATTTGTAATCCAACTCTTGCCATTTTCGGCTATGTAATATGATATTCCCTCCGTGGTTGGGTTTCCTGTCAGTTTGCATTTTGTTCATGTCATGCATTTCATATCATGTCATCATGTGCATCGCATTCGCATACGGGTTCGTCTCATAAATTCGAGCATTTTCCCCGTTGTCCGTTTTGCAATCCGGCGCTCCTATGTCCCCCGGCGTCCCCTTTTACCTTTTTTCCATGTGCGGGTATTAAACCTTCTCGTAATGGACCGAGGTTTGTCAAGCGGCCTTGGTATAGCACCGGTAGACCGCCTGTCAAGTTTTGGGTCATTCGGAGGTCATTTGGTACTCCAACGGTTAACCGGGTAACCGTGAAGGCCTCGTGTGTGTTGCAGCCCAAAACCCCTCCAAAACAGCCCAATAACCCATCTAAGACACTCCCATGTCCACCGCCGTTCGATCACGATCACGTGGCCGAAAACCGTACTCCATTTGGAGCTCCCTAGCCCCTCTACCTATAAATTTACCTCCCCCTCCAAAATCCCGGATCAAACCACCCTAAACCTAGTCCATTTCCCCTCCCGCCACCGCCGGACAAAGATCCGGACGGACGGACATGTCCGCCCGCGCGCCCGGCGAATCCCGGCCGCCTCCTCCTCGCCGCGCTCGGCCGCCCCGCCTCTCTGCGCTCCGCCGCCCTGCCTCGCCGGCCGGCGCCACCGCGCCGCCTCGCCGCACCCCGCTCGCCGCCCGCTCGCCGGAGAGCTCCCACGCGAGGCCGCCGCCCTCCGCGCGCCCGTGCCGCGCCCCGCGTAGGGTCCCGCGCCGCCACGCCCCGCTCGCCGCCCCGAGCTCCCTCGCGCCGCCGCACTCCGACGCCGTCGCCGGCCCCGCCTCGGAATCCGCGCCCGGATCCAGATCTGGAGTTTTGCGGTTGACTTTTTCTCCCCGAAACCCTAACTTTTTGCATATTTCATCATGCCATATCTTTGCATCCGTAGCTCCGTTTTGGGCGTATTATTTTTCGAATTGTTCGCCTCGATGAGTACATCATTTCATCTCATTGCATCATTTTCATTTGAGCTCATCTTGATGCCCGAAATGCTGTTAGAAGAGGGCTATGTGATGTTAGTTTCTGATTCTTATCAGAACATGCACTTTTGTCATTTTTGCCATGATTGATGTGTGCACCCTATGAAGTTGAATCCTACATGAGTTTTATAATATGCCATGTTATATTTCCAGGGAATTATGCCATGTATTTTTTTGGTCTTTGTGGTGACTAGCACAAGCATGCAAACTAGGGTACTTAATGTTGCTGATTTCAGAGACTTAGTAATTTCACTGTCCCTGCCTGCTGTTATTTTGATGCCATGTGTTCATGTTGTTCCCGAGAGATCTATGCCTCTTTTGAGCATGATAAGTGAGAGTGTTTTGAGCATATGGATTGTCTCTATCCATCCATGCCTTCGTTTGTATTTATGGAGTGCCATAGCTTGAGTCAATCGAGCTCTACTTTTGCTATAAAATGTTACTGGCAGATTGTTTACATGATATTCGATTTTGCCAAGCTTGTTGTAGTTGATCCTTGCATGCTATGACGCTATTCTTGCCATGTCTTATTGATGTATGTGTGCTTAGTTTATCATGAAATGCTCTGTAGTGAGTGCATCGAGCTCAAGAACATGCCTACTTGTTATCTGTTTTTGCCATGTCTAGTTTTTCTGCTAAGTCTGAAACCTGTAACGAAACTTGCTTAATTGACATGGGTGTTATTATATTTTCTGATCCTTTTTGGCTTATGGTCAGTAAGGGACTTTTGTTAAGTGCTTTGAGTAGATTAATGCTCTGCCTTACTTTGCTATGGCCTGGTCTTATAGCATGTTGTTTCATTGCTCTAAACATGTCATCCTGATGTTAATTTCTGGCATGTTGTTATTTTCACCAAGTCTGTGAACCTGTTATCTTTTGCACTTTTGCCATGCTTGTTTGAACCTGTTGTGGTGTGATTTAGCCGTATCTCAGTGTTGATCTTTTGTCAAGAATCTTGAGTAGATTACTTTCATATGCTTTGTTGATATGTTTGGGTGCAGTTGATTTATTTCTTGTTGCTTGCTAAGTAGCATCATGCTGTTAATGGCAGATTACTGTCATTCTTGTTTTGCTTGCCATTTGCAAACCGTGCATCCGATTCCAGTGATCTTTATATCGATTTCAACCGAAATCACCTCTCCTATCCAGTGGCATACTTGGTTTGCCAAGATTATTCCTTGTTCATCTTTTCCCTTCCGAAGCACGCATATGCATTGCATATCACATCTCGCATATCATGCCATGTTTTTCATCATATTGCTTGTGTATTGCATCGTGATTGATGTTTGTCCCCTTTGCTTGTGTTCTTGTTTTGGGTAGAGCCGGGAGACGAGTACGTGAACGGGGAACCTGTTGAGAACGCTTTCGAGGACCAAGCTTTCGACAACTCTGAGAACCTTGCAGGCAAGATGACCATACCCTCGAAATCACTTCTATCTTTGCTTGCTAGATGCTCGCTCTTTTGCTATGCCTATGCTGCGATACCTACCATTTGCTATATCATGCCACCCATATTGCCATGTCAAACCTCTAACCATCCATGTCCTAGCGAACCGTTGATTGGCTATGTTACCGCTTTGCTTAGCCCCTCTTATAGCGTTGTTAGTTGCAGGTGAAGATGAAGTTTGTTCCTTGTTGGAACATGGAGATGTTTCTCCTTGTTGGAACATGTTTTTCTTGTTGGGATATCACAATATATCTTATTTAATTAATGCATCTATATACTTGGTAAAGGGTGGAAGGCTCGGCCTTATGCTTGGTGTTTTGTTCCACTCTTGCCACCCTAGTTTCCGTCATACCGGTGTTATGTTCCTTGATTTTGCGTTCCTTACACGGTTGGGTGATTTATGGGACCCCCTTGACAGTTCGCTTTGAATAAGACTCTTCCAGCAAGGCCCAACATTGGTTCTACCATTTGCCTACCACCTACACCTTTTCCCCCCGGGTTTTCGCGAGCCCGAGGGTCATCTTTATTTTAGCTCCCCCGGACCAGTGCTGGCCCGAACCAAGCCGCCTGCGGGGCCACCTCGGGGAAACTCGATGCCTGGTTTTTTACTCGTAGCCTGTCTCATTCGGATGTGCCCTGAGACCGAGATATGTGCAGCTCCTATCAGGATTTGTCGGCACAATCGGGCGGCTTTGCTGGACTTTTATTGTTGTCGAAATGTCTTGTAGTCCGGGATTCCGAGACTGATCGGGTCTTCCCGGTACAAGGATTATCCTTCGTTGACCGTGAGAGCTTATAATGGGCTAAGTTGGGACACCCCTGCAGGGTATTATCTTTCGAAAGCCGTGCCCGCGGTTATGAGGCAGATGGGAATTTGTTGATGTCCAGTTGTAGAAAACCCGAAGTTGACTTTAACTAAAACACATCAACCGTGTGTGTAACCGTGATGGTCTCTTCTCGGCGGGGTCCGGGAAGTGAACACGGTGTTGGAGTTATGTTTGACGTAGGTTGTTCTAGGATCACTTCTTGATCACTTCTAGCTTCTCAACCGTGCTTTGCTTCTCTTCTCGCTCTCTTTTGCGTTGTAGCCACCTTATATGCTAGTCGCTTGCTGCAGCTCCACCTCTCAATCCTTTCCTACCTATAAGCTTAAATAGTCTTGATCTCGCGGGTGTGAGATTGCTGAGTCCCCGTGACTCACAGATTCTACCAATACAGTTGCAGGTGCCAACGATGCCAGTGCAGATGTCGCGACCGAGCTCACGTGGGAGTTCGATGAGGAACGTGGCCGTTACTATGTGTCTTTTCCTGATGATCAGTAGTGGAGCCCAGTTGGGGTGATCGGGGATCTGTGTAGCATTTGTGGTAGTCTTCTTTCATTTTGGTACCGTAGTCGGACCTTGAGTGTAATCTGAATGATGGATGTTTATTTATGTATTGTGTGAAGTGGCGACTGTAAGCCAACTATGTATCCTTTTTCCCTTATGTATTACATGGGTTGTGTGAAGATTACCTCACTTGCGACATTGCTTTCTATGCAGTTATGCCTCTAAGTCGTGCCTCGACACGTGGGAGATATAGCCGCATCGAGGGCGTTACAAGTTGGTATCAGAGCCTTCCCCGACCTTAGGAGCCCCCACTGATTGATCGTTTTTAGTGGCCGAGTTGTGTCTAGAAAAATGTTTTGAGTCATTTAGGAACTATATATCGGAGAGTTTAGGAATTCTTTTTACTTCCCAGTCTCCTCATCGCTCTGGTAAGGCATCCTGACGTACAGTTTTTACTCTTCTCTTCTCAAATTTCACTAAAAAAATTGTTAGGATCACGCGGGTATCTTAGAATCGATCCGATGGTTTTATGATGACAACATTGTCTTGGTTGCCTCCCGTCAGCAGGGGTTTTAGAGGAGGTGTTCCGGGGAGTTGAGCTCCGAGGTGTTGTCGTCATAATTTTATCGTTGCAGTTCTGGAATACCTGAGTTTAGTACGCCGACATAAAAAATCTCTTTTCTATAGTTGTTGGTGAGATAACCCTGATAGCCCAGTACTGAGGCAAGTGCGGGAGTATTGCCATGACTTGTATAACGGATGCTTTTCGAAGGTTGAGGTAGATGATTTCCGAGGATTTCTTGGTTATGTGTTGAAGGATGGATACAGCTGGATCTAGGTATTGTTAGTTTGGGTGATATATTTTGTGTCCCCTGTATCCCCAACACCTGATTGCATAACCAGAAAGTTTCGGGAGTTTATAAGTGGGAATTCATGTAGCTCTAGTGCTTCTTCCGCAGATATTTGGTTCGTGATTGGGTAATCCTTACCAAGTATTTGTTCACATCCGTACCTTGTTGATTTTATTCCATACCCTTTTTTTCTAAGTGGTTTCTCAGCTTATGGAAGTGTGATGCTTTACTTTGGAATTCATTCGTTCATTCTCGTTTGGATGTTTATTGTGAAGACTATATGTTGCAATTTCGTTCCTTTGACTCAGCTCGAATATATCTTTTTCAAGATGCTAATGGATGTCACCCTCTTCAGGATGGCTCCGCCAACGCGTCAGAATCCGGAACGCAATGAAGGAAGTCAGGCTAACCCTCCGCCACCACCTCCGCCTCCGGAGGCATGGCAAGCCTTGATGACTGCCACAAATGCCAACGCTCAGATTCTGATTCAGCTCTTGCAAGATCGCAACCAAGGGCAAGATAATCAAGGGAATCAAGGCCAAGGCAACAATCAGCCGCACTTCGCTTCACTCAATTAGTTCCTTGCTAATCAGCCAAAGACCTTCAGCTACTGTGTCGAGGCCACAGACGTTGATGATTGGCTCGTGTATATCAGCAAGCATTTCGAGTGCAGCAATGTCAAACCTGAGGACTTTGTCAAGTTTGCCTCTTTTCAACTCAAAGATCAAGCTGCTGAGTGGTTCCAGCAATACAAAGATTCCAGAGGAGGTCGTGTGATTACCTGGGATGATTTCCGCCATGACTTCAAAGCTCACCACATTCCAGAAAGTGTTGTTGAGAGTAAGCGTGAGGAATTCCGCAATCTCAAGCAAGGCAACATGTCTATCTATCAATACAACACTCAGTTCCAGAAGCTCTCTCGTTTTGCGAGGCAAGACATCCCTGATGAGAAGAGTATGATCTACCAATTCAGGCATGGTCTCAGAGAAGATCTGCAACTTGCTCTCGTGCTTTTCGAGCCGTTAAAGTATGATGAATTCTACAACATGGCGCTGAAACAAGAAGCTTCTCAGCTCAAGTGTGAGGCATCTAAGAAGAGAGTCAGAGACGCAGTTCAGTCTTCTTCTTCCTCACTTGTGGCACCTAAGCAACAGAAGTTCTGGTTGCCTCCTCCTCCTCCGTTCCGTCAGCCTTATCAGCAGAAGAACTCAGGTGGCCGTGGATCTTCCCACCCACCCAACCCTGGCTATCAGAACAAGTCTCAGAACCAAGCTCCAAGGCCAAGTGCTCCTTATCACCGTCCGCTCTCAGAGGTGACTTGGAACAAATGTCAGCAAAAGGGTCACTATGCGAACAAGTGCTTCAACCAAAGGCGCCTTCCGCCTCCTCCTCCTGTGAGATCTTCCAGCAATGCAGTGGTCAAGCATAATCCTAAGTCTGCAAAGGTGAACATGATGAATGCAGCTCAAGCGGAGGATTCTTCTGAAGTGATCATGGGTAATCTTCCTGTTAATGATATTCCTGCAAAAGTCTTATTTGATACCGGTGCATCGCATTCTTTCATGTCATATCCTTTTGCATCGAAGCACAATTTTGACACAGAGGCGTTACCTAAAGCTTTGCCAGTTGTTTCCCCGGCTAAACGTTGGAGATCTACCATGTGCGTTCCGAATGTCGGTATCAAGATGGGTGACTATAGATTTCTGGCTAAACCAATTGTTCTTGGTGACTCTGATATTGATCTTATTCTCGGGATGGACTGGCTCTCTAAGCACAAGGCTCAGCTTGATTGTGCTGCCAGGGAAATTCAATTGACTCACTCTTCTGAGGATGTGATCATCTATGCCTCTCGTGATGATACCATTCGGTTGTTTTCTCTCAATGAGAATGGTGAATTGGATGCTATCTCTCAGATTCCAGTCGTTTGTGAGTACCAAGATGTCTTTCCAGAAGAGCTTCCGGGTATGCCTCCCCGCCGGCCAGTTGAATTCGTTATCGATCTTGAGCCTAGCACGAAACCCGTTTGCAAGCGTCCTTACAAGCTTGGACCAAATGAGTTGAAGGAATTGAAGAAACAACTCGATGAACAAGAACGTCTGGGTCTGATCAGACCGAGTTCTTCTCCTTGGGGTTGTGGTGTTCTTTTTGTCAAGAAGAAGGATGGCACGGACCGACTTTGCGTCGATTACCGTCCATTGAACAAGAAGACAATCAAGAACAAGTATCCACTTCCCAACATCAATGAGCTATTTGAGCAACTTAAAGGTGCTAAAGTGTTCTCCAAGCTTGACCTTCGTATGGGTTATCATCAGATTCGCATTCGTGAAGAAGATATTCCCAAGACAGCATTCAGAACAAGCTTTGGTTCTTATGAATATACTGTCATGTCTTTCGGCCTTGTCAATGCTCCTCCAGCATTCACTCGCTTGATGAATTTCATCTTCAACCCCTACATCAACGAATTTGTCTTGGTCTATCTCGATGATACTTTGGTCTTCTCCAAGAATAAGAAGGATCATGCCAAACATTTGCGATTGGTGCTCGACAAGCTCACAGAGTATAAATTATATGCGAAGTTCTCCAAATGTGAATTCTGGCTTGATGAAGTTCTTTACCTTGGTCATATCATCTCTGCCAAGGGCATTGCTATTAATCCTGAGAGAGTGTCTGCAGTTTTGAATTGGGAACCTCCTTAGAATGTCAAGCAGCTTCGCAGTTTTCTTGGACTTGCAAGCTATTGCTGAAGATTCGTTGAAAATTTCTCAAAGATTGCAAAGCCTCTTTCCAACCTCCTCCAGAAGCATGTGAAGTATGTCTGGTCTCGTGAGTGTGACGTTGCTTTCAACACTCTCGAAGAGAAACTCGTCACTGCTCCAGTTCTGACTCCTCCTGACGAATCCAAGCCTTATGAAGTTTTCTGTGATGCTTCTCTTCAGGGCCTCGGTGCCGTCTTAATGCAAGAGAATAAGGTTGTGGCCTATACCTCTCGTCAGCTGAAGCCCAACGAAAAGAACTACCCCACTCACGATCTTGAGTTGGCGGCAGTTGTCCACGCACTAATAACATGGAGACATCTCCTGTTGGGAAGGAAAGTGGACATATTCACCGATCACAAGAGTCTCAAGTACATCTTCACTCAGCCCCACCTCAACCTCAGGCAAACTCGATGGGTCGAAATGATTCAAGAGTATAATCCGAGTATTGAATATACTCCAGGCAAGGCTAATGTGATTGCAGACGCATTGAGCAGGAAGGCTTACTACAACAGCTTAATCCTCAAGCCCTTTCAACCGGATCTTTGTGAAGCTTTCGCAAGTTGAATCTCCAAGTTGTTCCTCAAGGTTTTCTTGCCAACCTCGTCGTCTCTCCTACTTTGGAAGATCAGATTCGTGAGGCACAACTGTTGGATACCATGGTGAAGAAGGTGAAACATGGTATTGACAAGGGCATTTCCAAATACAAGTGCTATCGAGTTGATGCAGATATACTCTTTTCTTCGAGGACCGGATCGTGGTTCCAAAGGGTGATCTTCGTAAAGTCATTATGAACGAAGCGCACAACTCTCTTCTGTCAATTCATCCTGGAAGTACGAAGATGTACCATGACCTCAAGCAGTCGTATTGGTGGACTCGAATGAAACGAGAGATTGCTCAATTCATGAATGAATGTGATGTCTGCAGAAGGGTGAAGGCAGAACACCCACGACCAGCTGTTCTTCTCCAACCTCTTGCTATTCCAGAATGGAATTTTGATCATATCGAAATGGACTTCATGACTGGATTTCCCAAGTCCAAGCGTGGAAATGATGCTATCTTCGTCGTCATCGACAAGCTCACCAAAGTGGCTCACTTTCTTCCTATCAAAGAGTCTATCACAGCAGCACAGCTGGCAGAGCTCTACACCTGCAGAATTGTCTCCTTGCACGGCATTCCACAATTGATCTCTTTAGACCGTGGCAGCATCTTTACCTCCAAGTTTTGGGATTCTTTTCAGAAGGCCATGGGCACAAATATTCGCTTTAGCACAGCTTTCCACCCTCAAACTAGTGGACAAGTCGAGCGTGTCACCCAAATTCTTGAAGATATGCTCAGAGCTTGTGTTATCTCTTTCAGCATGAAGTGGGAGGATTGTCTTCCTTACGATGAGTTCTCTTACAACAACAGTTTTCAAGCCAGCTCGGGCAAAGCCCCATTCGAGATTCTCTATGGCAGAAAGTGCTGTACTCCTCTCAACTGATCTGAAACCGGTGAACGCCAACTTCTTGGCAACGATTTGATCTCAGAGGCTGAGGCTATGTGCAAGGTTATTCGTGAGAACCTCAAAGCCGCGCAATCGCGCCAGAAGAGCTATTACGATAGCAAACATCATGATTTGGCATTCGAGATCGGAGACCATGTCTACCTCCGCGTCTCTCCAATGAAAGGAACTCGTCGTTTCGGTATCAAGGGGAAACTTGCCCCTAGATACGTGGGCCCTTTCAAGATCATCGGCAAACGAGGCGATCTCGCCTATCAACTTGAGCTTCCCTCCAACTTTGCAAATGTGCACGATGTCTTCCACGTGTCACAGCTTCGCAAGTGCTTCAAGACGCCTGAGCGCACCATCAACTTCGAAGAGATTGATCTTCAAGAAGATTTGTCCTATCATGAGCATCCCGCTGCTATTCTTGAAGCAACTGAGCGCAAGACTCGCAACAAGTCAATCAAATTCCTGAAAGTGAAATGGTCACACCATTCAGAACGAGAAGCAACCTGGGAGCGTGAGGACCACCTACGTTCCGAGTATCCGGAGTTCTTTCAGTCCTAGATCTCAGGACGAGATCCTCTCGTAGAGGTGGAGTGTTGTAACACCCCGGATGTAACTTGCCATATTTGTAATCCAACTCTTGCCATTTTCGGCTATGTAATATGATATTCCCTCCGTGGTTGGGTTTCCCGTCAGTTTGCATTTTGTTCATGTCATGCATTTCATATCATGTCATCATGCGCATCGCATTCGCATACGGGTTCGTCTCATAAATCCGAGCATTTTCCCCGTTGTCCGTTTTGCAATCCGGCACTCCTATGTCCCCCGGCGTCCCCTTTTACGTTTTTTCTATGTGCGGTTATTAAACCTTCTCGGAATGGACCGAGGTTTGTCAAGCGGCCTTGGTATAGCACCGGTAGACCGCCTGTCAAGTTTCGGGTCATTCGGAGGTCGTTTGGTACTCCAACGGTTAACCGGGTAACCGTGAAGGCCTCGTGTGTGTTGCAGCCAAAAACCCCTCCAAAACAGCCCAATAACCCATCTAAGACACTCCCATGTCCACCGCCATTCGATCACGATCGCGTGGCCGAAAACCGCACTCCATTTGGAGCTCCCTAGCCCCCTCTACCTATAAATTTACCCCCCCCCCCCTCCAAAATCCCGGATCAAACCACCCTAACCCTAGTCCATTTCCCCTCCCGCCGCCGCCGGACAAAGATCCGGACGGACGGACGTGTCTGCCCATGCGCCCAGCGAATCCCGGGGCGCCACGTGTCCGCCAGCCGCCGCCCGTACCGCGCCGCCCGCGCCGGCCTGCCGGGGCCCGAGGCCGGCCCCCGCGGCCCGCGGTTCCCCGCCGCCCGGCCGCCTCCTCCTCGCCGCGCTCCGCCGCCCCGCCTCTCCGCGCTCCGCCACCCCGCCTCGCCGGCCGGCGCCACCGCGCCACCGCGCCGCCTCGCCGCACCCCGCTCGCCGGAGAGCTCCCGCGCGAGGCCGCCGCCCTTCGCGCGCCCGTGCCGCGCCCCGCGTCGGGTTCCGCGTCGCTGCGCCCCGCTCGCCGCCCCGAGATCCCTCGCGCCGCCGCACTCCGATGCCGTCGCCGGCCCCGCCTCGGAATCCGCGCCCGGATCCAGATCTGGAGTTTTGCGGTTGACTTTTTCTCCCCGAAACCCTAACTTTTTGCATATTTCATCATGCCATATCTTTGCACCCGTAGCTCCGTTTTGGGCGTATTATATGTCAAATTGTTCGCCTCGATGAGTACATCATTTCATCTCATTGCATCATTTTAATTTGAGTTCATCTTCATGCCCGAAATGCTGTTAGAAGAGGGCTATATGATGTTAGTTTCTGATTCTTATCAGAACATGCACTTTTGTCATTTTTGCCATGATTGATGTGTGCACCCTATGAAGTTGAGTCCTACATGAGTTTTGTAATATGCCATGTTATCTTTCCAGAGAATTATGCCATGTATTTTTTTGGTCTTTGTGGTGACTAGCACAAGCATGCAAACTAGGGTACTTAATGTTGCTGATTTCAGAGACGGTAATTTCAGTCCCTGCCTGCTGTTATTTTGATGCCATGTGTTCATGTTGTTTCCGAGAGATCTGTGCCTCTTTTGAGCATGATCAGTAAGAGTGTTTTGAGCACATGGATTTTCTCTATCCATCCATGCCTCTTTTTGTATTTATGGAGTGCCATAGCTTGAGTCAATCGAGCTCTACTTTTGCTATAAAATGTTACTGGCAGATTGTTTACATAATATTCGATATTGCCAAGCTTGTTGTAGTTGATCCTTGCATGCTATGACGTTATTCTTGCCACGTCTAGCTTCTATACCATGTCTTATTGATGTATGTGTGCTTATTTTATCATGAAATGCTCTGTAGTGAGTGCATAGAGCTCAAGAACATGCCTACTTGTTATCTGTTTTTGCCATGTCTAGTTTTTCTGCCAAGTCTGAAACCTGTAACGAAACTTGCTTAATTGACATGGGTGTTATTATATTTTCTGATCCTTTTTGGCTTATGATCAGTAAGGGACTTTTGTTAAGTGCTTTGAGTAGATTCATGCCATGCCTTACTTTGCTATGGCCTGATCATTTAGCATGTTGTTTAATTGCTCTAAACATGTCATCCTGATGTTAATTTCTGGCATGTTATTTTCACTAAGTCTGTGAACCTGTTATCTTTTGCACTTTTGCCATGCTTGTTTGAACCTGTTGTGGTGTGATTTAGCCATAGATCTGTGTTCATCTTTTGTCAAGCATCTTGAGTAGATTACTGTCATATGCTTTGTTGATATGTTTGGGTGCAGTAGCTTAATTTCTTGTTGCTTGCTAAGTAGCATCATGCTGTTAATGCCAGATTATTGTCATTCTTGTTTTGCTTGCCATTTGCAAACCGTGCATCCGATTCTGGTGATCTTTATATCGATTTCAACCAAAATCACCTCTCCTATCCAGTGGCATACTTGGCTTGCCAAGATTATGCCTTGTTCATCTTTTCCCTTCCGAAGCACGCATATGCATTGCATATCACATCTCGCATATCATGCCATGTTTGGCATCATATTGCTTGTGCATTGCATCGTGATTGATGTTTGTCCCCTTTGCTTGTGTTCTTGTTTTGGGTAGAGCCGAGAGACGACTACGTGAATGAGGAACCTGTTGAGAACGCTTTCGAGGACCAAGCTTTCGACAACTCTGAAAACCTTGCAGGCAAGATGACCAGACCCTCGAAATCACTTCTATCTTTGCTTGCTAGATGCTCGCTCTTTTGCTATGCCTATGCTGCGATACCTACCACTTGCTATATCATGCCACCCATATTGCCATGTAAAACCTCTAACCATCCATGTCCTAGCGAACCGTTGATTGGCTATGTTACCGCTTTGCTCAGCCCCTCTTATAGTGTTGTTAGTTGCAGGTGAAGATGAAGTTTGTTCCTTGTTGGAACATGGAGATGTTGCTCCTTGTTGGGACATGTTTTTCTTGTTGGGATATCACAATATATCTTATTTAATTAATGCATCTATATACTTGGTAAAGGGTGGAAGGCTCGGCCTTATGCCTGGTGTTTTGTTCCACTCTTGCCACCCTAGTTTCTGTCATACCGGTGTTATGTTCCTTGATTTTGCGTTCCTTACACGGTTGGGTGATTTATGGGACCCCCTTGACAGTTCGCTTTGAATAAGACTCTTCCAGCAAGGCCCAACATTGGTTTTACCATTTGCCTACCACCTACACCTTTTCCCCCCGGGTTTTCGCGAGCCCGAGGGTCATCTTTATTTTAGCCCCCCCCCGGACCAGTGATTCTCTAAGTGCTGGCCCGAACCGAGCCGCCTGCGGGGCCACCTCGGGGAAACTCGATGCCTGGTTTTTTACTCGTAGCCTGTCTCATCCGGATGTGCCCTGAGACCGTGATATGTGCAGCTCCTATCAGGATTTGTCGGTACAATCGGGCGGCTTTGCTGGACTTGTTTTATTGCTGTCGAAATGTCTTGTAGTCCGGGATTCCGAGACTGATCGGGTCTTCCCGGTAGAAGGATTATCCTTCGTTGACCGTGAGAGCTTATAATGGTCTAAGTTGGGACACCCCTGCAGGGTATTATCTTTCGAAAGTCGTGCTCGCGGTTATGAGGCAGATGGGAATTTGTTGATGTCCGGTTGTAGAAACCCGAAGTTGACTTTAACTAAAACACATCAACCGCGTGTGTAACCGTGATGGTCTCTTCTCGGCGGGGTCCGGGAAGTGAACACGGTGTTGGAGTTATGTTTGACGTAGGTTGTTCTAGGATCACTTCTTGATCACTTCTAGCTTCTCGACCGTGCTTTGCTTCTCTTCTCGCTCTCTTTTGTGTTGTAGCCACCTTATATGCTAGTCGCTTGCTGCAGCTCCACCTCTCAATCCTTTCCTACCTATAAGCTTAAATAGTCTTGATCTCGCGGGTGTGAGATTGCTGAGTCCCCGTGACTCACAGATTCTACCAATACAGTTGCAGGTGCCAACGATGCCAGTGCAGATGTCGCGACCGAGCTCACGTGGGAGTTCGATGAGGAACGTGGCCGTTACTATGTGTCTTTTCCTGATGATCAGTAGTGGAGCCCAGTTGGGGTGATCGGGGATCTGTGTAGCATTTGGGGTAGTCTTCTTTCATTTTGGTACCGTAGTCGGACCTTAAGTGTAATCTGAATGATGGATGTTTATTTATGTATTGTGTGAAGTGGCGACTGTAAGCCAACCATGTATCCTTTTTCCCTTATGTATTACATGGGTTGTGTGAAGATTACCTCACTTGCGACATTGCTTTCTATGCGGTTATGCCTCTAAGTCGTGCCTCGACACGTGGGAGATATAGCCGCATCGAGGGCGTTACAGAGATTCTCGAGGAGGGAATAGCAACGGGCAGATGAGCTAAAGGAGGGAGGGGGCGGATGGTCCGCCTTTCCGAATAAAGAACCACCCACGACCTCTCCCACGACGCCGCAATCAACGCGTGCCGTTCGGGGAGGGCGCGGTGGATGCGGAGTAAGGTACGACGTGACCCAGGCCGCGCGTGCCCGTGCCCTGTTTTGGGCCTGGCCCAATAGCGCTCGACACCGTGTATGGCCCAGGCCCGGGGGCTCCTGTCGGTGTACTAGAGTAGGGGTACCCTAGTATCTCGAACTTGTGCACGGGCAGTCGCAGCGTCCCGCGGCAAGGCTTGCCAGGTGACCGCCAAAGCCCTCTATGGCCCCTTTTTGGGCCATTCAAGAACAAAGTATTTAAGCCAAGGAGACAAGTCCCCGGCAAGAGGAGCTTGCCGGGAAGGCCACTCAAGGCACGAGACCTCGGCAAGAGGATCTTGCCGGGAAGGCCAACCAAGGCATATCAAGGAACTTGCCGCGATGCGCCACGCGTCCCGGCAGGACCCGGCGAGCGACAAGCTCCCGGACGCGGCAAGACAATTGCCGCGGCAAGGCATTTTGCCACGGCAAGCAACCACTCTGTACCTGCGCTCCAGCGCACCCACCTACGTGTCGCTCTGGGACCCTTCCAGGCGTACGTGGCGGGCGGCTGTGCAGCTAGGGGTACACTGTGGCATGCGGCGCTGACAAGATCGCCATCGTGGCAAGCGGTGGCGCCCCTGACGGTCCCTTTTCTGCACTGACTGAGCGACGTAGATAGGCATTTAATGCCCTTGTCCCCTGCCGTCAGGGTTAGGTATGATTCACTGTGTAGGTAGCTATACCTACCGCAGCACCTTTCCATTTTTGCCCCTGCCTACGTTGCCACCTGTTGGAGACCCCTTGAGCATATAAAAGGAGGCCCATGCACAACGTAGGGGGGATGGCCCCCAGAAGGACGAACAGTAGAACACTCACGCTCGGTCTCGTTAGCTGCTGGTGTGTACTGTAGCACTCAGCGCTCCCGAGCAAGAACTCAATACAATCCACAAAGCAGCAGTAGGAGTATTATCTCTCTGGAGAGCTCCTAAGCTGGGTAAACCCCTCGCGTGCCTCGCCTCGATCCGCTGTTTGCGCGACCTCTGCCCCCCGCCGAACCGAGAAGGGGCTCCGTCCCCATAGGTGCTCGAGGAGCCAGATTTCCCCGGCATGCACGTTTGTTTGGTAACCTTGGGAAGTGCACCTTTTGCACCGACCGAGTATCTTTTCTTGGCTATGTTGTTACTCCACAGGGAATTGAAGTTGATAAAGCCAAGATTGAAGCTATTGAGAGTTGGCCGCAGCACAAAACGGTCACACAAGTGCGGAGTTTTCTTGGACTCGCTGGTTTCTATAGGCGTTTTGTGAGAGATTTTAGCACCATTGCTCCACCTCTCAATGAGCTTACAAAGAAGGATGTGCCTTTTGTTTGGGGTACCGCACAGGAAGAAGCCTTCACAGTATTGAAAGATAAGTTGACACATGCTCCTTTACTCCAACTTCCTGATTTTAATAAGACTTTTGAGCTTCAATGTGATGCTAGTGGAATTGGATTAGGAGGTGTGTTATTACAAGATGGCAAACCTGTTGCATACTTTTCTGAAAAATTGAGTGGACTTAGTCTGGACTATTCTACTTATGATAAAGAATTATATGCTCTTGTTCAGACCTTAGAAACATGGCAACATTATTTATGGCCCAAAGAATTTGTTATACATTCTGATCATGAATCTTTGAAACACATTAAAAGTCAAGCAAAACTGAATCGTAGACATGCTAAATGGGTTGAATTCATTGAGACTTTCCCTTATGTCATTAAACACAAGAAGGGTAAAGAAAATGTTATTGCTGATGCATTGTCTCGTCGTTATACTATGCTTTCACAACTTGACTTTAAAATATTTGGTTTGGAGGCCATCAAAGATCAATATGTGCATGATGCTGAATTTAAAGATGTATTGCAGAATTGTAAAGAAGGTAGAACATGGAACAAGTTCGTCGTTAATGAAGGATTTGTGTTTCGTGCTAACAAGCTATGCATTCCAGCTATCTCCGTTCGTCTTTTGTTGTTGTAGGAGGCGCATGGAGGAGGACTAATGGGACACTTTGGCGTGAAGGAGACAGAGGAAGTACTTGCTACACATTTCTTTTGGCCAATGATGAGACGGGATGCTGAGCGTTTTGTTGCTCGCTGCACTACATGTCAAAAAGCTAAGTCACGACTAAATCCTCATGGTTTATATATGCCTTTTCCTGTGCCTAGTGTTCCTTGGGAAGATATATCTATGGACTTTGTTTTAGGTTTACCTCGAACAAAGAAGGGGAGGGATAGCATATTTGTTGTCGTGGATAGATTCTCGAAAATGGCACACTTTATACCATGTCATAAAAGCGATGATGCTGTTAATGTTGCTGATTTGTTCTTTCGTGAAATTATTCGCTTGCATGGTCTGCCAAATACTATTGTTTCAGACCGTGATACTAAATTTCTTAGCCACTTTTGGAGATGTTTATGGGCTAAGTTGGGGACTAAACTGCTTTTTAGTACTACTTGTCACCCCCAAACTGATGGACAAACTGAAGTAGTCAATAGAACATTGTCTACTATGCTTAGGGCTGTTTTGAAGAATAATAAGAAAATGTGGGAAGAATGCTTGCCTCATATTGAATTTGCTTATACTCGTTCGTTGCATTCCACTGCTAAGGTGTGCCCTTTTGAAATTGTGTATGGTTTACTACCTCGTGCACCCAATGATTTGTTGCCTCTTCCATCTTCGGAGAAGGTTAATTTTGATGCTAAAGAACGTGTTGGATTGATTTTAAAAATGCATGAGTTAACTAAGGAAAACATTGAGCGTATGAATGCTAAATATAAACTTGCTGGAGATAAGGGTAGAAAACATGTTGTCTTTGCACCTGGAGATCTTGTTTGGTTACATTTGCGTAAGGATAGGTTTCCTAATTTGCGCAAATCAAAGCTAATGCCACGTGCTGATGGTCCATTTAAGGTGTTAGAGAAAATAAATGATAATGCATATAAACTTGAGCTGCCTGCAGATTATGGGGTTAGTCCCACTTTTAACATTGCAGATTTGAAGCCTTATTTGGGTGAGGAAGATGAGCTTCCGTCGAGGACGACTTCATTTCAAGAAGGGGAGGATGATGAGGACATCAATACCATTGTTACACCCACAACCCCTGCTACTATACATACTGGACCGATTACTAGAGCTCGCGCACGCCAATTAAATTACCAGGTACTTTCGTTTCTTGGTAATGATTCTAATGTTCATGAGAATATGATGCTTCCTAAATTGGATACATTTGTTTTGCTTACAAATGAAGGGCCTAGCTTGGAGAAGGATGAACATAGGAGTAAGAACAAGCATGGAGTTCATGGCATGCGCAAGGGGATCAAGAACGGAGTTACAAGTGATGATTTCAGGACTTAGAAGCCACCATAAGGAGTTCATGAAGCCTTGGACGAAATATACGAGATGCCACTTCATAAATTTCGTCTAGAGGCTATTCTAGGTGCTGCGTCACCTTAATATTGGGCCAGGCCGATGTATTTTCGAAATACTTAAGTATAGGCTGTTTTTAGAGTCTGTATGTGTGGGGAAGCAAGAGTTAGGGTTGGTTTCGGACTCCTCTTCCAAGGGCCACGAAATTCCCCCCTCTTCCTCCATATATACAGCCCTTAGGGCGTCGTTTAGACTTTGGGTTTTGTTTAGATCAAAAGTTCGCCATAGCTGCAACTTCGCGCACTTCGTTTGTGTTCAACGACCAGACCAAGGCGTCACAGAACCCCACCTTCATTAATAAAGCTTTCCTCTTATATTCGCAATATCCAGATTGCAATCTTAGTTTCTTGCTTGTTCTTTGTTTGCTCGCAGGAAACAGGCCCTCGTGGTCAGGTTGATCGTGCTCCGGCGTGGTCAATGACCCTCGGAAGTTGGTTTAGCTATTGCTAAGGCGCGACGTCTCGCACGTTCGTAGTCGGATCGTCAAGGTCGACTCCCGCAGAAACGATAGCCACCATCTCATCGAAACATCAGGACACCTTTGCCTCTATCAATGGGTAGGCATTCTTCCCACTCCTTGATGTTTTTCTTTATCAACACGCGTAGGAGGGTGGAGAGCGTACGGTTGGTCACCTCCGTTTGGCCGTCGGTTTGTGGATGGTATGCCGAAGAGAACAAGAGCTTGATTCCGAGTTTGGCGCACAAGGTCTTCCAAAAGTAACTCAAGAACTTGACGTCGCGGTCCGAGACAATCGTCTTTGGTACTCCATGAAGGCGCAAGATTTTGCCTACAAAACAAATTTGCAATATGTGAAGCATCGCCTATCTTGTTGCAAGGAATAAAATGAGCCATTTTGGAGAAACGGTCCACAACAACAAAAACAGAATCTTTGCCATTTCGAGTTCTAGGCAAACCAAGCACAAAGTCCATGCTAATATCTTCCCATGGTTGATATGGGATTGGAAGTGGCATATAAAAGCCATGAGATTGTGCTTTGGACTTAGCTTTGCGACATGTAGAACACCGATTGGTCAAGCGATTAACGTCGCGATGCATCTTGGGCCAAAAGTAATTCTTGGAGAGCGTAGCAAATGTCTTGTCGCGTCCAAAGTGTCCCATGAGTCCACCGCCATGAGATTCCTGCAAAAGCAACAAACGCAAAGAGGACTCGGGGATGCAAAGTTTGTTAGCTCTCATAAGATATCCATCTTTGATGTAGTATCGATCCCAAGAAGTATGCATCAAACACTTGGCATATGGTATTGCAAATGTAGGACCATGTTCATACAATTCTTTGATATGCTCAAAACCAATGACATTCAACTCAAGAGTAGTGACAAGCATGCACATACGAGAAAGCGCATCCGCCACAACATTTTCCTTACCCTTAATGTACTTGATGACATAAGGAAATGACTCAATAAATTCACTCCATTTAGCATGATGCTTGTTCAACTTAGTTTGACCCTTAAGGTATTTAACTGTTTCATGGTCGGTATGGATGATGAATTCATGTGGGCGAAGTTAATGTTCCCATTCATGCAAAACTCACACTAAAGCATATAGCTCTTTGTCGTAGATGGGGTAATTGAGTTGCGCTCCGGATAGTTTCTCACTAAAGTATGCAATGGGGCGCTTCTCTTGCGTTAACACACCTCCTATGCCATTACCACTAGCATCGCAATGAATTTCGAAAGGTTTGTCAGAGTTGGGTAATGCAAGCATGGGGGCATGAGTAAGCAAATTCTTAAGCTCATTGAAAGCAATATCTTGAGATGTTCCCCAAACAAACGGTGCATTTTTCTTACTCAAAGCATGCAAAGGTGAAGCAATAGTGCTAAAATCCTTCACAAATCGGCGGTAGAAACCGGCTAAACCAAGAAAACTACGTACTTGTTGCAAGTTGGTTGGTTGGGGCCAAGTTTTAATAGCATTGATCTTAGTTTCATCAACATGAACACCCTTAGAAGAAACTACGAAACCCAAGAAACAAGCTTATCAACACCAAAGAGGCATTTTTCCATATTAGCATAAAGTTGTTCTTTTCGAAGAGTTTGTAGCACAGTTCGAAGGTGGGTGACATGCTCTTTGAGAGATTTGCTACACATAAGGATATCATCAAAGTAGACAACAACAAATTCACCAATGTAAGGGCGAAAGACGTAATGCATGAGACGCATGAAAGTACTGGGTGCTTCCGATAAACCCATAGGCATGACTAGCCACTCATATAGACCAAACTCTATTTTGAAAGCGGTTTTCCATTCGTCACCCTCTTGTATGCGGATTTGATAGTAACCACTTTTAAGATCAATTTTGGAAAAGATAGTGGCACCCCTAAGTTCATCAAGCATATCATCAAGGCGTGGAATGGGGTACCTATATCTAACGGTGATAGCATTGATAGGTCTACAATCGGAGCACATGCGAAAGCTACCGTCACGTTTTGGTACAAGAATGACCGGTATGGCACAATGACTCAAACTTTCACGCACATGTCCATGGTATATGAGATGCTTTACTTGCCTTTGTATTTCTTTGGTTTCTTTGGGGTTGACGCGGTATGGTGCTTTGTTGGGAAGCGGCGCTCCGGGGATGAGATCAATTCGGTGTTCAATGCCTCGTAATGGAGGTAGACCCGGAGGTAGCTCATCGGGGAAAACATCTTGGAATTCCTGCAATACGGAAGATAACACCAAAGGTAGATTGTGAGAGTTGTTAGTTTTTGTGACCTCGTCCTTGCACAATAGGACATAGTGTCGGACACTTGATGGGTTCTCACACACTTCTCTCATCTCACGTTTGGTGGCAAAGAGAACTAAGTTTTTCTTGTCGCTCATCGTGGAGGCACTCAATTTGGGCTTGTGGCGCTCACTCTCTTTTTGGTGGTTTGCTCTCTCACTATTTTCTCCATGATGGATGGCTTGCTTGTCGGTGAGCACTTGGCTTGGAGACATAGGACGTAGCACGAACTCTTTCCCTTTCATCTTGAAGATATAGTGATTTGTACGCCCATTGTGATTGACACCTCGGTCAAATTGCCATGGCCGTCCAAGGAGGAGGTGGCAAACGGTCATCGGGAGGACATCACATTCCAATGTGTCTTCATAGGCGCCGATCTTGAAAGAGACTTGTACTCTATGCTCGACTTGTATGGTGCCGATGTCGCTTAGCCATTGAACCTTGTAGGGGTGAGGGTGCTTCATATTGACCAGTTGGAGCTTGGAGCAAAGTTCTTCACTTGCTAAGTTGTGGCAACTACCTCCATCGATGATGACCTTGACGGAATGTCCATTGATGCCGGCCTTTGTGTGGAAGATATGGCATCTTTGATCTTCGTCTTGTTGATGTTGAAGAGTCAAGACCTTGGAGACAACAAGAGTGGGACTTGAATCTTCATCGCAAAAGACTTGGTCATCTTCATCTTCATTGTTCACTTGTCGTTGCATGGCCACTTGCTCAAGAGCTTCCATTTCTCCTTCACTCATGGAGTCATAGGTTCCGTCGTCATTGAGGATCATGGTGCGCTTGTTAGTGCACTCGAAGGACTTATGGCCTCGACCGCCGCATGTGAAGCATTTGATAGAACTTGTCTTGACGGTCTCAACGGGTGGAGTAGATGATGATGAAGCTTTCTTGAAGTTGCTTGTAGTAGGAGGACGACTTGAGCTTGTCGAAGCTTTCTTGTAACTTGACTTGTCGTCGTTGCTTGTAGAAGGCTTGGTTGAGGTAGAAGGTGTTGGAGTCGTTGAAGCGTGATTGTTGGAGAGGCCATAGGACTTGGATGAGAACTTGGCATACTTGAAGTCGTCTTGTACTTGTCGATCCGCTTTGGTAGCTTGATGCACTAGCTCGATGAGGTTCGAGTATGGTTGGAAGTCGGCGATCTTCTTGATAGGATGATTAAGTCCATTCAAGAACCTTGCCATAGTTTGCTCATCATCTTCCTTGACGTTGGCTCGTATCATGGCAATCTCCATTTCCTTGTAGTACTCTTCAACGCTCTTGGTTCCTTGTTTGAGTTGTTGAAGTTTCTTGAACAGGTCGCGGTTGTAGTAGTTTGGCACAAATCGTTCTCTCATGACATCCTTCATTTGTCTCCAAGTGGTGATGGGTGGTTCACCTCTTGCCGCTCGGCGCTCAATGATTTGTTCCCACCAAATGAGGACATAGTCTTGGAATTTAAGGGATGCCATTGCGATCTTCTTCTCTTCTTCGTAGTTGTGCAAGTGAAAGATTTTGTCAACCTTCAATGCCCATGAGATGTACTCTTCGGGGTAATTGCTTCCATTGAACTTGGGCATGGTGAACTTTAGCTTGCCATATCGTTGCTCTTCATTGTGTTGGGGTCGGGGATGATGACGCCCATGTCGTTGAGGATTGACATTGTCACGTTTCTCTTGACGAGGAGGATTGTCGACCTCATGTTGCTCTTGTTGAGGAGGGTTGTAACCCTCATGTTGCTCTTGGCGAGGAGGAGGTCCATTATCTTCTTGCTCTCAATGGACTTGACGTTCTTGTCTCGCTTGAGGAGGAACTTGTCTATCTTGACGAGGAGCTGGTCGATGCACACGGTCTTGGTAAATTCGTTCTTGAGCTTCATCGCGAAGTGCTTCTTGTTGGAGACGAGCTTGTCGGCCTCGATCGTGTACGGCACGACTTGTATCACGAAGTGCACGTTGCGCCTCAAGTGCTTGAGCTTCACGGAGTCGTTGTTGTTTGCGTTCCTCCTCGGCGTATTGTGCATCTTGATGTTGTCGCGCTCGCTCCTCTTGTTCTTGTTGTCGTTGACGTTGCCGTTCTTGTACTTGTGCGAAAGCGGCTTGGTTTTGGCGATGTCGATGCTCTTTAGAGTCGGAGTCGTGTAGAGGATTGTGGTTTCCTTGACGATCTTGACGCGCGGCACGACGAAGAGTGTTCGATGTCGGTGTACTTGAACCGGAGATGATGTCGTCGGAGTGTCGGCTTGAGCGGCTCCTTCTTGACGAAGTCGAAGGAGACGAATGAAGCAACAAAGCTTGAATCTCGTCCATTCTTGCGTCATTCTCATGCTTGTGTTCGTCGAGCTTGTTGTCGATGTAGTCCCTTGTACGATTCTCGGATTGTCGGAGGTCGGTGGCGAGATTGTCGATGCGGTCGCCCAAAGCAAGTTGTTCTTGATGCAACGCCCGTTGTGCACCAAATAGTTGGTTCTTGGTGATGAAGGAAGACATGTCGTCGTCTTGCTCCAATAAGAGGGGGTTGGTAGAAGTACTTGGCCTATCCATCATTCCAAACAAAGATGTGTGAGTGGGAGAAAGGGAAAGAACCAATATCCAATGTACCTTGACCGATGTTGAAAAATGATCAAAGATGACTCCAATGTGTACAAGGAAATAGCACAATTGGTACCAATTCTTGTTAGTTCTCACACCTACACAAGTAAAAGCTTATGGTGGAGCTCGGTTAGGATGGTGGCACGAAATTTGATGCAATTTGTAAGTGAGACTCAAAAATGTTGGAAAAGACTCACAAATTTGCAAATGCAACAAGTAGACCAATAGCAAGATAGGGTACACGGAAACACACACGCAAATAGATAAGATGGGGTTATGCAACCAAGGATGAGCCAAAATGTGGAATTCACCAATATGCTCTTGTTGCACAACACTAGAGATACGCTAGCACGATTGCACAATAGGCGGATACGAACTTGTGCACAACCTACTAAGCAAAAATGCAACAACTTCTATCCCAAGTATGCTATATGTATGATGTTTCTATGCTTTGATCCAAAATGATCGAGTATGATAATCTTAATGTTGTACGATGCTATGGTTCTTGCTTATAAGCTCTTTGCTTATCTTTCCTCTTTTGCTTAAAAGCTTGTTTGGCTCTTTGATGTTTGAGCTCTTTTCTCATGCAATGTTTCACGAACCAAAATAGCAATTGTGTATGCGACAACAACTTTGTGACACAAGTGATGATGCCAAGATATGCAACACGATGATAGTATGTATGCTATGGGATGTATGAACACTAGTGTGCACAAGTTACGTTGCCGGCAATACTCAAGGGCTAGTCTCGATGGGCAAGTGACGCAAAAGTAAGGCCATGGGGTTATCAAAGCAATTGCAAAAGAGTATGATGATATCACGGTAACAAGTTGATATCCAAGGAGAAGGTTATACCAAAGTGACGTTGATGTATCCGTGCGTAGTAGTGCTTGACGAAGATGAGCGGTGGTGATGTTGATGTTGAACCGTACCTAGATAGCCGAAACACAAAAGGACACGGAAACCACAACTCAAATTCTTAAAGCAAAATTTGGCAAAATTGTCGGAGTTGGTAGCGGGAAATGCCATGGTGGTGCTATGCGGAAGTGGTGGAGTTATGCGAAGTGTATGTGGCACCGGGACAAAATTTGGCAAGGGTTGGTCGGGAAAACGATGGTGGATAGGTGGTTTTGCTGCCAGGGGCCGGATGTCCGGGGGTGATGGCCGGATGTCCGGGCTGCTCTGGCCGGATGTCCGGGCTGATGATCCATGGACTCTCTTTTTTTTCATAGAACTCCGCGTGGAGAGGTCAAATTCGGTCAAAATTGGGACGATTTTGTGGATGGAAAATGGGAAAAAGGTGGGGGAATGCTAGATCTACCTGCAACACATGAAATTCGCAGATGAAATCCAACAAAAGTTCATCACACCAACAAATCACAAAAAAAAATTGGGGCTATTTTTGTGGGGCAATTTTCGGTTTAGGACGAAAAACAACAAAATCAAGCTAGAAAACAAAGAGAGGGGGCTTCGAAATCGTGATCAATGTGGCTCACGAAAGGAGCGGATCCCTACGATGAACACGAAGAACACAAGGGGAAAACGCGGGGAAACACGAGAGAAACACTCAACCAACAAGAAATAGATCACACATATGCTAGATCGATGAACACAAAGAGATACACGATGATCCAAAGTCAACAAAGGACGATACAAAGTAACCGGGTTCTTCTCCATATAGGAGGTCTTGAGGGGGCCCACCCAAGAGGGGGTCTTGAATCCACGAGGATCTTCTCTGTAGAGGGGCCGCGGTCACTCTCGAAGAGACGATCCGGTATGGATGAGCGAAGCTCTATCTCACATATGAGCTAAACCAACGCTAACCCTAGAAAGGAGAAGGGGATGGAGTATATATAGTCTACGGGGCGAAAGGGTACATGGGCTTCGGCCCTTCACTGTTCACGCGCAGGCGAGGCCGGATGTCCGGGGCTTCAGGAGGAGCCGGATGTCCGGGCTGGCGGAGCTGGCTTCGGTGCTCCCTGGATAGGCGAGGCCGGATTTCCGGGATGTGGCCCGGATGTCCGGGGCTTGGTGGGAGGCCGGATGTCCGGTGCTCAGGCCGGATGTCCGGGCCAAAGTGGCCGACCTACGGGTGTCCTGTGTCGCTGGGGCCGGATATCCGGGTTGGGGGGGACGGATGTCCGGGGGTTCCGGAGGAGCCGGATGTCCGGGCTTGTGGGTCGGATGTCCGGGCCCTGTAGCCTTCTTCGCCTCCTTCCGGTGGTCTTCTTCATCCGTGTACTTGGCGGCTTGTCCATCTTCACGTGCATCTTCGGGAGGCTTCTCTTGACACCTGATCATGCATAGCATATCGGACTTAGGTAGTAGCCATGTCTCGAGTGGATCATATGTGATATCACTAAGGAAAGAAGTCACCTCGTTCTCGAGAGCTCTAGCTCGTGCTCATGTCATGGGTCCTCTTGGCTCTTGATGAGACGGTTGTAGGTCCATGGGGATGATCGTGGGATGCTCTGCATCAGGGGGTCTCCAGACTCTTTTTTTTCCGAGACCTACTCAGGCAAGGAAACACGAAACAGAAAATAGATGGATCTCGAAAACAATCCTAATATGAGAAGAACTCGGATTGGTGGTGGATATATGGTGGTGGTATATGGTAGCGGTGGTGGTATATGGATACGGATTGGTGGTGGTATATGGATACGGATTTAGAGCGGTGGCGGATAAGCAATGGTGGCAGATGGCAAGGCGATGATGATGGTGCGGCGGTGGCGTGACAACTTATGACCAGAACTCGAAACTCTAAAAGACTAGACTCTAAGACCAGCAACTTGACACGACAGTGCAACCGCAAATTCAACAAAGCAAAAACCCTAAAAAGATTATGCAAAGGCTCAGATTGGTTCGGATATGATGAACTAACCATAATTTTTTTTGGCTTTTTCGTGGACTTTAGGTATGAAGAATAGACTAGATCTAATCTACGAAAAACTGTAAAATCTCACAGAGCAACCTGGAAATCTGATACCACTTGATAGAGGCAAAGGTGTCCCGATGTTTCGATGAGATGGTGGCTATCGTTTTCTGTGGGAGTCGACCTTGACGATCTGACTACGAGCGTGCGAGACGTCGCGCCTTAGTAATCGCTAAACCAACTTCCGAGGGTTATTGATCACGCCGGAGCACGATCAACCTGACCACGAGGGCCTGTTTCCTGCGGCAGACGAAGAACAAGCAAGAAACTAAGATTGCAATCTGGATACTGCGAATATAAGAGGAAATCTTTATTAGTGAAGGTGGGGTTCTGTGACGCCTTGGTCTGGTCGTTGAACACAAACGAAGTACGCTAAGTTGTGGCTATGCGAACTTTTGATCTAAAAAAAACCCAAAGTCTAAACGATGCCCTAAGGGCTGTATATATGGAGGAAGAGGAGGGAATTTCGTGGCCCTTGAGGGTGGGGTCCGAAACGAACCCTGACTCTTGTTTCCCCACACATACGGACTCTAATAGCCTATACTTAAGTATTTCGAAATTACATGGGCCTGGCCCAATAATAAGGTGACGCAGCACCAAGAATAGCCTATGGACGAATATTATGAAGTGGCATCTTGTATATTTCGTCCAAGGCTTCATGCACTCCTTATGGTGGCTTCAAAGTCCTGAAATCATCACTTGTAACTCCGTTCTTGATCCCCTTGCGCATGCCATCAACTCCATGCGTGTTCTTGCTCCAATGTTCATCGTTCTCCAAGCTAGGCCCTTCATTTGTAAGCAAAACAAATGTATCCAATTTAGGCAGTATCATATTCTCTTGAACATTAGAATCATTACCAAGAAACGAAAGTACCTGGTAATTTAATTGGCGTGCGCAAGCTCTAGTAATTGGTCCAGTATATGTAACAGTAGGGGATGTGGGTGTAACAATGGTATTGATGTCCTCATCATCCTCCCCTTCTTGAAATGAAGTCGTCCTCGATGGAAGCTCATCTTCCTCACCCAAATAAGGCTTCAAATCTGCAATGTTAAAAGTGGGACTAACCCCAAAATCAGCAGGCAGCTCAAGTTTATATGCATTATCATTTATTTTCTCTAACACCTTAAATGGACCATCAGCACGTGGCATTAGCTTTGATTTGCGCAAATTAGGAAACCTATCCTTACGCAAATATAACCAAACAAGATCTCCAGGTGCAAAGACAACATGTTTTGTACCCTTATCTCCAGCAAGTTTATATTTAACATTCATACGCTCAATGTTTTCCTTAGTTAACTCATGCATTTTTAAGATCAATTCAGCACGTTGTTTAGCATCAAAATTAACCTTCTCCGAAGATGGAAGAGGCAACAAATCAATGGGTGCACGAGGTAGGAAACCATACACAATTTGAAAAGGGCACATCTTAGTAGTAGAATGCAACGAACGATTATAAGCAAATTTAATATGAGGCAAGCATTCTTCCCACATTTTCTTATTATTGTTCAAAACAGCCCTAAGCATAGTAGACAATGTTATATTGACTACTTCAGTTTGTCCATCAGTTTGGGGGTGACAAGTAGTACTAAAAAGCAGTTTAGTCCCCAACTTAGCCCATAAACATCTCCAAAAGTGGCTAAGAAATTTAGTATCACGGTCTGAAACAATAGTATTTGGCACACCATGCAAGCGAATAATTTCACGAAAGAACAAATCAGCAACATTAAGAGCATCATCGCTTTTATGACATGGTATAAAGTGTGCCATTTTCGAGAAACTATCCACGACAACAAATATGCTATCCCTCCCCTTCTTTGTTCGAGGTAAACCTAAAACAAAGTCCATAGATATATCCTCCCAAGGAACACTAGGCACAAGCAAAGGCATATATAAACCATGAGGATTGAGTCGTGACTTAGCTTTTTGACATGTAGTGCAGCGAGCAACAAAACGCTCAACATCCCGTCTCATCTTTGGCCAAAAGAAATGTGTAGCAAGTACGTCCTCCGTCTTCTTCACGCCAAAGTGTCCCATTAATCCTCCTCCATGCGCCTCCTGCAACAACAAAGGACAAACAGAGCTAGCAGGAATGCATAGCTTGTTAGCACGGAACACAAAACCATAATTAACAACGAACTTGTTCCATGTTCTTCCTTCTTTACAATTCTGCATTACTTCTTTAAAATCAACATCATGGACATATTGATCTTTGATGGTCTCCAAACCAAATATTTTGAAGTCAAGTTGTGAAAGCATAGTATAGCGACGAGACAAAGCATCAGCAATAACATTTTCTTTACCCTTCTTGTGTTTAATGACATAAGGGAAAGTCTCAATGAATTCAACCTATTTAGCAAGTCTACGATTCAGTTTAGCTTGACTTTTAATATGTTTCAAAGATTCATGATCAGAATGTATAACAAATTCTTTGGGCCATAAATAATGTTGCCATGTCTCTAAAGTCCGAACAAGAGCATATAATTCTTTATCATAAGTAGAATAGTTCAGACTAGGCCCACTCAATTTTTTAGAAAAGTATGCAACAGGTTTGCATCTCGATGGATAGATCATTGTATGTGCGTAGAATTTTTTTTGTTTTCCATGCAACGATTCCCAACAAATAGATGCTATTTCCTTCTTTTTGTTGTGCCATATTATCATATCTATATTGACTTGTTCCAAATATATAGGAGAACCCATGCTGACAAAAAAGAATCTAAACCGAATGTAGTGCAAACCAAGGATTGTCACACCAGCAATGAATGGCATGACTACACCAGTCGAAGCCGCTGTTGTAAGTCGTTACTCCTCATGCCTTTGAACTGCTTGTTACTGTGACGTGTGCATTTCACTGCTTGATTTGCAGCCAATCTCATTTACTATGTTCACTTTCATACACAGTTGTCTTAACATATCATTTCACCTTACATGGTTTAAAAGAGAGGGATGCTATTCTTTTGTTCTTGACCTGTAATCTAGTTGTGATGCTTACGTGCTTAGGCAATGATACAAAAGTTTGTTCGCTCGATGTCTGCTTCCACGTGATATGAATGAGTTCAAACTATGTTCATCGTATTTTAAACTGTGTCTCTTTATCCTTAGATTTCAATAAATGCGAGTAAATAGACAATACATTAGTCATGCTACATGGATATATGTTCCGAACATGATTTTATTACGTACTTTGCACTCAAGTAAGTGCTAATGTATTACAATGGTTCGCCAAATAAGTTATGTATAAACGTGAAAGCTATTTTTTTGCTTTTGTGTCATTAGTAACTTCTTATCTGGTACTACTAATCTACAAATTCAAACTTTCAGTAAGCTATGGAACAAATGATTGTACAACCACAACCTTCTGGAGGTGATGAGGCAACCACAGGCACAATGTCACCTTTTGTTGCAGTGTGTCAGTATCTCTCCACTATTAGTGCCAAAAGCACCTTCCTGCGTAATTTTGGGCTTGTTGTTAAGGTAATCTCGTTGAGAGCGCCTCCTGAACAAGATCTTCCAGCTAGACAAAGTGTTATATCTGTGCTCCAAACACAAGTCCAATCCCTAATGGAGGTCGTGTCTGAAACAAGAATAGTGGTTGACAAATGTCATCATGATATGAATGGTTTTGAAACCAGAATATCAGACATATGATTCGTTGTTCAAGAGCAATGTCGGAAAAAGGGGAATGTCATGCTGCTCCATCAGATTCTACAGCCTGAAACATTACCACTCAGGTCAAATGATCTATGCTTCTATACTTCTCATGGTGCATTTATCTGCACTGAGTATAAAATTTTATGCCAACTGACCTTTTGTTGTATAGTTGTAATTTATTTTGTTGCGATACAATATTTATCGTGCTGCCAAAGGCCGTAGAAATCAGCAAGCCATTTTTGTATAGTGTAGGTTTATTATTCGTTATAGCCCAAAAGTCAACATGGGCCGTAAATGCGCCGACCAACTACACGAGCCTTTACCAGGCAGAAAGTGCGGCCGGGTTGGATTCGTGTCATTGAGCATGTGGGTTTTTAATAAGAGGGATGTCACATCCGGGCACATAAGACCCATGGGTTGCACCAGTCGTTAACAGGGCGAAAAACACATCGGGCTGGAAGTGTCCCAGCACTACAATGGGTCGCTAACATGTCGAAGTCAGACCGGGCCGAAAATGGCCCAATTCCATCACGGGTCGTTTATGGGCCGGAAATTGTTGGAAATATGCCCTAGAGGCAATATTATTGTATTATTATATTTCCATATTCATAATTAAGTGTTTATATTTCATACTATAACTACTATGATCCTGGAATATGTGATTCAGTGAAAAACTCATAGGCACGTGTTAAACGGTAAACGGATAAAATAAAGGTTCCTAGCCTCGCCTCCAAGACTGGCTCAAGCGTGGTTGGTGATCACATTTTCCAGATGTTAGGATATCATTAAGTGTATTGATAGTCCTAAAACAACATTGAGATTATGGTGTTGGAAGAATGATCATATTTAATCGACCCAAACTTGTTTGTTATGAATTGAGATAATATCGTATGTAATCGATTATAATAACACATAGTGATTTTTCTCCTTAGACCATGAGAGTATCATGGTCACTTCTTACCGTACAGTGGACTTTGGGGTTTCTCAAACGTCACCTCTAACACGGTGATCATAACGACAACTTACAGGCTCATCGTAAAGTTTGACAAATGGTCGAATAGCTTAAGAGTGGGATTTGCTCCTCCGACAATGGAGAGATACACTTAGGCCCTCTTGGTGTGACGATATCCATCATCTTCTAGCCAAACATGGGTGACTATGTCATAGGGATACCAGAACACAATAACGAGAAAGAAGAACAAAACCGGTAACTAGGATTTCGGTATAGTGAGCATGGTGACCCAGGAGGATACCGATGCATCCTAGGTTTTGTGAAATATTGCGAAGCAAAGGGAAATCACATGATAACCAAAGGTTGACACGAATATCATCCGTGTACTCATAGGGGCCAATATGGACGTCCACGGTCCCGCTCGCGGTCATTGAACGAACGGTTTCGTCCATGTGTGTGACTTACCAAACCTACGGGGTCACAAGTTTAAGGCAATCACGATCTGTTGAGTGTTACTAGGACAGAAGTCATGAGAATACATTTGGGGAATTATTCATGAATATTAGAAATAGTTCCGAGAGGATCTGAAAGCATTTCGGGGTCACTGGAAGGGTTTCGATGAGTATAGGGTAATACCAGGTATTACCGATAAATTATATATAAGTGTAAAAAATTTCTGGAGATGTTAATATACATATATATATATATATAATGGTCTAAAAGTATTTATAACATTTTATATTTAATTTAAATATCAATGGGCCTAGAAAGGCCAAGAGGTGGAAGGTAACTTGGGCCAAAAAGGCCCAAGTGGGAAAGTCCTTCCTTCACTAAGGAAGGAGGCCGAATTAGGAGTAGGGGAGGAGTCCAATCTCGGGAGCTCCTATGTGACGCATTCTGCATCAACTTGATGTGCTTTCGCAGAGGGTAGCTGGCTAGCGGGCTTTCTAGGCCTTGGTCCCGCGTTTCAACTGTATGGCGTGCGTTTCACTGTTTCTCGCGTGCATTTTCTGTTGCCTATGTTTTTGTTGTTTCTGTTGTCTTTGCTTTCGATGTTTAAGTTGTTTCTGCTATTTTTGAAACTTCATTGTAATAACTATTCTAGTTTTTTAAAACTTCATTGTAATAACAATTTTAGCTATTTCTGCTGTTTCGAACAACAATTGTAAAAACAGTTTTAGGAGTGTTCCAAAAAAACTAGAGAGGCATCAGAAACACATACAAAAATAATGGTATGGAGACATGTATATAAAGCTTTGAGATCCTTTACAAACATATTCTAGACACTTAAATCATCATCGTAGCTGGAATTAATGCAAGAAAGTACCATTTGGGAACCATGATAAAACATAAAACAATGACATTTAGGCAACATTTACCTCATTTCCCTTAAGTTAGAAAAAAGTAGAAGAATGGTGAAATTTTCCTCGTATTCGTAAAAAAGTAGAAGATGGAAATTATCTGCTATTTCTCGCTGTTTCTACTGGTTGTGGAGCACCTTTCTTTACAAACTTATTCTGCAGATTTAAACCTTCTTTACAAGTGAAAGTACTGCAAGAAAGTATCACTAGGGAACCATGATAAAGAAACAGTAGAACAGTTTGGTCATGGTACTCTTCCTTTGAGTTGAGAAAAATTCTTGCATTGCGGCCCTTGAGAATAAAAAGGGGAATATGTTAGTTGGAAGAATAAAAAGGGAAATTGACCCTGACAACGACATGTGTATGAAGTTACCTAAACTGTGCTAAAAATGATTACCTTGAAATCTTTATTTGAACATGCGGAAACCCAATTGAAGCAGAAATTACATGAAACTAATTAGAGTCTACACAGCAAAGAAAACAAGGGTCTAACGAAGAAATTATGCTCTCATGTACTTCGGAGAAAAAGAAGTAGGGAATTTACATGTCTCTGCAGGAAAGATGATGAGGACATGACTACCTTGGATACCACCAAAAATATTGCATAGATGCATATTTGTCAGGTGATTTCTGGTGTCAACTATTCAATAATCTATTTATATTATCCAGAACAAAAATACTTCACACACTTTTGTGTTTTATCTAATTGCAGGTGTATGGGACATTTGTACAATCTACATATGAAGATAAGGGAGAAAAAGATGTTTACTTGTTGTTCAAAAAGTTCTCTCACGTCACTTTTGGCCGAAGCGAAGATAGAGTCGAGGTCTCTCACGTTCTGGATTCAGATTCGGACTGCACAGACATACCTGACTCAAAACGCCAAGAACTTCTTCATACGGACTCTGTATTGGATGATTCTTTTTTTGTTGGACTAGATTTCGTGCTCTTTCCAACAAAATTGGATTCACCTTCAAATTCGTCCGGAGCGTTGAGATATCACCGAAACAATCTGACGCACCAGCAGAATCCGAGTCAAACAACGAGTCCAAAGGTGTTGCATCACCTCCACTTGGGCCCATGAGCCTTGTACGACCTAGGGTTAGTTTTAGGCTGCCTTGGGACGTCCTTGCACCTCTTTAGTCGCCACCCCTTGCTCCTATATAAGTAGATTCATCTAGTAGCTTTTTCCTTGGAATTTGTTTAGTTAAAAGTTAGCCATTGCAACTTCGTGTACTTAGTTTGTGTCCAACGACCAGACCAAGACCGCTTATGGATCCCCACCATTATCAATACTTCATCTATATTCGCAATATTCAGATTGCATTATCATATTCTTGCTTGTTCTTCGATTGCTTGCAGGGATAGACCTTCGTGGTCAGGTTGATTGTGCTGCGGCGTGGTCAATAACCTCTCGGAGTTGGTTTAGAGATTGCTAAGGCGCAACATCGTGCACGTTTGTAGTCGGATCGTCAAGGTTGTCTCCACCAAATTGATAGTTATCATCTCATCAAAAGATCGGGACACCCTCGCCTCTTATATGCATCATTGTGACATAGAAGAATCTGAGGATGATACAATGAATAGATTTTTTGGTGGTTTGAACCATGATATCCATGCAAGATTTTAGTATATTCCGTTGCATTACTTGTATGTATGTTCGCGCTTGTACCTTTGAGAGACAGATACAGGAGGATGCATTGGGTGACTACAACAACTACTATTCTAGTTCATGCTCACCACCACCGATTGGTTCCTCCATCGTTGCACCTACTAGAGCAGCCCCACCTCGGATTGTGAGCGCGACATCATCTCAAGAGTATGGTACATTGTGAATGTCCGTACCTACACCAGCCACGTCTTTGCGACAAGGTAATAGTAAAGTTATTGATGATATAACTTCACATGAGAATGATGCATGTCTAGTTAACTTGAATGCATCATGTGTTGAGTTACCTAGTGATTTGAGCAAACCACCTATTTTTGAGAATCTTGCTACTGTCATGAATGCGTCATGTGATGAAACAACTGAAATACCAACAATTAGTGCATCCATTGAATTAACTATTGATGCAAAAGAATCAATGTTTAATCATTTTGATATGACCTCTAATCTTGGTGATGATTCTGTGACCAAAGACTTATTGCATGTTTGCCTATTTAAGCATGTTGTAGCATGTAAATTAGATGCAAGTAAGGTTTATTCACCAATGTTGGGATGGTTTAATGATGAACATTGTCAATCTTTTGATATGAATAAGAGCATCACTTATATGTGCAAATTGAGTTGCAATATTTTCATGTCTTCTACTTCTAGTGATAATATTTTGGCTTCAGATTTTATGAACTATGCAAGTTACTCATCTATACATGTGTCATATGTGCAAAAACCAAGGGAAGTAAAAATGGATGACATATACATATACAACATGTACACCTTGTCTCTTTTGTTAGCCACATTTCAGATTTAGCAACGCCGAGGGCGGCTTTGTTTTCAAGAAGGGGAGGATGATGAGGACATGACTACCTTGGATATGACCAAAAATATTGCATACATGTATATTTGTCAGGTGATTTCTAGTGCACACTATTCAATAATATATTTATATTATCCAGAACAAAAATACTTCACACACTTTTGTGTTTTATCTAATTGCAGGTGTATGGGACATTTGTACAATCTACATATGAAGATAAGGGAGAAAAAGATGTTTACTTGTTGTTCAAAAAGTTCTCTCACGTCACTTTTGGCCCAAGAGAAGATAGAGTCCAGGTCTCGCACGTTCTAGATTCAGATTCGGACTTCACAGACATACCTGACTCAAAACGCCAAGAACTTCTTCATACGGACTCTGAATTGGGTGATTCTTTTTTTGTTGGACACTAGATTTCGTGATCTTTCCAACAAAATTGGATTCACCTTCAAATTCGTCCGGAGCATTGAGATATCACCGAAACAATCTGACGCAGCAGCAGAATCCAAGTCAAACAACGACTCCAAAGGTGTTGCATTACCTCCACTTGGGCCCATGAGCCTTGTACGACCTAGGGTTAGTTTTAGGCTGCCTTGGGACGTCCTTGCACCTCCTTAGTCGCCACCCCTTGCTCCTATATAAGTAGATCCATCTAGTAGCTTTTTCCTTGGGATTTGTTTAGTTAAAAGTTAGCCATTGCAACTTCGTGTACTTCGTTTGTGTCCAACGACCAGACTAAGACCGCTTATGGATCCCCTACCCTTATCAATACTTCATCTATATTCGCAATATTCAGATTGCATTATCATATTCTTGCTTGTTCTTCGATTGTTTGCAGGGATAGACCTTCGTGGTCAGGTTGATTGTGCTGCGGCGTGGTCAATAACCTCTTGGAGTTGGTTTAGCGATTGCTAAGGCGCAACATCGTGCACGTTTGTAGTCGGATCGTCAAAGTCGTCTCCACCAAATTGATAGTTATCATCTCATCTAAAGATCGGGACACCCTCGCCTCTATCACCTTCACGTCACTTTTGGGCCAATAGAAGATAGAGTCCAAGTCTCTCATGTTATGGATTCAGATTCGGACTGCACAGACATACCTGACTCAAAACGGCAAGAACTTTTTCATACGGACTCCGAATTGGGTGATTCTTTTTGTTGGAAAGTAGATTTCGTCCTCTTTCTACTCCAATTGGATTCACTTTTAAATTCGTTTGGAGCATTCAGATATGAACGAAACAATCTGACGCTGCAGCAGAATCTGAGTCAAACAACAAGTTCAAAGGTGTTGCATCACCTCGACTCGAGCCCATGAGCCTTGTACGACCTAGGGTTGGTTTTAGGCTGCCTTGGGACGTCCTCCCACCTCCTTGGCCGCCACCCCTTGCTCCTATATAAGTAGATCCACCTAGTAGCTTTTTCCTGGGGATTTGTTTAGGTAAAAGTTATCCATTGCAACTTCGTGTACTTTGTTTGTGTCCAACGACCAGACGAAGACCGCTTTTGGATCCCCACCTTTATCAATACTTCATCTATATTCGCATTATTCAGATTGCTTTATCATATTCTTGCTTGTTCTTCGATTGCTTGCAGGAATAGACCTTCGTGGTCAGGTTGATTGTTCTCCAGCATGGTCAATAACCTCTCGGAGTTGGTTTAGCGATTCCTAAGGCGCAACGTCGTGCACGTTTGTAGTCGGATCGTCAAAGTCGTCTGCACCAAATCGATAGTTATCATCTCATCGAAAGATCGGGACACCCCCGCCTCTATCAAGTGGTATCCCGGCAATGGAGCCATCCTACCCTTCTTGAAGATAAAGCCGTCCTCGGCGTTGCTTTATCTGAAATGTGGCTAACAAAAGAGACAAGGTGTACATGTTGTATATGTATATGTCATCAATTTTCACTTCCCGTGGAATTTGCACATATGACACATGTATACATGAGTAACTTTCATAGTGAATAAAATATAAAGCCAAAATATTATCACAAGAAGTAGAAGGCATGAAAGTATTGCAACTCAGTTTGCACATATAAGTGAAGCTCTTATTCATATGAAAAGATTGACAATATTCATCATTAAACCATCCCAATATTGGTGAATAAACCTTACTTGCATCAAATTTACATGCTACAACATGCTTAAATAAGCCAAAATGCAATAAGTCATTTGACGCAGAATCATCACCGAGATTAGAGGTCATATCAAAATGATTAAACATTGGTTCTTTTGCGTCAACACTTAATTCATTGGGTGCACTCAAAATTGTTGGTATTTTAGTTGTTTGATCACATGAAGCATTCATGACAGTAACATGATTCTCTAAAATAGGTGATGCGCTCAAATCAACAGGTAACTCAGCACATAATGTATTCAAGCTAACTAGGCATGCAACATTCTCATGTGAAGTTATGTCGTCAATACCTTTACTGTTACCTTGTCGCAAAGACGTGGCTGGTGTAGGTACGGACATTGACAATGTACCATACTCTTGAGATGATGTCGCGCTCACAATCCGAGGTGGGGCTGCTCTAGTAGGTGCAACGATGGAAGAACCGACCGGCGGTGGTGAGCATGAACTGGAATAGTAGTTGTTGTAGTCACCCGTTGCATCCTCCTGTATCTGTCTCTCAAAGGTACAAGCACGAACATACATACCAGTAATGCAACGAGGAATATACTGAAATCGTGCCTGAATATCATGGTTCAAACCACCAACAAATCTATTCATTGTATCATCCTCAGATTCTTCTATGTCACAATGATGCATATAAGATTTGAACTCTTGGTAGTAAGCATGAACAGTGTTGTTGCCTTGTTTAAATTGTTCAAATTTGCGAAGCAATTCACGATGATAGTAAGGAGGGAAAAATTGTTGTCTCATTACATATTTCAAATCTTTCCAACTTGTGGGTTGGTTATCAATGTTTTTCTTACAATGCACACTCCACCAAACAGAAGCAAAACTAGTAAATGCTTTAGTGACAGCTCATACTCGCTCAAGTTCAGAAAAGTCATGGTGACTAAAAACTTGTTCTACTTCAAGCTCCCAAGCTAGATAAATAGCAGGATTAAATCTACCCTCAAATGAGGTAAAGAGATAATGTGACCATGTGCTTGTGTGTGTTGTCCCAACTCTCGTGATGGTGATGATGTGTCCGTCATCCAAGAACTTCTGTCTTCGGAACCTGTCATGATTAGTAGAAACAAGAAACAAAATTCGAGAATAATGTTCCTATGAACTACTAGGACGTGGTTGTAAAGTGCTCACAGTAAGCAAATATCAATATCTTACAAGTTCTTACCATGCGGCAGGTGGTGACAGGCAACCAGCGGTGTCAAATAACTCTCAAGATTGAGTGAAACGATTGCCAAGGAAACGTACGTATACACGGTGTAGAAATATGTGGAGCTGGGTTGGCTATATGATAGAGGAAAAGGTGTCCTGATGTTTCAATGAGATAGTAATCGTTTTCTGTGGTTGTCGACTTTGACGATCCGACTACGAACATGCGAAGACGTCGCGCCTTAGCAATCACTAAACCAACTTCCGAGGGGTTATTGACCACGCCGGAGCACGATTAACCTGACCACGAGGGTCTATTTCATGCGAGCAAACGAAGAACAAGCAAGAAACTGAGATTGCAATCTGGATATTGCGAATAAAAGAGGAAAGCTTTATTAATCAAGGTGGGGTTCTGTGACGCCTTGGTCTGGTCGTTGAACACAAACGAAGTACGCGAAGTTGCAGCTATGGCGAACTTTTAATCTAAACAAAACCCAAAGTCTAAACGACGCCCTAAGGGCTGTATATATGGAGGAAGAGGAGGGAATTTCGTGGCCCTTGAGGGTGGGATCCGAAACCAACCCTAACTCTTGTTTCCCCACACATACGGACTCTAAAAATAGCCTATACTTAAGTATTTCAAAATTACATGGGCCTGGCCCAATAATAAGGTGACGCAACACCTAGAATAGCCTATGGACGAATATTATGAAGTGGCATCTTGTATATTTCGTCTAAGGCTTCATCCACTCCTTATGGTGGCTTCAAAGTCCTGAAATCATCACTTGTAAACTCCGTTCTTGATCCCCTTGCGCATGCCATCAACTCCATGCGTGTTCTTGCTCCAATGTTCATCCTTCTCCAAGCTAGGCCCTTCATTTGTAAGCAAAACAAATGTATCCAATTTAGGCAGTATCATATTCTCATGAACATTAGAATCATTACCAAGAAACGAAAGTACCTGGTAATTTAATTGGCGTGCGCGAGCTCTACTAATTGGTCCAGTATATGTAACAGTAGGGGTTGTGGGTGTAACAATGTTATTGATGTCCTTATCATCCTCCCCTTCTTAAAATGAAGTCGTCCTTGACGGAAGCTCATCTTCCTCACCCAAATAAGGCTTCAAAGCTGCAATGTTAAAAGTGGGACTAACCCCAAAATCTGCAGGCAGCTCAAGTTTATATGCATTATCATTTATTTTCTCTAACACCTTAAATGGACCATCAACACGTGGCATTAGCTTCGCTTTGCGCAAATTAGGAAACCTATCCTTACGCAAATGTAACCAAACAAGATCTCCAGGTGCAAAGACAACATGTTTTCTACCCTTATCTCCAGCAAGTTTATATTAAACATTCATACGCTCAATGTTTTCCTTAGTTAACTCATGCATTTTTAAGATCAATTCAGCACATTGTTTTGCATCAAAATTAACCTTCTCCGAAGATGGAAGAGGCAACAAATCAGTGGGTGCACGAGGTAGGAAACCATACACAATTTCAAAATTGCACATCTTAGTAGTAGAATGCAACGAACGATTATAAGCAAATTCAATATGAGGCAAGCATTCTTCCCACATTTTCTTATTATTCTTCAAAATAGCCCTAAGCATAGTAGACAATGTTCTATTGACTACTTCAATTTGTCCATCAGTTTGGGGGTGACAAGTAGTACTAAAAAGCAGTTCAGTCCCCAACTTAGCCCATAAACATCTCCGAAAGTGGCTAAGAAATTTAGTATCACGGTCTGAAACAATAGTATTTGGCACACCATGCAAGCGAATAATTTCATGAAAGAACAAATCAGCAACATTAACAGCATCATCGCTTTTATGACATGGTATAAAGTGTGCCATTTTTGAGAATCTATCCACGACAACAAATATGCTATCCCTCCCCTTCTTTGTTCGAGGTAAACCTAAAACAAAGTCCATAGATATATCCTCCCAAGGAACACTAGGCATAGGCAAAGGCATATATAAACCATGAGGATTGAGTCGTGACCTAGCTTTTTGACATGTAGTGCAGCAAGCAACAAAACGCTCAACATCCCGTCTCATATTTGGACAAAAGAAATGTGTAGCAAGTACTTCCTCCGTCTTCTTCACGCCAAACTGTCCCATTAATCCTCCTCCATGCGCCTCCTGCAACAACAAAAGACGAACAGAGCTAGCTGGAATGCATAGCTTGTTAGCACGGAACACACAACCATCATTAACAACGAACTTGTTCCATGTTCTTCCTTCTTTACAATTCTGCATTACTTCTTTTAAAATCAGCATCATGCACATATTGATCTTTGATGGTATCCAAACCAAATATTTTGAAGTCAAGTTGTGAAAGCATAGTATAGCGACGAGACAAAGCATCAGCAATAACATTTTCTTTACCCTTCTTGTGTTTAATGACATAAGGGAAAGTCTCAATGAATTCAACCCATTTAGCATGTCTACGATTCAGTTTAGCTTGACTTTTAATATGTTTCAAAGATTCATGATCAGAATGTATAACAAATTCTTTGGGCCATAAATAATGTTGCCATGTCTCTAAAGTCCGAACAAGAGCATATAATTCTTTATCATAAGTAGAATAGTTCAGACTAGGCCCACTCAATTTTTCAGAAAAGTATGCAACAGGTTTGCCATCTTGTAATAACACACCTCCTAATCCAATTCCACTAGCATCAAATTCAAGCTCAAAAGTCTTATTAAAGTAAGGAAGTTGAAGTAAAGGAGCATGTGTCAACTTATCTTTCAATACCGTGAAGGCTTCTTCCTGTACGGTACCCCAAACAAAAGGCACATCCTTCTTTGTAAGCTCATTGAGAGGTGCAGCAATGGTGCTAAAGTCTCTCACAAAACGCCTATAGAAACCAGCGAGTCCAAGAAAACTCCTCACTTGTGTGACCGTTTTGGGCTGCGGCCAACTCTCAATAGCTTCAATCTTGGCTTTATCAACTTCAATTCCTTGTGGAGTAACGACATAGCCAAGAAAAGACACTCTGTCGATGCAAAAGGTGCACTTCCCAAGGTTACCAAACAAACGTGCATCACGTAGAGCATTTAAAATAGCACGTAAATGTTCCAAATGTTCTTCCAAAGATTTGCTATAAATCAGTATATCATCAAAATAGACTAACACAAATCGTCCAATGAAAGCACGTAAAACTTCGTTCATTAGACTCATGAAAGTACTAGGTGCATTAGTTAACCCAAAAGGCATGACTAACCACTCATATAAACCAAACTTAGTTTTAAATGTTGTTTTCCATTCATCTCCGAATTTCATACGAATTTGATGGTATCCACTACGCAAATCAACTTCCTGTGAAGTATTTTTGTTCTGGATAATATAAATAGATTATTGAATAGTTGACACTAGAAATCACCTGACAAATATGCATGTGTGCAATATTTTTGGTCGTATCCAAGGTAGTCATGTCCTCATCAAAAGAAGTTACGAATGGCAGCTAAATTTTGGTGTCCTTGGAAGTGACAATCTCGAAATGCAATTTATCATGTAGAGCTTGTAGATCATCCTTCCAAATTTTACAAAAGTTGCAGTACAATTTATGTTATGTTCCGAAGAATCAGAAAAAAAGGAATAGAAGTGTTTTCATTGGAGAAATTGGGGTGGTACTTACATTAGAGAAAACCTCCATTCCGAGACCTTTGTAATTGTTAAGATACTGAAGAAGGAAAATTCATGAGTCATACCTATACAAGAAAGAGAGGCATGGAAATTTTGGTGAATTCAAAAATAGTTTCTATATTTTTCTGTGTAACGACCAAACCTCGAAGGATTTGAGTCTCTGTGCTTACCGTGCTAGTCCCTGGATCGAACTCGCTAGCACACATAGTATAGATGAATACCAGAATAGCAAGTGCATCATGTATTACAATGTATGATCCAGAGTATATGAAATAAAACAATCTGCATAGCACTTGGGTAGCTTTATTCAATCAAACAACGGAAAGTAGCAGAAAATAACGATGAGTCCCATCATAGCCAGGCACTGTACCTATTGCAAAGAGACCGTATAGAATGCCTCCTCAAGAGTTGGAGGAATTCAAGAGACAGATAAGAGAATTGCAGGCACAAGGATTTATTCGCCCAAGTTCATCACCTTGGGGAGCCCTAGTTTTGTTTGTGGAGAAGAAGGATGGGACCTTCAGGATGTGTGTTGATTATCGTTCTTTGAATGAGGTAACCATTAAGAATAAGTATCCTTTGCCTATGATAAATGATCTATTTGACTAGTTGGAGGGAGCTACTGTGTTTTCTAAGATTGATCTTCGTTCTGGTTATCATCAATTGAAGGTTCGTGAGCAAGATATTCCAAAGATTGCTTTTACTACGAGGTATGGGTTGTATGAATATACTGTGATAGAGGCGGGGTGTCCCGATCTTTCGTTGAGATAATAACTATCGATTTGGTGGAGACGACTTTGACGATCCGACTACAAACGTGCATGACGTTGCGCCTTAGCAATCGCTAAACCAATCTCCTGAGGTTACTGACGATGCTGGAAGCACGATCACCCTGAACACGAAGGTCTATTCCTGCAAGCAATCGAAGAACATGCAAGAATATGATAAAGCAATCTGAATATTGCGAATATGGATGAAGTATTGATAATGGCGGGGATCCAAAAGCGGTCTTGGTCTGGTCGTTGGACACAAACGAAGTACACGAAGTTGCGTTGGCTAACTTTTAACTAAACAAATCCCAAGGAAAAAAGCTACTAGATGGATCTACTTATATAGGAGTAAGGGGTGGCAGCCAAGGAGGTGGGAGGACGTCCCAAGGCAGCCTAAAACCAACCCTAGGCCGTACAAAGCTCATGGGCCCAAGTGGAGGTGATGCAACACCTTTGGACTGGTTGTTTGACTCGGATTCTGCTCCAGCGTCAGATTGTTTCATCCATATCTCAACACTCTGGACGAATTTTAGGGTGAATCCAATTGGCTTGGAAAGAGCATGAAATCTACTTTCCAACAAAAAAAATAATCACCCAATTCAGAGTCCGTATGAAAGAGTTCTTGATGTTTTGAGTCAGGTATGTCTGTGCAGTCCGAATCTGAATCCAGAACGTGCGAGACCTGGACCCTATCTTCTCTTGGGCCAAAAGTGACGTGAGAAAACTTTTTGAACAGCAAGTAAACATCTTTTTCTCCCTTATCTTCATAGGTAGATTGTACAAATGTCCCATACACCTGCAATTAGACATGACACAAAAATGTGTGAAGTATTTTTGTTCTGGATAACATAAATAGATTATTAAATAGTTTGCACTAGAAATCACCTGACAAATATGCATGTATGCAATATTTTTGGTTGTATCTAAGGTAGTCATGTCCTCATCATCCTCCCCTTCTTGAAAACAAAGCCGTCCTCGGCGTTGCTTAATCTGAAATGTGGCTAACAAAAGAGACAAGGTGTAGATGTTGTATATGTATATGTCATCCATTTTTTACTTCCCTTGGTTTTTGCACATATGACACATGTATACATGAGTAACTTTCATAGTCCATAAAATACAAAGCCCAAATATTATCACAAGAAGTAGAAGGCATGAAAATATTGCAACTCAGTTTGCACCTATAAGTGAAGCTCTTATTCATATCAAAAGGTTGAAAATGTTCATCATTAAACCGTCCCAACATTGGTGAATGAACCCTACTTGCATCAAATTTACACAACATGCTTAAATAAGAAAACATGCAATAAGTCATTTGACATGAAATCATCACCAAGATTAGTGGTTGTCGGGGATTCTGACTCCGCGAGCACCTATGGGGACGGAGCCCCTTTTGGTTCGGCGAGGGGCGGAGGCCGCGCAAAGAGAGGATCGAGGCGAGGCACACAAGGGGTTTTACCCAGCTTCGGAGCTCTCTAGAGAGATAATACTCCTACTGCTGCTTTGTGGATTGTATTGAGTTCTTGCTCAGGAGTGCAAAGTGCTACAGTACGCACCAGCAGCTAACTAGACCGAGCGTGAGTGTTCTACTGTTCGTCCCCCTCCTACGTTGTGCATGGGCCTCCTTTTATATGCTCAAGGGGTCTCCAACAGGTGGCAATGCAGGCAAGGGCAAAAATGGAAAGGTCCTGCGGTAGGTACAACTACCTACACAGTGTATCATACCTAACCCTGACGGCAGGGGACAAAGGCATTAAATGCCTATCTACGTCGCCCAAACAGTGCAGAAAAGGGACCGTCAGGGACGCCACCGCTCGCCACGATGGCGATCTTGTCAGCGCCGCTTGCCACAGTGTACCCCTGACTGCACAGTCTCCCGCCACGTACGCCTGGAAGGGTCCCAGAGCGACATGTAGGTGGGTGTGCTGGAGCGCAGGTACAGAGTGGTTGCTTGCTGCGGCAAGCGCCTTGCGGCGGCCATTGTCTTGTCGCGTCCGGAAGCTTGTCGCTCACCGGACCCTGCCGGGACGCGTGGCGCGTCGCGGCAAGTTCCTTAAGATGCCCTAGTTGGCCTTCCTGGCAAGCTCCTCTTGCCGGGGTCTTGTGCCTTGAGTGGCCTTCCCGGCATGCTCCTCTTGTCGGGGACTTGTCTCCTTGGCTTAAATACTTTGTTCTTGAATGGCTCCAAAGGAGACACAGAGGGCCTTGGCGGTCACCCGGCAAGCCTTGCCGCGGGGCGCTGTGACTGCCCGTGCACAAGTTCGGGATACTAGGGTACCCCTACTCTAGTACACCGACAGGAGCCCCCGGGCCTGGGCCATACACGGTGCCAAGTGCTGTTGGGCCAGGCCCAAAACAGGGCACGGGCACGCGCGGCCTGGATCACGCCATATCTTACTACGTATCCACCGCGCCCTCCCCGAACGGCACGCGTTGATTGCGGCGTCGTGGGAGAGGTCGTGGGTGGTTCTTTATTCGGAAAGGCGGACCGTCCGCCCCCTCCCTCCTTATAAGCAGAGGAAACAGGGGCAGTTCGCCCATCTGCCCGTTGCTATTCCTTCCTCGAGAATCTCCGCCACTCCCCTTCTTCCCAAAGCTGAAGGAGAGAAGCGCCCCGCCCCCATCGCCACCAGCACCACCAACGCCGTCATTCTCCCTCACCATTCCCGCCATGGCTCCGAAAGCCGAGAAGGCGGAGTCGGCCGAGGCGCAGCGGCTCGCGGCGCTGTGAAAGGAGCGGGCAATCTTCCCTCCGAGGCTTGAGGCGGAAGAGCTGAAGGAGGACTTCTACCTCTTCTGGTCGACGGGGACGCGAGCGCATCCGCGCACGAAGGTACTCCCGGCCGCTGCTTGGGATAAGGAGCCCACTCGGTACCCTTTCTTCGCCTTGTTCTTCTACTGCCGGCTCTGCCCGCCCTTTTCTGAATTCTTTTGTGACGTCATGAACACCTACGGCCTCCACCTCCTTGACTTCACCCCCAATGCTGTCCTGACCATGGCAGTTTTCGCACATCTCTGCGAAAACTTTGTCGGAATCCATCCAAACGTAGCCCTTTTCCGCCATTTCTTTTCGCCTCGGGTTGAGAAAGGAGAGCCTTTATCCGGCGGAATCGCCTGGATCTCGAAAGCCAGCAAGAAGGATGCTTATCTTTATGGAGAGTTCCGCAGCAAGTGGGAGGAGTGGAGGGCGGACTGGTGCCTCATTGTCGAGGAGAACCCGCAGCCGTTTACTGCTCTGCGCGAAACTCCAGTAGTGCGCGGCAGTGATTGGAGTAGCCTGGCCACAAAAGACGACAGACTGAAGATTGCCGTTGCCCGGATCCTACGCCTCAGGCTGGCCGGGCTTACTGTAGGAGCGGTTGGCGCAGATTTCCTCCGCCGCCGCATCGCCCCCCTGCAGGAGAGGAGGAGACCCGTCTGGGAGTTCCAGAATGCGGCGGATATCATGAGGTTGTGGCCGGGCCTCAACTTCAACTTCACTGTCCTGGAGCCCAACGCGATGCTCCAGGAGCTATTCAAGTACGACCCACAGCATCCCGAAGTGTTCAGGTTGCCGAGGGGCGTCGTTCTGCTGTGCAACAACTCCTCGCTCGACCGCATCCGTGCAATGATGCCGCTGTGCGACTCGCATGGAATTGATCCAGCCTGGATAGAGCCTGCAGATGATGTCGTGCAGGCGTTCTTCGATAACTTGATAGAAGTGCCGATCGACGCCAATGATAAGAGGGGCCTCACCCGGGACACCGCCGACGATGAGCTCAAGCGCATCGCCACCAGGCTGGAAGAGGCGGCGGCAGCCGCAGCTGTGGGCGAGTTTGGGTTCACCGTGGAGGAGGCAGAGGCAGCAAAGGCGGCAAGCCTTGCCGAGCGAGAGGATCTGGCCGGCGGGGGAGAGCCTGCCGGACATGACGTCGTGTCGAGCGGGCCCGCTGAGGATACGAGCGGCTCGTTGGAGATCGGCTCCTCTTCCTCTTCGTTTTCGGACAGCTTGCCACAAGCAGATCCCCCGGCTCCACAAGCGGAGCCCCCAGCTCCACAAGCAGAGCCCCCGGCTCCACCAAGAAGGCGTCTTCGCAAGGCCGGGGACGTAGCAGAGCGACGGACGAGTCAACCCCCGCCGCGCCGCACGACACGCTCCAGCGCGGCAAGTTCTATTGCCGCGGAAGCATCTCACGCTGCAGCGGCAACTGGAGCAGGGTCCTCCTGGTCCGCTGCCCCGGCTCCCGCCAAGCGGACAAGATATACTACTCCTCCTCCTCCTCGCGTCGGAGGTGGGCCAGGCTTTGACTTCTCCGCGCTCAGCTCCGACGAGGAAGAAGAAGAGTAAGATTCTTGTTGTACTTGTATGTCTTCAATACTTGCTGTCTTGTCTTGTATCTCATTTGCTTCACTGTGAACTTATTCCTTTTTAGGACTCTGGCCCAGAGAGCGGCAAAAAGAACCAAGGTCCCGGTGTTTGTCATCGAGGACGACCCCACCGTGCCAGCAGGGGGTGCGCCCGAGACAAACTTGCCGGACCCGACAGCTGTTCTTCAGAGCAGCCCCTAGCGCAGCCCCCAGCGTAAGTATATGGTTTACTTCCCGTTGTTAGGCGCGCATGGATACTCTTTGCTTGCTGGTATCTGACTGTTGGCTTGTGTAGGAGTAGAGCAGCCCCACCAGGAGTGTCCGGACACCTCCCCTTACATGCCATCTGCTTCGACTACGCCGCCAAGGGAGAGTTCTCCGGCAAAGGAGAATCCTCCGACAAGGGAGAGCTCCCCGGCAAGGGAGAAGTCCCCGACAAGGGAGAGCTCCCCAGCAAGGGAGAAGTCTCCGACGAGGGAGAGCTCCCCGACAAGGGGGGAAGTCTCCGACAAGGGACAGTACCAGCGACCCCCCGGCAGCGGAGATCCCAACTGCCGAGCCTAGTACAGGTACTTCTTGCTTCTAAACTTCCCTTGGGTTCTTCTTTTTTGGATATTCGCTTGACTTTTCTTCCTTTTTCGGCCGTCAGATCCATCTACTGCGGAGCCGATGGAGACCGAGGTTGCTGTTGATGATGCCGCCGCCACCGGAGAAGCGGCCGGCGCTGATGATCCCGCCGGCGAAGAGGCCGCCAAGGCTGCCGCCGCAGCAGCTGACGAGGGGTCCGGCGATCGCACTGACGACCCTGAGGCCGCAGGAGCGACAGGCGCTACACTGACCGCTGATCCTCCCGCCGATGCCGCAACGTCAGGCTCCGAAGAGCCCCAGCCAGGCGTCTACTTGAAGGCCGGCGATGGCGTCTTCATCAACCTCCCCTGGGCGTCAAAGTCCAGGGCGCCGGTCGAAGGAGAAAGCTTTGATGTGGAGGTGCTCGCCTCCGCTGGGCTGACGCTGGTCGACGCGCCAAGCAGTAGCAGCAACGAGCCTGAGGAGGAGCGACCGCCGCGGAAGCTGGTGTCGCTCTACCGCGCTCGACAAGCCAAACTGGAGTCCCGCGAAGCGCTTGTCGCGAAGGCGGGAGTGGACATGGAGAAGCGCGGGGAGGAGCTCTGAGGTCTCAACCAGGCAGCTCTCCGGTCGCTGGCGGCGAAGTGTGTGTAGCTTGATGAGGCATAGAAGGCCTTCATCCTCGAGAAGGCAGAAGTTGCAGAGCAACAGTGGCATGCCACCGAGGAGCTATCTACGCAGGAAGGCGAATTGGTGCAGCTGAAGGCCAGCCTGGACAGCCACGAAGAGGAGCTTGCTGCGCGCGAGCAAACACTCAGCAGAGCTCTCAAGGTAGCAAAGGACGCTGCCGCAGCTGCCGAGGCCGGCAAGAAGGAGCTGGAGGCGAAGGTGGCACAGCTGGAGACTGATCTCAAGGCGAGCAGTGAAGCGCTTGCCGCGCTCAAGCATGAGCGCGAGAAGGACGCCTACACCTTTGGCGAGCTGCAGGGTCGTCTCGCCGAGAAGATCAAGGAGCTTAGCGCTGCCAAGGATTCCAACGCCGATCTTGAGCTGAAGCTGGCTGCTTTGACCAAGACGGTGGACGGCGCCAGGGAGCAGGAGGCGTCCCTGAAGAAGGAGATCAAGGCCGACAAGGCGCTGCTAGAGAGTATTGCCGCCACCCAGAATGATTTTAGAGAGACTGTGGAGCAGTGGACGGAGGGTCCTGTGAATGCTGCCACAGACATCGACAAGGAGCTGGCGCAGCTGGGGATGGGGGATCTCGGGTATCCCTCCGATGAGACCCTCCCATCCAGCGCCAAGCTCACTCTGTTCTTCAAAGGTGTGGCGACGGCCCTCCAGCGACTCCGGGAAAGGATCCCAAAGCAGCTGGCCGACAAGTCGCGCAAGATCTGCGTGGGAGATCTTGAGAAGGTGTTGGTGAAGGTAGCCTTCCGCAACCCGGGCCTCAACCTCACCAATGTCCTCAGATCCCTGCCGGCGGAAGCTGATCTGGAGGCGCTCAAGGACCTTGTCGCACCCATTATGGACAAGGTGAGCAGTATCAAGAGGGTTGAGGGCGATCGCGTGGACTAGGCCGCCCGTTTTGTTCTTTTCTTATCGCTGCTAATCATGTTATGAAAACAGTCTATTAGAGCCGCGACAAGCTATCTTGTAATATATAACTTTATTTTGGGTAGCAATTGCAATGTTATTTCCTTTACTTGATTCCTTCCTTTGTATGTTTTTGCCCTACGCTTTTAGGGAACTTGCCGGCGTAGGCACCTTTGCCGCGAGCGCTGAGTGCGGGACGTCAGCAGCCTGCTGGCAGTGCCGTTGCCGACAAGAAACCTTGTCATAACTAGCTGCAGCTCGCTTAAGTTGTTGAGTGAACTCGAAACAAAGTAAGGGCGCGACTCTAGTCGCAGCACACTTAGATTGTTGAGCAAGCTCGAAACAAAGTAAGGGCGCAACTAGCCACGAGCCGGTTCCTTCGCGCACAGGTTTTCCATACAAAGCATGGTCGTTCAAGGAAGATAACTTAAAAAAAATTTAAAGACATCTGATTGCTCAAACTTTGGCAACTTAGCTTTTCTGTCGTTTGCTTCCCGGCAAGGCGAAACTTTCTTGAACGACGCCTGGTCCATACCATTATCTTCCCCTTCCCCCCGGCAAACTTGTGGGCGAAGGAGCCTTCATTTCCTTGAGAAAAAAGAAAGTAGAGAAAATAATGATATGGGGCCTTATGGCTCGTTATTGCTTACCGGGGGTGTTCGCTGCACAAAGTGTCAGATAATTCATGCAAAAAAGCATGAAATTGACAAGGTGTGCGGAGCACGTGAGCTTTATTTACGCACAGGGTCTGCGCCTGGCTTTGTACAAAGGATTACATGCAACAGCGGCAAGACTTGTACAAAAAGGTGGTTGCCGGACAGGGTCTGACAACCGTGCCTTACGGGTAAAACTTACGAAGATGCTCGATGTTCCAGGAGTTGCTCACCGGAATGCCATCTTCGGTCTCAAGGCGGACAGCGCCAGGCCTAGTGACTCGTTTCACCCGATAAGGGCCTTCCCACTTCGGCGTCAACTTGTTGGAATTCTTGGCGGAATGAACGCGCCGAAGAACAAGGTCGCCTTCCTCGAGACTTCTGGCATTAACTTTGCGGCTATGGTAGCGGCGCAAAGTTTGCTGGTAGCGAGCAGCTCGCACAACAGCCTGAAGACGATCTTCCTCAAGGAGCAGCGCGTCATCTTGTCGCAGCTGCTCTTGCTCAAGCTCATCATAGGCGAGCACTCGAGGTGACCCGCATACGAGTTCCGTGGGGATAACTGCCTCTGCTCCATCGACTAGAGAGAAAGGTGTCTGGCTAGTGGCTCGATTTGGCGTCGTCCTGATCGACCAAAGAACCACCGGCAGCTCCTCAATCCAGTTTCTTCCGCACTTGTGCATCCTGTCGAAAGTCCTGGTCTTGAGCCCACGCAGCACTTCAGCATTTGCCCTCTCCGCTTGACCGTTGCTCCTGGGGTGAGCAACAGAAGCGAAGCAGACCTTGGCGCCAAGATCTTGGACGTACTGCATGAAGGTGCGGCTCGTGAATTGTGTACCGTTGTCGGTGATGATCCTGTTAGGTATCCCGAAGCGGCAAACAATCGAGCTGAAGAACTTGACTGCTGACTGTGCTGTCACCTTCCTCACCGGTTCTACTTCCGGCCACTTTGTGAACTTGTCGATTGCAACGTACAAGTACTCAAAGCCCCCAACTGCTCGGGGGAAGGGGCCGAGGATGTCGAGCCCCCAGACCGAAAATGGCCAGTATAAAGGGATCGTCTGGAGAGCTTGAGCTGGCTGGTGTATCTGCTTGGAATGGAACTGGCATGCTTCACACTTGGTTACTTGTGCAGTTGCATCCTGGAGGGCTGTCGGCCAAAAGAAACCTTGCCGGAAAGCTTTCTCGGCAAGCGCTCTTGCGCCAACGTGGTGACCACATATGCCTCCATGTATCTCTGCCAACAGCTTCTGTCCATCTTCCCGGTGAATACACTTCAATTTCACACCGTTGAGTCTTCTTCTGTACAGTGCGTTGTCGACAAACTGGTACATACTTGACTGCCGGGCTACTCTTTCCGCTTCTTCTGGCTCTTCGGGAAGTTCTCCTGTCTGGAGGAAACGGACGATCTGCTGTGCCCATGCTGGAGCTTGTGGCTCGACAACAAGGGCTAAAGGCATATCTGCTGCTGCGGGAACATCCGCTTCCACGGCGAGAACCTGCGGCTCTGCCGGAGCTTGACGTTCCCCAGCAAGCTTGCCGGAGCAAAACTTGTCGGGAGCGTTTGCTACAATGAAACAAACCCTGGGGCTTGTCGGAGCAGACTGCTCCTCAGCACTCTTGGCGTTGATCTTGGGGACCTTCTTGGCGGCGGCTTCGGGAAGCTCTGCCGGAAAATAGTCACCAGAAATCAACTTCCTCTTCTTGCTCTGTCCAGTTGATGGCGTCACGGATGGTTGAGTCAACTTGAGCACAAAGATCCCTGGTTCCACAGGTAACTTAAGTGCAGCGCACTTTGACAGGCCGTCAGCAATGTCGTTTTGAGCTCTTGGAACATGTTCCATCTGTAGGCCGACAAAGCACTCTTCTAGCTTCCTCACTTCATCAACGTAAGCTTCCATCAACGGACTCTGATAATTCTTGTTCACTTGGCGGACGACAAGCTGCGAGTCACCCCTGACAATGAGTTGCTTGATCCCAAGTTCTGCCGCGATCGTGAGACCGGCAAGCAAACCTTCATACTCTGCAGTATTGTTTGTTGCTTGCTCCTTGGGAAAGTGCATCCGGACCACGTACTTGAGGTGCTCTCCGGTGGGTGCGACAAGCAGCACGCCAGCACCGGCACCTTGCAGCGAGAAAGCACCATCAAAGTACATCAGCCACTCTTTGCTTGCTTCTTTGACGGGGATGCTCATTTCTGGAATTTCTTCATCTGGTGTTGGCGTCCACTCTGCTATGAATTCTGCCAATGCTCTGCTTTGGATAGTTGAAGTGCTCTCAAACTTGAGGCCAAAGCTTGACAGTTCCAGTGCCCACTCAACAATCCTGCCTGTTGCTTCTGGATTCTGCAGTATCCTCTTCGGCGGAAAGCGAGTGACAACTGTGATCTCATGTGCTTGAAAGTAATGGCGCAGCTTTCTCGAGGCCATGAGAAGGCCGAAAAGCAATTTTTGCACACGAGAGTACCTTGACCTAGCCCCCTGCAGAAGGGAACTGACAAAGTAGACTAGCGCTGCACCACTCTCTTCTGCTGTATCTCTTCGCACATCTGCGCAGATCCATCCTTGTCGGGACCAGAGCTTGTCGGGGGAGCCCCCTGCTTGTCGCTGGATGTGCTTGCCGTGGTTGCTGGCTCATCATCTGCCTCCCTCTCCGCTACTAACGCAGCACTAACCACTTGATTGGTTGCCGCCAGATACAGCAACAACTTCTCTTGTGGCTTAGGTGCGACAAGTATTGGAGTGGAGGACAGGTATCTCTTCAAGTCCTGCAGCGCAGCCTCCGCTTCCGGAGTCCATTTCATTGGGCCTGCCTTTTTCAAAATTTTGAAAAACGGCAAGGCGCGCTCAGTAGACTTAGAGATAAACCTGCTGAGAGCCGCCACGCAGCCGGCAAGTTTCCGCACATCCTTGACGCGCTTCGGTGCTTCAATCTGCTCGATGGCCTTGATCTTGTCAGGATTGGCTTCAATTCCCCTTTGAGACACGGAGAACCCAAGAAGCTTGCCGGAAGGGACTCCAAACACGCACTTCTCGGGGTTGAGCTTGAGGCTGATCTTGCGAAGATTTGCAAAAGTCTCTTCTAGATCTTGGATCAGAGTTGCTTTGTCCCTGCTCTTGACCACTATGTCGTCCATATAGGCTTCCACATTTCTGTGTATTTGCGGTTCAAAAGCAGTAAGGACTACTCTTGCAAATGTTGAACCAGCATTCTTCAAACCGAAAGGCATCCGTACGAAACAGTACGTGCCACATGGAGTGATGAATGCGGATTTCTCCTCATCCTCTTCTGCCATGAAGATCTGATGATATCCTGAGTATGCGTCAAGAAATGAAAGCAAGTCACATCCAGCCGTGGAGTCAACAATCTGGTCAATGCGCAGCAAGGGAAATGGATCTTTGGGACAAACTTTGTTAACATCGGTAAAGTCGATGCAAAGCCTCCATTTCCCGTTTGCCTTGCGCACGACTACAGGATTGGCCAACCACGTAGGATGGAGCACTCCTCTGACAAGGCCTGCTGCTTCCAACTTCTTGATCTCTTCTGCGATGAATTCTTGGTGCTCCACTGCTTGTTTTCTGACTTTCTGCTTGACGGGCCGCGCATGAGGACAGACGTCAAGGTGGTGCTCAATTACTTTCCTGGGAACGCCGGGGATGTCAGATGGTTGCCACGCAAACACGTCGACGTTCGCCCGCAGGAAAGCAATGGGCGCGCTTTCCTATTTAGGGTCGAGAGTGGCACTGATGGTGAAAGTACCACCAGTGCCGTCCTCCTTGGCGGACACCTTCTTGGTCGCTGGCGGAGCTGCCATTGTCTTCTTACACATACCGGTGGATCTCGATGGTGCGTCCTCGACGGTAGCGCAGCACTCCGAAGAGGTGCGCTTGCCGGAGTGGGCATCAGAACTCTTGCCGGACTTGTTCTTCTTCTTCCCCTCGGGGGCTTCAGCGGCAAGTGTCTCGCGATCCGTTGCGGCTGCTGCTTCCCGGTAGATCTTGTCGGCACAGATAAGAGCATCTTTCTTGTCGCCAGGGACAGAGATGACACTTATCGGGCCTAGCATCTTCAGCATATTGTACGCGTAGTGAGAGGCCGCCATGAACTTGGCGAGCGCTGGACGACCGAGAATTCCATTGTAAGGCAATGGAAAATTGGCAACGTCAAAAGTGATCCTCTCAGTCCTGAAGTTCAGCTCGCTGGCAAATGTCACCGGCAGCGTGATCTTTCCCTTCGGCTTGCTCCTTCCCGGGTTGATTCCTTGGAATGTGCCGGTCTCTTCGAGCTCGCTGTCAGGGACCTGGAGTTTTCGGAGCACAGCGGAGGAGATCAGGTTCAAGACGGCCCCGCCGTCAAGTAGCATCTTAGTGACCTTGAGGTTGCGGATAGTTGGTGAGACCAACATCGGCAAACACCCGACTGCAGTTGTGCGATCAGGGTGGTCCTCAATATCAAAGATGATAGGCGTGCTGGACCATTTCAGAAGCTTGCGTGACTCAACGGGTGGTTCTGCCGCATTGACTTCCCGCACCCACTGCTTGAGTTGGCGGTGTGAAGTATGCAGAGAAGCACCGCCGTCAATGCACAAGACCTCTGTGGCTTTCTGGAACTCCTGCTCACTGGTCTCGTCATCATCCGTGTCTTCGTCGTTGCTGTCTTCATCTTTGTCGCGACCGCGGGGAGGTCTGTCTCCTTGCCGCTGATTGGCCTTGCCGCGGCGTCCTCCCCGGCCGATGCGCTTCGTACCAGATCCTCCAGCACCTGCTTGGGCTTTCGCCTTGTCGCGTCGCTCGTACTCGGCCTTTTGCAGCTCGACAAGCTGCTCGACCTTCTTGCAGCTCTGGAGGTCATGGCCCTTGGTGCGGTGGATCTTGCAGTACTGTTTGTTGGTGCCGTCCTGCTTGTCGGCGGCCGCCACAGCCTGGCAGTTGGCGCATGCGGCAACCTCCTTGCCGGAGCTACCATCTTTGGCTTTCTTGGCGCCACCATCGTTGCAAGACTGCTCAACAACTAGAACATCCTTGCCTTTCCTCTTCCTGTTGTTCCGCTGCCGGTTTTTATTTGCCGGGGCAGCATCCTCACTGTCAGATCCTCCCGTTCCTGTATTCTCTCCGGGGAGTTTCCTCCCTTCCTCAGCACGTGCACAGCTGTCAGCCAGAGCATATAGCTCGCTGACGTCTCTGATCTTGCACATCGCCATCTCCTCCCGCATCCTGCGGTTACGCATGTTCTGGTGGAACGCGCTGATGACCGCGACAGGGTGGACATCCGGGATGTTGTGTTGCACTTGGCTGAATCTCTGGATGTACTTGCGCAGGGGCTCTCCTTCCTTCTGGCCAAGCAGGTGAAGGTCACTCTCCTGGCCATGAGGTTTGTGGCCGCCCGTAAAGGCGCCGACAAACTGATGGCATAGGTCTGCCCAGGAAGATATGGAGTTTTCCGGAAAGTGCATGAGCCAGGACCTGATGTTGGGTTTAAGCACCAGCGGGAAGTAGTTGGCAAGGATCTTGTCGTCTCGCCCCCCGGCCGCCTGCACCGCGATGGTGTAGATGCTGAGGAACTCCAACGGATGAAACCTGCCGTCGTACTTCTCTCGTACGTCTGGCTTGAAATTCTTCGTGCTGGGCCACTGGACTTGCCGCAGCTCACGAGTAAACGCAGGGCAACTTACCGCGTACGGCAGGTCGCCTGGTTCCCCTGGCGCTTGCATGTCGACAGTGGGCCCAGCGCGCCGGTCTGATTGACGTCACGCTTCTCTGCGGCGCTCGATGCGAGTACGAGCGTCTTCTTGCTGTCGTTCGTGAAGAACATGGCGCTGATCGCGACGAGTTCGTGGATCTGATGAAGCGGTGGAGTCGCTGTCGCGGTGCACCCGGCGAGTCGGCGATCTTGGCCTTCGAGGCGGAGAGTGCACAGTGGTTGCACCCCACCGGTTTGTCGCCACCGGCACGCACCTGGCTGGCTTGCCGCGGCTGCGATGTGGTCGGCTGCCGTGGAGTGTCGCCGTTGGTGAAGCCGATGAGGCTCTGAATGGTGGCCCTCCAGTCGTTGATCTTGTCTGGCGTTGGAGGGAAGTCTAGGAGCAGTTGAGCTGCCGCCAAAGCTTTTGCTGGAGTGGCGGGTAGCGGTGGCGAACGGTGCGAGGAGCGGGATATGCTCGGACTTCCAAAGATGTTAGAAGGAGCAGTATTCCGTCCAGGCGACCGTGCCTCGCTCGCGCCAACACGTTGGCGTGCATGCTGGCCTGGAGCATCTCGAGATCCGCCAGCTCGATTTGGGTCCAGCAAGCGTATGGTACCGTGGGTACCACGAAGCTGCCGGTCCCACGCTTCCTGAGATGGGCGCGGAGCATCCACGGACGCCCGGTCGTCGTGGGAGCCTGCTACACCGCCGACGGGCAGCGCAGCCTTGTCCTTGGACCTGGCGCACCGTGGCCTCCTTCGTCGGCGCCCGTTCTTCTGCCGGCATCTTCCCCACCAACAGTTTGCTCCGGCGGTGGTGGGTTCGACGCGGACGGAGCAGCCGCCTCCGAGGCCTTCTTCTTCGGCGGCATGTCGATGAAGATGTTGAAGATCTAGCTCGCGTGAACTCCGGATCAGGTTCACACAACCTCGACGCCCCCTACCTGGCGTGCCAAAGATGTCGGGGATTCTGACTCCGCGAGCACCTATGGGGACGGAGCCCCTTTCGGTTCGGCGGGGGGCGGAGTCCGCGCAAAGAGCGGATCGAGGCGAGGCACACAAGGGGTTTTACCCAGCTTCGGAGCTCTCCGGAGAGATAATACTCCTACTGCTGCTTTGTGGATTGTATTGAGTTCTTGCTCGGGAGCGCAGAGTGCTACAGTACACACCAGCAGCTAACGAGACCGAGCGTGAGTGTTCTACTGTTCGTCCCCCTCCTACGTTGTGCATGGGCCTCCTTTTATATGCTCAAGGGGTCTCCAACAGGTGGCAACGTAGGCAAGGGCAAAAATGGGAAGGTGCTGCGGTAGGTACAGCTACCTACACAGTGTATCATACCTAACCCTGACGGCAGGGGACAAAGGCATTAAATGCCTATCTACGTCGCCCAAACAGTGCAGAAAAGGGACCGTCAGGGACGCCACCGCTCGCCACGATGGCGATCTTGTCAGCGCCGCTTGCCACAGTGTACCCCTGGCTGCACAGCTTCCCGCGACGTACGCCTGGAAGGGTCCCAGAGCGACACGTAGGTGGGTGTGCTGGAGCGCAGGTACAGAGTGGTTGCTTGCCACGGCAAGCGCCTTGCCGCGGCCGTTGTCTTGTCGCGTCCGGAAGCTTGTCGCTCACCGGACCCTGCCGGGACGAGTGGCGCGTCGCGGCAAGTTCCTTAAGATGCCCTAGTTGGCCTTCCCGGCAAGCTCCTCTTGCCGGGGTCTTGTGCCTTGAGTGGCCTTCCCGGCAAGCTCCTCTTGCCGGGGACTTGTCTCCTTGGCTTAAATACTTTGTTCTTGAATGGCTCCAAAGGAGCCACAGAGGGCCTTGGCGGTCGCCCGGCAAGCCTTGCCGCGGGGCGCTGCGACCGCCCGTGCACAAGTTCGGGATACTAGGGTACCCCTACTCTAGTACACCGACAGTGGTCATATCAAAATGATTAGACATTGGTTCTTTTGCATCAACAGTTAATTCATTGGGTGCACTAAAAAATGTTGGCACTTCAACTATTTGATCATATGACGCATTCATGACAGTAACACGATTCTCTAAAATAGGTGATGTGCTCAAATAAACAGGTAACTCAACACATGATGTATTCAAGTTAACAAGGCATGCATCATTCTCATGTGAAGTTATATCATCAATACCTTTGCAGTTACCTTGTCGCAAAGATGTACCTGATGTAGGTACGGATGATGGCAATGTACCATACTCTTGAGATGATGCCGCACTCACAATCTGAGTTGTGGCTGCTCTAGTAGGTGCAACGGTCGAGGAACTAACCGGTGGTGGTGAGCATGAACTGGAATAGTTGTTGTTGTAGTCACCCAATGCGTCCTCCTGCAACTGTCTCTCGAAGGTACAAGCACGAACATACATACCAGTAATGCAACGAGGAATATACTGAAATCTTGTCTGAATATCATGGTTCAAACCACCAAAAAATCTATTCACTGTATCATCCTCAGATTCTTCTATGTCACAATGATGCATATAAGATTTGAACTCTTGGTAGTAAGCATGAACAGTGTTGTTGCCTTGTTTAAATTGTTCAAATTTGCGAAGCAATTCACGACGATAGTAAGGAGGGAAAAATTGTTGTCTCATTACATCTTTCAAATCTTTCCAAGTTGTGGGTTGGTTATCCATGTTTTTCGTACAATGCACACTCCACCAAACAGAAGCAAAACCAGTAAATGCTCTAGTGACAGCTCGTACTCGCTCAAGTTTAGAAAAATCATGGTGACTAAAAACTTGTTCTACTTCAAGCTCCCAAGTTAGATAAATAGCAGGATTAAATCTACCCTCAAATGACGGTAAAGAGGTAACTTGACCATGTGCTTGTGTGTGTTGTCCCAACTCTCGTGAGGGTGATGATGTGTCCGTCGTCCAAGAACTTCTGTCTCCGGAACCTTTCATGATTAGTAGAAACAAGAAACAAAATTTGAGAATAATGTTCCTATGAACTACTAAGATGTGGTTGTAAAGTGCTCACAGTAAAGCAAATATCAATATCTTAAAAGTTCTTACCATGCGGCAGGTGGTGACAGGCAACCAGCGGTGTAAAATAACTCTGAAGATTGTGTAAAGCAATTGCCAGGGGAACGTACGTGTACACGGTGTAGAAATATGTGGAGCTGGGTTGGCTATATATGGTAGAAAAAGATTAGCAATAATCAATTCAAAGATGCAATGTTGAATAAACGCTCAACGACGGTACTGTGTTGGTCCTAGGCTAGACCGGACTAGAGACGCGAGCCTAGAACACAAACGAGGTCACGGCGTAGCACAAGTAGCATCAATGAAGAATACTAAGTAGCTCTGGACAGCAAGATATAAGTGAAGATCACAACGGCAGTAAAGATAATGATGAAAAACAACTGCCAAGCAGGATATACAACAACTCTCTCTCCAACGTTCGTCTTGAAAAGTTTGAGCCAATTTTCTGATAACTTTTTTCAAAGAATGCTACTAACTCAAGCTTTCCAATGCAAAAAGAATCACTCAATTCCGAATTGATATGAGGAGTCAAAGAATTCTAAAACTGGCCTGAAAAACTGGAATAACCTGTGTCCGCGAACTTCGGAGGGCAAAAAGACCTATTTAGAAGACAATTTTGAGGTGTCAAATATTGAGCTTTCCTCTGCAACTATTTAGATGCGGCTTGTCGCTAGCTTTCATTTGAGTACTCGCGGAGCCAAAACGGACTTCGTATGAGGAAGTTATGCCTGTTTTACTGAACAGTGCACAAAACAGATTCCAATCCGAATTCAACTACGAGATTGAGTCTAGATAGATCCGAATTTTGTTTTTTTCTCTTTTTTTTCCTCACACTTTTTTTATTTTTCTTTCTCTCTCTTTTTTTTCTCTAACTTTTTTTTCTCTGACTTTTTTTTCTTTTTTGGTCTCTGTCTTTTTTTTCTCTCCCTCTTTCCAAGACAAACTAGATAAGATGCATGTTGGATCAAGCAAAGATGTGAACGACCTCAACTATGATTGTGACAATGAACTATGGGTAGCACGAGGTGAAAATTGATGGATGGTGTGGTGAACAGCGGAAGGGATAACCATGTAGCGGCGATGTGACTAATGTGAACAGAACTCGAAACTCTAAACGAACTAAACACTAAGACCAGCAACTCGACACGACGATGCAACCGATAATTCAATAATGCAATCAATGAAAAGAAAATTGCAAAGTCTCAGACTGGCTTGGACAAAAGGATGAATAGATCTAACTTTTTTGTGGCTTTTCCTTGGACAATAGGAAACAAAATAAATCTAATCTAGGGGAAACTAGAAATTCTCACCGAGCAACCTGAAAACTGATACCACTTGATAGAGGCGGGGTGTCCCGATCTTTCGTTGAGATAATAACTATCGATTTGGTGGAGACGACTTTGACGATCGGACTACAAACGTGCACGATGTTGCGCCTTAGCAATCGCTAAACCAACCTCCTGAGGTTACTGACGATGCTGGAAGCACGATCACCCTGACCACGAAGGTCTATTCCTGCAAGCAAACGAAGAACATGCAAGAATATGATAAAGCTATCTGAATATTGCGAATATGGATGAAGTATTGACAATGGCGGGGATCCGAAAGCGGTCTTGGTCTGGTCGTTGGACACAAACGAAGTACACGAAGTTGCGTTGGCTAACTTTTACCTAAACAAATCCCAAGGAAAAAGCTACTAGATGGATCTACTTATATAGGAGTAAGGGGTGGCGGCCAAGGAGGTGGGAGGACGTCCCAAGTCAGCCTAAAACCAACCCTAGTGATGCGGAGCATCCTATGGACATCACCATGTCAAGAGTCCGTTCGGCGAGTGACACGTGCGACATCTACTTCACATACACAAAGGTGAATCATCTCCTTTACACGTGCTCACTTGACCCCTTCGAGGATGGTATACTACTTGACACTCCACTCGTGTGCATGCATAGGTATTGTTGAAACACTACGGACGACGAGGAGGAGTGCAAGCGCCAGGGAACAACTACACCATCCGCAAGAGAAGCATGGAAGAGAAGGAGGAAGAAGACCGAGGACGAGCGGTACTACCGCCCACACCAAGCGGTACTACCGCTAGAGGCCTCCAAGCGGCACTACCGCTTGCAAGCGGTACTACCGCCCTCCCAAGCGGTACTACCGCTCTGCCTGTGCGCAGCCACGGGCCTTTGGCCTTGTATCCCTCTCCCACTTACCCCTTCATGGCTAAGACTATAAATAGACCACCTCCACCTCCTTTCTAGGGTAAGCAAAGTAGTAGCTCATTAGAGATAGAGCTTTGCTCGTCCATATCAGATCTACTCCACGAGAGAGAGACCGCGGCCCCTCTACGGAGAAGATCCACCTTGGATTCAAGACCTCCATGTGAGCATGTGAGAAGATCCTCCGGGATATCAAGAGCTCAACTCCTCCAAGGATTGGGATGAACGCTACCTTGTATCTTTCGCTTTGTTGTTCATGTACCTTGTGGATCTTGTGTGTTTGATTGTCTAGTGGATGTGTGATTGGACTTGTTCTTGAGTGTTTCCCCTTGTGTTTTATCTCCGTTCTTCCCTGTGTTCGTCGTGTTCTTCGAGGGATCTCCGTCCTTTCGTGAAAGATCGGCCATCTAGGGTTCCACCCTACATCATCTTGGTATCATGAGCCACGTTGATCACGATTTCGGAGCCCCCTCTCTTTGTTTTCTAGCTTGATTTTGTTGATTTCGTCCTAAATTCGAAAATTCCCCACCAAAAATAGCCCCAATTTTTTTTGTGATTTGTTGGTTTGATGATGTTTTGTTGGATTTGATCCATGGATTTGCTTGGTTTCGAGTGGATCTAGCATCTCCCCAAGTTTCCCCACTTTCCATCCACAAAATCTCTCCAATTTTGACCCCGAAATCATCCATTTCCGCCCCAAAATCGCGCCCCGATCCGGATTTTGTGAAAAAACCCGACACGAGCGTTACTACCGCCCATCCCAAGCGGTTTACAAGCGGTACTACCGCCCATGCCAGTTTCAGCATTCCGAGTTTCACCGTTTTGTCCATAACTAATTCATCCGGAGTGGTGACAACGACGAGATGGTTGAGCATGGGATTTTCCCTTCGACCACGGCGACGTATGATGACTTGAGTGACTTGTGCCACCATATTGAGAGTGAGAGTGACTTCACCACTAGCCACATATGTGATGAGTTGCCCCAATTCCCATGTGAGGAGAGCCACAACCCCCACCACTTGAGTGAGATGAGTGACTCCACCATACGTGAGATTTAGTGCACCTACCTTGAGGGAGTGAGTGAACCACCACATAGAGAGAGTGAGGCCACTTCAATTTCTAACGACTTAACCTCTACCTCTATTGTGTCTTCTCATTTGGTGCTAGGTCCCTGTCGGTGTACTAGAGTAGGGGTACCCTAGTATCCCGAACTTGTGCACGGGCAGTCGCAGCATCCCGCGGCAAGGCTTGCCAGGCGACCGCCAAAGTCCTCCATGGTTCCTTTGGAGCCATTCAAGAACAACGTATTTAAGCCAAGGAGACAAGTCCCCGGCAAGAGGAGCTTGCCGGGAAGGCCACTCGAGGCACAAGACCCCGGCAAGAGGAGCTTGCCGGGAAAGCCAACCAGAGCATCTCAAGGAACTTGCCGCGACGCGCCACGAGTCCCGGCAGGACCCGGCGAGTGACAAGCTCCCAGACGCAGCAAGACAACAGCCGCGGCAAGGCATTTGCCACGGCCAGCCGCCACTCTGTACCTGCGCTCCAGCACACCCACCTACATGTCGCTCTGGGACCCTTCCAGGCGTACGTGGCGGGCGGCTGTGCAGCCAGGGGTACACTGTGGCATGCGGCTCTGACAATATTGCCATCGTGGCAAGCGGTGGCGCCCCTGACTGTCCCTTTTCTGCACTGTCTGGGCGACGTAGATAGGCATTTAATGCCTTTGTCCCCTGCCGTCAGGGTTAGGTATGATTCACTATGTAGGTAGCTGTACCTACCGCAGCACCTTTCCATTTTTGCCCTTGCCTACGTTGCCACCTATTGGAGACCCCTTGAGCATATAAAAGGAGGCCCATGCACAACGTAGAGGGGGATCGCCCCCAGAAGGACGAACAGTAGAACACTCCCGCTCGGTCTCGTTAGCTGCTGGTGTGTACTGTAGCACTCAGCGCTCCCGAGCAAGAACTCAATACAATCCACAAAGCAGCAGTAGGAGTATTATCTCTCCGGAGAGCTCCGAAGCTGGGTAAAACCCCTCGCGTGCCTCGCCTCGATCCGCTCTTTGCGCGACCTCCGCCCCCCGCCGAACCGAGAAGGGGCTCCGTCCCCATAGGTGCTCGCGGAGCCAGAATCCCCGGCATCTTTGGCACGCCAGGTAGGGGGCGTCGAGGTTGTGTGAACCCGATCCGGCGTTCGCACGAGTTAGATCTTCATTGACTTCATCGACATGCCGCCGAAGAAGAAGGCTTCGGAGGCGGCTGCTCCGTCCGCATCGAACCCACCGCCACCGGAGCAAACAGCTGGTGGGGAAGACGTCGGCGGAAGAACGGGCATCGACGAAGAAGCCTACGGTGCCACCAGGTCCAAGGACAAGGCTGCGCTGCCCGTCGGCGGTGTAGCAGGCTCCCACGACGACCGGGCGTCGATGGATGCTCCGTGCCCATCTCAGGAAGCGCGGGACCGGCAGCGTCGTTGTACTCACGGTACCATACGTTCGCTAGACCCAAATCGAGCTGGCGGATCTCGAGATGCTCAAGGCCAGCATGCATGCCAACGTGCTGGCGCAAGCGAGGCACGGTCGCCTAGACGGAATACTGCTCCTTCTAACGTCGTTGGAAGTCCGAGCATATCCCCCTCCCCGCACCGTTCGCCACCGCTACCCTCCACTCCAGCAGAAGCTTTGGCGCGAGCTCAACTGCTCCTAGACTTCCCTCCAACGCCAGACAAGATCGACGACTGGAGGGCCACCATTCAGAGCCTCATCAGCTTCGCCAATGGCGAGACTCCGCGGCAGCCAACCACATCGCAGCCGCGGCAAGCCAGCCAGGTGCGAGCCGATGGCGACAAGACCGGCGGGGGTGCGACCACCGTGCACTCCCCGCCCCGAAGGCCAAGATCGCCGACTCGTCGGGTCCACCGCGACAGCGACTCACCCGCTTCATCAGATCCGCGAACTCGTCGCGATCAGCGCGACATTCTTCATGAACGGCAGCAAGAAGACGCTCGTATCCGCATCGAGCGCCGAAGAGAAACGCGGCGTCAATCAGACTGGCGCGCTGGGCCCACTGTCGACATGCATGCGCAAGGGGAACCAGGCGACCTGCCGTACGCGGTAGGTTGCCCTGCGTTTACTCGTGAGCTGCGGCAAGTCCAGTGCCCCAGCACGAAGAATTTCAAGCCAGACGTACCAGAGAAGTACGACGGCAGGTTGCATCCGTCAGAGTTCCTCAACATCTACACCATCGTGGTGCAGGCTGCCGGGGGGCGAGACGACAAGATCCTTGCCAACTACTTCCCGCTGGTACTCAAGCCCAACGTCAGATCCTGGCTCATGCACTTGCCGGAAAACTCCATATCTTCCTGGGCAGACCTATGCCATCAGTTTGTCGGCGCCTTTACGGGCGGCCACAAACCCCATGGCCAGGAGAGTGACCTTCACCTGCTTGCCCAGAAGGAAGGACAGCCCTTGTGCAAGTACATCCAGAGATTCAGCCAAGTGCAACGCAACATCCCAGATGTCCACCCTGCCGCGGTCATCAGCGCGTTCCATCAGAACGTGCGTAACCGCAGGATGCGGGAGGAGATGGCGATGTGCAAGATCAGAGACGTCAGCGAGCTGTATGCTCTGGCCAACAGGTGTGCACGTGGTGAGGAAGGGCAGAAACTCCCCGGAGAGAATGCAGGAACGGGAGGATCTGACAGTGAGGATGCTGCTCCGACAACTAAAAACCGGCGGTGGAACAACAGGAAGAGGAAAGGCAAAGATGTAGATGCCGGCCGCCTGCACCGCGATGGTGTAGATGCTGAGGAACTCCAACGGATGAAACCTGCCGTCGTACTTCTCTCGTACGTCTGGCTTGAAATTCTTCGTGCTGGGCCACTGGACTTGCCGCAGCTCACGAGTAAACGCAGGGCAACTTACCGCGTACGGCAGGTCGCCTGGTTCCCCTGGCGCTTGCATGTCGACAGTGGGCCCAGCGCGCCGGTCTGATTGACGTCGCGCTTCTCTGCGGCGCTCGATGCGAGTACGAGCGTCTTCTTGCTGTCGTTCGTGAAGAACATGGCGCTGATCGCGACGAGTTCGTGGATCTGATGAAGCGGTGGAGTCGCTGTCGCGGTGCACCCGGCGAGTCGGCGATCTTGGCCTTCGAGGCGGAGAGTGCACAGTGGTTGCACCCCACCGGTTTGTCGCCACCGGCACGCACCTGGCTGGCTTGCCGCGGCTGCGATGTGGTCGGCTGCCGTGGAGTGTCGCCGTTGGTGAAGCCGATGAGGCTCTGAATGGTGGCCCTCCAGTCGTTGATCTTGTCTGGCGTTGGAGGGAAGTCTAGGAGCAGTTGAGCTGCCGCCAAAGCTTTTGCTGGAGTGGCGGGTAGCGGTGGCGAACGGTGCGAGGAGCGGGATATGCTCGGACTTCCAAAGATGTTAGAAGGAGCAGTATTCCGTCCAGGCGACCGTGCCTCGCTCGCGCCAACACGTTGGCGTGCATGCTGGCCTGGAGCATCTCGAGATCCGCCAGCTCGATTTGGGTCCAGCAAGCGTATGGTACCGTGGGTACCACGAAGCTGCCGGTCCCACGCTTCCTGAGATGGGCGCGGAGCATCCACGGACGCCCGGTCGTCGTGGGAGCCTGCTACACCGCCGACGGGCAGCGCAGCCTTGTCCTTGGACCTGGCGCACCGTGGCCTCCTTCGTCGGCGCCCGTTCTTCTGCCGGCATCTTCCCCACCAACAGTTTGCTCCGGCGGTGGTGGGTTCGACGCGGACGGAGCAGCCGCCTCCGAGGCCTTCTTCTTCGGCGGCATGTCGATGAAGATGTTGAAGATCTAGCTCGCGTGAACTCCGGATCAGGTTCACACAACCTCGACGCCCCCTACCTGGCGTGCCAAAGATGTCGGGGATTCTGACTCCGCGAGCACCTATGGGGACGGAGCCCCTTTCGGTTCGGCGGGGGGCGGAGTCCGCGCAAAGAGTGGATCGAGGCGAGGCACACAAGGGGTTTTACCCAGCTTCGGAGCTCTCCGGAGAGATAATACTCCTACTGCTGCTTTGTGGATTGTATTGAGTTCTTGCTCGGGAGCGCAGAGTGCTACAGTACACACCAACAGCTAACGAGACCGAGCGTGAGTGTTCTACTGTTCGTCCCCCTCCTACGTTGTGCATGGGCCTCCTTTTATATGCTCAAGGGGTCTCCAACAGGTGGCAACGTAGGCAAGGGCAAAAATGGGAAGGTGCTGCGGTAGTTACAGCTACCTACACAGTGTATCATACCTAACCCTGACGGCAGGGGACAAAGGCATTAAATGCCTATCTACGTCGCCCAAACAGTGCAGAAAAGGGACCGTCAGGGACGCCACCGCTCGCCACGATGGCGATCTTGTCAGCGCCGCTTGCCACAGTGTACCCCTGGCTGCACAGCTTCCTGCGACGTACGCCTGGAAGGGTCCCAGAGCGACACGTAGGTGGGTGTGCTGGAGCGCAGGTACAGAGTGGTTGCTTGCCACGGCAAGCGCCTTGCCGCGGCCGTTGTCTTGTCGCGTCCGGAAGCTTGTCGCTCACCGGACCCTGCCGGGACGAGTGGCGCGTCGCGGCAAGTTCCTTAAGATGCCCTAGTTGGCCTTCCCGGCAAGCTCCTCTTGCCGGGGTCTTGTGCCTTGAGTGGCCTTCCCGGCAAGCTCCTCTTGCCGGGGACTTGTCTCCTTGGCTTAAATACTTTGTTCTTGAATGGCTCCAAAGGAGCCACAGAGGGCCTTGGCGGTCGCCCGGCAAGCCTTGCCGCGGGGCGCTGCGACCGCCCGTGCACAAGTTCGGGATACTAGGGTACCCCTACTCTAGTACACCGACAGTGGTCATATCAAAATGATTAGACATTGGTTCTTTTGCATCAACAGTTAATTCATTGGGTGCACTAAAAAATGTTGGTACTTCAACTATTTGATCATATGACGCATTCATGACAGTAACACGATTCTCTAAAATAGGTGATGTGCTCAAATAAACAGGTAACTCAACACATGATGTATTCAAGTTAACAAGGCATGCATCATTCTCATGTGAAGTTATATCATCAATACCTTTGCAGTTACCTTGTCGCAAAGATGTACCTGATGTAGGTACGGATGATGGCAATGTACCATACTCTTGAGATGATGCCGCACTCACAATCTGAGTTGTGGCTGCTCTAGTAGGTGCAACGGTCGAGGAACTAACCGGTGGTGGTGAGCATGAACTGGAATAGTTGTTGTTGTAGTCACCCAATGCGTCCTCCTGCAACTGTCTCTCGAAGGTACAAGCACGAACATACATACCAGTAATGCAACGAGGAATATACTGAAATCTTGTCTGAATATCATGGTTCAAACCACCAAAAAATCTATTCACTGTATCATCCTCAGATTCTTCTATGTCACAATGATGCATATAAGATTTGAACTCTTGGTAGTAAGCATGAACAGTGTTGTTGCCTTGTTTAAATTGTTCAAATTTGCGAAGCAATTCACGACGATAGTAAGGAGGGAAAAATTGTTGTCTCATTACATCTTTCAAATCTTTCCAAGTTGTGGGTTGGTTATCCATGTTTTTCGTACAATGCACACTCCACCAAACAGAAGCAAAACCAGTAAATGCTCTAGTGACAGCTCGTACTCACTCAAGTTTAGAAAAATCATGGTGACTAAAAACTTGTTCTACTTCAAGCTCCCAAGTTAGATAAATAGCAGGATTAAATCTACCCTCAAATGACGGTAAAGAGGTAACTTGACCATGTGCTTGTGTGTGTTGTCCCAACTCTCGTGAGGGTGATGATGTGTCCGTCGTCCAAGAACTTCTGTCTCCGGAACCTTTCATGATTAGTAGAAACAAGAAACAAAATTTGAGAATAATGTTCCTATGAACTACTAAGATGTGGTTGTAAAGTGCTCACAGTAAAGCAAATATCAATATCTTAAAAGTTCTTACCATGCGGCAGGTGGTGACAGGCAACCAGCGGTGTAAAATAACTCTTTAGATTGTGTAAAGCAATTGCCAGGGGAACGTACGTGTACACGGTGTAGAAATATGTGGAGCTGGGTTGGCTATATATGGTAGAAAAAGATTAGCAATAATCAATTCAAAGATGCAATGTTGAATAAACGCTCAACGACGGTACTGTGTTGGTCCTAGGCTAGACCGGACTAGAGACGCGAGCCTAGAACACAAACGAGGTCACGGCGTAGCACAAGTAGCATCAATGAAGAATACTAAGTAGCTCTGGACAACAAGATATAAGTGAAGATCACAACGGCAGTAAAGATAATGATGAAAAACAACTGCCAAGCAGGATATACAACAACTCTCTCTCCAACGTTCGTCTTGAAAAGTTTGAGCCAATTTTCTGATAACTTTTTTCAAAGAATGCTACTAACTCAAGCTTTCCAATGCAAAAAGAATCACTCAATTCCGAATTGATATGAGGAGTCAAAGAATTCTAAAACTGGCCTGAAAAACTGGAATAACCTGTGTCCGCGAACTTCGGAGGGCAAAAAGACCTATTTAGAAGACAATTTTGAGGTGTCAAATATTGAGCTTTCCTCTGCAACTATTTAGATGCGGCTTGTCGCTAGCTTTCATTTGAGTACTCGCGGAGCCAAAACGGACTTCGTATGAGGAAGTTATGCCTGTTTTACTGAACAGTGCACAAAACAGATTCCAATCCGAATTCAACTACGAGATTGAGTCTAGATAGATCCGAATTTTGTTTTTTTCTCTTTTTTTTCCTCACACTTTTTTTATTTTTCTTTCTCTCTCTTTTTTTTCTCTAACTTTTTTTTCTCTGACTTTTTTTTCTTTTTTGGTCTCTGTCTTTTTTTTCTCTCCCTCTTTCCAAGACAAACTAGATAAGATGCATGTTGGATCAAGCAAAGATGTGAACGACCTCAACTATGATTGTGACAATGAACTATGGGTAGCACGAGGTGAAAATTGATGGATGGTGTGGTGAACAGCGGAAGGGATAACCATGTAGCGGCGATGTGACTAATGTGAACAGAACTCGAAACTCTAAACGAACTAAACACTAAGACCAGCAACTCGACACGACGATGCAACCGATAATTCAATAATGCAAACAATGAAAAGAAAATTGCAAAGTCTCAGACTGGCTTGGACAAAAGGATGAATAGATCTAACTTTTTTGTGGCTTTTCCTTGGACAATAGGAAACAAAATAAATCTAATCTAGGGGAAACTAGAAATTCTCACCGAGCAACCTGAAAACTGATACCACTTGATAGAGGCGGGGTGTCCCGATCTTTCGTTGAGATAATAACTATCGATTTGGTGGAGACGACTTTGACGATCGGACTACAAACGTGCACGATGTTGCGCCTTAGCAATCGCTAAACCAACCTCCTGAGGTTACTGACGATGCTGGAAGCACGATCACCCTGACCACGAAGGTCTATTCCTGCAAGCAAACGAAGAACATGCAAGAATATGATAAAGCTATCTGAATATTGCGAATATGGATGAAGTATTGACAATGGCGGGGATCCGAAAGCGGTCTTGGTCTGGTCGTTGGACACAAACGAAGTACACGAAGTTGCGTTGGCTAACTTTTACCTAAACAAATCCCAAGGAAAAAGCTACTAGATGGATCTACTTATATAGGAGTAAGGGGTGGCGGCCAAGGAGGTGGGAGGACGTCCCAAGTCAGCCTAAAACCAACCCTAGTGATGCGGAGCATCCTATGGACATCACCATGTCAAGAGTCCGTTCGGCGAGTGACACGTGCGACATCTACTTCACATACACAAAGGTGAATCATCTCCTTTACACGTGCTCACTTGACCCCTTCGAGGATGGTATACTACTTGACACTCCACTCGTGTGCATGCATAGGTATTGTTGAAACACTACGGACGACGAGGAGGAGTGCAAGCGCCAGGGAACAACTACACCATCCGCAAGAGAAGCATGGAAGAGAAGGAGGAAGAAGACCGAGGACGAGCGGTACTACCGCCCACACCAAGCGGTACTACCGCTAGAGGCCTCCAAGCGGCACTACCGCTTGCAAGCGGTACTACCGCCCTCCCAAGCGGTACTACCGCTCTGCCTGTGCGCAGCCACGGGCCTTTGGCCTTGTATCCCTCTCCCACTTACCCCTTCATGGCTAAGACTATAAATAGACCACCTCCACCTCCTTTCTAGGGTAAGCAAAGTAGTAGCTCATTAGAGATAGAGCTTTGCTCGTCCATATCAGATCTACTCCACGAGAGAGAGACCGCGGCCCCTCTACGGAGAAGATCCACCTTGGATTCAAGACCTCCATGTGAGCATGTGAGAAGATCCTCCGGGATATCAAGAGCTCAACTCCTCCAAGGATTGGGATGAACGCTACCTTGTATCTTTCGCTTTGTTGTTCATGTACCTTGTGGATCTTGTGTGTTTGATTGTCTAGTGGATGTGTGATTGGACTTGTTCTTGAGTGTTTCCCCTTGTGTTTTATCTCCGTTCTTCCCTGTGTTCGTCGTGTTCTTCGAGGGATCTCCGTCCTTTCGTGAAAGATCGGCCATCTAGGGTTCCACCCTACATCATCTTGGTATCATGAGCCACGTTGATCACGATTTCGGAGCCCCCTCTCTTTGTTTTCTAGCTTGATTTTGTTGATTTCGTCCTAAATTCGAAAATTCCCCACCAAAAATAGCCCCAATTTTTTTTGTGATTTGTTGGTTTGATGATGTTTTGTTGGATTTGATCCATGGATTTGCTTGGTTTCGAGTGGATCTAGCATCTCCCCAAGTTTCCCCACTTTCCATCCACAAAATCTCTCCAATTTTGACCCCGAAATCATCCATTTCCGCCCCAAAATCGCGCCCCGATCCGGATTTTGTGAAAAAACCCGACACGAGCGTTACTACCGCCCATCCCAAGCGGTTTACAAGCGGTACTACCGCCCATGCCAGTTTCAGCATTCCGAGTTTCACCGTTTTGTCCATAACTAATTCATCCGGAGTGGTGACAACGACGAGATGGTTGAGCATGGGATTTTCCCTTCGACCACGGCGACGTATGATGACTTGAGTGACTTGTGCCACCATATTGAGAGTGAGAGTGACTTCACCACTAGCCACATATGTGATGAGTTGCCCCAATTCCCATGTGAGGAGAGCCACAACCCCCACCACTTGAGTGAGATGAGTGACTCCACCATACGTGAGATTTAGTGCACCTACCTTGAGGGAGTGAGTGAACCACCACATAGAGAGAGTGAGGCCACTTCAATTTCTAACGACTTAACCTCTACCTCTATCGTGTCTTCTCATTTGGTGCTAGGTCCCTATCGGTGTACTAGAGTAGGGGTACCCTACTATCCCGAACTTGTGCACGGGCAGTCGCAGCATCCCGCGGCAAGGCTTGCCAGGCGACCGCCAAAGTCCTCCATGGTTCCTTTGGAGCCATTCAAGAACAAAGTATTTAAGCCAAGGAGACAAGTCCCCGGCAAGAGGAGCTTGCCGGGAAGGCCACTCGAGGCACAAGACCCCGGCAAGAGGAGCTTGCCGGGAAAGCCAACCAGAGCATCTCAAGGAACTTGCCGCGACGCGCCACGAGTCCCGGCAGGACCCGGCGAGTGACAAGCTCCCAGACGCAGCAAGACAACAGCCGCGGCAAGGCATTTGCCACGGCCAGCCGCCACTCTGTACCTGCGCTCCAGCACACCCACCTACATGTCGCTCTGGGACCCTTCCAGGCGTACGTGGCGGGCGGCTGTGCAGCCAGGGGTACACTGTGGCATGCGGCTCTGACAATATTGCCATCGTGGCAAGCGGTGGCGCCCCTGACTGTCCCTTTTCTGCACTGTCTGGGCGACGTAGATAGGCATTTAATGCCTTTGTCCCCTGCCGTCAGGGTTAGGTATGATTCACTATGTAGGTAGTTGTACCTACCGCAGCACCTTTCCATTTTTGCCCTTGCCTACGTTGCCACCTATTGGATACCCCTTGAGCATATAAAAGGAGGCCCATGCACAACGTAGAGGGGGATCGCCCCCAGAAGGACGAACAGTAGAACACTCCCGCTCGGTCTCGTTAGCTGCTGGTGTGTACTGTAGCACTCAGCGCTCCCGAGCAAGAACTCAATACAATCCACAAAGCAGCAGTAGGAGTATTATCTCTCCGGAGAGCTCCGAAGCTGGGTAAAACCCCTCGCGTGCCTCGCCTCGATCCGCTCTTTGCGCGACCTCCGCCCCCCGCCGAACCGAGAAGGGGCTCCGTCCCCATAGGTGCTCGCGGAGCCAGAATCCCCGGCATCTTTGGCACGCCAGGTAGGGGGCGTCGAGGTTGTGTGAACCCGATCCGGCGTTCGCACGAGTTAGATCTTCATTGACTTCATCGACATGCCGCCGAAGAAGAAGGCTTCGGAGGCGGCTGCTCCGTCCGCATCGAACCCACCGCCACCGGAGCAAACAGCTGGTGGGGAAGACGTCGGCGGAAGAACGGGCATCGACGAAGAAGCCTACGGTGCCACCAGGTCCAAGGACAAGGCTGCGCTGCCCGTCGGCGGTGTAGCAGGCTCCCACGATGACCGGGCGTCGATGGATGCTCCGTGCCCATCTCAGGAAGCGCGGGACCGGCAGCGTCGTTGTACTCACGGTACCATACGTTCGCTAGACCCAAATCGAGCTGGCGGATCTCGAGATGCTCAAGGCCAGCATGCATGCCAACGTGCTGGCGCAAGCGAGGCACGGTCGCCTAGACGGAATACTGCTCCTTCTAACATCATTGGAAGTCCGAGCATATCCCCCTCCCCGCACCGTTCGCCACCGCTACCCTCCACTCCAGCAGAAGCTTTGGCGCGAGCTCAACTGCTCCTAGACTTCCCTCCAACGCCAGACAAGATCGACGACTGGAGGGCCACCATTCAGAGCCTCATCAGCTTCGCCAATGGCGACACTCCGCGGCAGCCAACCACATCGCAGCCGCGGCAAGCCAGCCAGGTGCGAGCCGATGGCGACAAGACCGGCGGGGGTGCGACCACCGTGCACTCCCCGCCCCGAAGGCCAAGATCGCCGACTCGTCGGGTCCACCGCGACAGCGACTCACCCGCTTCATCAGATCCGCGAACTCGTCGCGATCAGCGCGACATTCTTCATGAACGGCAGCAAGACGACGCTCGTATCCGCATCGAGCGCCGAAGAGAAACGCGGCGTCAATCAGACCGGCGCGCTGGGCCCACTGTCGACATGCATGCGCAAGGGGAACCAGGCGACCTGCCGTACGCGGTAGGTTGCCCTGCGTTTACTCGTGAGCTGCGGCAAGTCCAGTGCCCCAGCACGAAGAATTTCAAGCCAGACGTACCAGAGAAGTACGACGGCAGGTTGCATCCGTCAGAGTTCCTCAACATCTACACCATCGTGGTGCAGGCTGCCGGGGGGCGAGACGACAAGATCCTTGCCAACTACTTCCCGCTGGTACTCAAGCCCAACGTCAGATCCTGGCTCATGCACTTGCCGGAAAACTCCATATCTTCCTGGGCAGACCTATGCCATCAGTTTGTCGGCGCCTTTACGGGCGGCCACAAACCCCATGGCCAGGAGAGTGACCTTCACCTACTTGCCCAGAAGGAAGGACAGCCCTTGTGCAAGTACATCCAGAGATTCAGCCAAGTGCAACGCAACATCCCAGATGTCCACCCTGCCGCGGTCATCAGCGCGTTCCATCAGAACGTGCGTAACCGCAGGATGCGGGAGGAGATGGCGATGTGCAAGATCAGAGACGTCAGCGAGCTGTATGCTCTGGCCAACAGGTGTGCACGTGGTGAGGAAGGGCAGAAACTCCCCGGAGAGAATGCAGGAACGGGAGGATCTGACAGTGAGGATGCTGCTCCGGCAACCAAAAACCGGCGGTGGAACAACAGGAAGAGGAAAGGCAAAGATGTGCTAGTTGTTGAGCAGTCTAGCAGGGACGGTGGCGCCGAGAAAGCCAAAGATGGCAGCTCCGGCAAGGAGGTTGCCGCATGCGCCAACTGCCAGGCTGTGGCGGCCGCCGACAAGCAGGACGGCACCAACAAACAGTACTGCAAGATCCACCGCACCAAGGGCCATGACCTCCAGGGCTGCAAGAAGGTCGAGCAGCTTGTCGAGCTGCAAAAGGCCGAGTACGAGCGACGCGACAAGGAGAAAGCCCAAGCAGGTTCTGGAGGATCCGGTACGAAGCGCACCGGCCGGGGAGGACGCCGCGGCAAGGCCAATCAGCGGCAAGGAGACAGACCTCCCCGCGGCCGCGACAAAGATGAAGACGACGACGACGAAGACATGGATGATGACGAGACCAGTGAGCAGGAGTTTCAGAAAGCCACAGAGGTCTTGTGTTTTGACGGCGGTGCTTCTCTGCATACTTCACACCGCCAACTCAAGCAGTGGGTGTGGGAAGTCAATGCGGTAGAACCACCCGTCGAGTCACGCAAGCTTCTGAAATGGTCCAGCACGCCTATCATCTTTGATATTGAGGACCACCCTGATCGCACAACTCCGGTCGGGTGTTTGCCGATGTTGGTCTCACCAACTATCCGCAACCTCAAGGTCACTAAGATGCTAGTCGACGACGGGGCCGGCTTGAACCTGATCTCCTCCGCTGTGCTCCGAAAACTCCAGGTCCCTGACAGTGAGCTCGAAGAGACCGGCACATTCCAAGGAATCAACCCAGGAAGGAGCAAGCCGAAGGGGAAGATCACGCTGCCGGTGACATTTGGCAGCGAGCTGAACTTCAGGACTGAGAGGATCACTTTTGACGTTGCCGATCTTCCATTGCCTTACAATGGAATTCTCGGCCGTCCAGCGCTCGCCAAGTTCATGGCGGCCTCTCACTACGCGTACAACATGCTGAAGATGCCAGGCCCTATAAGTGTCAACTCTGTCCCTGGCGACAAGAAATGATAGAGGCGGGGGTGTCCCGATCTTTCGATGAGATGATAACTATCGATTTGGTGAAGATGACTTTGACGATCCGACTACAAACGTGCACGACGTTGCGCCTTAGCAATCGCTAAACCAAGTTCGAGAGGTTATTGACCACGCCGGAGCACAATCAACCTGACCACGAAGGTCTATTCCTGCAAGCAATCGAAGAACAAGCAAGAATATGATAAAAGCAATCTGAATATTGCGAGTATATATGAAGTATTGATAATGGTGGGAATCCGTAAGCGGTCTTGGTCTGGTCGTTGGACACAAACGAAGTACATGAAGTTGCAATGGCTAACTTTTAACTAAACAAATCCCAAGAAAAAAGCTACTAGGTAGATCTACTTATATAGGAGCAAGGGGTGGCGGCCAAGGAGGTGGGAGGACGTCCCAAGGCAGCCTAAAACTAACCCTAGGTCGTACAAGGCTCATGGGCTCAAGTGGAGGTGATGCAACACCTTTGGACTCGTTGTTTGACTCGGATTCTGCTGCTGCGTCAGATTGTTTTGGTGATATCTCAACGCTTCGGACGAATTTGAAGGTGAATCCAATTTTGTTGGAAAGAGCACGGAATCTAGTTTCCAACAAAAAAGGAATCACCCAATTCGGAATCCGTATGATGAAGTTCTTGGCGTTTTGAGTCAGGTATGTCTGTGCAGTCCGAATCTGAATCCAGAACGTGAGAGACTTGGACTCTATCTTCTCTTGGGCCAAAAGTGACGTGAGAGAACTTTTTGAACAGCAAGTAAACATCTTTTTCTCCCTTATCTTAATATGTAGATTGTACAAATGTCCCATACACCTGCAATTAGACAAAACACAAAAGTGTGTGAAGTATTTTTGTTCTGGATAATATAAATATATTATTGAATAGTTTGCACTAGAAATCACCTGACAAATATGCATGTATGCAATATTTTTGGTCATATCCAAGGTAGTCATGTCCTCATCATCCTCCCCTTCTTGAAAACAAAGCCGTCCTCGGCGTTGCTTTATCTGAAATGTGGCTAACAAAAGAGACAAGGTGTACATGTTGTATATGTATGTGTCATCAATTTTTACTTCCCGTGGAATTTGCACATATGACACATGTATACATGAGTAACTTTCATAGTGAATAAAATATAAAGACAAAATATTATCACAAGAAGTAGAAGGTATGAAAGTATTGCAACTCAGTTTGCACATATAAGTGAAGCTCTTATTCATATGAAAAGATTGACAATATTCATCATTAAACCATCCCAATATTGGTGAATAAACCTTACTTGCATAAAATTTACATGCTACAACATGCTTAAATAAGCCAACATGCAATAAGTCATTTGACACAGAATCATCACCAAGATTAGAGGTCATATCAAAATGATTAAACATTGACACAATTATTTTCAAACGTAGTTGATCCAAATTTGTTTTAGTGTCTGATTCACATGGTTCTTTCACATCAACGGTTAATTCAATGGGTGCACTCAAAATTCTTGATATTGCAGTTGTTTGATCACATGGCAAAGTCAAATCATCAGCATAATCATCTAAAATAGGTGGTGTGATCAATGTAGTGGCTAGAGCATCACATGGTGTATTTAAATCGACAAGGCATTCATCATTCGCATGCGAAGTTAGAAGGTCAGTACCTTTGTCATTACCTCGTGTTATCAACTCAGACGATGTTGGAACTCTCGGCAGTGACGGGTCATAATATGGAGCTGATGCAGTGCTCACAACAACGAATGTTGTTTTCATAGTAGGCGCGGTGGTAGAAGGAAGGACCGTCTCAAGTCCTTGGATGTGCACCTTATGCTTGTTTGTCTTGTGGGCATCACGCCTCTTTATTTCCTGTTCAGCTTTGCAAGCAAGATGAAACAAATGGTCCATAGGATAACATTCTTCATGAATTAGTATCTCCTGAATATCACGGTTTAATCCTCCCCAAAACCTATCCATAAAATCTTCTTCACTTTCCTCTAAAAAGGAATGCAACAACGTAGTTTGTAAATCATCATAATATTTTCTTACAGTGTCACTACCTTGTTTTAAATGTTGTAGTTTTTTAATCATGCCACGAGTATAATAAACATCGATGAATCTATCTCTCATGACAAGTTTTAAATCATCCCAAGTAGTTGGTACATAATCAGGGTATAACCGACAATGTTCACTCCACCAAATAGTAGAAAAACTAGTGAAAGAACCAACCGCAAGCTTAACTTTTTTACGTTTCGAAAAATCATGGGAAGCAAATATAACATTTATTTCGAACTCCCATTCAATATATAAATCAGGCTTAAAATGACCATTAAAAGGTGGCATGGAAACAAAAACCTGATTGTGCGTATTCTTATGTGTTTGCACCTCTTGTGACGGTGGTTGTATTTTCGGAGCTGGTGGCACGTCTCCCACGATTGATGAAGCCCAACTGACTCTGGAACCTGCCATATTTAGTAGAAAAACAAGAAACAAAATCCGAGACTAATGTTCCTATGAACTACTAGGATGTGGTGGTAAAACGCTCACAGTATAGCAAATATCAAAGTCTTACAAGTTCTTACCATACAACAGGTGGTGACCGGCAACCAGCGGTGTCAAATAACTCCGAAGATTGAGTAAAGCGATTGCCAGGTGAGCGTATGTATACACGGTGTAGAAATATGTGGAGCTTGGAAGGACAAATATATGGTAGCAAAAGATCAGCAATAATCAATTCATAGATGCAATGTTGAATAAACGCTCAACGACGGTACCGTGCTGGTCCTAGGCTAGACCGTGCTAGAGACGCGAGCCTAGAACACTAAAAAAATCACGGCGCGACGCGTAACAAAGGCGGAGCAAACTCTGAATATCTTTTTTTTCTCTTTTTTCATGGATTTTTTTCACTTTTTTTTCCTCTTTTGTTTCCTCTTTTTTTTTCTTTTTTTCTCTTTTTTTTCTTTTTTTTCTCTCACTTTTTTTTCTTTTTTTATTTCTCTTTTTTTTCACAAACAAGCTAGATAAGATGCAGATTGGATCTAATGATGACGCGAACGACCTCAAGTATGATTATGACAATGAATGATGGGGAGTACGTGCTGGAAATTGATGGATGGCGGTGGTGGACAGCGGATGCAATAATGACGCGGTGGTGGTATATGGCAACGACAATGAAGATGGTGCGGCGGTCGCGTGACAAACTGTGAACAGAACTCGAAACTCTAAACAAAGTAGACACTAAGACCAGCAACTCGACACGATGATGCAACCGATAATTCAACTATGCAAGCAATGAAAAGAAAATTGCAAAGGCTCAGACTGGCTTGGATAAAGGATGAATAGATCTAACTTTTTTTGTGGCTTTTCTTGGACAAAGTAAGAAAATAAATCTAATCTTGGAAAAACTGGAAATTCTCACCGAGCAACCTGAAAACCGATACCACTTGATAGAGGCGAGGGTGTCCCGATCTTTCGATGAGATGATAACTATCGATTTGGTGAAGATGACTTTGACGATCCAACTACAAACATGCACGACGTTGCGCCTTAGCAATCGCTAAACCAATTTCGAGAGGTTATTGACCACGCCGGAGCACAATCAACCTGACCACGAAGGTCTATTCCTGCAAGCAATCGAAGAACAAGCAAGAATATGATAAAAGCAATCTGAATATTGCCAGTATATATGAAGTATTGATAATGGTGGGAATCCGTAAGCGGTCTTGGTCTGGTCGTTGGACACAAACGAAGTACACGAAGTTGCAATGGCTAACTTTTAACTAAACAAATCCCAAGCAAAAAGCTACTAGGTAGATCTACTTATATAGGAGCAAGGGGTGGCAGCCAAGGAGGTGGGAGGATGTCCCAAGGCAGCCTAAAACTAACCCTAGGTCGTACAAGGCTCATGGGCCCAAGTGGAGGTGATGCAACACCTTTGGACTCGTTGTTTGACTCGGATTCTGCTGCTGCATCAGATTGTTTTGGTGATATCTCAACGCTCCGGACGAATTTGAAGGTGAATCCAATTTTGTTGGAAAGAGCACGAAATCTAGTTTCCAACAAAAAAAGAATCACCCAATTCGGAGTCGGTATGAAGAAGTTCTTGGCGTTTTGATTTAGGTATGTCTGTGTAGTCCGAATCTGAATCCAGAACGTGAGAGACTTGGACTCTATCTTCTCTTGGGCCAAAAGTGACATGACAGAACTTTTTGAACAGCAAGTAAACATCTTTTTCTCCCTTATCTTAATATGTAGATTGTATAAATGTCTCATACACCTGCAATTAGACAAAACACAAAAGTGTGTGAAGTATTTTTGTTCTGGATAATAAAAATATATTATTGAATAGTTTGCACTAGAAATCACCTGAAAAATATGCATGTATGCAATATTTTTGGTCATATCCAAGGTAGTCATGTCCTCATCAAGAAAGATGCTCTTATCTGTGCCGACAAGATCTACCGGGAAGCAGCAGCTGCAATGGATCGCGAGACACTTGCCGCTGAAGCTCCCGGGGGGAAGAAGAAGACCAAGTCTGGAAAGAGTTCTGATGCCCACTCCAGCAAGCGCTACCGTCGAGGACGCACCATCAAGCTCCACCGGCAAGTGTAAGAAGACGATGGCAGCTCCGCCAGCGACCAAGAAGGTGTCCGCCAAGGAGGACGGCACTGGTGGTACTTTCACCATCAGTGCCACTCTCGACCGTAAATAGGAAAGCGCGCTCGTTGCTTTCCTGCGGGCGAATGTCGATGTGTTTGCGTGGCAACCGTCTGACATCCCCGGCGTTCCCAGGAAAGTAATTGAGCACCACCTTGCCGTCTGTCCTCATGCGCGGCCCGTCAAGCAGAAAGTCAGGAAACAAGCAGTGGAGCGCCAAGAATTCATCGCAGAAGAGATCAAGAAGCTGGAAGCAGCAGGCCTTGTCAGAGGGGTGCTCCATCCTACGTGGTTGGCCAATCCTGTAGTCGTGCGCAAGGCAAACGGGAAATGGAGGCTTTGTATTGACTTCACCGATGTCAACAAAGCTTGTCCCAAAGATCCATTTCGTTTTCCGCGCATTGACCAGATTGTCGACTCCACGGCCGGATGTGATCTGCTTTCATTTGTTGACGCATACTCAGGATATCATCAGATATTCATGGCAGAAGAAGATGAGGAGAAAACCGCATTCATCACTCCATATGGCACGTACTGTTTCGTACGGATGCCTTTCGGTTTGAAGAATGCTGGTTCAACATTTGCAAGGGTAGTCCATACTGCTTTTGAGCCACAAATACACAGAAATGTGGAAGCCTACATGGATGATATAGTGGTCAAGAGCAGGGACAAAGCAACTCTGATTCAAGATCTAGAAGAGACTTCTGTAAATCTGCGCAAGATCAGCCTCAAGCTCAACCCCGAGAAGTGCGTGTTTGGAGTCCCTTCCGGGAAGCTTCTCGGGTTCTTCGTGTCTCAGAGGGGAATTGAAGCCAATCCCGACAAGATCAAGGCCATTGACCAGATCGAAGCACCGAAGCGCGTCAAAGATGTGCGGAAACTTGCCAGCTGTGTGGCGGCTCTCAGCAGGTTTATCTCTAAGTCTGCTGAGCGCGCCCTGCCGTTTTTCAAAATCTTGAAAAAGGCAGGTCCAATGAAATGGGCTCCGGAAGCGGAGGCTGCGCTGCAGGACTTGAAGAGATACCTGTCCTCCACTCCAATACTTGTCGCACCTAAACCACAAGAGAAGTTGCTGCTGTATCTAGCGGCAACCAATCAAGTGGTTAGTGTTGCGTTAGTAGCGGAGAGGGAGGCTGATGATGAGCCAGCGACCACGGCAAGCACATCCAGCGACAAGCAGGGGGCTTCTCCGACAAGCTCTGGTCCCGAGAAAGATGGATCTGCGCAGACGTGCGAAGAGATGCAGCAGAAGAAAATGGTGCAACGCCCAGTCTACTTTGTTAGTTCCCTTCTGCAGGGGGCTAGGTCAAGGTACTATGGTGTGCAGAAATTGCTTTTCGGCCTTCTCATGGCCTCGAGAAAGCTGCGCCATTACTTCTAAGCACATGAGATCACAGTTGTCACTCGCTTTCCATTGAAGAGGATACTGCAGAATCCAGAAGCAACAGGAAGGATTGTTGAGTGGGCACTGGAACTGTCAAGCTTTGGCCTCAAGTTTGAGAGCATTTCAACTATCCAAAGCAGAGCATTGGCAGAATTCATAGCAGAGTGGATGCCAACACCAGACAAAGAAATTCCAGAGACGAGCATCCCCGTCAAGGAAGCAAGCAAAGAGTGGCTGATGTACTTTGACGGTGCTTTCTCGCTGCAAGGTGCCGGCGCTGGCGTGCTGCTTGTCGCACCCACCGGACAGCACCTCAAGTACGTGGTCCAGATGCACTTTCCCAAGGAGCAAGCAACAAACAATACTGCAGAGTATGAGGGATTGCTTGCCGGTCTCAGGATCGCGGCAGACCTTGGGATCAAGCAGCTCATTGTCAGGGGTGACTCGCAGCTTGTCGTCCGCCAAGTGAACAAGAATTATCAGAGTCCGTTGATGGAAGCTTAAGTTGACAAAGTGAGGAAGCTAGAAGAGCGCTTTGTCGGCCTACAGATGGAACATGTTCCAAGAGCTCAAAACGACATTGCTGACGGCCTGTCAAAGTGCGCAGCACTTAAGTTACCTGTGGAACCAGGGAACTTTGTGCTCAAGCTGACTCAACCGTCTGTGACGCAATCAACTGGACAGAGAAAGAAGAGGAAGTTGATTTCTGGTGACTATCTTCCGGCAGAGCTTCCCGAAGCCGCCGCCAAGAAGGTCCCCAAGATCAACACCAAGAGTGCTGAGGAGCAGTCTGCTCCGACAAGCCCCAGGGTTTGTTTCGTTGTAGCAGACGCTCCCGACAAGTTTTGCTCCGGGAAGCTTGCCAGGGAACGTCAAGCTCCGGCTGAGCCGCAGGTTCTCGCCATAGAAGCGGATGTTCCCGCAGCAGCAGATATGCCTTTAGCCCTTGTTGTCGAGCCACAAGCTCCAGCATGGGCACAGCAGATCGTCCGTTTCCTCCAGACAGGAGAACTTCCCGAAGAGCCAGAAGAAGCGGAAAGAGTAGCCCGGCAGTCAAGTATGTACCAGTTCGTCGACAACGCACTGTACAGAAGAAGACTCAACGGAGTGAAATTGAAGTGTATTCACCGGGAAGATGGACAGAAGCTGTTGGCAGAGATACATGGAGGCATATGTGGTCACCACATTGGCGCAAGAGCACTTGCCAGTAAAGCTTTCCGGCAAGGTTTCTTTTGGCCGACAACCCTCGAGGATGCAACTGCACAAGTAACCAAGTGTGAAGCGTGCCAGTTCCATTCCAAGCAGATACACCAGCGAACTCAAGCTCTCCAAACGATCCCTTTATCCTTGCCATTTTCGGTCTGGGGGCTCGACATCCTCGGCCCCTGCCCCCGAGTAGTCGGGGGCTTTGAGTATTTGTACGTCGCAATCGACAAGTTCAGAAAGTGGCCAGAAGTGGAACCAGTGAGGAAGGTGACAACACAGTCAGCAGTCAAGTTCTTTAGGTCGATTGTTTGCTGCTTCGGGATCCCTAATAGGATCATCACCGACAACGATACGCAATTCACGAGCCGCACCTTCATGCAGTATGTCCAAATATTGGCGCCAAGGTCTGCTTCGCTTCTGTTGCTCTCCCCAGGAGCAACGGTCAAGCGGAGAGGGCAAATGCTGAAGTGCTGCGTGGGCTCAAGACCAGGACTTTCGACAGGCTGCACAAGTGCGGAAGAAACTGGATTGAGGAGCTGTCGGTGGTTCTTTGGTCGATCAGGATGACGACAAATCGAGCCACTGGCCGGACACCTTTCGCTCTAGTCTATGGAGCAGAGGCAGTTATCCCCACGGAACTCGTATACGGGTCACCTCGAGTGCTCACTTATGATGAGCTTGAGCAAGAGCAGCTGCGGCAAGATGACGCGCTGCTCCTTGAGGATGATTGTCTTTAGGCTGCTGTGCGAGCTGGTCACTACAAGCAAGCTTTGCGCCGCTACCATAGCCACAAAGTTAAAGCCAGAAGTCTCGAGGAAGGCGACCTTGTTCTTCGGCGCGTTCATTCCGCCAAGAATTCCAACAAGTTGACGTCGAAGTGGGAAGGCCCTTATCGGGTGAAACGAGTCACTAGGCCTGGCGCTGTCCGCCTTGAGACCGAAGATGGCATTCCGGTGAGCAACTCCTGGAACATCGAGCATCTTCGTAAGTTTTACCCGTAAGGCGCGATTGTCGGGCCCTGTCCGGCAACCACCATTTTGTACGAGTCTTGCCGCTGTTGCATGTAATCCTTTGTACAAAGCCAGGCGCAGACCCTGTCCATAAATAAAGCTCACGTGCTCCGCACACCTTGTCAATTTCATGCTTTTTTGCATGAATTATCTGACACTTTGTGCAGCAAACACCCCCGGTAAGCAATAACGAGCCGTAAGGCTCCATATCATTATTTTTCTCTACTTTCTTTTTTCTCAAGGAAATGAAGGCTCCTTCGCCCACAAGATTGCCGGGGGGGAGGAGAAGATAATGGTATGGACCAGGCGTCGTTCAAGGAAGTTTTGCCTTGCCGGGAAGCAAACGACAGAAAAGCTAAGTTGCCAAAGCTTGAGCAATCAGACGCCCTTTAAATTTTCTAAAGTTATCTTCCTTGAACGACCATGCTTTGTATGGAAAACCTGTGCGCGAAGGAACCGGCTCGTGGCTAGTTGCGCCCTTACTTTGTTTCGAGTTCGCTCAATAGTTTAAGTGTGCTGCGACTAGAGTCGCACCCTTACTTTGTTTCGAGCCCGCTCAACAACTTAAGCGAGCTGCGACTAGTTACGACAAGGTTTCTTGTCGGCAACGGCACTACCAGCAGGCTGCTGACGTCCCTCACTCAGCGCTCGCGGCAAAGGTGCCTACGCCGGCAAGTTCCCTAAAAGCATAGGGCAAAAACATACAAAGGAAGGAATCAAGTAAAGGAAATAACATTGCAATTGCTACCCAAAATAAAGTTATATATTACAAGATAGCTTGTCGCGGCTCTAATAGACTGTTTTCATAACATGATTAGCAGCGACAAGAAAAGAAGAAAACGGGCGGCCTAGTCCACACGATCGTCCTCAACCCTCTTGATCCTGCTCACCTTGTCCACAATGGGTGCGACAAGGTCCTTGAGCGCCTCCACATCAGCTTCCGCCGGCAGGGATCTGAGGACATTGGTGAGGTTGAGGCCCGGGTTGCGGAAGGCTACCTTCACCAACACCTTCTCAAGAGCTCTCGCGCAGATCTTGCACGACTCGTCGGCCAGCTGCTTTGGGATCCTTTCCCGGAGTCGCTGGAGGGCCGTCGCCACGCCTTTGAAGAACAGAGTGAGCTTGGCGCTTGATGTGAGGGTCTCATTGGAGGGATACCCGAGGTCCCCCATCCCCAGCTGCGTCAGCTCCTTGTCGATGTCTGTGGCATCATTCACTAGACCCTCCGTCCACTACTCCACAGTCTCTCTAAAATCATTCTGGGTAGCGGCAATGCTCTCCAGCAGCGCCTTGTCAGCCTTGATCTCCTTCTTCAGGGACGCTTCCTGCTCCCTGGCGCCGTCCAGCGTCTTGGTCAAGGCAGCCAGCTTTAGCTCAAGATCGGCGTTGGAATCCTTGGCGGCGCTAAGCTCCTTGATCTTCTCGGCGAGGCGACCCTGCAGCTCGCCAAAGGTGTAGGCGTCCTTCTCGCGCTCATGCTTGAGCGCGGCAAGCGCTTCACCGCTCGCCTTAAGATCAGCCTCCAGCTGCGCCACCTTCGTCCCAAGCTCCTCCTTGGTGGCCTCGGCAGCTGCGGCAGCGTCCTTTGTTTCCTTGAGAGCTCCGCTGAGTGTTTGCTCGCGCGCGGCAAGCTCCTCTTTGTGGCTGTTTAGGCTAGCCTTCAGCTGCACCAACTCGCCCTCCCGCGCAGATAGCTCCTCGGCGGCAAGACGCTGTTGCTCTGCAACTTCTGCCTTCTCGAGGATGAAGGCCTTCCGCGCTTCATCAAGCTGCACACGCTCCGCCGCCAGCGACCGGAGAGCTGCCTGGTTGAGATCTCGGAGCTCCTCCGCGCGCTTCTCCATGTCCACTCCCGCCTTCGCGACGAGCGCTTCGCGGGACTCCAGTTTGGCCTGTCGAGCGCGGTAGAGCGACACCAGCTTCCGCAGCAGTCGCTCCTCCTCAGGCTCGTCACTGCTACTGCATGGCGCGTCGACCAGCGTCAGCCCAGCGGAGGCGAGCACCTCCACGTCTAAGCTTTCTCCTTCGACCGGCGCCCTGGACGTTGACGCCCAGGGGAGGTTGATGAAGACGCCATCGCTGGCCTTCAAGTAGACGCTTGGCTGGGGCTCTTCGGAGCCTGGCACTGCGGCAGCGGCGGGAGGATCGGCGGTCGGTGTAGCGCCTGTCGCACTTGCGGCCTCAGGGTCATCAGTACGATCGCCGGACCCCTCGTCGGCTGCTGCGGCGGCAGCCTTGGCGGCCTCTTCGTCGGCGGGATCATCAGCGCCGGCCGCTTCTTCGGTGGCGGCGGCATCGTCAACAGCAACCTCGATCTCCATCGGCTCCACAGTAGATGGATCTGACGGCCGGAAAAGGAAGAAAAGTCAAGCAAATATCCAAAAAGAAGAACCCAAGGGAAGTTTAGAAGCAAGGAGTACCTGTACCAGGCTCGGTGGTTGGGATCTCCGCTGCCGGGGGGTCGCTGGTACTGTCCCTTGCCGGAGACTTCTCCCTTGCCGGGGAGCTCTCCCTTGTCGGAGACTTCTCCCTTGCCGGGGAACTCTCCCTTGTCGGAGGATTCTCCTTTGCCGGAGAACTCTCCCTTGGCGGCGTAGTCGAAGCAGCTGGCATGTCAGGGGCGGCGTCCGGACGCTCCTGGTGGGGCTGCTCTGCTCCTACACAAGACAACAGTCAGATATCAGCAAGCAAAGAGTATCCATGCGCGCCTAACAGCGGGAAGTAAACCATATACTTACACTGGGGGCTGCGCTGGGGGCTGCTCCGAAGAACAGCTGTCGGGTCCGGCAAGTTTGTCTCCGGCGCACCCCCTGCTGGCACGGTGGGACCATCCTCGATGACAATCACCGGGACCTTGGCTCTCTTTGCCATTCTCTGGGCCAGAGTCCTAAAAAGGAATAAGTTCAGAATGAAGCAAATAAGATACAAGACAAGACAACAAGTATTGAAGACATACAAGTACAACTAGAATCTTACTCTTCTTCTTCCTCGTCGGAGCTGAGCGCGGAGAAGTCAAAGCCCGGCCTACCTCCGGCGCGAGGAGGCGGAGGAGTAGGATCTCTTGGCCGCTTGGCGGGAGCTGGAGCAGCGGACCGGGAGGATCCCGCTCCAGTTGCCGCTGCAGCGTGAGGTGCTTCCGCGGCAACAGAACTTGCCGCGGTGGAGCATGTCGTGCGGCGCGGTGGGGGCTGACTCGTCCGCCGCTCCGCTACGTCCCCGGCCTTGCGAAGACACTTTCTTGGTGGTGCCGGGGGCTCCTCTTGTGGAGCCAGGGGCTCTGCTTGTGGAGCCGGGAGCTCTGCTTGTGGAGCCGGGGGCTCTGCTTGCGGCAAGCTGTCCGAAAACGAAGAGGAAGAGCAGTCGATCTCCAACGAGCCGCTCGTATCCTCGGCGGGCTCGCTCGGCCCGACGTCATGCCCGGCGGACCTCTTCTCGCCAGCAAGCTCCTCTCGATCGGCAACGCTTGCCGCCTCTGCTGCATCTGCCTCCTCCACGGTGAACCCAAACTTGCCCACAGCTGCGGCTGCCGCCGCCTCTTCCAGCCTGGTGGCGATGCGTTTGAGCTCATCTTCGGTAGTGTCCCGGGTGAGGCCCCTCTTCTCATCGGCGTCGACCGGCACTTCTATCAAGTTATCAAAGAACGCCCGCACGACATCATCTGCAGGCTCTATCCAGGCTGGATCAATTCCGTGCGAGTCGCACAGCGGCATCATTGCGCGGATGCGGTCGAGCGCGGAGTTGTTGCACTGCGGAACGACACCCCTCGGCAACCTGAACACTTCGGGGTGCTGTGGGTCGTGCTTGAACAGCTCCTGGAGCATCGCGTTGAGCTCCAGGACAGTGAAGTTGAAGTTGAGGCCCGGCCGCAACCTCATGATATCCGCCGCATTCTGGAACTCCCAGGCGGGTCTCCTCCTCTCCTGCAGGGGGGCGATGCGGCGGCGGAGGAAATCTGCGCCAACCGCTCCTACAGTAAGCCCGGCAAGCCTGAGGCGTAGGATCCGGGCGACGGCAATCTTCAGTCTGTCATCTTCCAGGGCCAGGCTACTCCAATCACTGCCACGCACTACTGGAGTTTCGCGCAGAGTAGTAAACGGCTGCGGGTTCTCCTCGACAATCAGGCACCAATCCGCCCTCCACTCCTCCCACTTGCTGCGGAACTCTCCATCCAGAAAAGCATCCTTCTTGCCGTCTTTCGAGATCCCGGTGATTCCGCCGGATAAAGGCTCTCCTTTCTCAACCCAAGGCAAAAAGAAATGGCGGAAAAGGGCTACGTTTGGATGGATTCCGACAAAGTTTTCACAGAGATGTGCGAAAACTGCCATGGTCAGGACAACATTGGGGGTGAAGTCAAGGAGGTGGAGCCCGTAGGTGTTCATGATGTCACAAAAGAATTCAGAAAAGGGGGGGCAGAGCCCGCAGTAGAAGAACAAGGTGAAGAAATGATACCCAGTGGGATACTTATCCCAAGCAGTGGCTGGGAGTACCTTCGTGCGCGGATGCGCTCACGTCCCCGTCAACCAGAAGAGGTAGAAGTCCTCCTTCAGCTCTGCCGCCTCGAGCCTCGGAGGGAAAATTGGCCGCTCCTTTCGCAGCGCCGCGAGCCGCTGCGCCTCGGCCGACTTTGCCTTCTCAGCTTTTGGAGCCATGGCGGGAATGGTGAGGGAGGACGACGGCGCTGGTGGTGCTGGTGGCGATGGGGGCGGGGCGCTGCTCTCCTTCGGCTTTGGGAAGAAGGGGAGTGGCGGAGATTCTCGAGGAGGGAATAGCAACGGACAGAGGGGCGAACTGCCCCTGTTCCCCCTGCTTATAAGGAGGGAGGGGGCGGACGGTCCGCCTTTCCGAATAAAGAACCACCCACGACCTCTCCCACGACGCTGCAATCGACGCGTGCCGTTCGGGGAGGGCGCGGTGGATGCGGAGTAAGGTACAACGTGACCCAGGCCGCGCGTGCCCGTGCCCTGTTTTGGGCCTGGCCCAACAGCGCTCGGCACCGTGTATGGCCCAGGCCCGGGGGCTCCTGTCGGTGTACTAGAGTAGGGGTACCCTAGTATCCCGAACTTGTGCACGGGCAGTCGCAGCGTCCCGCGGCAAGGCTTGCCAGGCGACCGCCAAAGTCCTCCATGGTTCCTTTGGAGCCATTCAAGAACAAAGTATTTAAGCCAAGGAGACAAGTCCCCGGCAAGAGGAGCTTGCCGGGAAGGCCACTCGAGGCACAAGACCCCAACAAGAGGAGCTTGCCGGGAAGGCCAACCAGAGCATCTCAAGGAACTTGCCGCGACGCGCCACGCGTCCCGGCAGGACCCGACGAGCAACAAGCTCCCAGACGCGGCAAGACAACGGTCGCGGCAAGGCATTTGCCGCGGCCAGCCGCCACTCTGTACCTGCGCTCCAGCACACCCACCTACGTGTCGCTCTGGGACACTTCCAGGCGTACGTGGCGGGTGGCTGTGCAGCCAGGGGTACACTGTGGCATGCGGCGCTGACAAGATCGCCATCGTGGCAAGAGGTGGCGCCCCTGACGGTCCCTTTTCTGCACTGTCTGGGCGACGTAGATAGGCATTTAATGCCTTTGTCCCCTGCCGTCAGGGTTAGGTATGATTCACTGTGTAGGTAGCTGTACCTACCGCAGCACCTTTCCATTTTTGCCCTTGCCTACGTTGCCACCTGTTGGAGACCCCTTGAGCATATAAAAGGAGGCCCATGCACAACGTAGAGGGGGATCGCCCCCAGAAGGACGAACAGTAGAACACTCCCGCTCGGTCTCGTTAGCTGCTGGTGTGTACTGTAGCACTCAGCGCTCCCGAGCAAGAACTCAATACAATCCACAAAGCAGCAGTAGGAGTATTATCTCTCCGGAGAGCTCCGAAGCTGGGTAAAACCCCTCGCGTGCCTCGCCTCGATCCGATCTTTGCGCGACCTCCCCCCCCCCCCCCCCGCCGAACCGAGAAGGGGCTCCGTCCCCATAGGTGCTTGCGGAGCCAGAATCCCCGGCAGTCCCATATATGATGACGCGCCGATTTGCGACGACTACATCCTTCCTTTGGACAAGACGATGGCCATGGTGGAATATGATGCACCCCCCACATGGTTCCATCAAGATGAAGATGACCACCATTTGGTCTTTCCCACCTCACCTACACCACTCGAGTGGAATGAACAAGGTAACATAGGTGAAGGTGATGCTCTAGTCCCACTAGTGGACATTGTTGACATTGATTGCTTGCATGATGTTAATCCCCCTATTGACATGTTTCATGCTAGTATGGTTTCCCCATGCGATGATTTACCCATTTATGATGAGTATGATGATTGCCATGTGGAGTCTATTAGTTGTTCTGCCATGTTACATAGGATTTCTTGTGACAATTCTTTGGGTCACATCATGTTTGACAATCCACTTTACTTGTCATATGCTATGCATGAGATCAATCATATGTCATATTTGCAATCTCTTCATAGTGACTATGCATATGCCATTAAAATTAACACAATTTGCACATATGGCATAGATGACAAGCCCATGGTTATTGGCATTTGTCTCTCTTGTGATGATATTGATATGCTCCCTTTGCATCATTTATCTCATATGCCATGCCATGACTACCTAGCTTCGGATATGCATTGTTTTGGATGTTGTCCATTTTCTCCATATGATGTTCCCAATATTGCTCATGAGGAGACCTCCATAGTTTCCTCATACATGTTAGGAGATTTTGATTCATCCTATCCATTGCATGATCCCAATACTTGTGTGCAGAATATGTTTCCCATGAATAAACATGATATTGTTGTGCCATATACTAGTATGCTCAATTTTCATCCCCATCGTGTCATACATAACAACTATTCTTTCATGATGGGTGACATGTTCTTATACCATGCATCTAATTTCTTTGAGCGATGCTTATCTTGCGCTAACTCACACACGCACATGCACATCATGATGGATGATGTGTACATTTACCACGCGCACAATTTCTTTGGTTTGTGTCTCTTTTGTGTAGGTACACATGAATACTTGTCAACCTCGCAATCCCACGAGTTGACAAAACGAGCTCTAGAGAGCAATGATGACTTGGGATCCCATGGATTGCCTTTCCCACCGCAACACTTCGCGCATTTCTTTTACATGGCCCTCACATGGTTATGGGTTGTTGTCCATTATATATCCTTTGCCCATCTTGCCATGTTCACTTTGCATGATATGCCCATTCCTATGCCTTTTCCATGCATTTGTGACCCATGCTTTGCATTACACATGATGATTGATTCTAGTACTTGTATGTGTATTTGCAAGCGTGGTGGAGATATTGTTTGTTATTGCCATGATTGCTTTGTGCCCCATGCCTATGATGATACTATGATCTTGATTTATGTTCGTGCTTGCTATATGTCATGTACATTGCCTATGCCCATTCCTTTCTCACATGACATGATTGCCATGATTTCCTCTAGTGTGTTGCATCTTCGCTCCACTAGCTTGCACGACTTGATTACTATGCTTGCTTATGTTGTATCACCAATGATTTATACTTGCTCAGTTCATGCGGTTGATGACAACTATTTCCATGCTTTACACATGATTGTTATTGCTTCTTGTCATTTATCTCCATGTGTTGCCTCTCTCATGCTAGATGATTTGCCATGTATTGAGTGCAACAATGCCCTTAGTCTTGATAATGAGTTTGCCCCCATAGCATTCTCACATATAATAGGAGATTTTGACATATTACTTGTGAAGCATGCTTGCCTTACCTCTTTGCACCATACACCTCGTGCCATGAATATAGCCATTGTTGCATCATATTATTCATGCACTTGTGCTTCTAATGGTTATGTGCAAAAGAAGAGAACCATCATGATGGATGATGTGTTTATCTACCATGCGCATACGTTCTTTGTTTTGTTGTCTGCATGTGTAGGATACTTGGACATTGTGTCGACTTCCACTTCACGTGAGTTGACCATTCGAGCTCTTGAGAGCGAACCACCTTCTACCACGACGATTCTACATCACACTTGCTTGTGCTTCGGCATTGTGAAGGACGCACAAGGACACACTTTCACGGTGATATCCTTCTCTTTTGAGAACCCCCAAACCATGATCATGGATATTATGGATCATACTACTTGTGTTGCTTTCCCCATGAGACTTATTGTTCATCTTGGATCACTTGATTGCACACTTGTTAGAGATCTTGCTTCGACTTGTCATTTTACAAATTCCACGCATCATGATATATATGCCTTGTGTGTTGCATCCAATTCTTGGATTATTTGCTCCTCTCATATGTTTGGTTGCAACAATGTCATCACTTCACATATGCCATGTCCCATTTCTTGTCACATGATTGACTTGATTGCCTCACACATGATGAACAATTGCTCTTTCTATTGTGTTGAGTGCCACACTAGGTTCACTACACCCTATGCACATTATGCTTGGATTGTCTTGCACTTGACACATGTGTTTAGACACTTCATTTTATTTGGTGTTGTGAATGATTCATATGCCTACCATAGACCTTTCATTGAGCAATTTGTGAATGCTTGCTATGAACTTGAGGTAGATGCTTATTCTCTTGACACACATATTTGCATCTCTACCTCTCATTTACATGCTTGTCCCCATGATATCCTTGCTTGTGCTCGATTGATATACTTACATGCCATGTCTCAATCCTTTGTCACACCATATGCTTTGCATGATGACGACACTTGTTTGGTGAATCACCTCTTGAATGCTTGGTTTTGCACTAACGCTAACCACATTTGTTTTTCCAAGTGTTTGTTGTTTTTGCTCCTTTTCAAGGAATCACTACACGGTGCGACATTGGAGAGTGCATATTTCGAACTTCAAGATGACAAGTACTTGGTGAACGTCCACTTCTACACGGCGAAGCCATCTCTTTCCCATGGTGATTTGGTTTTCGATCCGAGGTCGGATCTTTCCCAAGGGAGGGGAGATGATGCGGAGCATCCTATGGACATCACCATGTCAAGAGTCCGTTCGGCGAGTGACACGTGCGACATCTACTTCACATACACAAAGGTGAATCATCTCCTTTACACGTGCTCACTTGACCCCTTCGAGGATGGTATACTACTTGACACTCCACTCGTGTGCATGCATAGGTATTGTCGAAACACTACGGACTACGAGGAGGAGTGCAAGCGTCAGGGAACAACTACACCATCCGCAAGAGAAGCATGGAAGAGAAGGAGGAAGAAGACCGAAGACGAGCGGTACTACCGCCCACACCAAGCGGTACTACCGCTAGAGGCCTCCAAGCGGCACTACCGCTTGCAAGCGGTACTACCGCTCTGCCTGTGCGCAGCCACGTGCCTTTGGCCTTGTATCCCTCTCCCACTTACCCCTTCATGGCTAAGACTATAAATAGACCACCTCCACCTCCTTTCTAGGGTAAGCAAAGTAGTAGCTCATTAGAGATAGAGCTTTGCTCATCCATATCGGATCTACTCCACGAGAGAGAGACCGCGGCCCCTCTACGGAGAAGATCCACCTTGGATTCAAGACCTCCATGTGAGCATGTGAGAAGATCCTCCGGGATATCAAGACCTCAACTCCTCCAAGGATTGGGATGAACGCTACCTTGTATATTTACCTTTGTTGTTCATGTACCTTGTGGATCTTGTGTGTTTGATTGTCTAGTGGATGTGTGATTGGACTTGTTCTTGAGTGTTTCCCCTTGTGTTTTCTCTCCGTTCTTCCCTGTATTCGTCGTGTTCTTCGAGGGATCTCGCTCCTTTTGTGAAAGATCGGCCATCTAGGGTTCCACCCTACATCACCTAGGTCGTACAAGGCTCATGGGCCCAAGTGGAGGTGATGCAACACCTTTGGACTTGTTGTTTGTCTCAGATTCTGCTCCAGCGTTAGATTGTTTCGTCCATATCTGAATGCTCCGGACGAATTTTAGGGTGAATCCAATTGGCTTGGAAAGAGCACGAAATCTACTTTCCAACAAAAAAAGAATCACCCAATTCGGAGTCCGTATGAAAGAGTTCTTGCCGTTCTGAGTTAGATATGTCTGTGCAGTCCGAATCTGAATCCAGAACGTGAGAGACTTGGACTCTATCTTCTCTTGGCCCAAAAGTGACGTGAGGGGACTTTTTGAACAGCACCTAAACTTCTCTTTTTTCCTTATCTTCATATGTGGATTGTACAAATGTCCTATACACCTGCAATTAGACATGACACAAAAATGTGTGAAGTATTTTTGTTCTGCATAACATAAATAGATTATTAAATAGTTTGCACTAGAAATCACCTGACAAATATGCATGTATGCAATATTTTTGGTTGTATCTAAGGTAGTTATGTCCTCATCATACAGTTATGTCATTTGGATTGACTAACGCCCCTGCATACTTCATGAATATGATGAACAAGGTGTTTATGGAGTTCTTGGATAAATTTGTGGTTGTTTTCATTGATGATATATTGGTGTCTCCAAGAATAAGCAAGAGCATGAGGTGCATTTGCGTTTGGTATTGGAGAAATTGAGGGAACATCAGTTGTATGCCAAGTTCAGCAAATGTGAGTTTTGGCTGGATGAGGTAGCATTCCTTGGACATGTTGTGTCAGGTAATGGAGTTGCAGTTGATCCATCTAAGGTTGCTGCAGTTAAAGAGTGGGAGACACCCATGACAGTTGGAGAGATTCGCAGCTTTTTGGGACTTGCAGGTTATTACAGGAGGTTTATTGAGAACTTTTCCAAGATTGCAAAGCCTATGACAGAATTGTTGAAGAAAGAGAAGAAGTTTGTTTGGACTAATGAATGTGAAGCCAGCTTTCAGGAATTGAAGCAGCGTTTGGTTATGGCACCAGTTTTAACTCTGCCAGACATACATAAGGACTTCCAGGTATATTGTGATGCTTCTCGTCAAGGACTTGGGAGTGTTTTGATGCAGGAAGGTAAAGTTGTTTCATATGCTTCACGTTAGCTTAAGAATCATGAGCTTAATTATCCTACAGATGATTTGGAGTTAGCCTTAGTTGTGCATGCATTGAAAACTTGGAGGCCATATGTTATTGGTAATCATTGTGATATATTTACTGATCATAAGAGCTTGAAGTATATTTTTACTCAGAAGGATTTGAACCTCAGGCAGAGGAGATGGTTGGAGGTTATTAAGGATTATGATTTGAATGTGCAGTATCATCCTGGTAAGGCTAATGTCGTTGCTGATGCATTGAGTCGTAGGAGCCATGCTAATGCAATTAATATTGATGATATGCCACCCGAGTTATGTGAACAGTTCAGGAATCTCAGGTTGGAGATGGTTCCTAAGGGATATTTAGCAACACTGGAGGTAAAGCCTACTTTGCTTGACAGGATCAGAGAAGCTCAAAAGAATGATAAGGAGATTGCTGTGATAAAAGAGAATATGGTTAAAGGTAAGGCAGAAGGTTTCCATGAGGATGAACATGGAGCCATATGGTTTGAGAAGCGTATTTGTGTACCTCAAGATGCAGATATCAGGAAGTTGATTCTTCAGGAGGCGCATGATTCACCTTATTCTATTCACCCAGGTAATACTAAGATGTATTTGGATTTGAGGGAAATATTTTGGTGGCCTAGCCTGAAGAGGGAAATTGCTGGGTATATTGCAACATGTGTTGTGTGCCAGAGAGTTAAGGCGGAACATCAGAGACCAACAGGTTTGTTACAGCCATTGCCTATACCTGATTGGAAGTGGGACGAGATTGGTATGGATTTCATTACAGGTCTACCCAGGACTCGGTCAGGTTATGATTCTATTTGGGTAGTTGTTGATCGTTTAACTAAAGTTGCTCACTTCATCCCGGTAAAAACTACTTATACCAGTGCTCAGCTAGCAAAGATTTATATGTCCAAGATTGTTTGTCTGCATGGAGTTCCAAGGAAGGTAGTGTCTGATAGAGGTACTCAGTTCACATCTAAATTTTGGCGTCAGTTGCATGAATCCTTGGGCACCAGGCTGGAGTTGAGTACAGCTTTCCATCCACAGACAGATGGGCAGACAGAGAGGGTAAATCAGATTTTGGAGGATATGTTGAGAGCTTGTGCTTTGGACTATGGGTCCAGTTGGGATGATAATTTACCTTATGCAGAGTTCTCATATAATAACAGTTATCAGGCTAGTCTGAAGATGTCACCATTTGAGGTATTGTATGGCAGAAAGTGCAGGACACCGTTGATGTGGGATGAGGTTGGAGAGCGTCAATTCTTTGGACCATACTTGATCAAAGATGCTGAGGAGAAGGTCAAGTTGATCTGTGACAGGCTGAAGATAGCACAGTCCAAGCAGAAGAGTTATGCAGATGCAAAACGTAAGGAGGTGACATATGAGGTAGGAGACCGTGCATATCTTAGAGTTTCACCACTTCGTGGAATTAAGAGGTTTGGAATCAAAGGTAAGTTAGCACCACGTTTTGTGGGGCCTTACAAGATCTTGGAGCGTAGAGGAGAGGTAGCTTATCAGCTGGAGTTGCCAAAATCCTTGTCAGGATTTCATAATGTGTTTCATGTATCTCAGTTGAAGAAGTGCCATGCAGAGATGATGGATGTTCCATTGAGGGACACGGTGCCACTTGAGGCAATTCAGTTGGAGAGTGATCTGACATATGAGGAGAAACCTATTAAGATTCTGGAGACAGCAGAGAGAGTTACTCGCACCAAGACAATTAAGTTATGCAAGGTTCAGTGGGATCATCATACAGAGGAGGAAGCTACCTGGGAACGAGAGGAAGATCTCAGGCAGGATCACCAACACCTATTTGCTAGCCAGCCCGAATCTCGAGGGCGAGATTCATCTTAAGGGGGTAGGTTTGTAACATCCCAATTTTCCTAAATTAGGATGTTAATAGATCATTTATATGCAAATCATATTATTTGCTTTTTCAGAATATTCAAGTCATTATGCAACAAAAGGCAATTTATTTGGAGTGGAGATAACATGACTTCTCCGCTATTTTAAAAATGTTCATAATGTGCAGAATATTATTTCCAGTTCATCTGATATGTTCTGGTAATTTTTGTGATATACAAAATATTTTATTTGTGTGTTGTTTGCATTAGTGTTGGAACTAGTGTTCCTGTAGTTTATATCTGTAGGGATATTTTGACTGTGTGTCTACATATTTTTATTTAGTTTTTATACTGTTGTTTTATTTCTAGTTATTTACTGCTATGGTTTTGTTAAAGAAAAAAAGGAACAAAGCACGCAGCGCCACAATACGGCAGCCACGCAGCCGAGCACCGCGGCTCACCTAACCCCGCACAGCCGCGACCCAGCCCAGCTGACCGAATCGGTACGCGCAGCGACCGCATGCCCAGCCCGCTCGCTTGCCTCCAACCACTGACTAGCGGGCCCCGCGCCTGTTCGTCCTCTTCCCTGAGGCGGAGACCGCTATGCCGCACCGCGCGTGTAGCCGCGCCGGAGCCCGAGTCGATCTGCGCCCCCGTTCGACCCTGTGACCTTTCAGGGCACCACACGCGAGCCAACCTCCGCGAGAAACCCCGCAGCCTTTTTCCCCGTATCCTGTTGCCGCACGCGTGAGCTAGGGCGAAACGGATCTCGCCGGAGGAGCTCGAGACGCCGCTGTTTCACCGGTCGTTTTCTTCGGTGTAAGATCATCCCCGGTCGCTCCACTTGTCTATATCGAACCCCCACTCGAACCCGCACTCGTTTGACCAATCGGGGTGACCTGCAGATGATAGAGTGTCCCGATGTTCCGATGAGATGGTGGCTATCGTTTTTGTGGGAGTCGACCTTGACGATCCGACTACGAACATGCGAGACGTCGCACCTTAGCAATCGCTAAACCAACTTCCGAGGGTTATTGACCACGCCGGAGCACGATCAACCTGACCACGAGGGCCAGTTTCCTGCGAGCAAACTAAGAACAAGCAAGAAACTAAGATTGCAATCTGGATATTGCCAATATAAGAGGAAAGCTTTATTAATGAAGGTGGGGTTCTGTGACGCCTTGGTCTGGTCGTTGAACACAAACGAAGTACGCGAAGTTGCAGCTATGGTGAACTTTTGATCTAAACAAAACCCAAAGTCTAAACGATGCCCTAGGGGCTGTATATATGGAGGAAGAGGGGGGAATTTCGTGGCCCTTGGAGGAGAGGTCCGAAACCCACCCTAACTCTTGTTTTCCCACACATACGGATTCTAAAAACAGCTAATATTGAAGTATTTCGAAATTACATGGGCCTGGCCCAAAAAGAAGGTGACGCAACACCTAGAATAGCCTCTGGACGAAAATTATGAAGTGGCATCTTGTGTATTTCGTCCAAGGCTTCATGCACTCATTATGGTGGCTTCAAAGTCCTGAAATCATCACTTGAAACTCTGTTCTTCTCTCCCTTCCACATGCCATCAACTCCATGCTTGTTCTTGCTCCAATAATCATCCTTCTCCAAGCTAGGCCCTTCATTTGTAAGCAAAACAAATGTATATAATTTAGGCAGCATCATATTCTCATCAACATTAGAATCATTACCAAGAAATGAAAGTACCTGATAATTCAATTGGCGTGCGCGAGCTCTAGTAATTGGTCCAGTATGTATAGTAGCAGGGGCTGTGGGTGTAACAATGGTATTGATGTCCTCATCATCCTCCCCTTCTTGAAACGAAGTCGTCCTCGACGGAAGCTCATCTTCCTCACCCAAATAAGGCTCCAAATCTGCAATGTTAAAAGTGGGACTAACCCCAAAATCTGCAGGCAACTCAAGTTTATATGCATTATCATTTATTTTCTCTAACACCTTAAAAGGACCATCAGCACGTGGAATTAGCTTTGATTTGCGCAAATTAGGAAAGCTATCCTTACGCAAATGTAACCAAACAAGATCTCCAGGTGCAAACTAAACATGTTTTCTACCCTTATCTCCAGCAAGTTTATATTAAGCATTCATACGCTCAATGTTTTCCTTAGTTAACTCATGCATTTTTAAAATCAATTCAGCACGTTCTTTAGCATCAAAATTAACCTTCTCCGAAGATGGAAGAGGAAACAAATCAATAGGTGCACAAGGTAGGAAACCATACACAATTTCAAAAGGGCACATCTTTGTAGTAGAATGCAATGAACGATTATAAGCAAATTCAATATGAGGCAAGCATTCTTCCCGCATTTTCTTAGTATTCTTCAAAACAGCCCTAAGCATAGTAGACAATGTTCTATTGACTACTTCAGTTTGTCCATCAGTTTGGGGGTGACAAGTAGTACTAAAAAGCAGTTTAGTCCCCAACTTAGCCCATAAACATCTCCAAAAGTGGCTAAGAAATTTAGTATCACGATCTGAAATAATAGTATTTGGCACACCATGCAAGCGAGTAATTTCACGAAAGAACAAATCAGCAACATTAACAGCATCATCGCTTTTATGACATGGTATAAAGTGTGCCATTTTCGAGAATCTATCCACGACAACAAATATACTATCCCTCCCCTTCTTTGTTCGAGGTAAACCTAAAACAAAGTCCATAGATATATCCTCCCAAGGAACACTAGGTACAGGTAAAGGCATATATAAACCGTGAGGATTGAGTCGTGACTTAGCTTTTTGACATGTAGTGCAGCGAGCAACAAAACGCTCAACATCCCGTCTCATCTTTGGCCAAAAGAAATGTGTAGCAAGTATATCCTCCGTCTTCTTCACGGCAAAGTGTCCCATTAGTCCTCCTCCATGCGCCTCCTGCAACAACAAAAGACGAACGGAGCTAGCTGGAATGCATAGCTTGTTAGCACGAAACACAAATCCATCGTTAACGACGAACTTGTTCCATGTTCTTCCTTCTTTGCAATTCTGCAATACATCTTTAAGTTCAGCATCATGCACATATTGATCTTTGATGGTCTCCAAACCAAAATTTTTATAGTCAAGTTGTGAAAGCATAGTATAACGACGAGACAATGCATCAACAATAACATTTTCTTTACCCTTCTTGTGTTTAATGACATAAGGGAAAGTCTCAATGAATTCAACCCATTTAGCATGTCTACGGTTCAGTTTAGCTTGACTTTTAATGTGTTTCAAAGATTCATGATCAGAATGTATAACAAATTCTTTGGGCCATAAATAATGTTGCCATGTTTCTAAGGTCCGAACAAGAGCATATAATTCTTTATCATAAGTAGAATAGTTCAGACTAGGCCCACTCAATTTTTCAGAAAAGTATGCAACAGGTTTGCCATCTTGTAATAACACACCTCCTAATCCAATTCCACTAGCATCACATTCAAGCTCAAAAGTCTTATTAAAATCAGGAAGTTGGAGTAAAGGAGCATGTGTCAACTTATCTTTCAATACCGTGAAGGCTTCTTCCTGTGCGGTACCCCAAACAAAAGGCACATCCTTCTTTGTAAGCTCGTTGAGAGGTGCAGCAATGGTGCTGAAATCTCTCAAAAAACGCCTATAGAAACCAGCGAGGCCAAGGAAACTCCTCACTTGTGTGACCGTTTTGGGCTGCGGCCAACTCTCAATAGCTTCAATCTTGGCTTTATCAACTTCAATTCCCTGTGGAGTAACAACATAGCCAAGAAAAGATACTCGAACGGTGCAAAAGGTGCACTTCCCAAGGTTACCAAACAAACGTGCATCACGTAGAGCATTAAAAAAACATGTAAATGTTCCAAATATTCTTCCAAAGATTTGCTATAAGTCATCATATCATCAAAATAGACGACCACAAATCGTCCAATGAAAGCACGTAAAACTTCGTTCATTAGTCTCATGAAAGTACTAGGTGCATTAGTTAACCCAAAAGGCATGACTAACCACTCATATAAACCAAACTTAGTTTTAAATGTTGCTTTCCATTCATCTCCCAATTTCATACGAATTTGATGGTATCCACTACGCAAATCAGCTTTGGAGAATATTGTAGAGCCACTCAATTCATCAAGCATATCATCTAGCCTAGGAATAGGATGATGATAACGAATAGTAATATTATTAATGCCTCTACAATCAACACACATACGCGACGTACCATCCTTTTTAGGCACGAGTATAATAGGAACAACACAAGGACTAAGAGATTCGCGTAGATAACCTTTGTCGAGCAGCTCCTGTACTTGACGCATAATCTCCTTCGTCTCCTCTGGATTGGTACGGTATGGTGCACGGTTGGGTAGCGATGCACCGGGAATTAAGTCAATTTGATGTTCAATCCCTCGAATAGGTGGTAATCCCGGTGGCACGTCTTGTGGGAAGACGTCAGCGAACTCCTGCAAAATGTTAGAGACAGCAGGGGGCAAAGAGGAAGGCACGTCCTCGAATGAAAATAATGCCTCTTTGCACACAAAAGCATAGCAAACAGATTTGCTAAAATCTAGCTCATCAATATCAGATTTGGTGGCAGGTAAACATGCACTTTTCAATTTAATTTCAGAAGCAACAGTAGATGGTTTATTATTAGGCTTCATTTGTTGCTCAAATTCTTTTGCCACAATTTGATTTTCACTCTTATTTTTCTCCTGTTTTGCTTTATTAGCTCTATTAATATCATCTTTCAAAATGGAATCAGGAGTCATAGGAAGCAAAGTAATATTTTTATCCTTATGAACAAGAGTATACTGATTGTTTCTACCATGGTGTACAGAATTTTTATCAAATTGCCATGGTCTACCAAGTAATAAGGAACATGCTTGCATAGGTACCACATCACAATCAACATAATCAACATATGTAGAGATACTAAAATGCACACGAACAGTACGTGTTACCTTAACCTTGCCGCTGTTGTTGAACCATTGGATGTAGTAAGGATGTGGATGTGGTCTTGTGGTGAGAGAAAGCTTCTCCACCATATCCATGCTAGCCAAGTTGTTGCAGCTCCCTCCATCTATGATGATGCGAATAGAACGTTCCTTCACAACTACCTTTGTATGGAACAAATTATGCCTCTGATTTTTCTCAGCTTGTGTAACCTGCACACTCAAAACACATTGAGCAACTAAACATTCATACCTGTCAGCATCTTCAGCAGCCATGTATTGCGTCTCATGATCAGAATCATCTCCACCGTGTTCTTCATGTGTAATAAGAGCCAAAGTCTCTTCATCATAGTCACTAGCGGACTCATACCCACCATCCTCAGTAGCAATCATCACACGCTGAGATTGGCATTCTCTCGCAAAATGTCCTGTTCCCTTACAACGACGACAAATAATATCACTTGTGTGCCCTGTTGACGCCATGGAAGAAGAAGAGCTCTGTGTAGGCCCAGCAGGTGTGCTCTTGGCAGATAGTGGTGGTTGTGCCTGCTTTCTTGTATCACGGTTGGAGGTGGCAACCGGCGGAGGTGCCGGTGTAGCAGAATGTGTGGAAGTAGATGGTGCACGTGGTGTCCATGATGAAGGTCGACCAGCAGAAAAGTTAGTCCGCGCCAATGCCTGTCGATCCTGCACTTCACGTTCAACTTTACAAGCAAGATGGAATAAACGAGTGATATTATTATAATCCTTATAGTCTAGAATGGTCTGAATCTCTCTATTTAATCCACCCAGAAAACGTGCAAGCATATCTTCATTCTCCTCAACAATACCACATCTAATCAAGCCAGTTTGTAATTCCTGATAATATTCTTCTACAGAATTTTTTCCTTGTCTTAAGCGCTGCAATTTTTGAAGTAATTCACGTTGATAATATGGCAGAACCCAACGAGTACGCATAGCAGTTTTCAAAGCAGCCCAAGTAGCGGGAACAGGATATAATCTACAATGTTCAGACCACCAAACACATGCAAAGCTAGTGAAAGCACAAACAGCAGCTGGAACACGTCTCTCCTTAGGATATTGTAAACATGTAAATCGTTGTTCAGTTTCTAACTCCCACGTAAGATATATATCAGGAACATAGCTACCCTCAAATGGTGGAATATTCAATTTCAGTTTAGGGAGATGGTCATGATCTCGTACCTGAGGGGGAGCACTAACATTGCCATTATTTGCATGTGGACGACCTGGTGGTTGTGGTGCTGGAGGTTGCACGTAGTTCTGATGTTGATCAACCTCATCCTCGTAATCTCCCACATAATCATCCTCCCCCACATCAGCAACAGGAGCCACAGAAGTATCAACAGCAGCACCAGCAGCTTGGTCAGGCTGAAGAGGGACACGGGTCGCTCGGCGGAGGGCTGTTTCGCGATGTGGAGGTAGTCGCTGTTGGTGTTGTAGAGGTGCGTTAGGTGCAGCCGGTGGTGGTGGTGGTAGACGCGCGAGCAATTCATTGAACTTGTTATCAAGCTTTGTTTCGAACGCCTTCTCAATGCCATCTATCTTCTCCATGGCCTCTTCAAATCTATTTAGCACATCTTCCACCTGTCCACTCATCATTTGCTGAAACTTATCATGTAACGCTTTGTTTGTCATGTTCTCCCAGTCAGTCTCGTCGGCTTGTGATCCTGCCATGGTTAGCAGCAATAGAAACACACAAGAATATGATTCTACAAACTACTAGGAAGTGGTGGTGGTGGTGTGGTGAACAGTCACAAATCCGTTAAGCAAATCTCAAATTCTTACCAGTTCTTACCCAGCAATAGGCGGTGATCAGCAACCGATGTAGTCAAAACTCTCAAAGCTTGGATAGAGCGATTACCAGGGAGAGTCAAACGCACGATGTAGATGTATGTGGAGCTGGGAAGGCTTTTAATATGGTAGCAAAAAGGGTCAGCAATAATCAATTCAGAGATGCAAAGTTGAATAAACGCTCAACGACGGTACTGTGCTGGTCCTAGGCTAGACCGTACTAGAGACGCGAGCCTAGAACACTAACAAAATCACGGCGCTGTACGTAAACAAGGGAGGAGCACACTCTGAATTTTTCTTCTTCTTTTTTTTGCACTTTTTTTTGAAACTGGAACTATTTCTCTTCTGAGGGTAGCACGAAAGTTGGGGAGTCCTTCTCTGTCACAACTCAGAGTATCGCGTGATCTGGAAATCAAGAACAAATCAATAATTACTGGACTCGGACTAGGACTCGTGGTGGAGATGAATCTGGTGGAAACTCGGACTGGTGGCGGATATTTGCAGGGCGATGGAACACAGACTGGTGGCGAATCTGTGATGGAGGTGGACTCGGATTAGCATGATGGCGGTGGTATCGTGGCTCTGATACCACTTGATAGAGGAAAAGGTGTCCCGATGTTTCGATGAGATGGTGGCTATCGTTTCTGTGGGAGTCGACCTTGACGATCCGACTACGAACGTGCGAGACGTCGCGCCTTAACAATCACTAAACCAACTTCCGAGGGTTATTGACCACGCCGGAGCACGATCAACCTGACCACGAGGGCCAGTTTCCTGCGAGCAAACGAAGAACAAGCAAGAAACTAAGATTGCAATATGGATATTGCGAATATAAGAGGAAAGCTTTATTAATGAAGGTGGGGCTCTGTGACGCCTTGGTCTGGTCGTTGCACTAACGAAGTACGCGAAGTTGCCGCTATGGCGAACTTTTGATCTAAACAAAACCCAAAGTCTAAGCGATGCCCTAGGGGCTGTATATATGGAGGAAGAGGGGGGAATTTCGTGGCCCTTGGAGGAGGGGTCCGAAACCCACCCTAACTCTTGTTTCCCCACACATACGGACTCTAAAAATATCTTATACTGAAGTATTTCGAAATTACATGGGCTTGGCCCAAAAAGAAGGTGACGCAGCACCTAGAATAGCCTCTGGACGAAAATTATGAAGTGGCATCTTGTATATTTCGTCCAAGGCTTCATGCACTCATTATGGTGGCTTCAAAGTCCTGGAATCATCACTTGAAACTCTGTTCTTGTCTCCCTTGCACATGCCATCAACTCCATGCTTGTTCTTGCTCCAATAATCATCCTTCTGCAAGCTAGGCCCTTCATTTGTAAGCAAAACAAATGTATCCAATTTAGGCAGCATCATATTCTCATCAACATTAGAATCATTACCAAGAAACGAAAGTACCTGATAATTCAATTGGCGTGCGCGAGCTCTAGTAATTGGTCCAGTATGTATAACAGCAGGGGCTGTGGGTGTAACAATGGTATTGATGTCCTCATCAGCAGATTGCCGAGCCGAAGCACCGGAGCACGCCGGAGTTCGCACCGTCACCACAGCCAGCAGAGCAAGCCCCGTCACCGTTTGACCTCACCACCACCTCCGCCACTCGTCGCTGAACCCATCCGCGACTTCACCTTCGCCGGAGACCCACCGGAGGAGCGCCGCCGCCAACGCCCGACCGTCACTGCCATTCCTCTGTTTCCCAATGAGCACGCACGCACAGGAGGTTTTTCAACCAATCCCGCGCTGCCACGTGGCAGTTTGCTATAGGGCACACACAGGAGTTGCTACAGTAACGCGTGAACTGTACAGGAGTTTTCTGTTGTTTTTGTTTTTCTTTCCAGATTTGTTCTCTAACTTCTTTTAGCTATATCTTTTAGTCTATATACTCAATTTAGGTAATTCTTTTTCCTATGCACTCACAAAAATCAGCACATTATCACAGCACCAACTTTGCACATGTTTGCACTGTTTAAATTTGAATTAGTTCAAATTTGAATTAAATCTTCTGGAGGCCGTAACTTTCAAACCGTTTATCGGAATCGAGTGATTCTTTTTGCGTTATGACCGTAATGCATTTAGGTGTTGTTAAGCTTCTGTTGTTGAGTTTTAGAAATGGTTTTCTTGCTATTGGTTTTGTTTTGGTTCTATTCATGTTCCGGTAATTGATTTGTTGAATTGTGTGAAACGTGTAGATTGTCCGGAGTGCGACGCGAGCTATTGTCAGGAGTGTGACTTTCTAAACTAGAACCAAGGCAAGTTACATGTTGATCATCCTTTACCTATTGTTTTCTATGCATGTAGTTATATCACACTATGAAAATATGCATGTATAGGAATACTATATTATTTTGCTATGCTGTTGAGCTATCTTCCCGTCTTTTGCAAATCATGGTAGTTGTAGTTTTCTATGCTTTGTAGACGGGGTGGTTCATGTATTCATTGAGCTTATGTGAGGATTATATATATAATGATTTGAGTAGTAACTCAGGAATTTAATTCACCTCTGGGCGGAAGTGGTATTGCTAGGGTGGTTTCAAGAACATCATGGTTTATACCCTCTGAATGTAAGTGGACGGCCGCCCAGGCTCAAAAAGATTAGACAGACTTAGTGACTAGTAGCTTCCATGTGCGACCACTGGCTAAATGGGCTCTGGCTTAGTTGATCGGTTGTGGAACCCTTACCCGGATGTGCCAACAGATGTAGATATAATAGTTGGGATGGGCCTCCTGTTGGGACTAGGGGACTGCTTCTGAAAGACTTCATCTCAATCTTCGGGTTGGGTCCAGTGGGTAAAGCGTGCAAAACTCTACAGAGTTTTAAAACTAATCATGATTAGCCGTGCCCCCGGTTATGGGAAAATTTGAGCCACTATGCCATTACAGTTGTTGGATGATCTTGACAGATGTGACACTTAATAATATTTGTGGGAAACTTAATAAAGGGTAGGTTGGAGTTGATTTTTCCAACTCAACCTTGTGTATTTAATTGTAGTAATAAAAGAACTAAATAAAAATTTGACTATTAGGTAGTTATTAGGATAAAATCAGCTTTCTGCAAAAATAAACCCTCAAGCCTTCCTTTGTTGTACTATGCATATACATGTAGGTCTGCTTTATTATTACTCCTGTGTAACTTGCCAATACATTCAAAGTATTGACCTATATGGCTGCAACGTCTCATGTTGCAAGATATTCAGACGAAGAGTAAGGTACCGTTAGGGTCCCGAGTCTGCACTCAGCATCGCCAGTGGGCTATGATGGGACTCATCGTTATTTTCTGCTACTTTTCCGCTGTTTGATTGAATAAAGCTAGCCAAGTGTTATGCAGATTGTTTTATTTTATATACTCTGGATCATACATTGTAATAAATGATGCACTTGCTATTCTGGTATTCATCTATACTGTGTGTGCTAGCGAGTTCGATCCAGGGACTAGCACGGTAAGCACAGAGACTCAAATCCTTCGAGGTTTGGTCGTTACATTCTGAGAGTATGGAACTGTGGCGCTCTCGATTCAATCATCCACTAATTATACACACGAACGTGCACGATCAAGATGAGAGACTCACGTGAAGATATCACAACACAACTCTATGACACAAAGGATAAACACGCATCTTTATATTACAAGCCATGGGCAATGAGGACCCAAATACATAAGTCATAAAGCAAATATTATTTGAGTACAGACATAGTTAGACAACTTTTGACTTAAGAAGGCTGAGAAAAACAACGCCACTAGGTCGAAAGGTGAGGCCTCCTGCCTGGGACCTCCGGACTACTCCTGGTCGTCGGTCTCCATGTAGTAGGCTCCGCCAGGGTAACCTGCATCCGCGGTGCTACCATCTATTGCAGCAATCGGGTCAAAGAAAAGGGGCAGCAAAGTAACCGTGAATACTCATCCAAAGTACTAGTAAGACTTACATCAGATCTACACTACATATGCGTCGGTATAAAAGAAATGGGGTGCTATCTGTGGACTAAAATATAGAATGCCAGGGTAAGGGGGGAAGTTCATCCTATCGAAGACTACGTCTTCTGGGAGCCACCATCTTGAAGCAGTAGAAGAGGGAAGCATGAATGGTAACAAGTATCGACGTATAGCAATAATCCTACCCGGAGATCCTCTCCTCGTGTCCCTATGAGAAAGCGATCTTCGGGTTGTATCTGTCACTTACCTGGGTGTATTTTAACAAGTATCCGATTTTAGTTGTAAGAGGTCGAAATACAACTCCAAGTCGTCATGTTACCGTGGGCACGTGTTGGTGTACTAAAGTAGGGGTACCTTAGTACCCCGAACTTGTGCACGGGAAGTAGTAGCATACCGCGGCAAGGCTTGCCAGGGGAGCGACAAGAGTCTCCACGGCCCTTTTTGGGCCGGACGAAGGCCAAGTGATCGAGCCTAGAAGACTAAGCCCCGGCAAGAGGAGCTTGCCGGGCCAAGGCGACAAGGCCCCGGCAAGAGGAGCTTGCCGGGACGACTAAGCCGAAGCACCAAGGCCCCGGCGGGAGGAGCTCGCTGGGACGACCAAGCCAAGGCACCCCAAGAGAAGCCCGCCGCGGCGCGCCGCGCGCCCCGGCAAGGCTTGACGAGCGGCAAGCTCTCAAGTGCGAAAGGCAACTACCGCGGCAAGCCACTTGTCGCGGCAAACCACCACCCCAGGCCTGCGCTCCAGCTCACCTGCCCACGCGTCGCTCTGGGGCTCCCCCGGAGGCACGTGGAGGGGCGCCGCGCAACCTGAGACGCGCGGTGGCATGCGACGTTGGCAGAGTCGCCCCCGTGGCAAGCGGAGGCGCCCCTAACGGTCCGCCTCGGCACTGTTCAGGCGATCCAGACGGGCATTTAATGCCTTTGTCCCCCGTCGTTAGAGTTAGGTGCGATAGCACTGTGCGACCCCTGCTCACACAGTTCCTTGCCATTTTTACCCTCACCTGCGTCGCTACCTGTGGGAAACCCCTTAGCATATAAAAGGAGGCCCATGCGCACGTAGAGGGGGATGGAGACCCCGGGGATCGAGACCCCGGGGATCGAACCCTAGAGAGGAGGAACAGAAAACCAGGAGGACGCTCAGTAGACCCTCGTCTACGTCCAGCTCCAACTTATTGTAGCTTCTTGCGCTCCAGAGCAAGAACTCCAATCAACCAGACATGCAGCAGTAGGGTTTTACGCATCCGTGCGGCCCGAAGCTGGGTAAAATCGTTGTGTGTGTGTGTCGCCTCGATCTGCTCTTTGTGCAACCTCCGCCCCCGCCGAACCGACAAGGGGCTCCGTCCCCATAGGTGCTCGTGGAGGCAGATTCCCCCGACATCTTTGGCGCGCCAGGTAGGGGGGGGGGGCGTCGAGGTTGTGCGAACCAGATTTGGCAACCACAGGCAAGCTCAGGTATGGCCAGGGACCTTTCCGCTCCAACCCGCGAGGAGGAGGCATTCCTCCTCACGGACCCGTGCACGGCCCTCCTCGAGTACCCACTCACGCTGAGTCCGGGCAAGAGCAGCTGCTCCTTGAGGAGGACCGCCTTCCGGCCGCTGAGCGAGTCTCTCGCCTCCAGCAAACTCTGCGCCGCTCCCGTAGCCGCAAAAGTTAGCGCAGGAAGTGGCGGGAAAGGCGACCTCGTTCTTCGGCGAGCCTAGGCCGCCAAGATCCAAACGAGTCGACGCCGACCGTGGGAGGAACCTTGCCCGCGCGGTGGTCGGAACCCGTTCTGTCGGCCATCCCCTCTGTCCAAGTCTTGCCGCAGTTGCATGTAATCCTTGGTACAGAGGCGGGCGCAGATCCCGAGCATAGCTTATGTGCCCCGCACATCTTGTCAATTTCGCGCCTCTCCGCTTGGCGCGTGCATCATTCGACACGATTGCGCAGCACTCGACTCCGGCAAGCGATGGCGGGCCACGAAGCCCCGAGCCTTCGTTATTCCCTTACCTCGAGTAGGGGGGATGACAGGATAGGCTGGGCGTCGCCCGAGGAAGCTGCGCCTTGCTGGACGGCAAACGACAGAGAAGCTAAGTCGCCAAAGTTTGTGCGATTAAGCTCCGTTTTATTGTTAAGTTATCTTCCTCGAACGACCGAGCTTCGTATGGGAAACCTGTGCGCGGAGGGGCCGGCTCGTGGCTGGTTGCACCCTTATTTCGTTTCGAGTCCACTCAACGACTTAAGTGTGCTACATCCCGAGTGGCGTCCTTACTTGTTTCGAGCTCGCTCGGCAGCTAGAGTGCGCCGCGACTGCAGTCGCCACACTTACCTCGCCCTGAGCCTGCTCAACATTTAAGTGAGTTGCGCCAGCCGCGGCAAGGTTTCTTGCCGGTGGAAGCCCCGTCAGCGGGTTGCCGATGTCCCGCACTCGGCACCCGTGGCAAGGCGGAGACTTTCGCCGACAAGTTCCCAGAAGCGTAGGGCGTGAACGTACGAAGCTCAAGGTCGAACGAGGGGGATAACAGCGCAATGAACTGCTTAAGATAAAAGTTATATTACAAAATGACTTGCCGCTGCCCTAACCAGCTGTTTCTATGGCATGCTCAGCAGCGACAAGGGAAGAAAATAAAGAGGTGGGCGGCCTAATCTGCGCGGTCGCCCTCGACCCGCCTGATCCCGGCCACCCTTTCCACAATAGGGGTGACGAGGGCCTTGATCTCCGTCAGGTCAGCGTCTTCCGGCAAGTGCCGGAGGACGTTGGTGAGCCTGATGGTGGGGTTGCGGAAGACGATCTTCACCAGCACCCTCTCGAGGGCCCCGGAGACAGCTTCCCGCGTCTACTCGGCCAGCTGCTCCGGGATCTTTTCCTGGAGATGCTGGAGCACCCCCACCAAGCCCTTGAAGAAGGAAGTGAGCTTGGCGCTCGGTGGGGCGTTCTCGCCGGAGGGGTACTCGTGGTCCTCCATCCCCAGCAGCTTCAGCTCCTGGTCGATGGTGGCGGCAATGTCGACGAGGCCTTCGGTCCACCGCTCCACCGTCTCCTGGAAGTCGTTCTGGGTAACGGCGGCACGCTTCAACAGCTCCTCGTTGCCAGCAACCTCCTTCCGCAAGGTCGCTTCCTGCTCCTTGGCGCTCTCCAGCGCCTTGGCCAGGGTGTCCAGCTTCAGCTCGAGGACAGCCTTGGAGTCCTTGGCGGCGTCGAGCTCCTGGATCTTCTCGGCGAAGCGGCCCTGCAGCTCCCCAAGGGTGTGAGCGCCCTTCTCGTGCTCCTGTTTGAGCGCAGCAAGCTCCTCGCCGCTCGCCTTGAGGTCGCTGGCGAGCTGCGCCACCCTCGTCTCCAGCTCCCCCTTGGCGACCTCGGCGGCCGCGGCAGCGTCCTGCGCTTCCCGCAGGGCCCGCCAAGCGACTGCTCGCGCGCGGCGACCTCCTCCTCGTGGCTGGCGAGGCTGGCCTTCTGCTGCACCAGTTTGCTTTCCCGCGCGGATAACCCTGCAGCGGCAAGCCTCTGCTGCTCTTCGGCCTCCGCCTTCTCGAGGATAAAGGCCGTCCGCGCCTCGTCGAGCAGCCTCCGCTCCTCCGCCAAAGACCGGAGGGACTCCTGGTTGAGCTCCCGGAGCTCCTCGGCACGCTTCTCCATGTCCGCGCTGGCCCTCGCGACGAGCGCCTCTTGGCGCTCCACCTTGGCCTGCCGGGCGCAGTAGAGCGACACAAGCTTCCGGAGCAGCCGCTCCTCCTCGGGCTCGCCGCTGCCGGTACTCGGCGCGTCGACCACTGTCAGCCCGACGGAGGCGAGCACTTCTCCGTCCAAGGCCTCCCCCTCAACCGGCGCCCTGGAGCTAGGATCCCAGGGGAGCCTGATGAAGACGCCATCGCCGGCCTGCAGGTAGGCACCTGCCGGGGGCTCCTCGGGGCCCGACGTGGTGGCAGCAGCGGGTTCGCCGGACGGCGGAGTGCTTGACGCCCCTGCCTCCCCGGGCCGTCGGCACGGTCGCCGGTCACCTCGCCGTCTGCCGCCGCGGCGGCCTTGGCGGCCTCGGCCTCCCCGCCGCCTGCGAGGTCGTCGGTGCCTTCCGCCTCCTCGATGACGACGACGTCGTCGGCGTCGCCACGCGCGCCCTCCCCCACGACGACCTCGGTCTCCATCGGGTCCGCGGTGGGCGGGTCTGATGGCCGGAAGAGGGGAGAAGAGTCAGCTGAACAGCCGACGAAGAAGCTCGTAAGGGAAGATAACCAGGGAAAGTCTTCCGTGCAGGGGGGCTTACCGGTGGTAGGGTCCATGGCCGCGGCCTCCACTGCCGGGGGATCGCTGGCCGCGTCCCTTGCTGGAGATCCCTCCCTTGCCGGAGAGGTCTTCCTTGCCGGGGGCTCCTCCCTTGCCAGGGAGGTCTCCCCTGCCGGGGGCTCCTCCCTTGCCGGAGATTTCTCCCTAGGCGGGGTGGTCGACGCGGACGGCGCGGCAGGAGTGCCCCCCAGGGTCGCCTGCTGGGGCTGCTCTACTCCTACCCAACGACAACAACAACAGCCACATGTCAACAGAGAGTAGGGAAGCTCACGTGCGCGCCAAACGGCAAGAGCTAGCCGTGCACTCACCCTGGAGGCTGCGCTGTGGGCTGCCCTGCGGACCCGCTGTCGATTCCGGCAAGGTCGCCTCCGGCACCTCCCCAGTTGCCGGGGGAGATTCGTCCTCAAGGACGACCAGCGGGACCTTGGCCCTCTTCGCCCTCCTCTGGGCCAGAATCCTGAAAAGGGAACGGTTTCGGGGGAGGATGAATGGGCTGCGAAACAAGACGAAGCAACAGAAATCAAGAAGATACAAGCTCTACCAGGAACTTACTCTCCGTCCTCCTCTTCGTCGTCGGAGCTGAGCGCGGAATAATCAAAAACCGGCTTGCTCCAGGCGCGAGGAGACAGGGGAGTGGGTTCCCGGGACCGCTTGGCGGGGGCGGTGGACGACCCCGCCCCCGTTGCCGCCGCGGAACGGGGAGCGGCAGGAGCAGAAGCCGTGGCCCGTGAGGACCCCGCTCCCGCTGCTTCGGAGGCGCGCGTCACCCGGGGCTGCGGTTGCTGGTCGGCCTGCCGCACCACCTCCCCGGCCCTGCGGAGACGCCTCCTCGGCTGGGCAGGGGGATCCGCCAGCGACGAGCTGCCCGGGAGCTGCGAGGAGGGCGCGTCAGCCTCCGGCAAGCCACTCGCGTCCTGGGCAGGCTCGCCCGCACCATCGTGCCCGGCTGGCTCCTCCGCGCCGGCGAGCTCCATTTGGTCGGCGAGGCTCTCCGCCTCCGCCGCGTCTCCCTCGGCCAGGGTGAAGCCAGACTCGCCCGCGGCCGCGGCGGCCGCCGCCTCCTCCATCCTGGAGGCAATGTAGGCCAGCTCCTCGGGGGTGGTGTCCTGCGTGAGGCCCCTCTTCTCGTCGGGGTCGACCGGCACCTCCACTAAGTTGTCAAAGAAGGCTTGCACGACGTCGTCCGCCGGCTCCTGCCAGGTCGCGTCGATCCCGTGCGAGTCGCACAGCGGCATCATCGCGAGGATGCGGCTGAGCGCCGAGTTGTTGCACAGGGGGACGACGCCCGGCGGCAACCTGAACCATTCTGGGTGCTCGGAGTCGTGCTTGAACAGCTCCTTCAACACTCCGTCGAGCTCCAGGATGGTGAAGTTGTAGTTGAGGCCCGAGCGCAGCCTCATGATGTCCGCCGCGTTTTGGAATTCCCAAGCCGGTTTCCCCCTCTCCTGCAGGGGGGCGATACGCCGGCGAAGGAAATCCGTGCCGACGGCGCCGACGGTGAGCCCGGCAAACCTGAGGCGCAGGATTCGGGTGGCGGCAATCTTCAGCTTGGCGTCGTCCGGGGCCAGGTCGCTCCAGTCGCGGCCGCGCACCACTGGAGTTTGGCGCACGGCGGTGAACGACGGTGGATTCTCCTCGACGATCAGGCACCACTCGGCCCTCCGCTCCTCCCATCTGCCACGGAGTTCCCCCTCCAAGTAGGCCTCTTTCTTGCCGGTCCTGGAGATCCAGGCGACTCCGCCGGACAGCGGCTCTCCTTTCTCCACCCGAGGAGTAAAGAAGTGCCGGAAGAGGGCTACGTTGGGGCGAACTCCGACAAAGTTCTCGCAAAGGTGTGCAAAAACCGCCATTGTCAGAACGGCGTTGGGGGTGAAGTCAAGGAGGTGGAGGTTGTAGGTGTGCATGATGTTGCAGAAGAACTCCGAAAAAGGCGGGCAGAGCCCGCAGAGGAAGAACACGGCGAAGAAAGGGTACCCGGTCGGGTACAGCTTCTGGGCGATGGCGGGAAGAACTCGCGTGCGCGGATGCGCTCGCGTCGCCGTCGACCAGAAGAGGAGGTATTCGTTCTTCAGCCTCAGCGCATCAAGCTGAGGGGGGAACGTCGCCGTCTCCTTCCGACTTCACGGCCTTCCCCTTCGCCTTGTCGCTCTTCGGGGCCATGGCAGAAACGGGGAGGGGGAGTTGTCGACGTGGGCGGCGCCGGGGGCTGCGAAGGCGATTCGCTGCTTTCTCTAGTGAGGAGGGAGTGGCGGAGATTTTCGAGGAACAGCAACCGACGGAATGGCGAGCTGCCCCTGTTCCCCTCCGCTTATAAAGGGGGGAAGGAGTGGGGGCGGACGTTCCGCCTTTCCAAATGAAGAGGTCGTGCCCGACGTGACGCATGCCTGCGGGCCTCAGCCCCGCGCACGCCACCCACGTCCCGCACGCCTCGCACGCCTCGCCCCCCACGACGCCGCGATAAGCGCGCGCCACTTGGGGAGGGCGCGACGAGCACGGAGTAAAGGAGCAGCACAACCCAGGCCACGCGTGCCCTTGCACTGTTAGGGCCTGGCCCAACAACGCTCGGCACCGTGTATGGCCCAGACCCGGGGGCTCCTATCGGTGTACTAAAGTAGGGGTACCTTAGTACCCCGAACTTGTGCACGGGCAGTAGTAGCATACCGCGGCAAGGCTTGCCAGGGGAGCGACAAGAGTCTCCACGGCCCTTTTTGGGCCGGACAAAGGCCAAGTGATCGAGCCTAGAAGACCAAGCCCCGGCAAGAGGAGCTTGCCGGGCCAAGCAGGCGAGGTCCGGCAAGAGGAGCTTGCCGGGCCAAGGCGACAAGGCCCCGGCAAGAGGAGCTTGCCGGGACGACTAAGCCGAAGCACCAAGGCCCCGGCGGGAGGAGCTCGCCGGGACGACCAAGCCAAGGCACCCCAAGAGAAGCCCGCCGCGGCAAGGCAACTACCGCGGCAAGCCACTTGCCGCGGCAAACCACCACCTCAGGCCTGCGCTCCATCTCACCTGCCCACGCGTCGCTCTGGGGCTCCCCCGGAGACACGTGGCGGGGCGCCGCGCAACCTGAGACGCGCGGTGGCATGCGACGTTGGCAGAGTCGCCCCCGTGGCAAGCGGAGGCGCCCCTAACGGTCCGCCTCGGCACTGTTCAGGCGATCCAGACGGGCATTTAATGCCTTTGTCCCCCGCCATCAGAGTTAGGTGCGATAGCACTGTGCGACCCCTGCTCGCACAGTTCCTTGCCATTTTTACCCTCACCTGCGTCGCTACCTGTGGGAAACCCCTTAGCATATAAAAGGAGGCCATGCGCACGTAGAGGGGGATCGAGACCCTGGGGATCGAGACCCCGGGGATCGAACCCTAGAGAGGAGGAACAGAAAACCAGGAGGACGCTCAGTAGACCCTCGCCTACGTCCAGCTCCAACTACTGTAGCTTCTTGCACTCCAGAGCAAGAACTCTAATCAACCAGACAAGCAACAGTAGGGTTTTACACATCCATGCGGCCCGAAGCTGGGTAAAATCATCGTGTGAGTGTGTCGCCTCGATCTGCTCTTTGTGCAACCTTTGCCCCCGCCGAACCGACAAGGGGCTCCGTCCCCATAGGTGCTCGTGGAGGCAGATTCCCCCGACAACATGACTATTCAAATACACTACAAGAAATATGTCAACTTGCGACCATCAATATTGGTCACTAAATGGTCATTGTTTTCCATTTGTGACCTATTTGTGACCGAAAATAGTTGGTCAAGAGCTGATCGTCTTCAATGAAACTTAACGACCTTTCTTCTAAATTGGTCGTAGACCTTTAAGACCAAAACAAAAGGTCGTAGGTTCTATGACCAATTGTTTTGGTCACTAGCAATCTGCCCACACCACGTCAGATCCAACATGGCAAGCTGACATGGCAAAATTGCGAACAAATGAAAAGGTCATGGATTAGAATAAGCCCGGTCCATTTCAGTCGTTTATATGGGCCGAGCCCAATAATTCAGCCCATTTAATGTTTTCTTTTTCTCTTTATTTTGCTTATCTACATAGGCCTGGCCTATTAATTTGGCCTTTTATTTCTGGGATGAAGCCTTTTACAAACTAGTTTTTTATATACTCAACTCTTTTTTGGGCCACAACCTTTTTACTCTACTTCTTGTTTGGGCCTTGGCCTTTTATTTTTGGGCTGCAACCTTTTATAGACTAGTTTTTTTAGTTAACTCTTTTTTTAGTCCCAAGCTATTTTAGTCCAATTCTTGTTTGGGCCTTGGCCTTTTTGCGGTCCAACTAAGTTGTGATCCAAACAATACTCAAATAATTCAGAAAATGCATAAATTCACAGGTTCACAGATTCATAGCTTTAGAAAATGCATAACTTCACATGTTCACAGGTTCAACTTACAGCTTCCAAAATGACCCACCACAAGTTCACAGGTTCTACGACAAGTTCACAACAAGTTCTACGACAAGTTCAACTTCACAGTTTCCAAAATGAGCCATCACATAGAGCTTCTACGACATCATGAGATGCTTTATCAAGTGGGCTAACTTCTCATCATGTTCTTGAGACTTCTTGCACAGCATCTCAAATTCCTTCTTGTGTGCAGCTTCAGCTTCTTCTGCCTTCACCTCGATTGCCGCCAATTCTTCTTGTGTCACTTCAGCTTGAAGCTCCGACCTCTCCAGCTTCTGCTCCAGATCACGCACATGAGTGGCCACATTAGCACTTGCTTTGTTGGAGTTGTTCCTAAATGACTGGAGCCCAACATTCCACAGGAATGTGCTTTGCTTGACTACGGTCTTGAGCACTTCGTCAACAATTTCAGCAGCAGGCTTTGGCTCTTCACCTTCTGGTACCGGCGCGTCCTTCCTTTTCTCCATCTCAAGTTGCCATATGGAGGAAAATGATAGACATTTGTAGAACATCTATTTCACATTTTGCATACTAGCAAGCAAGAGAAACCAAACAAGGATGCCACCAAAGCAGCACACAAAATGAATTACTTGAAGTAACGAAACCAGCACACAAAATCTATATGTACATATTTTACTCAAACTCAAACAGAAGAAGATGATGACTAATACCTGAAAGCATTATTTGAATCTGCGCTTAGATATTATGAATAATAGATTCATTATAGCAAGTGTACACACTTATGTGATCTGGAGACAAGCAATTGGAACAAGGCGATGATCATGCGACCCGAGTTTGTGCTTATGGCTTCATTAAGCCTAGAATGGTGGTTCTATATGAGATGGCTTCTCGAGTGAGCCAATCATCAAAGGCAACAACATTCAGATCAATTTTCATCATGTCATAAAAAATGCAACAAATAGCTACAACAAATTCTGATATCTTTGTTGAGAACTATACAACAAATTCGGATATCTTTGTTGAGATACCAAACCTATCTTAGGCTCTAGAAAACAACATCAAAGCATGGAACATACATCAGCATCAGCAAAGCATAAAACCTGAGGCTCTGAACTAGCTGGACAAAGCATGGAGTGACTTACTATAGCAATCTCAACTGGCTCCGAAAACCCGTGCTTCTTGCTGTTGTGGGTGGCCTTGAACAAGTCAATCGTAGACAGCTCCTCACCCTGACGTTCTTCTTTCTAAAATGTTTTTCAACGAAAATCAAGATGTTATTCAGCAAGAATCAGAAATGTTATTCAACGAGAATCAAACGGTAAGCTCTCTAGACAAAAGTTCTCACAGTGGCAAAAATGTGTGTTGTGTAGTGCCTGGAACCAGTTCTTTGTTGGTACACGATTTTTTTATTCATCTTGTTCACACATAGGTTTACTACAAAAATGCATATTGTTAGCATGATCTAGCACTAGCATATCATGTGCAGAACATAAACCAACAACTACATGTATACAAGATGCCATAGCAAGAAGATACAAACCTTGTGTCTTGGGGGTAGACCACATCTTCACCAGAGCTTGCCATTCACCGTCCGTCATATCTGGCACCGGAGAATTGATGTTGATTTTGTTTGCAGCGATGGTATCAAAATATTTCTTCTTGATCTGGTGGCGTCTGTTCTTTGAACTTTTCTGCAGAATATCTTTGCACGTGGTCTTAATGATCTCCGAGTTCGTGTTCATCTCAAAAATTTCCTACCAAGACAGCAAACAAGGTAGGGAGTGATCATACGCATGTGTAACAGAAAATAGATAGCACATTAGCTACGAAACAAGTAGCTTGCAACAAATTTTCCAATGTAGTTCTGCAATAGATTAGCGTTTTTTGTCTTCCTTGAAGTGAGGAAGTGTAAGTGCATCTAGTGCCACCCCTAGTTGGTTTTGGAGTATTGACGACAAACGTGGTTGAGGGATTAATGTGTTTGTAAGAATTACAGGATAACATAGGTAGAAGTCCCTCATTGACTCGGTTTACCTACCAGAGATGGCACCTAAAAATGTATGAAGACATTGAAGACAATGGTGGTTCCTGAAGACATCCACGTTGAAGATAATGACGTATCAAGACATTCACTTAAGTCAATGGAGTGCGAAGACGTAGTTTCTTTCGTAGTTTCATTTTCTCCTTCCCGAGTCATAGGAACTACCGAACTGTTAAGTGGGGTGCAAGTGAACAAAGTCAGAAGACTGACGTGATGCTCAACCTAAATCCTATGTCTTCGAGTGAAGACAACGAGAGTAAATCTTGTCCAGAGTTGGATGAGTCAACCTTGCTTGTAGCCCATGTCAAGCTGCCGCGTGTGTTTGAAATCCGACCGTTGGACACGTGTCGGTTCCTGAGTGACCCTGGGTCATTTCGGAAAAATCATGTCAGGTTGCCTCCTGGCTATAAATAGCCCACCCCCCTACACCATAAATTGGTGACTGCTCAGAGTTAGTGCACGACTTTTGTCATTTGAGAGCAACCCAGCTCCGAAGCCTTTGAGAGAGAGAGAAATCTTGCAAGGACAAAGCCCAAAATACCAAGAGCCAAAGAGTGTTAGGCATCACTGAAGTATTTCTGTCCGCGTGACCTGAAGACTTGTTACACTTGAGGACTGTGTATCCTCCAGCTAGTTAGGCGTCATGTTATGAGGATCCAAGAGTCATTGTGGATCGCCGGTCAATGGATTTTGTGAAGGTTTGGAAGTCTACCTTGAAGGCTTACCAGAGTGATTGGGCGAGGACTAAGTGTCCTTAGCTCAAGGGGAATAAGGTGAAGATGTGGTCTTCTGAGTTCAATATCAGCCTCCCTAACCAGACGTACATTTGTCACAGCAACTGGAACTGGTCTACCAAATCCTTGTCTTCACCAAGCAACTGGTTCTATCCCCTACCTCCTTTATATTTCAGTTTGTCTTCGTGAAGTCATTGCTTGTTTTTCTTATCTGTTTGTCTTCATTGTGCGAAGACCTTTAGCTATTTGGCTTCATACTTTCTTCCATTCTGATATACTCTACCTAGATGCTATTAGTCGTCGTGCTTTCATTGTACTGTCTAGTTGACTATGGCCTATCTAGTGTAGTTCATCTTTCACTGCATATCATATAGGTGTTGTCTGGTTGTCTGTCTTCAAAGATATTGCATCTTTCCAAGACTTTCATAAAAATCGCCTATGCACCCCCCTCTAGTCGATAAATAGAACTTTCAGGAAGAATCGGCAGATGGCTTCTTGCAATGAGTCCACACTCAGAAGCAAGCTTTGCAGCCTACAAAGGCTTCTTTGGACGCTTCATCCCTTCGACAATTTGGATTGGCACCTTGGTACCAAGCGACTTGGTGATCCTCTCTAGCCTTTTGCCCTTTCTATTTTTAGGCTTGGTAGTCATTACATCTGAAAATGGAATTGAAATCATAAATTAGAAGAGAAATTGACAAATTCAGGAATGGTTTTGCCAAACAGGTAAGCATACATGATCACTTCCATTTGGAAAATGCACTAGTAAAGAGAGCATTGCAAAGGTGAACTTGCCTGATTGAAGCACAAGCTATTGTTCTTCTTCACTGATGACAGCATTCTTGTCCACAGAAGGTGCAACAGGGCTGAGGTCTGTGTAACGCCCCAGATTCGTTGAGCTAGGTGTCCTCCAGTTATTCGTCGTCATCGCCATGTTATTTGCTTGCGTGCTGCATTTTGCCATGTCATCATCTGCATTGCATCCTCATGTTTTCAAAACTTGCATCTGGTCTTTTTCTCCGTTGTCCGTTTCGTCATCCGATACTCTCACACGCAACCGTTGCACCTCTCAGACCTTGTTTCGTGAGTGGCATAAAACTGTTCTTGGAATGGGATGAAAGTTGGCGTGCGGTCTTGTTATAGTGTAGGTAGACCGCCTGCCAAATTTCGTCGCATTCGGAGCCCGTGTGATGCCCCAACGGATAACATATAGCCGCAATATAGTTGGTTTATTCGTCGGATGTTTCGGTCTCTGAAACTGCCGTCGGGCCATGCTGCTTCTCTCTCTTCTCCACCCAAGGCCTCAAACAGAGCCCACTAACCCCTCCTAGGCCCAACCCCCCCGTCTCGATTGGATCCGTCGGATCGCGATCGGATGCTCCGAAACGCTCCAAAGCCCCCTAACCTAGCCTATCTGCTATATACGGAGACCCCCTTGTCCATTTTGGGCAGCCTAACCCCTCCACCTACCTCTAGCCAAACCATCATCCTCGGAATCCGCGCCATACCTCCCCTTCGCCGCCACTTGCCACCGGCCAAGCGGCTAGCCGCCGCCACGCCGCCGCCTTGCAGCCAACCAGGGGCTGCCACGTCGCCTCCCCGCCGCCAGGGTCCCACCTCAACCGCGCCAGGCCCGCGAGGCCCATCCGCGGCCCGCCCTGGGCCGGATCTGGGCCCGAGCCGCGTGCCCGCCGCCCACGCTGCTCCTTCCCGAGCCCCCGCTCGATCTGGACTAGCAGGTCCCGAGCGCTCCCTCGTCCCCCGCCGCCGCCTCTCGCCGAAGCCCTGCCGCCGACGACCACCTCCGTCCCGGCCCGTGTGATGAGGACATCAATACCATTGTTACACCCACAACCCCTGCTGCTATACATACTGAACCAATTACTAGAGCTCGCGCATGCCAATTGACTTATCAGGTACTTTCGTTTCTTGGTAATGATTCTAATGTTCATGAGAATATGGTGTTGCCTAAATTGGATACATTTGTTTTGCTTACAAATGAAGGGCCTAGCTTGGAGAAGGATGATCATTGGAGCAAGAACAAGCATGGAGTTGCTGGCATGCGCAAGGGAGACAATAACAGAGTTTCAAGTGATGATTTCAAGACTTTGAAGCCACCATAATGAGTGCATGAAGCCTTGGACGAAATATACAAGATGCCACTTCATAATTTTCGTCCATAGGCTATTCTAGGTGGTGCGTCACCTACTTTCTGGGCCAGGCCCATGTAATTTCGAAATACTTCAATATAGGCTGTTTTTAGAGTCCGTATGTGTGGGGAAACAAGAGTTAGGGTGGGTTTCGGACCCCTCCTCCAAGGGCCACGAAATTACCCCCTCTTCCTCCATATATACAGCCCCTAGGGCATCGTTTATACTTTGGGTTTTGTTTAGATTAAAATTTCGCAATAGCTGCAACTTCGCGTACTTCGTTTGTGTTCAACGACCATACCAAGGCGTCACAGAACCCCACCTTGATCAATAAAGCTTTTCTCTTATATTCGCAATATCCAGATTGCAATCTTAGTTTCTTGCTTGTTCTTCGTTTGCCTGCAGGAAACAGACCTTCGTGGTCAGGTTGACCGTGCTCTGGCGTGGTCAATAACCTCTCGGAGTTGGTTTAGCGATTGCTAAGGCACGACGTCCTTGCACGTTCGTAGTCGGATCGTCAAAGTCGACTTCCCCCAAAACGATAGCCACCATCTCATCGAAAGACGGGACACCTTTGCCTCTATCACCGTGCCTCGCGTCTTGCTCCTCCCTCTTCCTTCTCCCCTTCTCCTTCCACTCTCTCATGCCTCATCTCTCTCTGCCCGTGGACAGGAGCTTCTCCCATTGGCCATGGAGCCCGCAACCCCAAGCTCGTCGTTCGTTGTCGTGCGCCGCCGGATCCTCGACCCCGACTGCCGGATCCGGTTGCCCCGCGCCCGATCTACCCATTCCCGGCCGCCCCGAGCCCCGCCGGAGTCCCTGCTCGCCGCCCGCTGCCATTCCTCTTCTTCAACCCCCGATGTGGACCACCCCCGTCAAGGTCCTGAAATTTGCATATTATCGTGCTCTGTTCGTCATGCCATAACTTCATGTGTGCTGCTCCATTTTGTGCGTGTAATATGTCAAAATGTTCATCCTGAGATGCCCTTAATTTTATTCCATTGTGACATGCTTGTTTGAGTACACCTTGACGTCCTAACCATCATTGCAAGAGTGCTATATAATGTTAACTGCTGAAACTTGTTACAACTTGGTGATTTGTCTTTTTCGTTGCATTTTGTGTGTGCATCCTATGAGCATTATGTCTACATGTTTGTGAAACATCTTCATGCCATATTTACAGTGATTCCATCCATGTATTTGTTTATGCCTTGTGGTGAGTGCATCAAGCTCATGAAGTGGGCTAGTTGCTGTTAATGTTCTGTCCATGCTGAAACCGTTATATCATGTTGCTATCTTTGCTTGATGCTACCAATTAATCTATGCATAATCTGAAGATGTTCACTAAGGATGTTTTGTTATAAATGTCATGCTATATCCATCCATGGACTTGGTTGCATTTATAGCCTGTTGTAGCTTGTTGTAAACATGCTCTAAATTTGCTAAATAATGTTGCTGTCAGCCTGTTATCATTAAGTTCAGTTTTGTCATGTGTTTTGCTAGTGTTCCATGCACACTATGAACATGATATTGCCATGCTTAGCTTCATAAACATGTCATCTTGCTGTAGGTATGCTTGTCTTGTCATGGAATTCTTTGTGATGAGTGATTTGAGCTCACAAAGATGTCTTCATAATTCTGTTTATGCCATGCTCAGTTTTTGCTGCCAACTCTGAATCTGTATTTGGAACTTGCTATGTTTACATGGGTGCCATGTCCTTTTGAGATGTTCTAGTGATTTCTGGAGATATCTCAGTGTTCATGTTTTGTCATGCTTTACCTATACATCATGTTCATGCCTTTTGTTTTCATATTGAGGTGTTGTAGCATCTTGTTTTGATGCTTGTAAGTTGCCTAGTTGCTGTTTTGGGCAGTTTGTCCTTTAAACTTGTATTGTGTGTATGTGTTGAACCGTCGCTCCGTTTTGAGTGTGCTCTATATGAAACTTGCTTATTTTTGCATGTAGCTTCTTGTTACCTTATTGCATCCGTGTTTTGAGGGTGTTTGCTTGATGTTTGAATGCATTTTGCATCAATGCCATGTTTAACTTGTTTTGCTCATATCTTCTAGGCATAGCTCCGAATTAAGTGAACTTTATATGTAACTTTACTAGAATTTCGTGTAGATCATCTTGGTGCATCTTAACTTGCTGTTTAACAACTTGAACATAAGTTTTATTCAGATCTGGGTCATTTTCGAAATTTGCATATGGGGATTTACCAGAATTGCAATATGTTGTTTCCGGCCTCATTTAAACTTGCTTTGATGTGTTGCTCTTGTATGCATCATATCTTGTCATGAGTAGCTTCATGTAGCCTTGTCATGCATCATACTTGGTTGAGCATCATGCCTTGTTCATGTGTGGGGTGTTTACCATGTTTTTTGTGCTTCTTCTTGATAGTTCCCGTTTCGTTGCGATCGTGAGGATTCGTTTGTCTGCGCTTGGTTCGTCTTCGTGGCTTCATCTTCTTCATGGACTCGTTCTTCTTCCTAGCGGGATTTCAGGCAAGATGACCGTCACCTTGGATCTCACTACTATCATTTCTATGCTAGTTGCTACGTTCTATCGCTATGCCGTGTTACCTACCACTTGCTTATCAAGCCTCCCAAATTGCCATGAACCTCTAACCTTTGTCACCCTTCCTAGCAAACCGTTGTTTGGCTATGTTACGCTTTTGCTCAGCCCCTCTTCTAGCGTTGCTAGTTGCAGGTGAAGATGAAAATTGCTCCATGTTGGATTATGTTTATGTTGGGTTATCACAATATATCTTATATTATAAATGCATCTATATACTTGGTAAAGGGTGGAAGGCTCGGCCTTATGCCTGGTGTTTTGTTCCACTCTTGCCGCCCTAGTTTCCGTCATATTGGTATTATGTTCTCGGATTTTGCGTCCCTAACACGGTTGGGTGTTATGGGAACCCCTTGACAGTTCACCTTGAATAGAACTCCTCCATTAAGGCCCAACATTGGTTTTACCATTTTCCTACCACCTATACCTTTCCCTTGGGAGTAATTAACCCGAGGGTCATCTTTATTTTAGCCCCCCCCCGGGCCAATGCTTCTCTAAGTGTTGGCCCGAAACGAGCAGACTGCGGGGCCACCTCGGGGAAACTTGAGGGCTGGTTTGCTGCGACCGACACACCGATGGCTGGCCTCACCGACTCACTCATCGCCTCCTTCGTCGTGTTGTGCATCTCCGACACGTCTGTGGCCGATGAGTACCCCAGCGACTCACGTGTCCCGCTTGGCAACGACATCTCTACCTGGGTGATGGATCTCTACATTCGGGCGAACGTGCTCACCACCGACTCCGGCTCCACTTCATCCAGTGCCGCGAAGAAGGCCGTCGCTGCCAGGGCCGCTGGGGAGCGCGCCAGCGTCCTCGACCCGCTGTGCACCATGATGCAGAACCTCAGCATCCCCATCGCCACCGAGGTCAATGCCACCACCGCTCCAGAGGCCCTGGCTCAGCTCGAGGAGGGCCGCAAGTGCCTGCTGGACGAGGCCGTGACGCTCGCTGTTATGCAGCGCCGGCTGGAGTCTGCCCAGCGGGAGTGCGATGCCGCGTACAGCTTCACACCGGCCCCTGCTGAGCCCGGCCGGGTTGCCGAGGTGCGGAACCGCGGCGGTACCATCGGTCGCGCACTGGGTGTGATCCCGCCCGTCTACGACACCTCCGTCAAGAATATGCGTGCCGCGCAGGCGGCCTCTATCGGCATGGAGCATCTGCAGGGTGAGGGGCTGCAAGAGTGCATGTGGCGCATGAACGAGCTCCTCAGCGCTGCGAACAGGCAGCAAGATTGCCTCGACCATCCCGCAGGATCCGTCTCGCGCCGCACCGAAGACCCCAAACAGTAGAACACGACATCCTCACGACCCCCCAGCGAAGCTCATTCCGGCTGAACCCAAACCCGGCGCAACCACGCCCCAACGACTTGCGACGGCTTGGGCGACGAGCCGGCTCTGGAAGACCGGCGCGGGCAAGATCTCCCCCTTGTAATCCAGCCACCGCGCCCATCCGGCTTTGGTCGAACCGGCTCCCCGCGGCCCGGTCGCGAGCCGGCTAGGCCCGCACGCCATAGACGACACCCACGCTCGATATCACCTCGATCAGCTTGCCCTCTCCTTTGAGCTGAAGGAAGACAATGCAATCAGGCCGGCTTGCTTCGGCCCATGCATCCGGGATGAGCCCTTCCACAAAGGGTTCACGCTGCCACATGACACCCCCAAGTACAATGACACCGTCAAGCCGGAGGACCGGCTCATCGACTACACCACCGCCATCGGCATCGCGGGTGGCAATCGCTGCCTTGTCATGTGCTACGCTCCGCTCATGTTCCAGGGTTCGGCCCGCACGTGGATGAACGTGTGGGTTGACTTCGAGCAGGCCTTTGTGTGCAAGTTCACCGGCACCTACAAGCGTCCCGGCCGACCCAATCAGCTCGCCGTGTGCGTGCGCCATGTGCGTGCAAGGGTTGGCTGAAACCTGCCGCGAGTACCTCGCATGCTGGACCGAGCTCCGGAACAGCTGCGAGGGCGTCCATGAGGTCCAAGCCATTCAGTATTTCATGAGCGGCTCCCGGGATGGCACCCTCCTCAAGCACAAGCTCCTGCGCTCCGAGCCAACCACCATGGGTGCGCTCATGGTCATCGCGGACAAGTACGCCAACGCCGACTCCGCCATGAAGATCTAGGTGGTGCTGGATGAAGCCGGCACCACCTCCCAAGCCGGCTGGTGAGAGCAGCCGCCAGCAGAACAACCAGCTAAACAACAAGCGCAAGGTCGACCAACAGGCCCCATGCTACGACAACCGCCTCGTCGCGGCCGCCGAGCAGGCGTTCATGGCCGAGCCGGCCGGCAAGCACCGACAAACTGGCAAGACGACATGGCAACCCGCCATGAGTTTCGAAGAGATGCTCGACGCCCCCTGCAAGCACCACAATGACACAAGGCCCACGCACACGCTCCGACAATGCGCCATCTGTTGGGAAATGTAGCATGCAATTTCAAAAATTTCCTACGCTCATGAAAGATCTATCTAGGAGATGCATAGCAACAAGAGAGGAAGAGTGTGTCCACGTACCCTCGTAGAACAAAAGCGGAAGCGTTTGTTAATGAGGTTGATGTAGTCGAACTTCTTCTCGTTTCGACCAATCAAGCACCGAACGTACGACACCTCCCAGTTCTGCACACGTTCAGCTCGATGACGTCCCTCATACTCTTAATCCAGCAAAGTGTTGAGGGAGTAGTTGAGTTCCGTCAGCACGACGACGTTGTGACGGTGATGGTGAAGTGATCCGCGCAGGGCTTCGCCTAAGTAATATGAAGATATGACCGGAGGCGTAAACTGTGGAGGGGGCGCCGCACACGGCTAACAATTGTTGTTGTGTGTTCTAGCGGTTCCCCCCTCATATATATATATAGGTTGGACGGGAGAGAGGCAGCCAAGGGGGCGCCCCAAGTAGGAGGAATCCTACTTGGGCGCCTCCCAATTCGGCCTCCCCCCTTACCATATCCACTGGAGGGGGGAGGAAAGAGGATGGAGGAGGGAAGGAAGGGTGAGGCCGAATCCCTCCCCTCCCTTCTCTCTTCTCACCTTTCCTTTCCCTCGGGTGTGGCCCATATGGGGTGCGCAGCAGCCCTGCTGGCTGCTGCATTTCCCCTCTTGGCCAATTAGGCCCATATAGTTTGTGGGGGATGCCCGAAACCCCTTCCGGTGACCCGATATGTACCCGGTACAACCGGAACACTTCGGGTGCCCGAATACTATCGTCCTATATATGAATCTTTACCTCCCGACCATTTAGAGACTACTCGTTATGTATATGATCTCATTCGGGACTCCGAACAAAATTCGGTCACCAAATCACATAACTCATATAATACAAAATCTTCATCGAACGTTAAGCGTGCGGACCCTACGGGTTCGAGAACTATGTAGACATGCCGGAGACACCTCTCCGGCCAATAACCAACAACGGAAACTGGATGCTCATATTGGTTCCTACATATTCTACGAAGATCTTTATTGGTCGTACCGTAATGACTACATACGTTATTCCCTTTGTCATCGGTATGTTACTTGCCTGAGATTTGATCGTCCGTATCTTCATACCTAGTTCAATCTCGTTACCGGCAAGTCTCTTTACTCGTTCCGTAATACATCATCCCATAACTAACTCATTAGTCACATTGCTTGCAAGGCTTATTATGATGTGTATTACCGAGAGGGCCCAAAGATACCTCTCCAATACTCGCAGTGAAAAATCATAATCTTGATCTAGCCAACCCAACAAACACCTTCGGAGATACCTGTAGAGCATCTTTATAATCACCCAGTTACGTTGTGACGTTTGATAGCACACAAGGCATTCCTCCGGTATCCAGGAGTTGCATAATATCATAGTCAAAGGAATATGTATTTGACATGAAGAAATCAATAGCAATAAAACTGAATGATCAATATGCTAAGCTAACGGATGGTCTTGTCCATCACATCATTCTCCTAATGATGTGATCCCGTTCATGAAATGACAACACATGTCTATGGTTAGGAAACTTAACCATCTTTGATTAATGAGCTAGTCTAGTAGAGGCTTACTAGGGACATGGTGTTTTGTCTATGTATCCACACATGTATCAAGTCAACGGTTAATACAATTCTAGCATGAATAATAAACATTTATCATGACATAAGGAAATATAAAATAACAAATTTATTATTGCCTCTAGGGCAAATTTCCTTCAGTCTCCCACTTGCACTAGAGTCAATAATCTAGTTCACATCGTCATGTGATTTAACACCAATAGTTCACATCTTTATGTGATTAATACCTATTCAAATCGCCATGTGAGTAACACCCAAAGGGTTTACTAGAGTCAATAATCTAGTTCACATCGTTATGTTATTAACATCCAAAGCATACTATGTTGTGATCTGTCGGATTACGGGTTCCGGCAAACCCTTGAGGTTCGAACACTGGGGTGTGCACGAATATCTCTCTCTCTCTCTAGCTCGCGCTTGCAACAATCTCAAGGCCTAACTCACCGAGCCCAAAGAACAAGTGACACAAGCGTTTATACTAGTTCGGGCCATCGTTGTGGTGTGATACCCTACTCCAGTGTGGTGTGGTGGATTGCCTTGTAGGCTGAGGACGAACAAGTACAAGGGAAGAACAACCTCCTGAGGAGAGGTGCTCTTGATCTCGGGGAGCTTATGAGCTAGCCTTGGTGGAATGGATCCGGTCCAAGTTCTGATCCCCACTGTGGTGCTGGCTAGTCCTATTTATAGAGGCCCGGGTCCTCTTCCCAAATATTAGGTGGGAAGGGATCTCACAACGGCAAATTTGAAGGGGGACAACTAGTACAAGTTATCTTGACAAAAGGTGGTCTTCACCTACCAAAGACTCTGGTGGTGACGCCATCGTGGGCTCCGTGATGACCTCTGTCCTGCCGTCCTGCTGGTCTCGGTCTCGTTGCACCAATATGGAAACCTTAGCTTGATGCCTAGGGACTCATCGCCCGCGCTTACCCCTTTAGCACCAAAGAGGTAACCAGTACACTGCGCCCGCTGGCGCCTGCCTGGCCTTGGTCGTCATGGCTCACGTCACACGAACCTCGCGACATGCCCCTTGCATAGATATCTCCGCTCCTCGGGAGCCAGCCTAGGGAGGCCGCCCCCTGAGGAGGTCTTGCGTCGTCCGCCTCGCGAGGCTTTGCCCCTCGGGAGGGTCTTGAGTGGTTGTTGATGAAGATGGGCCGTACCAGGCCGCTGGTGGGGCACACCCTGGGCTGCAGGCAGGCAAGCCAGGGTACCCCCATTCCCAGAACACCGAAAGTAGCCCCCGGGCCCAAGGCGCGCTCAGACATGGCTTCGAGGCAAAGCCAAAGGTCAAGTGCGGAGCACCACGGGCCCCAATAGCCTCAGGCCTTGATTGACGCATGGCAATCGACAGGACGTGGGTGTCTCCACTTCCCCATGCTGCCTCGGCAACTGCCCGACTGACAAAAAGGCTGGCGCGTGTTGTGCTGCCTTCATTGCTTCTTTTCGTCTTGCTCCAGATCCCCTTTCTCCTTCTCACCCCAAGAGACCTCCAACCTGCTAGGAATTCTCCCTAAGATCGCATCTGATGGCGCCCGACAAGGCCAAGGCCTCGCGCACCTCGCCCGCGTGGTACGAGCCAGCCTTGAGCGCACCCACCGTCTCAGAAGAGATGCTCGCCGCCGCGCAGCCGATGACGGTGGGTGACGACGACAAGGGGAGAGTAGCGGTTCTGCGGGCCGGCTCCGCCAACCCTGAGGCTCCGGGTAGCACCTTTCATCCCTTCTTTCTGAGAAACATGTTCGCGGGGCTGGTTCCTCCCTTTTCCAATTTCTTCTACGCCGTGCTCAGCTACTACGGCCTCCATGCTCTTCACCTCCATCCCAACTTCGTCCTTCTTCTATCAATTTTGTCTTCTATTGCGAGGCATTTGCGGGGGTGATGCCATCCGTGGCGCTGCTAGGCCATTTCTTCTACCTTCGGATCAAGGATGACCACTCCTCAGGGTGCGCCAATTTCATCGCAGCCAATGGGACCAACGCAATCTGAAAGGCCGGGAAGAAGGCCGAGGGCTTCAGGAACAAATGGGTCCTTATGGATGCCAAGTGCTCCTACCCTCGGTTGTCACTGCCGACCGGGATGCCTTCTTCTGACGAGAGTTGGCTCAGCACGAAACTCATTGACCCCCGGGCGAAACATGTGCTAGAGAAGATGGCCGTTGACCTGAAGCCGAATGACCCGAGGGCGCAGAAGCTGACGGGGTCCATGATTGTCAAGGAGTTTCTGGCGCAGCGCCTGACCCCACTTCACCCGTATTCGCGCCCCCTGTGGAAGCTCGAGGACAAGGGGGACGACCTCCGCCTGCGCCCTGAACCTCTGTCCGACGAGGAGCTGGGCGCAGCCCTACAACTCCTGGTGGGAGAGGACCAGGGATTTCCGCTGGACTCACATCTCCTGTTGTACCGCCGCGCTGACAGGGCAGAGGTTGTTGCTGCCATGCCCGTCTTCAATGCAAACGGGCCCATGCCGCCGGTGTCCTCCGAGGCCGCGGTGGTGACGACTCCGGTGGTGGTGTCCTCCGATGACTCCGCCAGGGGGGAGGAGCAAGACTCAGAGGCCACACCGGAGGGGACTGGAAAGACCTCCCCCCCACGCATGGCCGATCTCCTTCGAGCCTTTCCCGACGACGACGATGTCGACGCCCACCTGGTGAGGGAGGCTCTGCCCCCTCCTCGGGTCACCACGAGGTCCAAGGTCATCCCCTCGAAGAAGTCACCGACTGGGGTCCCGACGAAGAGCAGGTTGGCGCTGGTCTCCCGGGGCGATGCTCCTGCCCTGACGCCGCCTGGTGCCGCCGCCTGGCCGGCTGCCGCGGCCTCATGTGCTTCGAGGGCTCGCGCGCCGGCGCCCAATGCTGTGAGCCCCTGAGCTCCAGGCACGGGACTATGCCGCCGTAGACCAGTAAGCACTCTGCCCTGTCCTTTTTCTTGCTCCTGCCTCTGTTGCTTCGTCCTGATGTTCTCCTCATGCATTGTCAGGTCAGCGCAGTCGGCGAAGAAGAAGAGAGAGGGGGTGGCTGCATCCTCGAGAGCCCAGCAGCCTGGCCCGACCGCAACCCCTCTGGCGCAGAAGGGCGGTGAAGGCGCCCACACTTCTCCTGCTCGGTCGTCCTCGCGAGGCCCAATGGACCCCCTAAGGAGAAGGCGACCTCGTCGGCCGAGCCGGCTCCGAAGGTGCAAATCCTCAGCTCGCCCGCCGATGCTGCCAAGGTTCAGGAGCCCTCGGTTTCTCTTCCTGCCGTTGTTGGTTCGCAGGTCCTGGCGACGGTGCAGCCTCCTCCTCTGGCCGCGCCGCTAGCCCACGATCCTTCCGCTTCGCCCGATGCCCAGGAGGAGGCTTTTTCCATGCTGACGTGGCTTCGGGACAACCTTCAAGGCACCGACCGTCACCTGGTGGCAGGGCGCCTGGAGCTGATCTCGGGTTGGCTGCACTCCGACGTGTCCATTGGGGCGGCATTGGGGCAGCTTCCGAGGAGGACAAGCGAGCCGCCGACCAAGCCGCGGTCGCCCACGAGGTGGCGCTGAAGGCTGACGAAGCTGCCATGGAGCGCTGCCGGTTGATGGAGGCCGAGCTGGAGACCATGCGCAACGAGTGTGTGAATGAGGCTCACAGTCGTAAGGTGGAGGAGGAGAAGATGAAGGCCCGAGAAGACGCCATCATCGATCATGACGCCAAGTTGGAGCAGCTGGCGAGGGCGCAGGTTGAAGAGCACAGCCGTCTGGAGAAGCTGGAGCGGAAGGTGTGGGTAGAGAAGACATAGCTCATACCTCAGCAGGGCCTTCCGAATTTCTTCCGCGATTTCCTTCCTGTTTGCTTGATTTTCTACGTCGACAGGGCCCGACCCCGCGCATACCTCAGCCTCTGTTGGGCTGTCCGAATCACCAGGATGGGACCAAGGGGTGAGTGGTTACGTGGCCAGTTAGGCTCCTGAGTCGCGATGCCCTGGAGTCCCTCTTGACGATCAAACAGACCTTCATACCTTTTCCTTCGCCGAGGCTCCGCTCGGGAGGGACGCGTGACGACCAGGTCTGAGGGACCTGGCAGGGTGGCGCATGCTCGGGCGTGACCCGAGCGCAGCCCCCGTACCTAACCCCCTCACGCGACTCTCCCGAGGGGAGGTGTTGCGACGAGGCTGGACACTGAGCCGAGAGGCTCCCTAAGGTTGGCACGGCCATGGGGCCGCCCTCAGTTGTTTATCACCAGCACGGAGCGTAGCGCTCCCACACTTGCATGGGCATATCCACTCCTCGACCGTGTCGACTGCCAGCGTGGAGCATGGTGCTTCCACTAGTGCGTGGGTGAGGGCTCCTTCTGAGTGGAGCCCCCGGGGCGTGTACAACCCCGCCTGACACGTGGCTTGCACAACAGGGCTAGACGAGGTGTGTCTGGGAACTCGTGAGCCAGCGCGGGACTCACGAGGCCGTACCTCAAGGCGGGTTGCGCCTGGTCTTGATTTTTGATACTTCCAGTGGTCCTGCGAGATGGCTAGGCAACCTGCGCCAGACGAGTCTCTTGAGGTGATCACATGAGAAGGCCAGACACCAACGCCCCCAAGAGGTGACGTGAACGGGGCCGTCCCACCAGACAGAGCTCAGTCGTTGGATTTATCGACGCTGCGGGGACGGACCCGAGCACAAACGTCGTGCCTAGCCTACTCATGCGAAGAATCATAAAGAAAGACAACCAGCGCGGCTCCTTTGGTAACGAGGGTGGTCGCGGATGGGGCATCGAAGTACCGGATAAGCAGGTAACAATCATAGAAAGACTCAAGCAAAGAGGCAGGTTAGCTTAGATAGATGCAAGAGCGATACATGACACTAGGACGGACCCGAGCGGCCTGGGGAAGATGCAGTCCGAGGGGCACTCCCAGCAGAGTAAGCTAAAGATGCAAAAGGATACACATCACAGGGACAGACCTATGCGACTTGGGGATAATGCTGCCCGAGGGGCACCCCCAACTAAATGAACTAGAAAGAGTCACCTGATACCGTAGCCGGATCGACGTTCGAGTAGCCGAGGATGCATGCCGAAGAGTTGTTCCTCATGAGCTACCAGGGTCTTGAGGCTTGGGAGGCTCCGTGGGTCCAGGACGGCGTGATGTCTGGCCTCCTGAGCTGCCAGGATGCTCCGCAGATGGTGTTGCAAGGTGACAGCCATGTTCGGCAAGCCGAATGGCATGCGAACGTAGCTGTGAGTCTAGAAACGTCCCTGAGATGCGGCCCTATTAAGCCCTGAAATGTCGACGCAGACGCGCAGCCCGCCGTCCTCGCTAGGATGGGGAGCTGCGCCGGGTGGTGGGCGGCGGTCGCCGCGTATGGTCCTTGGTTCTTGAAGCTCCTGGATCGCCTTGGTGATGAACTCCCGAGCACTTGGCACTCCATGCCTCGTGCCCTCACGTGGTGCCCGAGCGCCTCCCTCATGACGTTGGCTAGGTCTGAGGCCCTGCAGAAGAGAGCCCTCGAGCCCATCCTAAGGAGGGCGCCAGGCGCGCCTTCCTATGCAAGGGAGGGAGGCCCCCCGGCAGCGGGCGCAGATCCTGAGGTGGCGCCACTGGAAACGCCGCTCTCATGAGGGCCTGGGTTGAACAGCTGCTTCTTCTTCTTGGGGATGGCCTCCGGAGGGTACAGGATGTCTTCGTTGTCGGGGTTTTCGACTGCAGCAGCCTGGTAGACGCGCTCGAGGGAGCACACCGCATCTCTTTCTTCACATGGAACTGTGATGATGCCGCTGTTCCCAGGCATCCTGAAGACGTTGTAGCCATGGTGGGTCACTGCCATAAACTTGTCCAAGGCTGCATATCCAAGGATGGCATTGTACGGCAGGTGGATGTGGGCGAAATCGAAGTCAATGAGATCGATGCGGTAGTTGTCACGCTGGCCGAAGGTGACAGGGAGGCGGACCTGCCCTATCGGGGTGGTGGAGCCGTCGGTCACTCCTGAGAAGGGCTTCGTAGGCTGCAGCTGATCGTATGGCACTCTAAGGCTATAAATGTCTCGACGGATAGGACATATAGCCCTGCGCCACCGTCGATGAGGGTCTTGGTGACTTGGACATTGCTGATGACGGCTGAGCAGAGCATGGGGAGGGCGCCAACTGCTGCCGCGCACTTGAGCTAGTCTGATGAGCTGAAGGTGATGGTACACTTGGACCACCTGAGCGAGCGCGTGGCTTCGAGCCTGGGAAGGGCCGCGTTCACCTCTCGAGCAAACTGCTTGAAGATACACTGAGAGGCTGGGGCTTGTGCACCACCCAAGATGCAGGCGATGGCACGAGGCTCTTGGAAGCCCCCAGCCCCCTCGTCCCAGTGATGGTTATCGTTCCTCCTTGGCGATGGCGGCAGCAGAGGGATCCTAGCGTTGCCCTGAGGGCGGTCCTCATGAGGCTAGTCTCTCCAGGCGCCCTCACGAGGCTGGTCCTGCCAGTGGTCCTCACAAGGCCGGTCACGCCATTCCTAGCGAGGGCCACAGTCGTCCCAGCGTCCCCCACTTCGTCCTCCTCCTCGGCCTTAGCCCCGATCGTTGCGCTCGGGGCATCGACCGAAGCGTCCATCACGAATGGTCCTGTCCTCCTGATAGTCGTTAGTGTTGTGGCTGTAAACGTTGTGGAAGGCGCAATATGGGCGGTTGGCCTTGGACTACTCGAGGTGGTCGCGGCCACGGTTCATCTCTGGCTCTGCCGCGAGCACGGCAGCCCCCTTGCGCTTCAGATCCTTGATCTTGGCCTTCTTGTCCTGCTGGTCGATAGCTAGGAGCTCGAGGAGGGAAAGGCGCCCCTCCTCAGCTCTCGCACACTTGGTCGCCATGTTAAACATTTCCAGGGCCGTGCATAGCTCCTCGTGGATGGCGAGCTCCTCCTTCATCTGGATGTCGCGAACACCATCGGAGAACGCGGAGATGATTGGTTTGTCCGTCACCTTGGGGATCTTGAGGCGGACGCTATTGAAGCAATGGATGTACTTCTGTAGGCTTTCCCCTGGCTGCTACTTTATGCGCCGCAAGTCACCCGCGACCGGCGGGCGGTAGCGAGTGCCCTGGAAGTTGGCGACGAAGTGCTCGTGCATCTCGCCCCAGGAGGAGATCGATCCCGCAGGCAGGTTCAGGAGCCACGAGCGCGCGCCATCCTTGGGGGCCATAGGGAACCAATTCGCCATGACCTTCTCGTCGCTGTTGGCCACCTCGATGCTTAGATCATAGAGCTGTAGGAACTCTGCGGGGTCGGGCGTGCTGCCGTAGCGTGGGGGCAGGTCCGGCTTGAACTTGTCGGGCCAGGCGACACTACGCAGCTCAGGAGTGAAGGCACGGCAACCTGTTGTGGTCACCGGAGCCCGTCGCGGAGGCGGAGCCTGGTCTTGATACCCACGCGCCGCCGAGGCAGGCGGCGTGTGGTCTTGGCACTGGGAGCGCAGGAGCGTTTTCTTGCGGCCATGGGACATCTTGGCAGCTTCCTTCTTCATGCACGGGCGCCTGGTGTGTCGGGTCATGCCACGGGACCGCGCATCTTGGTGCGAGGGCAGCGTCTTGATGCGGAGGTGGTGGAGGCGCTCTGATGTCTACTACACAACCTTCTTCCTATAGACGTTGTTGGGCCTCCAAGTGTAAAGGTTTGCGGCGGCGGAACTCCCGATCTAGGTTATGTTCTGGAGGTTTGGGTATTTATAGGAATTTTTGGCATCGGGAACAAGTCAGGGGGGTCTCTAAGTCGTCCACGAGATAGGGGGCGCGCCCAGGGGGTAGGGCGCGCCCCCACCCTCGTGGACGGCTCGGGACTCTTCTAGCCCAACTCTTTTACTCCGGGGGTTTCTTTTGGTTCATAAAAAATCATCAAAAATTGGCACGTCAATTGGACTCCTTTTGGTATTCCTTTTCTGTAAAACTCAAAAACAAGTGAAAAAACAGAAACTGGCCACGGGCTCTAGGTTAATAGGTTAGTCCCAAGAATCATATAAAATAGCATATAAATGCATATAAAATATCCTAGATGGATAATGTAATAGCATGGAACAATAAAAAATTATAGATACGTTGGAGACGTATCCGCATCCCCAAGCTTAATTCCTACTCGTCCTTGAGTAGGTAAATAATAAAAACATATTTTTTGATGTGGAATGCTACCTAACATATTTATCAATGTAATCTTCTTTATTATGACAAGAATATTCAGATCCATAAGATTCAAAACAAAATTTTAATATCGACATGAAAACAATAATACTTCAAGCATACTAACAAAGCAATCATGTCTTCTCAAAATAACATGGCCAAAGCAAGCTATCCCTACAAAATCATATAGTCTGGCTATGCTCTATCTTCATCACACAAAATATTTAAATCTTGCACAACCCCGATGACAAGCCAAACAATTGTTTCATACTTTTGATGTTCTCAAACCTTTTCAATCTTCACGCAATACATGAGCGTGAGCCATGGACATAGCACTATAGGTGGAATAGAATGGTGGTTGTGGAGAAGACAAAAAGGAGAAGATAGTCTCACATCAACTAGGCGTATTAACGGACTATGGAGATGCCCATCAATAGATATCAATGTGAGTGAGTATGGATTGCCATGCAACGGATGCACTAGAGCTATAAGTATATGAAAGCTCGAAAAGAAACTAAGTGGGTGTGCATCCAACTCGCCTGCTCACGAAGACCTTGGGCATTTGAGGAAGCCCATCATTGGAATATACAAGCCGAGTTCTATAATGAAAAATTCCCACTAGTATATGAACGCGACAACATAGGAGACTCTCTATCATGAAGATCATGGTGCTACTTTGAAGCAAAAGTGTGGTAAAAGGATAGTAGCCTTGTCCCTTCTCTCTTTTTCTCTTTTTTTTTATTTTTATCTTTTTTTGTTTTTTGGGCCTTCTCCTTTTTTTATGGCCTTTTTTCGTCCGGAGTCTCATCCCGACTTTGGTGGAATCATAGTCTCCATCATTATTTCCTCACTGGGACAATGCTCTAATAATGATGATCATCACACTTTTATTTACTTACAACTCAAGAATTACAACTCAATACTTAGAAAAAATATGACTCTATGTGAATGCCTCCAGCGGTGTACCGGGATGTGCAATGAATCAAGAGTGACATGTTTGAAAATCATGAATGATGGCTTTGCCACAAATACAATGTCAACTACATGATCATGCAAAGCAATATGACAATGATGGATTGTGTCATAATAAATGGAACGGTGGAAAGTTGCATGGCAATATATCTCGGAATGGCTATGGAAATGCCATAAAAGGTAGGTATGGTGGCTGTTTTGAGGAAGGTATGTGGTGGGTGTCTGATACGGCGAAAGTTGCGCAGTATTAGAGAGGCTAGCAATGGTTGAAGGGTGACAGTGCGTGTAATCCATGGACTCAACATTAGTTATAAAGAACTCACATACTTATTGAAATAATCTATTAGTTATCGAAATAAAGTACTACACGCATGCTCCTAGGGGGATAGATTGGTAGGAAAAGACCATCGCTCGTCCCCGACCACCACTCATAAGGAAGACAATCAATAAATAAATCATGCTCCAACTTCATCACATAACGGTTCACCATATGTGCATGCTACTGGAATCACTAACTTTAACACAAGTATCTCTCAAATTCACAACTACTCAACTAGCATGACTCTAATATCACCATCTTCATATCTCAAAACAATCATAAGGAATCAAACTTCTCATAGTATTCAATGCACTTTATATGAAAGTTTTTATTATATCCCTCTTGGATGCCCATCATATTAGGACAAAATTCATAACCAAAGCAAATTACTATGCTGTTTAAGACTCAAAATAATATAAGCGAAGCATGAGAGTTCATCTATTTCTTCAAAATATAACCACCGCCGTGCTCTAAAAAGGATATAAGTGAAGCACTGGAGCCAATGACAAACTACAACAAAAGATATAAGTGAAGATCAATGATTAGTCGAATAATTGTACAACTATGTGAAGACTCTCTAACATTTACGAATTTAAGATCTTGGGATATTATTCAAACAGCAAGCAAAACAAAATAAAATAAAATTATGCTCCAAGCAAAACACATATCATGCGGTGAATAAAAATATTGCTCCAAGTAAAGTTAGCGATGAACGAAGACGAAAGAGGGGATGCCATAAGGGGCATCCCCAAGCTTAGGCTCTTGGTTGTCCTTGAATATTACCTTGGTATGCCTTGGTCATCCCCAAGCTTAGGCTCTTGCCACTCCTTATTCCATAGTCCATCAAATCTTTACGCAAAACTTGAAAACTTCACAACACAAAACTTAACAGAAAACTCATAAGCTCAGTTAGTATAAGAAAATAAATAACCACTAAGGTACTGTTGTGAACTCATTCTAAATTCATATTGGTGTAATATCTACTGTATTCCAACTTCTCTATGGTTCATACCGTCCAATACTACTCATAGATTCATCAAAATAAGCAAACAATACATAGAAAATAGAATCTGTCAAAAACAGAACAGTCTGTAGAAATCTCTATCATTCGAATATTCTGTAACTACAAAAATTCTGAAATACATTGGTGGACGTGAGGAATTTGTCTATTAATCTTCTGCAAAAAGAATCGACTCAAAATCACTCTTCTTTAAAAAAATGACAGCTATTCTCGTGAGCACAAAGTTTCTGTTTTTTACAGCAAGTTCACATAAACTTCACCCAAGCCTTCCCAAAGGTTCTACTTGGAACGAACTCTAATTAAAACATAAAACCACATATAACCAGTGGCTAGATGAATTATTTATTACTAAACATGAGCAAAAGGCAAATAACAAAAATAAAATAAAAATTGGGTTGCCTCCCAACAAGCGCTAACGTTTAACGCCCCTAGCTAGGAATGATGATTTCAATGATGCTCACATAATGTAGCAACCCGACCTCAGATGGTCATGTCTCTGTGCTTCAGTGTCATCCCTGGATCGGTAATGCTGACACACACAGTACTCGAAGGATTTATAACAGAGTAGCAATTACACACTTATTACATCTAATGTCTCAAGAGAGAACTTATTACAATAATATGGCTTAAGGCCATCTAATACGATAACATCGGAAGGCTTGGAAGATAAAGCGAGTCCATCAACTCCAACAGCATAGCTGAGTTGCACGACAACGACCTAACGAACCTTACTCCTCGTCTGAAAAGTCTGCAACATAATACGTTGCAGCCCGAAAACGGGTCAGCACATGGAATATGCTGTCAATATAACACAGTAGAGCAAGAACAGAATAATGCTATTACTACAAGCATATTTGGCAGGTGGAAAGCTCTATGGCTATAGTTTTTGCAAAAAGCCAATTTTCCCTAGAACATAGGAATAGATTTTAATTTAACTATCATGGTGGTTGAACAACATTGAGAAGGTTCCTCCAACTCAATCCCAATTAAAGTGATTAACAACCCAATAGTATTAATTAAACATGATGAGATACATATGATAACCCAAGTACTAGATACTCAAGAATTGTCCCTAACCGGGGACATGACTAACCATGATTAGATTGTACACTCTGCAGATGTTTGCGCACCTTTGGCCTTTCCTTTGCCCATCTTCTCTTTTATCTCGGCAATCTCTTTGTCATCCTTCTGAGTTTCCTGTACCTTGTCCAGCAATGTCGACTGGACCTCCATGGTTGTGAACAAGTCCTCCCAAGTTCGGGGTTAGGCGAGGCTTCTGCTGAGCTCCTGAGTTATACTTCCCTTGTCCATACTTTCTCTTGCAGCTCTCAATCTGTTGTTGCTTCCCTTCAATCATAAGAGCCTTATCTACCAACTCCTGGTAGTTGTTGAAGGTTGCTACCATCAACTGCATGCTCATCTCATAATTCAGCCCTCCCATAAACTTCTCCTGCTTCGCGGCATCTGTGGCCACATCATCAGGGGCATAGCATGATAACTTGCTAAAATCATCAACGTACTGAGCCATAGTACGGTTCCCCTGGCATAGGTTGCGTAACTCCCGCTTCTTCATCTGCATAGCTCCGGTTGAGACGTGGGCTGTGCGGAAGGCTTGCTGAAACTGGTCCCAAGTGATATTGGCTACAGGGAAAGCGGTCATGTAATTTTCCCACCATGAGGTTGTTGGTCCATCCAATTGATGTGCGGCAAAGCGCACCTTCTCAGCATCTGTGCAACCTGTGGTCAAGGTTGTCAGAATCGCGATTTTGAATCGGATCGGAGATCTGATCGTAGAATCGTAAATCGTAGAATCTTCACTACCAGGATCGTAGAAACGTAGATTTTATGAACTAAAATCGTAGAATCAGATGGGTAAGTTTGGATCGTAAAGTCGTCGAATCGTATAACAGGATCGCGATTCTAACAACCTTGCCTGCGGTGGTCAACTCCCTTCCAATACGGTGTAGCCAATCATCAACAACTATTGGCTCGGTGCTACTGGAAAACACCGGCGGCTGTAACCTTAGAAAACGGGCTAAGCTGTCCACTGGCGGCGGGTTGTTGTTGTTGTTGTTGTTGTTGTTGTTGTTGTTGTTGTTGTTGTTGTTGTTGTTGTTGTTGTTGTTGTTGTTGTTGTTGTTGTTGTTGTTGTTGCTACCCTGGTTCTGAACTAGCAATTGCATCAAGGCATTTTGCTGCTGGATCAACTGGGTGAGCTCCGGCGGGAAAGCAAAACCAGTGTCATGTCTCGGAGGCATCTGATGGGTTTAGAGGGAAGAGATTAGAATAGAAGAATGGGGTATAATGAGAAGGCACTACCCATATGCACATGAGACAAACACAAACATTTCACTCAATCAATCAAGCAAGGGCATACAACGGGCTAGAACTATCGCAAAAGTGCTCAACTACTACTAAATACATGGGGGAATACTACTAGTATATGGTGGTCATCTAAAAATTTTGATCGGTGGAAGACTCCATGATGTCTGCTCCAGCTTCGTCTTCAAAGTCAACATCACTAGGATCGGAATCGGTGTCATCGATGATGATGTAGTTGCCCGGGCAAGTGGGATTGTCGTCTTCTTCTCCCGGTGTTGGTCCTCCCATGAATACTCCGATCTTCTTTATCAGGTCGTCATTCTTCTCCAGTAGGGTCTTGATTTCCTCCTCATATCCATCATGGGTAAACTTGAGTTCTTCCTCCAGTTCGATGATCCTAGTCTTTGCCTTCTTCAAGTCCATCATGTTCGTGCACATCTGGTTTTCCTGACGTCGAATGTGCTGGTTTAACTCTTGGATGAAAGCTGCAATGGATCTATCCTTCCTGGTGCTGATTACTTCCCATTGCTCGTCTCGGCGCCCACATATTTGGTAGATAGTGTCCTTAAGTTCCCTGTTGTAGACTTCTCCAATGCGTCCCATGGTAATGTGGGCTGCCATGCTATTGCCTAGACTCCAGGTGGGTGCTTCGAAAGAAAATTTTATGGGTTTAGAAGTTGGCGAGAACGTCCTTCCTGGAACTTGTACTTGAACCATCCAGCGCTCCTCTTCAGGTAAAGTGGCGTTGTACGTCCCGGTGAAGCTTGGTATTCCAATGTTCAAATATCTAGTGACTTCCTTCAAGTGGCGTCCAAAAGGTGTGTCTTCATCCGGTTGTGCAAACTTGTTCTTCATCTCCGTCATCCTAAAGAGTAGAAAATGAAGAGGAGTCATAAATGAGTAGAGAAGTGTGACCTAGGGTTTATCTTAGTGGTCGTGTCCTACACTCAGCGTGTGCTCTGATACCATCTTGTAGCGACCCGACCTCAGATGGTCAAGTCTCTGTGCTTCAGTGTCATCCCTGGATTGGTAATGCTGACACACACAGTACTCGAAGGATTTATAACAGAGTAGCAATCACACACTTATTACATCGAATGTCTCAAGAGAGAACTTATTACAATAATATGGCTTAAGGCCATCTAATACGATAACATCGGAAGGCTTGGAAGATAAAGCGAGTCCATCAACTCCAACGGCATAGCTGAGCTGCACGGCAACGACCTAACGAACCTTACTCCTCGTCTGAAAAGTCTGCAACATAATACGTTGCAGCCCGAAAACGGGTTAGCACATGGAATATGCTGGCAATATAACACAGTAGAGCAAGAACAGAATAATTCTATCACTACATGCATATTTGGCTTGTGGAAAGCTCTATGGCTATAGTTTTTGTGAAAAGCCAATTTTTCCCTACAACATAGGAATAGATTTTAATTTAACTATCATGGTGGTTGAACAACATTGAGAAGGTTCCTCCAACTCAATCCCAATTAAAGTGATTAACAACCCAACAGTATTAATTAAACATGATGCGATACATGTGATAACCCAAGTACTAGATACTCAAGAATTGTCCATAACCGGGGACACGACTAACCATGATTAGATTGTACACTCTGCCGAGGTTTGCGCACTTTTTCCCACAAGACTCGATCGCCTCCATTGGATTTCTCGCACTACATGGTGTTTGAGAAACGGATGACCGAGACACAGTCTTTCAGAAACATTAACTCTCTACTCCGGACAGACCATACCAAACCTACATCCCTCTACCTGCTGATCTGCCTCTTCCAGAGCTTCACGTAACTTACTCAACTATGCTAGAGCCCATAATAGCTTGTGGTTGACACGGAAGTTTCTAGCATGAATCATCTCAGTTCCCTTTGAGCCTGGGTGGCGGTCCATAGGAAAATCACACGGAACCCCTAGATTTCCAAAAAAATACAGGCAACACTGGGTACTCCAGGTGCCTCAATCCACACATATGTTAATTTAAGTTGTCACCTTAAGTTGAACCATTAATTAACAACTCACATCTGTCATGGATTTCACTCAAACCCAAACCACGTCTACGAGCATAGCATGGCAATATAAGTAAGCGTAGAAGTAACTCCCAAGGGTTTGAATATAACAGGGCAATAGGTTCTACCTCATCAACTACTTCCCATCCCACATGTTAATGACATCCTAATCATGCAATGTTTGAGGATTGGAACTAATGCATAAAAACTGGGTATGAAAAGAGTATGATCAATGTGTTACTTGCCTTGCTGACGATCCGCGAATCCTTGAGACTCGTAGTAACATGCTTCGCACTCCGGAAACTCTATCGCAAGCAAACAATAGCATACATAAGTAACAAGCAATGATGCACAAGAAAAACTCAAATAAGAGAGGTTGACCAGAAAGTTCAACTTAAGAACTCCGGTTCGCAAAAAGAATCGAATCAAACGGAGCCATGAAACTCAAACGCCGAAAGAAAGAAGCTTTGTTTACTAATCTGAACCTAGGTCAAATTTTAGAGTAACAAAAACTTATTTGAATTGGTTAAACGGAAAGAGGGTTTCGAGACGAAACTCTAGGCGCTTGAATCGCCTCATTCTGATAAACGAGCGAAAAGATAAACAGAAGCTAAGACCGGATCAGAAATCGCGATCAAAAAAATCACAGAATAAATCTGGTAAAAAGAAAACTGACGAACAGACTAACGAACGAGCGTTCGTTAGCTGTAACTAACGGGCGAAAACCATTCATTAAAAAAACGTACAGACGAACGTCCGGTAACTAGAAGAACCGAGAAAAACCGGTGAACGAAAAAAAACGGATCTAGGGTTTCTAAAAAAACCGAACGGTTTTATAAAAAAATCAGCGGCTCGGATTCCAGCGCGGTACCTCCGGTGAGAGGCTCCGGTGAGGCGGGGTTGGGCGGCGGGGCGGCGGCTCGTGGGGCGGCGGGGCTCGGCGGCGGCGGCAAGCGGCCGCGGGCGACGGGGGCGACGGCTGCGGCGGCGGTGGTGTTGTGGTGGTGGATCGGGGCGGTATGGTATATAAAGAGGGGGGCGACTTGGAGGAGGGGTCAAGGCGCGACGGAGAGGAGTCCGGCTCGAACTCCAAGTCCGGGTAGGCGGCAGCGCTGGCGGGCGCGTGCGGAGGCGGCGGCGGCGCCGGCCGGCCTGGCTCGGCTGGGCCTTAGGCGCAATCGGGCGCGGGAAAGTTTTTTTTTAATAATTTTGCCAACCGAAAATAAATCCTATAAAATTAAATAAAAATCTAAAAATACCAAAACAAATTTTCACTGTCTAAATAAAATATTTAGAATGAGATGAACATTTTCTTCGCCCTAAAATGCAACTTTGAAAACGTGCAATTTTTCTAATGCAAATAAAATGCGAATAAAATCAAATAAAATCAAATAAATGATTTTAACATTTTTCCTCCAATATTTTAATTATTTTGGAGAAGTCATATTATCTCCTCTCATTTATTTTAATATGAAATATTTTTCGAAGAGAAAAATAATTAAAATCAAAATCCTCATTTCATTATTTGATAAAAATCAAATATGAAAAACCGGGAAAATCCCCAACTCTCTTCATGGGTCCTTGAGTTGCTTAGGATTTCGAGGATTTGCGGAACGGAAAAGCAATAAAATATGATATGCATGAATGATCTATGTATGACATTCCAAATTGAAAGTTTGGGTTGTTACACATAAAAGATAAGAATTGAAACATAAAGAGAGCATCATGAAGAATATGACTAGCACATTTAAGTCTAACCCACTTCCTATGCATAGGGATTTTGTGAGCAAACAACTTATGGGAACAATAATCAACTAGCATAGGAAGGCAAACAAGCATAACTTTAAAACTTTAAGCACATAGAGAGGAAACTTGATATTATTGCAATTCCTACAAGCATATGTTCCTCCCTCATAATAATTTTCAATAGCATCATTAATGAATTCAACCATATAACCAACACATAAAGAATTCTTTTCATGATCTACTAGCATAGAAAATTTACTACTCTCCACATAAGCAGAATTCTTCTCATTCGGAATAGTGGGAGTATCATAAGAAACTCGAATACTATAAATTGTTTCCACATTAAAAGAGTAATGTTTAGAAAAAGGGTAATCATAATCATGACAAGTTTTAATATAATCATCACTACTTTTTACAGCATGAGTATCGTCACAATAATCATCATAAGTAGCAACTTTTTTCTCATCATAATCAATTGAAACCTCTTCCAAGATAGTGGAATCATTACTAAATAAAGTCATGAACTCTCCAAATCCACTTTTATAATTGTCACAATAAGATTCAACACCCTCCAAAATAGTGCGATCATTACTTCCTAAAGTTGACACTCTTCCAAACCCACTTTCATCAATATAATCATCATAAGTAGGAGGCATGCTATCATCATAATAAATTTGCATATCAAAACTTGGGGGATTAAACATATTATCTTCATTAAACATAGTATCCGCAAACTTGGTACAAACATTAATTCCAGCAAATAAATTCTCAAACTTGTAATTCTAATCAAACATAGCATCCCCAAGCTTGGGCCTTTTCATATCATAAGCATAATCACTCTCATCATTAATAGTATGGATAGCACCAATAGTATAGCAATTATCATCATCACAATGAGTAATAGGAGTAACATCATTTGTGAGAGATACCTTTTTACCTTTGCTTCTCTGTCTTTTCTTTTTCTTCTTCACATCATGTGTGGGTTTAATCCTCTTTTTGGAGCTCCTTATTAATGAGATTTGTTGAATAGAAAGCTCCTCCTCGTTACCTGATTCATCATAAGAAATAATAGGAGTATATTGGGAATTCTCTTCCCTTTAATTAGTATTCTCTTCATCTTATATTTGTTTTCTTGTCTTTATGTAATTGGCAATATAATGATTTTCAATGCAATTCACCGCACAATACATATAAATTTCCTCTAGATCAAAATCAAGAACTTTATCAAGGACAAATTCTGGCATATCCTTAGATATACGTTTCATTTCTTCATAACCCACAAGCAAACTAAGTTCATTATGATGCACAAGGGAAATCAAGTCATCACAATTTTTGGACACGATACGATCATGAAACAATTTGCATTGGACATTTAAATAACCACGTTCATTGCAAAGTTCACAAGGATGACTAAGAAAACTTAAATTTTCAGCACAAACATCTATCCTTTCTTGCAACAATTTGGTTTCTAAGTACTTATGCCTCTTGCGAAATCTATCTTCCCTATTTGGTTTGTACTTGCAAACTCTATGCACTCCACAAAAATTGACATGCTTATAAGAGACATTTTCATCATGACTAGTCCAATCATCAATAGTATTATGGATATTCAAAGAGTTTGTACTAACAACATTGCAATAATGCTCATCATTCAAAGATTTAGTGCCAAACATTCTAATGCATTCTTCTTCTAGCACTTTAGCACAATTATCGAAATCCTTATTTTCATGAAAGAAATTAAAAAGTGGAAGAATATGAGCACCCTCAATTCAATTTTTTTTGTAATTTTCTTTTATAAATTAAACTAGTGATAAAACAAGAAACTAAAAGATTCGATTGCAAGATCTAAAGATATACCTTCAAGCACTCACCTCCCCAGCAACGATGCCAGAAATTGCTTGATGTCTACTACACAACCTTCTTCTTGTAGACGTTGTTGGGCCTCCAAGTGCAGAGGTTTGCGGCGGCGGAACTCCCGATCTAGGTTATGTTCTGGAGGTTTGGGTATTTATAGGAATTTTTGGCGTCGGGAACAAGTCAGGGGGGTCTCCGAGTCGTCCACGAGATAGGGGTGCGCCCCGGGGGGTAGGGCACGCCCCCACCCTCGTGGACGGCTCGGGACTCTTCTGGCCCAACTCTTTTACTCCAGGGGCTTCTTTTGGTCCATAAGAAATCATCAAAAATGGCACGTCAATTGGACTCCGTTTTGATAGAGGCGAGGGTGTCCCGATCTTTCAACGAGATGATAACTATCAATTTGGTGGAGACAACTTTGACGATCCGACTACAAATGTGCACGACGTTGCGCCTTAGCAATCGCTAAACCAACTCCGAGAGGTTATTGACCACGCCGCAGCACAATCAACCTGACCACGAAGGTCTATCCCTGCAAGCAATCGAAGAACAAGCAAGAATATGATAATGCAATCTGAATATTGCGAATATAAATGAAGTATTGATAAAGGTGGGGATCCGACAGCGGTCTTGGTCTGGTCGTTGGACACAAACGAAGTACACAAAGTTGCAATGGCTAACTTTTAACTAGACAAATCCCCAGCAAAAAGCTACTAGATGGATCTACTTATATAGGAGCAAGGGGTGGCGGCCAAGGAGGTGGGAGGACGTCCTATGGCATCCTAAAACCAATCCTAGGTCGTACAAGGCTCATGGGCCCAAGTGGAGGTGATGCAACACCTTTGGACTTGTTGTTTGACTCAGGTTCTGCTGCAGCGTCAGATTGTTTCGTCCACATCTCAATTCTCCGGACGAATTTAAAGGTGATTCCAATTGGAGTGGAAAGAGGAAGAAATCTACTTTCCAACAAAAAAGAATCACCCAATTCGGAGTCCGTATAAAAAAGTTCTTGCCGTTTTGAGTCAGTCATGTCTGTGTAGTCCGAATCTGAATCCAGAACATGAGAGACTTGGACTCTATCTTCTCTTCGCCCAAAAGTGACATGAAGGGACTTTTTGAACAACACCTAAACTTCTCTTTTTTCCCTTATCTTCGTATGTGGATTGTACAAATGTCCCATACACCTGCAATTAGACAAAACACAAAAGTGTGTGAAGTTGATAGAGGCGTGGTGTCCCGATCTTTCGATGAGATGATAACTATCGATTTGGTGAAGATGACTTTGACGATCCGACTACAAACGTGCACGACGTTGTGCCTTAGCAATCGCTAAACCAACTTCGAGAGGTTATTGACCACGCCGGAGCACAGTCAACCTGACCACGAAGGTCTATTCCTGCAAGCAATCGAAGAACAAGCAAGAATATGATAAAAGCAATCTGAATATTGCGAGTATATATGAAGTATTGATAATGGTGGGAATCCGTAAGCGGTCTTGGTCTGGTCGTTGGACACAAACGAAGTACACGAAGTTGCAATGGCTAACTTTTAACTAAACAAATCCCAAGGAAAAAGCTACTAGATGGATCTACTTATATAGGAGCAAGGGGTGGCGGCCAAGGAGGTGGGAGGACGTCCCAAGGCAGCCTAGAACTAACCCTAGGTCGTACAAGGCCAATGGGCCCAAGTGGAGGTGGTGCAACACCTTTGGACTTGTTGTTTGATTCGGATTCTGCTGCAGCGTCAGATTGTTTCGTCCATATCTCAATGCTCCGGACGAATATAAAGGTGATTCCAATTGGAGTGGAAAGAGGACGAAATCTAGTTTCCAAAAAATAAAGAATCACCCAATTCGGAGTCCGTATGAAAAAGTTCTTGCCGTTTTGAGTCAGGTATGTCTGTGCAGTCCGAATCTGAATCCAGAACGTGAGAGACTTGGCCTCTATCTTCTCTTGGACCAAAAGTGACGTGAAAGAACTTTTTGAACAGGAAGTAAACATCTCTTTCTCCCTTATCTTCATATGTGTGTTGTACAAATGTCCCATACACCTGCAATTAGACAAAACACAAAAGTGTGTGAAGTATTTTTGTTCTGGATAACAAAAATAGATTATTGAATAGTTTGCACTAGAAATCACCTGACAAATATGCATGTATGCAATATTTTTGGTCGTATCCAAGGTAGTCATGTCCTCATCATCCTCCCCTTCTTGAAAACAAAGCCGTCCTCGGCGTTGCTTAATCTGAAATGTGGCTAACAAAAAAGACAATGTGTACATGTTGTATATGTATATGTCATCCATTTTTACTTTCCTTAGTTTTTGCACATATGGCACATGTATACATGAGTAACCTTCATAATTCATAAAATCTAAAGCCAAAATATTATCACAAGAAGTAGAAGGCATGAAAATATTGCAACTCAGTTTGCACATATAAGCGAAGCTCTTATTCATTTTAAAAGGTTGACAATGTTCATCATTAAACCATCCCAACATTGGTGAATAAACCCAACTTGCGTCAAATTTACATGCTACAACATGCTTAAATAAGCAAACATGCAATAAGTCATTGGACACAGAATCATCATCAAGATTAGAGGTCATATCAAAATGATTAAACATTGGTTCTTTTGCATCAACAATTAATTCAATGGGTGCACTCAAAATTGTTGGTATTTCAGTTGTTTGATCACATGACGCATTCATGACAGTATCAAGATTCTCTAAAATAGGTGTTGTGCTCAAATCACCAGGTAACTGAACACATGATGCATTTAAGTTAACTAGGGATGCATCATTCTCATGTGAAGTTATATCATCAATATCTTTACTGTTACCTTGTCGCAAAGACGTAGCTGATGTAGGTACGGACGTTGACAATGCACCATACTCTTGAGATGATGTCGCGCTCACAATCCGAGGTGGGGCTGCTCTAGTAGGTGCAACTGTGGAGGAACCAACCGGCGGCGGTGAGCACGAACTGGAATAGTAGTCGTTGTAGTCACCCAATGCATCCTCCTGCATCTGTCTCTCAAAGGTACAAGCACGAACATACATACCAGTAATGCAACGGGGAATATACTGAAATCTTGCCTGAATATCATGGTTCAAACCACCAAAAAATCTATTCATTGTATCATCCTTAGATTCTTCTATGTCACAATGATGCATATAAGATTTGAACTCTTGGTAGTAAGCATGAACAGTGTTGTTGCCTTGTTTAAATTGTTCAAATTTGCGAAGCAATTCACGACGATAGTAAGGAGGGAAAAAATGTTGTCTCATTACATCTTTCAAATCTTTCCAAGTTCTGGGTTGGTTATAAATGTTTTTCTTACAATGCACATTCCACCAAACAGAAGCAAAACCAGTAAATGCTCTAGTGGCAGCTCGTACTCGCTCAAGTTCAGAAAAGTCATGGTGACTAAAAACTTGTTCAACTTCAAGATCCCAAGCTAGATAAATAGCAGGATTAAATCTACCCTCAAATGACGATAAAGAGATAACCTGACCATGTGCTTGTGTGTGTTGTCCCAACTCTTGTGATGGTGATGTTGTGTCCGTCGTCCAAGAACTTCTGTCTCCGGAACCTGTCATGAATAGTAGAAAAACAAGAAACAAAATCCGAGAATAATGTTCCTATGAACTACTAGGATGTGGTGGTAAAACGCTCACAGTATAGCAAATATCAAAGTCTTACAAGTTCTTACCATGCAGCAGGTGGTGACCGGCAACCAGCGGTGTCAAATAACTCCGAAGATTGAGTAAAGCGATTGCCAGGTGAGCGTATGTATACACGGTGTAGAAATATGTGGAGCTTGGAAGGCCAATATATGGTAGCAAAATATCAGCAATAATCAATTCAGAGATGCAATGTTGAATAAACGCTCACCGACGGTACTGTGCTGGTCCTAGGCTAGACCGTGCTAGAGACGCGAGCCTAGAACACTAAAAAAATCACGGCGCGACGCGTAACAAAGGCGGAGCACACTCTGAATATCTTTTTTTTCTTCTTTTTTCACGGAATTTTTTCACTTTTTGTTTCTCTTTTTTTTCTCTTTTTTTCTTTTTTTCTCTCACTTTTTTTTTCTTTCTCTTTTTTTTTCACAAACAAGCTAGATAAGATGCAGATTGGATCTAGTGATGACGCGAACGGCCTGAAGTATGATTATGACAATGAATGATGGGGAGTACGTGGTGGAAATTGATGGATGGCGGTGGTGGACAACGGATGCAATAATGACGCGGTGGTGGTATATGGCAATGATAATGAAGATGGTGCGGCGGTGGCGTGACAAACTGTGAACAGAACTCGAAACTCTAAAGGACTAGACACTAAGACCAGCAACTCGACACGACGATGCAACCGATAATTCAATAATGCAAACAATGAAAAGAAAATTGCAAAGGCTCAGACTGGCTTGGACAAAAGGATGAATAGATCTAACTTTTTTTTGTGGCTTTTTCTTGGACAATAGGTAAGAAAAATAGATCTAATCTAGGGAAAACTGGAAATTCTCACCGAGCAACCTGAAAACTGATACCACTTGATAGAGGCGGGGTGTCCCGATCTTTCGATGAGATGATAACTATCGATTTGGTGAAGATGACTTTGACGATCCGACTACAAACGTGCACGACGTTGTGCCTTAGCAATCGCTAAACCAACTTCGAGAGGTTATTGACCACGCCGGAGCACAGTCAACCTGACCACGAAGGTCTATTCCTGCAAGCAATCGAAGAACAAGCAAGAATATGATAAAAGCAATCTGAATATTGCGAGTATATATGAAGTATTGATAATGGTGGGAATCCGTAAGCGGTCTTGGTCTGGTCGTTGGACACAAACGAAGTACACGAAGTTGCAATGGCTAACTTTTAACTAAACAAATCCCAAGGAAAAAGCTACTAGATGGATCTACTTATATAGGAGCAAGGGGTGGCGGCCAAGGATGTGGGAGGACGTCCCAAGGCAGCCTAGAACTAACCCTAGGTCGTACAAGGCCAATGGGCCCAAGTGGAGGTGGTGCAACACCTTTGGACTTGTTGTTTGATTCGGATTCTGCTGCAGCGTCAGATTGTTTCGTCCATATCTCGATGCTCCGGACGAATATAAAGGTGATTCCAATTGGAGTGGAAAGAGGACGAAATCTAGTTTCCAAAAAATAAAGAATCACCCAATTCGGAGTCCGTATGAAAAAGTTATTGCCGTTTTGAGTCAGGTATGTCTGTGCAGTCCGAATCTGAATCCAGAATGTGAGAGACTTGGCCTCTATCTTCTCTTGGACCAAAAGTGACGTGAAAGAACTTTTTGAACAGGAAGTAAACATCTCTTTCTCCCTTATCTTCATATGTGTGTTGTACAAATGTCCCATACACCTGCAATTAGACAAAACACAAAAGTGTGTGAAGTATTTTTGTTCTGGATAACAAAAATAGATTATTGAATAGTTTGCACTAGAAATCACCTGACAAATATGCATGTATGCAATATTTTTGGTCGTATCCAAGGTAGTCATGTCCTCATCAGAAGTATTTTTGTTCTGGATAATATAAATAGATTATTGAATAGTTGACACTAGAAATCACCTGACAAATATGCATGTATGCAATATTTTTGGTCGTATCCAAGGTAATCATGTCCTCATCATCCTCCCCTTCTTGAAAATAAAGCCGTCCTCGCCGTTGCTTTATCTAAAATGTGGCTTGCAAAGATGTAGCTGATGTAGGTACGGATGATGGCAATGTACCATACTCTTGAGATGATGTCGCGCTCACAATCTGAGGTGTGGCTGCTCTAGTAGGTGCAACGGTGGAGGAACCAAGCGGTGGTGGTGAGCATGAACTAGAATAGTAGTTGTTGTAGTCACCCAATGCATCCTCCTGTCACTGTCTCTCAAAGGTACAAGCACGAACATACATACCAGTAATGCAACGAGGAATATACTGAAATCGTGCCTGAATATCATGGTTCAAACATCCAAAAAATCTATTCATTGTATCATCCTCAGATTCTTCTATGTCACAATGATGGATATAAGATTTGAACTCTTGGTGGTAAGCATGAACAGTGTTGTTGCCTTGTTTAAATTGTTCAAATTTGCGGAGCAATTCACGATGATAGTAAGGAGGGAAATTTTTTGTCTCATTACATCTTTCAAATCTTTTCAAGTTGTGGGTTTCTTATCAATGTTTTTCTTACAATGCACACTCCACCAAACAGAAGCAAAACCAGTAAATGCTCTAGTGACAGCTCGTGCTCGCTCAAGTTCAGAAAAGTCATGGTGACTAAAAACTTGTTCTACTTCAAGCTCCCAAGCTAGATAAATAGCAGGATTAAATCTACCCTCAAATGACGGTAAAGAGATAACCTGACCACGTGCTTGTGTGTGTTGTCCCAACTCTCGTGATGGTGATGATGTGTCCGTCGTCCAAGAACTTCTGTCTCCGGAACCTGTCATGATTAGTAGAAACAAGAAACAAAATTCGAGAATAATGTTCCTATGAACTACTAGGATGTGGTTGTAAAGTGCTCATAGTAAAGCAAATATCAATATCTTACAAGTTCTTACCATGCGGCTGGTGGTGACAGGCAACCAGCGGTGTCAAATAACTCTAAAGATTGTGTAAAGCGATTGCTAGGGGAACATACGTATACACGGTGTAGAAATATGTGGAGCTGGGTTGGCTATATATGGTAGCAAAAGATTAGCAAAAATCAATTCAAAGATGCAATGTTGAATAAACGCTCAACGACGATACTGTGCTGGTCCTAGGCTAGACCGGACTAGAGACGTGAGCCTAGAACACTAATGAGGTCACAGCGTAGCACAACTAGCATCAATGAAGGATACTAAGTAGCTTTGGACAGTAAGATATAAGTGAAGATCACAATGGCAGTAAAGATAATGATGAAAAACAACTGCCAAGCAGGATATACAACAACTCTCTCTCAAACTTTCCTCTTAAAAAGTTTGAGCCAATTTTCTGATAACTTTTTCAAGAATGGCACTGACCCAAGCTTTCAAACGCAAAAAGAATCACTCAATTCCGAGTTGATATGAGGAGTCAAAAAATTCTTAAACTGGCTTGAAAAACTGGAATAAGCTGTGTCGCAAACTTCGGAGGGCAAAAAGACCTATTTAGAAGCCGATTTTGAGGTACCAAATAGTGAACCAGCTTCTACAACTATTTAGATGCGGCTCGTCGCTAGCTTTCATTTGAGTACTCGCGGAGCCAAAAAGGGCTTCGTATGAGGAAGTTTACGCCTGTTTTACTGATCAGTGCACAAAACAGATTCCAATCCGAATTCAACTACGAGATTGAGTCTAGATAGATTCGAATTATTTTTTCTTCTCTCTTTTTTTTCCTCACACTTTTTTCTTTTTCTTTCTCTTTTTTTTTCTCTGCTTTTTTTTTTTACTTTCTTCTCTTTTTTTCTCTCCCTCTTTCCAAAACAAACTAGATAAGATGCAGATTAGATCAAGCGAAGATGTGAACGATCTCAACTATGATTATGACAATGAACGGTGGGTAGCACATGGTGGAAATTGATGGATGGGTGGTGGACAGCGGAAGGGATAATGATGCAGCGGCGGCGTGGCTAATGTGAACAGATCTCGAAACTCGAAACGAACTAGACACTAAGACCAGCAACTCGACACGACGATGCAACCGATAATTCAATAACGCAAACAATGAAAAGAAAATTGCAAAGGCTCAGATTGGCTTGGACAAAAGATGAATAGATCTAACATTTTTTGTGTGGCTTTTTCTTGGACAATAGGTAAGAAAATAAATCTAACCTAGGTGATAGAGGCAAAGGTGTCCCATCTTTCGATGAGATGGTGGCTATCGTTTTTGGAGGAAGTCGACTTTGACGATCCGACTACGAACGTGCAAGGACGTGGTGCCTTAGCAATCGCTAAACCAACTCCGAGAGGTTATTGACCACGCCGGAGCATGATCAACCTGACCACGAAGGTCTGTTTCCTGCAGGCAAACGAAGAACAAGCAAGAAACTAAGATTGCTATTTGGATATTGCAAATATAAGAGGAAAGCTTGAGGTGGGGTTCTGTGACGCCTTGGTCTGGTCGTTGAACACAAACGAAGTACGCGAAGTTGCGGCTATGGCGAACTTTTAATATAAACAAAACCCAAAGTCTAAACGACGCCCTAAGGGCTGTATATATGGAGGGAGAGGAGGGAATTTTGTGGCCCTTGAGGGAGGGGTCCGAAACCAACCCTAACTCTTGTTTCCCCACACATACAGACTCTAAAAACAGCCTATACTTAAATATTTCGAAATTACATGGGCCTGGACCAATAATAAGGTGACGCAGCCTATGGACGGATATTATGAAGTGGCGTCTTGTATATTTCGTCCAAGGCTTCATGGACTCCTTATGGTGGCTTCGAAGTCCTGAAATCATCACTTGTAACTCCGTTCCTGATCCCCTTGCGCATGCCATCAACTCCATGCGTGTTCTTGCTCCAATGTTCATCCTTCTCCAAGCTAGGCCCTTCATTTGTAAGCAAAAAAAATGTATCCAATTTAGGCAGTATCATATTCTCATGAACATTAGATTCATTACCAAGAAACGAAAGTACCTGGTAATTTAATTGGCGTGCGCGAGCTCTAGTAATTGGTCCAGTATATGTAACAGTAGGGGCTGTGGGTGTAACAATGGTATTGATGTCCTCATCATCCTCCCCTTCTTGAATTGAAGTCGTCCTTGATGGAAGCTCATCTTCCTCACCCAAATAAGGCTTCAATATGCAATGTTAAAAGTGGGACTAACCCCAAAATCTGCAGGCAGCTCAAGTTTATATGCATTATCATTTATTTTCTCTAACACCTTAAATGGACCATCAGCACGTGGCATTAGCTTTGATTTGCGCAAATTAGGAAACCTATCCTTACGCAAATGTAACCAAACAAGATCTCCAGGTGCAAAGACAACATGTTTTCTACCCTTATCTCCAGCAAGTTTATATTTAACATTCATACGCTCAATGTTTTCCTTAGTTAACTCATGCATTTTTAAGATCAATTCAGCATGTTGTTTAGCATCAAAATTAACCTTCTCCGAAGATGGAAGAGGCAACAAATCAATGGGTGCACGAGGTAGGAAACCATACACAATTTCAAAAGGGCACATCTTAGTAGTAGAATGCAACGAACGATTATAAGCAAATTCAATATGAGGCAAGCATTCTTCCCACATTTTCTTATTATTCTTCAAAACAGCCCTAAGCATAGTAGACAATGTTCTATTGACTACTTCAGTTTGTCCATCAGTTTGGGGGTGAAAAGTAGTACTAAAAAGCAGTTTAGTCCCCAACTTAGCCCATAAACATCTCCAAAAGTGGCTAAGAAATTTAGTATCACGATCTGAAACAATAGTATTTGGCACACCATGCAAGCGAATAATTTCACAAAAGAACAAATCAGCAACATTAACAGCATCATCGCTTTTATGACATGGTATAAAGTGTGCCATTTTTTAGAATCTATCCACGACAACAAATATGCTATCCCTCCCCTTCTTTGTTCGAGATAAACCTAAAACAAAGTCCATAGATATATCCTCCCAAGGAACACTAGGTACAGGCAAAGGCATATATAAACCATGAGGATTGAGTCGTGACTTAGCTTTTTGACATGTAGTGCAGCGAGCAACAAAACGCTCAACATCCCGTCTCATCTTTTGCCAAAAGAAATGTGTAGCAAGTATATCCTCCGTCTTCTTCACGCCAAAGTGCCCCATTAGTCCTCCTCCATGCGCCTCTTGCAACAACAAAAGACAGATGGAGCTAGCTGGAATGCATAGCTTGTTAGAATGAAACACAAATCCATCATAAACGACGAACTTGCTCCATGTTCTACCTTCTTTACAATTCTGCAATACATCTTTAAATTCAGCATCATGCACATATTGATCTTTGATGGTCTCCAAACCAAATATTTTAAAGTCAAGTTGTGAAAGCATAGTATAACGACGAGACAAGGCATCAGCAATAACATTTTCTTTACCCTTCTTGTGTTTAATGACATAAGGGAAAGTCTCAATGAATTCAACCCATTTAGCATGTCTACGGTTCAGCTTTGCTTGACTTTTAATGTGTTTAAAAGATTCATGATCAGAATGTATAACAAATTCTTTGGGCCATAAATAATGTTGCCATGTTTCTAAAGTGCGAACAAAAGCATATAATTCTTTATCATAAGTAGAATAGTTCAGACTAGGCCCACTCAATTTTTCAGAAAAGTATGCAACATGTTTGCCATCTTGTAATAACACACCTCCTAATCCAATTCCACTAGCATCACATTCAAGCTCAAAAGTCTTACTAAATTCAGGAAGTTGGAGTAAAGGAGCATGTGTCAACTTATCTTTCAATACCGCGAAGGCTTCTTCCTGTGCGGTACCCCAAACAAAAGGCACATCCTTCTTTGTAAGCTCATTGAGAGGTGCAGCAATGGTGCTAAAATCTCTCACAAAACGCCTATAGAAACCAGCGAGTCCAAGAAAACTGCTCACTTGTGTGACCGTTTTGGGCTGCGGCCAACTCTCAATAGCATCAATCTTGGCTTTATCAACTTTAATTCCCTGTGGAGTAACAACGTAGCCAAGAAAAGATACTCGGTCGGTGCAAAAGGTGCACTTCCGAAGGTTACCAAACAAACGTGCATCACGTAGAGCATTAAAAACAACACGTAAAATGTTCCAGATGTTCTTCCAAAGATTTGCTATAAATCAGTATATCATCAAAATAGACTACCACAAATCGTCCAATGAAAGCACGTAAAACTTCGTTCATTAGTCTCATGAAAGTACTAGGTGCATTAGTTAACCCAAAAGGCATGACTAACCACTCATATAAACCAAACTTAGTTTTAAATGTTGTTTTCCATTCATCTCCCAATTTCATACGAATTTGATGGTATCCACTACGCAAATCAACTTTGGAGAATATTGTAGAGCCACTCAATTCATCAAGCATATCATCTAGCCTATGAATAGGATGACGATAACGAATGGTAATATTATTAATGCCTCTACAATCAACACACATACGCGACGTACCATCTTTTTTAGGCACTAGTATAATAGGAACAACACAAGGACTAAGAGATTCGCGTATATAACCTTTGTCGAGCAGCTCCTGTACTTGACGCATAATCTCCTTCGTCTCCTCTGGATTGGTACGGTATGAATGTTTAGCGATGCACCGGTTAACTAATGGTTAAAGTGCGCGGTTGGGCAGCGATGCACCGGGAATTAAGTCAATTTGATGCTCAATCCCTCGAATAGGTGGTAATCCCGGTGGCACGTCTTGTGGGAAGACGTCAGCGAACTCCTGCAAAATTTTAGTCAGGGGGCAAAGAGGAAGGCACGTCCTCGAATGAAAATAATGCCTCTTTGCACACAAAAGCATAGCAAACATATTTGCTAGAATCTAGCTCATCAATATCAGATTTGGTGGCAAGTAAACATGCACTTTTCAATTTAATTTCAAAAGCAACACTAGTTGGTTTATTATTAGGCTTCATTTGTTGCTCAAATTCTTTTGCCACAATCTGATTTTCACTCTTATTTTTCTCCTGTTTTGCTTTATTAGCTCTATTAATATCATCTTTCAAAATGGAATCAGGAGTCATGGGAAGCAAAGTAATATTTTTATCCTTATGAACAAGAATATACTGATTGTTTCTACCATGGTGTACAGAATTTCTATCAAATTGCCATGGTCTACCAAGTAATAAGGAACATGCTTGCATAGGTACCACGTCACAATCAACATAATCAACATATGTAGAGATACTAAAATGCACACGAACAGTACGTGTTACCTTAACCTTGCCGCTGTTGTTGAACCATTGGATGTAGTAAGGATGTGGATGTGGTCTTGTGGTGAGAGATAGCTTCTCCACCATCTCCATGCTAGCCAAGTTGTTGGAGCTCCCTCCATCTATGATGACGCGAATAGAACGTTCCTTCACAACTCCCTTTGTATGGAACAAATTATGCCTCTGATTTTGCTCAGCTTGTGTAACCTGCACACTCAAAACACGTTGAGCAACTAAACATTCATACCTGTCAGCATCTTCAGTAGCCATGTACTGCGTCTCATGATCAAAATCATCTCCACCGTGTTCTTCATGTGTAATAAGAGCCAAAGTCTCCTCATCATAGTCACTAGCGGACTCATACCCACCATCCTCAGTAACAATCATCACACGCGTAGATGGGCATTCTCTCGCATAATGACCTCCACCCTTGCAACGTCGACAAATAATATCATGTGTTTGCCCTGTTGATGCCATGGATGAAGAAGAGCTCTTTGCAGGCCTAGAAGGTGTGCTCTTGGCAGGTAGTGGTGATTGTGCCTGCTTGATTGTATCACGGTTGGAGGTGGCAGCTGACGGAGGTGCCGGTGTAGCAGAACGTGTGGAAGTAGATGATGCACGTGGTGTCCATGATGAAGTTCGACCTGCAGAAAAGTTAGTTCGCGCCAATGCCTATGGATCCTGCACTTCACGTTCAGCTTTACAAGCTAGATGGAATAAACGAGTGATATTATTATAATTCTTATAGTCTAGAATGGTTTGAATCTCTCTATTTAATCCACCCAGAAAACGTGAAAGCATAGCTTCATTCTCCTCAACAATACCACATCTAATCAAGCCAGTTTGTAATTCCTGATAATATTCTTCTACAGAATTTTTTCCTTGTCTTAAGCGCTGCAATTTTTGAAGTAATTCATGTTGATAATATGGTGGAAGCCAATGAGTACGCATAGCAGTTTTCAAAGCACCCCAAGTAGCTAGAACAGGATATAATCTACAATGTTTAGACCACCAAACACATGCAAAGCTAGTGAAAGCACAAACAGCAACAGGAACACGTCTCTCCTCAGGATATTGTAAACATGTAAATCGTTGTTCAGTTTCTAAATCCCAAGTAAGATATATATCAGGAACATATCTACCCTCAAATGGTGGAATATTCAATTTCAGCTTAGGGAGATGGTCATGATCTCGTACCTGAGGGGGAGACCTAACGTTGTGATAGAGGCAAAGGTGTCCCGATGTTTCGATGAGATGGTCGCTATCGTTTCTGTGGGAGTCGACCTTGACGATCCGACTACGAACGTGCGAGACGTCGCGCCTTAGCAATCGCTAAACCAACTTCCGAGGGTTACAGACCACGCCGGAGCACGATCACCCTAACCACGAGGGCCTGTTTCCTGCGAGCAAACGAAGAACAAGCAAGAAACTAAGATTGCAATCTGGATATTGCGAATATAAGAGGAAAGCTTTATTAATGAAGGTGGGGTTCTGTGACGCCTTGGTCTGGTCGTTGAACACAAACGAAGTACTCGAAGTTGCAGCTATGGCGAACTTTTGATCTAAACAAAACCCAAAGTCTAAACGATGCCCTAGGGGCTGTATATATGGAGGAAGATGTCGGTGTACTAGAGTAGGGGTACCCTAGTATCCCGAACTTGTGCACGGGCAGTCGTAGCGCCCCGCGGCAAGGCTTGCCGGGCGACCGCCAAGACCCTCTGTGGCCCCTTTTGAGCCATTCAAGAACAAAGTATTTAAGCCAAGGAGACAAGTCCCCGGCAAGAGGAGCTTGCTGGGAAGGCCACTCAAGGCACAAGACCCCGGCAAGAGGAGCTTGCCGGGAAGGCTAACCAAGGCATCTCAAGAAACTTGCCGCGACGCGCCACGCGTCCCGGCAAGACCCGGCGAGCGACAAGCTCCCGGACGCGACAAGACAACGGCCGCGACAAGGCGTTTGCCGCGGCAAGCAACCACTCTGTACCTGCGCTCCAGCACACCCACCTACGTGTCGCCCTTGGACCCTTCCAGGCGTACGTGGCGGGAGGCTGTGCAGCAGGGGTACACTATGGCAAGCGGTGCTGACAAGATCGCCATCGTGGCGAGCGGTGGCGTCCCTGACGGTCCCTTTTTGCACTGTTTGGGCGACGTAGATAGGCATTTAATGCATTTGTCCCTTGCCGTCAGGGTTAGGTATGATACACTGTGCAGGTAGCTGTACCAACCGCGGCACCTTTTCCATTTTTGCCCCTGCCTACGTTGCCACCTGTCGGTGACCCCTTGAGCATATAAAAGGAGGCCCATGCGCAACGTAGAGGTGGGGAGGACGAACAGTAAAACACTCACGCTCGGTCTTGTTAGCTGCTGGTGCGTACTGTAGCACTCCGCGCTCCCGAGCAAGAACTCAATACAAACCACAAAGCAGCAGTAGGAGTATTATCTCTCCGGAGAGATCCGAAGCTGGGTAAAACCGCTCGTGTGCCTCGCCTCGATCTGCTCTTCGTGCGACCTCCGCCCCCCGCCGAACCGAAAAGGGGCTCCGTCACCATAGGTGCTCACGGAGTCGGCATCCCCGACATCTTTGGCGCGCCAGGTAGGGGGCGTCGAGGTTGTGTGAACCTGATCCAGCGTTCACATGAGCTAGATTTTCATCGACTTCATCGACATGCCGCCGAAGAAGAAGGCTTCGGAGGCGGCTGCTCCGTCCGCGTCGAACCCACCGCCGCCGGAGCAAACGGCTGGTGGGGAAGACGCTGGTGGAAGAACGGGCGTCGACGAGGGAGCCCACGGTGCCGCCAGGTCCAAGGACAAGGCTGCGCTTCCTGTCGGCGGCGTAGCAGGCTCCCACGACGACCGGGCGTCCGTGGATGCTCCGCTCCCATCTCAGGAAGCACGGGACCGGCAGCGTCATGGTACTCACGGTACCATACGCTTGCTGGACCCAAATCGAGCTGGTGGATCTCGGGATGCTCAAGGCCAGCATGTACGCCAACGTGCTGGCGCGAGCGAGGCACGGTCGCCTGGACAGAATACTGCTCCTTCTAACATCGTTGGAAGTCGGAGCATATCCCGCTCCTCGCACCGTTCGCCACTGCTACCCGCCACTCCAGCAGAAGCTTTGGCGCGAGCACAACTGCTCCTAGACTTCCCTCCAATGCCAGACAAGATCGACAGCTGGAGGGCCACCATTCAGAGTCTCATCGGCTTCGCCAACGGCGACACTCCACGGCAGCCGACCACATCGCAGCCGCGGCAAGCCAGCCAGGTGCGAGCCGATGGCGACAAGACCGGTGGGGGTGCAACCACCGTGCACTCTCCGCCCCGAAGCCCAAGATCGCCGACTCGCCGGGTCCACCGCGACAGCGACTCCACCGCTTCATCAGATCCGCGAACTCGCCGCGATCAGCGCCAAGTTCTTCACGAACGACAGCAAGAAGACGCTCGTACTCGCATCGAGCACCGAAGAGAAGCGCGGCGTCAATCAGACCGGCATGCTGGGCCCACTGTCGACATGCATGCGCCAGGGGAACCAGGTGACCTGCCATATGCGGTAGGTTGCCCTGCGTTTACTCGTGAGCTGCGGCAAGTCCAGTGGCCCAGCACGAAGAATTTCAAGCCAGACGTACCGGAGAAGTATGACAGCAGGTTGCATCCGTCAGAGTTCCTCAGCATCTACACCATCGCGGTGCAGGCTACCGGGGGGCGACACGACAAGATCTTTGCCAACTACTTCCCGCTGGTGCTCAAACCCAACATCAGGTCCTGGCTCATGCACTTGCCGGAAAACTCCATATCTTCCTGGGCAGACCTATGCCATCAGTTTGTCGGCGCCTTTAAGGGCGGCCACAAACCTCATTGCCAGGAGAGTGACCTTCACCTGCTTGCCCAGAAGGAAGGAGAGCCCCTGCGCAAGTACATCCAGAGATTCAGCCAAGTGCAACGCAACATCCCGGATGTCCACCCTGCCGCTGTCATCAGCGCGTTCCACCAGAACGTGCGTAACCGCAGGATGCGGGAGGAGATGACGATGTGCAAGATCAGAGGCGTCAGCGAGCTGTATGCCCTGGCCGACAAGTGTGCACGTGCTGAGGAAGGGAGGAAACTCCCCGAAGAGGATGCAGGAGCAGGAGAATCTGACAGCGAGGATGCTGCCCCGACAAATAAAAACCGGCGGCGGAACAACAGGAAGAGGAAAGGCAAAGACGTACTAGTTGTTGAGCAGTCCGGCAACGACGGTGGCGCCAAGAAAGCCAAAGATGGTAGCTCCGGCAAGTAGGTTGCCGCATGCGCCAACTGCCAGGCTGTGGCGGCCGCCGACAAGCAGGAAGGCACCAACAAACAGTACTGCAAGATCCAACTTACCAAGGGCCATGACCTCCAGAGCTGCAAGAAGGTCGAGCAGCTGTTCGAGCTGCAAAATGCCGAGTACGAGCGACGCGACAAGGAGAAAGCCCAAGGAGGTGTTGGAGGATCCGGCGCAAAGCGCACCGGCCCGGGAGGACGCCGCGGCAAGGCCAATCAGCGGCAAGGAGACAGACCTTCCCGCGGCCGCGACAAAGATGAAGATGACGACGACGAAGACATGGATGATGACGAGACCAGTGAGCAGGAGTTTCAGAAAGCCACAGAGGTCCTGTGTGTTGACGGCGGTGCTTCTCTGCATACTTCACACCAACAACTCAAGCAGTGGGTGCGGGAAGTCAATGCGGCAGAACCACCCGTTGAGTCACGCAAGCTTCTGAAATGGTCAAGCACGCCTATCATCTTTGATATTGAGGACCACCCTGACCGCACAACTGCGGTCGGGTGCTTGCCGATGTTGGTCTCACCAACTATCCGCAACCTCAAGGTCACCAAGATGCTAGTTGACGGCGGGGCCGGCTTGAACTTGATCTCCTCCGCTGTGCTCCGGAAACTCCAAGTCCCTGACAGCGAGCTCGAAGAGACCGGCACATTCCAAGGAATCAACCCGGAAGGAGCAAGCCAAAGGGGAAGATCACGCTGCCGGTGACATTTGGCAGCGAGCTAAACTTCAGGACTGAGAGGATCACTTTCGACGTTGCCGATTTTCCATTGCCTTACAATGGAATTCTCAGTCGTCCAGCGCTCGCCAAGTTCATGGCGGCCTCAAACTACGCGTACAATATGCTGAAGATGGCAGGCCCCATAAGTGTCATCTCTGTCCTTGGCGACAAGAAGGATGCTCTTATCTGTGCCGACAAGATCTATCGGGAAGCAGCAGCCGCAACGGATCACGAGACACTTGCCGCTGAAGCTCCCGGGGGGAAGAAGAAGACCAAGTCCGGCAAGAGTTCTGATGCCCACTCCGGCAAGCGCACCTCTTCGGAGTGCTGCGCTACCGTCGAGGACGCACCATCGAGCTCCATCGGCAAGTGTAAGAAGACAATGGCAGCTCCGCCAGCGACCAAGAAGGTGTCCGCCAAGGAGGACGACACTGGTGGTACTTTCACCATCAGTGCCACTCTCGACCCTAAATAGGAAAGCGCGCTCATTGCTTTCCTGCGGGCGAATGTCGATGTGTTTACGTGGCAACCGTCTGACATCCCCGGTGTTCCCAGGAAAGTAATTGAGCACCACCTTGTCGTCTGTCCTCACGCGCGGCCCGTCAAGCAGAAAGTCAGAAAGCAAGCAGTGGAGCGCCAAGAATTCATCGCAGAAGAGATCAAGAAGTTGGAAGCAGCAGGCCTTGTCAGAGGAGTGCTCCATCCTACGTGGTTGGCCAATCCTGTAGTCGTGCGCAAGGCAAACGGGAAATGAAGGCTTTGTATCGACTTTACCGATGTTAACAAAGCTTGTCCCAAAGATCCATTTCCCTTGCCGCTCATTGAGCAGATTGTTGACTCCACTGCCGGATGTGATTTGCTTTCATTTCTTGACGCATACTCAGGATATCATCAGATCTTCATGGCAGAAGAAGATGAGGAGAAGACCGCATTCATCACTCCATGTGGCACGTACTGTTTCATACGGATGCCTTTCGGTTTGAAGAATGCTGGTTCAACATTTGCAAGGGTAGTCCATACTGCTTTTGAACCGCAAATACACTGAAATGTAGAAGCCTACATGGATGATATAGTGGTCAAGAGCAGGGACAAAGCAACTCTGATTCAAGATCTAGAAGAGACTTTTGCAAATCTGCGCAAGATCAGCCTCAAGCTCAACCCCGAGAAGTGCGTGTTTGGAGTCCCTTCCGGCAAGCTTCTCGGTTCTTCGTGTCTCAGAGGGGAATTGAAGCCAATCCCGACAAGATCAAGGCCATTGAGCAGATTGAAGCACCGAAGCGCGTCAAGGATGTGCGGAAACTTGCCGGCTGCGTGGCGGCTCTCAGCAGGTTTATCTCTAAGTCAGCTGAGCGCGCCCTGCCGTTTTTTTTCAAAATTTTGAAAAAGGCAGGTCCAATGAGATGGACTCCGGAAGCGGAGGCTGCGCTACAGGACTTGAAGAGATACCTGTCCTCCACTCCAATACTTGTCGCACCTAAACCACAAGAAAAGTTGTTGTTGTATCTGGCGGCAACCAATCAAGTGGTTAGTGCTGCGTTAGTAGCGGAGAGGGAGGCAGATGATGGGCCAGCAACCACGGCAAGCACATCCAGCGACAAGCAGGGGGCTTCCCCCACAAGCTCTGGTCCCGACAAAGATGGATCTGCGCAGATGTGCGAAGAGATACAGCAGAAGAGAATGGTGCAGCGCCCAGTCTACTTTGTCAGTTCCCTTCTGCAGGGGGCTAGGTCAAGGTACTCTGGTGTGCAGAAATTGCTTTTCGGCCTTCTCATGGCCTCGAGAAAGCTGCGCCATTACTTCCAAGCACATGAGATCACAGTTGTCACTCGCTTTCCGCTGAAGAGGATACTGCAGTATCCAGAAGCAACAGGCAGGATTGTTGAGTGGGCACTGGAACTGTCAAGCTTTGGCCTCAAGTTTGAGAGCACTTCAACTATTCAAAGCAGAGCATTGGCAGAATTTATAGCAGAGTGGACGCCAACACCAGACGAAGAAATTCCAGAGACGAGCATCCCCGTCAAGGAAGCAAACAAAGAGTGGCTGATGTACTTTGATGGTGCGTTCTCGCTGCAAGGCGCCGGTGCTGGCGTACTGCTTGTCGCACCCATCGGAGAGCACCTCAAGTACGTAGTCCAGATGCACTTTCCCAAGGAGCAAGCAACAAACAATACTGCAGAGTATGAAGGATTGCTTGCCGGTCTCAGGATCGCGGCAGACCTTGGGATCAAGCAGCTCATTGTCAGGGGTGACTCGTAGCTTGTCGTCCGCCAAGTGAATAAGAGTTACCAGAGTCCGTTGATGGAAGCTTACGTTGATGAAGTGAGGAAGCTAGAAGAGCACTTTGTCGGCCTACAAATGGAACATGTTCCAAGAGCTCAGAACGACATTGCTGACGGCCTGTCAAAGTGCGCAACACTTAAGATACCTGTGGAACCAGGGATCTTTGTCCTCAAGCTGACTCAACCGTCTGTGACGCCATCAACTGGACAGAGCAAGAAGAGGAAGTTGATTTCTGGTGACTATTTTCCGGCAGAGCTTCCCGAAGCTGCCGCCAAGAAGGTCCCCAAAATCAACGCCAAGAGTGCTGAGGAGTAGTCTGCTCCGACAAGCCCCAGGGTTTGTTTCGTTGAAGCAGACGCTCCCGACAAGTTTTGCTCCGGCAAGCTTGCCGGGGAACGTCAAGCTTCGGCTGAGCCGCAGGTTCTCGCCGTAGAAGCGGATGCTCCCGCAGCAGCAGATATGCCTTTAGTCCTTGTCGTCGAGCCGCAAGCTCCGGCATGGGCAGAACAGATCGTCCGTTTCCTCCAGACAAGAGATCTTCGCGAAGAGCAAGAAGAAGCGGAAAGAGTAGCCCGGCATTCAAGTATGTACCAGTTTGTCGACAACGCACTGTACAGAAGAAGACTCAACGGTGTGAAATTGAAGTGTATTCACCGGGAAGATGGACAGAAGCTGTTGGCAGAGATACATGGAGGCATATGTGGTCACCACATTGGTGCAAGAGCGCTTGCCGGCAAAGCTTTCCGGCAAGGTTTCTTTTGGCCGACAACCCTCCAGGATGCAACTGCACAAGTAACCAAGTGTGAAGCATGCTAGTTTCATTCCAAGCAGATACACCAGCCAGCTCAAGCTCTCCAGACGATCCCTTTATCCTGGCCATTTTCGGTCTGGAGGCTCGACATCCTCGGCCCCTTCCCCCGAGCAGTCGGGGGCTTTGAGTACTTGTACGTCGCAATCGACAAGTTCACAAGGTGACCGGAAGTGGAAGCAGTGAGGAAGGTGACAGCACAGTCAGCAGTCAAGTTCTTCAGGTCGATTGTTTGCCGCTTCGGGATCCCTAACAGGATCATCACCGACAACGGTACGCAATTCACGAGCCGCACCTTCATGCAGTACGTCCAAGATCTTGGCGCCAAGGTCTGTTTCACTTCTGTTGCTCACCCCAGGAGCAACGGTCAAGCGGAGAGGGCAAATGCTGAAGTGCTGCGTGGACTCAAGACCAGGACTTTCGACAGGCTGCACAAGTGCGGAAGAAACTGGATCGAGGAGCCGCCGGTGGTTCTTTGGTCGATCAGGACGACGCCAAATCGAGCCACTGGCCAGACACCTTTCGCTCTAGTCTATGGAGCAGAGGCAGTTCTCCCCACGGAACTCGTATACGGGTCGCCTCGAGTGCTCGCTTATGATGAGCTTGAGCAAGAGCAGCTGCGAGAAGATGACGCGCTGCTCCTTGAGGAAGACCGTCTTCAGGCTGCTGTGTGAGCTGCTCGCTACCAGCAAGCTTTGCGCCGCTACCATAGCCGCAAAGTTAATGCCAGAAGTCTCGAGGAAGGCGACCTTGTTCTTCGGCGCGTTCATTCCGTCAAGAATTCCAACAAGTTGACGCCGAAGTGGGAAGGCCCTTATCGGGTGAAACGAGTCACTAGGCCTGGCGCTGTCCGCCTTGAGACTGAAGATGGCATTCCGGTGAGCAACTCCTGGAACATTGAGCATCTTCGTAAGTTTTACCCGTAAGGCGCGGTTGTCGAACCCTGTTCCGGCAACCACCTTTTTGTACAAGTCTTGCCGCTGTTGCATGTAATCCTTTGTACAAAGCCGGGCGCAGACCCTGAGCATAAGTGAAGCGTTGGCGCCCTAAGTTATAGCATGCATGCTAGATCGAGTCTCGTCCTTGGTTAGGGTTGACAGAGCTTAGTGGCGGCTAACCCCTAACTTAGAGGTCGAGTATGCATCCCTTTGCCGTTCTTTCGTTTCCCTTGGTTCGCAGGGCTTGCATATCCTGACCGGACCACTTGAGGACGAAAAGGAGAAGAAGGACAGACCAACATCTGGACCCCGGCAAGCCAGTGTTGCCGGGGGCTGCAAGTACAAAGATTAACCCATGGCGAACCAGAGTTGCCGGGGGCTGCAATCTCAGATAAGTTTTTCATCCCTTATCATGTATTCTCTTATGGACTGAGGTATGCGAAACCTCGTTTCTTCCTAAAAGCTACCGTGCTCCCTTAACTCTAGGCCCTAGGGCTCGTTCCGGGGGCTAGGTTTGGTCGTAGTCGCGGCAGCAAAGGGACGAAGCGAGGAGCCCGAACCCGCCTCCTCCCTTCCTCCGCCAAAAGCGTGAGAAAGGTCAAGCGACGTGGGAAGACGGCAGGGCCTGCTGCCGGGAAAAAGTGACTATCTTAAAGATATCAAGGATTTGCTCCTTACGTGGGTTCCACCCGCAAGACAAGTGACCCGGCAAGCATCCCCTTTTCATTAAAAAAACATTCCACTCAGGTACTGTTCATAGAGAATGAAAAACAAGAATGATGGGATTACAAGTTTTAAATGTAGCTAAGGCCCGAGGGCTTACAAATTAAAAAGAGATAAGGTGCCCGTAATCCCTTTCTTGTCCCTCTCTTCAGGAGGTAGGTCAAGGAGGCGAAAAGGGAAAAAGGGGCGCCTAGGCGAGCTACGGGAAGCAGAAGACAGCAAGAGAACATCTCGGTGGCCGTCCAAAGGCTGGATGGTGATGGCGGCGCCGGAAGCAGGGCTCGAAAACGAGGCGGCAGGACGTCAGCACGCTGTCGAGGGCATCACGCCCACGTACTCCAAGTTGACGGCCTTGCCGCCCACCCTCTTCCTCTTCCGCATCCTCCCTACGCCAGCCGCCCAAGGAGACGGCCCCGAGAAGTTCAGGGAGCCGGCGACACGGATGATGGGGTCGCCGGTGCCGCATGGAGCGGCGCCCGACACCTAGTCGGACCCGTCATCCTGCCGCCCGCTACCCTTGTTGTCGCTGCCGCTGTCCTCCTCGTCACTCCCGCCCGAGGAGGAGTCTTCGCTATCGGAGGAGCTCTCCACGCAGCACCTTGCGCGAGTCCCGAAGCACCCGAAGACCTTGACGGAAAGGAGACCGCCCTCCATCAGCTTGAAATGGAGGGTGAGCCCCTCCGTCAGGCGGTGGATATGGGCGAACGTCTTCCACCCTCGACCAAGATACATCACATTAGGGGCCGGGAAGTCAACGCGGACTCGCGCACCGCTGATTCCACAGCCCCTCATGTGCAGCCTCAGTGTCTCGGGCGGATCCAACTCCATCTCGCTCGCAAATGGAGTCGGGAGACGAAGGCGACGACGAGGCGGCCGACGCAGCCTGACAAAGAACTCGCAAGGGTCGTCCCCAACATGGACCGCCACGGGAAGAGAAGCCGCTGGCGGAGGCGATGCCGGTGAGCCGCCCCGTCCACCTGTTCCCCGAGCGCCTCGGCCTCGACCTCGACCTCGCCCACGGCCTCTCCCCCTCCCTCTTCCCCTTACGGCTGGCTCTGCCACCACGGGTACAGGAGAAGGGAGGACACGTTGTCAAGCGGCGACCCTCGCCGCCACCGTTGAAGGACCAGGGTTCCCTTTCTCCATGTCGAATGAGAGAGAGGGGAGCAGAAGCTTGAGGAAAGGGGAGATGAAGGAATGCGGACCTCCGTTCCCCCCCCCCGATCCTTATAAAGGAACGGGGTGGGGGCTCGGGCGCCCTGCTCAGCTAATCAAGACACAGAAGGAGCAGGGAACTGGGACCGGCCCCCTGCCTCGACCCACGACGGCCCGGTTCCCCGCCTCCACGGTTCGCCACCCCAAGCGCATGGAAGCCGCGTGGCGGGCGTGCAGAACCGAGGCGATGGATGAGGCGACCTCTCCTCACCCAGTGATCATGGGGAGTGGACACCTCAAAAACCGCGCCCCTGCCCCTGATTCCCCTGCTTATAGGGGGGAGGGGGAGGACGGTCCGCCTTTCCGAATAAAGAACCACCCACAATCTCTCCTACGACGCCACAATCGACGCGTGCCATTCGGGGAGGGCGCGGGATACGGAGTAGGATACGACGTGATCCAGGCCACGCGTGCTCGTGCCCTGTTTTGGGCCTGGCCCAACAGCGCTCGGCATCGTGTATGGCCCAGGCCCGGGGGCTCCTGTCGGTGTTCTAGAGTAGGGGTACCCTAGTATCCCGAACTTGTGCACGGGCAGTCGCAGCGCCCCGCGGCAAGTCTTGCCGGGCGACCGCCAAGACCCTCTGTGGCCCCTTTTGAGCCATTCAAGAACAAAGTATTTAAACCAAGGAGACAAGTCCCCGGCAAGAGGAGCTTGCCGGGAAGGCCACTCAAGGCACAAGACCCCGGCAAGAGGAGCTTGCCGGGAAGGCCAACCAAGGCATCTCAAGAAACTTGCCGCGACGCGCCACGCATCCCGGCAAGACCCGGCGAACGACAAGCTCCCGGACGCGACAAGACAACGGCCGCGGCAAGGCGTTTGCCGCGGCAAGCAACCACTCTGTACCTGCGCTCCAGCACACCCACCTACGTGTCGCCCTGGGACCCTTCCAGGCGTACGTGGCGGGAGGCTGTGCAGCCAGGGGTACATTGTGGCAAGCGGTGCTGACAAGATCGCCATCGTGGCGAGCGGTGGCGTCCCTGACGGTCCCTTTTTTGCATTGTTTGGGCGACGTAGATAGGCATTTAATGCATTTGTCCCCTGCCGTCAGGGTTAGGTATGATACACTGTGCAGGTAGCTGTACCAACCGTAGCACCTTTTCCATTTTTGCCCCTGCCTACGTTGCCACCTGTCGGTGACCCCTTGAGCATATAAAAGGAGGCCCATGCGCAACGTAGAGGGGGGGAGGACGAACAGTAAAACACTCACGCTTGGTCTCGTTAGCTGCTGGTGCGTACTGTAGCACTCCGCGCTCCCGAGCAAGAACTCAATACAAACCACAAAGCAGCAGTAGGAGTATTATCTCTCCGGAGAGCTCCGAAGCTGGGTAAAACCGCTCGTGTACCTCGCCTCGATCTTCTCTTCGTGCGACCTCCGCCCCCCGCCGAACCGAAAAGGGGCTCCGTCCCCATAGGTGCTCGTGGAGTCAGCATCCCCGACAGAAGAGGGGGGGAATTTCGTGGCCCTTGGAGGAGGGGTCCGAAACCCACCCTAACTCTTGTTTCCCCACACATACGGACTCTAAAAACAACCTATATTGAAGTATTTCGAAATTACATGGTCCTGGCCCAAAAAGAAGGTGACGCAGCACCTAGAATAGCCTCTGGACGAAAATTATGAAGTGGCATCTTGTATATTTCGTCCAAGGCTTCATGCACTCATTATGTTGGCTTCATAGTCCTGAAATCATCACTTGAAACTCTGTTCTTGTCTCCCTTGCGCATGCCATCAACTCCATGCTTGTTCTTGCTCCAATGATCATTGTTCTCCAAGCTAGGCCCTTCATTTGTAAGCAAAACAAATGTATCCACTTTAGGCAGCATCATATTCTCATGAACATTAGAATCACTACGAAGAAACGAAAGTACCTCATAATTCAATTAGCGTGCGCGAGCTCAAGTAATTGGTCCAGTATGTATAGCAGCAGGGGCTGTGGGTGTAACAATGGTATTGATGTCCTCATCATCCTCCCCTTCTTGAAATGAAGTCGTCCTCAATGGAAGCTCATCTTCCTCACCCAAATAAGGCTTCAAATCTGCAATGCTAAAAATGGGACTAACCCAAAATCTGCAGGCAACTCAAGTTTCTATGCATTATCATTTATTTTCTCTAACACCTTAAAAGGACCATCAGCACGTGGCATTAGCTTTGATTTGCGCAAATTAGGAAATCTATCCTTACGCAAATGTAACCAAACAAGATCTCCAGGTGCAAACACAACATATTTTCTACCCTTAGCTCCAACAAGTTTATATTTAGCATTCATACGCTCAATGTTTTCCTTAGTTAACTCATGCATTTTTAAAATCAATTCAGCACGTCCTTTAGCATCAAAATTAACCTTCTCCGGAGATGGAAGAGGCAACAAATCAATAGGTGCACGAGGTAGGAAACCATACACAATTTCAAAAGGGCACATCTTAGTAGTAGAATGCAATGAACGATTATAAGCAAATTCAATATGAGGCAAGCATTCTTCCTACATTTTCTTATTATTCTTCAAAACAACCCTAAGCATAGTAGACAATGTTCTATTGACTACTTCAGTTTGTCCATCAGTTTGGGGGTGACAAGTAGTACTAAAAAGCAGTTTAGTCCCCAACTTAGCCCATAAACATCTCCAAAAGTGGCTAAGAAATTTAGTATCACGATCTGAAACAATAGTATTTGGCACACCATGCAAGCGAATAATTTCAGGAAAGAACAAATCAGCAACATTAACAGCATCATCGCTTTTATGACATGGTATAAAGTGTGCCATTTTCGAGAATCTATCCACGACAACAAATATGCTATCCCTCCCCTTCTTTGTTCGAGGTAAACCTAAAACAAAGTCCATAGATATATCCTCCCAAGGAACACTAGGTACAGGCAAAGGCATATATAAACCATGAGGATTGAGTCGTGACTTAGCTTTTTGACATGTAGTGCAGCGAGCAACAAAACGCTCAACATCCCGTCTCATCTTTGGCCAAAAGAAATGTGTAGCAAGTATATCCTCCGTCTTCTTCACGCCAAAGTGTCCCATTAGTCCTCCTCCATGCGCCTCCTGCAACAACAAAAGACGAACAGAGCTACCTGGAATGCATAGCTTGTTAGCACGAAACACAAATCCATCGTTAACGACGAACTTGTTCCATGTTCTTCCTTCATTACAATTCTGCAATACATCTTTAAATTCAGCATCATGCACATATTGATCTTTGATGGTCTCCAAACCAAATATTTTAAAGTCAAGTCGTGAAAGCATAGTATAACGACGTGTCAATGCATCAGCAATAACATTTTCTTTACCCTTCTTGTGTTTAATGACATAAGGGAAAGTCTCAATGAATTCAACCCATTTAGCATGTCTACGGTTCAGTTTAGCTTGACTTTTAATGTGTTTCAAAGATTCATGATCAGAATGAATAACAAATTCTTTGGGCCATAAATAATGTTGCCATGTTTCTAAGGTCCGAACAAGAGCATATAATTCTTTATCATAAGTAGAATAGTTCAGAATAGGCCCACTCAATTTTTTAGAAAAGTATGCAACAGGTTTGCCATCTTGTAATAACACACCTCCTAATCCAATTCCACTAGCATCACATTCAAGCTCAAAAGTCTTATTAAAATCAGGAAGTTGGAGTAAAGGAGCATGTGTCAACTTATCTTTCAATACCGTGAAGGCTTCTTCCTGTGCGGTACCCCAAACAAAAGGCACATCCTTCTTTGTAAGCTCATTGAGAGGTGCAGCAATGGTGCTGAAATCTCTCACAAAACGCCTATAGAAACCAGCGAGGCCAAGGAAACTCCTCACTTGTGTGACCGTTTTGGGCTGCGGCCAACTCTCAATAGCTTCAATCTTGGCTTTATCAACTTCATTCCTTGTGGAGTAACAACATAGACAAGAAAAGATACTCGGTCGGTGCCAAAGGTGCACTTCCCAAGGTTACCAAACAAACGTGCATCACGTAGAGCATTAAAAACAGCACGTAGATGTTCCAAATGTTCTTCCAAAGATTTGCTATAAATCAGTATATCATCAAAATAGACTACCACAAATCGTCCAATGAAAGCACGTAAAACTTCGTTCATTAGTCTCATGAAAGTACTAGGTGCATTAGTTAACCCAATAGGCATGACTAACCACTCATATAAACCAAACTTAGTTTTAAATGTTTTTTTCCATTCATCTCCCAATTTCATACGAATTTGATGGTATCCACTACGCAAATCAACTTTGGAGAATATTGTAGAGCCACTCAATTCATCAAGCATATCATCTAGCCTATGTTTCGATGAGATGGTCGCTATCGTTTTTGTGGGAGTCGACCTTGACGATCCGACTACGAACGTGCGAGACGTCGCGCCTTAGCAATCGCTAAACCAAATTCCGAGGGTTATTGACCACGCCGGAGCACGATCAACCTGACCACGAGGGTCTGTTTCCTGCGAGCAAACGAAGAACAAGCAAGAAACTAAGATTGCAATCTGGATATTGCGAATATAAGAGGAAAGCTTTATTAATGAAGGTGGGGTTCTGTGACGCCTTGGTCTGGTTGTTGAACACAAAAGAAGTACGCGAAGTTGCAGCTATGGCGAACTTTTGATCTAAACAAAACCCAAAGTCTAAACAATGCCCTAGGGGCTGTATATATGGAGGAAGAGGGGGGGGGGATTTCGTGGCCCTTGGAGGAGGGGTCCGAAACCCACCCTAACTCTTGTTTCCCCACACATACGAACTCTAAAAACAGCCTATATTGAAGTATTTCGAAATTACATGGGCCTGGCCCAAAAAGAAGGTGACGCAGCACCTAGAACAGCCTCTGGACGAAAATTATGAAGTGGCATCTTGTATATTTCGTCCAAGGCTTCATGCACTCATTATGGTGGCTTCAAAGTCCTGAAATCATCACTTGAAACTGATGAGGACATGACTACCTTGGATACGACCAAAAATATTGCATACATGCATATTTGTCAGGTGATGAAAGTAGATTTCGTCCTCTTTCCACTCCAATTGGATTCACCTTTAAATTCGTCCGGAGCATTGAGATATGAACGAAACAATCTGACGCTACAGCAGAATCCGAGTCAAACAACAAGTCCAAAGGTGTTGCATCACCTCCACTTGGGCCCATGAGCCTTGTACGACCTAGGGCTGGTTTTAGGCTGCCTTGGGACGTCCTCCCACCTCCTTGGCCGCCACCCCTTGCTCCTATATAAGTAGATCCACCTAGTAGCTATTTCCTTGGGATTGGTTTAGTTAAAAGTTAGCCATTGCAACTTCGTGTACTTCGTTTGTGTCCAACGACCAGACCAAGACCGCTTACGGATCCCCACCTTTATCAATACTTCATCTATATTCGCAATATTCAGATTGCATTATCATATTCTTGCTTGTTCTTCGATTGCTTGCAGGGATAGACCTTTGTGGTCAGGTTGATTGTGCTGCGGCGTGGTCAATAACCTCTCGGAGTTGGTTTAGCGATTGCTAAGGCGCAATGTCGTGCACGTTTGTAGTCGGATCGTCAAAGTCGTATCCACCAAATTGATATTTATCATCTCATCGAAAGATCGGGACACCCTCGCCTCTATGAGAAACTCTGTTCTTGTCTCCCTTGTGCATGCCATCAACTCCATGCTTGTTCTTGCTCCAATGAGCATCCTTCTCCAAGCTAGGCCCTTCATTTGTAAGCAAAACAAATGTATCCAATTTAGGCAGCATCATATTCTCATGAACATTAGAATCACTACCAAGAAAGAAAGTACCTGATAATTCAATTGGCGTGCGCGAGCTCTAGTAATTGGTCCAGTATGTATAGCAGTAGGGGCTGTGGGTGTAACAATGGTATTGATGTCCTCATCACGTTGCCATTATTTGCATGTGGACGACCTGGTGGTTGTGGTGCTGGTGGTTGCACGTAGTTCTGATTTTGATCAACCTCATCCTCGTAATATCCCACATAATCATCCTCCTCCGCATCAGCAGCAGGAGCCACAGAAGTATCAACAGCAGCACCAACAGGTTGGCCAAGCGCAAGAGGAACACGGGTCGCTCGGCGGAGGGCTGTTTCGCGATGTGGAGGTAGTTGTCGTCGTTGTTGTTGTTGTTGTAGAGGTGCGTTAGGTGCAGCCGGTGGTGGAAGACGCGTGAGCAATTCATTAAACTTGTTATCGAGCTTTGTTTTGAATGTATTCTCCATGCCATCTATCTTCTCCATGGCCTCTTCAAATCTGTTTAGCACATCTTGCACCTGTCCACTCATCATTTGCTGAAACTTATCATGAAGCTCCTTGTTCGTCAAGTTCTCCCAGTCATTCTCGTCGGCTTGTGATCCTGGCATGGTTAGCAGCAATAGAAACACACAAGAATATGATCCTACAGACTACTAACAAGTGGTGGTGGTGGCGGGTGTCACAAATCCGTCAAGCAAATCTCAAATTCTTACCAGTTCTTACCCAGCAGCAGGCGGTGATCGGCAACCGTTGTAGTCAAAACTCTCAAAAGCTTGGATAGAGCGATTGCCAGGGAAAGTCAAACGCACGACGTAGATGTATGTGGAGCTGGGAAGGCTTATAGTATGGTAGCAAAAAGGGTCAGCAATAATCAATTCAGAGATGCAAAGTTGAATAAACGCTCAACGACGGTACTGTGCTGGTCCTAGGCTAGACCGTGCTAGAGACGCGAGCCTAGAACACTAACAAAATCACGGCGCTGCACGAAAACAAGGGAAAATCACACTCTGGATTTTTTTCGCTCTATTTTTTTTGTGCTCTTTTTTTGCGCTCCTCTCTTTTTTTTGTGCGAAAAATCACTATAATGGCGAGTGTCTCAGAACTCTTCCGAGGTCAAACTGACAGGATGGGTATGAAATTTTTTGACAATTTTTTTTTCGGAAATCAGGGCAGCGACGACGAAAAAGTGCGACAAAAAATCACTATGATGGCGAGTGTCTCAAAAGACTCAAAACAGCCTAAAAATAGGATAGGGAAAAAATATTTTCGGTCGCCGAAATTTTGGCCTAAAAACTGCCCGGAGGTCTTCAGACCTACGCAGGGAAGGAAACACGAATCGGAATTGAGATGGATCTCGAAAACAAACCTAATATGAGAAGAACTCAGATTGGTGGTGGATATATGGTGGTAGGATATGGCAGTGGGGGTGGTATATGGTAGCAGTGGTGGTATATGGACACAGATCGGTGGTGGTATATGGACACGGATCGGTGGTGGTATATGGACACGGATTGGTGGTGGTATATGGATACGGATTCAGAGCGGTGGCGGATAAGCGGTGGTGGTAGATGGCAAGGCGATGATGATGGTGCGGCGGCGGCGTGACAACTTATGACGAGAATTCGAAACTCTAAAAGATTAGACTCTAAGACCAGCAACTTGACACGACGATGCAACCGCAAATTCAACAAAGCAAAAACCCTAAAAAGATTATGCAAAGGCTCAGATTGGTTCGGATATGATGAACTAACCCTAATTTTTTTGTGGCTTTTTCGTGGACTATAGGTATTAATAACAGACTCGATCTAATCTACAAAAACTGTAAAATCTCACCGAGCAACCTGGAAATCTGATACCACTTGATAGAGGCAAAGGTGTCCCGTCTTTCGATGAGATGGTGGCTATCGTTTTGGAGGAAGTCGACTTTGACGATCCGACTACGAACGTGCGAGGACGTCGTGCCTTAGCAATCGCTAAACCAACTTCGAGAGGTTATTGACCACGCCGGAGCACGATCAACCTGACCACGAAGGTCTGTTTCCTGCAGGCAAACGAAGAACAAGCAAGAAACTAAGATTGCAATCTGGATATTGCGAATATAAGAGGAAAGCTTTATTGATCAAGGTGGGGTTCTGTGACGCCTTGGTCTGGTCGTTGAACACAAACGAAGTACGCGAAGTTGCAGCTATGGCGAACTTTTAATCTAAACAAAACCCAAAGTCTAAACGACGCCCTAAGGGCTGTATATATGGAGGGAGAGGAGGAAATTTCGTGGGCCTTGAGGGAGGGGTCCGAAACCAACCCTAACTCTTGTTTCCCCACACATACGGACTCTAAAAACAGCCTATACTTAAGTATTTCGAAATTACATGGGCCTGGCCCAATAATAAGGTGACGCAGCACCTAGAATAGCCTATGGACGAATATTATGAAGTGGCATCTTGTATATTTCGTCCAAGGCTTCATGCACTCCTTATGGTGGCTTCAAAGTCCTGAAATCATCACTTGTAACTCCGTTCCTGATCCCCTTGCGCATGCCATCAACTCCATGCGTGTTCTTGCTCCAATGTTCATCCTTCTCCAAGCTAGACCCTTCATTTGTAAGCAAAACAAATGTATCCAATTTAGGCAGTATCATATTCTCATGAATATTAGAATCATTACCAAGAAACGAAAGTACCTGGTAATTTAATTGGCGTGCGCGAGCTCTAGTAATTGGTCCAGTATATGTAACAGTAGCGGCTGTGGGTGTAACAATGGTATTGATGTCCTCATCACTAGGGAAAGCTGGAAATTCTCACCGAGCAACCTGAACACTGATACCACTTGATAGAGGCGAGGGTGTCCTGATCTTTCGATGAGATGATAACTATCAATTTGGTGGAGTCGACTTTGACGATCCGACTACAAACGTGCACGACGTTGCGCCTTAGCAATCGCTAAACCAACTCTGAGAGGTTATTGACCACGCCGCAGCACAATCAACCTGACCATGAAGGTCTATCCCTCAAGCAATCGAAGAACAAGCAAGAATTTGATAATGCAATCTGAATATTGCGAATATAAATGAAGTATTGATAAAGGTGGGGATCCGTAAGCGGTCTTGGTCTGGTCGTTGGACACAAACGAGGTACACGAAGTTGCAATGGCTAACTTTTAACTAGACAAATCCCCAGCAAAAAGCTACTAGATGGATCTACTTATATAGGAGCAAGGGGTGGATGCCAAAGAGGTGGGAGGATGTCCCAAGGCGGCCTAAAACCAACCCTAGGTCGTACAAGGCTCATGGGCCCAAGTGGAGGTGATGCAACACCTTTGGACTTGTTGTTTGACTCGGATTCTGCTACAGCGTCAGATTGTTTCGTCCATATCTCAATGCTCCGGACGAATTTAAAGTAGAATCCAATTGGAGTGGAAAGAGGACGAAATCTAATTTCCAACAAAAAAAGAATCACCCAATTCGGAGTCCGTATAAAAAAGTTCTTGCCGTTTTGAGTCAGGTATGTCTGTGAAGTCCGAATCTGAATCCAGAATGTGAGAGACTTGGACTCTATCTTCTCTTGGCCCAAAAGTGACGTGACGGGACTTTTTGAACATCACCTAAACTTCTATTTTCCCTTATCTTCATATGTGGATTGTACAAATGTCCCATACACCTGCAATTAGACAAAACACAAAAGTGTGTGAAGTATTTTTGTTCTGGATAATATAAATAGATTATTGAATAGTTGACACTAGAAATCACCTGACAAATATGCATGTATGCAATATTTTTGGTCGTATCCAAGGTAATCATGTCCTCATCACGTTTGGTATTCCTTTTCGGTAAAACTCAACAACAAGGAAAAAACAGAAACTTGCCATGGGCTCTAGGTTAGTAGGTTAGTCCCAAAAATCATATAAAATAGCATACAAATGCATACAAAACATCCTAGATGGATAATATAATGGCAGGAACAATCAAAAATTATAGATACGTTGGAGACCTATCACGCTCCATGGGCGACGTCGCCCGCTGTTTGAGGTGGTCGAGGTAGCGAAAGGGACGGTGCAGGAAAGCCCCCAGCGGTGCTGACGAGCTCGGCGATGCGGTCGAGCTAGTCATCATAGAGGTCGTCGACTGGGCGGTAACACAGGAGCTCGCGTGCCATGATCAGCATAGCCTGCGCGTCCGTGGGCACGCGACGAGCGCGGGACGACGAGACTTCCACAGTCAGCGATGTGGTGGCGCTGTGACCGTCCCGTCGCACTAAAGGGTGCAGCGATGAAGCTTGCTACTCGTTTCCTGCCGGGCTGCTGGCGGCGTTGGCAGCGGGTGATGGAGAATGGCGGGGAGGCCCGCCGACGGGAGCCGTCTGAGCGACGTGGGCGGTGAGAGCGGCGCGACGCTTGGCACGAGCTCGGCGAGCGTCAGGCATCGATCCGGCGGACCAGCGAAGCGCAGATCGACAGAAGAAAGGCTTCAGCACACCCCTACCTGGTGCACCAAATGTTGGATTACGGGTTCCGTCAAACCCTTGAGGTTCGAACACTGGGGTGCGCACAAAGATCTCTCTCTCTAGCTCACTCTCGCAACGATCTCAAGGCCTAACTCGCCGAACCCGAAGAACAAGTGACACAAGGGTTTATACTGGTTCGGGCCACCGTTGTGGTGTAATACCCTACTCGACTGTGGTGTGGTGGATTGCCTTGTAGGCTGAGGACGGACAAGTACAAGGGAACAACAGCCTCCTGAGGAGAGGTGTTCTTGAGCTCGGGGAGCTTATGAGCTAGCCTTTGTGGAATGGATCCGGTCCAAGATCCGATCCCCACTGTGGTGTTGGCTAGTCCTATTTATAGAGGCCCGGGTCCTCTTCCCAAATATTAGGCGGGAAGGGATCCCACAATGGCCAATTTGAAGGGGGACAACTAGTACAATTTATCCTGACAAAAGGTGGTCTTCGCCTACTAAAGACTTTGGTGGTGACACCATCGTGGGCTCCGTGATGACCTCTGTCCTGCTGCTCTCGGTCTCGTTGCACCAATATGGAAACCTTTGCTTGATGCCTCGGGACTCCTCTCCTGCGCTTGCCCCTTTTGCACCAAAGAGGCGCCCGCCTGGCCTTGGTCGTCATGGCTCACGTCACGCGAACCTCGCGAGGTGTCCCTTGCATAGATATCTCTGCTCCTCGGGAGCCAGCCTAGGGAGGCCGCCCATGAGGAGGTCTTGCGTCCTCCACCTCGCGAGGCTTGGCCCCTCGCGAGGGTCTTGAGTTGTTGTTGATGTAGATGGGTCGTACCAGGCCGCTGGTGGGGCCACGCCCTGGGCCGCAGGCAGGCAAGTCTGGGTACCCCTGTTCCCAGGACGCCGACATGATCATGTTTTGCTTGTGAGAGAAGTTTAGTCAATGGGTCTGCCACATTCAGAGCCGTATGTATTTTGCAAATTTTCTATGTCTACATGCTCTGCATTGAGCTACTCTAGCTAATTGCTCCCACTTTCAATATGTATCCAGATTGAGACTCAGAGTCATCCGGATTGCATCAACGTAACTCTTTAGGACAAACTCTTTATCACCTCCATAACAAACAAATATTTCCTTAGTCCTCTTAGGTAACTAAGGATAACTCTGACCGCTATCTAGTGATCCACTCCCAGATCACAATCGTACCTCCTTGCCAAAGTCATGGCAAGGTACACAATAGGTTTGGTACACAACATATCATACTTTATATAACCTATGGCTGAGGCATAGGGAATGACTTTCATTCTCGTTCTATTTTCTGCCATGGTCGGGTTTTGAGTCTTACTCAACTTCACACCTTGCAACACAGGCAAGAACTCCTTCTTTAACTGTTCGATTTCGAACTACTTCAAAATCTTGTCAAGGTAAGTACTCATTGAAAAATGTTATCAAGCGTATTGATCTATCTCTATAGATCTTGATGCCCAATATGTAAGTAGCTTCACCGAGGTTTTTCATTAAAAAACTTTTATTCAAGTATCCTTTTATGCTATCCAGAAATTCTATGTCATTTCCAATCAACAATATGTCATCCACATATAATATCAAAAATGCTACAGAGCTCCCACTCACTTTCTTGTAAATACAGGGTACACCATAAGTCTGTATAAAACCATATGCTTTGATCTCCTTATCAAAGTGTATATTCCAACTCCGAGATGCTTGCAACAGTCCATAGATGGATCGATGGAGTTTGCACACTTTGTTAGCACCTTTAGGATCGAAAAAACCTTTTTTGTCGCATCATATACAACTCTTCTTTAAGAAATCCATTAAGGAATGCAATTTTTACATCCATTTGCCAGATTTCGTAAAATGCGGCAATTGCTAACATGATTTGGATAGAATTAAGCATCGCTATGAGTGAGAAAATATAATTGTAGTCAACACCTTGATCTTGTCGAAAACCTTTTGCGACAAGTTGAGCTTTGTATATAGTAACAGTACCCAATAGTTTCTTTTGGGTATCCTATGAAGACGCACTTCTCCGATTTGGGTTCGAGCTTATCAGGTAGAAGGTTTTTCACATAAGCATCGCAATCCCAAACTTTAAGAAACGACATCTTAGGTTTCTTACCAAACCACAGTTCATATGGTGTCGTCTCAATGGATTTAGACGGTGCCCTACTTAAAGTGAATGTAGCTGTCTCTAATGCATAACCCTAAAACGATAGTGGTAAATCGGTAAGAGGCATCATAGATCACACCATATCTAATAAAGTACGGTTACAATGTTTGGACACACCAATACGCTGTGGTGTTCCAGGTGGCATGAGTTGTGAATCTATTCCACATTGTTTTAAATGAAGGACAAACTCGTAACTCAAATATTTGCCTCCATGATCAGATCGTAGAAACTTTATATTCTTGTTACAATGATTCTCCACTTTACTCTGAAATTCTTTGAACTTTTCAAATGTTTCAGACTTGTGTTTCATAGAGTATATATACCCATATCTGCTCAAATCATCTGTGAAGGTTAGAAAATAACGATACTCGCCGCGAGTTTCAACACTCATGAGACCGCATACATTGGTATGTATTATTTCCAATAAGTCATTCGCTCGCTCCATTGTTCGGGAGAACGGAGTTTTAGTCATCTTGACCATGAGGCACGGTTTGCAAATATCAGATGATTCATAATCAAGTGATTCCAAAAGTCCATCTGCATGGAGTTTCTTCATGCGCTTTACACCAATATGACCAAAACGGCAATGCCACAAGTATGTTGCACTATCGTTATCAACTTTGTATCTTTTGGTATCAATATTATGAATATGTATATCACTATGATCGAAATTCAATAAACCATTTACATTGTGTGTGATGAGGACATCAATACCATTGTTACACCCACAGCCCCTGCTGCTATACATACTGGACCAATTACTTGAGCTCGCGCACGCTAATTGAATTATGAGGTACTTTCGTTTCTTCGTAGTGATTCTAATGTTCATGAGAATATGATGCTGCCTAAAGTGGATACATTTGTTTTGCTTACAAATGAAGGGCCTAGCTTGGAGAAGGATGATCATTGGAGCAAGAACAAGCATGGAGTTGATGGCATGCGCAAGGGAGACAAGAATAGAGTCTCAAGTGATGATTTCAGGACTTTGAAGCCACCATAATGAGTGCATGAAGCCTTGGACGAAATATACAAGATGCCACTTCATAATTTTCGTCCAGAGGTTATTCTAGGTGCTGCGTCACCTTCTTTTTTGGCCAGGCCCATGTAATTTCGAAATACTTCAATATAGGCTGTTTTTAGAGTCCGTATGTGTGGGGAAACAAGAGTTAGGGTGGGTTTCGGACCCCTCCTCAAAGGGCCACGAAATTCCCCCCTCTTCCTCCATATATACAGCCCCTAGGGCATAGTTTAGACTTTGGGTTTTGTTTAGATTAAAAGTTCGCCATAGCTGCAACTTCGTGTACTTTGTTTGTGTTCAATGACCAGACCAAGGCGTCACAGAACTCCACCTTGATCAATAAAGCTTTCCTCTTATATTCGCAATATCCAGATTGCAATCTTAGTTTCTTGCTTGTTCTTTGTTTGCCTGCAGGAAACAGACATTCGTGGTCAGGTTGATCGTGCTCCGGCGTGGTCAATAACCTCTCGGAGTTGGTTTAGCGATTGCTAAGGCGCGACGTCCTCGCACGTTCGTAGTCGGATCGTCAAAGTCGACTTCCTCCAAAACGATAGCCACCATCTCATCGAAAGACGGGACACCTTTGCCTCTATCAGTGTGTATGACCATAGAAGGTTTTATCATGTAAATAGAACAACAATTATTCTCCGATTTAAATGAACAACCGTATGGCAATAAACATGATCCAATCATATTCATGCTCAACGCAAACACGAAATAACATTTATTTAGTTTCAACACAAATCCCGAAGGTAGAGGGGGTATGTGATGGTGATCTTATCAACCTTGGAATCACTTCCAACACACATCGTCACCTCGCCCTTAACTAGTCTCTGTTCATTTTGCAACTCATGTTGTAAGTTGCTCATCTTAGCAACTGAAACCAGTACAAAATACCCAGGGGCTGCTATGAACACTAGTAAGATACACATCAATATCATGTATATCAAATATACCTTTGTTCACTTTGCCATCCTTCTTATCCGCCAAGTATTTGGGGCAGTTCCGCTTCCACTGACCATTTCCTTTGCAGTAGAAGCACTTAGTTTCAGGCTCGGGTCCAGCTTTGGGCTTCTTCATCGGAGCGGAAACTTGCTTGCCATTCTTTTTGAAGTTCCCTTTCATTCCCTTTACCTTTTTCTTGAAACTAGTGGTCTTATTAACCATCAATATTTGATGCTCTTTCTTAATTTCCACCTTAGCCGATTTTAGCATCGCGAAGAGCTTGGGAATCATTTTCGTCATCCCTTGCAAATTATAGTTTATCACGAAGTTCTAGTAGCTTGGTGATAGTGACTAGAGAACTCTGTCAATCACTATCTTATCTAGAAGATTAAGTCCCACTTGATTCAAGCGATTGTAGTGCCTAGACATTCTAAGCACATGGTCACTAGCTGAGCTATTCTCCTCCGTCTTGTTGGCAAAGTACTTGTCAGAGGTTTCATACCTCTCGACACGGGCATGAGTTTGAAATACCAATTTCATCTCTTGGAACATATCATATGCTCCATGGCGTTCAAAATGTTTTTTAAGTCCCAGTTCTAAGCCGTAAAGCATGGCGCACTAAACTATTAAGTAGTCATCATATTGAGCTTACGAAACGTTCATAACGTGTGCATCTGCTCCTGCAATAGGTCTTTCACCTAGCTGTGCATCAAGGACATAATTCTTCTGTGTAGCAGTGAGGATAATCCTCAGATCATGGACCCAGTCCGCATCATGGCTACTATCATCTTTCAACTTAGTTTTCTCTAGGAACATATCAAAAATATATAGGAGCCATATCGTGAGCTATTCATCTACAACATAGATATGAAAAACTATCAAGACTAAGTTCATGATAAATTAAGTTCAATTAATCTAATTACTTAAGAACTCCCACTTAGATAGACATCCATCAAGTTATATAAATGATACGTGATCCAAATCAACTAAAACATGCCCGATAATCACGTGAGATGGAGTAGTCATCAATGGTGAACATCTCTATGTTGATCATATCTACTATATGGTTCACGTTCGACCTTTCAGTTTCCAGTGTTCCGAGGCCATGTCTGTACATGCTAGGCTCGTCAAGTTTAACCCAAGTATTCCGCATGTGCAAAACTGTCTTGCAAACGTTGTATGTGAATGTAGAGCCTATCACACCCGATCATCACGCGGTGTCTCAGCACAACGAACTGTCGCAATGGTGCATACTCAGGGAGAACACTTATACCTTGAAATTTTAGTAAGGGATCATCTTATAATGCTCCGTACTAAGCAAAATAAGATGCATAATAGATAAACATCACATGTAATCAAAATATGTGACATGATATGGCCATCATCATCTTGTGCCTTTGATCTCAATCTCCAAAGCACCGTCATGATCTCCATCATCACCGGCTTGACACCTTGATCTCCATCACAGCGTCGCGGTCGTCTCGCCAACTATTGCTTCTACAACTATCGCTAATGCATAGTGATAAAGTAAAGCAATTACATAGCGTTTGCATTTCATACAATAAGGCGACAACCATAAGGCTCCTGCCAGTTGCCGATTACTTTTACAAAACATGATCATCTCATACAACAATGTATATCACATCATGTCTTGACCATATCACATCACAACAAGCCCTGCAAAAACAAGTTAGACGTCCTCTACTTTGTTGTTGCAAGTTTTATGTGGCTGCTACGAGCTTCTAGCAAGAACCACTCTTACCTACGCATCAAAACCACAACAGTGATTTATCCAGTTTGCTATTTTAACCTTCAACAAGGACCGGCCGCAGTCAAAATTGATTAAACTAAAGTAGGAGAAACAGACAGCTGCCAGCCACTGTCGGTGTACTAAAGTAGGGGTACCTTAGTACCCCAGACTTGTGCACGGGCAGTTGTAGCACCCTGCGGCAAGGCCCGCCCTGGAAGCGCCAAGAGAAGACCAAGCATTCAAGACAAGGCCCCCGGCAAGAGGAGCTTGCCGGGTCAAGAAGACAAGGCCCCCGGCAAGAGGAGCTTGCCGGGCCGAGAAGACAAGACCCCGGCAAGAGGAGCTTGCCGGGACGACTGCGCCCATGAAAGGCCATCCAAGAACAAAGTATAACGAGACAGAAGATCGAGCCCCCGACAAGAGGAGCTTGTCGGGAAGGCCGAACCCAGGCATCACAAGAGAAGCCCGCCGTGGCGCGCCAAGCGCCCCGGCAAGGCCTGATAGCTGGCACGCTATCAGGCACAGGAAGACGACCCCCGCGGCAAGCCACTTGCCGCGGCAAGATCGCCACCTCAAGGCTGCGCTCCAGCTCGCCCGCCACGCGTCGCTCCGGGGCTTACCCCGAGGGCACGTGGCGAGGCACCGCGTAGCCTGGGGCATGCGGTGGCATGCAGACCGCCATCGTGGCGAACGGTGGCGCACCTAACGGTCCGCCTCGGTGTTGTCCGGGCGACCGTGACGGGCATTTAATGCCCTTGTCCCCTACCGTCAGAAGTAGGTATGATAACACTGTGCCGCACTGTAGCGCCACCGTTCCCGCACTATTACAGCTACCACCCCTTTAACACTTTTACCCCTTTCTCCTACGTTGACACCTGTCGGTGACCCCTTTGCGCTATAAAAGGAGGCCCGTGTGCGACGTAGAAGGGGTTGGGTTCCAGAGAGGTTCCGGGGTTCGGTTCCAGAGAGGTTCCGGGTTCCGGGGTTCGGAGAATCGGCACCCAGACAGCCATACGCTCGGTGCAGCTAGCTCCCCAAGCTCCCGAGCTCCCCAGTTCAATACAACTAAGCAGGAGTAGGGTTTTACGCGTCCATCGCGGCCCGAACCTGGGTAAACCGCCCGTGTGCTCGCTTCGATCTGCTCTCCGCGCTCCCTCCGCCCCCCTCCGGACAACGAAAGGGGCTCCGGCCCCATAGGTGCCCGCGGGGGACAGCCCGTCCGCCCCGACATCTTTGGCGCGCCAGGTAGGGGGCGGCAGGACACCAAGGGACAGCCCGCTCCTGCGGATCCCAGGATCCGTCCAGTCGAAGCAGGTGTCCCCGGTAAGCCTTGCTCCGGCGAGCAGACCAGCGGTCTGAACGCCGGGGAACAGTCCGCTCCTGCGGATCCAAGTATCTGTCCAGTTGAAGCGGGGGTTCCCGACGAGCTTTGGCATTCCTTCCCACGGGATCGCGTGCGGCCCTCCTCGAGTATCCGCCCGCGCAGAGTTCGGGCAAGAAGCAGCTGCTCCTTGAGGAGGACCGCCTTCCGGCTGCTGGGCGAACCGATCGCTTCCAGCGAACCCTGCGCTGCTCCCGTAGCCGCAGCGGATAGCGCCGGAAGCCGCGAAAAAGGCGACCTCGTTCTTCGGCGCGCTTCGTCCGCCAAGATCCAAACGAGTCGACGCCGACCGTGGGAGGAGTTTCGCCAGCGCGGTTGCCGGAACCTGTTTCCGCCAACCATCCTCTCTGCCCAAGTCTTGCCGCGGTCGCATGTGATCCTTGGCGCAGAGAGGGGCGCGGATCCCCAAGCATAGCTACGCCTAGCTCCGGAGGGTCGTGAGGCCCTGCGCCCTCACCTACCCCCAGGATGGGCTGGATGCTGCCCAAGGAGGTTTTACCCCACCGGGCGGCAAGCGATAAGAGAAGATAAGTTGCCGAAGCTCGAGCAATTGCTCCATTGATTTTTAAGAGTTATCTCCCTCGAACGACCGAGCCTTGGTTGAGAGGCCTGAGCGCGGAAGGACCGGCACGAGACTGGTTGCGCCCTCGTTCCGTTTCGAGTCCGCTCAACGACTCGAGTGTGCTACACCCCGAGTAGCGTCCTCACTTTGTTTCGAGCTTGCCCGGCACCCCAAGCGTGCTGCGACCGCAGTCGCACCGTTTGCTTTGCTTTGAGCCTGCTCAACAATCTGAGTGAACGGCAACCAGCCGCGGCCAGGTTTCTTGCCGGTGGTAGCCCCGCCAGCGGGTCGCTGACGCCCCGCGCTCGGCGCCCGTGGCAAGGCGGAGGCCTACGCCGGCAAGTCCCCGAAAGCGTAGGGCGGAAACAAACAAGGCGCCGGTCAAGTAGAGGGGATAACAGCGCGATGCATAGCTTAAGATGAAAAGTTATATTACAAAATGCCTTACTGCTGCCCTAACCAGCCGTTTCCGTGGCATATTTGACAGCGGCAGGGAAAGGGAGATAAAAGAAAGGGGCAGGCGGCCTAATCTACGCGGTCACCCTCGATCCTCTTGACCCCGGCCGCCTTCTTGACGATAGGGGCGATGAGGGCCTGGATCCCCGTCAGGTCTGCGTTCTCCGGCAAGGGCCTGAGGACGTTGGTAAGCCTGATGTCGGGATTGCGGAAAACGATCTTCGCCAGCACCCTCTCGAGGGCCCCGGAGATGGCCCCCCGCATCTCGTCGGCCCGCTCCTTCGGGAGCGACATTCGGAGGTGCTGGAGCGCCTGCGCCACCCCTTGGAAGAAGGAAGTGAGCTTGGCGCTGGGCGCGGCGTCCTTGTCGGCGAGAGACTGGTGGCCCTCGATCCCCAGCAGCGTCAGCTCCTTGTCGATGGTGGCGGCGATGTCGACGAGGCCCTCGGTCCACCGCTCCACTGTATCCCTGAAGGTGTTCTGAGAAGCGGCGGCGCGCCTCAGCAGCTCCTCGCTGCCGTCGACCTCTTTCCGTAAGGCCGCCTCCTTCTCCTTAGCGCTGTCCAGCGCTTTGCCGAGCGCCTCCAATTTCAGTTCCAGAGTGGAGTTGGAGTTCTTGGCGGCGTCAAGCTCCCGGATCTTCTCGGCGAAGCGACCCTGAAGCTCACCAAGGGTGAGCGCACCCTTCTCGTGCTCCAGCCGGAGCGCGGCGAGCTCCTCGTCCTTCGCCTTGAGGTCAGAATCGAGCTGTGCCACCCTCGCCTCCAGCCCCTTCTTGGTGATCTCAGCGGCTGCGGCAGCGTCCTGCGCCTTCTTCAGGTCTCCGCTGAGCGCCCGCTCGCGTGCGGCAGCCTCCTCCTCGTGGTCGGCGAGGCTGGCCGTTTCCAGCACCAGCTCGCCTTCCCGCGCGGGTAGCTCCGCGGCGGCAAGCCTCTGCTGCTCCTCGGCCTCCCCGTCGCCCACGGGGACATCCGCGCCGTCCGCCTCCTGGGCGCCGGCGACGTCGTCGGCATCGCCACGCGCGCCCTCCTCGACAACGGCCTCAGCCTTCGTCGGATCCGAGGCGGGCGCTGCGCTCGCCGCGGCCGGGGGACCGTCGGCCGCGTCCCCTGTCGGAAGGTCCTCCCTTGCCGAGGATCTCTCCCTTGGCGGGGTAGCGGACTCGGTCGGCACGGCGGAGGCGCCCTCTGGACGCGCCCGCCGGAGCTGCTCCGCTCCTGCCCAAAAGCAACAACTTCGCATCAAGCAACAAGAAGTGGGAGGGCTCGCGTACGCGCCAAGCAGCAAGGACGAGTCATGTGCTCACGCTGGGGGCTGCGCTGCGAGCCGCCCTGAGGACCCCTTGCCGGGTCCGGTAAGGGCGCCTCCGACACGACCTCGCTTGCCGGGGGAGATTCGTCATCAAGGATGACCCACGGGATCCTCGATCTCTTCGCTCTCCTCTGAGCCAGGGTCCTGAGAAGGGAACCGGGTCAAAGGAAGAGCGAATGAGCTGTCGAACAGGACGAACCATCAAGGAAAAAAAAGATATGAGCTCCATGGGGAACTTACTCTCCGTCCTCCTCGTCGTCGGAGCTGAGCGCTGAATAGTCGAAAACCGGCTCGGCCCTGGCGCGGGGAGGCGGGGGAGTGGGCTCCCGAGGCCGCTTGGCGGGGGCTGTAGATGACTCCGCCCCCGTCGACGCCGCGGCACGGGGCGCGGCGGCAACCGAAGCCCCAGCCCGCGGGGACCCCGCTCCCGCCGCCGACCCGGCCCTGCGGAGGCGCCTCCTCGGCCGGGCCGGGGGCTCCGCCTGCGACGAGCCGCCCGGAGGCTGCAGGAAGGCAACGCCGACCTCCGGCAAGCCGCTCGCGTCTTGGGCGGGCTCGTCCTCGCCGCCGAGCCCGGCCGGTTCCCCCAGGTCGACAAGTTCCATCGGGTCGGCGAGGCTCTCCGCCTCCGCCGCCTCCGCCTCGGCCACGGTGAACCCAGCTTCGCCCGCAGCCGCGGCGGCCGCCGCCTCCTCCATCCTGGAGGCAATGTAAGCTAGCTCCGCCGCGGTGGTGGCTCGAGTGAGGCCATCCTTCTCGGCAGGGTCGACTGGCTCCTCCTCCAGGCCGTCGAAGAAGGCCCGCACGACATCATCCGGCGGCTCCTGCCAGGTCGCGTTGACCCCGCGCGAGTCGCACAACGGCATCATCGCAAGGATATGGCTGAGCGACGAGTTGTTGCACAAGGGAACGACGCCCGGCGGCAGCCGAAACCACTCCGGGTGGTCAGGGTCGTGCTTGAACAACTCCTTCAACATCGCGTCGTGCTCCAGCACGGTGAAGTTAAAATTGAGGCCCGGACGCAGCCTCATGATGTCCGCCGCGTTCCGGAACTCCCAAGCCGGCTTCCTCCTCTCCTGCAGGGGAGCGATGCGACGGCGAAGGAAATCCGCGCCGACGGCGCCGACGGTGAGTCCGGCGAGCCTGAGGCGCAGGATCCGGGTGACGGCGATCTTCAATTTGGCGTCGTCCGAGGACACCTCGCTCCAGTCGTCGCCGCGAACCACCGGAGTTCGGCGCACGGCGGTGAACGGCTGCGGATGATCCTCGACAATCAAGCACCATTCCGCCCTCCACTCCTCCCACCTGCCGCGGAGATCCCCGCCCAAGTAGGCCCCCTTCTGGCCGGACCGGGAAACCCAGGCGATCCCACCGGACAGCGGCTCCCCTTTTTCCACCCGAGGGACAAAGAAGTGCCGGAAGAGGGCCACATTGGGACGAATTCCGACGAAGTTCTCGCAAAGGTGCGTAAAGACCGCCATTGTGAGGACGGCGTTGGGGGTAAAGTCGAGGAGGTGGAGGCCATAGGTGCTCATGATTTCAGAGAAGAACTCCGAGTACGGCGGGCAGAGCCCGCAGTAGAAGAAGACGACGAAGAAAGGATACCCGGTCGGGTACTGCTTCTGGGCTTCGGCGGGGAGCACCCGCGTGCGCGGATGCGCTCGCGTCTTCGTCGACCAGAAAAGGGAGTACCTGTCCCTCAGCTCCACCGCACCGAGCTGGGGAGGGAACGTCGCCGTCTCCTTCCGAAGCACTTCAAGCTGTAGCGCCTCGGCCGATTTCGCAGCCTTCCCCTTCGCCTTATCGCTCTTCGGGGCCATGGCGGAGGCAGGGGAGGGAGATCGCCGGAGCTGACGACGACGGGCGCCCCAAGAACAAACCGCTGCTGCCTCTGAGAGGAGGAGGTGGCAGAGGTTTTAGAGGGGTAGTGACCGAGGGAAAGGCGAACCGCCCCTACTTTCCTCCGCTATAAGAGGGAGAGGTGGGAGAGGGGGGGGACGCTTCGCCTCTCCGAATCGAGAGGTCGGGCGCGACGTGACGCGCGCCTGCGCGGTTCAGCCCCGCGCACGCCGCCCACGTCACGCTCACCTCGCACGCCCCGCCCCCACGACGCCGCGGTAAGCGCGCGCCGCCTGGGGAAGGCGCGGCGGATGCGGAGTTAAGGAGCAGCGCGACCAAGGCCACGCGTGCCCGTGCACTGTTAGGGCCTGGCCCAACGACGCTCGGCACCGTGTGTGGCCCAGGCCCGGGGGCTCCTGTCGGTGTACTAAAGTAGGGGTACCTTAGTACCCCAGACTTGTGCACGGGCAGTTGTAGCACCCTGCGGCAAGGCCCGCCCTGGAAGCGCCAAGAGAAGACCAAGCATTCAAGACAAGGCCCCCGGCAAGAGGAGCTTGCCGGGTCAAGAAGACAAGGCCCCCGGCAAGAGGAGCTTGCCGGGCCGAGAAGACAAGACCCCGGCAAGAGGAGCTTGCCGGGACGACTGCGCCCATGAAAGGCCATCCAAGAACAAAGTATAACGAGACAGAAGATCGAGCCCCCGACAAGAGGAGCTTGTCGGGAAGGCCGAACCCAGGCATCACAAGAGAAGCCCGCCGTGGCGCGCCAAGCGCCCCGGCAAGGCCTGATAGCTGGCACGCTATCAGGCACAGGAAGACGACCCCCGCGGCAAGCCACTTGCCGCGGCAAGATCGCCACCTCAAGGCTGCGCTCCAGCTCGCCCGCCACGCGTCGCTCCGGGGCTTACCCCGAGGGCACGTGGCGAGGCACCGCGCAGCCTGGGGCATGCGGTGGCATGCAGACCGCCATCGTGGCGAACGGTGGCGCACCTAACGGTCCGCCTCGGTGCTGTCCGGGCGACCGTGACGGGCATTTAATGCCCTTGTCCCCTACCGTCAGAAGTAGGTATGATAACACTGTGCCGCACTGTAGCGCCACCGTTCCCGCACTATTACAGCTACCACCCCTTTTACACTTTTACCCCTTTCTCCTACGTTGACACCTGTCGGTGACCCCTTTGCGCTATAAAAGGAGGCCCGTGTGCGACGTAGAAGGGGTTGGGTTCCAGAGAGGTTCCGGGGTTCGGTTCCAGAGAGGTTCCGGGTTCCGGGGTTCGGAGAATCGGCACCCAGACAGCCATACGCTCGGTGCAGCTAGCTCCCCAAGCTCCCGAGCTCCCCAGTTCAATACAACTAAGCAGGAGTAGGGTTTTACGCGTCCATCGCGGCCCGAACCTGGGTAAACCGCCCGTGTGCTCGCTTCGATCTGCTCTCCGCGCTCCCTCCGCCCCCCTCCGGACAACGAAAGGGGCTCCGGCCCCATAGGTGCCCGCGGGGGACAGCCCGTCCGCCCCGACATCCACCTTTATGCAAAACTAGTTGCATGTCTATCAGTGGAACCGGTCTCATGAACGTGGTCACGTAAGGTTGGTCTGCGCCGCTGATGAGGACATCAATACCATTGTTACACCCACAACCCCTGCTACTATACATACTGGACCGATTACTAGAGCTCGCGCACACCAATTAAATTACCAGGTACTTTCGTTTCTTGGTAATGATTCTAATGTTCATGAGAATATGATGCTGCCTAAATTGGATACATTTGTTTTGCTTACAAATGAAGGGCCTAGCTTGGAGAAGGATGAACATTGGAGCAAGAACACGCATGGAGTTGATGGCATGCGCAAGGGAATCAAGAACGGAGTTACAAGTGATGATTTCAGGACTTTGAAGCCACCATAAGGAGTGCATGAAGCCTTGGACGAAATATACAAGATGCCACTTCATAAATTTCGTCTAGAGGCTATTCTAGGTGCTGCGTCACCTTAATATTGGGCCAGGCCCATGTATTTTTGAAATACTTAAGTATAGGCTGTTTTTAGAGTCCGTATGTGTGGGGAAACAAGAGTTAGGGTTGGTTTCGGACTCCTCTTCCAAGGGCCACGAAATTCCCCCCTCTTCCTCCATATATAAAGCCCTTAGGGCGTCGTTTAAACTTTGGGTTTTGTTTAGATTAAAAGTTCGCCATAGCTACAACTTCGCGTACTTCGTTTGATATTACCAACGACTAGACCAAGGCGTCACAGGACCCCACCTTGATCAATAAAGCTTTCCTCTTATATTCGCAATATCCAGATTGCAATCTTAGTTTCTTGCTTGTTCTTCGCTTGCCTGCAGGAAACAGACCTTCGTGGTTAGGTTGATCGTGCTCCGGCGTGGTCAATAACCTCTTGGAGTTGGTTTAGCGATTGCTAAGGTGCGACGTCCTCGCACGTTCATAGTCGGATCGTCAAAGTTGACTTTGTCCAAAACGATAGCCACCATCTCATCGAAAGACGGGACACCTTTGCCTCTATCAAGTGGTATCAGATTTCCAGGTTGCTCGGTGAGATTTTACAGTTTTTCGTAGTTTAGATCGAGTCTGTTCTTCATACCTATAGTCCACGAAAAAGCCAAAAAAAATTAGGGTTCATCCCATCCAAACAAATCTGAGCCTTTGCATAATCTTTTCTGTATTTGCTTTGTTGAATTTGCGGTTGCATCGTCGTGTCAAGTTGCTGGTCTTAGCGTCTAGTCCTTTAGAGTTTCGAGTTCTGTTCACAGGTTGTCACGTCGCCGCTGCCATATATCACCACCGCATCATCATCATCGCTGCTGCCATATACCACCACCGCACCAACTTCATCACCGCTGCCATATACCGCCACCACATATCCGCCGCCATCACGCCAATCCAAGTCCACCTGCAACATATATCCGCCACCTGTCCGAGTTCCACCAGATTCATCACCGCCACCAGTCTTCGTTCCACCAGATTCATCTCCGCCACCAGTCCTATTCCGAGTCTAGTATTTTGTTACTCTATTTTGGATTTCTAGATCATGCCATACTCCGAGTCGTGACAGAGAAGGACTCCCCAACTTCTGTGCTACCCGCAGAAGAAAAATAGTTCCAGCTTCAAAAAAAAATGTAGACTTTTGTAGACAGTTTTTAGGACATTTGTAGACTTTTTCGAAAAAAAATTGTTCCAGAGCAAAAAAAAAAGAGGAAAAAAAGTGCAAAAAAAAGTGCAAAAAAGAAAAAAAAATTCAGAGTGTGATCCTCCCTTGTTTACGTGCAGCGCCGTGATTTTGTTAGTGTTCTAGGCTCGCGTCTCTAGTACGGTCTAGCCTAGGACCAGCACAGTACCATCATTGAGCGTTTATTCAACTTTGCATCTCCGAATTGATTATTGCTGACCCTTTTTGCTACCATACTATAAGCCTTCCCAGCTCCACATACATCTACGTCGTGCGTTTGACTCTCTCTGGCAATCGCTCTATCCAAGCTTTCAGAGTTTTGACTACAACGGTTGCCGATCACCGCCTGCTGCTGGGTAAGAACTGGTAAGAATTTGAGATTTGCTTGACGGATTTGTGACTCTCCACCACACCACCACCACCACTTCCTAGTAGTTTGTAGAATCATATTCTTGTGTGTTTCTATTGCTGCTAACCATGGCAGGATCACAAGCCGACGATACTGACTGGGAGAACATGACAAACAAAGAGTTATATGATAAGTTTCAGCAAATGATGAGTGGACAGGTGGAAGATGTGCTAAATAGATTTGAAGAGGCCATGGAGAAGATAGATGGCATTGAGAAGGCGTTCGAAACAAAGCTCGATAACAAGTTTAATGAATTGCTCGCGCATCTTCCACCACCACCACGGGCTGCACCTAATGCACCTCTACAACAACAACAACAACGACTACCTCCACATCGTGAAACAGCCCTCCGTCGAGCGAGCCATGTCCCTCTTCAACTTGGCCAAGCTGCTGGTGCTGCTGTTGATACTTCTGTGGCTCCTGCTGCTGATGTGGAGGAGGATGATTATGTGGGAAATTACGAGGATGAGGTTGATCTACATCAGAACTACGTGCAACCACCAACACCACAACCACCAGGTCGTCCACATGCAAATAATGGCAATGTTAGGGCTCCCCCTCAGGTACGAGATCATGACCATCTCCCTAAACTGAAATTGAATATTCCACCATTTGAGGGTAGATATGTTCCTGATATATATCTTACTTGGGAGTTAGAAACTGAACAACGATTTACATGTTTACATTATCTTGAGGAGAGGCGTGTTCCTGCTGCTGTTTGTCCTTTCACTAGCTTTGCATGTGTTTGGTGGTCTGAACATTGTAGATTATATCCTGTTCCAGCTACTTGGGCTGCTTTGAAAACTGCTATGCGTACTCGTTAGGTTCCACCATATTATCAACGTGAATTACTTCAAAAATTGCAGGGCTTAAGACAAGGAAAAAATACGGTAGAAGAATATTATCAGGAATTACAAACTGGCTTGACTAGATATGGTATTGTTGAGGAGAATGAAGGTATGCTTGCACATTTTCTGGGTGGATTAAATAAAGAGATTATAATAAGGATTATAATAATATCACTCATTTATTCCATCTTGCTTGTAAAGATGAACGTGAAGTGCAGGATCGATAGACATTGGCGCGAACTAACTTTTCTGCAGGTCGACCTTCATCATGGACTCCACGTGCATCATCTACTTCCACACGTTCTGCTACATCGGCACCCCCGTCAGCTGCCACCTCCAACCGTGATACAATAAAGCAGGCACAATCACCACTATCTGCCAAGAGCACACCTTCTGGGCCTGCAAAGAGCTCTTCTTCATCCATGGCATCAACAGGGCAAACACATGATATTATTTGTCGACGTTGCAAGGGTGGAGGTCATTATGCGAGAGAATGCCCATCTAAGCGTGTGATGATTGTTACTGAGGATGGTGGGTATGAGTCCGCTAGTGACTATGATGAGGAGACTTTGGCTCTTATTACACATGAAGAACACGGTGGAGATGATTCTGATCATTATACGCAATACATGGCTGCTGAAGATGCTGACAGGTATGAATGTTTAGTTGCTCAACGTGTTTTGAGTGTGCAGGTCACGCAAGCTGAGCAAAATCAGAGGCATAATTTGTTCCATACAAAGGTAGTTGTGAAGGAACGTTTTGTTCGCGTCATCATAGATGGAGGGAGCTGCAACAACTTGGCTAGCATGGAGATGGTGGAGAAGTTATCTCTCACCACAAGACCACATCCACATCCTTACTACATCCAATGGTTCAACAACAGCGGCACGGTTAAGGTAACACGTACTGTTCGGGTGTATTTTAGTATCTCTACATATGCTGATTATGTTGATTGTGATGTGGTACCTATGCAAGCATATTCCTTATTACTTGGTAGACCATGGCAATTTGATAAAAAATTTGTACACCATGGCAGAAACAATCAGTATACTCTTGTTCATAAGGGTACAAATATTACTTTGCTTCCTATGACTCCTGATTCCATTTTGAAAGATGATATTCATAGAGCTAATAAAGCAAAACTGGAGAAAAATAAGAGAGAAAATCAGATTGTGGCAAAAGAATTTGAGCAACAAATGAAGCCTAATAATAAACCATCTAGTGTTGCTTCTGAAATTAAATTGAAAAGTGCATGTTTACTTGCCACCAAATCTGATATTGATGAGCTAGTTTTTAGCAAATCTGTTTGCTATGCTTTTGTGTGCAAAGAGGCATTATTTTCATTCGAGGACGTGCCTTGCTCTTTGCCCCCTGCTGTCACTAACATTTTGAAAGAGTTCGCTGACGTCTTCCCACAAGACGTGCCACCGGGATTACCACCTATTCGAGGGATTGAGCATCAAATTGAGTTAATTCCCGGTGCATCGCTACCCAACCGTGCACCATACCATACCAATCCATAGGACACGAAGGAGATTATGTGTCAAGTATAGGAGCTGCTCGACAAAGGTTATATTCGCGAATCCCTTAGTCCTTGTGCTGTTCCTATTATTCTAGTGCCGAAAAAGGATGGTACGTCGCGTATGTGTTTTGATTGTAGAGGCATTAATAATATTACCATTCATTATCGTCATCCTATTCCTAGGCTAGATGATATGCTTGATGAACTGAGTGGCTCTACAATATTCTCCAAAGTTGATTTGCATAGTGGATACCATCAAATTCGTATGAAATTGGGAGATGAATGGAAAACAGCATTTAAAACTAAGTTTGGTTTATATGAGTGGTTAGTCATGCCTTTTGGGTTAACTAATGCACCTAGTACTTTCATGAGACTAATGAACGAAGTTTTACGTGCTTTCATTGGACGATTTGTCGTAGTCTATTTTGATGATATACTGATTTATAGCAAATCTTTGGAAGAACATTTGGAACATTTACGTGTTGTTTTTATTGCTCTACGTGATGCACGTTTGTTTGGTAACCTTGGGAAGTGCACCTTTTGCACCGACCGAGTATCTTTTCTTGGCTATGTTGTTACTCCACGGGGAATTGAAGTTGATAAAGCCAAGATTGAAGGTATTGAGAGTTGGCCGCAGCCCAAAACGGTCACACAAGTCAGGAGTTTTCTTGGACTCGCTGGTTTCTATAGGCATTTTGTGAGAGATTTTAGCACCATTGCTGCACCTCTCAATGAGCTTACAAAGAAGGATGTGCCTTTTGTTTGTGGTACCGCACAGGAAGAAGCCTTCACGGTATTGAAAGATAAGTTGACACATGCTCCTTTACTCCAACTTCCTGATTTTAATAAGACTTTTGAGCTTGAATGTGATGCTAGTGGAATTGGATAAGAAGGTGTGTTATTACAACATGGCAAACGTGTTGCATACTTTTCTGAAAAATTGAGTGGGCCTAGTCTGAACTATTCTACTTATGATAAAGATTATATGCTCTTGTTCGGACCTTAGAAACATGGCAAGATTATTTATGGCCCAAAGAATTTGTTATACATTCTGATCATGAATCTTTGAAACACATTAAAAGTCAAGCAAAACTGAATCGTAGACATGCTAAATGGGTTGAATTCATTGAGACTTTCCCTTATGTCATTAAACACAAGAAGGGTAAAGAAAATGTTATTGCTGATGCATTGTCTCATCGTTATACTATGCTTTCACAACTTGACTTTAAAGTATTTGGTTTGGAGACCATCAAAGATCAATATGTGCATGATGCTGAATTTAAAGATGTGTTGCAGAATTGTAAAGAAGGTAGAACATCAAACAAGTTCGTTGTTAACGATGGATTTGTGTTTCGTGCTAACAAGCTATGCATTCCAGCTAGCTCCGTTTGTCTTTTGTTGTTGCAGGAGGTGCATGGAGGAGGACGGAGGACGGGGGACGTACTTGCTACACATTTGGCGTGAAGAAGACGGAGCACGTACTTGCTACACATTTCTTTTGACCAAAGATGAGACGGGATGTTTAGCGCTTTGTTGCTCGCTGCACTACATGTCAAAAAGCTAAGTCACGACTCAATCCTCATGGTTTATATATGCCTTTGCCTGTGCCTAGTGTTCCTTGGGAGGATATATCTATGGACTTTGTTTTAGGTTTACCTCGAACAAAGAAGGGGAGGGATAGCATATTTGTTGTCGTGGATAGGTTCTCGAAAATGGCACACTTTATACCATGTCATAAAAGCGATGATGCTGTTAATGTTGCTGATTTGTTCTTTCGTGAAATTATTCGCTTGCATGGTGTGCCAAATACTATTGTTTCAGATCGTGATACTAAATTTCTTAACCACTTTTGGAGATGTTTATGGGCTAAGTTGGGGACTAAACTGCTTTTTAGTACTACTTGTCACCCCCAAACTGATGGTCAAACTGAAGTAGTCAATACAACATTGTCTACTATGCTTAGGGTTGTTTTGAAGAATAATAAGAAAATGTGGGAAGAATGCTTGCCTCATATTGAATTTGCTTATAACCGTTCATTGCATTCTACTACTAAGATGTGCCCTTTTGAAATTGTGTATGGTTTCCTACCTCATGCACCCATTGATTTGTTGCCTCTTCCATCTTCAGAGAAGGTTAATTTTGATGCTAAACAATGTGTTGAATTGATCTTTAAAATGCATGAGTTAACTAAGGAAAACATTGAGCGTATGAATGCTAAATATAAACTTGCTGGAGATAAGGGTAGAAAACATGTTGTCTTTGCACCTGGAGATCTTGTTTGGTTACATTTGCATAAGGATAGGTTTCCTAATTTGCTCAAACAAAGCTAATGCCACGTATTGATGGTCCTTTTAAGGTGTTAGAGAAAATAAATGATAATGCATATAAACTTGAGCTGCCTCCAGATTTTGGGGTTAGTCCCACTTTTAACATTGCAGATTTGAAGCCTTATTTGGGTGAGGAAGATGAGCTTCCGTCGAGGATGACATCATTTCAAGAAGGGGAGGATGATGAGGACATCAATACCATTGTTACACCCACAACCCCTGCTACTATACATACTGGACCGATTACTAGAGCTCGCGCACGCTAATTAAATTACCAGGTACTTTCGTTTCTTGGTAATGATTCTAACGTTCATGAGAATATGATGCTGCCTAAATTGGATACATTTGTTTTTCTTACAAATGAAGGGGCTAGCTTGGAGAAGGATGAACATTGGAGCAAGAACACGCATGGAGTTGATGGCATGCGCAAGGGAATCAAGAACGGAGTTACAAGTGATGATTTCAGGACTTTGAAGCCACCATAAGGAGTGCATGAAGCCTTGGACGAAATATACAAGATGCCACTTCATAAAATTTGTCTAGAGGCTATTCTAGGTGCAACGTCACCTTAATATTGGGCCAGGCCCATGTATTTCGAAATACTTAAGTATAGGCTGTTTTTAGAGTCCGTATGTGTGGGGAAACAAGAGTTAGGGTTGGTTTCAGACTCCTCTTCCAAGGGCCACGAAATTCCCCCCTCTCCCTCCATATATAAAGCCCTTAGGGCCTCGTTTAGACTTTGGGTTTTGTTTAGATTAAAAGTTCGCCATAGCTGCAACTTCGCGTACTTCGTTTGTGTTCAACGACCAGACCAAGGCGTCACAGAACCCCACCTTGATCAATAAAGCTTTCCTCTTATATTCGCAATATCCAGATTGCAATCTTAGTTTCTTGCTTGTTCTTCGTTTGCCTACAGGAAACAGACCTTCGTGGTCAGGTTGATCGTGCTCCGGTGTGGTCAGTAACCTCTCGGAGTTGGTTTAGCTCTTGCTAAGGCGCGACGTCCTCGCACGTTCATAGTCGGATCGGCAAAGTTGACTTCGTCCAAAACGATAGCCACCATCTCATCGAAACACGGGACACCTTTGCCTCTATCAGCCGCTTCATCCAACAATACCGCCCAATCAAAATAAGACATTGGTGGAAAGCAGTATGATGATGACCTCCCACAACTCTTTGTGTTCCACTCGTGCATATCATCTACGCATAGACCTGGCTTGGATACCACTGTTGGGATGCAATTTCAAATATTCCCTATGCTCATGCAAGATCTATCTAGGAGATGCATAGCAACGAGAGGGAAAGAGTGTGTCCACGTACCCTCGTAGACCGAAAGCGAAAGCATTTGTTAACACGGTTGATGTAGTCGAACTTCTTCTCATTCTGACTGATCAAGCACCGAACGTACGACACCTCCGTGTTCTGCACACGTTCAGCTTATGACGTCCCTCAAACTCTTGATTCAGCCAAATGTTGAGGGAGTAGATGAGTTACGTCAGCACGATGGTGTGGTGATGGTGATAGTGAAGTGATCCACGCAGGGCTTAGCCTAAGCACTATGAAGATATGACCGGAGGCGTAAACTGTGGAGGGGAGCGCCGCACACGGCTAACAATTATTGTTGTGTGTTCTAGCGGTACCCCCTTCACATATATATATAGGTTGGAGGGGAGGAGAGGCAGCCAAGAGGGCTCCCCAAGTAGGAGGAATCCTACTTAGGCGCCTCCCAATTCGGCCTCCCCCCTTACCATATCCACCAGAGGGGGAAGGAAAGAGGAGGGAGGAGGGAAGGAAGGTGGAGGCCGAATCCCTCCCCTTCCTTCTCTCTTCTCCCCTTTCCTTTCCCTCAGGTGCGGCCCATATGGGGGCGCAACAGCCCCTACTGGCTGCTATGTTTCCCCTCTTGGCCCATTAGGCCCATATAGTTTGCCGGGGGATGCCCCGAACCCCTTCCTGTGACCCGATATGTACCCGGTACCCCCGAACACTTCTGGTGTCCGAATAGTATTGTCCTATATATGAATCCTTACCTCTCGACCATTTCGAGACTCCTCGTCATATCCGTGATCTAATCTGGGACTCTGAACAGCATTCGGTCACCAAATCACTAACTCATATAATACAAAATCGTCATCGAACGTTAAGCGTGTGGACCCTACAGGTTCGAGAACTATGTAGACATGACCGAGACACCTCTCCGGCCAATAACCAACAGCGGAACCTAGATGCTCATATTGGTTCCTCCATAGTCTACGAAGATCTTTATCGGTCTTACCGTAATGACAACATACGTTATTCCCTTTGTCATCGGTGTGTTACTTGCCTGAGATTCGATCGTCGGTATCTTCATACCTAGTTCAATCTCGTTACCGGCAAGTCCCTTTACTCGTTCCGTAATACATCATCCTGTAACTAACTCATTAGTTACATTGCTTGCAAGGCTTATTATGATGTGTATTACCGAGAGGGCCCAGATATACCTCTCCGATATTCGGAGTGACAAATCCTAATCTTGATCCATGCCAACCCGACAAACACCTTCGGAGAAACCTGTAGAGCATATTTACAATCACCCAGTTATGTTTGGATGTTTGATAGCACACAAGGCATTCCTCCTGTATCCGGGAGTTGCATAATCGCATAGTCGAAGGAATATGTATTTGACATGAAGAAAGCAACAGCAATAAAACTGAATGATCAATATGCTAAGCTAACGGTTAGGTCTTGTCCATCACATCATTCTCCTAATGATGTGATCCCGTTCATCAAATGACAACACATGTCTATGGTTTGGAAACTTAACCATCTTTGATTAACGAGCTAGTCTAGTAGAGGCTTACTAGGGACACGGTGTTTTGTCTATGTATCCACACAGTATCAAGTTTCCGGTTAATGCAATTCTAGCATGAATAATAAAATTTATCATGATATAAGGAAATATAAAATAACAACTATATTATTGCCTCTAGGGCATATTTCCTTCGCCATCACCAAGCGTATCATGAGGGGCGACATCCCGCCGCCTCTAGCTCCGGGTACAGGTGCGGGGCAGCCGCCTCCACCGCCTCCTCCCCCGCCCCCGGCCAATGGTGCGATGCGCGACGAAGTCTACCCCAACCAGAACGTGAGCTACACCGTCTTCACCAACCTTGGCGACGACAACCGTAGCGAGCGCCTGCTCTGGCAGGAGGTGAACACCGTCGCCCTAGTCAAGCCAGAATATATGCACTAGTTGGAGCGTCCGATCAGCTAAACCCAGGAGGACCACCCGGCCTTCATGTCGAACCCGGGTGTCTACGCCCTCGTCCTTAACCCCACCATAGTTGCAGCCGGATGCACCTGCAAGTTCTCACGAGTCCTCATTGATGGCGGCAGCAGCATCAACATCCTGTACCGCGACACCATGACCAAGCTCGACCTCGAGGCCAAGGACCAGGAGCAATCCCGGACGGTGTTCCACGGCATCGTGTCGGTCCTCTCCAGCTTCCCCGTTGGCCGGATCCGGCTTGACATCCTGTTCAACACGAGAATCATTTCCGGGGCGAGCCTATCCGGTTCGAGGTGGTGGACCTGTCTAGTGCGTACCATGCGCTGTTGGGCCGGCCTGAAGAAAATATGCCCTAGAGGAAATAATAAAGTTGTTATTTATATTTCCTTCTATCATGATAAATGTTTATTAGTCATGCTAGAATTGAATTAACCGGAAACTTGATACATGTGTGAATACATAGACAAAACAAAGTGTCACTAGTATGCCTCTACTTGACTAGCTCGTTCATCAAAGATGGTTAAGTTTCCTGACCATAGACATGTGTTGTCATTTGATGAAACGGGATCACATCATTAGGAGAATGGTGTGATGGATAAGATCCATCCGTTAGCTTAGCATAATGATCGTTAAGTTTTATTGGTATTTATTTCTTCATGACTTATACATATTCCTTTGACTATGAGATTACGCAACTCCCGAATACCGAATGAACACCTTGTGTGCTATCAAATGTCACAACATAATTGGGCGATTATAAAGCTGTTCTATAGGTGTCTCCGAAGGTGTTTGTTGGGTTGTCATTGAGATTTGTCACTCTGAGTATCGGAGAGGTATCTCTGGGCCCTCTCGGTAATGGTCATCATGATAGGCCTTGCAAGCAATGTGACTAATGAGTTAGTTACGGGATGATGCATTACAAAACGAGTAAAGGGGGTGGCGCGCGCCCCTCCCAAGGGGAGTCCGAATAGGACAAGGGGAGGTGATACGTCTCCAACGTATTTATATTTTTGATTGTTCCATGATATTATATTATCCATCTTGGATGTTTTATATGGTTTTTGGGACTAACCTATTAACCTAGAGCCTAGTGCTAGTTTCTGTTTTTCCTTGTTTTTGAGTTTTACAGAAAGGGAATACCAAACGGAGTCCAATTGACGTGCCAATTTTTGATGATTTTTTATGGACCAAATGAAGCCCCCGGAGTAAAAGAGTTGGGCCAGAAGAGTCCCAAGCCATCCCCGAGGGGCTTCATTTGGTCCATAAATTGGCACGTCAAAAATTCCTATATATTGGGTGCGCCCCCTATCTCATGGATGACTCGGAGACCCCCCTAGGCGCACCCCCTATCTCGTGGATGACTCGGAGACCCCTATCTCGTGGACTCTTGTAGCACCATGATCTTCATGATAGAGAGTCTCCTATGTTGTCACTTTCATATACTAGTGGGAATTTTTCATTATAGAACTTAGCTTGTAATGCCCTAGGTCTTCATGAGCAAGCGAGTTGGATGCACACCCACTTAGTTTCTTTTTGAGCTTTCATACACTTTTAGCTCTATTGCATCCATTGCATGGCAATACGTACTTACTCACATTGATATCTATTGATGGGCATCTCCATAGCCCGTTGATACGCCTAGTTGATGTGAGACTGTCTTCTCCTTTTTGTCTTCTCCACAACCACCATTCTATTCCACCTATAGTGCTATGTTAATGGCTCACACTCATGTATTGCAAGAAGATTGAAAAAGTTTGAGAACATCAAAAGTATGAAACAATTGCTTGGCTTGTCATCAGGGTTGTGCATGATTGAAATATTTTTTGTGATGAAGATAGAGCATAGCCAAACTATATGATTTTGTGGGGATAGCTTGCTTTGGCTATGTTATTTTGAGAAGACGTGATTACTTTGTTAGTATGCTTGAAATATTATTGTTTTCATGTCAATATTAAACTTTTGTTTTGAATCTTATGGATCCGAATATTCTTGCCACAATATTAAACTTTGGCCATTGATAAATATGTTAGGTAGCATTCCACATCAAAAATTATGTTTTTATCATTTACCTACTCGAGGACAAGTAGGAATTAAGCTTGGGGATGCTTGATACGTCTCCAATGTATCTATAATTTTTTGTTGTTCCATGCTATTATATTATCCATCTTGGATGTTTTATATGCTGTTTTATATGATTTTTTGGACTAACCTACTAACCTAGAGCCCAGTGCCAGTTTCTGTTTTTTCCTTGTTTTTGAGTTTTATAAAAAAGGAATACCAAACGGATTCCAATTGACATGCCAAGTTTTGTTGATTTTTTATGGACCAAATGAAGCCCCCGGAGTAAAAGAGTTGGGCCAGAAGAGTCCCGAGCCATCCCCGAGGGGCTTCATTTGGTCCATAAATTGGCACGTAAAAAATTCCTATATATTGGGTGCGCCCCCCTATCTCATGGATGACTCGGAGACCCCCCCAAGGCGTGCCCCCTATCTCGTGGATGACTCGGAGACCCCCCTGACGTGAGACCAATGCCAAACATTCCTATAAATACAGAAACCCCTAGAAAGAAACCTAGATCAGGAGTTCTGTCGCCGCAAGCCTCTGTAGCCACCAAATACCAATCGGGACCCTGTTCCGGCACCCTGCCCTACGGGGGATCCATCACCGGTGGCCATCTTCATCATCCAGGCGCTCTTCATGATGAGGAGGGAGTAGTTCACCCTCGGGGCTGAGGGTATGTACCAGTAGCTATGTGTTCGATCTCTGTCTCTCGTGTTCTCGATGTGGCACGATCTTGATGTAACGCGATCTTTGCTACTATAGTTGGATCTTATGATGTTTCTCCCCCTCTATCTCCTTGTGATGAATTGAGTTTTCCCTTTGAAGTTATCTGATGCGGAGCATCCGACGATCATCCCCATGTACACTCGAGCCTACGCCATTGGACCTAAGGTGAATTCGCTCCTTTCCGAATCTTCCCTTTCCGCATGCAAGACATGGATGCTACTTCAAGCGCGGACCTTGTGCATACTCAGGTACCAAGGAGTTAGCCATCGAGATGCTGTGGAGCAAGGAGAATCCAAAGAGGAAGATGGACATCAAGAGCTTGAAGTGGATCCGGCCACTCCAGAATTAGCGGCACTACCGCTCCCTCCAGCGGTACTACCGCCTATAGGCGGCACTACCGCTCCCCACTGCCGCGCCACTACCGCTCAAACCGACAAGCTCCAGTGTTCGCACGATCCGGGTCCGGTACTACCGCTCAGCCGAAGCGGCACTACCGCCTATAAGTGGTACTACCGCCCTGTGGCCGGTACTACCGCCCTGCCTGTGCGTAGAGAATGGTCCTAGGGCCCATGTATCCCCCCTCTCACTTACTCCTTCGTGGATGTAGACTATATATACTCCCCCACCTCATTTTAGCTAGGGTTAGCATTGGTTTAGCTCATATGTGAGATAGAGCTTCGCTCATCCATACCGGATCGTCTCTTCGAGAGTGACCGTGGCCCCTCTTCGGAGAAGATCGTCGTGGATTCAAGACCCCCTCTTGGGTGGCCCCATCAAGACCTCCTATACGGAGAAGAACCCGGTTACTTTGTATCGTCCTTTGCTGACCTTGGATCATCGTGTATCTCTTTGTGTTCATCGATCTAGTATATGTGTGATCTATTTCTTGTTGGTTGAGTGTTTCTCTCGTGTTTCCCATCGTTCTCCCCTTGTGTTCTTCGTGTTCATCGAAGGGATCCGCTCCTTTCATGAAAGATCAGCCATCTAGGGTTCCACCCTACATCATCTTGGATCAGAGCTTAGGTTTATCACGAATTTGGAGCCTCCCCGTTGTGTTTTCTAGCCTAATTTTGTTGTGTTCTTCCCCAATTTCGAAAATCCCCACCAAAAATAGCCCCAAATTTTTTTGTGATTTGTTGGTTTGATGAAGTTTTGTTGGATTTGATCCATGGATTTGCTTGGTTTCGAGTGGATCTAGCATCTCCCCAAGTTTCCCCACTTTCCATCCATGAAATCTCTCCAATTTTGACCCCGAAATCATCCATTTCCGCCCCAAAATTGCGCCCCGATCGGGATTGGCGAATTTTCCCGACACCAGCGGTACTACCGCCCCCCTAGCGGTACTACCGCTTAGCATCTCCAAGCGGTACTACCGCCCTTCCAAGCGGCACTACCGCCCCTCCCAGAGCCAGATTTTGCGAAAAAACCCGACACGAGCGGTACTACCGCCCATCCCAAGCGGTACTACCGCTTACAAGCGGTACTACCGCCGTTCCAAGCGATACTACCGCCCATGCCAGTTTCAGCATTCCGACTTTCACCATTTTGTCCATAACTAATTCATCCGGAGTCCGTTTTGACGTTCTTTAGCTCGTTTTGAAGCTATTGACATCCCCCATCCCGTAAAAATACTACCACCACCATTTGACTCCATCAAATTTTTGGAGCTTTGGCATCTTTGCCTAGGGCTTCCACCATAACTTCTGCAAAACCACCATAGCCTTCCGCAACCTAACCCAATTTGTTCCCTATAGCATTAGTGGTTGTTCGAGTTGTGATTCGAGTCTCCTAAGGTGTTTCGGCTACTTAGGGACGGTTGCATCTTCATCAACCACCACCACCACCACCACCATAACTTCCGCATCGGTTTGCCCACCATACACTTCCGCCACCTCAAATTAATCCAATTTTGTTTGTGTTGTGAGTTGTGTCTCCTAAGGTGTTTCGGCTACTTAGGGACCGTGCTTCCAACTCCGACACCGTGTATAGTACACCGCTTTACCCTCGACTTCCGCATTGCGTCCTCCAAACCCATCATTGCATTTATGCAATCCCATTGAGCTTACACAAAACCACCACCGCTTTCCACTACCACCATTTGACTTTTGTCCTTGAGATTTTGAGTTGTGGTTTTTCCATTTCCTAAGGTGTCTCGGCTACTTAGGGACGAGTCACCATCATCTTGGTATCTACATCAAGAACACCACCACTCATCATCGCAACGGACGGTAACCTCGACGACACCATTGTATATTCCCCTTGAAATTGCATTGATAACCCCTAGCCCATTTTGCGTCACTTACCTATCGAGACTAGCCATTTGAGTATTGCCGGCAACGTTACTTGTGCACATTAGTGATCTACACCTTCCATTGCATACATACCATATCATATTGGTATCATATCATCTCTTGTGTCACAAAGATTGTTCCCGCATATACACAATTGCTATCTTGGTTTGTGCATTTCGCAAAGTGGCCATACAAAAAAAACAAACAAACAAAACAATAAGCTTTTAAGCAAAAGAGAAAGAGCAACGAAGCTTGTAAGCAAGTGCCATAACATCATACCACATTGCATATAAGATTGTCATATCCGATCATCTTGGATCATCTTGAGAGAAACACCGGGAACCATACATATATAGCATACTTGATGAGTACATGACTACCTTGGATACGACCAAAAATATTGCATACATGCATATTTGTCAGGTGATTTCTAGTGCAAACTATTCAATAATCTATTTATGTTATCCAGAACAAAAATACTTCACACACTTTTGTGTTTTGTCTAATTGCAGGTGTATGGGACATTTGTGCAATCCACATATGAAGATAAGGGAAAAAGAGAAGTTTAGGTGCTGTTCAAAAAGTCCTCTCACGTCACTTTTGGACCAAGAGAAGATAGAGTACAAGTCTCTCACGTTCTGGATTCAGATTTGGACTGCACAGACATACCTGACTCAAAACGCCAACAACTTTTTCATACGGACTCCGAATTGGGTGATTCTTTTTTTTGTGGAAAGTAGATTTCAACCTCTTTCGAAAACAATTGGAATCACCTTTAAATTCATCCGGAGCTTTGAGATATGGACGTAACAATCTGACGCTGCAGCAGAATCCGAGTCAAACAACAAGTCCAAAGGTGTTGCATCAGCTCCACTTGGGCCCATGAGCCTTGTACGACCTAGGGTTGGTTTTAGGCTGCCTTGGGACGTCCTCCCACCTCCTTGGCCGCCACCCCTTGCTCCTATATAAGTAGATCCACCTAGTAGCTTTTTCCTGGGGATTTGTTTAGTTAAAAGTTAGCCACTGCAACTTGTGTACTTCGTTTGTGTCCAACGACCAGACCAAGACCACTTCCGGATACCCACCATTACCAATACTTCATATATACACGCAATATTCAGATTGCGTTTATCATATTCTTGCTTGTTCTTTGATTGCTTGCAGGAATAGACCTTCGTGGTCAGGTTGATTGTGCTCCGGCGTGGTCAATAACCTCTCGAAGTTGGTTTAGCGATTGCTAAGGCGCAACGTCGTGCACGTTTGTAGTCGGATCGTCAAAGTCATCTTCACCAAATCGATAGTTATCATCTCATCGAAAGATCGGGACACCCCGCCTCTATCAATACTTGGGATAGAAGTTTATCCATTTTGCATATCATAGGTTGTGCACAAGTGTCGTATCCGCCTATAGAGCAATCGTGCTAGCGTCCCTCTTGAGTTGTGCAACACGAGCGTTTTCCGTGGACTCCACATTTTGTGCTCATTCCTTGGTTGCACGACCCCATCTATCTATCCGTGTGTGTGTTTCCGTGTTCCATTCTTTGCTATTGGTCTACTTGTTTCACTTGCGAATTTGTGAATCTTTTTCAAGATTATTGACTCTTGCTAACATTTTGCATTAAATTTTTGTGCCACTATCCTCACCGAGCTCCACTATAAGCCTTACTTGTGTAGGTGTGAGAAACCGACAAGAATTGGTACCAATTGTGCTATTTCCTTGTTACACATTGAGTGATCATTGATCCATCTTCAACATTGGTCAAGGTACATTTGGTATAAGTTCTTCTCTTTCTCCCACTCATATTTGCTCGAGTTGTGTGATGGATAGGCAAGGCATTTCATCTCCGGTCTTCGACAACAACGACGGCGTGAACAACTACATCACCAAAGAGTCCATCTTCGATCTAGAACGACAAATGCAAGGCACACAATCAAGATTGCAAAAGCGCATCGAGAACCTCTCCATCGACATTCATCACTCCGAAGCAAGGAAAAGGGACTACATCGACAACAAGCTTTCCGGACAAAAGGAGGAGCAAGATGCAAGGATGGAGGAGATTCGAGCCTTGATCAAGTCTACTTCCCCTTCATCATCCTCAAGGCGGCGGCGTTCAAGTCGATCATCTTCGGAGCACCCACGCGACGCAAGCGCAAGTCGTCCACGTCCACATATACATGGCGACCACCATCACGTTCCTGATCTACATCGTCATGAAGAGCAAGTCACCTACAAGCATCACGTGCACGACGATGACGACCGACATCTACTACGAGCTCAAGTGCGACAACGACACCATCAACATGAAGATGCTCCACAAGCGCAAACGCACAAGTCCAAGCTTCATGAGCAAAAGAGAAGACCGCGAGACGAACACCACCAAGACGGAGCTACGGCTACAACAACCACTTCAGCATCTTCACCAAGTGCTATCAAGGCATCTTCGCCTTTGGACGTACGGCATCTTAGCCTACTCCCCATGAGTTCGCCTACATCGACTACTTCAACAACAAGGCGACCACCTACAAGCGAGGGCGACACTTCCATCTTCGGAAGCCCCTCAAGGAAGATGGCCGAGCATGGGCAATTCCCTTCGGTCATGGAGACAAGCTACGAGGTGCCACATCATATGGGCTCCAACAACGAGACGGCGACAAGAAGGTTGAGCATGGGACTATCCCTTCAACCAAGGCGTCGATAGGAGTTGAGCATGGAGACACTTGCACCAACATCTCTCCGACACCCACATATCATGAGATGACCCAATTGCCATGTGAGGAGAGCCACCAACCCATAAATGAGATGAGTAACTCCACCATACGTGACATTGAGAGCATTTCCTATGAGAGGATGAGTGTGACCACCACTAGCCCCACACTTGAGAGCATGCCACACATCCTATGTGAGGTTGAGCGCCATTTGAGTGACTCTACCAACCATATGAGTGAGAGCATCTTACCAGGAGTGAGTGAGCCACATCACTTAGTGAGTGAGGTAGTTGAGAGGGCACGTGATGCCACTATGATTTCTAATGACTTAACCTCTACTCCTAGTGTGTTTTCTTTGGTGCTAGGTCTCCTACATGACGACACGCCTATCCTCGACGAGTCCATACCTCCGATAAAGACTACGATGTCCATGGTGGACGATGATGCACCCCCCACATGGTACCATCAAGTTGCAACCTCACCTACAACATATGAGCGATGCTCCACCAGTAACATAGGTGACAATGCTTCTCTTGTCCCAATAGTGGACTATCTCACCAATGATTGCTTGCATGATGTTGATCCACCTATTCCCATGCTTCATGCTAGTGTGACTTCTTCATGTCATGACTTACCAATTTATGATGAATATGATGATGAGCATGTTGAGTTGTGATAGAGGCGGGGTGTCCCGATCTTTCGATGAGATGATAACTATCGATTTGGTGAAGATGACTTTGACGATCCGACTACAAACGTGAATGACGTTGCGCCTTAGCAATCGCTAAACCAACTTCGAGAGGTTATTGACCACGCCGGAGCACAATCAACCTGACCACGAAGGTCTATTCCTGCAAGCAATCAAAGAACAAGCAAGAATATGATAAAAGCAATCTGAATATTGCGAGTATATATGAAGTATTGATAATGGTGGGAATCCGTAAGCGGTCTTGGTCTGGTCGTTGGACACAAACGAAGTACACGAAGTTGCAATGGCTAACTTTTAACTAAACAAATCCCAAGCAAAAAGCTACTAGATGGATCTACTTATATAGGAGCAAGGGGTGGTGGCCAAGGAGGTGGGAGGACGTCCCAAGGCAGCCTAAAACCAACCCTAGGTCATACAAGGCTCATGGGCCCAAGTGGAGCTGATGCAACACCTTTGGACTTGTTGTTTGACTCGGATTCTGCTGCAGCGTCAGATTGTTTCGTCCATATCTCAATGCTCCGGACGAATTTAAAGATGATTCCAATTGGTTTGGTAAGAGGATGAAATCTACTTTCCAACAAAAAAAGAATCACCCAATTCGGAGTCCGTATGAAAAAGTTCTTGGTGTTTTGAGTCAGGTATGTCTGTGCAGTCTGAATCTGAATCCAGAACGTGAGAGACTTGGACTCTATCTTCTCTTGGCCCAAAAGTGACGTGAGAGGACTTTTTGAACAGAACTTAAACTTCTCCTTTTCCCCTATCTTCATATGTGGATTGTACAAATGTCCCATACACCTGCAATTAGACAAAACACAAAAGTGTGTGAAGTATTTTTGTTCTGGATAATATAAATAGATTATTGAATAGTTGACACTAGAAATCACCTGACAAATATGCATGTATGCAATATTTTTGGTCTTATCCAAGGTAGTCATGTCCTCATCATCCTCCCCTTCTTGAAAATAAAGCCGTCCTCGGCGTTGCTTAATCTGAAATGTGGCTAACAAAAGAAACAAGGTGTACATGTTGTATATGTATATGTCATCCATTTTTATTTCCCTTAGTTTTTGCACATATGACACATGTAATCATGAGTAACTTTCAAAGTTCATAAAATATAAAGCCAAAATATTATCACAAGAAGTAGAAGGCATGAAAATATTGCAACTCAGTTTGCACATATAAGTGAAACTCTTATTCATATCAGAAGATTGACAAAGTTCATTATTAAACCATCCCAACATTGGTGAATAAAATTAAATAGTTTCAGAATTACATGCTACAACATGTTGTAATAAGCAAACATGCAACAAGTCATTAAACACAAAATCATTATCAAGATTAGAGGTCATATCAAAATGATTAAACATTGGCACAATTATTTTCAAACGTAGTTGATCCAAATTTGTTTTAGTGCCTGATTCACATGGTTCTTTCACATCAGCGGTTAATTCAATAGGTGCACTCAAAATTCTTGATATTGCAGTTGTTTGATCACAAGGCAAAGTCAAATCATCAGCATAATCATCTAAAATAGGTGGTGTGATCAATGTAGTGGCTAGAGCATCACATGGTGTATTTAAATCGACAAGGCATTCATCATTCACATGCGAAGTTAGAAGATCGGTACCTTTGTCATTACCTCGTGTTATCAACTTAGACGATGTTGGAACTCTCGGCAGTGACGGGTCATAATATGGGGCTGATGCAGTGCTCACAACAACGGATGTTGTTGTCATAGTAGGCGCAGTGGTAGAAGGAAGGACCATGTCAGCTCCTTGGATGTGCACCTTATGCTTGTTTGTCTTGTGGGCATCACGCCTCTTTATTTCCTGTTCAGCTTTGGAAGCAAGATGAAACAAATGGTCCACAGGATAACATTCTTCATGAATTAGTATCTCCTGAATATCACGGTTTAATCCTCCCCAAAATCTATCCATAAAATCTTCTTCACTTTCCTCTAAAAAGGAATGCAACAAGGTAGTTTGTAAATCATCATAATATTTTCTTACAGTGTCACTACCTTGTTTTAAATGTTGTAGTTTTTTAATCATGCCACAAGTATAATAAATATCGACGAATCTATCTCTCATGACAAGTTTTAAATCATCCCAAGTAGTAGGTACATAATCAGGGTATAACCGACAATGTTCACTCCACCAAACAGTAGCAAAACTAGTGAAAGAACCAACCGCAAGCTTAACTTTTTTACGTTCCGAAAAATCATGGGAAGCAAATATAACATTTATTTCGAACTCCCATTCAATATATAAATCAGGCTTAAAACGACCATTAAAAGGTGGCATGGAAACAAAAACCTGATTGTGCGTATTCTTATGTCTTTGCACCTCTTATGACGGTGGTTGTATTTTCGGAGCTGGTGGCACGTCTCCCACGATTGATGAAGCCCAACTCACTCTGGAACCTGCCATATTTAGTAGAAAAACAAGAAACAAAATCCGAGACTAATGTTCCTATGAACTACTAGGATGTGGTGGTAAAACGCTCATAGTATAGCAAATATCAAAGTCTTACAAGTTCTTACCATGCAGCAGGTGGTGACCGGCAACCAGCGGTGTCAAATAACTCCGAAGATTGAGTAAAGCGATTGCCAGGTGAGCGTATGTATACACGGTGTAGAAATATGTGGAGCTTGGAAGGCCAAATATATGGTAGCAAAAGATCAGCAATAACCAATTCAGAGATGCAATGTTGAATAAACGCTCAACGACGGTACTGTGCTGGTCCTAGGCTAGACCGTGCTAGAGACGCGAGCCTAGAACACTAAAAAAATCATGGCGCGACGCGTAACAAAGGCGGAGCACACTCTGAATATTTTTTTCTCCTTTTTTCACGGGATTTTTTTCACTTTTTTCTCTTTTTTTCCTTTTTTTTTTCTTTTTTTTCTCTCACTTTTTTTTGTTTTTTCTTTCTCTTTTTTTTCACAAACTAGCTAGATAAGATGCAGATTGGATCTACTGATGACGCGAACGACCTCAAGTATGATTATGACAATGAATGATGGGGAGTACGTGGTGGAAATTGATGGATGGCGGTGGTGGACAGCGGATGCAATAACGACGCGGTGGTGGTATATGGCAACGACAATGAAGATGGTGCGGCGGTGGCGTGACAAACTGTGAATAGAACTCGAAACTCTAAAGGACTAGACACTAAGACCAGCAACTTGTCATGACGATGTAACCGCAAATTCAACAAAGCAAAACACTAAAAAGATTATGCAAAGGCTCAGACTGGCTTGGACAAAGGATGAACAGATCTAACTTTTTTGTGTGGCTTTTTCTTGGACAATAGGTAGGAAAATAAATCTAATCTAGGGATAACTGGAAATTCTCACCGAGCAACCTGAAAACTGATAGCACTTGATAGAGGCGGGATGTCCCGATCTTTCAATGAGATGATAACTATCGATTTGGTGAAGATGACTTTGACGATCCGACTACAAACTTGCACGACGTTGCGCCTTAGCAATCGCTAAACCAACTTCGAGAGGTTATTGACCACGCCGGAGCACAATCAACCTGACCACGAAGGTCTATTCCTGCAAGCAATCGAAGAACAAACAAGAATATGATAAAAGCAATCTGAATATTGCGAGTATATATGAAGTATTGATAATGGTGGGAATCCGTAAGCGGTCTTGGTCTGGTTGTTGGACACAAACGAAGTACACGAAGTTGCAATGGCTAACTTTTAACTAAACAAATCCCAAGCAAAAAGCTACTAGATGGATCTACTTATATAGGAGCAAGGGGTGGCAGCCAAGGAGGTGGGAGGACGTCCCAAGGCAGCCTAAAACCAACCCTAGGTCGTACAAGGCTCATGGGCCCAAGTGGAGCTGATGCAACACCTTTGGACTTGTTGTTTGACTCGGATTCTGCTGCAGCGTCAGATTGTTTCGTCCATATCTCAATGCTCCGGACGAATTTAAAGGTTATTCCAATCGGTTTGGAAAGAGGATGAAATCTACTTTCCAACAAAAAAAGAATCACCCAATTCGGAGTCCGTATGAAAAAGTTCTTGGCGTTTTGAGTCAGGTATGTCTATGCAGTCCGAATCTGAATCCAGAACGTGAGAGACTTGGACTCTATCTTCTCTTGGCCCAAAAGTGACATGAGAGGACTTTTTGAACATAACTTAAACTTCTCCTTTTCCCCTATCTTCATATGTGGATTGTACAAATGTCCCATACACCTGCAATTAGACAAAACACAAAAGTGTGTGAAGTATATTTGTTCTGGATAATATAAATAGATTATTGAATAGTTGACACTAGAAATCAGCTGACAAATATGCATGTATACAATATTTTTGGTCTTATCCAAGGTAGTCATGTCCTCATCAAGTTGCCTAGTTGTGATGCTATGCTTCATAGATATCATGTGAAAATTCTATTGGTCACTTCATGTTTGACAATCCATTGAACTTGTCATATGCTATGAGTGAGATCTCCCATATTGCTTCATTTCAATCTCAACATAATAACTATGCATGCCCCATTAAAATAAATCCTATTTGCACTTATGGCATAGATGACGAGATGATGTTCATTGGTTTTGGTTTTTCATGTGATGATATTGCTATGCTTCCTTTACATGATTCATGCAATTCATCTACTATACCATGCCATGATCACATTGTTCCAAATATGCATTGTTTTGGATGTTTTCAATATTCTCCATGTGATGTTTCCATTAATGCTCATGAGGAGACCCCCATAGTTTCCTCATACATATTAGGAGATTTTGATGCATTCCATACTTTGCATGATTCCCATGATTGCTTGCACCATATGCATTCCATGAATAATAATGCTCTACATATTTCCCATGATGCATTACACAATTTGAGTCTCCATTATGCTATACATAACACCAAACCTCTCATGATGGATGACATGTTTCTATATCACGCATCTCATTTATTTGAGCATTGGATATTTTGTGCTAACCAACACATGCACGTATGCATCATGATGGATGATGTGTACATCTACCACGCACACACAATTTTCCCTTTGTCTTTGTTTTGTGTAGGTACTCACGTATACTCGTCAACCTCTCAATCCCAAGAGTTGACGAAACGAGCTCTTGAGAGCGACGATGATTTGGGATCCCGTAGACTATCCTTACCACCATTCCCTTCGCGCAAGGACTACGTGCCTCTTTTCTACTTGGTTATCACACGACTTTGGGCTATATATCAGTTGTCACCTTATGCCCATTCTATCGTGTTCACTTTGCATGTTATGCCTCTTTACATGATTTTGCCATGCTATTGTGACCCTTGCTTGCACTTACATGTGATTCACCATTATACTACTTCTATGTGTATTTGCATGCTTGGTGGATATCCTTGTTGCTATTGCCATGTTTATCATGTGCCCCATGCTATTGATGCTATTTTGCTCATATCTTGCCCTTATGCTTGTGGAATGTCATGTGCATTTTATATGCCCACTATTTGCACACATGACATGTTTGCCATGATTCCTTCTAGTACGTTGCATCTTCGCACTACTAGCTTGCTTGACTTGATCTCTATGATTGCTTGCTTTGTTGCATCACCCATGTTCCATTACTCGCTTTCTTGGGTTGATGACATATATGTTCATGCCTCTCACATGATATATCTTGATCTTTGTCTCTTGTCTCCATTAGTTGCACCTCTCATATGCCATTATAGTGAGTGCACCCATGCTATGCTTATTGATCGTGGAGACTTGGACATATTACTTGTGATGCATGCTTGCTTGTTTAAGCCTATTGTCTTTGGTTGTAGTTGCATCATATGTTTTCATACCATACCACACCTTGTCCTTTCTTATGATAAGAATGATGCAAACACTTGTTGGGTATCTCGCCCCTCGAATGATAGGTCTTGCATTTGCACTAACCACATTTGTTTTTCTGAGTGTTTGTCATGTTCTTTCATTTTGAAGGATTCACAAGGCGGTACCATCGTGAGACATATTGGTTATGTGAAGGCGTACATGATGTGCAACACCAACATTTCCGACATCCTCATAAAGGTGAACTCATTCCCTTTGAGCCATCCTCATATATGCATATTGGACGGGTCATTCTTTCATTGTTGTTTCCTTCTTATTGTCTACATGATACATCTATTGGATGGAGGACCGACATTGGAGATCGACTCTATGGACCTTCACATTGAGGAGCGCTCGGACTTATTGTATGCACCTTCAAACCTCCACTCATGCCACGACATCGGGCATCGGTACATCAACACTCCTTTGACACTTTGCAACCCCACCTTCATATTTGTTGATTGTGCTCATACATGTCATGCTCGATGGACATATCATACTCACCACAAGTTTGCACCCTTTGCATGGATTGACACACATTATGCTTGTCCTGTTGCACCTATTCCCATGTCATCCATGATATATGAGCTTGTGCATTTCCTTAGCAAATTTGTTGTGATCTTTCTTGATGGCATATTCATACATAATGATCACATTGCCTACCATCAATTGCATGATACCATAATCATATTGCGCATCCATTTCCATAATCATGCTCTTGATAAACCGTCTCACTATGACATCATTTTGCACCGTGGTTGCATTACTCCCGTGAATGCTTTTGCTCCCGTGAATGCTTTACATCTCATTCCATATCATCTTGCTAAGCTTCATGTGCTTTGTCATGAACAATCTTGCCTCACGGACTCATTTCTACATGATGGACACTTTGTGTGCGCAAACCATTGTATTTCCGAGTGTCGCTTGTGTTTGCTCTTTTTGCATGTATACCACTCCGGAGACACCTTGGAGTACTTGGATTACGCAATGTCTTCCACTTCGTCCTACTACAAGTCCGTCCACGACAACCGTTTCCATGGTGATGAGGATTTTGATCCGAGGTCGGATCTTTCCCAAGGGAGGGGAGATGATGCAGAGCATCCGACGATCATCCCCATGTACACTCGAGCCTACGCCATTGGACCTAAGGTGAATTCGCTCCTTTCCGAATCTTCCCTTTCCGCATGCATGACATGGATGCTACTTAAAGCGCGGACCTTGTGCATACTCAGGTACCAAGGAGTTAGCCATCGAGACGCTGTGGAGCAAGGAGAATCCTAAGAGGAAGATGGACATCAAGATCTTGAAGTGGATCCGGCCGCTCCAGAACGAGCGGCACTACCGCTCCCTCCCGCGGTACCACCGCCTATAGGCGGCACTACAGCTCCCCACTGCCGCGCCACTACCGCTCAACCGGACAAGCTCCAGTGTTCGCACGATCCGGGTCCGGTACTACCGCTCAGCCTAAGCGGCACTACCGCCTATAAGCGGTACTACCGCCCTGCCTGTGCGCAGAGAACGGGCCTAGGGCCCATGTATCCCCCTCTCACTTACCCCTTCGTGGATGTAGACTATATATACTCCCCCACCTCATTCTAGCTAGGGTTAGCGTTGGTTTAGCTCATATGTGAGATAGAGCTTCGCTCATCCATATCGGATCGTCTCTTCGAGAGTGACCGCGGCCCCTCTTCGGAAAAGATCCTCGTGGAATCAAGACCCCCTCTTGGGTGGCCCCATCAAGACCTCCTATACGGAGAAGAACCCGGTTACTTGGTATCGTCCTTTGTTGACCTTGGATCATCGTGTATCTCTTTGTGTTCATCGATCTAGCATATGTGTCATCTATTTCTTGTTGGTTGAGTGTTTCTCTCGTGTTTCCCCTCGTTTTCCCCTTGAGTTCTTCGTGTTCATCATAGGGATCCGCTCCTTTCGTGAAAGATCGGCCATCTAGGGTTCCACCCTACATCATTATCTTATTGGATTGAGTCTTTAAGGATTTGAGAACACTTCATGTATGTCTTGCATGGGATACCCATGGTAACAATGGGGTATTCTATTGATTCACTTGATGTATGTTTTGGTGATCAACTTGCGGGTTCCGTGACCTTGGGAATCTATGTATAGGGGCTGGCACACGTTTTCGTCTTGACTCTCCGGTAGAAACTTTGGGGCACTCTTTGAAGTTCTTTGTGTTGGTTGAATAGATGAAGCTAAGATTGTGTGATGCATATCGTATAATTATACCCGCGGATACTTGAGGTGACATTGGAGTATCTAGGTGACATTAGGGTTTTGGTTTATTTGTGTCTTAAGGTGTTATTTTACTATGAAATCTAGGGCTGTTTGTGACACTTATAGGAATAGCCCAATAGATTGATCGGAAAGAATAACTTTGAGGTGGTTTCGTACCCTACAATAATATCTTTGTTTGTTCTCCTCTATTAGTGACTTTGGAGTGACTCTTTGTTGGATGTTGAGGGGTTATTATATGATCTAATTATGTTATCATTGTTGAGAGAACTTGCACTAGTGAAAGTATGAACCCTAGGCCTTGTTTCGAAGCATTGCAATACCGTTTGTGCTCACTTTTATCATTAGTTACCTTGCTGTTTTTATATTTTCAGATTACAAAAACCTATATCTACCATCCATATTACACTTGTATCACCATCTCCTCGCCGAACTAGTGCACCTATACAATTTACCATTGTATTGGGTGTGTTGGGGACACAAGAGACTCTTTGTTATTTGGTTGCAGGGTTGCTTGAGAGCGACCATCTTCATCCTACGCCTCCCACGGATTGATAATCCTTAGGTCATCCACTTGAGGGAAATTTTCTATTGTCCTACAAACCTCTGCACTTGGAGGCCCAACAACGTATATAAGAAGAAGGTTGTGTAGTAGACATCAAGCTCTTTTCTGGCGCCATTGCCGGGGAAGTGAGTGCTTGAAGGTATATCTTTAGATCCTGCAATCGAATCTTTTAATTTCTTGTTTTATCGGTAGTTTAGTTTATAAAAGAAAACTACAAAAAATGGAATTGAGGGTGCCTCATATGCTTCATCTTTTTAATATGTTTCGTGAAAATGATGGAACGGAAAATTATGCTGAAGTGTTAGAAGAAGAATGCAGTAAAATGTTTGGCACTAAATATTTGAATGATGAGCATGATTGCAATGTTGTTAGTATGAATTCCTTGAATATCCATGATGCTAATGATATGCAAAGCCACAAGCTTGGGGATGCTATGTTTGACGAAGATGATATTTTTTGTCCCCTAAGTTATTGGGAAAATTTATTATGATGATAGCATGCCTCCTATTTATGATGATTATATTGATGAAAGTGGGTTTGGAAGAGTGTCAACTTTAAGAAGTAATGATCCCCAGTATTTTGGAGGGTGTTGAATCTTATTGTGATAATTATGAAAGTGGATTTGGAGAGGTCATGACTTGATTTAGTGATGAATCCACTATTTTGGAAGAGGTTCCAATTGATTATGAGAACAAAGTTGCTATCTATGATGAGTATTGTGATGACATGTATGCTATAAAGAATAATGATAACCATGAAACTTGTCAGCATGATTTTAATTTTCAATTGGATTATTCCTCACATGATAGTTATTTTGTTGAGTTTGCTCCCACTACTATTCATGAGAAGAAATTTGCTTCTGTGGAGAGTAATAAAAATTCTATGCTTGTAGATCATGAAAAGAATGCTTTATGTGATGGTTATATTGTTGAATTCATTCATGATCCTACTAAAAATTATTATGAGGGAGGAATATATGCTTGTAGGAATTGCAATAATATCAAGTTTCCTCTCTATGTGCTTAAAATCTTGAAATTATGCTTGTTCTGCTTTCCTATGCTAGTTGATTCTTGTTCCCATAAATTGTTTGCTCACAAAATCACTATGCATAGGAAGTGGGTTAGACTTAAATGTGCTAGTCATATTCTTCATGATGCTCTCTTTATGTTTCAATTCTTATCTTTCATGCGAGCATCATTGAAATCGTCATGCCTAGCTAGGGGCGTGAAATGTTAGCGCTTGTTGGGAGGCAACCCAATTTTATTTTTGTTCTTTTCCTTTTGCTCCTAGTTAGTAATAAATAATCTATCTATCCTCTGGTTAGATGTGGTTTTATGTTTTAATTAGTGTTTGTGCCAAGTAGAACCTTTGGGAAGACTTGGGTGAAAGTTAATGTGATCTTGCTGCAAAAAACAAAAACTTTGATATTAACTGTCATTTTTTTACAGAAGAGTGCTTTTTAAGTTGATTCTTTTTGCAGAAGATTAATAGACAAATTCCTCACGTCCACCAATTTATTTCAGAATTTTTGGAGATACAGAAGTATTCAAGAGTACAGATTACTACATGTTGTTCTGTTTTTGACATATTCTGTTTTCTATGTGTTGTTTGCTTATTTTGATGAATCTATGAGTAGTATCGGAGGGTATGAACCATAGAGAAGTTGGAATATAGTAGATATTACACCAATATGAATATAGAATGAGTTCACAACAGTACCAAAAGTGGTGATTTATTTTCTTATACTAACGGAGCTTACGAGTTTTCTGTTGAGTTTTGTGTTGTGAAGTTTTAAAGTTTTAGGTAAAGATTCGATGGACTATGGAATAAGGAGTGGCAAGAGCCTAAGCTTGGGGATGCCTACCGGTGTCAAAACTGGCGGATCTCAGGTAGGGGGTCCCGAACTGTGCGTCTAAGGTCGATGGTAACAGGAGACGGGGGACACGATGTTTACCTAGGTTCGGGCCCTCGCGATGGAGGTAATACCCTACTTCCTGCTTGATTGATCTTGATGAATATGAGGATTACAAGAGTTGATCTACCACGAGATCGTAATGGCTAAACCCCTAGAAGTCTAGCCTGTATGATTATGATATTGCCCTACGGACTAAACCCTCCGGTGATGAGGACATGACTACCTTGGATACGACCAAAAATATTGCATACATGCATATTTGTCAGGTGATTTCTAGTGTCAACTATTCAATAATCTATTTATGTTATCCAGAACAAAAATACTTCACACACTTTTGTGTTTTGTCTAATTGTAGGTGTATGGGACATTTGTACAATCCACATATGAAGATAGGGGGAAAGGAGAAGTTTAAGTTCTATTCAAAAAGTCCTCTCACGTCACTTTTGGGCCAAGAGAAGATAGAGTCCAAGTCTCTCACGTTCTGGAATCAGATTCGGACTGCACAGACATACCTGACTCAAAACGCGAAGAACTTTTTCATACGGACTCCGAATTGGGTGATCCTTCGATGAGATGATAACTATCGATTTGGTGGAGACGACTTTGACGATCCGACAACAAACGTGCACGACGTTGCGCCTTAGCAATCGCTAAACCAACTCCGAGAGGTTATTGACCACGCCTCAGCACAATCAACCCGACCACGAAGGTCTATTCCTGCAAGCAATCGAAGAACAAGCAAGAATATGATAATGCAATCTGAATATTGCGAATATAAATGAAGTATTGATAAAGGTGGGGATCCGTAAGTGGTCTTGGTCTGGTCGTTGGACACAAACGAAGTACACGAAGTTGCAATGGCTAACTTTTAACTAAACAAATCCCAAGGAAAAAGCTACTAGGTGGATCTACTTATATAGGAGCAAGGGGTGGCGGCCAAGGAGGTGGGAGGACGTCCCAAGGCAGCCTAAAACCAACCCTAGGTCGTACAAGGCTCATGGGCCCAAGTGGAGGTGATGCAACACCTTTGGACTTGTTGTTTGACACGGATTCTGCTGCAGCATCAGATTGTTTCGTCCATATCTCAATGCTCCGGACTAATTTAAAGGTTAATCCAATTGGAGTGGAAATAGGACGAAATCTACTTTCCAACAAAAAAGAATCACCCAATTCGGAGTCCGTATGAAAAAGTTCTTGCCGTTTTGAGTCAGGTATGTCTGTGTAGTCCGAATCTGAATCCAGAACATGAGAGACTTGGACTCTATCTTCTCTTGGCCCAAAAGTGACGTGAAGGGACTTTTTGAACAGCACCTAAACTTCTCTTTTTCCCTTATCTTCATATGTGGATTGTACAAATGTCCCATACACCTGCAATTAGACAAAACACAAAAGTGTGTGAAGTATTTTTGTTCTGGATAATATAAATAGATTATTGAATAGTTGACACTAGAAATCACCTGACAAATATGCATGTATGCAATATTTTTGGTCGTATCCAAGGTTGTCATGTCCTCATCATCCTCCCCTTCTTCAAAATAAAGCCGTCCTCGGCGTTGCTTTATCTGAAATGTGGCTAACAAAAGAGACAAGGTGTACATGTTGTATATGTATATGTCATCAATTTTTACTTCTCGTGGAATTTGCACATATGACACATGTATACATGAGTAACTTTCATAGTGAATAAAATATAAAGCCAAAATATTATCACAAGAAGTAGAAGGCATGAAAGTATTGCAACTCAGTTTGCACATATAAGTGAAGCTCTTATTCATATGAAAAGATTGACAATATTCATCATTAAACCATCCCAACATTGGTGAATAAACTTTAATAGTTTCAGAATTAAATGCTACAACATGCTGTAATAAGCAAACATGCAACAAGTCATTCTACACAAAATCGTTATCAAGATGTCGGTGTACTAAAATAGGGGTACCTTAGTACCCCGAACTTGTGCACGGGCAGTCGTAGCTCCCCGCGGCAAGGCCTGCCAGGCGATCGCCAAGACCCTCAATGGTCCTCTCTTGGGCCATTCAAGAACAGAGTGTTTGAGCCAAGGCCCCGGCAAGAGGAGCTTGCCGGGAAGGGCACCCGAAGATAGCGAAGCCCGGGCAAGAGGAGCTTGCCGGGACTACCGCTCGAAGCACAAGACCCCGACAAGAGGAGCTTGCCGGGAAGGCCATCCACGGCACGACAAGGACCCTGCCGCGGCGCGCCCCGCGCCTCGGCAAGGCCCGGCGAGCAACAAGCTCCCGGGCGCGACAAGACACCCACCGCGGCAAGACGCTTGCCGCGGCAAGTTACCACCTCGTGCCTGCGCTCCAGCTCACCCACCAACGTGTCGCTCTGTGGGGCATCCCAGGCACACGTGGCGGGAGGCTGTGCAGCCAGGGGCATGCGGTGGCGAAGCGAAGCTGACAGCGTAACCATCATGGCAAACGGTGGCGCTCCTGACGGTCCACTTCCCTGCTCCGTCTGGGCGACGCGGACGGGCATTTAATGCCCTTGTCCCCCGCCGTCAGAGTTAGGTATGATAGCACTGCACAGCCACTGTGCAGGCAGCTGTACCCACTACAGCATTCTAACATTTTTGCCCTCACCTACGCTGCCACCTGTGGGTAACCCCTTGAGCATATAAAAGGAGGCCCCATGCGCACGTAGGGAAAGGAGGAGGAGACCCATCTTTATGCTCGACCTCGCCGGCGGCCCGCGTGTCCTGTAGCACCACGCGCTCCCGAGAAAGAACACAATACAATCCACCAAGCAGCAGTAGGGTTTTACGCATCCTCGCGGCCCGAAGCTGGGTAAAATCCCCTGTGTGCACCGCCTTGATCTGCTCTTTGTGCAACCTCCGCCCCCCGACGAACCAACAAAGGGGCTCGGTCCCCATAGGTGTTCGAGGAAGCCGATTCCCCCCGACATCTCTGGCGCGCCAGGTAGGGGGCGTCGAAGTTGTGCGAACCTGATCCAGCGTCTGCACCAGCTAGATCTCCTTCATCCTCAGCGACATGCCACCGAAGAAGAAGGCTCCGGAGGTGGCCGGTCCGTCCGCGTCGAACCCGCCGCCCTTGGAGCAAACGGGTGGCGGGGACGGCACCGGCGGCGGGACGGGCGTCGTCGAGCCAGCTCGTGGCGCCACGGCGTCCGAGCATGCACCGCGCCCCTCCCAGGAGACACGGGACCAGCAGCGTCTTGGCGCCCACGGTACCATACGTTCGCTGGACCCAGATCGAGCTGGCGGGTCCCAGGGCGTTCAAGGCCAACTAGCGCCCCAGCGTGTTGGCGCGAGCGTGGCGCGGCTGCCCGGAACGGGTGTTGCTCCTTCTAACGTGGTTAGAAGTTCGAGCACATCCCGCTCCACGCGCCGTTCGCCGCCGCTGCCCGCCAATCCAGCGGAAGCTCTAGCACGAGCACAACTGCTCCTAGATTACCCTCCAACGGCGGACAAGCTCGACGACTGGAGCGCTACGATACAGAGTCTCATCGGCTTCGCTAATGGCGACACACCGCGGCAGCACAGTGCGTCGCAGCCGCGGCAGGTCGGCCAGGCGCGAACCGATGGCGCCAAGACCGGTGGGGGTGCAACCACCGTGCATTCCCCGCCCCAGAGGCCGAGATCACCGATTCGCCGGAGCCATCACGACAACGACTCCACCGCGTCGTCGAATCCGCGAACTCGCCGCGATCAACGCCAAGTTCTTCACGAACGGAAGCAAGAGGATGCTCGCACTCGCATCAAGCGTCGGAGAGAAACGCGATGTCAATTAGACGAGCGCGCTGGGCCCTCTGTCGACGTGCATGCGCCGGGGGGACCGGGCGACTTGCCGTACGCGGTAGGTTGCCCTGCGTTCACCCGCAAGCTGCGGCAAGTCCAGTGGCCCAGCACGAAGAATTTCAAGCCAGACGTACCAGAGAAGTACGACGGCAAGTCACATCCGTCGGAGTTCCTCAGCATCTACACCATTGCGGTGCAGGCTGCCGGGGGGCGAGACGACAAGATCCTTGCCAACTACTTCCCGCTGGTGCTCAAGTCCAACGTCAGATCTTGGCTCATGCACTTGCCGGACAACTCCATAACCTCCTGGACAGACTTGTGCCATCAGTTTGTCGGCGCCTTTACAGGCGGCCACAAACCCCATGGCCAAGCGAGCGACCTTCATCTGCTCGTCCAGAAGGAGGGAGAGCCTCTGCGCAAGTTCATTCAGAGATTCAGCCGTGTACACTACAACATCCCCGATGTCCACCCTGCCGCGGTCATCAGCGCGTTCCATCAGAACATGCGCAACCGCAGGATGAGGGAGGAGATGGCGATGTGCAAGATCAAAGACGTCAGCGAGCTCTATGCCCTGGCCGACAAGTGCGCACGTGCTGAGGAAGGGAGGAAACTCCCCGGAGAGAACATTGGAGCAGCAGAATCTGACAGTGACGACACCGCCCCGGCAAGGAAGAACCGGCGGCGGAGCAGCAGGAAAAAGAAGAGCCAAGAAGTACTGGTTGTTGAGCAGTCCGGCGATGAAGGCGCCGCCAAAAAGGCCCAGGATGGTAGCTCCGGCAAGGGGGTTGCCGGATGCGCCAACTGCCAAGCCGTGGCGGTCGCCGACAAGCGGGATGGCACCAACAAACAGTACTGCAAGATCCACCGCACCAAGGGCCATGACCTCCAGAGCTGCAAACAGGTCGAGCGGCTCGTCGAGCTGCAAAAGGCCGAGTACGAGCGGCGCGACAAGGAGAGAGCCCGAGGAGGTGACAGAGGATCCGGCGCGAAGCGTCCCGGCCATGGAGAACGCCGTGACAAGGACAAGCAGCGGCAAGCAGACAGACCTCCCCGCGGCCGCGACAAGGAGGAAGACGACGACGAAGACGAAGACATGGATGATGTCGACACCAGCAAGCAGGAGTTCCAGAAAGCCACAGAGGTCTTGTGCGTGGACGGTGGTGCTTCTCTGCATGCTTCCCATCGCCAGCTCAAACAGTGGGCGCGGGAAGTCAATGCAGCGGAACCACCCATCGAGTCACGCAGGCCTCTAAGATGGTCCAGAACGCCTATCATCTTCGATATTGCGGACCACCCTGACCATACAACTGCGATCGGGTGCTTGCCGATGTTGGTCTCACCGACAGTCCGCAACCTCAAGGTCACTAAGATGCTAGTCGACGGCGGGGCCGGCTTGAACCTGATCTCCTCCGCTGTGCTCCAGAAACTCCAAGTCCCCAACGGCGAGCTCGAAGAGACCGGCACGTTCCAAGGAATCAACCCGGGAAGGAGCAAGCCGAAGGGGAAGATAACATTGCCGGTGACGTTTGGCAGCGAGCTGAACTTCAGGACAGAGAGGATTACCTTCGACGTTGCCGATTTTCCGTTGCCCTACAACGGAATTCTCGGCCGTCCGGCGCTTGCCAAGTTCATGGCGGCCTCTCACTACGCATACAACGTACTCAATATGCCAGGCCCGATAAGCGTCATCTCTATCCCTGGCGACAAGAAGGATGCCCTTATCTGCGCCGACAAGATCTACCGGGAAGCAGCAGCCGCAGTGGACCCCAAGCCACTCGCCGCTGAAGCCCCCGGAGGGAAGAAGAAAGCCAAGCCCGGCAAGTGCTCTGGTGCCTACTCCGGGAAACGCACCTCTTCGGAGTGTTGCGATGCCGTCGAGGACGCGCCATCGAGCTCCGCCGGCAAGAAGAAGACCAAGCCCGGCAAGTGCTCTGGTGACCACTCCGGCAAGCGCGCCTCTTCGGAGTGCTGCGCTACCGTCGAGGACGCACCATCGAGCTCCACCGGCAACAGCAAGAAGTCGATGGCATCCCGGCCAACAACCAAGAAGGTGTCCACCAAGGAGGACGGCACTGGTGGTACCTTCACCATCAGTGCCACTCTAGACCCCAAATAGGAAAGCGCGCTCGTTACTTTCCTGCGGGCGAATGTCGATGTGTTTGCCTGGCAGCCATCTGACATCCCCGGCGTTCCCAGGAAAGTGATTGAGCACCACCTTGCCGTCTGTCCTCAGGCGCGGCCCGTCAAGCAGAGAATCAGGAAGCAAGCAGTGGAGCGCCAAGAGTTTATCGCAGAAGAGATCAAGAAGTTGGAAGCGGCAGGCCTCGTCAGAGGTGTGCTCCATCCGACGTGGTTGGCCAATCCTGTTGTTGTGCGCAAAGCAAACGGGAAATGGAGGCTTTGCATCGACTTCACTGATGTTAACAAAGCTTGTCCCAAGGATCCCTTTCCCTTGCCGCGCATTGAATAGATTGTTGACTCCACGGCCGGATGTGACCTGCTTTCATTCCTTGACGCCTACTCTGGATACCATCAGATCTTCATGGCTGAAGAAGATGAAGAGAAAACCGCGTTCATCACTCCATGTGGCACGTACTGTTTCGTATGGATGCCTTTCGGACTGAAGAACGCCGGTTCGACATTTGCAAGGGTTGTCCACACCGCTTTTGAGCCATAAATCCACAGGAATGTGGAGGCCTACATGGATGATATAGTGGTCAAGAGCAGGGACAGGGCGACCCTGATTCAAGACTTAGAAGAGACCTTTGCGAACCTGCGCAGGATCAGCCTCAAGCTCAACCCCGAGAAGTGCGTGTTCGGAGTTCCTTCCGGCAAGCTTCTCAGGTTCTTCGTGTCTCAGCAAGGAATAGAAGCCAACCCCGACAAGATCAAGGCCATCGAGCAGATTGACGCACCAACCCATGTCAAGGACGTGCGAAGGCTTGCCGGCTGCGTCACGGCTCTCAGCAGGTTTATCTCTAGGTCTACAGGTTTATCTCTAGGTCTACAGAACGCGCCCTGCCATTTTTCAAAATTTTGAAAAAGGCGGGTCCAGTAAAATGGACTCCGGAAGCGGAGGCTGCGCTGCAGGACCTGAAGAAATACCTGTCCTCCGCTCCAATACTTGTCGCGCCTAAACCGCAAGAGAAGCTACTGCTGTACCTGGCGGCAACTAATCAAGTGGTTAGTGCTGCGTTAGTAGCGGAGAGGGAGGCAGATGATGAGCCAGAAACCGCGGCAAGCACGTCCGGCGACAAGCAGGGGGCTTCCCCGACAAGCTCTGGCCCCGACAAGGATGAATCCGCGCAGGAGCAAGTGGAGGTGCCGAAGAAGAAAATGGTGCAGCGCCCAGTTTACTTTGTCAGCTCCCTTTTGCAGGGGGCCAGATCAAGGTACTCTGGTGTGCAGAAACTGCTTTTCGGCCTCATCATGGCCTCGAGAAAGCTGCGCCATTACTTCCAAGCACACGAGATTACAGTTGTCACCCACTTTCCGCTGAAGAGGATACTACAAAATCCAGAAGCATCAGGCAGGATCGTCGAGTGGGCGCTAGAACTGTCGAGCTTCGGTCTCCAGTTCGAGAGCACCTCGACTATCCAAAGCAGAGCTTTGGCGGAGTTCATAGCGGAGTGGACACCAGCACCGGACGAAGATATCCCAGAGACGAGCAACCCCGCCAAAGAAGCAGGCAAAAAGTGGCTGATGTACTTTGATGGTGCCTTCTCGCTGCAAGGCGCCGGTGCCGGCGCATTACTTGTCGTGCCCACCGGAGAGCACCTCAAGTACGTGGTCCAGATGCACTTCCCCAAGGAACAAGCAACCAACAATACTGCAGAGTATGAAGGTTTGCTCGCCGGTCTCAGGATCGCGGCAGAACTTGGGATCAAGAAGCTCATTGTCAGGGGTGACTCACAACTCGTCGTCCGCCAAGTCAACAAGGATTACCAGAGTCCGTTGATGGAAGTGTACGTTGATGAAGTGAGGAAGCTGGAAGGGCACTTTGACGGCCTACAGATGGAACACATTCCAAGAGCTGAGAATGACATCGCCGACGACCTGTCAAAGTGCGCGGCATTTAAGTTACCTGTGGGACCAGGGACTTTTGTGCTCAAGCTGACTCAGCCATCCGTAACTCCGTCAACTGGACAGAGCAAGAAGAGGAGATTGGTCTCCGGTGACTATCTTCCGGCAGAGCTCCCCGGAGCCGCCGCCAAGAAGGTCCCCAAGATCAACGCCAAGAATGCTGAGGAGCCGTCCGCTCCGGCAAACCCCAGGGTATGTTCCGTAGAAGCAGGCGCTCCCGGCAAGTTCCGCTCCGGCGAGCTTGCCGGGGAACATCAAGCTCCGGCTGGACCCCAGGTTCTCATCGTGGAAGCGGGTGTTCCCGCAGCAGCAGACACGCATTTAGTCCTTGTCGTCGAGCCACAGGCTCCGGCATGGGCACAGCAGATCGTCCGCTTTCTCCAGACAGGAGAACTTCCTGATGAACAAGAAGAAGCAGAAAGAGTAGCCCGGCAGTCAAGTATGTACCAGTTCGTCGATGACACACTGTACAGAAGAGGACGCAACAGGGTGAAATTGAAGTGTATCCCCCAGGAAGACGGACAAGAGCTGTTGGCAGAAATACATGGAGGCATATGTGGCCACCACATTGGCGCTAGAGCACTTGCCGGCAAAGCATTCCGGCAAGGGTTCTTTTGGTCGACAGCCCTCCAGGATGAGACTGCACAAGTAACCAAGTGTGAAGCGTGCCAGTTCCATTACAAGCAGATACACCAGCCAGCTCATGCTCTCCAGACGATCCCTTTATCCTGGCCATTTTCGGTTTGGGGGCTCGACATCCTCGGCCCCTTCCCCCGAGCTGTCGGGGGCTTTGAGTACTTGTACGTCGCAATCGACAAGTTCACAAAGTGGACGGAAGTGGAACTAGTGAGGAAGGTGACATCTCAGTCCGCGATCAAATTCTTCAGGTCGATTGTTTGCCGCTTCGGGATCCCCAACAGGATCATCACCGACAACGGCACGCAGTTCACGAGCCACGCCTTCATGCAGTACGTCCAAGACCTCGGCGCCAAGGTCTGCTTCGCTTCTGTTGCTCATCCCAGGAGCAACGGTCAAGCGGAAAGGGCCAATGCTGAGGTGCTGCGCGGGCTCAAGACCAGAACCTTTGACAGGCTGCACAAGTGCGGACGAAACTGGATCGAGGAGCTGCCGGCGGCTCTTTGGTCGATCAGAACGACGCCAAATTGAGCCACCGGCCAGACACCATTCGCTCTAGCCTATGGAGCAGAAGCAGTTACCCCCACGGAACTCGTATACGGGTCACCTCGAGTGCTCGCTTATGATGATCTTGAGCAAGAGCGGCTGCGTGAAGATGACGCGCTGCTCCTTGAGGAAGATCGTCTTCAGGCTGCTGTGCGAGCCTCTCGCTACCAGCAAGCTTTGCGCCGCTACCATAGCCGCAAAGTTAAAGCCAGAAGCTTCGAGGAAGGCGACCTTGTTCTTCGGCGCGCCCCGTCCGCCAAGAATCATAACAAGTTGACGCCGAAGTGGGAAGGCCCTTACCGGGTGAGACGAGTCACGAGGCCCGGTGCTGTTCGCCTCGAGACCGAAGATGGCACTCCGGTGAGCAACTCCTGGAATATTGAGCATCTTCGTAAGTTTTACCCGTAAGGCGCAGTTGTCGGGGCCCGCCCGGCAACCAACCTTTTGTACAAGTCTTGCCGCAGTTGCATGTAATCCTTTGTACAAAGCCAGGCGCAGACCCTGAGCAGCAGAAATGAAGCGCTGGCGCCCTAAGTTTTAGCATTCATGCTGAGTCGAGTCTCGTCCTTGGTTAGGGTTGATCGTGCCTAATAGCCGCTAACCCCTAGCTTAGAGGTCGAGTCCGCGTCCTTTTTCCTGTTCTTTTGTTCCCTTTGGTCTGCAGGGGTTTGTACGTCCTGTCCAGACCGCTTAAGGGCGAAGAAGAGAAGAAGGGCGGGCCAGCATCTGGTCCCCGACAAGCCAGTATTGCCGGAGGCTGCCAGCACAAAGATTCGTCCGCGGCAAGCCGAAGTTGCCGGGGGCTGCAATCCCAGATAAGTTTCCGCATCCCTTGTCATGCATTCTCTCATGAACTGTGGAATACGAAACCCCTTTTTTCCCCTGAAAGCCGCCGTGCACCCTCGACGACAGGCCCCAGAGCGCGTTCCTGGGGCCCGTCTTGGCAGTAGTCGCGGCGGCAAAGGGGCGAAGCGGGGGGCCGGAACCCGCCTTCTCCCCGCCTCCGCCAAGGGCGTGAGAAGGGTCGAGCGGCGCGGGAAGACGGCAGGGCCTGTTGCCGGGCGAAGAAATGTCTATCCTAACGATACAAAGGGTTCGCTCCTTGGCGTGGGTTCCACCCATGAGACAAATGGCCCGGCAAACTCCCCTTTTTCATTAAAAACATTCCGCTCAGGTACAGTTCGGAGAGAATGAAAAACATGAAAGATGGGATTACAAGTTTTAAATGCAACTAAGGCCCGAAGGCTTACAGATTGAAAAAAGATAAGGTGACCATAATCCCTTTCTTGTCTCTCTCCTCAGGAGGTAGGGCAAGGAGGCGAAAAGGGCAAAAGGGGCGCCTAGGCGAGCTACGGGTGGCAGAAGACACCAAGAGAACGCCCCGGGGGCTCCGGAGGCTGGATGGTGGCAGTGGCGCCGGAGATGGAGCTCGAAGATGAGGCAGCGGGACGTCAATATGCTGTCGGGGGCACCTAGCCCTCGTACTCCGAGTTGACGACCTTGCCGCCAGTCCCCCTCCTCTTCCGCAGCCTCGCCACTCCAGCCGCCCGGGAAGGCGGCCCCGAGAAGCTCAGGGAGCCGGCGACCCGAATGATGGGGTCGCCGGTGCCACACGGAGCTGCGATCGGTGCCTAGTCGGACCCGTCATCCCGACGACCGCTTCCCTCATCGTTGCTGTCGCTCCCCTCCTCATCGCTCTCGCTCGAGGAGGAGCTTTCGCTGTCGGAGGAGCTATCCACGCAGCACCTGGCCCGGGTCCCGAAGTCCCCGAAGGCCTTGACGGAGAGGAGATCGCCCTCCATCAACTTGAAATGGAGGGTGAACCCCTCCGTCAAGGTGTGGATACGGGCGAATGTCTTCCACCCTCGGCCAAGATACACGACACCGGGGGCTGGGAACTCGACGTGGACCCGCGTGCCGCTGATCCCACAGCCCTTCATATGCAGTCTCAGCGTCTCGGGTTGCTCCACCTCCATCACGCTTGCGAAAGGCGCCGGAAGACGGAGGCGGCGACGAGGCGCCCGGCGCAGCCTGACGAAGAACTCGCAGGGGTCGTCCCCGATGTGGACCGCCATGAGGAGGGGGACCGCTGGCGGAGGCGAGGCCGGCGCGTCGTCCCGTCCGCCTCGCCCCCGAGCGCCTCGGCCTCGTCCTCGATCTCGTCCACGACCTCGCCCCCTCCCCCTTCCCCTTGCGGCTGGCTCCGCCACCGCGGGTGCAAGGGGAGGAGGGGCGCGTTGCCTGGCGGCAACCCTCGCCGCCACCGATGAAGGACCAGGATTCCCTTTCTCCATCGCAGATGGAGAGTGGGGATCAGAAGACGAAGGGAAGAAGAGATGGAGGAGTGTGGGTTCCCGCCGCTCCACCCTCTTGCTCCTTATAAAGGAGCAGGGTGGGGACTCGACCGCCCCGCTCAGCCAATCAAGGCGCAGGGAGGCCAGGCGACCGGGACCTGCCTGCTGCCTCGACCCGCGACGGCCCGGTTTCCTGCCTCCATTGTCCGCAACTCTGGGTGCATGGAGGCCGCGTGGCTGACGTGCAGGGCCGAGGCGACGGGTGAGGCGACCTCCCCCCACCCCGTGATCGTGGGGAGCGGGCGCCTCGGAAACCGTGCCTCGGCCCCGTCCAGCGAAGGAGCCACGCCTCCACGCCTCCCTCTACTTATGAAGATAGTGCGAACCGTCCCCATTTATTGCGACGTGACGCCTGCCTGCAGGGCTCGGCCCCGCGCACGCCACGCCTCTCCCCGCGATGCCACGTTCAACGCGTACCGTTCGGAGAGGGTGTGGCATATGAAGAAAAAGATGCAGCGAGACCCAGGCCGCGCGTGCCCGTGCACTGTTTTGGGCCTGGCCCAACAGCGCTCGGCACCATGTATGGCCCAGGCCCGGGGGCTCCTGTCGGTGTACTAAAATAGGGGTACCTTAGTACCCCGAACTTGTGCACGGGCAGTCGTAGCTCCCCGCGGCAAGGCCTGCCAGGCGATCGTCAAGACCCTCAATGGTCCTCTCTTGGGCCATTCAAGAATAGAGTGTTTGAGCCAAGGCCCCGGCAAGAGGAGGTTGCCGGGAAGGGCACCCGAAGATAGCGAAGCCCTAGCAAGAGGAGCTTGCCGGGACTACCGCTCGAAGCACAAGACCCCGGCAAGAGGAGCTTGCCGGGAAGGCCATCCACGGCACGACAAGGACCCTGCTGCGGCGCGCCCCGCGCCTCGGCAAGGCCCGGCGAGCAACAAGCTCCCGGGCGCGACAATACACCCACCGCGGCAAGATGCTTGCCGCGGCAAGTTACCACCTCGTGCCTGCGCTCCAGCTCACCCACCAACGTGTCGCTCTGGGGGGCATCCCAGGCACACGTGGCGGGAGGCTGTGCAGCCAGGGGCATGCGGTGGCGAAGCGAAGCTGACAGAGTAACCATCGTGGCAAATGGTGGCGCTCCTGACGGTCCACTTCCCTGCTCCGTCTGGGCGACGCGGACGGGCATTTAATGCCCTTGTCCCCCGCCGTCAGAGTTAGGTATGATAGCACTGTACAGCCACTATGCAGGCAGCTGTACCCACTACAGCATTCTACCATTTTTGCCCTCACCTACGCTGCCACCTATGGGTAACCCCTTGAGCATATAAAAGGAGGCCCCATGCGCACGTAGGGAAAGGAGGAGGAGACCCATATTTATGCTCGACCTCTCCGGCGGCCCGCGTGTACTGTAGCACCACGCGCTCCCCAGCAAGAACACAATACAATCCACCAAGCAGCAGTAGGGTTTTACGCATCCTTGCGGCCCGAAGCTGGGTAAAATCCCCTGTGTGCACCGCCTCGATCTGCTCTTTGTGCAACCTCCACCTCCCGCCGAACCAACAAAGGGGCTTGGTCCCCATAGGTGTTCGAGGAAGCCGATTCCCCCCGACACAAGATTAGAGGTCATATCGAAATGATTAAACATTGGCACAATTATTTTCAATCGTAGTTGATCCAAATTTGTTTTAGTGCCTGATTCACATGGTTCTTTCACATCAACGGTTAATTCAATGGGTGCACTCAAAATTCTTGATATTGCAGTTGTTTGATCACATGGCAAAGTCAAATCATCAGCATAATCGTCTAAAATAGGTGGTGTGATCAATGTAGTGGCTAGAGCATCACATGGTGTATTTAAATCGACAAGGCATTCATCATTCGCATGCGAGGTTAGAAGATCAGTACCTTTGTCATTACCTCGTGTTAGCAACTCAGATGATGTTGGAACTCTCGGCAGTGACGGGTTATAATATGGAGCTGATGTAGTGCTCACAACAACGGATGTTGTTGTCATAGTAGGCGCAGTGGTAGAAGGAAGGACCGTCTCAACTCCTTGGATGTGCACCTTATGCCTGTTTGTCTTGTGGGCATCACGCCTCATTATTTCCTGTTCAGCTCTGCAAGCAAGATGAAACAAATGGCCCATATGATAACATTCTTCATCAATTAGTATCTCCTGAATACGGTTTAGTCCTCCCCAAAATCTATCCATAAAATCTTCTTCACTTTCCTCTAAAAAGGAATGCAACAAGGTAGTTTGTAAATCATCATAATATTTTCTTACAGTGTCAGTACCTTGTTTTAAATGTTGTAGTTTTTTAATCATGCCACGAGTATAAAAAACATCGACGAATCTATCTCTCATGACAAGTTTTAAATCATCCCAAGTAGTAGGTACATAATCCGGGTATAACCAACAATGTTCACTCCACCAAACAGTAGCAAAACTAGTGAAAGAACCAACCGCAAGCTTAACTTTTTTACGTTCCAAAAAATCATGGGAAGCAAATATAACATTTATTTCGAACTCCCATTCAATATATAAATCAGGCTTAAAACGACCATTAAAAGGTGGCATGGAAACAAAAACCTGATTGTGCGTATTCTTATGTCTTTGCACCTCTTGTGACGGTGGTTGTATTTTCGGAGCTGGTGGCACGTCTCGCACGATTGATGAAGCCCAACTGACTCTGAAACCTGCCATATTTAGTAGAAAAACAAGAAACAAAATCCGAGAAAAATGTTCCTATGAACTACTAGGATGTGGTGGTAAAACGCTCATAGTATAGCAAATATCAAAGTCTTACAAGTTCTTACCATGCAGCAGGTGGTGACCGGCAACCTGCGGTGTCAAATAACTCCGAAGATTGAGTAAAGCAATTGCCAGGTGAGCGTATGTATACACGGTGTAGAAATATGTGGAGCTTGGAAGGCCAAATATATGGTACCAAAAGATCAACAATAATCAATTCAGAGATGCAATGTTGAATAAACGCTCAACGACGGTACTGTGCTCAGCCTAGGCTAGACCGTGCTAGAGACGCGAGCCTAGAACACTAAAAAAATCACGGCGCGACGCGTAACAAAGGCGGAGCACACTCTGAATATCTTTTTTTCCTCCTTTTTTTCACGGAATTTTTTTCACTTTTTTTCCTCTTTTTTCCTCTTTTTTCTTTTTTTTCTCTCACTTTTTTTCTTTTTTTTTCTTTCTCTTTTTTTTCACAAACAAGCTAGATAAGATGCAGATTGGATCTAGTGATGACGCAAACGACCTCAAGTATGATTATGACCATGAATGATGGGGAGTACGTGGTGGAAATTGATGGATGGTGGTGGTGGACAGCGGATGCAATAATGACGCGGTGGTGGTATATAGCAACGACAATGAAGATGGTGCGGCGGTGGCGTGACAAACTGTGAACAGAACTCGAAACTCTAAAGGACTAGACACTAAGACCAGCAACTTGACACAACGATGTAACCGTAAATTCAACAAAGCAAAACACTAAAAAGATTATGCAAAGGCTCAGACTGGCTTGGACAAAGGATGAACAGATCTAACTTTTTTATGTGGCTTTTTCTTGGACAATAGAAAATAAATCTAATCTAGGGATAACTAGAAATTCTCACCGAGCAACCTGAAAACTGATACCACTTGATAGAGGCGAGGGTGTCCCAATCCTTCGATGAGATGATAACTATCGATTTGGTGGAGACGACTTTGACGATCCGACTACAAACGTGCATGACATTGCGCCTTAGCAATCGCTAAACCAACTCCGAGAGGTTATTGACCACGCCGCAGCACAATCAACCTGACCACGAAGGTCTATTCCTGCAAGCAATCGAAGAACAAGCAAGAATATAATAATGCAATCTAAATATTGCGAATATAAATGAAGTATTGATAAAGGTGGGGATCCGTAAGTGGCCTTGGTCTGGTCGTTGGACACAGACGAAGTACACGAAGTTGCAATGGCTAACTTTTAACTAAACAAATCCCAAGGAAAAAGCTACTAGGTGGATCTACTTATATAGGAGCAAGGGGTGGCGGCCAAGGAGGTGGGAGGACGTCCCAAGGCAGCCTAAAACCAACCCTAGGCTTGATAGAGGCGGGGTGTCCCGATCTTTCGATGAGATGATAACTATCGATTTGGTGGAGACGACTTTGACGATCCGACTACAAACATGCACGACGTTGCGCCTTAGCAATCGCTAAACCAACTCCGAGAGGTTATTGACCACGCCGGAGCACAATCAACCTGACCACGAAGGTCTATTCCTGCAAGCAATCGAAGAACAAGCAAGAATATGATAAAGCAATCGGAATATTGCGAATATAGATGAAGTATTGATTAAGGTGGGGATCCAAAAGCGGTCTTAATCTGGTCGTTGGACACAAACGAAGTACACGAAGTTGCAATGGCTAACTTTTAACTAAACAAGTCCCAAGGAAATAGCTACTAGGTGGATCTACTTATATAGGAGCAAGGGGTGGCGTCCAAGGAGGTGGGAGGACGTCCCAAGGCAGCCTAAAACCAACCCTAGGTCGTACAAGGCTCATGGGCCCAAGTGGAGGTGATGCAACACCTTTGGACTTGTTGTTTGACTCGGATTCTGCTGCAACGTCAGATTGTTTCGTCCATATCTCAATGCTCCGGACGAATTTTAAAGGTGAATCCAAATGTAGTGGAAAGAGGACGAAATCTACTTTCCAACAAAAAAAGAATCACCCAATTCAGAGTCCGTATGAAAAAGTTCTTGCCGTTTTGAGTCAGGTATGTCTGTGCAGTCCGAATCTGAATCCAGAACGTGAGAGACTTGGACTATATCTTCTCTTGGCCCAAAAGTGACGTGAAGGGACTTTTTGAACATCACCTAAACTTCTCTTTTTCCCTTATCTTCATATGTGGATTGTACAAATGTCCCATACACCTGCAATTAGACAAAACACAAAAGTGTGTGAAGTATTTTTGTTCTGGATAATATAAATAGATTATTGAATAGTTGACACTAGAAATCACCTGACAAATATGCATGTATGCAATATTTTTGGTCGTATCCAAGGTAGTCATGTCCTCATCATCCTCGCCTTCTTGAAAATAAAGCCGTCCTCGACGTTGCTTTATCTGAAATGTGGCTAACAAAAGAGACAAGGTGTACATGTTGTATATGTATACGTCATCTATTTTTACTTCCCGTGGAATTTGCACATATGACACATGTATACATGAGTAACTTTGATAGTGAATAAAATATAAAGCCAAAATATTATCACAAGAAGTAGAAGGTAGTTTGCACATGTAAGTGAAGCTCTTATTCATATGAAAAGATTGACAATATTCATCATTAAACCATCCCAATATTGGTGAATAAACCTTACTTGCATAAAATTTATATGCTACAACATGCTTAAATAAGCCAACATGCAATAAGTCATTTGACACAGAATCATCACCAAGATTAGAGGTCATATCAAAATAATTAAACATTGGTTCTTTTGCATCAACAATTAATTCATTGGGTGCACTCAAAACTGTTGGTATTTCAGTTGTTTGATCACATGACGCATTCATGACAGGAACATGATTCTCTAAAATAGGTGATGCGCTCAAATCAACAGGTAACTCAACACATAATGTATTCAAGTTAACTAGGCATGCATCATTCTCATGTGAAGTTATATCATCAATACCTTTACAGTTACCTTGTCGCAAAGATGTAGGTGATGTAGGTACGGATGATGGCAATGTACCATACTCTTGAGATGATGTCGTGCTCACAATCTGAGGTGTGGCTGCTCTAGTAGGTGCAACGGTGGAGGAACCAAGCGGTGGTGGTGAGCATGAACTAGAATAGTAGTTGTTGTAGTCACCCAATGCATCCTCCTATAACTGTCTCTCAAAGGTACAAGCACGAACATACATACCAGTAATGCAACGAGGAATATACTGAAATCGTGCCTGAATATCATGGTTCAAACCACCAAAAAATCTATTCATTGTATCATCCTCAGATTCTTCTATGTCACCATGATGCATATAAGATTTGAACTCTTGGTAGTAAGCATGAACTGTGTTGTTGCCTTGTTTAAATTGTTCAAATTTGCGAAGCAATTCATGACGACAGTAAGGAGGGAAAAATTGTTGTCTCATTACATCTTTCAAATCTTTCCAAGTTGTGGGTTGGTTATCAATGTTTTTCTTATAATGCACACTCCACCAAACAGAAGCAAAACCAGTAAATGCTCTAGTGATAGCTCGTACTCGCTCAAGTTCAGAAAAGTCATGGTGACTAAAAACATATTCTACTTCAAGCTCCCAAGCTAGATAAATAGCAGGATTAAATCTACCCTCAAATGACGGTGAAGAGATAACCTGACCATGTGCTTGTGTGTGTTGTCCCAACTCTCGTGATGGTGATGATGTGTCCGTCGTCCAAGAAATTCTATCTCCGGAACCTGTCATGATTAGTAGAAACAAGAAACAAAATTCGAGAATAATGTTCCTATGAACTACTAGGATGTGGTTGTAAAGTGCTCACAGTAAAGAAAATATCAATATCTTACATGTTCTTACCATGCGGCAGGTGGTGACAGGCAACTAGCGGTGTCAAATAACTCCGAAGATTGTGTAAAACGATTGCCAGGAGAACGTACATATACACAGTGTAGAAATATGTGGAGCTGGGTTGGCTATATATGGTACCAAAAGATTAGCAATAATCAATTCAAAGATGCAATGTTGAATAAACGCTCAACGACGGTACTGTGCTGGTCCTAGGCTAGACCGGATTAGAGACGCGAGCCTAGGACACTAATGAGGTCACGGCGTAGCACAACTAGCATCAATAAAGAATACTAAGTAGCTCTGGACAACAAGATATAAGTGAAGATCACAACGGCAATAAAGATAAAGATGAAAAACAACTGCCAAGTAGGATATACAATAACTCTCTCTCCAACTTTCCTCTTGAAAAGTTTGAGCCAATTTTCTGATAAATTTTTTCAAATAATGCTACTAGCTCAAGCTTTCCAACAAAAAAAGAATCACCCAATTCGCGAACTTTTAATCTAAACAAAACCCCACCTTGAATAATAAAGATTTCCTCTTATATTCGCAATATCCGGATTGCAATCTTAGTTTCTTGCTTGTTCTTCATTTGCCTGCAGGAAACAGACCTTCGTGGTCAGGTTGATCGTGTTCCGGCGTGGTCAATAACCTCTCGGAGTTGGTTTAGCGATTGCTAAGGCGCGACGTTGATGCGGAGCATCCTATGGACATCACCATGTCAAGAGTCCGTTCGGCGAGTGACGCGTGCAACATCTACTTCACATACACAAAGGTGAATCATCTCCTTTACACGTGCTCACTTGACCCCTTCGAGGATGGTATACTACTTGACACTCCACTCGTGTGCATGCATAGGTATTGTCGGAACACTACGGACGATGAGGAGGAGTGCAAGCGCCAAGGAACAACTACACCATTCGCGAGGGAAGCATGGAAGATAAGGAGGAAGAAGACCCAGGACGAGCGGTACTACCGCCCACACCAAGCGGTACTACTGCTAGAGGCCCCCGAGCGGCACTACCGCCGAACTTCCGCTCTACTGCCGCTCAACCCGACAAACTCCTGTGCTCGAGCGAACCGGGTCTGGTACTACCACCCGGTCCAAGCGGCACTACCGCTTGCAAGCGGTACTACCGCCCTCCCAAGCGGTACTACCGCTCTGCCTATGTGCAGCCGCGGGCCTTTGGCCTTGTATCCCCCTCTCACTTACCCCTTCGTGGCTTAGACTATAAATAGACCACCTCCCCCTCCTTTCTAGGGTTAGCAAAGTAGTAGCTCATTAGAGATAGAGCTTTGCTCATCCATATCGGATCTACTCCACGAGAGAGAGACCACGGCCCCTCTACGGAGAAGATCCACCTTGGATTCAAGACCTCCATGTGAGCATGTGAGAAGATCCTCCGGGATATCAAGACCTCAACTCCTCCTAGGATTGGGATGAACGCTACCTTGTATCTTTCCCTTTGTTGTTCATGTACCTTGTGTATCTTGTGTGTTTGATTGTCTAGTGGATGTGTGATTGGACTTGTTCTTGAGTGTTTCCCCTTGTGTTTTCTCTCCGTTCTTCCCCGTGTTCGTCGTGTTCTTCGAGGGATCTCGCTCCTTTCGTGAAAGATCGGCCATGTTTGTATCATGAGCCACGTTGATCACGATTGATCACTACATCATCTTGGTATCATGAGCCACGTTGATCACGATTTCGGAGCCCCCTCTCTTTGTTTTCTAGCTTGATTTTGTTGATTTCGTCCTAAATTCAAAAATTCCCCACCAAAAATAGCCCCATTTTTTTGTGATTTGTTGGTTTGATGATGTTTTGTTGGATTTGATTGATGGATTTTCTTGGTTTCGAGTGGATCTAGCATCTCCCCAAGTTTCCCCACTTTCCATCCACGAAATCTCTCCAATTTTGACCCCGAAATCATCCATTTCTGCCCCAAAATCGTGCCCCGATCCGGATTTGCGAATTTTCCCGACACCAGCGGTACTACCTCCCCCCCTAGCGGTACTACCACTTAGCACGTCCAAGCGGTACTACCGCCCTTCCAAGCGGCACTACCGCCCCTCCCTGAGCCAGATTTTGCGAAAAAACCCGACACGAGCGGTACTACCGCCCATCCCAAGCGGTACTACCGCTTACAAGCGGTACTACCGCCCATCCGAGCGGTACTACCACCCATGCCAGTTTCAGCATTCCGAGTTTCACCGTTTTGCCCATAACTTCCACATCTGGAGTCCGATTTTCGCGTTCTTTAGCTCGTTGAGTAGCTATTGACATCCTCTATCCCTCTAGATAGGTTTCACCAACATTTGACTCCATAAAAGTTTTGTAACTTTGGCATCTTTGCCTAGGGCTTCCACCACATCCTCCGCATAACCACCACCGACTTCCGCAACCTAACCAATTTTGTTCCCCATCACATTTGAGGTTGTTTGAGTTGTGATTTGAGTCTCATAAGGTGTTTAGGCTACTTAGGGACGGTTGCTTCTTCATCAACCACCACCATAACTTCCGCATAGACTTACCCAACACACACTTCCGCCATCCCAACCTAACCCAATTTTGTTTGTGTTGTGAGTTGTATCTCCTAAGATGTTTCGGCTACTTAGGGACCATGCTTCCAACTCCGACACCTTGTACAGTCACCCTCGATTTCCGCATTGCGTCTCAAAACCCCATCATTGCATTGAGGCAATACCATTGAGCTTCCGCAACCACCACCACATTCCCGCTACCACCGTTTGACTTTTGTCCTTGATATTTTGAGTTGTGGTTTTTCTGTTTCCTAAGGTGTTTCGGCTACTTAGGGACGAGTCCCCATCATCTTGGTATCTACATCAAGAACACCAACACTCATCATCGCAACGGACGGTAACCTCGACGACACCATTGTATATTTCCCTTGCACATTGCATTGATAACCCCTAGCCCATTTTGGTCACTTACCTATCGAGACTAGCCATTTGAGTATTGCCCGGCAACGTTACTTGTGCACATTAGTGGTCTACACCTCCCATTGCATACATACCATATCATATTGGTATCATATCATCTCTTGTGTCACAAAGATTGTTCCCGCATATACACAATTGCTATCTTGGTTTTTGCATTTCGCAAAGTGGCCATACAAAAAACAAACAAACAAAACAATAAGCTTTTAAGCAAAAGAGAAAGAGCAACGAAGCTTGTAAGCAAGTGCCATAGCATCATACCACATTGCATATAAGATTGTCATATCCGATCATCTTGGATCATCTTGATAGAAACACCGGGAACCATACATACATAGCGTACTTGGGATAGAAAGTTTTTCCATTTTGCATATCATAGGTTGTGCACAAGTGTCGTATCCGCCTATAGAGCAATCGTGCTAGCGTCTCTCTTGAGTTGTGCAACACGAGCATTTTCCGTGGACTCCAAATTTTGTGCTCATTCCTTGGTTGCACGACCCCATCTATCTATCCGTGTGTGTGTTTCCGTGTGCCAGCTTTGCTATTGGTCTACTTGTTTCACTTGCGAATTTGTGAATCTCTTTCAACATTATTGACTCTTGCTAACATTTTGCATTAAATTTTTGTGCCACTATCCTCACCGAGCTACACCATAAGCTTTAGTTTGTAGGTGTGAGTGAACAAGTCCGATACTAATTCCACTATTCTTTCATCTCACATTGAGTGAAACGAGATATATCCTCAACTTTGGGAAAAGGTAACTTGGTATTGTTTATCTTATTTCCTACTCACCTCTACTCGAGTCTTGTGATGGATAGGCAAGGCATTTCACCCTCGGTCTACAACAACAACGACGAGTTCGATGCCACGAACAATTCCAACGACGCCAAGATGCAAGCTCAAATGGAGGAGATCAAAGCCTCATCAAGTCCTACAAGCGATCTTCCTCATCCTCGAGAAGACACTCAAGAGCATATGCTTCCGAGGTACCATCTCCGGCAACATCACATCGGCATCAACACCATCACCACCAAGAACGTGAAGGTCAAGAGCTCAACACCAACAAGCGCTCAACGACTTCACCATCTCCCTTGGCATCTTCGCCTTTGCATATACGGCATCTTTGCCAACAAGCACCTCAAGACTACGCTCAAGAGAAGCTCCCCAAGCTCAAGTCCGCGACCTCCACGAGCTACTACGACCTCGACACCGACCAGGAGATTCCTTTCTATGGGACTCTAGAACCCGAGGAGTATCTCGAGTGGGAGCACCTAATGGACGACTACCTCAAGCTACATCAAGTTCCTCCCGAAGATCAAGTGAAGTGTGCCACAAGAAACTTCCACGACTACGCCTCAACATGGTGGCTTCATACACCTTCGGAGAGCTACGACATGAGTTGGCCCAAGACGAAGACAGCTTTGCGGCGAGAGTTTGTGCCTCCAACCTACACGGAACAACTTCTACGCCAATTGGAGAACACCATCCAAGGATCCAAGTCCATCGGCGAGTACTTCAAGGAGATGAAGATTTCCTTGCGACGAGCCGGCGTGGACGACCCCATGTCAATGAAGTTCCACTTCATGATGGGATTGAACAACGACATCTCCAAGACTATCTTCCTCGAGAACTACAAGTCCCCCGACGACAACTACATTGGTGCTCTCAAGGCGGAACAAGTACTCATGAAGGCCAAGGCTTCTCCACCCCAAGAACACTTCTCGAAGACCAAACTCAACGACGACGAGCATGAGGCTAGTACCACCATGAAGTCCAAGCCCGATGAGCTCCAAGACGATGCTCCCAAGTTCGACTTCACCGCCATCCCTCTTTGTGGCATTGATGATGCCGAGTCCTCCACGACTCTTTTTCAAGATGGTGCGGCGACAAGTACGACTATGGAGACCTTCAAGGACCACGCTTTGGAGGCGAGCGACTTGGTGATGAGCAAGGATGATGCTTCCATCTTAGGAGGCGAGAGCGATGATGTGCCATCTTCGGCCTTCATCCACGGCGACGGTGACGCGATGATCGAGCATGGGATTTTCCCTTCGGTCATGGAGGAGAGAGATGATGTGCCATCTTCGGCCTTGATCCATGGTGACAACGACGAGATGGTTGAGCATGGGATTTTCCCTTTGACCACGGCGACGTATGATGACTTGAGTGACTTGTGCCACCATATTGAGAGTGAGAGTGACTTCACCACTAGCCACATATGTGATGAGTTGCCCCAATTCCCATGTGAGGAGAGCCACAACCCCCACCATTTGAGTGAGATTGAGTGCACCTACCTTGAGGGAGTGAGTGAACCACCACATAGAGAGAGTGAGGCCACTTTGATTTCTAACGACTTAACCTCTACCTCTATTGTGTCTTCTCATTTGGTGCTAGGTCCCATATATGATGACGCGCCGATTCGCGACGACTACGTCCTTCCTTTGGACACGACGATGGCCATGGTGGACGATGATGAACCCCCCACATGGTACCATCAAGTTGCAACCTCACCTACAACACATGAGCTACGATCCAAAGGTAACATAGGTGATGGTTCTTCTCTTGTCCCACTAGTGGACATTCTTGACATTGATTGCTTGCATGATGTTGATCAACCTATTTCCATGCTTCATGCTAGTGCGACTTATTCATGTCATGACTTACCAATTTATGATGAATGTGATGATGAGCATGTTGATTTGCCTAGTTGTGATGCTATGCTTCATAGGATATCATGTGAAAATTCTTTAGGTCACATCATGTTTGACAATCCGCTTGACTTGTCATATGCTATGCATGAGATCAATCATATGTCATATTTGCAATCTCTTCATAGTGACTATGCATATGGCATTAAACTAAACCCAATTTGCACTTATGGCATAGATGACAAGCCCATGGTTATCGGCATTTGTTTTTCTTGTGATGATATTGATATGCTCCCTTTGCATCATTTATCTCATATGCCATGCCATGACTACCTAGCTTCGGATATGCATTGTTTTGGATGTTGTCCATTTTCCCCATATGATGTTTCCAATATTGCTCATGAGGAGACACCCATAGTTTCCTCATACATGTTAGGAGATTTTGATTCATCCTATCCATTGCATGATCCCAATACTTGTGTGCACAATATGCTTCCCTTGAATAAACATGCTATTGATGTGCCATATACTTCTATGCTAAATTTGCATCACCATCGTGTTATACATAAAAACTATTCTTTCATGATGGATGACATGTTCTTGTACCATGCATCAAATTTCTTTGAGCGATGCTTATCTTGTGCTAACACTCACTTGCACATACACATCATGATGGATGATGTGTACATTTACCACGCACACAATTTCTTTGGTTTGTGTCTCTTTTGTGTAGGTACCCTTGAATACTTGTCAACCTCGCAATCCCACGAGTTGACAAAACGGGCTCTAGAGAGCAATGATGACTTGGGATCCCATGGATTACCCTTCCCACCGCAAAAATTCGCGCATTTCTTTTACATGGCCCTCACATGGTTATGGGTTGTTGTCCATTATATATCCTTTGCCCATCTTGCCATGTTCACTTTGCATGATATGCTCATTCCTCTGCCTTTGCCATGCATTTGTGACCCATGCTTTGCATTACACATGATGATTGATTCTAGTACTTGTATGTGTATTTGCAAGCGTGGTGGAGATATTATTTGTTATTGCCATGATTGCTTTGCGCCCCATGCCTATGATGATACTATGATCTTGATTTGTGTTCGTGCTTGCGATATGTCATGTACATTCCCTATGCCTATTCTTTACTCACATGACATGATTGCCATGATTTCCTCTAGTGTGTTGCATCTTCGCTCCACTAGCTTGCACGACTTGATTACTATGATTGCTTGCCTTGTTGCATCACCAATGATTCATACTTGCTCATTTCATGCGGTTGATGACAACTATCTACATGCTTTGCACATGATTGTGATTGCTTCTTGTCATTTATCTCCATGTGTTGCCTCTGTCATGCTAGATTATTTGCCATGTATTGAGTGCAACAATGCCCTTAGTCTTGATAATGAGTTTGCCCCCATAGCATTCTCACATATAATTGGAGATTTTGACATATTACTTGTGAAGCATGCTTGTCTTACCTCTTTGCACCATACACCTCGTGCCATGAATATAGCCATTGTTGCATCATATTATTCATGCACTTGTGCTTCTAATGGTTATGTGCAAAAGAAGAGAACGATCATGATGGATGATGTGTTTATCTACCATGCACATACGTTCTTTGTTTTGTTGTGTGCATGTGTAGGATACTTGGACTTTGTGTCGACTTCCACGTCACGTGAGTTGACCATTCGAGCTCTTGAGAACGAACCACCTTCTACCACGACGATTCTACGTCACACTTGCTTGTGCTTCGGCATTGTGAAGGACGCACCAGGACACGCCTTCAAGGTGACATCTTTCTTGAGCATGGATATTGCATATCATACTACTTGTGTTGCTTGCACAATGAGACTTATTGTTCATCTTGTATCACTTGCTTGCACACTTGTTAGAGATCTTGTTTCGACTTGTCATTTTAACCATTCCATGCATCATGATATATATGCCTTGTGTGTTGCATCCAAATCTTGGATTACTTGCTCCTACCACATGTTTGGTTGCAATAATGTCATTCCTTCACATATGCCATGTCTCATTGATTGCTACATGCTTGACTTGATTGCCTCGCACATGATGATTCACCACACCCCATGCACGTTATGCTTGGATTGCCTTGCACTTGACCCATGTGTGTAGACATCTCATCTTATTTGGTGTTGTGAATGATTCATATGCCTACCATAGACCTTTCATTGAGCAATTTGTGAATGCTTGCTATGAACTTGAGGTAGATGCTTATTCTGTTGTCAAACATATTTGCATCTCTACCTCACATTTACATGATTGTCCCCATGCCATATTTGCTTTTGCTCAATTTATGTGCTTACGTACCATGTCACAATCCTTTGTCAAACCATATGCTTTGCATGATGACGACACTTGTTGGGTGAATCACCACTTGAATGCTTGGTTTTGCACTAACGCTAACCACATTTGTTTTTCCAAGTGTTTGTTGTTTTTGCTCCTTCTGAAGGAATCACTACACGGTGCGACATTGGAGAGTGCACATTTTGAACATCAAGATGACAAGTACTTGGTGAACGTCCACTTCTACACGGCGAAGCCATCTCTTTCCCATGGTGATTTGGTTTTCGATCCGAGGTCGGATCTTTCCCAAGGGAGGGGAGATGATGCGGAGCATCCTATGGACATCACCATGTCAAGAGTCCATTCGGCGAGTGACGCGTGCGACATCTACTTCACATACACAAAGGTGAATCATCTCCTTTACACATGCTCACTTGACCCCTTCGAGGATGGTATACTACTTGACACTCCACTCGTGTGCATGCATAGGTATTGTCGGAACACTACGGACGATGAGGAGGAGTGCAAGCGCCAAGGAACAACTACACCATTCGCGAGGGAAGCATGGAAGAGAAGGAGGAAGAAGACCCAGGACGAGCGGTACTACCGCCCACACCAAGCGGTAATACCCCTAGAGGCCCCCGAGCGGCACTACCGCCGAACTTCCGCTCTTGTCGGTGTACTAAAGTAGGGGTACCTTAGTACCCCGAACTTGTGCACGGGCAGTAGTAGCGTCCCGCGGCAAGGCTTGCCAGGGGAGCGACAAGAGTCTCCACGGCCCTTTCTGGGCCGGACGAAGGCCAAGTGATCGAGCCTACAAGACCAGGCCCCGGCAAGAGGAGCTTGCCGGGCCAAGAATGCGAGGTCCGGCAAGAGGAGCTTGCCGGTCCAAGGCGACAAGGCCTCGGCAAGAGGAGCTTGCCGGGACGACTAAGCCGAAGCACCAAGGCCCCGGCGGGAGGAGCTCGCTGGGACGGCCAAACCAAGGCACCCCAAGAGAAGCCCGCCGCGGCGCGCCGCGCGCCCCGGCAAGGCCTGACGAGCGGCAAGCTCTCAGGTGCGGCAAGACAACCACCGCGGCAAGCCACTTGTCGCGACAAACCACCACCTCAGGCATGCGCTCTAGCTCAAATGCCCACGCGTCACTCTGGAGCTTCCCCAGAGGCACGTGGCGGGGCGTCGCGCAACCTGGGGCGCGCGGTGGCATGCGACGTTGGCAGAGTCGCCCCCGTGGCAAGCGGAGGCGCCCCTAACGGTCCACCTCGGCACTGTTCGGGCGATCCTGACGGGCATTTAATGCCTTTGTCCCCCGCCGTCAGAGTTAGGTGCGATAGCACTGTGCGGCCACTGTTCGCACAGTTCCTTGCCATTTTTACCCTCACCTGCGTCGCTACCTGTGGGAAACCCCTTACCATATAAAAGGAGGCCCATGCGCACGTAGGAGGAGGACATAGGAAGGACCCAAGAGAGACCCAGGGGGAGAGGGCCAGAAAGAGGACACCCAGTAGACCCTCGTCTACGTCCAGCTCCAACTTACTGTAGCTTCTTGCGCTCCAGAGCAAGAACTCGAATCAACCAGACAAGCAGCAGTAGGGTTTTACACATCCATGCGGCCCGAAGCTAAGTAAAATCGATGTGTGTGTGTGTCGCCTCGATCTGCTCTTTGTGCAACCTCCGCCCCCCGCCGAACCGACAAGGGGCTCCGTCCCCATAGGTGCTCGTGGAGGCCGATTTCCCCCCGACATCTTTGGCGCGCCTGGTAGGGGGCTGCGTCGAGGTTGTGCGAACCAGATTTGGCGACCACAGGTAAGCTCAGGTATGGCCAGGTACCTTTCCGCTCCAACCCGCGGAGCGGAGGCATTCCTCCTCACGGACTCGTGCACGGCCCTCCTCGAGTACCCACTCACGCAGAGCCCGGGCAAGAGCAGCTGCTCCTTGAGGAGGACCGCCTTCCGGCCGCTGAGCGAGTTTCTCGCCTCCAGCAAACTCTGCGTCGCTCCCGTAGCTGCAGAAGTTAGCGCCGGAAGTTGAGGGAAAGGCGACCTCGTTCTTCGGCGCGCCCAGGCCGCCAAGATCCAAACGAGTCGACGCCGACCGTGGGAGGGACCTTGCCAGCGCGGTAGTCGGAACCGGTTCCATCGGCCATCCTCTTTGTCCAAGTCATGCCGCAGTTGCATGTAATCCTTGGTACAGAGACGAGCGCAGATCCCAAGCATAGCTTATGTGCCCCGCACATGTTGTCGATTTCGCGCCTCTCCGCTTTGCGCATGCATTATTTGACACGATTGTGCAGCACTCGGCTCCGACAAGCAATGGTAGGCCGTGAAGCCCCGAGCCCTCGTTATTCCCTTACCTCGAGAAGGGGGGATGACAGGATAGGCTGGGCGTCGCCCGAGGAAGCTGCGCCTTGCCGGACTGCAAACAACAGAAAAGCTAAGTTGCCAAAGTTTGAGCAATTAAGCTCCCTTTTTACCCTTAAGTTATCTTCCTCGAACGGCCGAGCTTCGTGTGGGAAACCTGTGCGCGGAGGGGCCGACTCGTGGCTGGTTGCACCCTTATTTCGTTTTGAGTCCGCTCAACGACTTAAGTGTGCTACATCCAGAGTGGCGTCCTTACTTTGTTTCGAGCTTGCTCGGCAGCTTAAGTGTGCTGCGACTGCAGTCGCCACGCTTACCTCGCCCTGAGCCTGCTCAACATTTTAAGTGAGTTGCGCCAGCCGCGGCAAGGTTTCTTGCCGGTGGAGGCCCCGCCAGCGGGTTGCTGATGTCCCGCACTCGGCACCCGTGGCAAGGCGGAGGCTTGCGCCGACAAGTTCCTGGGAGCGTAGGGCGCGAACGTACGAAGCACAAAGTCGAACGAGGGAGATAACAGCGCAATGAACTACCTAAGATAAAAGTTATATTCCAAAATGACTTGCCGCTGCTCTAATCAGCTGTTTCTATGGCATGCTCAGGAGCGACAAGAGAAGAAAAGAAAGAGGTGGGCGGCCTAATCCGCGCGGTCGCCCTCGACCCTCCTGATCCCGGCCACCCTTTCCACAATGGGGGTGACGAGGGCCCTGATCTCCGTCAGGTCGGCGTCTTCCGGCAGGTGCCTGAGGACGTTGGTAAGCCTGATGGTGGGGTTGCGGAAGACGATCTTCACCAGCACCCTCTCGAGGGCCCCGGAGACGGCTTCCCGCGTCTCCTCGGCCAGCTACTATGGGATCGTTTCCCGGAGATGCTGGAGCACCCCCACCAAGCCCTTGAAGAAGGAAGTGAGCTTGACGCTCGGCGAGATGTTCTCGCCGGAGGGGTACTCGTGGCCCTCCATCCCCAGCAGCTTCAGCTCCTTGTCGATGGTGGTGGCGATGTCGACGAGACCTTCGGTCCACCGCTCCACCGTCTCCTGGAAGGCGTTCTGGATAACGGCGGCGCGCTTCAATAGCTCCTCGTTGTCAGCAACCTCCTTCCGCAAGGTCGCTTCCTGCCCCTTGGCGCTCTCCAGCGCCTTGGCCAGGGTGTCCAGCTTCAGCTCGAGGTCGGCTTTGGAATCCTTGGCGGCGTCGAGCTCCCGGATCTTCTCGGCGAAGCGGCCCTGCAGCTCGCCAAGGGTGTGAGCGCCCTTCTCGCGCTCCAGTTTGAGCGCGGCAAGCTCTTCGCCGCTCGCCTTGAGGTCGCTGACGAGCTGCGCCACCCACGTCACGCACGCCTCGCACGCCTCGCCCCCCACGACGCCGCGATAAGCGCGCGCCACTTGGGGAGAGCGCGACGGGCACGGAGTTAAGGAGCAGCGCAACCCAGGCCACGCGTGCCCGCGCACTGTTAGGGCCTGGCCCAACAACGCTCGGCACCGTGTATGGCCCAGACCCGGGGGCTCCTGTCGGTGTACTAAAGTAGGGGTACCTTAGTACCCCGAACTTGTGCACTGGCAGTAGTAGCGTCCCGCGGCAAGGCTTGCCAGGGGAGCGACAAGAGTCTCCACGACCCTTTCTGGGCCGGACGAAGGCCAAGTGATCGAGCCTAGAAGACCAGGCCCCGGCAAGAGGAGCTTGCCGGGCCAAGAAGGCGAGGTCCAGCAAGAGGAGCTTGCCGGGCCAAGGCGACAAGGCCCCGGCAAGAGGAGCTTGCCGGGACGACTAAGCCGAAGCACCAAGGCCCCGGCGGGAGGAGATCGCCGGGACGACCAAACCAAGGCACCCCAAGAGAAGCCCGCCGCGGCGCGCCGCGCGCCCCGGCAAGGCCTGACGAGCGGCAAGATCTCAGGTGCGGCAAGACAACCACCGCGGCAAGCCACTTGCCGCGACAAACCACCACCTCAGGCATGCGCTCCAGCTCACCTGCCCACGCGTCACTGTGGAGCTTCCCCAGAGGCACGTGGCGGGGCGCCGCCAAACCTGGGGCGCGCGGTGGCATGCGATGTTGGCAGAGTCGCCCCCATGGCAAGCGGAGGCGCCCCTAACGGTCCGCCTCAGCACTGTTCGGGCGATCCTGACGGGCATTTAATGCCTTTGTCCCCCGCCGTCAGAGTTAGGTGCGATAGCACTGTGCGGCCACTGTTCGCACAGTTCCTTGCCATTTTTACCCTCACCTGCATCGCTACCTGTGGGAAACCCCTTAGCATATAAAAGGAGGCCCATGCGCACGTAGGAGGAGGACAGAGGAAGGACCCAAGAGAGACCCAGGGGGAGAGGGCCAGAAAGAGGACACCCAGTAGACCCTCGTCTACGTCCAGCTCCAACTTACTGTAGCTTCTTGCGCTCCAGAGCAAGAACTCGAATCAACCAGACAAGCAGCAGTAGGGTTTTACGCATCCGTGCGGACCGAAGCTGGGTAAAATCATTGTGTGTGTGTGTGTCGCCTCGATCTGCTCTTTGTGCAACCTCCGCCCCCCGCCGAACCGACAAGGGGCTCCGTCCCCATAGGTGCTCGTGGAGGCCGATTTCCCCCCGACAGCTCTACTGCCGCTCAACCCGACAAACTCTTGTGCTCGAGCGACCCGGGTCCGGTACTACCGCCCGGTCCAAGCGGCACTACCGCTTGCAAGCGGTACTACCGCCCTCCCAAGCGGTACTACCGCTCTGCCTGTGTGCAGCCGCGGGCCTTTGTCCTTGTATCCCCCCTCTCACTTACCCCTTCGTGGCTTACACTATAAATAGACCACCTCCCCCTCCTTTCTAGGGTTAACAAAGTAGTAGCTCATTAGAGATAGAGCTTTGCTCATCCATATCGGATCTACTCCACGAGAGAGAGAGACCACGGCCCCTCTACGGAGAAGATCCACCTTGGATTCAAGACCTCCATGTGAGCATGTGAGAAGATCCTCCGGGATATCAAGACCTCAACTCCTCCAAGGATTGGGATGAACGCTACCTTGTATCTTTCCCTTTGTTGTTCATGTACCTTGTGGATCTTGTGTGTTTGATTGTCTAGTGGATGTGTGATTGGACTTGTTCTTGAGTGTTTACCCTTGTGTTTTCTCTCCGTTCTTCCCCGTGTTCGTCGTGTTCTTCGAGGGATCTCGCTCCTTTCGTGAAAGATCGGCCATCTAGGGTTCCACCCTACATCAGACGTCCTCGCACGTTCGTAGTCGGATCGTCAAACTCGACTTCCTCTGAAACGATAGCCACCATCTCATCGAAAGACGGGACACCTTTGCCTCTATCATCCGGTTTATATAGTCACCAGAGGGGCCTAGGGTTGTACATAGTAGATTTACAGAGGAAGGGGTCTTCATCTCAAACACCAAGCTTGCCATCCACGCAAAGGAGAGTCCCATCCGGACATGGGAGGAAGTCTTCTATCTTGTATCTTCATGGCCCATCAGTCCGGCCCATGTCATATAGTCCGAACGCCCGAGGACCCCTTAGTCCAGGTGATACGGGGTGAAACCCGAGACGGCCGATCTTTCACGAAAGGAGCAGATCCCTACGATGAACATGAAGAAAACAAGGGGAAAACGAGGGGAAACACGAGAGAAACACTCAACCAACAAGAAATAGATCACACATATGCTAGCTCGATGAACACAAGGAGATACACGATGATCCAAGGTCAACAAAGGACGATACAAAGTAATCGGTTCTTCTCCGATAGGAGGTCTTGATGGGGGTCTTCTCCGTGAGGAGGTCTTGAATCCAATGATCTTCTCCGAAGAGGGGCCGCAGTCTCTCTCGAGGAGGAGACCCGTATGGATGAGCGAAGCTCTATCTCACATATGAGCTAAACCAACGCTAAGCCTAGAAAGAGGAAGGGAATGGAGTATATATAGTCTACGGGGTCGAAAGGGTACATGGGCTTCGGCCCTTCACTGTTCATGCGCAGGTGAGGCCGGATTTCCGGGCGTCGGGCCGGAAGTCCGGGGCTTCAGAGGGAGCCGGATGTCCGGGCTGGGAGGGGGGCGGATGTCCGGGCTGGCGGGGATGGCTTTGGTGGTCCTCTGGATAGCGGGGTCCGGATTTCCGGGCTGGTGGCCAGATGTCTGGGCCGTCGCGGGAGGCCGGATGTCCGGGCCAAAGTGGCCAACCTTCGGGTGTCCTGGGTCTTCGGGGCCGGATATCCGGGCTGGGTGGCCGGATGTCCGGGGGTTCCTGGGAGGCCGGATGTCCTGGCTTGGGGGCCGGATGTCCGGGCCCTGTAGCCTTCTTCGCCTCCTTCCGGTGGTATTCTTCATCCGTGGACTTGGCGCCTTGTCCGTCTTCACGTACATCTTTGGGAGGTTCCTGTTGACACCTGATCATGCATAGCATATAGGATTTAGGTAGTAGCCATGTCTCGAGTGGATCATATGTGATATCACTAAGGAAAGAAGTCACCTCGTTCTCGAGAGCTCTAGCTCGTGCTCGTGTCATGGGTCCTCTTGGATCTTGATGAGACGGTTGTAGGTCCATGGGGATGATCGTGGGATGCTCCGCATCATCTCCCCTCCCTTGGGAAAGATTCGACCTCGGATCGAAATCCTCATCACCATGGTACGGGGAGAGATCCTTGATGTTGAAGATGTCGCTCACGGATTACTTGTCGCGTGGTATGTCGATCTTGTATGCATTGTTGTTGTAGCGTGTAAGCACCTTGAAAGGTCCATCCACTCGGGGTAGTTCCTTGGACTTGCGTTCATTGGGGAAGCGATCCTTGCGAAGGTGTAGCCACACAAGATCTCCAACATGGAACATCATAGGTCGCTTGTTGACGTTGAGCTTGGTCGCGAGTCATTGTACTTGGCGCTCGATGGTGTTCCTTATATCTTCATGCATCTTCTTGAGGAAATTGGCTCGAGCACTCGCGTCCAAGTTTGTGCGCTCTTGAAGCGGCAGAGGTAGGATGTCCAATGGGGACAATGGGTTGAAACCATAGACGACCTCGAAGGGGGACTTGCCGGTAGTCGAATGTCTTGATCGGTTGTAGGCGTACTTGGCGATGGGTAGGCACTCTTCCCACTCCTTGATGTTCTTCTTTGTCAACACGCGTAGTAGGGTGGAGAGCATACGGTTGGTCACCTCCGTTTGGCCGTCGGTTTGCGGATGGTATGCCGAAGAGAACAAGAGCTTGATTCCGAGCTTGGCGTACAAGGTCTTCCAAAAGTAACTCAAGAACATGACATTGCGGTCCGAGACAATCGTCTTTGGCACTCCATGAAGGCGCAAGATTTCCCTACAAAACAAATTTGCAATATGTGAAGCACCGTCTATCTTGTTGCAAGGAATGAAATGAGCCATTTTGTAGAAACGGTCCACAACAACAAAAACAGAATCTTTGCCATTTCGCATTCTAGGAAAACCAAGCACAAAGTCCATACTAATATCTTCCCTTGGTTGATATGGAATTGGAAGAGGCATATAGAGGCCATGAGATTGTGCTTTGGACTTAGCTTTGCGACATGTAGAACACCGGTTGGTGAAGCGATTGACGTCGCGAGGCATCTTGGGCCAAAAGTAGTTCTTGGAGAGCGTAGCAAATGTCTTGTCGCATCCAAAGTGTCCCATGAGTCCACCGCCATGAGATTCCTGCAAAAGCAACAAACGCAAAGAGGACTCGGGGATGCAAAGTTTGTTAGCTCTCATAAGATATCAATCTTTAATGTAGTATCGATCCCAAGAAGTATGCATCAAACACTTGGCATAGGGTATTGCAAATGTAGGATCATGTGCATACAATTCTTTGATATGCTCAAAACCAATGACATTCAACTCAAGAGTAGTGACAAGCATGCATATACGGGAAAGCGCATCCGCCACAACATTTTCTTTACCCTTAATGTACTTGATGAAATAAGGAAATGATTCAATAAATTCACTCCATTTAGCATGACGCTTGTTCAACTTAGTTTGACCCTTAAGGTATTTAAGTGTTTCATGGTCGGTATGGATGATGAATTCGTGTGGGCGAAGGTAATGTTCCCATTCACGCAAAACTCGCACTAAAACATATAGCTCTTTGTCATAGATAGGGTAATTTAGTTGCGCTCCGGATAGTTTCTCACTAAAATATGCAATGGGACGTTTCTCTTGTGTTAACACACCTCCTATGCCATTACCACTAGCATCGCAATGAATTTCAAAAGGTTTGTCAAAGTTGGGTAATGCAAGCACGGGGGCATGAGTAAGCAAGTTCTTAAGCTCATTGAAAGCAATATCTTGAGATGTTCCCCAAACAAACGGTGCATTTTTCTTACTCAAAGCATGCAAAGGTGAAGCAATAGTGCTAAAATCCTTCATAAATCTACGGTAGAAGCTAGCTAAACCAAGAAAACTACGCACTTGTTGCAAATTGGTTGGTTGGGGCCAAGTTTTAATAGCATTGATCTTAGTTTCATCAACATGAACACCCTTAGAAGAAACTACGAAACCCAAGAAAACAAGCTTATCAACACCAAATAGGCATTTTGCCATATTAGCATAAAGTTGCTCTTTTCGAAGAGTTTGTAGCACGGTGCGAAGGTGGGTGACATGCTCTTTGAGAGATTTGCTAAATACAAGGATATCATCTAAGTAGACAACAACAAATTCACCAATGTAAGGGCGAAAGACGTAATGCATAAGACGCATGAAAGTACCGGGTGCTTCCGATAAACCCATAGGCATGACTAACCACTCATATAGACCAAAATTTGTTTTGAAAGCGGTTTTCCATTCCTCACCCACTTGTATGCGGATTTGATAGTAACCACTTTTAAGATCAACTTTGGAAAAGATAGTGGCACCGCTAAGTTCATCAAGCATATCATCAAGGCGTGGAATGGGGTACCTATATCTAACGATGATAGCATTGATAGGTCTATAATCGGAGCACATGCGAAAGCTACCGTCACATTTTGGTACAAGAATGACCGGTACGGCACAAGGACTCAAACTTTCACGCACATGTCCATGGTCTTTGAGATGCTTTACTTGCCTTTGTATTTCTTTGGTTTCTTCGGGGTTGACGCGGTATGGAGCTTTGTTGGGAAGCGGCGCTCCGGGGATGAGATCAATTCGGTGCTCAATGCCTCGTAGTGGAGGTAGACCCGGAGGTAGCTCATCGGGGAAAACATCTTGGAATTCCTGCAATAGAGAAGATAACACCAAAGGTAGATCGTGAGAGTTGTTAGTTTTTGTGACCTCGTCCTTGCATAGTAGGACATAGTGTAGGATACTTGATGGGTTCTCACACACTTCTCTCATCTCACGTTTGGTGGCAAAGAGAACTAAGTTTTTCTTGTCGCTCATCGTGGAGGCACTCAATTTGGGATTGTGGCACTCACTCTCTTTTTGGTGGTTCGCTCTCTCACTATTATCTCCACGATGGGTGGCTTGCTTGTCGGCGAGCACTTGGCTTGGAGACATAGGACGTAGCACGAACTCTTTTCCTTTCATCTTGAAGCTATAGTGATTTGTACGCCCATTGTGAATGACACCTCGGTCAAATTGCCATGGCCGTCCAAGGAGGAGGTGGCAAACTGTCATCGGGAGGACATCACATTCCAATGTGTCTTCATAGGCGCCGATCTTGAAAGAGACTTGTACTCTATGCTCGACTTGTATGGTGCCGGTGTCGCTTAGCCATTGAACCTTGTAGGGGTGAGGGTGCTTCATTTTGACCAATTGGAGCTTGGAGCAAAGTTCTTCACTTGCTAAGTTGTGGCAACTACCTCCATCGATGATGACCTTGACGGAACGTCCATTGATGCCGGCCTTTGTGTGGAAGATATGGCATCTTTGATCTTCGTCTTGTTGATGTTGAAGAGTCAAAACCTTGGAGACAACAAGTGCGGGACTTGAATCTTCATCGCAAAAGACTTGGCCATCTTCATCTTCATTGTTCACTTGTCGGTGCATGGCCACTTGCTCAAGAGCTTCCATTTCTCCTTCGCTCGTGGACTCATAGGTTCCGTCGTCATTGAGGATCATGGTGCGCTTGTTTGTGCACTCTAAGGACTTATGGCCTCGGCCTCCGCATGTCAAGCATTTGATAGAACTTGTCTTGACGGTCTCATCGGTTGGAGTAGATGATGATGAAGCTTTCTTGAAGTTGCTTGTAGTGGAAGGACGACTTGAGCTTGTCTAAGCTTTCTTGTAACTTGACTTGTCGCCGTTGCTTGTAGAAGGCTTGGTTGAGGTAGAAGGTGTTGGAGTCATTGAAGCGTGATTGTTGGAGAAGCCATAGGACTTGGATGAGAACTTGGCATACTTGAAGTCGTCTTGTACTTGCTGTTCCGCTTTGGTAGCTTGGTGCACTAACTCGATGAGGGTCGAGTATGGTTGCAAGTCGGCGATCTTCTTGATAGGATGATTGAGTCCATTCAAGAACCTTTCCATAGTTTTGTCATCATCTTCCTTGACGTTGGCTCGTATCATGGCAATCTCCATCTCCTTGTAGTACTCTTCAACGCTCTTGGTTCCTTGTTTGAGTTGTTGAAGTTTCTTGAAGAGGTCGCGGTTGTAGTAGTTTGGCACAAACCATGCTCTCATGACATCCTTCATTTGTCTCCAAGTGGTGATGGGTGGTTCACCTCTTGCCGCTCGGCGCTCAATGACTTGTTCCCACAAAATGAGGACCTAGTCTTGGAATTCTAGGGATGCCATTGCGATCTTCTTCTCTTCTTCGTAGTTGTGCAAGCGGAAGATTTTGTCAACCTTCAATGCCCATGAGATGTACTCTTCGGGGTCATTGCTGCCAGTGAACTTGGGCATGGTGAACTTTAGCTTGCACATCGTTGCTCTTCATTGTGTTGGGGTCAGGGGTGATGACGCCCATGTCATTGAGGATTGACATTGTCATGTTGCTCTTGACGAGGAGGATTGTCGACCTCATGTTGCTCTTGTTGAGGAGGGTTGTCATCCTCATGTTGCTCTTGGCGATGATTGGGTCCATTGTCTTCTTGCTCTCGATGGACTTGACGTTCTTGTCGCTCTTGAGGTGGAACTTGTTGATCTTGACGAGGAGCTTGTCTATCTTGACAAGGAGCTTGTCAATGCACATGAGCTTGGTAAATCCGTTCTTGAGCTTCATCGCGAAGTGCTTCTTGATGTAGTTGAGCTTGTCGGCCTCGATTGGCTACGGCACGACTTGATTCATGAAGGGCACGTTGCGCTTCAAGTGCTTGAGCTTCCCGTAGTTGATGTTCTTGGCGTTCCGCCTCGGCGTCTTGTGCATCTTGATGTTGTCGCGCTCGCTCCTCTTGTTCTTGTTGTCGTTGACGTTGCCGAGCTTGTGCTTGTGCGAAAGCGGCTTGGTTTTGGCGATGTCGATGCTCTTGAGAGTCGTGGTCATGTAGAGGATTGCGATTTGCTTGACGATCTTGACGCGCGGCACGACGAAGAGTGTTCGATGTCAGTGCACTTGACCCGGAGATGGTGTCGTTGGAGTGTCGACTTGAGCGGCTCCTTCTTGACGAAGTCGAAGGAGACGAACGAAGCAACAAAGCTCGAATCTCGTCCATTCTTGCGTCATTCTCGTGCTTGTGCTCGTCGAGCTTGTTGTTGAAGTAGTCCCTTGTACGATTCTTGGATTGTCGTAGGTTAGTGGCGAGATTGTCGATGCGGTCGCCCAAAGCAAGTTGTTCTTGATGCAAAGCCCGTTGTGCTCCAAATAGTTGATTCTTGGTGACGAAAGAAGACATGTCGTCGTCTTGCTCCAATAAGAGGGGGTTGGTAGAAGTACTTGGCCTATCCATCATTCCAAACAAAGATATGTGAGTGGGAGAAAGGAAAGAACCAATATCCAATGTACCTTGACCGATGTTGACACTGGATCAAAGATGACTCCAATGTGTAGCAAGGAAATAGCACAATTGGTACCAATTCTTGTCGTTTCTCACACCTACACAAGTAAAAGCTTATGGTGTAGCTCGGTTAGGGTGGTCGCACAAAATTTGATGCAATTGTAAGTGAGACTCAATAATGTTGGAAAAGATTCACAAATTTGCAAATGCAACAAGTAGACCAATAGCAAGATATGGTACACGGAAACACACACGCAAATAGATAAGATGGGGTTATGCAACCAAGGATGAGCCAAAATGTGGAATTCACCAAGATGCTCTTGTTGCACAACACTAGAGAGACGCTAGCACAATTGCACAATAGGCGGATACGAACTTGTGCACAACCTACTAAGCAAAAATTCAACGACTTCTATCCCACGTATGCTATATGTAAGATGTTCCTATGCTTTGATCCAAGATGATCGAGTATGACAATCATAATGTTGTAAGATGCTATGGTTCTTGCTTATAAGCTCTTTGCTTATCTTTCCGCTTTTGCTTAAAAGCTTGTTTGGCTCTTTGATGTTTGAGCTCTTTTGTCATGCAATGCTTCACGAACCGAAATAGCAATTGTGTATGCGACAACAACTTTGTGACACAAGGTATGATGCCGAGATATGCAACACGATGATAGTATGTATGCTATGGGATGTATGAACACTAATGTGCACAAGTCACATTGCCGGCAATACTCAAGGGCTAGTCTCGATGGGTAAGTGACGCGAAAGTAAGGCCATGGGGTTATCAATGCAATTGCACAAGAGTATGATGATATCACGGTATCAAGTTGATATCCAAGGTGAAGGTGATACCCAAGTGATGTTGATGTAGCCGTTCGTAGTAGTCCTTGACGAAGATGAGCGGTGGTGATGTTGATGTTGAACCGTACCTAGATAGCCGAAACACGAAAGGACACGGAAACCACAAATAAAATTCTCAAACAAAAATTTGGCAAAAATTGTCGGAGTTGGTAGCGGGATAGTCCAATGATCTTCTCCGAAGAGGGGCCGTAGTCTCTCTCGAGGAGGAGACCCGTATGGATGAGCGAAGCTCTATCTCACATATGAGCTAAACCAACGCTAACCCTAGAAAGAGGAAGGGGATGGAGTATATACAGTCTACGGGGTCAAAAGGGTACATGGGCTTCGGCCCTTCACTGTTCACGCGCAGGTGAGGCCGGATGTCCGGGCGTCGGGCCGGATGTCCGGGGCTTCAGAGGGAGCCGGATGTCCGGGCTGGGGGGCCGGATGTCCGGGCTGGCGGGGCAGGCTTCGGTGGTCCTCTGGATAGCGGGGTTCGGATTTCCGGGCTAGCGGCCGGATGTCCGGGGCATCGCGGGAGGCCGGATGTCCGGGCTGGAGGCCGGATGTCCAGGCCAAAGTGGCCAACCTTCGGGTGTCCTGGGTCGTCGGGGCCGGATATCCGGGCTGGGTGGCCGGATGTCCGGGGGTTCCTGGGAGGCCGGATGTCCGGGCTTGGGGGCCGGATGTCCGGGCCCTGTAGCCTTCTTCGCCTCCTTCCGGTGGTCTTCTTCATCTGTGGACTTGGCGGCTTGTCCGTCTTCACATACATCTTTGGGAGGTTCCTCTTGACACTTGATCATGCATAGCATATCGGATTTAGGTAGTAGCCATGTCTCGAGTGGATCATATGTGATATCACTAAGGAAAGAAGTCACCTCGTTCTCGAGAGCTCTAGCTCGTGCTCGTGTCATGGGTCCTCTTGGCTCTTGATGAGACGGTTGTAGGTCCATGGGGATGGTCGTGGGATGCTCCGCATCACTAGGACTCCCTCAGTAGCCCCGAACCAGGCTTCAATGACGATGTGTCAGGCGCGCAGATTGTCTTCGGCATTGCAAGGCGGGTTCCTCCTCCGAATACTTCAAAGTAGTCCTCGAACACAGAATACATGTGCGGCTCTCCAAAACAAGCTCCACATACAGTCACAAAGAGTATAATATTTAACAAGTCCCATCTACTGATATCTTTTGTAGTGAGACACCACGTCTCTGCACGATTATTATTTCGAACTGTTTTTAGCCTCCCACTCCATGTTTCGAGATGCGGTTTCCATTGGCACGTCTTGTTGAAGAAGTGATCGTGTCCCCTTATCACAGGAATCTCATCAATACGGGCGTGGGTAAACCCACCGTGCCGTCCGCACAACCCTTGGGGAATAAGCGAATTTTAAGGCGAGTGGGGATGCGCTTGATATTTGCTGCCTTTATAAGAGGATAAGGATCCACTCTTTCACCCATGCCTTCTTCTTCTCTGCCCATCCGCTCCCGAGCTCCAACGCACGAGTTTCCATCCTTCCCCCACAAAGCACTCCGACCATGTCTGGATCTGGAGCGCAGGGCAAGTGGATGGCCTCTAAGGGAGTCCTGGATTAGGGGGTGTTCAGATAGCCGAACTATACCTTCAGTCGGACTCCAGGACTATGAAGATACAAAGTTGAAGACTTCGTCCCGTGTCCGGAAGGATCTTTTCTTGGCGTGGAAGGCAAGCTAGGTGTGCGGATATTCAAGATCTCCTACCAATGTAACCGACTCTGTGTAACCCTAACCCTATCCGGTGTCTATATAAACCGGAGGGTTGTAGTCCGTAGGACAACCATCATCATACACAATCATACCATAGGCTAGCTTCTAGGGTTTAGCCTCCTTGATCTCGTGGTAGATCTACTCTTGTACTACCCATATCATCAATATTATTCTAGCAGGAGTAGGGTTTTACCTCCATCGAGAGGGCCCGAACCTGGGTAAAATAAAGTGTCCCTTGTCTCCTGTTACCATCCGACCTTGACGCACAGTTCGGGACCCCCTACCCGAGATCCGCCGGTTTTGACACCGACATTGGTGCTTTCATTGAGAGTTCCTTTGTGTCGTCGCTTTTAGGCCCGATGGCTCCTGTGATCATCAACAACGATGAGGTCCAGGGTGAGACTTTCCTCACCGGACAGATCTTCATCTTCGGCCTCTTCGCTCTGCGGGCCAATTCGCTTGGTCATTTGGAGCAGATCGAAAGCTACGCCCCTGGCCATCAAGTCAGGTTTGGAAGCTTAAACAACACGGCGGATATCCGCGGAGACTTGATCTTCGACGGATTCGAGCCACAGCCAAGCGCGCCGCACTATCTCGAGGGGCATGATATAGCTCTGCCTCCGAACAGTGCCCTGGAGGCCGCACACGCTCCGGCCCCGATCCTTAACTCGGAGCCCGCCGCGTTCCCCGAGAATGAACGGTTGGACGTCGCCTCAGGGGCTACGATCTCAAAGGCTATCGAGCCGAATGCCAGCCCCGCACTCCGCATGGCTTGCGATTCCAAGGAGCCGGCCTCCTCTCCGAACTTCGGGCCTTCCGTGCCCCTGTCGATCGAATCCGATTGGGCACCCGTAATGGAGTTCACCACCGCGGACATCTTTCAGTGCTCACCTTTTGGTGATATTCTGAATTCTCTCAAGTCTCTCTCTTTATCAGGAGAGCCCAGGCCGGACTATGGCCTGCGAGGTTGGGATTCGGACGACGAAGAAATTCAAAGCCCCCCACCACCCACTTAATAGCCACTGTCGATGACTTAACCGACATGCCTGACTTCGGCTCCGAAGACTTCGACGGTATGGACGACGAAGGAGGAGACGAACAAGAACCAGCACCTGTAGGGCGCTGGACCGCCACCTCATCATATGATATATACATGGTGGATGCTCCAAAGGATGGAGATGGCGAGGGAACTGCGGAGGACGGCACCTCGAAAAAGCCGCCAAAACGCCGGCGCCAAAGGCGCCGCTCTAAATCCCACCACAGCAGAAACGGTGATTCCGGCACGGGAGATAATACTACCCCGGACAGCGCTAACGAACACCAAAACCAGCAAGATTCGGCGCAGGAAGATGAAAAAGCCAGCCCTCACGAGAGAGCGGCAGAGCAGGAGGTTGAGGATGATAATTACATGCCTCCCTCCGAAGACGAGGCAAGCCTTGGCGACGATGAATTCGTCATACCATTAGACCCCGCTGAACAAGAGCGCTTTCAACGCAGGCTTTTAGCCACGGCGAACAGCCTAAAGAAAAAGCAGCAACAACTTAGAGCTGGTCAAGATTTGCTAGCTGACAGATGGACCGAAGTCCTTGCGGCCGAAGAGCATGAACTCCAGCGCCCCTGCAAAAATTATCCCAAGCGCAGGCCGCTACCCCAATAAGAGGAGGAAGCTCATGACATGGCAGACCGGCCACCTCGCGGCCGCGACAGAGAGGCCTGCCGAACCTCTAAAGAAGCCATGGCCCGGCGCCGTTCAAATAAGGCACGGGAAAACGAGCCAGACCCGCGAGACGTACTGGAGGATAAAGCAAGGCAAACAAGATCGATCTACGGATCGCGCGGACGCCCGACGACACGTGATGACCTTCACTCCGGACACAGTAAATCTGGCCGGGCCGAACACAACAGGCACAGATCTTCCGAACTGCGTCGTAGCATAGCCCAGTACAGAGGCGCTGCACACCCACTATGCTTCACAGACGAAGTAATGGATCATAGAATCCCAGAGGGTTTCAAACCCGTCAATATCGAGTCGTACGATGGTATGACAGATCCCGCAGTATGGATTGAGGACTATCTCCTTCACATCCACATGGCACATGGCGATGACTTGCACGCCATCAAATATTTGCCCCTTAAGCTCAAGGGACCAGCCCAGCACTGGCTCAATAGCCTCCCAGCAGACTCAATCGGTTCTTGGGAGGACCTGGAGGCCGCATTCCTCGACAACTTCCAGGGGACCTATGTGTGGCCACCGGACGCCGACGACCTAAGCCACATAATCCAGCAGCCAGAAGAATCGGCCAGGCAATTCTGGACACGGTTCCTAACAAAGAAAAATTAGATAGTCGATTGTCCGGATGCAGAGGCCCTAGCAGCTTTCAAACATAACATCCGCGACGAATGGCTTGCCCGGCACCTGGGACAGGAAAAGCCGAAATCCATGGCATCCCTCACGACACTCATGACCCGCTTTTGCGCGGGCGAAGACAGCTGGCTAGCTCGCAGCAACAACTTATCGAAGAAGCACGGTAATTCGTATACCAAGGATAAAAGTGGCAGGTCACGCCGGAATAAGCAAAAGCGCCGTGTCAGCAGCGACAACAATGAGGATACGACACTAAACGCTGGATTCAGAGGCTATAAATCCGGTCAGCAGAAAAAGCCGTTTAAAAAGAATACCCAGGGCCCGTCCAGTTTGGACCGGATACTCGATCGCCCGTGCCAGATTCACGGCACCCCCGAAAGGCCAGCCAATCACACCAACAGGGAATGTTGGGTGTTCAAGCAGGCAGGCAAGTTAAGAGCCGAACGCAAAGACAAGGGGCTGAATAGCGATGACGAGGAGGAGCCCAGGCCGCCGAACAACAATGGACAGAAAGGGCTTCCCCCACAAGTGCGGACGGTGAACATGATATACGCAACACACATTCCCAAGCGGGAGCGGAAGCGTGCGCTACGGGACGTATACGCGATGGAGCCAGTCGCCCCAAAGTTCAACCCATGGTCCTCCTGCCCGATCACCTTCGATCGGCGGGACCACCCCACTAGCATCCGTCACGGCGGTTTCGCCGCATTGGTTCTTGACCCAATCATGGACGGATTTCGCCTCACAAGAGTCCTCATGGACGGCGGCAGTAGCCTGAACCTGCTTTATCAGGATACAGTGCGGAAAATGGGCATAGATCCTTCAAGGATCAAGCCCACAAGGACGACCTTTAAAGGCGTCATCCCAGGTGTAGAGGCCAATTGCACAGGCTCGATAACACTTGATGTGGTCTTCGGATCTCCGGATAACTTCTGAAGCGAAGAGTTAATCTTTGATATAGTCCCGTTTCGCAGTGGCTCTCATGCCCTGCTTGGATGAACCGCATTCGCTAAATTCAATGCGGTGCCGCACTACTCATATCTCAAGCTCAATATGCCAGGCCCTCGAGGAGTAATCACGGTCAGCGGAAACACCGAACGCTCCATCCGTACGGAGGAGCACACGGCGGCCCTCGCGGCGGAAGTACAAAGCAGCCTCTCAAGGCAACACTCCAGTCCGGCCGTTAAAAATCCGGACAATACAAAGCACGCCCGGAGTAACCTGCAACAAGACCGTTTGGCACGTTCGGAGCAAGCGTAGCAATTCGTCCCCAACCCCAGCAATCGCTCCATAACAAAGCCAGTACCTAGAGTACACAATTCCATGGGCACAGGGGGAGGGGCACATTAAACGGCATGCCTAAGATACGGCATCAAACGTACTAGGGGCTGCCGCACTTCTTTTTTTAGGACTCCATACTCTAGATACCTGTCCGGCAGTGTTGCCGCACAAACGATGCAAGACCCAGGAAAGCAGACAAAGCTACGCCGCACTCCGGAATTCTCAGGTGGTCTCTATTTCGAGCGATATATCTGTTTCTAAACTTCGCGGCCTGCGCCTGGTCAGGACATGTTAAATAGTCTAATATCTTTTTTGCCTATCGCACTACTTGTATCGTTCTGCTTTGATAAATAGCCTCCTTATAAACAATGCATAGCTTTTTGTCTATCTTTTGCATTATCTTCTTTTTATATATATGTTTATTAAATAACATGATTGCACCCGTACACCATGGTACGGCAAACCACACCAGGGGCTTCATTACCCTTCTATCTGGTTGTGAGAAGTCCGTACACTTTCACAAGTGCGGCACCCCGAACTTATAACACTATATGCATCGGCTCCGAGTCATGATTTTGGTCACATGTTGGGTTTGCCCAGCTCCTATGTTTTGGTACCTTACATTCCGCTCTATCGGCTAAGGTAGCACTAGGAGAACCACTGCGATTGTGCCCCAGATCAGGTGGGTTGAGCACCTCAGTGGAGAAAGCTAAAACAGACTGTCATGATAAGGCGCGAGACCGGTCGCTGTTCGAGAGGTTTTTCGAGTCCTTAAAGGCTTATGCCGCTTTGAGCGAGGAGCTGGCTATGTCCGGCCAAAGGCATGGATAGCGCCCCGAATTCGGCCTTCTGAACTAGGGGCTTCGCCGAAATTTAAAATTATAACGTTCTATGGCTAAGTGAGAGTGTTCAAGCATTATAGTCCGATTGCCTAGTTCGCTGTGCTGAAGGCCTCCCTCGAAGGACCCAACTATGGGAACAAGAGCCCTCAGGTTTATCCCGAACACCCCAGCACTAGTGGCATGGGGGCAGAAGCCGACGACTCGCCATCTCTCAATTTTTGATAAACGGCCGCACAGAAAATAATATTTTAAATTAAACAAGCATTGCTTAGCGCATATGAACAAGTTTTCAGCGCACAGGATACAAACGGGCGAGTTCATTCAAATACTACATCCTTAGTACACTCATCCGCGACAAGGCGGGCTCCGGCAAGAATGTCCTTGTAGTAGTTCTCGGGCTTGCGATGCTCCTTCCCCTGCGGCGGCCCGTCCTTCACCAGCTTCTCTCCGTCCAGCTTACCCCAGTGTACCCTTACAGGGGCAAGGGCCCTCCGGGCACCTTCAATACAGACGGAGCGCTTGATGACTTCAAGCCGTGGACAGGCCTCCACCAGCCGCCGCACCAGCCCGAAATAGCTCCCAGGCAGGGCATCTCCAGGCCACAGCCGAACTAGTAAGCCCTTCATGGCCTGTTCGTCCGCCTTGTGGAGCTCGGCCAGCTGTTTCAGCTGATCGCTCAAGGGCACAGGGTGTCCGGCCTCAGAATACTGAGACCAGAACACACTCTCCGTCGAGCTGCCCTCTTCGGCTCGGTAGAACGCGGCAGCGTCGGATGCGTTGCGGGGAAGATCGAAGAACGCCCCTGGAGAACTCCGGATTCAGGTAAGTAATAGGTAATTTACTTTTATATTCCTACTTTGCATTGAGAATTCCTTACCCGCTGCTATCTTTCTCGCATCCTCCAACTCTTGGAGGGCCTTCTGGGCTTCGGCCTTGGCATTCTTGGCGGTCTCGACGACCGAGGCGAGCTCGGATGCTTGCGTTTTCGCCTCAAGCTCCAAACCCTCATGTTTTTTCATGAGAGCTTGCAGCTCTTGCTGCACCTCGCCGACTTGGACCCCAAGCTTCTCTCGCTCGGTGCACTCCTCGGCCGTTTTCTTCTCGGCCTCAGCCAGCGCCTGCTTCAGGGCCGTCACCTCAGCTGTGGCCCCTACAATAAGCAGCACAATCCTGTTATTTCTTTCTGCAATCAAGCCTCTCTATAGGCAACTTTCCTTTTAGGGTATTTCTTACCTTCTCTCTCCTCGAGCTGCCGTTTGGCAAGGCCGAGCTCTTGCTCGGACCGCCCGAGGTCCTTTTTAAGGACTTCCACCTGTGCAGTAAGTGCGGCGGTGGAAAGCAGCGAAGCCTGCATACGCATATTTGACCTTTTTATTAGACTCCTGCGAGAATTATTAGATCCTCTATTCGGCTTTTCTTCTCGAACACCAAACAGAGCATCAGGGGCTACTGTCTATGCGGTAAATAAATTGGCACATTTTTACTTACCTCGAAGCCTGTTAGAAGGCTAGCACAAGCTTCATTTAGTCCGCTCTTGGCGGACTGAATCCTTTGGATCACTGTACTCATAACAGTACGGTGCTCCTCGTTGATGGCGGCGCTCTCAAGCACCTCCAGCAAATTGTCCGGCACCTCCGGTTGGACGGAGGCCGCCGACTCGGACGGCTTACTCCTCTTGGAAGGAGTTCGCCTGCCGCAGACCCGGATTGTCGAGTCCGGCGCGGTGTCCGGCACAAAGCCGGACTTGGAGCCCTGGAGGGTTTCATCCCCTTCACTCCTGGGGTCCGGAGGATTGCCTTGTGGCTCCTCCAAGACCATCTCCTCCCGCCCTGAAACTTGGCGGGGCGCCACTTCGGTGTCGTCTGCCCTGGGGGGGTAAACCACGGGCGGAACAGAGTTCACGTCCGACGAATCCATGGAGCCTCTCGACGAGTCGTTGAGTCCGGCCCGGGGTGGGCTGCATAAAATGCGTGCGATATTAGGGAAAGCCGCACACAAAAAAAGGGGTATTATGAGTTACTCTTGTGTGTGAATACTTACGATTTCGCCGGACGCTTGGTCCTGTCCGGCCACTCCTCTCCGCCCTCTTCGGCGTCGTGGGAGTAGCCCGGCGGAGGGGTCTTCCTTTTCCTTGACCCCACAGCCTCCCCTGTCGGGGTGGCCTTCTTCTTCTTTGCTCCCCTCGCTGGAGGGGGAGAGCTTCCTTGTTCCTCCTCCTCGTTTTCGCGGGAGTAGGGCGTTGCGGACTTGTTGGATGACGAGTCCGACACCACCATGTTGCGGGAACTTTTTCGAGTCCCGGTGGTTTTCTTCTTCTTGGCCTTCCTCTCCGGCACCATGTAAGGTGCCGGAGCCATTAGCTTCACCAAGAGAGCTGGGGGCCGGGTCTCCGGGCAGAGGAGCCGGACAATTAATTGGTTCGGATATCTCCAGCCAAGCCTGTCAAAGGTAAAAGGGGGTTTAGATCCCGCATAGAGATAATCTATGAAGAAGAGCTTAACGAACCTGTCAAAGGTATAGATAGCTCACCTCGCCGGCGATACGCTGCGAGCTGTATCCGCGGTCCTCGGAGGCGGATGTGGGGGACTCGGCGCCTTTGGTTAGCACCTTCCAGACATCTTCATACGTCGTGTCAAAGAGCCTACTGAGGGTCTGGTGCTGCGCCGGGTCGAATTCCCACAAAGTAAAATCTCGTTCTTGGCACGGGAGGATTAGGCGGACGAGCATGACCTGGACTATGTTGGCAAGCCGGATTGGCCTGTCCACCAGGGACTGGATGCATGTTTGCAACCCAGTCACTTCTTCCTCATTGCCCCACGACAGGCCTGTCTCTTTCCAGGACATGAGCCACGTGGGGGGTCTGGATCTGAACTCAGGGGCCGCGACCCATTTCGGATCGCGGGGCTCGGTGATGTAAAACCACCCTGCCTGCCACCCCTTTAGGGACTCCATGAGGGAGCCATCGAACCAGAGGACGTTGGCTATCTTGCCAACCATAGTGCCTCCGCACTCCGCCTGGGTGCCGGACACCACCTTGGGCTTGACGTTGAAGGTCTTGAGCCAGAGGGCGAAGTGGGGGCGGACGCGGATAAAGGCCTCACACACGACGATAAACACCGAGATGTTGAGGGCGAAGTTTGGGGCCAGATCGTGAAAATCTAGGCCGTAGTAGAACATGAGCCCCCGGACAAACAGGTGAAGTGGAAAGCCCAGTCCGCGGAGGAAGTGGGGAAGAAAAACCACCCTCTTATGGGGTCGTGGGGTAGGAAGAAGCTGCCCCTTATCAGGAAGCCGATGCGGGATATCCTTGGATAAGTATCCGGCTTTCCTTAGCCTTTTTACTTGAGCCTCCGTAACGGAGGAGACCATCCACTTGCCTCCCGCACCGGACATTGTTGGAGAAGGTTGAGGAAGAAGAGCGGACTTGGGCGCTGGAGCTTGAGTGCGCGAGAGATGGATTGGCAAAGAAGGAAGAAGGCGTAGGTTAAAAAGGTGAATCCTTATCCCTTTATATAAGCAGGTACGGTTAGGCGTCCTCACCTACCTAATAAAACTCACTTGCCTCCCAAACGCCACGGTAAATGGCGCGGTTGGGTTACCCACATCCGTATTAATGAGAATCCCGTTAGAGGGGGGCACACGATCTCTGCTTCGACAAGACGTGCCAAGGAAACCGCCTCGCTATACGGGCTGAGGTGGAACGATGAAAACAATTTATAGAAGGCTTGGCTGCAGTGTTATGACGCACTGTGGGATACGTTAGCAGATTTGATTTGTGTTAATATTATTCTCTGTATGGCAATATGTGGAAACTTATTTTGCAGAGCCGGACACTATTTTGTGGTGTTTACAATCTTTTTCAAGAACTTGGAGGAGGAACCCGCCTTGCAATGCCGAAGACAATCTGCGCACCGGACTCGTCGTCATTGAAGCCTGGTTCAGGGGCTACTAAGGGAGTCCTGGATTAGGGGGTGTTCGGATAGCTGAACTATACCTTCAGCCGGACTCCAGGACTACGAAGATACAAAGTTGAAGACTTCGTCCCGTGTCCGGAAGGATCTTTTCTTGGCGTGGAAGGCAAGCTAGGTGTGCGGATATTCAAGATCTCCTACCAATGTAACCGACTCTGTGTAACCCTAACCCTATCCGGTGTCTATATAAACCGGAGGGTTGTAGTCTGTAGGACAACCATCATCATACACAATCATACCATAGGCTAGCTTATAGGGTTTAGCCTCCTTGATCTCGTGGTAGATCTACTCTTGTACTACCCATATCATCAATATTAATCTAGCAGGAGTAGGGTTTTACCTCCATCAAGAGGGCCCGAATCTGGGTAAAATAAAGTGTCCCTTGTCTCCTGTTACCATCCGACCTTGACGCACAGTTCGGGACCCCCTACCCGAGATCCGTCGGTTTTGACACCGACAGCCTCCTCCGTCATGGAGAAGGACATTACGAAGCTTCAGGAGGCGGGGTACTTGGCCCAGGAATCGCCCACCGACTTCCAGCCAAGGGGCAGATCGTCCCCGTCCCGAAGCCCCATGAGAGGTTGGTGTTCATTCCCCACTTCGTCCGCGGGTTAGGGTTTCCTCTCCACCCATTCGTCTGTGGACTCATGTTCTACTACGGGCTAGATTTCCATAATCTGGCCCCAAATTCCTTCCTCAACATCTCATCATTCGTTGTCGTGTGAGGCCTTCCTCCGCGTCCCACCCCACTTCAGATTGTGGCCTGAAGATCTTCAATGTAAAGCCGAAATTGATGGGCGGTCAACATGCGGAGTGCGGAGGCGCTATGGTGAGCAAGCTGTCCAACGTCCCATGGCCCAAAGGTACCTTCATTGAGACCGTCAAGGGGTGGCAGCAGCAGTGGTTCTACGTCATAGAGCCCCGTGATACCACCTGGGCCGAGGCCCCTGAATTCAAGTCCGGGGCCCCAATGCGGCTCACCTCCTGGCTAGAGAAGGTACTGGACTGGGCTTCGTTGGACGAGCTGACAGCGTTCCAGACGTGCATCAAGAGCATGGTGGACAAGAACATGAAGCTTGTCAATATGATCCAGTGATAGAGGCGGGGTGTCCCGATCTTTCGATGAGATGATAACTATCGATTTGGTGGAGACGACTTTGACGATCCGACTACAAACATGCACGATGTCGCGCCTTAGCAATCGCTAAACCAACTCCGAGAGGTTATTGACCACGCCGGAGCACAATCAACCTAACCACGAAGGTCTATTCCTGCAAGCAATCGAAGAACAAGCAAGAATATGATAAAGCAATCTGAATATTGCGAATATAGATGAAGTATTGATAAAGGTGGGGTTCCAAAAGCGGTCTTAGTCTGATCGTTGGACACAAACGAAGTACACGAAGTTGCAATGGCTAACTTTTAACTAAACAATTCCCAAGGAAAAACCTACTAGGTGGATCTACTTATATAGGAGCAAGGGGTGGCGGCCAAGGAGGTGGGAGGACGTCCCAAGGAAGCCTAAAACCAACCCTAGGTCGTACAAGGCTCATGGGCCCAAGTGGAGGTGATGCAACACCTTTGGACTTGTTGTTTGACTCGGATTCTGCTGCAGCGTCAGATTGTTTCGTCCATATCTCAATGCTCCGGACGAATTTAAAGGTGAATCCAAATGGAGTGGAAATAGGACGAAATCTACTTTCCAACAAAAAAAGAATCACCCAATTCGGAGTCCGTATGAAAAAGTTATTGCCGTTTTGATTTAGGTATGTCTGTGCAGTCCGAATCTGAATCCAGAACATGAGAGACTTGGACTCTATCTTCTCTTGGCCCAAAAGTGACGTGAAGGGACTTTTTGAACAGCACCTAAACTTCTATTTTTCCCTTATCTTCATATGTGGATTGTACAAATGTCCCATACACCTGCAATTAGACAAAACACAAAAGTGTGTGAAGTATTTTTGTTCTGGATAATATAAATAGATTATTGAATAGTTGACACTAGAAATCACCTGACAAGTATGCATGTATGCAATATTTTTGGTCGCATCCAAGGTAGTCATGTCCTCATCATCCTCCCCTTCTTGAAAATAAAGCCGTCCTTGGCGTTGCTTTATCTGAAATGTGGCTAACAAAAGAGACAAGGTGTACATGTTGTATATGTATATGTCATCAATTTTTACTTCCCGTGGAATTTGCACATATGACACATGTATACATGAGTAACTTTCATAGTGAATAAAATCTAAAGCCAAAATATTATCACAAGAAGTAGAAGGCATGAAAGTATTGCAACTCAGTTTGCACATATAAGTGAAGCTCTTATTCATATGAAAAGATTGACAATATTCATCATTAAACCATCCCAATATTGGTGAATAAACCTTACTTGCATAAAATTTACATGCTACAACATGCTTAAATAAGCCAACATGCAATAAGTCATTTGACACAGAATCATCACCAAGATTAGAGGTCGTATCAAAATAATTAAACATTAGTTCTTTTGCATCAATAGTTAATTCATTTGGTGCACTCAAAATTGTTGGTATTTCAGTTGTTTGATCACATGACGCATTCATGACAGTAACATGATTCTCTAAAATAGGTGATCCACTCAAATCAACAGGTAACTCAACACATAATGTATTCAAGTTACCTAGGCAAGCATCATTCTCATGTGATGTTATATCATCAATACCTTTACAGTTACCTTGTCGCAAAGATGTAGCTGATGTAGGTACGGATGATGGCAATGTACCATACTCTTGAGATGATGTCGCGCTCACAATCTGAGGTGTGGCTGCTCTAGTAGGTGCAACAGTGGAGGAACCAAGCGGTGGTGGTGAGCATGAACTAGAATAGTAGTTGTTGTAGTCACCCAATGCATCCTCCTGTAACTGTCTCTCAAAGGTACAAGCACGAACATACATACCAGTAATGCAACGAGGAATATACTGAAATCGTGCCTGAATATCATGGTTCAAACCACCAAAAAATCTATTCATTGTATCATCCTCAGATTCTTCTATGTCACAATGATGCATATAAGATTTGAACTCTTGGTAGTAAGCATGAACAGTGTTGTTGCCTTGTTTTAATTGTTCAAATTTGCGAAGCAATTCACGACGATAGTAAGGAGGGAAAAATTGTCGTCTCATTACATCTTTCAAATCTTTCCAAGTTGTGGGTTGGTTATCAATGTTTTCCTTACAATGCACACTCCACCAAACAGAAGCAAAACCAGTAAATGCTGTAGTAACAGCTCGTACTCGCTCAAGTTCAGAAAAGTCTTGGTGACTAAAAACTTGTTCTACTTCAAGCTCCCAAGCTAGATAAATAGCAGGATTAAATCTACCCTCAAATGACGGTAAAGAGATAACCTGACCATGTGCTTGTGTGTGTTGTCCCAACTCTCGTGATGGTGATGATGTGTCCGTCGTCCAAGAACTTCTGTCTCCGGAACCTGTCATGATTAGTAGAAACAAGAAACAAAATTCGAGAATAATGTTCCTATGAACTACTAGGATGTGGTGGTAAAACGCTCACAGTATAGCAAATATCAAAGTCTTACAAGTTCTTACCATGCAGCAGGTGGTGACCGGCAACCAGCGGCATCAAATAACTCCGAAGATTGAGTAAAGCGATTGCCAGGTGAGCATATGTATACACGGTGTAGACATATGTGGAGCTTGGAAGGCCAAATATATGGTAGCAAAAGATCAGCAATAATCAATTCAGAGATGCAATGTTGAATAAACGCTCAACGACGGTACTGTGCTGGTCCTAGGCTAGACCGGACTAGAGACGCGAGCCTAGAACACTAATAAGGTCACGGCGTAGCACAACTAGCATCAATAAAGGATATGAAGTAGCTCTGGATAGCAAGATATAAGTGAAGATCACAATAGCAGTAAAGATAATGATGTGAAACAACTGCCAAGCAGGATATACAACAACTCTCTCGCCAACTTTCCTCTTGAAAAGTTTGAGCAAATTTTCTGATAACTTTTTTAAAAGAATGCTACTAGCTCAAGCTTTCCAATGCAAAAAGAATCACTCAATTCCGAATTGATATGAGGAGTCAAAGAATTCGAAAACTGGCCTGAAAAACTGGAATAAGATGTGTCCGCGAACTTCGGAGTGCAAAAAGACCTATTTAGAAGACGATTCTGAGGTGTCAAATATTGAACTTGCCTCTGCAACTACTTAGATGCGGCTCGTCGCTAGCTTTCATTTGTGTACTCGCGGAGCCAAAACGGACTTCATATGAGGAAGTTATGTCTGTTTTACTGTACAGTGCGCAAAACATATTCCAATCCGAATTCAACTACGAGATTGAGTCAAGATAGATCTGAATTTTGTTTTTTTCTCTCTCTTTTTTCCTCACACTTTTTTTCTTTTCTTTCTCTTTTTTTTCTTTTTTTCTTTTTTCTCTCTCTCTCTTTTTTCTCTGTCTTTTTTTTTCTCTCCCTCTTTCCAAGACAAACTAGATAAGATGCAGATTGGATCAAGCGAAGATGTGAACGACCTCAACTATGATTGTGATAATGAACTATGGGTAATATGTGGTGGAAATTGATGGATGATGTGGTGGACAGCAGAAGGGATAACGATGTAGCGGCGACGTGACTAATGTGAACAGAACTCGAAACTCTAAACGAACTAGACACTAAGACCAGCAACTCGACACGACGATGCAACCGATAATTCAATAATCCAAACAATGAAAAGAAAATTGCATAGGCTCAGATTGGCTTGGACAAAGGATGAATAGATCTAACTTTTTTATGGCTTTTTCTTGGACAATAGGTAAGAAAATAAATCTAATCTAGGGAAAGCTGGAAATTCTCACCGAGCAACCTGAAAACTGATACCACTTGATAGAGGCGGGGGTGTCCCGATCTTTCGATGAGATGATAACTATCGATTTGGTGAATATGACTTTGACGATCCGACTACAAACGTGCACGACGTTGCGCCTTAGCAATCGCTAAACCAACTTCGAGAGGTTATTGACCACGCCGAAGCACAATCAACCTGACCACGAAGGTCTATTCCTGCAAGCAATCGAAGAACAAGCAAGAATATGATAAAAGCAATCTGAATATTGTGAGTATATATGAAGTATTGATAAAGGTGAGGATCCGTAAGTGGTCTTAGTCTGGTCGTTGGACACAAACGAAGTACACAAAGTTGCAATGTCTAACTTTTAACTAAACAAATCCCCCGGAAAAAGCTACTAGGTGGATCTACTTATATAGGAGCAAGGGGTGGCGGCCAAGGAGGTGGGAGGACGTCCCAAGGCAACCTAAAACCAACCCTAGGTCGTACAAAGCTCATGGGCCCAAGTGCAGGTGATGCAACACCTTTGGACTTGTTGTTTGACTCGGATTCTGCTGCAGCGTCAGATTGTTTCATCCATATCTCAATGCTCCGGACGAATTTAAATGTGAATCCAACTGGAGTGGAAAGAGGACGAAATCTACTTTCCAACAAAAAAAGAATCACCCAATTCGGAGTCCGTATGAAAAAGTTCTTGCCGTTTTGAGTCAGGTATGTCTGTGCAGTCCGAATCTGAATCCAGAACGTGACAGACTTGGACTCTATCTTCTCTTGGCCCAAAAGTGACGTGAAGGGACTTTTTGAACAGCACCTAAACTTTTTGTTTCCCCTTATCTTCATATGTGGATTTTACAAATGTCCCATACACCTGCAATTAGACAAAACACAAAAGTGTGTGAAGTATTTTTGTTCTGGATAATATAAATAGATTATTGAATAGTTGACACTACAAATCACCTGACAAATGTGCATGTATGCAATATTTCTGGTCGTACCCAAGGTAGTCATGTCCTCATCATAAACAAAACCCAAGGAAAAGGCTGTGGATCTACTTATATAGGAGCAAGGGGTGGTGGCCAAGGAGGTGGGAGGACGTCCCAAGGTAGCCTAAAACTAACCCTAGGTCGTACAAGGCTCATGGGCCCAAGTGGAGGTGATGCAACACCTTTGGACTTGTTGTTTGACTCGGATTCTGCTGCAGCGTCAGATTGTTTCGTCCATATCTCAAAGCTCCGGACGAATTTAAAGGTGATTCCAATTGGTTTGGAAATAGGATGAAATCTACTTTCCAACAAAAAAAGAATCACCCAATTCGGAGTGTGTATGAAAAAGTTCTTGGCGTTTTGAGTCAGGTATGTCTGTGCAGTCCGAATCTGAATCTAGAACGTGAGAGACTTGGACTCTATCTTCTCTTGGCCCAAAAGTGACGTGAGAGGACTTTTTGAACAGAACTTAAACTTCTCCTTTTCCCCTATCTTCATATGTGGATTGTACAAATGTCCGATACAGCTGCAATTAGACAAAACACAAAAGCGTGTGAAGTATTTTTGTTCTGGATAATATAAATAGATTATTGAATAGTTGACACTAGAAATCACCTGACAAATATGCATGTATGCAATATTTTTGGTCGTATCCAAGGTAGTCATGTCCTCATCAGACGTGACGTTCGAAGACGCCGAAACCCGCTCCTCCCTCGCCACCGAGGATGACAAGGAGGAGGAGGAGGAAAGCAACTCTCCCCCTGAGGGGGGAAGGAAGAAAAGGACGGCCTCCACGAATCTGGAGGTAGAGGCGTCCAAGAAGGGGAAGATCTCCCTCGCGGACAACTCCTTATTGGACACTGATAGAAGCCCTTGGCCGAATAGTAAGTACACAAAGGCACTTATACACACATATATCCAACTTCTTTACTTCATTGTTTTAATATGTCGAATTATGCGCTGCAGTACGGCTCGCGCCCGCCCCCAGCAATCCTCATCTTCGGGGAATCCGCTGGATCCAACTGTGATGGATAGCGGGTCGCTTCCTGCGGCATCCTCTCCCAAGGACATGGACGATGCCGAGGTGTTGTCCCGAAGGATCTCCCCAGGCCAGGGAGAGATACAGGAGGCCGTCAGGGCGGTGCCAGAGGGTGATACCACGGCCGCTGGACACATGGGGGAGCAAATCCCACTGGAGACTAGCGATGGGGGCCATATCCAATTTGGCCCCCAGCTGAATACTATTTCGGAGGCCCATACGGCTCCGGAATCAGGTAAGCAGCTTCCTTCAAAAGAAGGAGGTGCACCTATTCCATAGGTGACCTCTTCCCATCCAGGGGCACCGGATACTCTACTGGAACCAGTGGTTGAGAGGGTTCAGTCTTTTAAGAGCGGACTGACCGAAGTTTGCATCAGCTTTCTAACAGGCTTTGAGGAATGCGACGTAATTATGCAAAAAGAATGTCATAGTATCGACAGTAGCCCCTGAGACCCTTTCCGGTGTTCGAAAAGAAAAGCCGGATAGAGGATAAAATAATTTTCGCAGGAGACTAACCATACGTGTCTATGTGAATAAGCAGGCGTCGATGCTGGCTGCAACCTCCCACTCTGCCGAAGTCTCCGAACTGAAGCAGAGTCTGGAGCGGGCCGAGGAAGAGCTCGGCTGTGTGAAAAAATAACTAGAGGACAAAAAAGGTATGCAATGACCTGTTCAGATCTATAAAGATATGAATTGCTTTTGTTGATCATGTTATCATGATATTTTGTAGGAGCTGCGACCGAGGTGGAGTCCCTCAAAAACGCGCTGGCCGAGGCCCAGAAGAGAGCGGCAAAGGAACAAGCCGCCCGAGAAAAACACGAAGCAAGGGCCGGGGAGGTCCAGCAGGAGCTCCAGGACGCCATAAAGAAATGCGAGTCCTTGGAGCAGAAGTTTGCGAACCAAGAGTCTGAACTTGCTAAGGCCCTCCAAAGCGCACAAGAGGTCCGGGTTGAAGCCCAGGGCGCTCTCCAGGAAATCCAGGAGGCCAGGAAAATCGTAGCGGGTAAGGCCTTTATTATGCAGAGAAAATTTGTGAAGAGAAGGTACCTCTTACTGACCCGGATTGGGAGTTCTCCAGGAGCGTATGCGGATCTGCCGTGTAGTGTTGCTGATGATGTGGAGTTCTTCCGAGCCGAAGAGGGGAGCTCAACGGAGAAGCTGTTCTGGTCGCAATACCTTGTGCCAGAGCATCCGGTGCCCTTTAGCGATCAGCTAAAACAGATGACCGAACTGCATAGGATGGCCGAATTGGCCATGAAGGATTTGATAATCCGTCTATGGCCTGCCGAAGCCATAGCTAGCAGCTACTTTGGGCTCGTGAAGCGGCTGGTCCATGCCTGCCGTCGGCTTGATGCCATCAAGTGGTCGGTCTGCATCGAAGGTGCGCGGATGGCCTTCGCCCGTGTCAAGGTGCAGTGGGCAAAGATGAACGCCGTCAAGCTCGCGACCGAGGGACCGCCTGCGGGCAAGGAGCACTGTATGCTCGAGCGGTATTTTGATGATGTCCTGGAGGGATCCTGCATTGTAGAGGGCCAGTCCGCAAAATACATTATCTTTGAATGAATACATTCATGCTATCCTGTCTTGTATTATGAAACAAAGCTGATATGTAATATAATGCTTGTTGTTTATTTAAAATTTCGCCTCATGTGCGGTGGTTTTATTAAATCTTAGAGTTGGCCAGTCGTCGGCTTCAGCCCCCACGTAGGTAGTACGGGGGTGTTCGGGTTGAAACCTAAACACTCTTGATCCAAGATTTTGGTCCTTGAAGGAGGTGTTTAGCGCAGCGAACCAGGCAATCGGACTATGTGGCTTTATCACCCTCACTTAGCCATAGGAGTTTGATAATAGAAATGTAGGAGCAGCCCCTAGTTAGGATAAGTTAATCCGGACTAGGGTGCTGTAGACACCTGGTTATCTGGAGGCCGATCCGTCACATAATGCGGAAAAAAATAGCAAGAGATTCTAACCTCTGAATAGCTGACCAGCTCTCGCCGCATCATGACAACCAGTTTTCGGCTTTCTCTACTGAGGTGTTTACCCGGATAAACCAGAAACACAATCGCAGTAGTTCTCCCTTTACTACCCTAGCCGATAGGACGGAACATAAGGTAGCAAGCACAGGAGCTGAGCAACCCAACTATTGACCAAAGACATGATTCGGAGCCGATGCATATAATGCTAAATTCGGGGTGCCGAACTATACTGTAAAAAGTGTTCGGACTTTGTTGCCGTAGTATGGAGCACAATGAAGCCCCTGGCGAATTAAAGCGTACCAAAGTGTACGGGTGCAATCAATAAGAATATCGAAATAAAATGAAGTAGTAAGCCAGTGCCACATAAGTTGGGCCACAAACTGTTTCCATTATAATTTGATTAATACGTCAAAGCGTATTTGTACAAATAGTGTGATAGGCAACATGGCTATTTAACATGCCGAGACCAAGGGGGAGCTGCGTGCGGGTCCTAAAAACAGGTACGAAGACCAACTAGAGATTCCCCCACACGTCTATGTTGCTTGTCGCCTTGGTGTATCCATCCTTCGAAAGGGTCGATGATTAGGCTGTCATGAGGGGCCTATGGAAAAGAAACATAAAAGGGATAAAAAGAAAACAGAAAGTAAGTGTGCCCGAGGAAGGTCGAGCCGTATTATGGACCACAATCAGGTTGTGCCTCCGTCTTTGCCCATGGTATTTTGAGTGCGTAGTTATGTACGCGCGGTACGTATGCTGCCGTTTGGTCAGGACTGAGACGGAGGCCGAATTGCTAGTCGAACTCCTGACGAGCTGGACTGTCAAGATGCAGAGTAGTCCGGACTCATTCGACAGTGTCCGGGAGCTTGGCCGCTGAATTAAAATTCTGCTTGATAAGGCCGCTCTGTACTTCCGCTGCCAGGGCCACGGTGTGCTCCTCGGTAAGGAGGGAGCGTTCAATGTTTCCATTTACTGTTCTAACACTGCATGGTCCGAGCATCTTGAGTTGTAGGTAAGCATAGTGTGGCACCGCATTGAATCAAGAAAATGCAGTTCGTCCGAGCAGTGCGTGATAGCCACTGCGGAAGGGGACTATATCGAAGATCGAGTCCTCGCTTTGGAAGTTGTCCGGAGATCCGAAGATGACTTCCAATGTGATTGAACCCGTGCAGCGTGCCTGTACACCTAGTATTATTCCTTTAAAGGTAGTTTTTGTGGGCTTGATCCTTGATGGATTGATGCCCATCTTGCGGACTGTATCCTGATAGAGCAGGTTGAGGCTGGTGCCACTGTCCATGAGGATTCGCATGAGGTGGAATCTATCAATGATTGGGTCGAGGACCAGTGCGGCTGAACCGCCATGACAAATACTGGTCGGATGGTCCCTGCGATCGAAAATGATTGGGCAAGACGACCATGGGTTGAATTTTGGGGTGATTGGCTCTATCGCATAAACGGCCCTGAGCGCGCGTTTGCGCTCCCTCTTGGGGATATGGGTAACGTATATCATGCTCACTGTTTTAACTTGGGGGGGGGGGACTTCTTCTGTCCCCCTGTGCTCGGTAGATGGGGCTCCTCGTCGTCATCCTCACTTTGCGACCCTTTCTCCTTGTCCTTGGTATTTAACTTGTCGGCCTGTTTAAAGATCCAACAGCTTCTGTGGGTATGATTGGCTGGTTTATCGGGGGTGCCATGGATCTGACATGGCGATCGAGTATATGGTCCAAGATGGGTGAGCCCGGATTGTTTCTTTTAAATGGCTTCTTCCGCAGGCCGGGCTTGGAGCCACTGAATCCGGCGTTGACCGTCGTGTCATCGGTATTTTCACCGTTGCTTCGACGCTTGTGCGTGTTACATCTGGGCTTGCCGTTGCTATTTCTGGCTTCAGAGGTGCTAGTTCGCTTGCATTATTATTGCTACGGGCTAGCCAGCTATCTTCGCCCGTGCAAAAGCAGATCATAAGTGCCGTGAGGGATGCCATGGACTTCGGCTTTTCTTGGCCGAGGTGTCGGGCGAGCCATTCGTCGCGCATGTTATGCTTAAAGGCCGCTAAGGCTTCGGCATCCGGACAGTCGACGATCTTGTTCTTTTTAGTTAGGAACCTAGTCCAGAATTTCCTGGCTGACTCTCCGGGCAGTTGGACTATGTGACTTAAGTCATCGGTATCCATAGGTCGGACGTATGTACCTTGGAAGTTGTCACGGAAGGCGTCTTCCAAGTCCTCCCAGCTGCCAATTGAGTTTTTTGGCAGCCTGTTTAACTAGTGCCGAGCTAGTCCCTTGAGTTTTAGCGGGAGGTATTTGATGGCATCAAGATCATCGCCGAGGGCCAAATGAATATGGAGAAGAAAGTCCTCAATCCATACCGCGGGATTTGTTGTTCCATCATATAATATGATATTCACGGGTTTAAACCCTTCTCGGAATTCATGTGCGGTGCCTCTATATCGGGGCAAGTCACAACGTAGCTCGGATGGAGTCCGTCTGCGGTTTTTGGCTCGGACGTGGTTATGTCCGGCTAGATATCCGTCATCGCGCGTCGGAGCATGCCACCGCGATCCGTAGATCGATCTAGTCTGACCTGCCCTACTTTACAGGTCCTGCCGCAGGTCATATGTATATCCCCGAGCTGTTGTGTCTCTACCTTGACGGCGAGGTGGTATGGGCTGGTGTTCGGCTTGAGTTGCTGTTTTGTCCCGGTCGCGTGGTGGTCGGTCAGCCGCATTACGCGCTGATGGTACGGGCTCCAGCGACTCGTCATCAAATTGAGGTAGCAGTTTTCGCTTTGGGTAACTTTTGGTTGGGCGCTCGAGGCCGTATTACTCGGCTGCCAGGACATTAGTCCACCAGTCGTTGAGTAGGTCTTGATCAGCTTGAAGCTACTGCTGCTTCTTTTTCAGGCTCCTTGCAGTGGCTATTAGCCGGTGCTTAAAGCGCTCCTTCTCGAGAGGTTCCTTAGTCACGATAAAGTCTTTGTTGCTAAGGCTCACCTCATCCTCGGAGAGTGGAAGATAATTGCTATCCTCCGAGTCTTCATTTACGGCCTGCTCATCAGGGCAAACTTGCCCATCTTCCCGATCGTCCTGTTCGGAGGTTGGCTCGACGAGTTCTTCTTGGTCTTCGGCATCGCCCGGAGTATTGTTGTCTCTCGTGCTGGTATTGCTGTCTTTTCCACGGCATGATTTAGAGCGGCGCCGCTGACGTTGATGCTTTGGTTGTATCTCAGGAGGTTTATCCTCAACTGCATTCTTCTCGTTATCGTCATTACCCTCTTTGGGTGTATCCACCATGTACATGTCATACGAGGAGGTGCCCGCCCGCGTCCGATAAACGGCGGATTTTGGGCCTGCTCTTCTCCGGCATCGTCGTCCATACCGTCGATTTCTTCGGAGCCGTAATCGAGCATGTCAGTTAAGTCCTCGACAATGGCTATGAAGTGCGTGGTGGGTGGGATGTGAAATTCCCTGCTCTTAGCCCCTAGTCCAGGCTGGGCGTAGTTCGGACGTTGCTCCTCTGTAATGATGAGGGATCGCATCAAGTCCAGAGCCTCGCTTAAAGGCGAGGTTTGGCCAGGGAGAAAAGAGTCTGTGGAGTACGGCGGGAAGGAGACTTCTTGGCCGAGCTCACACGATGCTGACTCCGAGGGTTCGGAGTCAGTGTCCGAAGAAGAGTCCGGCTTCCTGATGGTTGCCAGCGACACTACTTCCTCTGGTTCTCCCGTACTAGGCTTAGTGGCCGCAGATAGTCCGACGGGCTCAGGAATCCCGTCTTTGGACCTGGTAATGCGCTCCGGATCTAAGGCCAGAGCGGAGGTTGGGGTCGTGAACCCTTGGAAGATCAAGTCTCCTCGGATATCAGCGACATAGTCCAGATTTCCAAAACTAATCTGGTGACCTGGGGCATAGCTGTCGATCTGCTCTAGATGGCCAAGCAAGTTGGCTCGCAGTGCGAAGCTGCCGAACACAAAAATCTGACCGAGGAGAAAGACCTCCCTCGGGGCAGTATTGTTGTAGATGATGGATGGAGCCATCGAACCTTCCGACGACGACACAACGTAACTCTCAATGAAAGCACCAATGTCGGTGTCAAAACCGGCGGATCTCGGGTAGGGGGTCCCGAACTGTGCGTCTAAGGTCGACGGTAACAGGAGACGAGGGACACAATGTTTACCAGGTTTTGTCCCTCGTGATGGAGGTAATACCCTACTTCCTGCTTGATTGATGTTGATGAATATGAGGATTACAAGAGTTGATCTACCACGAGATCGTAATGGCTAAACCCTAGAAGTCTAGCCTGTATGATTATGACATTGCCCTACGGACTAAACCCTTCAGTTTATAAAGACACCGAAGGGGCCTAGGGTTGTACAGAGTCGGTTTACAGAGGAAGGGATCTTCATATCCGAAGGACGAGCTTGCCATCCACGCAAAGGAGAGTCCCATCTGGGCACGGAAGGAAGTCTTCTATCTTGTATCTTCATGGCCCATCAGCCCGGCCCATGTCATATAGCCCGGACGCCCGAGGACTCCTTAGTCCAAGAGTCCCTCAATGCCCAAGGCACTCCAAGGCAATATTCAAGGACAACCAAGAGCCTAAGCTTGGGGATGCCCTGGATGGCATCCCCTCTTTCATCTTCGTTCATCGGTAACTTTACTTGGAGCTATATTTTTATTCACCACGTGATATGTGTTTTGCTTGGAGCGTCATTTTATTTTTATTTTTTTATTGTTGTTTTAATAATATCCCATGATCTGAAATTCTTACATGTTAGAGAGTCTTCATATAGTTACATAATTATTAAACTACTCATTGATCTTCACATATATCTTTCAGAGTAGTTTGTCGTTTGCTCTAGTGCTTCACTTATATCTTTTTAGAGCACGGCGATGGTTCTATTTTGAAGAAATAGATGAACTCTCATGCTTCACTTATATTATTTTGGGAGTCTTTTAGAACAACGTGGTAATTTGCCTAGGTTATGAATTTAGTCCTAGTATGATGGGCATCCAAGAGGGATATAATAAAAACTTTCATATAAAGTGCATTGAATACTATGAGAAGTTTGATTCCTTATGATTGTTTTGAGATATGAACATGGTGATATTAGAGTCATGCTAGTTGAGTAGTTGTGAATTTGAGAGATACTTGTGTTAAAGTTTGTGATTCCCGTAGCATGCACGTATGGTGAACCGTTATGTGATGAAGTCGGAGCATGATTTATTTTTTGATTATCTTCCTTTGTGTGGAGGTCGGGATCACGCGATGGTTAACTCCTACCAACTCTTCCCATAGGAGCACGCATGTAGTGCTTTGTTTCGATGATTAGTAGATTTTTGCAATAAGTATGTGAGTTCTTTATGACTAATGTTGAGTCCATGGATTATATGCACTCTCACCCTTCCACCCTTGCTATCCTCTCTTGTGCCGCGCAACTTCCGCCGGTACCATACACCCACCATACCTTCCTCAAAACAGCCACCATACCTACCTATTATGGCATATTCCATAGCCATTCCGAGATATATTGCTTCATCATTCTCATATTGCTTTGCATGATGATACAGTTGACATCGTATTTGTGGCAAAGCCACCTTTCATAATTCTTTCATACATGTCACTCTTGATTCATTGGACATCCCGGTACACCGCCGGAGGCATTCATATAGAGTCATATTTTGTTATAAGTATCGATTTGTAATTCTTGAGTTGTAAGCAAATAAAAGTGTGATTATCTTCCTTATTATAGTATTGTCCCAGTGAGGAAAGGATGATGGAGACTATGATTCCCCCACAAGTCGGGATGAGGCTCCGGACGAAAAATAAAATAAAAAAAGAGGCAAAAAAAGAGAAGGCCCAAAAAATGAGAGAAAAAGAGAGAAGGGGCGATGCTACTATCCTTTTACCACACTTGTGCTTCAAAGTAGCACCATGATCTTCATGATAGAGAGTCTCCTATGTTGTCACTTTCATATACTAGTGGGAATTTTTCATTATAGAACTTGGCTTGTATATTCCAATGATGGGCTTCCACAAAATGCCCTCGGTCTTCATGAGCAAGCGAGTTGGATGCACACCCACTTAGTTTCTTTTTGAGCTTTCATACACTTATAGCTCTAGTGCATCCGTTGCATGGCAATCCATACTCACTCACATTGATATCTATTGATGGGCATCTCCATAGCCCATTGATACGCCTAGTTGATGTGAGACTGTCTTCTCCTTTTTGTCTTCTCCACAACCACCATTCTATTCCACCTATAGTGCTATGTCCATGGCTCACACTGATGTATTGTAGGAAGATTGAAAAAGTTTGAGAACATCAAAAGTATGAAACAATTGCTTGGCTTGTCATTAGGGTTGTGCATTATTTAAATATTTTTTGTGATGAAGATAGAGCATAACCAAACTACATGATTTTGTAGGGATAGCTTGCTTTAGCCATGTTATTCTCAGAAGACATGATTGCTTTGTTAGTATGCTTTAAGTATTATTGTTTTCATGTCAATATTAAACTTTTATTTTGAATCTTATGGATCTGAATATTCTTGAAACAATAAAGAAGATTACATTGATAAATATGTTAGGTAGCATTCCACATCAAAAATTCTGTTTTCATCATTTACCTACTCGAGGACGAGCAAGAATTAAGCTTGGGGATGCTTGATACGTCTCCAACGTATCTATAATTTTTTATTGTTCCATGCTATTATATTATCCATCTTGGATGTTTTATATGCATTTATATGCTGTTTGATATGATTTTTTGGACTAACCTATTGACCTCGAGCCTAGTGCCAGTTTCTGTTTTTTCCTTGTTTTTGAGTTCTATAGAAAAGGAATACCAAACGGATTCCAATTGACGTGCCAATTTTTGATGACTTTTATGGACCAAATGAAGCCCCGGGAGTAAAAGAGTTGGGCCAGAAGAGTCCCGAGCCATCCCCGAGGGGCTTCATTTGGTCCATAAATTGGCACGTCAAAAATTCCTATATATTGGGTGCGCTCCCCTATCTCATGGATGACTCCGAGACCCCCTAGGCGCGCCCCCTATCTCGTGGATGACTTGGAGATCCCCCTGACGTGAGACCGACGCCAAAAATTTCTATAAATACAGAAACCCCTAGAAAGAAACCAAGATCGGGAGTTCTGTCGCAGCAAGCCTCTGTAGCCACCAAATACCAATCGGGACCCTGTTTCGTCACCCTGTCGGACGGGGGATCCATCACCGGTGGCCATCTTCATCATCCCGGCGCTCTCCATGATGAGGAGGGAGTAGTTCACCCTCGGGGCTGAGGGTATGTACGAGTAGCTATGTGTTTGATCTCTCTCTCTCTCTCTCTCTCTCTCTCTCTCTCTCTCTCTCGTGTTCTTGATGTGGCACAATCTTGATGTAACGCGATCTTTGCTACTATAGTTGGATCTTATGATGTTTCCCCCCCTCTATCTCCTTATGATGAATTGAGTTTTCCCTTTGAAGTTATCTTATTGGATTGAGTCTTTAAGGATTTGAGAACACTTCATGTCTGTCTTGCATGGGATACCCATGGTAACAATGGGGTATTCTATTGATTCACTTGATGTATGTTTTGGTGATCAACTTGCGGGTTCCGTGACCTTGCGAATCTATGCATAGGGGTTGGCACACGTTTTTGTCTTGACTCTCCGGTAGAAACTTTGGGGCACTCTTTGAAGTTCTATGTGTTGGTTGAATAGATGAATCTAAGATTGTGTGATGCATATCGTATAATCATACCCGCGGATACTTGAGGTGACATTGGAGTATCTAGGTGACATTAGGATTTGGCTGATTTGTGACTTAAGGTGTGATTTTACAATGAACTCTAGGGCTGTTTGTGACACTTATAGGAATAGCCCAATAGATTGATCGGAAAGAATAACTTTGAGGTGGTTTCGTACCCTACAATAATCTCTTCGTTTGTCCTCCACTATTAGTGACTTTGGAATGACTCTTTGTTGCATGATGAGCAATTGTTATATGATCTAATTATGTTATCATTGTTGAGAGAACTTGCACTAGTGAAAGTATGAACCCTAGGCCTTGTTTCGAAGCATTGCAATACCGTTTGTGCTCAATTTTATCATTGGTTACCTTGCTGTTTTTATATTTTCAGATTACAAAAACCTATATCTACCATCCATATTGCAATTGTATCACCATCTCTTCGCCGAACTAGTGCACCTATACAATTTACCATTGTATTGTGTGTGTTGGGTACACAAGAGACTCTTTGTTATTTGGTTCCAGGGTTGCTTGAGAGAGACCAACTTCATCCTACGCCTCCCACGGATTGATAAACCTTAGGTCATCCACTTGTGGGAAATTTTCTACTGTCCTAAAAACCTCTGCACTTGGAGGCCCAACAACGTCTACAAGAAGAAGGTTGTGTAGTAGACATCAGGAGGGGGCGCGGCCCCCCTTTCCTTCTCCCTCTCCTCTCCTTCCCCCTTTCCCCCTCCGTAAGAAGGAAGGGGGCGCGAATAGGACTTGGAGTCCTAGTCGGTCCCCTCATGGCGCGCCCTTTGGGCCTGCCTCCTCCCTCTCCTCCTTTATATATGGGGGCAGGGGGCACCCCATAGCACATCAATTGTTCTCTTAGCCGTGTGTGGTGACCCCTCCACAGTTTACTCCTCCGGTCATAGCATCGTAGTGCTTAGGTGAAGCCCTGCATGGATCACATCACCATCACCGTCACCACGCTGTCGTGCTGACGAAACTCTCCCTCGACTCTTTGCTAGATCAAGAGTTCGAGGGACATCATCGAGCTGAACATGTGCTGAACTCGGAGGTACCGTACGTTCGGTACTTTATCGGTTGGATCGCGAAGACATTCGACTACATCAACCGCGTTAAACTAATGCTTCCGCTTTCGGTCTATGAGGGTAAGTGGACACACTCTCCCCTTCTCGTCACTATGCGTCTCCTAGATAGATCTTGTGTGATCGTAGGAATTTTTTTGAAATTGCATGTTGTGTTACCCAACAGTGGCATTCGAGCTAGGTCTATGCGTAGATGATATGCACGAGTAGAACACAAAGAGTTGTGTGCAATAATAGTCATACTGCTTACCACCAATGTCTTATTTTAATTTAGTGGTATTGTTGGATGAAGCGGCCCGGACCAACCTTACATGACCACGTTCATGAGACCGGTTCCACCGACAAACATGCAACTTGTTTTGCATAAAGGTGGCTGGCGGGTGTTTGTTTCTCCAACTTTAGTTGAATCGAATTTGAGTACGGCCGGTCCTTGTTGAAGGTTAAAACAACACACTTGACAAAAAATCGTTGTGGTTTTTGTCGGCGTTCTTGGAACGGGGGTCCCCAGACTTGCCTTCCTGCGACCCACGGTGTGGCTTTGCGAGCGGTCCCGTACGGGTCATCTTCACCAGTAAGCTTTCAAGACTACTTTTGTCAGGATAAGTGGTACTAGTTGTCCCCTTCCAAATTGCCCGTTGTTGGCTCCCTTCCCACTCGATATTTGGGGAGAGGACCAGGGCCTCTATCTATAGTATTAGCCACCATAGTAGGACGCAACTCGTCTCGAACTCATTCAGTTCATCCTCACACCCAACAAGCACAAGAACACCTTTCCTCAGGAGGCTGTTCTTCCCCTTGTACTATTCATCCTCAGCCCAAGAGGCAATCCACCACCACCACACTGGAGTAGAGTACTACACCACAACGGTGGCCCTAACTAGTATAAATCCTGTGTACTTCGTGTTGCGAGTTCGTCGAGTTAGTCCTTGAGATCTTAGCGAAGCCAGGACGTGGATCGATAGGGGGAGATTTTCGTGCGCACCCCAGTGTTCGAACCTTGAGGGTTTTGCCGGAACCCGAGATTCGACATTTGGCGCACCAGGTAGGTGTGCGCCGAAGCGTCCCTTTCGTCGCTCCGCGTCCCGTCGGCTCATCGTCTCAACGGCGGACGCCCGCCGAGCTCGAGCTGAGCGTAGGGCTTCCCTCGCCACCCGCATCGCCCAGACGGCTCCCGTCGGTGGGCCACCCCGTCGTTCTCCATCACCTGCCGCCAACGCCGCCACCGGCCCGGCGGGGGATGAGCAGCAAGCACCCTCGTTGCACCCTTCGGTGCGGCGGGACGGCCGCACCGCCACTCCATCACTGACCCCGGCCGGTTCGTCATCCCACGCTCGTCGCGCTCCCATGGACGCGCAGGCCGCGCTGTGCATGGCATGTGAGCTCATGCGCTGCCTCCCCATCGACGACCTCTACGAGGACTGGCTGGACCGCATCGCCGAGCTTGTCACCGCCATCCCTCTCGCTGCCTCGTCCACCACCAGCTATGGGCAACGTAGCTCACGGAGCCCCTCCACCACCTCTGCACCAAGACGGTGCCATGGCGCCAAGGCACGCGGCTCTGCGGCACGACCCACCATGTCCGGCGCCCGCACGGGGAGAAGGAAGCTGCCAAGAAGTCCCTCGCCCGCAAGAGAACGCTCCACCTCTTCCCGCACCGCCGCGCCAGGATCGCTTGCCGCGACAGGGCCCCGCGCTGCTTGCCATGGCGGTGCGTGAGCGCCCAGACCATGCTCCACCTGCAAGACGGGCCCCGGTGACCACGGCCTGTTGCCGCACCTTCACCCCAGAGCTGCGTAGCGTCGCCTGGCCGGTCAAGTTCAAGCCAGACCTGCTTCCGCGCTACGACGGCACCCCCGACCCCGCGGAGTTCCTGCAGCTCTACGAGCTGAGCATCGAGGCGGCCAACGGCGACGAGAAAGTCATGGCGAACTGGTTCCCCATGGCGCTCAAAGATGGCGCTCGTTCGTGGCTCCTGAACCTACCTCCAGGCTCAATCTCCTCCTGGGACAAGATGCGCGACCGCTTCGTCGCCCACTTCCAGGGCACTCGCGACCGCCCATCGGCCGCAGGTGATCTGCGCCAGGTCAGGCAACAACCAGGAGAGACCCTCCAGAAGTACGTCCAGCGCTTCAACAATGTCTGCATCAAGATCCCCAAGGTGACGGACGAGGCCATCATCTCCGCGTTCTCTGATGGCGTCTGCGACGTTAAAATGAAGGAGGAGCTCACCATCCACGAGGAGTTGTGCACGTCTCTGGAGTTGTTTAACCTGGCGACCAAGTGCGCAAGAGCTGAGGAGGGGCGCCTCTCCCTCCTCGAGCTCTTGGCTGCGGACCCAAAGGAGAAGAAAGCCAAGGCCAACGACGTGAAGTGAAGGGAGCAGCCGTGCTCACGGCGGAGCCTCACACCAAGCACGGCAGAGACCAGCCCGAGTCATCCAAAAGCGGCCGACCGTTCGATGCCTTCCATAACTTGCATAGCCACAACACCAGCAACTGTCAAGGGCTGAGAGCCATTCGAGAAGGACGCTTCAGTCGACGCCCCGAGCGCAATGACCGGCGCTACAGCCGAGGAGGAGGACGTGGTGGCGGACGCTGGGATGACCGTGGCCCCCATCGGGAGTGGCACAATCGGCCTCGTGAGGAATGCTGGCAGTATCAGCCTCGTAAGGGATCCTGGAGGGATCAGCCTCGTGAGGATTGTCTTTAGGGCATTTCTAGGCTTCCTCCGCTGCCGCCACCACCGAGGAACGATGACCACCATCAGGACAAGGGGGCTGGGGGCTTCCAGGAGTCGCGTGCCATCACTTGTATCCTGGGCGGAGCTCAAGTGATAGAGGCGAGGGTGTCCCGATCTTTCGATGAGATGATAACTATCGATTTGGTGGAGTCGACTTTGACGATCCGACTACAAACGTGCACGACGTTGCGCCTTAGCAATCGCTAAACCAACTTCGAGAGTTATTGACCACGCCGGAGCACGATCAACCTGACCATGAAGGTCTATTCCTTCATGCAATCGAAGAACAAGCAAGAATATAATAAAATCAATCTGAATATTGCAAATATATATGAAGTATTGATAATGGTGGGGATCCGTAAGCGGTCTTGGTCTGGTCGTTGGACACAAACGATGTACACGAAGTTGCAATGGCTAACTTTTAACTAAACAAATCCCAAGGAAAAAGCTACTAGGTGTATCTACTTATATAGGAGCAAGGGGTGGCGGCCAAAGAGGTGGGAGGACGTCCTAAGGCAGCCTAAAACCAACCCTAGGTCGTACAAGGCTCATGGGCCCAAGTGGAGGTGATGCAACACCTTTGGACTTGTTGTTTGACTCGGATTCTGCTGCAGCGTCAGATTGTTTCGTCCATATCTCAATGCTCCGGACGAATTTAAAGGTGAATCCAATTGGAGTGGAAAGAGGACGAAATCTACTTTCCAAGAAAAAAAGAATCACCCAATTCAGAGTCCGTATGAAAATTTTCTTGCCATTTTGAGGTAGGTATGTCTGTACAGTCCGAATCTGAATCCAGAACGTGAGAGACTTGGACTCTATCTTCTCTTGGCCCAAAAGTGACATGAAGGGACTTTTTGAACAGCACCTAAACTTCTCTTTTCCCCTTATATTCATATGTGGATTGTACAAATGTCCCATACACCTGCAATTAGACAAAACACAAAAGTGTGTGAAGTATTTTTGTTCTGGATAATATAAATAGATTATTGAATAGTTGACACTAGAAATCACCTGACAAATATGCATGTATGCAATATTTTTGGTCGTATACAAGGTAGTCATGTCCTCATCATCCTCCCCTTCTTGAAAATAAAGCCGTCATCGGCGTTGCTTTATCTGAAATGTGGCTAACAAAAGAGACAAGGTGTACATGTTGTATATGTATAAAATATAAAGCCAAAATATTATCACAAGAAGTAGAAGGCATGAAAGTATTGCAACTCAGTTTGCACATATAAGTGAAGCTCTTATTCATATGAAAATATTGACAATATTCATCATTAAACCATCCCAATATTGGTGAATAAACCTTACTTGCATCAAATTTACATGCTGCAACATGCTTAAATAAGCCAACATGCAATACGTCATTTGACATAGAATCATCACCAAGATTAGAGGTCATATCAAAATGATTAAACATTGGTTCTTTTGCATCAACAGTTAATTCATTGGGTGCACTCAAAATTGTTGGTATTTCAGTTGTTTGATCACATGACGCATTCATGACAGTAACATGATTCTCTAAAATAGGTGATGCGCTCAAATCAACAGGTAACTCAACACATAATGTATTCAAGTTAACTAGGCATGCATCATTCTCATGTGAAGTTATATCATCAATACCTTTACAGTTACCTTGTCGCAAAGATGTAGCTGATATAGTTATAGATGATGGCAATATACCATACTCTTGAGATGATGTCGCGCTCACAATCTGAGGTGTGGCTGCTCTAGTAGGTGCAACGGTGGAGGAACCAAGCGGTGGTGGTGAGCATGAACTAGAATAGTAGTTGTTGTAGTCACCCAATGCATCCTCCTGTAACTGTCTCTCAAAGGTACAAGCACAAACATACATACCAGTAATCCAACGAGGAATATACTGAAATCGTGCCTGAATATCATGGTTCAAACCACCAAAAAATCTATTCATTGTATCATCCTCAGATTCTTCTATGTCACAATGATGCATATAAGATTTAAATTCTTGGTAGTAAGCATGAACAGTGTTACTGTCTTGTTTTAATGGTTTCAATTTGCGAAGCAATTCACGACGATAGTAAGGAGGAAAAAATTGTTGTCTCATTACAGATTTCAAAATTTTCCAAGTTGTGGGTTGGTTATCAATGTTTTTCTTACAATGTACACTCCACCAAACAGAAGCAAAACCAGTAAATGCTCTAGTGGTAGCCCGTACTCGCTCAAGTTCAGAAAAGTCATGGTGACTAAAAACTTGTTCTACTTCAAGCTCCCAAGCTAGATAAATAGCAGGATTAAATCTACCCTCAAATGACGGTAAAGAGATAACCTGACCATGTGCTTGTGCGTGTTGTCCCAACTCTCGTGATGGTGATGATGTGTCCGTCGTCCAAGAACTTCTGTCTCCGGAACCTGTCATGATTAGTAGAAACAAGAAACAAAATTCGAGAATAATGTTCCTACGAACTACTAGGATGTCGTTGTAAAGTGCTCACAGTAAAGCAAATATCAATATTTTACAAGTTCTTACCATGCGGCAGGTGGTGACAGGCAACCAGCGGTGTCAAATAACTCTGAAGATTCTGTAAAGCGATTGCCAGGGGAACATACGTATACACGGGGTAGAAATATGTGGAGCTGGGTTGGCTATATATGGTAGAAAAAGATTAGCAATAATCAATTCGAAGATGCAATGTTGAATAAACGCTCAACGATGGTACTGTGCTGGTCCTAGGCTAGACCGGACTAGAGACGCGAGCCTAGAACACTAATAAGATCACGGCGTAGCACAACTAGCATCAATAAAGGATGTGAAGTAGCTCTGGACATCAATATATAAGTGAAGATCACAATAGCAGTAAAGATAATGATGTGAAACAACTGCCAAGCAGGATATACAACAACTCTCTCTCCAACTTTCCTCTTGAAAAGTTTGAGCAAATTTTCTGATAACTTTTTTCAAAGAATTCTAATAGCTCAAGCTTTCCAATGCAAAAAGAACCACTCAATTCTGAATTGATATGAGGAGTCAAAGAATTCGAAAACTGGCCTGAAAAACTGGAATAAGCTGTGTCCGCGAACTTCGGAGTGCAAAAAGACCTATTTAGAAGACGATTCTGAGGTGTCAAATATTGAACTTGCCTCTGCAACTACTTAGATGCGGCTCGTCGCTAGCTTTCATTTGAGTACTCGCGGAGCCAAAACGGACTTCGTATGAGGAAGTTATGCCTGTTTTACTGAACAGTGCACAAAACAGATTCCAATCCGAATTCAAGTAGGAGATTGAGTCTAGATAGATCCGAATTTTGTTTTTTTTTTCTTCTCTCCTTGTTTTCCTCGCACTTTTTTTTTCTTTCTCTTTTTTTTTCTTTCTCTTTTTTTTTCTCTGACTTTTTTCTTTTTTTTTCTCTGTCTTTTTTTTCTCCCTCTTTCCAAGACAAACTAGATAAGATGCAGATTGGATCAAGCGAAGATGTGAACGACCTCAACTATGATTGTGACAATGAACTATGGGTAGCACGTGGTCGAAAGTGATGGATGGTGTGGTGGACAGCGGAAGGGATAACGTTGCAGCGGCGACGTGACTAATGTGAACAGAATTCGAAACTTTAAACGAACTAGACACTAAGACCAGCAATTCGACACGACGATGCAACCGATAATTCAATAATGCAAACAATGAAAAGAAAATTGCAAAGGCTCAGACTGGCATGGACAAAAGGATGAATAGATCTAACTTTTTTTGTGGCTTTTTCTTGGACAATAGGTAAGATAATAAATCTAATCTATGGGAAACTGGAAATTCTCACCGAGCAACCTGAAAACTGATACCACTTGATGGAGGCGAGGGTGTCCCGATCTTTCGATGAGATGATAACTATCGATTTGGTGGAGTCGACTTTGACGATCCGACTATAAACGTGCACGACGTTGCGCCTTAGCAATTGCTAAACCAACTTCGAGAGGTTATTGACCACGCTGGAGCACGATCAACCTGACCACGAAGGTCTATTCCTGCATGCAATTGAAGTACAAGCAAGAATATAATAAAAGCAATCTGAATATTGCAAATATATATGAAGTATTGATAATGGTGGGGATCCGTAAGCGGTCTTGGTCTGGTCGTTGGACACAAACAAAGTACACAAAGTTGCGATGGCTAACTTTTAACTACTAGGTGGATCTACTTATATAGGAGCAAGGGGTGGCGGCCAAGGAGGTGGGAGGACGTCCCAAGGCAGCCTGAAACCAACCCTAGGTCGTACAAGGCTCATGGGCCCAAGTGGAGGTGATGCAACACCTTTGGACTTGTTGTTTGACTCGGATTTTGCTTCAGCGTCAGATTGTTTCGTCCATATCTCAAAGCTCCGGACGAATTTAAAGGTGAATCCAATTGGAGTGGAAAGAGGACGAAATCTACTTTCCAACAAAAAAAGAATCACCCAATTCGGAGTCCGTATGAAAAAGTTCTTGCCGTTTCGAGTCAGGTATGTCTGTGCAGTCTGAATCTGAATCCAGAACGTGAGAGACTTGGACTCTATCTTCTCTTGGCCCAAAAGTGACGTGAAAGGACTTTTTGAACAGCACCTAAACTTCTCTTTTTCCCTTATCTTCATATGTGGATTGTACAAATGTCCCATACACCTGCAATTAGACAAAACACAAAAGTGTGTGAAGTATTTTTGTTCTGGATAATATAAATAGATTATTGAATAGTTGACACAAGAAATCACCTGACAAATATGCATGTATGCTATATTTTTGGTCGTATCCAAGGTAGTCATGTCCTCATCATCAAGCCTCGGCCTCACAGCGTGTTTTTTCAAGCAGTTTGCACGCGAGGTGAAGGTAGTCCTCCCCAAGCTCGAAGCCACACGCCCGCTCAGGTGGTCCAAGTGCGCCATCGCCTTCAGTTCGGCAGATCAGCTCAAGTGTGCGGCCACTGCTGGCGTTCTCCCCATGCTCTGTTCACCAGTCATCAGCAATGTACAAGTCACCAAGACTTTCATTGACGGTGGCGCAGGGCTTAACGGCTTGTCTGTCAACACGTTCGACAACCTTTCAGCCTACCAAGCCTTTCTCAGGAGTGACCAATGGTTCCACCACACCGATAGGGCAGGTCCGCCTCCCTGTCACCTTCGGAGAACGCAACAACTACCGCACCGAACTCATCGACTTCGACGTCGCACATATCTGTCTGCCGTCCAACACCATCCTCGGGTATCCAGCCCTGGCCAAATTCATGGCGGTCACGCACCACAGCTACAACGCCCTCAAGATGCCAGGGAGCAGCGGGATCATCATCGTCCCCTGCGAAGAAAGAGATGTGGTGTGCTCCCTCGAGCACGCCTTCCAAGGAGCGTCATTGAAGACCCCGACAACAGTGCAACTCGATACTCTCCTGAGGTTGTCCCGAAGAAGAAGAAGCAGTTACTCCATGCAGGACCTCGGGAGGGTGGCGTCGCGAAAGGTACCTCGTCAGGATCAGCGCCCGCACCTGGGGCCCTCCCTCCCTCGCATAGGAAGGCGTGCCCGGTGCCCTCCTTGGGCAGGGCTCGGGGGCTCTCTTCTGGAAGGACTCAGACCTTGCCAACATCACGAAGGAGGCGCTGGGGCACCATCTGGAGGCGTGCTTTTTCGGATCACGGGTTCCGGCAAAACCCTTAAGGTTCGAACACTGGGGTGGGCAGGAAGATCTCCTCCCTACCGATCCACGCCCTAGCTCTCTAAGATCTCGTGGACAAACTCGGCGAACTCGCAACACAGAAAGACACAAGATTTATACTGGTTCGGGACACCGTTGTGGTGTAATACGCTACTCCAGTGTGGTGGTTGTGGATTGCCTCTTGGGCTCATGATGAACAGTACAAGGGGAAGAACAACCTCCTGAGGTTGAGGTGTTCTTGTGCTTGGCCAACTTGTGTGGGTGAGGGCTTTTTCCTCTACGGTGGTGGCTAGTTCTACTTATATTGTCCTCTCCCTAAATATTGAGCGGGAAGGGAGCCAACAACGGCCAATTCGAAAGGGGGCAACTAGTACAGCTTATCCTGACAGAAGCGGTCTTCGCCTGCAAAAGGCTCTGGTGTTGACGCCGCCTTGGGCTCCATGGTGACCTCCGTCTTGCTGTCCTTCGGGTCCTGGTCTCGTTGCACCGATATGGAAACCTTTGCTTGATGCCTCGGTACTCCGCGCCTGTGCTTGCCTCCTTAGCACCAAAGAGGAAACAAGGACGCTGCGTGTGCTGGCGCCTGCCTGATGTCGATCATCATGGCTCACATCCCGAGAGCCTCACGAGGTTTGCCCTGCCTTGATCTCTCCGCTCCTCGTGAGCCTCCCTGGCGAGGCCGCTCCTGAGGAGGTCTTGTGTTGTCCGCCTCGCGAGGCTTGGCCCCTCGAGAGGGTATTGAATGCCTTGTTGATGAAGATGGGCTGTACGGGCCTGCTAGCTCAGCCACGCCGTGGGCTGCAGGCAGGCAAGTCTGGGGACCCCCGTTCCTAGAACGCTGGTAGCCCCCGGGCCCAAGGCGCGCTCGGGCTTGGCTTCGCGGCGAAGCCAAAGGTCAAACATGGAGCGCCACGGGCCCCAAAAGCCTGCGTCCTTGGTTGATGCGTGGCAGTTGATTGGACGTGGGCGTCTCTGCTTCCCCACGCTGCCTAGGCAACTGTCCAACTTGACAAAAAGGCTGGCGCAGACAGTGCTTGCCTTCATTGCTTCTTGCTCGCCTTGCTCCAGATCCCCTTTCTTGCTCCTTGCTGCCGAAATCTCCAGACCCGCTCCAACCTTGCTCCGCATCTGCGACCAATGGCGCCGCGCAAGGTCAAGTCCTCTTCGGCGCCTGCTTGGTTCGAGCCAGTCCTTGATGCGCCCAATGTCACGGAGAAGAACCTAGCCGCCACGTGCTTGCTGGCGGCGGAGGAGAGCAACGAGAGGGGGAAGACGGAGCTCCAACTTGCTTCTGAGGTGCCGGAGCCTAAGGGAAGCACCTTCTACCCCTTCGTCACAAGCAGCGTTGCCGCCGGGTTGGTTCCCCCTGTTCCTATTTCTTCTATGAGGTTCTCGACCACTTCGGACTGCAGGCGCTGTGATACGGGGTGAAACCCGAGACGGTCGATCTTTCACGAAAGGAGCGGATCCCTATGATGAACATGAAGAACACAAGGGGAAAACGAGGGGAAACACGAGAGAAACACTCAACCAACAAGAAATAGATCACACATATGCTAGATCAATGAACATAAAGAGATACACGATGATCCAAGGTCAACAAAGGACGATACAAAGTAACCGGTTCTTCTCCGATAGGAGGTCTTGATGGGGGTCTTCTCCGTGAGGAGGTCTTGAATCCAATGATCTTCTCTGAAGAGGGGCCGCAGTCTCTCTCGAGGAGGAGATCCGTATGGATGAGCGAAGCTCTATCTCACATATGAGCTAAACCAACGCTAACCCTAGAAAGAGGAAGGGAATGGAGTATATATAGTCTACGGGGTCGAAAGGGTACATGGGCTTCGGCCCTTCACTGTTCACGCGCAGGTGAGGCCGGATGTCCGGGTGTCGGGCCGGATGTCCGGGGCTTCAGAGGGAGCCGGATGTCCGGGCTGGGGAGCCGGATGTCCGGGCTGGCGGGGCAGGCTTCGGTGGTCCTCAGGACAGCGGGGTCTGGATTTTTGGGCTGGCGGCCGGATGTCCAGGGCGTCGCGGGAGGCCGGATGTCCGGGCTGGAGGCCGGATGTCCGGGCCAAAGTGGCCAACCTTCGGGTGTCCTGGGTCGTCGGGGCCGGATATCCGGGCTGGGTGGCCGGATGTCCGGGGGTTCCTGGGAGGCCGGATGTCCGGGGCGTCGCGGGAGGCCGGATGTCCGGGCTGGAGGACGGATGTCCGGGCCAAAGTGGCCAACCTTCGGGTGTCCTGGGTCGTCGGGGACAGATATCTGGGCTGGGTGGCCGGATGTCCGGGGGTTCCTGGGAGGCCGGATGTCCGGGCCCTGTAGCCTTCTTCACCTCCTTCCGGTGGTCTTCTTCATCTGTGGACTTGGCGGCTTGTCCGTCTTCACGTACATCTTTGGGAGGTTCCTCTTGACACCTGATCATGCATAGCATATCGGATTTAGGTAGTAGCCATGTATCGAGTGGATCATATGTGATATCACTAAGGAAAGAAGTCACCTCGTTCTCGAGAGCTCTAGCTCGTGATCGTGTCATGGGTTCTCTTGGCTCTTGATGATACGGTTGTAGGTCCATGGGGATGATCGTGGGATGCTCCGCATCATGCTGCATCTTCATCCCAACTCCATCCTCCTCTTGTCCATCTTTGCCTACTGTTGTGAGGCGTACCTGGACGTGATGCCATCCGTGGCGCTGCTGTGCCACTTCTTCTTCCTCCGCGTCACCGGCGGCGATATCTCCGGGTGCGCCAACTTCATCGTGGCCGGCCAGGCCAACTCGATATGGAACACCAGGAAGAGGATCGACAACGCCAGGGCCAAATGGGTCATGATAAATGCCAAGCACGCTCATCCACGCCTGGAACTGCCGACGGACGCACCCCAGTCTAACAAGGGGTGGACCCGTGCAGGGCTCATCGACGAAGACCGATTTGAAGCTAGGCAATGCGAAGGCGGCCAAGGTGACGGGAGCCATGCTCCTGAGGGAATTCCTGACGCTGCGCGTTAATCCTCTTCAGGCACGCACGCGCCCCTTGTGGAAGCTTGGAGATGAAGAAGACGAGATTCGCCTGAGCCCAGTGGCCTGCCTGATGACAAGTTGACTACAGTTCTATGCCACTTGGTTGCGGATAACCAAGAGTACCCGCCGAGCGCCTTCGTTTCTCTGTTCCACCTCAAGGACTGGGAGGAATTTGTCGCATCCAGGCCGACCTTTGACGCGCGCGGGCTGGTGCCGCCGGCGCTCGCCGGGGCTTCTGCAACGCCGAAGCTGGTGGAGGTGTCCTCTGACGAATCCCGCGGGGAGGAAGAGGGGGAGGAGGACTCGGAGGAGACCATCAAGGAGATGGGGAGAACTCCTCCCTGAGCAAGGCTGACATCCTTCGCGCTCTGCTAGACGACGCCGAGGTCGACGCCCGCCAGGGGGAGAAGGAGCTACCTCTTATCCCGACAAGGGGTAGATCATCGCTGGTCTCTCGAGATGCCGTCTCCGTCTTGACGCCGCACGGGGCCGGCTCCAGTCCTTCTGCTACGCCGTCATCTGCTCCCGGAGCCCGTGCGCCCACTCCTCAGGCTCCGACGCTTTCAGGCTTCAAGCTTCTCAAACGGAGGGTGGAATAAACCGAGGTGGATCAGTAGTGCTCGATCTCTGTCTTCTTCTGATAGAGGCAAAGGTGTCCAGTCTTTCGATGAGATGGGGCTATCGTTTTGGAGGAAGTCGACTTTGACGATCCGACTACGAACGTGCGAGGACATCGCGCCTTAGCAATCGCTAAACCAACTCCGAGAGGTTATTGACCACGCCGGAGCACGGTCAACCTGACCACGAAGGTCTGTTTCCTGCAGGCAAATGAAGAACAAGCAAGAAACTAAGATTGCAATCTGGATATTGCGAATATAAGAGGAAAACTTTATTGATCAAGGTGGGGTTCTGTGACGCCTTGGTATGGTCGTTGAACACAAACGAAGTACGCGAAGTTGCAGCTATGGCAAACTTTTAATCTAAACAAAACCCAAAGTCTAAATGATGCCCTAGGGACTGTATATATGGAGGAAGAGGGGGGAATTTCGTGGCCCTTGGAGGAGGGGTCCGAAACCCACCCTAACTCTTGTTTCCCCACACATACGGACTCTAAAAACAACCTATATTGAAGTATTTCGAAATTACATGGGCCTGGCACAAAAAGAAGGTGACGCAGCACCTAGAATAGCCTCTGGACGAAAATTATGAAGTGGCATCTTGTATATTTCGTCCAAGGCTTCATGCACTCATTATGGTGGCTTCAAAGTCCTGAAATCATCACTCGAAACTCTGTTCTTGTCTCCCTTGCGCATTCCATCAACTCCATGCTTGTTCTTGCTCCAATGATCATCCTTCTCCAAGCTAGGCCCTTCATTTGTAAGCAAAACAAATATATCCAATTTAGGCAGCGTCATATTCTTAT